>CALNDA020000013.1:1274463-2548926 GCA_937662695.2 Halyzia sedecimguttata
GGGGAAGAAAACGCTTAAGTTTCACAATATGTTGTTGGCATAATATATGTTTCGGATTTTATCTCATTTTCAATACTGAGTAGAAAAAACTTAACAATGCAATTTACATACAGATGAAAGGAGTGGGAATAGGTGAAATTCTTGTTGATGATTAATGACAAGGTTGTTTTCGTCTATGAGCGTCACAGATTTATAGGGATTCCAAAATATCTAAAAGTTTGCTTTTATTTCCTGAATGTAATCTTTCGGTTTTGGTAACTTTCATTAAATTATTTCCTTTCATACAATGTTCTACAAAACCAGTTCATATTTTATTTACAGTATTATATTGTGGGCCAAGTGATTTCTGTCCCTCAATAATTTGTCAAAATTTTTTACCAATTGATAAGCAGGAACTCAATATCTTTAATAGTTAACACGTCGATATTTTTAATAAGTTTCCCCAATTTACGTAATCTCCAACTCTGGGACCAAATCCTGGATTTTTCTATCCACATTTCAAGTTTGCCTTATATCAAAAATAAAACTTCGAAAAATTGAGGCCGAGGGTTAAAAGTTTATTTTTGGTGTTCGATTCCAGCGCTTACTATTCCCAGCTATGCGTTTTCGAAATTCGGTTGATAACAGTAATATGAATTACTAAAATAATGTGTTTATCTAATGATTGTGATGCGGATGCCATGACACCAGCGAGAGATTTCGCGGGAAGTTTAACCTCAAAATTAAGTTAATGCATTTTTTCTGAAAAAAAATTTGCGGTTTCCAGTGAAATAATATTAGCTTTCCTGAATAGAAAATCAAAAAAACTTTTCGAATGAGATATCACACTCTACCCTTCCCAATTCAGAATTTCAATGGTTACAACTGCCATACGAAAGGGTTTGAATTGGGGGATGAAATTTTTACGTCACGACAAAATGTGTGCAACTTAATAATTGAAATACGGAATTTATCCTATTTGGCTGATACACACTGTATATTCGGCTTGGTTTTCGCAATGAATGGACAGCTTTTGACATACATTCGAAAAGTCAAGAATCCGTGAATATGTCAAAGTATGCAGTTCTACGGGGATTTCGTTTATGCTATCACTCAAATAGGATTAACCCTCGTTTGGAGCGTGTTAAAGAGACAGTGAGAAGGGAGAGGGGTGGAAAGAAAGCAGCCCCTCACTAAGGACACCCCTGCAATCTGGCTATCTGCAGCATACTTGAAATGAGCATAGCAAACGACTATTTAGTGCACTGAACTGGAAAGCAGGTGTCCAGAAGTCACTTATGTGTTGTAAAAGTTTGACAAATAGAGCTCTAATTGATACTGTGTGATCCTCATTTACCACCGTGTTACAAGTTTTTATTATCCTTTGAATTCGACGGCTATTTAAATCAATTTTAAACTTAGGTTCGGGAATTATTTACAGTCGAGTTGTTCCGGTCCTATCCCCAATGTTGACATCCCTTTGAAACTCGTATACGCATCGGGCTTATTTTTAATTTTGAATCTATCGCCCGGATTCTTGCTTCTACCCTCCGGGTCTGCATGTATTGCACAGAAAGAAAAAGGCAATTACATAACCGTTAATTCAATGGAGAGAATGCCCAAGGATTCTGACTTCGGAAAAAGAGACATTCCTTCTGACTTTTTCATCAATATCGAAATTTGGATATATCCACGACGAAAACTCCATCTCAGATTTATAGCTGAAGAACGAAAGTTATTTCAACATCTGCTAGCGATAGCGTCGACACGATTTCAGACTAAATTAAATTATTGAAACACTCATCCTTTTTTAGCGCTCTTGTTCCTCGGAACAGAGTGCTTATCAATTTGCCCAAATGTCTGTAATTTTCGAATTTTTGGCTGATAATGGTCTTAAACGATTTGGTTCGACTCACTGATCAAGAATCCGTGGTCGGAATCGATTCTGTCGATAACTCTCGAACGGAATGAGCTAGACAATTGAGAGTAGGTTTGGGACATAAATATCTCGGTTAAGTTCGTTATTGGGTAAAATCGGTCTGATAGTTTCGGAGTAACGAAAAAAAATTTTTTTTACTTTTTGTAATTTTGAATTCAAATTATTTTAAGATGCAGTTACATCATAAGAATCCATTGTTATCATTTTTAACTCTAACAAGCTAATACTTTCCGAGATTTATGATGTTTCAAAGTTTCAATAATACATCGTAAGTTCTATGTATTCACAGAATGTGAACACAGAATCTGTCTGTGTTCACTGTTCATAAATATCAACTTTTCTAGCTATTAGAGATTGTCAATTCGTATGTTGAAAATACTTTCTCTTCCAAAATAAGTATCCGATTCTTGAATTTGTGAATATATACAAGAATGTGAATATATATGAGACCGAAAATAATATTGACTGATTACATATTGAATAATTTATGTATAAATATTGGGGATGATGTTTCAGAAGATTCAGAATTGGATCATTTTATTGATGTAGTTTATGGAGGCAATAGAAAAGAAGAACATAATGGAATCATCAAAAGAAATTACTGTTCGTTGGCCACTGAGGTTAATATTACCTTTTTCTTCCTTAAGTAGTGAGAAATCTTTCTATATACAGTATTTTCATAATGTTGCTAGCAAAAAAATACTGAAATATGGATGTACATTTGTGTAACAAACATTTTTTCTTGAGTTAAGGTTCATAATACAGAAAAGAATATGTTAGTGGTATGAACTATTCAATTTTAAATTATGAAATGAAAAGTGGATAGTATTTTATTAACATATTTTGAACTATTAAGATAATTTGTTCGTAATCCACTACCTACTCAAATATCAGGAATGAATGGACAATCTGCTATGATTGTCTCCAGCCTTGCTCTAGACATTTCGATGATACTTTCCTTAGGTATTTCGAGTTGTGAAAACTATGCACCGAGTGTAAGTTGCAACAACCCATTCCACGAGGTTGAATCATTGCAAATTGCTCATTTAATCTTGATAAATAAATTTAATGACAATTTTTTAAGCATTAAAGCATTGTAGATTGCTCTTTTTTTAAAGATAATTTTTTAAGCATTTTTTTAAACGACACTTTTTTTAAATTTAATTTCTTTCATGATGCAGTTCTATCATAGGAATCCATTGATGTAGTTCCCAACTCTGAGAAACCAATACTTTCGGAGATATAATTTGTCTGTTTGAACAAGAGCGCCAAAAAGCTCCTGTCCACAGGGCTTGAACCAATTTTGTTTATTCATTAGTGAGGAATCCGTCATTAAATCTGTTTATTACGCCCTCATTTACGGTAGATTTAACTAAGCTAGTTTTATATGGATATGGAGTTTAGAGGCTTCAAAATATTCTATAATATTTCCATTTTATAAAATTACTAAAGTCTATATAAATGGAGTATTTAATGAAATTGCAAATGGACATACAACCATTAAAACAAAGAAGATTCAATTATTGTTATTCAGAATATCATTATGATTCATCATTTAATATCGTTGATTTATTCGATGTTCCTTCGAGAGATACTAGGAACATACATTTACTCGCAAGCCCCAGTTGTAATGTTCATATTTTTATTCACTTTATGTACATTCAAGAGGGTATTTTCCGAACCTAATTTAGTCATGTACCATATTGTTAATTGCTTTTCATTGCAAGTTTTTTTTTCTTTTTTATTTATACTTGAGTTTTTAGTTTACTGTATCGGAAGATAATATTGTGGGATCAGAATGACCAATTTCACGACATCAGTTTTGCAGAATAAGTTCAAAAATTCATCGTAATATGAATATCCCTGATGGATGTTATGAGATTCATATTTTCCTGATAATTCTGCAGCCTCACAAAATAATCTTTGAGAAATGATCTGGCGATTTTAACATCGTTTGATAATAGCTCAGATAAAATATTCTTGTACCTTTACTGCAGGACCATTTCTAAAACTTCAACGATATCGGTAATCATCAGACACTATATCACACAAAATGTAATGGTTTTGTAAATTTGAAATTGTTCACCTACGATTAATCTGATAAGCATGAATACGGCAATCAAATACCACAGATTGAGACATCCCAATTTGGATTCACTATTCAACGTTTTACTTTCTAGAAAGGTGTAAATAGTAATTCTTCCATGCGGGGGAAGAAGTCAATAAAATCGAAGGTTGTCTACTAAAATTTCAAAAGAATCATTTTTAACGTTCACTATTGCTCTTTGGGTTGACTTCCGGAACAGGTATTGTAAAACTGTCCGCCATTGAAAATCCAACAATTGAATGACCAGATGGGAGCTTCAGGTGGTTGGAAATTGATTTCGGTCAAGTCTCGGGCTTACTTTCAGAAGATTTGAGAATTGAAACGTATCATTCACGATCTGAAGTAGTTAATCCAAAAGTTGAATAAGTATATAAGTTAAAATTATCTCTATGCGAAAGTTTTATTTTGATTTGGACTCATTTTGTCTGTAATTTTCGAAATTTGAACCGAAAAGGTGTCAAACGATTGAATTTGACTTACTCATGGATTATCCGTATAGTATAATTCAATTATCTCCGCCCCTCTGACCGCAAACACTATAACTGTCGAAGAACTTGAAATTTGCAGTGTAGGTTCTATGTCGTGATCCTGAATGAGTAAAATCCACCCAACAGTTTCGGAGATATAATCATTTAAATTTAAATATTGAATATATACATAAATATTTCTATATTTATGGAATTATTAATCTTTAATAACCATAAATTTCAGTAGTGTGCGATGTTACGAATAAGTGAATTATTTTGATCCTTCCCTGAACGAGCGCTAAAGCTCCTGACCCCACGTCAGTGTCGTATAAATTCAGAGAAAAATCTTATTCCGTCAAGCGATGAAAATCCGGATCATTGTTCATAGAATTGATCTTATTGTTCAGGATGATCACTTCTATTTATATTCTTTATTTTGTTACTCCGATTCGAAGAAGTTCTCGGTCCCTTATATTGAACAGGTGCATGCATATGTTGTGACGGAAGAACAATACATTACTGTTTATACAAACTCGTTCAGACAAAACGGATCTTCTCACAAATTGTAAATAAGTTGCTCCAGTGTTTGTTGAGTTGGATGTTGCATAAACAGAAGCAGCTTTGATGATTCTATGAAACGAATGGTCCAGTTTTTTTCCGATTGCTATTATTTATGGCCCCTTCATTGTAATATTTCACTCCACGTTGTTAGGATTGTCCGATTTCGAATTATTATTTCATTACTGAATAACGATTTTTTCTCGTGTTTCATAGAAATCACTTGAAAATATTAATTTTTTACACTTCCTCGGGAATATTCAACACTTTACCACTTTATCAAGTACTAAATATTTCAATTCTCAGATCAGTCCATTTTCATAACCGACTAGCTACCAGGAAAGGACGATGAAATAGGAAAATTTAAAAAGAAAATGAAAGTACTTCAACTTTTTGTATACAGAGTTTTTCAGGAGGAGAGAGTTGTACATACTTAAATATTAGATTTCACGGAATCTCACATCAAGGATTTTTTGGAGTGAGAATTTGAAATTTATCCACGATTAAAATGTATCTTTCATAGGGCACCACAAGGGACCATTAGGAGACATTTATCATGAAAAAATCGTTTAACCAATCTAATGAAAAATGTATAATTTAATACGAATTCTCACAAAATTCCACATACGTCTTTGTGTCGGTATTCTAGAACAAGTTTATAATTTTCAAATCGATCGGATCTGTTTTGTCTGAAAACAAAATCAGTCCTCGGGAACAATTGGAACGCGCAACCTACCCTGAAAATTTCAAGTCGTAATCTCTTTCCGGTTGAACAGAATCAAATTTGACCTCGAATTCTTCATCAGTGAGTCGACCATTGTCGGCAATACATTCGAAAATTACAGACATTTTGGCAACATGACAGCGCGCTGTTCCCCAGAACATCACAAATAACGTATTTTTCGAATATTTGGCTGAAAATGGTCTTGAACGATTTGGTTCGATTCACTGATCAAGAAGCCGTGGTCAAAATCGATTCTGACCGTTAACACGATAGCTCTCGAAAGGAATGAGCAAGACATTTGGGAGTAGGTTCAGGAGATAAATATCTCGGTTAAGTTCGTTATTGGTTTCGGAGTAACGAAAAAATAATGTTTGTTTTACATAACAAAATTTGAATTTAATTTTTTTGAAGATGCAGTTTCATCAAAAGAATCCATTGATATGATTCTCAACTCTAACAAACTAATACTTTCGGAGATATGATTTTTTTAAATTTCAATAATAAATCGTAACTCTATGACTTCACAGAATTGATGTAATATAATTATTTTCATAGTAGATTGGAGGAATGAATATCTCGGATAAGTTCGTTATTGGGTAGAATCGGTCTGGTGGTTTCGGATTGACAATTTTTGATACTCTTGTTGAATTTAATTTCTTGTTGATGATGAAGTAGAAGTAAGTAAGAATCCATTGATATCATTCCCAACTCTGAGAAACCAATACTTTCGGAGATATGATTTGTCAAAGTTTAAACAAGAGCGCCAAAGCTCCTGCCCACAGGGCTTCCCCAAATTTTCCTAGTGACTTCTTCCCTTGCAGCATGGATTTTCTGTCATAAAATTAAGTCGTTTAATTGCGGTGTGTAGTCGGTTTGGGCCGTAGCATTTGCAAAAGAGTGGAGGCCACGTATCCATCAGAATGCAATTAGTGTTTACGTGTTGCAGCCGGTCGCAGTGTAGTCGGGAAGCGTCACGGCGCGCCATTCAACTTCAGCGTCGCGGCGCCACTAACAAGTACCGACAACGTTTGAATACTGAATCGGAATATTCTCCCTTTAAATCGCGTAATTGTTCATTTCATTTTAAACACAACTATAAATTGTAATCGCTTCATTTCACCCTAGCCGACGACTGGGTAATTACACTGATCACCTAACAGTTCAGATATTTGATTAATATTTCGTTTACTGAGCATTTTTTTCCGGTCCACTTTTCCTAATTGTTTCGACATCGGCCAGTTGATTGGACGTTCATATGACTATAATCTCGAATAAGTATTGGAAGAAGTCAATTAAGGTTCCAGAACATGGCTATAAAATGAGGTTTTGAAGGCACTTGTAAAATTTCAGCGTAATCTGACGGATAGTTTCCACATTGACGTGGGGTCAATCTGCTTTGGCGCGCGTGCTATAAATATGATTATGATTATACTGACCCTCCCAAGTCTTTCCCAAGGAGATCCCTCAGAATCTTCTAGGAGCTTGTGCGACTAAGGAGGTTCAGTTGTGTTCTTTTTCAACTTTGTTACTCTATCCTTATGGCAGCTTAGATAGAGCACTGTTAATTTTTGAACCGACAGTGAATGGTGTCCACTATCCTTTGGGTAGTCGCTCTATCCACTGAGCTTGAAGTACTCATCATTCAATTCAAATTAGCTACCGTGAACACGCGCGCCAAATAGTACTGACTTCACGTCAGTGCTTTCTTTTATTATTATTTCCTCAATAACTAATAAAATACAGATCCCATACCGATTCGCGAAATATCGTGAGTATTTCATAAATAGAAAAGGAATAGAAATTTTTCTCTAATAATTTTATATCTCAGAAACTTTATATAAATAAGAACATTCTAATAATATTAATAAGATACACACCAAAGATGACCCAATCATGATTTGAACGTGCAAACACCAGTGAGGTCGTCAATTTTCGATTTTTGAATTTTACATACATCGGAACTCGGAACGTAATTTGTGAAATTAAATTTTTTCGCTGCGCGATTTCTACGTTTATTATTCGAGAAGCTAATAAGCCAAAACATGATGCCGAAGTTTTTTTCTACCATTATACTCTCCTACACATATCTCTTCGAAGGACTGTCATGAATGAAGGAATTATGGACATATAAATATAATTGACGTTGAGCTTTCTCGATAAAGTCCCAAAACATTCCATTTTGCAAAAATTCGTTAATAGGGTTAGAGTGATGTGAACAGGCCATAAAACACGTTGTTATGGTTACTGAATTCCACTATTTATGATGGACCTACGATGTCTGCATTCATATGGAGGTGAGCATCAACAACACCAAATGGCTTTATTGAATCCTCCTGCAGCCTGCGTTTATTTATTTCCATTGCTTGGATTTATTCCAGTAATGAATTACTTCAGGATTGTTGTTTCACTATACAGGGTCTTTAAAACAAATAGCCCATTAGACTTTTCCTGGCATACAGAAAAAATGAAAATTTAAACTTTGGCGCATTTTCATCCAAATCATAACTTCCTGATTTACCGGAAGTGGTCTCGAACAATTCATGCACTGTATTCTGTGAATCAATTCTTTTAATTTTTAGAATGAGATATTACCACTATATAGATTATACGAGACGAATTTTACGTTGTTGGAAAAGTATCTATGAGTTTATTTAACTTTTTGGTGAGTCCTTGGATGTATGGAAATTTCAAAAAATTATTTTGGTTCGTCATCTATAGTATTAGAATCTAAAGGTCTATATTTTGAATTGAATAGTGACTTTGGGTAATTATTAATTTTCAATATTTCTCTTGTCGTTTTTTGGTTGTCGTCGTGAAAATAGAAATCGCTTTAATTGATCGACCTGTATATCAGGTGTTTGGCAATGGAGATATTATATTTAAGACTACAGTTTCGGAGTTATACCCATCTGGAATATTGTTTTCTGTATAACTCAAAAAATACAGATCCCATCGAATTGAAACTTTGTAACTAGTTGTAGAATACCCTCGGATGTGAAATTTCGTCTCAGTAAAATTTAAAAAAAATTTGAAAAAATATTATATATTAGTTCATTAATAGGCATAATCGGCAAAACAGTTTTGGAGGTATACCCAGCTGAAATTTTATTGTTATTTCCTCTATAACTAAAAATATACAAATCATATCCAATTATAACTCGTTAATTACTTGTATAATGCCGAAGCGAAATTTCGTGAATATCGTATCACTAAAAAAAAATAGGAGATTTTTTTTCTTCGAAAATTTTATATTTCAGAAACTATGCGTCAGAAACAGCTGAAATTCCGCACATATCTTCGAGCCACCATTGTACAATCGAGTACCGAATTTCAGCTCGATCGACTTTGTATGAGGCGTGAATAGACAATGGAACATGCGCGCAAAAGCTCCTTCCTGACTTCACGTCAGTGCTTTTCTCAAATTTTTAAACCTTTGTTGGAAACATAATTTTGACTTTGGTGAGTGTTATGATTGGTGACAATTCTTGAATTTCACAAAATAACTATCAACAAAACAATTCTAAAGATTTTCATTAAGCGTCTGTCGAAGGAGTCTGATATAGACTCCGAAACGTTACGATATAGTTGTTTCTTCGTTGATGTTGTTTCGTTGTTGTTTGTTAGGCAACATTGTTCAATTGATTTCTTCTGACAAATATCTTGTGTTTCTTACGCAGAAGCAAATCACAAAATAATTAATATTTATTTTATAGATATTTTTCAGAGTTTGGGAGAGAAAACCCAGAAAAAAACCTTTCAATAATGAGTATACCTCCCACAGTATCCTTTAATGATTACTTATGATTGTTATTTGTTTTTTCAGTCGATTCTGAATAAGAATAGTTTTGATCGTTTTTACATAATGGAGTTAAAGTGAACTCTATGTAGGTACCGTTTGTAAGATTGGTTGAAATTGTGTTTTTGAGTGGACTTTGTAACTTCTATTTGTACATTCATAGTAGATAATTATAATTAATCTTCGATGATATTTCTCTGTTGTAGCCCTCTGAAGAGTCTGAAACGTCTGCATAAGTTGAATTGCGTTTTTTCACAGACCAAATTCCTATATCCTAATCGTAATGCGGAAAACCTTCTGAATTTCCCCAGGAAATAGTGATGGGAATATCGACTAACAAATACCAGATCGAGGGATAAAATGATTGAAGCCAATATGGGAACAGCATACGTGGCATCAAGCATCTAATTTCCCGCAAATGAGTCGTTTTTCCTTTCAGAGCAAACTACAGCAGCGCAGGAATGGTGAGAGTGCATCGTTTCCTGGCCAAATTGACCATTCCATAGGAAATATAAGGATGGAATGCAAACAGAAATAGGGAAATATACAGGGAAATATTCGACACGAATGTGTTTTGCGGCATGAAAAGCCGCAACAACAAATCATATGTAAGCTTTTACTAACAGATTTTAACTGTCTGTGTAATGCTAACATAATGCGCGGAGTTATGAGGGAAATTGAGCTTTGGGTGGTGATTTTAACGGCTCTAGCGGTTTGTATACATGCGAGTTTTAGTTTGTTCGTACATTTTTAGTCGGGAGTTTATCACTTTTTGAATTCTGTTCTGGCCGGTCTTGAATTATTTCCCTCTGTCCAGACTATTTTGAATGCACATTATACCCTTATTTAACCCTCTGGATTCACTGCAGTACACAGTATCAGAGATGATTTCCATACATTGAACTCAAAATTTTGTGGGTCCAGCGGGGGCACTATTTGTTTATATGCCCATATTGTATATTGTTGGAGGGGGTAACGTTGCACCGCGACTTTAAGGTATATTGTGCCCCTGTCAGAGCTGTCGATGTCATCACCATCTACAGCTCGCCTTCCAGTTTCAGAGTTCTGATGAACTCCACTATCTGGAATGGCTTCAAACAGGCTACGTCTTCGCTCCGGCAGATTTCTTGGCCAAAGCATTCCTTGCGTTGGTTTGAGATGGCGAGGCATTCCGTTATCAGGTGATCAGGAGTTTCATCCTCCTCCCAACAGAATCTGCACTCGTCAGTTTCTGCTAGCCCTAATCTCATCATATGCGCAGTGCCCTGTGAGGATCACTTGAGAACATCGAGGTAGTGAGAGCTTCATTGTTGGGATCACCACGGCGTTATGCCCACTGTCCCGATTTGGCCCCTTGCGATTTTTTTATGGGTCCAAGGACCCTTAAAGATTTGAAGACTAACATCCAGGAAGAAATTGCCAACATATATTGGCAAGAGTCACGGCAATCATCAGAAATCGGTTTACGGTTACGGTTATCGGTGTATGGAGAATGGGGGATGTCACCTACCTGATTTGATCCTCAAAAACTAAGTAAAACAAATCTTTAGGCATGTATCCACATTATAAAAATTGGTTTAAGCACTGACGTGAAGTCAGGAGCCTTTGCGCACATGTTCTAGTGTCTATTCACCTCTATTGGACACTCTTAATCAAATTTACCATCGATATATAGTTTTCTCAGCTTTTATAAGATGAGTACATTTCGTACCATTTTAGTGACATACTTGACTAATGAGAAAATCGTCTGAGATCACAGAATTTTTAATTCTGACATATATATCAGAATTGAAAATCATTAAATATTCAATAATATACGAAAAAACTAACGTCTCAAGTAATTTCGGGATACAATATTCACGAAATTCCGCGAAAATTAGCCCGTCGGCATTCTACAAGTAATTACCGAGTTTTAATTGCAACGGATTTGTATATTTTGAGTTATAGAGGAAATAACAACAAAATTTCAGATGTTTATAACTCCAAACCCATTTGACCGATTATGTCTATTAACGAGCTCAAATGTCGCATTCGGATGTGCAACCTACACTGAGAGAAATGTTAGGGTTAATAATTAATAATTCTTTATTTGGGATAGATTTATTCATTATTAATGAATTTTATTAATTATTAATAAATGTTATTAATAGTTAGATACACTTGATTTTAAGCTTATTCCTCAGAAATATATTATTTATTTAGGCAATATTTATTAATTATTAGAAAGGTTTATTAATAGGAAATAAATCTAATACAGAAAAGTCATGTTCGAAAATATTATTAACTATAACAAAATGATTTATTTCCACCAAACAAATATTATTTCAAGTTAAAATTTGCCTTATTTCTGTCAAACAAATATTTGTTGTATCATCATTTAATCAACATTTATTTATTAATAATAAATCTTGATTAGACCTGAATAAGTGTTTATTTACGCTCGGATCTTTATGTTCCCGACCCCACCCCATCATAGCGAATTGCGACTCTGAAAATCTTCTAATTCTAATTCAGTCTTTTCCTTTTCTTCAGTCAGATATGATATGGTTAGGATAGTGTATTTGTGAGTTACTACGAACTGAAAGTTTTGTGATAAGTGTGTGAACAGAATGTCCGATTTCCAGGAGTTTTTGTTTGAAAATGGTTTGAGCCATTTGAGAAGTATATTCGAGTTGGTTGAAAATCAATGGAGTACCCTATAAGAAAGGAGTGGTATGTCAATACGGTCGAAATAATTTTGGAGTACCAGTGTTTTGTGTTATAGAATCTATTGAATATAACAATAAAAATTATCGTTTAAATTGCAAAGAAATTTTGTGTTTCGGTTTTGATAAACATTTTCAGGCCTATCAGGTAAATTGTATTTCTTCCCATACCTTTAAAGTTAATGTCCTCGAAGACTTTTGGCCTTTTCTAACACATATCCACAAATCAGCTAATGGAAATAAATATATTTCATGTATGTACCCAATTGTTCCTGAAGTTTAGGTGAGACAATGCCATAAGTGTAATTTTTGATTTAGTGTATGTGAGAGCGAATTTCTTGAACCTAATCATAATTCGACCAAATTGTTAATTTATTTGCATTTAAATGTTTCTGACAAATTTATTATTTCTTGCTTCACATAAATGAGTTGACTTCATAAGAATTTATTAATTAAGAAAAATTATGTTCCATTATCTGATACTAAAATATTGATGAATGTATAGTTAGACTCGAATTATATTTTTACTTTTTTTGATTTTTTGAAAGTTGAATGTTGAACCTGTTATTTTTTTCTCATTATTTAATAAATATTACGTTTTGTTGCGTTGAATGCTTGTAAAGACTAGACTGATTTTATATTTTGCAAGAGTTCAATGTTGAACCTCCTAAAAACTTTTTTCTTATTATTCAATAAATATTACGTTTTGTTGTTGAATCTGTACTGACTAGACTGATTTTATATTTTTTAAAAGTTTGATGTTGAGCCTGTTTATTTTCTAATTATTCAATAAATATTACGTTTTGTTGTTGAATGCATATTAAGACTAGACTGATTTAATATTTTGTAAGAGTTTAATGTTGGACCTCCTAAGTATTTTTTCTCATTATTTACTAAATAATACATTTTGTTGTTGAATGTATACTAAGACTAGACTGATTTTTTTTATAAGTTTAATGTTGAACCTATGTTGTGTTTTCTCATTATAGAATAAATATTACGTTTTGTGTATTTCCTTTATTTTATTTTTCATGCACCACCCCTATATATTGTTGATTGACTCAATAATACATAACTTAATTAAGTTCCATTCCAATGAAACATAAAAAGGCTAATGTGATGGATTTTAATTATTCATTCCCCTCAGTTTTCATTCACTTCAGTTTTCATTTAATTAATCATATTTATTGGAAAATATAATTTTTTTTCGAAAAAAAAACCTTAATTTACTGTGAAAAACTTGTTATTTACAAAAGTATAAAATTATTCTATAATAAATTTTATTTATTTACATGAAATATAATCTACTGAATATAAATTTATATTTGTTTGGTATACCAAACAAATATAAATAAAGATATATTCATATTTCAGAAAAGAATATTTCTCATAAATATAGGAAATTTATTATAAGAAATTATATATTCATAAGAAATAATGAATTTATTGAAGGAGAAAAGAAATATTGTTATTAAATAACGAATTCTTATTAATAAATATATATTATTCATGAGATAAAACAATGTTCATTCTATGAAAGTCAATAGTTTATATATAAACTACTGAATGAGCATTGTTTTAACTCATGAATAATATATATTTATTAATAAGAATTCGTTATTTAATAAAAATATTTCTTTTCTCCTTCAATAAATACATTCTTTCTCATGAATATATAATTTCTTATAATAAATTTCCTATATTTATGAGAAATATTCTTTTCTGAAATATAAATATATCTTTATTCATTATAAACTAATGATATTCATTCAAAACAAATATTTAATTCTCATAAATAACATTTATTTATTATTAATAAATCGTAATTGAATGATAATATAATTTTGTATCTATTAATAAACCTTTTCATCTATTAATAAATCGTATATTAATAATTAATATATATATAAATTTTTCACAAATATATATTTATTTTTAAAACTCAAACAAATCCATTATTTGGGACAAATAAATATTTATTACGCCATATATGAATAAGGGGTTTATTTAATATGAATAAACTTTATTATTTATAAATAAACTGTTCTCTCAGTGTATCTAGAAAATTGCCAGTCGCTATGTCTTTCGGTCTTCAAGTTATCGTGAGGTACATAATATTTTTTCATAATTTTTTTAAAATATTTCTGCTGGTACCTGCCAACACGTGTTCCTGATAGTTGGCTTCTTCAGGACAGGGCAATCAAAAAACCGAGGAAAAGGTGGAAATAAAACTGAAAATAGGTGACATGACAACAGGACAATAGGACCTCCCAGTTTCAATTTGAAATTTCATTTGACGTTTTCTCCATCAAATCAAATGTAAAATACAAAGTGTGATACATCGTTGTTAAGTTATGTATTTTTGAGTAGAAATTATAAATTGCAAAAAATATATAGGGTGCTATTTGAGATGAAAGAGTCCGAGTTACTTCCGGTCAAAGCGAAAGTGATTTTCAATTTTTGTTTTTCTCAGTTGAAGGTTACTTGAGCGATTTGAAAATCATAAAATTTTTAAATTTTTATCTTTTGAAATGGCTGAGATAATCCATTGGAACATGTATACTGGGACACCCGGTATATTGCACGATATAGTGTATTTTGAGGAAAAGGTAATATTATTATTATTATACTGACCATCCAGGATTTCACCAAACCTTTACCGAAACCGGCCATATGGTAGCAGTACAAAATTTGCACATTTGAAACTCAAAATCAACTAGAAAATTGGTAGGAAATATTCGAATGATGCCATAAACTTTTTTTTGGAACTTCAACATCGGCCACAATATGAATAATTCACCCGAAAAAGGCTCACTCTATTTGCAAACCTGATTTATATAATTTAATTCAACTCTTGAAATTCCGCAATGAAATCTGAGAGTTTTGAACTGTGATGTAATGTTTGCCTATTTTTAATTAAAATATGCGTGAACGCGGCGAACTTTTCTGCCAAAACGAATGTCACGGTTGGTTAGGTATGCATTTTTGGAGTAAATGATAAATTCTCCTGTTTTGTCAACTTACCGGCATTCGCGGCTTGCATAATTTAGAGCAGAGTTGCCCAAACTCTCCTCTAAGGCGGCTGGGAATCGACACTCACGAAATAAATACCAAAATATAAAAATGCCTCAGTTAGAATAATTATACGATATCTTCATTCATTAACCGATTGTTGCTTTATGTCATTTCCAATTTAATTTCATTATTTTTCAAATGACCTAAGGTATTAATCGGCAAAGAATTGAACTCGCCTAATGCGCCTTGGCTCACGGGAGAAAATATTTCCTCAATATTTCGAACAATATAGAACCGATCGATTTACTTGGCAGTTCTTGATGGCTTTTTTCAACTAATTACCGAGTTTCAGTTCGATCAGATCAGTATATTTCGAGTTATTGGGGAAACATAGGATGGCTATATAACTCCAACACCACTCGGCAGATTTTGCCCATTAACGAATCTTATAGCGCCTTATAGCTACCCTAAGTGAAAAAAATTGAAATTTTCCTCATTCTAAATTAAAAATCGAAGACAGGACTGTTGAGATTTAGTTTCGAAATGTGGAGAAGCTAAATGGAAGAATTGTGATACGATCTGAAAGACAAAATAGCTATTGTGCTTCATATGTACAGAAAATCCTCAAAAATGTATGTATTATGCTTACTTCACGAATGAAGTTCCTAGAGAATGAGGTTAAATGAACGTAGGTAGGGAAATAAGAGAAAAGTTTCATTTGAAAGTTGTTTATGTATGTTCATATCAATCTGAGAGAATTGAGAACGAATCTCTTATACCCATAAATTCCAGTAGTTGACGGTGTTAAAAATCAGTAAAATATATTGAATTTTACATGATCGCCCGCATAAACTTTAACACAGTGCTTTTCCAACTTGTTATTTATAATGATAAAGGCCAAGGGACACCGGAAAAACTTTCTGTGCATTTTCCGAATTTATTTTGAGAACCACTGGACGATGCAGACTCTGTCGTTTCAATTACATTCGTCAATCTGGTAACGGTTCTTCCCGCCTCGGGGATTCTCTCATCCCGCTTCCGCGTCTGGCTGCGAAAATGTGATTTTTCCTGGTGTCGCGTTTGGGGAAACTTCGATGTAAGTGTGGATTGCGGTTAAACGGTTGAATTTCCCGGTTATTCATAAAACTGTCATCGGAACAGGAACGGTAGGGAAGAGGCATTTGTAACAGGATTTCGCGACGATTTAGGTATTTCCCACTTTCCATGAATGATGGATTTCAATCAGTGTACATCTTCTTCTTCTTCTGCGGCGCCGATCTTGGGATGAACGAAGGCCTTGAGGTCCAGTGTTCCTCCGCATAAAGTTGGAGAGACTCAGGCCCGATGACACTCTGACAAAAATGCCGTGAGGTACCAGGCGTCTCTCTCACCATGGGAATAGTTGGGTTTCCTAGGTCTCAGGTCCTTAGTTTTATTATAGGTTTCTGCAGAATATGTTTCCTGCACCATCGACACAAGGAATAGCCAGTTAGCCCCATTATCTTCAGATGGTTGTTGAACAGGTGGTCTGTTAAAGTACCAGTCACTAGACCTAGTTGATTCTACTTCAGAGCTAGGAGATTCTTAACCTCAGCCTTTGAGGAAGGCCCGTCAATGAAGAGCCTCTACTGTCTGAGGTCGTCCCCCATGCTCCATTCAGAGGAGGATATCCCATCGAGCCATTTCTCAAAGAAAACTTTTCGGCCCTCTACAAAAAAAGGTTGTCCATGCCTGGTTTAGATGTATATATGTATATAATATTATAATGTCTAATAATAAGAATGTAATAATAATTTTTCGAGGTCAGATCAAAGTGCCTACATAATACTAGTCAATTTTCTTGCGTTCAATCAAATTTTTTTGTACGGCAATTCTACGATCAATTTTTCGCAATTTATAAAAGAGTTTGAACTGGAAACATGAAAAAATCTAGAAATGTATTTAAAATTCGCAGCGTTTTTTCAATGAACTGTGGTGAGATGTTGCGTTGCGTCAACATCTATCCATTTATTTTCATGTTGAAATTTCCCAAAGTTCCATGCGTTGATCAAAATGTTATTCATGGCTAAACTCTTATACTTCCTGAATTTTGCATGATTAGCACTTCATGTTACTCAAAAAATCAGCGTCTAATGCAAAAATCTCATTTTGGGATACGCTTCATACGAGAAAATATTTGACGCGAAATGAATAGTTTTCGCCAAAGTCGAATGCATCAGTTTCTGCGTGTATCTCAATCGTCACACTCCTAATCCATTCGGCACCCCATGTAAAACTGACCCTGCAAATGACACACATTTCAACTTGTCACTTTATAGACAACTGAACACCCTAATTCGATACTGGAAATCAAATTATCATTCTCCGACTCGACACTAGGCAAGTTGACTATCGATTTGCTATTTCAGTTGCCGACAAGTTTGTTCCGCCACTCAAACATTTGCATGAAAGATTTCAGAGGACATCTTTTCATATGAATTAAAATTTAATTTTATTAATTTGTTGAAGGATTAATAACGAAGCATACATAGGAATTGAAGATGTGGCCAATCAAAAACTGAGGTTGGTTTCGCAATCAAACAACGAAATTTTAAACCTCCCCCAAAATGTTTACAGTTTCCGTTGTGAAGTTTGTAGATTTCAATACACAGCTCATCTCCGAAAGTATTGATGTAGAAAACCTGTTGTTTATGTATGCGACGGCTACCGCACTCGAAGGTAGGACAATAATGACAATATAGTAGAGATGGAACACCATCATTGATGTTTTGTTATCGATATGGATGTTTTTACCTAACAAAACATCGATATCGAAAAGGAAATTTAAAATCGATATATTTTTTGACTCGGCGATAATTTAAACTAAAGTTCTCTAACAGATTTACTAGACCTTTTTTCGAAAAATTGTCTGAAAAATAAACGTTATTTTTCAATTTTGATTAACACTTCTAAGTTTTTTGCGTTATTTATACAGTTAATAAAGGGTTTCAGTTTTGGTGCTAATTATTGTAAATATGTGTCTTATATTAATACTCATCAATGTTTTATAGGTGATGTTACACCAACATCGATGGTTGCTTTCGATGTTAAAATCGATGTCGAACATCTATCCCATTCCTACGATCTAGAACTTTATTCTAGTCGAATCAGATAAATATGGATTTCGAATTCTGGTAGTTCTGAAGATTTAACTTATACATTAAAACGAACCAAACGTTTACTCGAATTTTCTTATATTTAATGAGTCCACTTTTGTTGAACAGAGAATGCAATTTTGCAAATTACTCAATAGGAACTGATCATATGTGGTTGGATTTGTTGAAGAAGGTGTTGGAACATGTAAATTTCTATATAAAATGAAAAATGTTTTTGGAAGAACAGAAGGTTTGGAAAGATATCTAGGCAAATTTGAAAAATTGGACGATTTTATTCAATTTTGGAAATCTGAAAAGGTTCTCGTGCCATCACTAAGTGTAAATGCAACGTCTTTCGGAAATTTGAAAATTGACACATACCCATTTTGTGAGACGTAACTCTTGTTACACACATCGTCGAGGGATTGCGAATGATATACACTTATTCACTGAATTTGCACTCAATTAATAAATAACACTTCAAAACAGGTCACTGTAAACAAACCGGGCGAAAATTCTGAGCCCATAACTTCGTTTTGTTCTCTTTCCTTCCATAGTGTGTAAGAGTCGTAGGTCTCTGCTACATTGTTGCCATTTTTAAGGAGGTTTTAATCTAAGTAATCATTAAAGGATACTGTGGGAGGTATATTCATTATTGAATGGTTTCTTTCTGGGTTTTCTCTCCAAAACTCAAACAACAACAACGAAACAACATAAACGATGAAACAACTTTACCGTAACGTTTCGGAGTCTATATCAGACTCCTTCGTCAGACACTTAACGAAAATATTTTTTTGATAGCTATTTGGAAATTCGAGAATTGTCATATTGGCAGAGAAAACCCAGAAAGAAACCATTTAATAGGATTTAATCTCTCTGACTACTCATTGCTTGAGGTTCACTGAAAGCGAGCTCCACTTTGAGGGTGGCTAGCAGCCCTATCTTGCATATTTTATATGCCCGAAATTATAGTTAATCGATTATTGGAATATTCGACTATTCGATTAAAATATCGAACGAATACTAGTATTTTATAAATTACGAGCCTTATTTCAGATCTACCCACGGGCCACCGGCCAAAACGGTTAAAAATCGTAAATGAAAAAGATTACACTCACTTCTGAATCCTCTGCTCTCCTCGATAATACCAGGTGAATCATTGTCCGTGCCATTTCCCCGATGACCTTCTCCATCTTCTGACATGTGGGCATCCATACTCTCCTCCTTCACCTGCGATTGAGGCTGGGGAGAAAGAGACGCACTGGCAGGAGAACATGAGTCAGCCCTTGGACTCGGTCCCAAAAATCTGTCGTCAGAGGGAGAAAATATACCACGCCCGTGACCGATTTGATTTTCACTACTAGTCTCGATTTTTAAACACTTCGGGGGCGCGAAAGCAGACGGCGAGGGGAAATTCTTGAAATCACCAAGAGGTCGGAAGGCGCTCGAACCAAGAGAAAGACCTGGGTGCAAAAACTGCGGTTGGAGATGGTTCAAGATGTGTGCTGGCAAGCCGCTGTACGCTTCCATATGTCGAAGACCGAAACTTGTGGCGTCGAACGGTCTGTGAAGGTTTTTTGTGGCGTCGGACATGGTGAACTGAAAATAATCCCACTATATTAGCTCGGAAGTATACATAATTAAAGCTTGATAATTCATCATATTTACATCAAACTCGTGAATGCCTCATGAGGAGTTGGCAATACAAGAATATCTACTCCTTTCTGAATGATTATATTGAACAATTTAGGAACAGAAATTTCCGAAATAGGGTAGGGCGGGGCTTGTTGAGCAAATTTTCTCCTGATCGTTCATAGCTCCTCTACGTAAGTATTAATGACTTGATATGCAAATTGATGGGTAAATAATTTAGTCCTTCCCGAAAGTGCCATATTAATTTATTTCTAATACCCTTATTACACTATGCCTTTTTCGTGCCTATTTGTCAGCCTGACTGACTGCGCCTGAAATTTTGAAGAAATACGCATGCGCCCGGGATTATTTCGTAGACTGTTTCAGGCTTGAAAATAAATAGAACTGGTTCTATTTGTTCCCCCTGAATCGTGGGGATTTCAAGCCTTTTTGTAGAAATGTCATGTCTACCAACACATCATTTATCTGTCTGACTTGACGTCTTCTTAACATAACCTAGTTTATTCTATGCTTTGAATCGCAGCCTTCGTAAATTCAATAATAAATTTATGTTTATTACTCTGAGGACGTAAACTAACTAAACTTACGAAGATAATCTGTGATGGCTATCCCCGAGTGATAAGTTATCGCCTAGTATCGCAAAGTAATTATTAATTTCGTTTTTGGAGAAATGCTTTCTAGAATTACAGTGTCTTTTTTTCTGTATGTGAATGTGCACTCTATGTAGTAGCATATTAAACGTTTCTTCAGACATTCTTAAAACACTATGGTATTGTTTCAAAAATATACGAACAAAACAAGAACTTAAGGTAAATATTTCAATTTCTTCAATGTTTGCAGCTCTGAAATGACTGCCTGAAACAAGCGGGAAAAAAGCGCGGTGTAATAGTGCTACTCATTTGGGGGGAAATTCAACCAACAAATAGCCATGAGAATAGGCGCAAATATAGACATGAGCATAGGGTAATAAGGGTATAACAAATTGCATTTAAGAGCTACAGCCGTTTGAGGGAAAGAAGTCTGAGATGTTCAGCGTGCCCCATAGGTGAGGTAACTCAAGCAAGGGTATATACATTTATACACATTAAAAATACTCTAAATTTAATTTTAAGCCGATTTAAAAAGGATATTTGTGTCGTACAGAAGAATATTTCCATTCACCGTTGTTTTACGTTTTGTTCACTCTATCGACATGTCATCACTGATGGTTACACGATTTTTTCCCCTCCCACGACCGTTTCTCTCCACAATTTGATGCGTTAGCGTGCGGTATATAATTTGTGAGATATTTCGCAATTTACCCCTATGCTCAACTAGCCTCACCCTACCCTATACTTTGAAATAATATATTTTCGCCATAAATATATTATGTCTCAGATACTGATTTACACATTAATATTCAATTTTGAAGGTGGTACTAAAGGTAGAAAATTTTCAAAAATTTGGATAAGTGCAAAACTCAAATAAAGCCACTGCCTTAATTGTGAAGGTGTGAGCGCAGAAATGGATGTTTCAAACCCTTTCAGGTTGTCGTAAGTGCGATCATAACCCTATAATACCAATCTCCAAAAATTTCTTACTGTTATGGTCTTTGCAATATTGAATTTTAAGATATATCTGCCAATTCAGATTAATTATTCGAGAACAGTGTCGTTTTGGAGAAAAGGTTCTGCGATTATCAATAGTAGGATTGAAGGCCTGAATAAATCCGACGGAAAGGTTATGAAATAATAAAACAGAATAACGGTATTGATATTTTTATATTTTGAAGAATGGATAAGATGAGTTTAGAGAAACAAATTTCAATTGTAAAATGCAAAAAAAGAAAAGATAAGAAATAATGAAATAAACCGAAGTGAACACTTAAATCACATATATAAAAAAATTTACAAATTGTATATGCGTATCAAATGCCACTTGAATTCTTTCATGCTTTGAAAGTTTTCTTTCATATTTGCCAATTCCAATCATTAATTACATATTTGTTGATATTTTAATTAATCATTTATAGATACTCAGTTTCTGAAACATTATATATATCGCAAATATATTATTGTTTATTAGATATATTTTTAAATAAACTCATGATAAAATATTCTGTATTTTTCTAGTTGCCACGCATATTTTTTAATGTAAAGTATACCTTCGTCAATATAATTTTGAATGGGATGACCTGTTTTAACGACCGAATAAGATCTAAAATAAACTTTCTTTATTCAATAAGGACAATTAATGAAATATAGGAACAAAAGTATTGAACATGGTACAATTTATTTAATCTATAAACAATTCCATTCATATAAACGGACTTAGGAAGGCCAAAGTTTAGATTATCCTTCACATAAAGCTTCCTGAGCTACAAATCAGAGAGCATGTATCAAAATTTAAATCATTATTTTCTCGTTGTCCTCAGTTATATATCAACGACTGAAAATGTTATTCTTCGTGTATTTCTCCCTGTTTTTTTTTACTTACTTGCGAGTTGAAAGGTCTTTGTATCCGCAATGCATCCTGTAAGCCACCGGCTTGTGAAAAAACGACTAAAGCTGGGGAATTTAGGTGTGCCGTACTTGGTACATATGCAGAGTTTTCCATGTCTGAAGCTGGAGAACAATTGAAAATGTATCAATGTTTACATTCTATATTGCAGATAAAATTGTGAATAAATGATCGAGCGAATATTACAAGTCGTAGTTACTGAGTCAGTCCAAAGTAAAATCAAACTAGAAGAATCAGATATTTTTTTACACACAAAAACTAACAAAATGATTCAGAAAATATCGTATTTATTGAAATTTTGTTCGAGTGAATGTATCATTCAGCTTGAATTTTTTTCAGTGTTTGAACATTCGAGATGACCTGTTAGAATCAATGGGTTACACAAAACATTTCATTAGCATCTCATTTTAAAAAATTAACATATAAATTAAGAAGTGAAATAAGTATGTATGTATGTATTTGTGAATGAATACATTATTATATACCTACGTTAAAATAAAAATGTTTATCTACCAAAAAAATATGAATAAAAATTTTTAAAATATTACCTATTATAACGAAACTTGCGATGATGATTCCAAAGATTTGATTTCCAAAATTGAATAAACAGTAAAAATTGGAAGAATATGCAAGCTCAATGAAATTGAATGCGTATCCCCATGGATATCGACGTCACGGTAAACGATAAAGACAGTGAAATTTCTGATCAGATTATATTTCAGAATAAATCAGGAATATATGCGACAATAAGAAATGTGGATGTGAAGCACCGATACACAAGCATAAGAAAATGAAAGGAGAAATCGTTTCTGGCTACAGAATTCTTCAGGTATTGAAATGCTTTGAAATAAACCGCGATCCGAAATATTTACTTAGGAATTCAGCGGGACCTGGACATATAAATAATTCCGTATTTTTATTTAATATGTTAATTTTTCCTGAAATATCATACGAAATGTGGTTTAGCGTGTTTCGGGATGGACTTCACAATGACTTTAATGTAAAAATTTGAATATTACCTACACATTCGCTTGAAAGTAAATGATTGAGCACCTATGGCAAAATGAGAAAAACGCTGCTCATTTGATACAAGATTCACAGATTTAACCAATATAGCTACTGATTTTCTAACATTTTCCCATTATAAAATACCCGAGAACCACTGATCGTAAAACATTTATAGCAGTTATATTTCGAATTTCATGTCAACACGTTGACATAAAACTTGTGGGATCATCTTTTTGGACGATTCTCTAGATCCTTGTACAATGAATTTATCAACAATAGTTTAGGAAGAAAGAACGAATTATTTTTTTCAATTTTCAATTTCTACGTATTCAAATTTTGTTCTTCACAAAGGATTTGAGAAAACGACAAACCAAAAATTAGAGAAATATACTTCTTCTAAAAACTACTTCCTCCTTATAATGAATCAATACTTTCAATACTATATTGAAAATTATAATTGTTTCAAAATTGCATGACTCTTCGAATAAAAACAAATTTTGTGATTTTCCTCCATTCATTTTTCTACAGAGAGGAAGCAATTTGATTTTTTAATTAACCGAAGTTTTCTCTTATTGTAATTCCTTGATATGAGATTGTCATTTGTTTTGTTATCACTACATATCACTCATTTTAATTGAAATCGAATTGCGATGGAAAATTTCGACAACTAAACAACCATGATCTCCCACTTATTTCTGAATTAATATATGAACCCTATTTTAATCACTGAAATCATCTTTATATTCATTCTGAAAGATCGAGAAGTACAAAAATATTTTTCAAAAAACTCAAACCCTCATTATGGAACAATTCACCAATAGGTATAGTCTTGGAAAAGGATCGAGTGATGAATATGATTATTTCCGGTAATAAAACTACACTCACCGCTGAAAAAGTATCCAATACATTCGCGACTTTTGCACAAAAAAATGACAACTCATTTTTATAAAAATCGAATTTTGTTCGAAGATTTCTCGGCACCTGGTAATGCAAGATCTATTCCACTTTTTTCTGTATTGCTATTCCTCCTACCTTAATCACTGATTGCATCTTCATTCTGAAAGATCATTGCAGACAAAAATATTTTTCCAAAAATTCGAATCCTCTGGAAGATATACTCAATGAAAATAATTTTCCAATATGATCTTGGAAAATTATCGAAACAGGAAAAAACGAGATGATAATTTTCGGTAAAAAAGCTGCACTCACCGCTGAAAAAATGTCCAAAATATTCGCGGCTTTTCACACAAAAATGACAACGTCACACATCTTACAATAGCAACACGTTAGCGACTGACTCACACTGACAGGAGTCGGAGCTAACCCCCACCAATTTGTGTTTTGACTGCCCCTTTAGACGCACGCACCACGTGCTCCTAGAACAGTACGCCCTTTTAATAAAATTCTCTAATCAGAAACATGGCTCTTTATCTTTTATATTTATTCCTGAAAAAGGCGGATAATAAGACGAGTTCATTGCGCCGCGCTATTCCCATGTGAATATTCGATTTTTTTTTTCTTTTTACTCTGTTCAGTTCAGGCCTGTACTGAGAATAACTATCTTACACGATATTTCTGTTTTTCTTCACTTCGACATTTTAATTATATTTTTAATGCTCTCAGCGGACATACAATAGGTATTCACCCATCAGACGTACATGAGGTGTCATCAGATTTATGAATAGTAATAAAATATAAATATTTACAGTGGAATAAATTAACAAATAATATGTACAAGCAACAGTATGACCATAGACATTTATTTTCTGAACAGGTGATAAAAATTTAAAAAATAATATGTGTGAAGTAGATTACAAGTGGTCGATTAGCTGCGAAGTGATTCTTCCATTGCTACCAATAAGATTCTATTGTGCGAGGGAGGTACTTAAGGATTCGTCTAAGTTGGTGTAGGCTTCCTCGTGAATCCTCCTATGATAAAGAAATAGGGTGAATTTTTCATTTGACTGTATATCTCGAATTAGTCTCATAAAGGATTTCAACTATATTGAACAATTAAAGAACAGAAAATTTTGAAATTACCTTTACAATACTACAATATATAAATATATTATTTCTATGAGACTTGATTTCTATGAATGATAAATAAAGAATACCCACATACTCATAAACAATCACTTAACCCAAAAATTAGGCAAACAGATAACAATAACGAATATAATACAAATATTAACCTTTATGAATTAATTATATTTGGATTGAATTTGTTATGACAACTGTTGTTTGTAAATACACCTATAGTTGCGAGGCCGAAAAAGGGTTTTTTTTAAGATTTTTTTCTGCAAAGGCATTATTATAAGAAAAAAATTGGTTCAAGCCCTGTAGAAAGGAGCTTTGGCGCTCTTGTTCAAACTTTGACAAACTTTGAGAGTATTGGTTTTCAGAGTTAGGAATGATATCAATGGTTTCTTATGATAGAACTTCATCATAAAATAAATTAAATTCAAACATCATAAAAGAATTTAAATTCAAAAAGAGTGCCAAGTATCCTTAATCCAAAACCAACAGTCCAATTTTACCTAATAACGAACTTATCCAAGATATTCATTCCCCAAATCTACTATGAAAACTATATTACATCAATTGAAACTTAGTCAATATTCCAGTTTTGTTCATACTGGAAATATTCTGAAGCCAACTTACCTACCAAAGTATATATTTCCATCATCATATGGATTATCCACGGGCATTATATTATCATCTTAAAAGTATAATATCATATCATCCCCTTAATTCTACGATAGCTTAGGTTATTTCATTGGTCATTTTGCATTCAATCATACTTTGTTCTCTAACAGGAGGGGTATTTTATATCAAGAATAACGAACCAGAAATATCTTTGAAATGTCACTTAAAGCAAAATAAGATGACATGAATGAACACAGATCATATAATAACTCGTAGATAGAATAATTAAGTACAGCCAATGAACTCTATACTAACGTAGTATAGATTTCTATGAGTACAGCATTCTGTGAAAAGTACGATTTATGTTTGAAATTTTGAAAAATCATATCTCCGAAAGTATTAGCTTGTTGGAGTTGAAAATGATGTCGATGGATTTTTATGATGAAACTGCATTTAAAAAAAAATATATCTCCGAAAGTATTGGTTTCTCAGTGTTGGGAATTATATCAATGGATTCTTATGATAGAACTGCATCATGAAAGAAATCAAATTTAAAAAAAAAGTCGTTTACAAAAAAATGCTTCAAAAATTATCATTTAAAAAAAAGAGCAATCTGCAATGCTTTAATGCTTCAGAATTTCCATTAACTTTAGTTATCAAGATTAAATGAGCAATCTGCACTGATTCAACCTCGTGGAATGGATTGTTGCAACTTACACTCGGTGCATAGTTTTCACAACTCGAAATACCTAAGGAAAATATCATCGAAATGTCTAGAGCAAGGCTGGGAACAATCATAGCAGATTGTCCATTTATTCCTGATATTTGAGTAAGTAGAGGCTGACGAACAAATTATTTTAAGAGTTCAAAATATATTAATAAAATACTATCCTCTTTTCATAATTTAAAATTTAATAGTTCATACCACTTACACATTCTTTTCTCTATTATGGACCTTACCTCAAGAAAAAATGTTTGATACAAAAATGTAGATCCATATTTCAGCATTTTTTTGCTAGCAACATTATGAAAATACATGTCTCACAACTTAAGGAAGTAAAAGGTAATATTAACCTCTGTGGTCAACGTACAGTAATTTCTTTTGGTGATTCCAATATGTTCTTCTTTCCTATTGCCTTCATAAACTACATCATTAAAATGATCCAATTCTAAATCTTCTGAAACATAACTCCGAATTTATACGTAAATTATTCAATATGCAACCAGTCAATATTATTTTCGGTTTCAAAACAGTCTTGTATATATTCACAAATTCAAGAATCGGATAATTGTTTTCCAACAGAAAATATTTTGAAACTACGAATTGACAAGTCTCTAATAGCTAGTAAGCCTTTTTCAGTTGAAGAATCATACATCAACGGTTTTGATTGTTAAGTGTTAGGTATAAGTTGATGTGATCTGACACATTCTTATTTATTTTTATCTATATATATGTAAATCAAATAGAATTATGATTTTTCAATTTCGTTCTGATAATTGAACGAGCATTTGCAATTGTCAATTTAGCGAATTCGTACCAATATTCCAAAATTAAAATTAACAACATTCATTTTAATTGAATATACATATAAGATGGTGATAAGAACTGCAATATCTTCTGTCTGTTTCTGTTGTGTTGACTTTGTTCGAAATTTCGCACCTTCCTGCAAAAGAATTTCAATAGAATAACTATAAGACATAAGATTAGGCTCAGGTTTCAAACAAACGATAACTTTAGGAGGAATATAATATATAAGCGAATTTATAAAAGATATTGTAATTTTTCCATCTTCACACAATTTTTTCAAATAAATGCGTTCATTGTTTAACAATGACTTGAGATTACATAATTTAGAAAGAACAGTCTTAAGAATTCTTTACATGGGTTCCACTCTGATTTATGTAGATCAATTTTAGTCCATTTTGGAACAAGAATATTCAATCAACAGGTTTGAATATTCATATTGTAACAATTAGTTGTGAGCTGCCAACATGGCCGTTCATTTGTAGGTATATAATGTATGAAAAATGGAAATATGATTCCTTCACTTTGTTAAGACAAATGAGCATACATTTGCACAGGGACGGGCCGAAGACAAATTTTTGGGGGGAAAAAACCATTGAAAAACTGTGCATGAAGGATTACATAAAAAAACCGAAGGTTCAACATTGGGAAACCCCTCCCCCTTCCCTTAGGCCGGTCCCTGGTAATGCGTAATCGTTATTTCGTCCATAGAACTGCTCATTTGCAAGAAACCCAGAAGCTCAAACATCAAAACTTGTTTTCCGAAATTCAAACTTATCTACATCTATTATTAAAAGAAAGGAGTAAACTGCGTACTCACATATTTACGTTGCTAAATTCAATAGAAATATAAGCTTTTTAAAATGCCGCTCGACAGTTTGAATAAATGCTCAAAACTTCTGAGGATATCCCATTTTGGTCGAAAATGTTAAAAGTTCTTGGAATGGCTCCCAATTTCGTGGATCGGAAAAACAATACCATCCCATCATTTTCCCTCAATTTCAGTCCAATCTGACCATTTTAATCTGATTTGCAGCAGTTTGAATAGATGCACAAAACTTCTAAGGATATCCCATGGCCCATTTTGGTCGAAAATGTTAAAACTTCTTGGAATGACTACCAATTTCGAACATCGTAAAAACAACACTGTCCCATCATTTTCCCCCAATTTCAAGCCAATCTAACCATTTTTATCTTATTTACAGCAGTTTGAATAAATCCACAAAACCTCTAAGGAGATCCCATGGCCCATTTTGCTCGAAAATGTTAAAACTTCTTGGAATGACTACCAATTTCGAACATCGGAAAAACAACACCGTCCCATCATTTTCCCCCAATTTCAAGCCAATCTGACCATTTTTATCTGATTTACAGCAGTTTGAATAAATGCACAAAACCTCTAAGGATATCCCATGGCCCATTTTGCTCGAAAATGTTAAAACTTCTTGGAATGACTACCAATTTCGAAAATCGGAAAAACAACACCGTCCCATCATTTTCCCCCAATTTCAAGCCAATCTGACCATTTTTATCTGATTTACAGCAGTTTGAATAAATGCACAAAACCTCTAAGGATATCCCATGGCCCATTTTGCTCGAAAATGTTAAAACTTCTTGGAATGACTACCAATTTCGAACATCAGAAAAACAACACCGTCCCATCATTTTCCCCCAATTTCAAGCCAATCTGACCATTTTTATCTGATTTTTAGCAGTTTGAATAAATGCACAAAACCTCTAAGGATATCCCATGGCCTATTTTGGTCAAAAATGTTGAAAGTTCTAGGAATGGCTCCCAATTTCTCACATCGGAAATACAAGACAGAAACCTGAAAGATACATTAAAGGGCTCCTTATTCCCATGAGGCATTCTTCCTATTTTCTGGTTCCGCTATCTGCGCTCTCGTGTATAACCTGGGCGTTTTCACTACCCCATATTCGAACGAACATACCAAAAATATTTATCAAATGCTTGATTTCATAATTACCTAGAGCTCACTATTTTTCGAATGACGAATGAACATTACAGCCTCTAACGGATTTGTTCAGTACTAAAATCATGTTGTGGTGCGAGAATCTCGTTGTACCAAAAATATACTAGAGGGCGCTATTCGAAAATATCGAATACAGTGAAAATATTGTCAATAAAACTGAACGCAATTTTCTATCATGAAATATTAATATTGCATTCTACAATTAAATTTCAACGTCTAGTTGAAGGGAGGTTTTTGTAGACTGGTCGGAAAGCTTCCATTCGAAATTCTGGAAAATGTAATATTTTCCAGAACTCCGAAAACTGTCCGAACAGTCTACTTCTCTTCAACTAATGGTAGAATTGTAATTGTAAAACGCAGTAGTAATTTACTAATTGTACAAGCAAATATTGTAGAGTAGAAACATAAAAGAGACGAAGCAAGTAAATTACAGTGACTATATTTCCATGGGAAATGAGAAATTGAGGCTTTCAGTTTCATTTTTGGCGGGAGCGCCCTCAATAAAATCAGTCAATTAACCTAGGCAAGCGCTTAGATTAAACAATTTGGTCTTTGGGCTTCGCTCTTCTATATCTACACCTACTAATTTTCTCTCTTATGCAGCACCCATTCTTCATAACCACTTACCGTAGAATATTACCGTAAAAAAAATGGGCGTCTGTGTTTGAATATGAATGAAAGCAACACAAATGTTGTAAACGGCTGCATTTTGGAACTTTTCTTCGAGCAAGTGTCACAAAATTTACTATATTCGAAGCTAATAATATCGCATTCATTTCCTCCAGTTTTCATTCAGTTACACAATAATTGCAAGAAATATTGTATGTATGGTGTACCTGATTTTAATAAATTTTACATTTATTTTTCTCTTGTTTCAAATCGATTATCATTTACATGGAAATGTATAATATGGTATTCAATAGGATATTTCGTGCTCTTTTGGCTGGAGTTTATCTTGTCTATCGCATCTCCTTGGCTTTTGATTATTAGGCGAACGAATACGCTAAAGCATGTTCTAGGGAACAGCGTGCTACCATTTAGCCCAAATGCCTGTAAATTTTTGCCGAAAATGGTCTCAAACGATTAGGTTAAACTCACTGATAAAGAATTCTAGGTCAAATTTGATTCTGTCCGGCCCTTACCACGATAACTTGAGAACGGTAAGAGATAGCGACTTGAAATTTTCGGTGTAGGTGACGCGTCTAAAACGACGGACAAGTATTAATTATAAATGGGCATAATCGGCCAAACGGTTTCCGAGTGATTTCCGCCAACTTCGATATTTTCAAAGGATTTTAAATCTAATACCCAGTGGAATAGATGCGGCAAGAGGATTTCTGCAGTATTTATTTTCGTATATCATTAGACATCTAATGAATTTCAGTTCCGATATAATAAATATGTCAGAATTAAAAATTCGTTGATCTAAGACGATTCTCTCATTACTCAAGTCCTTAAAATGATGCGAAATGTATTCATATCTTTTAAAAGCTGAGAAAGCGGTCTATACCGATGGTAAATTCGATTGAGAGTGTCCAATAGAGGTGAATGGACAAAATAGAACATACGCGCAATAGCTCGATCTGACTTCACGTCAGTGTTTGATCAATTTTTATATATTCAATTTTGAAAAGTCATTACCTTTAGATTATTCAGTTCGAATAAGGACATTCATTTGAAAAATTATTTAAAAAATATGAATAACAATTTTGATCTCCAGAAATAAATATAAATGTTTTGTTTCAGAATATGTATTTATTTCGAGAACTTTATTCTTCACGGCAAGAGTTGACCCTACACCTTCTCGTGGTTCTTGCTGAACAATGAATTGATTAAAAATAATTTCAACTTTATTTCAAGATTTTTGTTCAGAAGATATGCAGATATTCAATTAATTGACTATGTATAGGGTCTCATTTCATTTATTCTTCAAGGGATTTCCAAAAGAATAACTTATTCAATGAATTCCTTAGTTTAAACTCTAATACATAAATGAAATCCCGCGCTACCGCATAGAATACGTAGGCCTCCAAGAAACGATAAATTGTGGAGTTGTCTGTTCCAGGCTATCTGTATAGACGGATGTGGCAAAATAGTATCTCCATAAAATCACTCATTTTCTACAAGTTGTCAGATTGTACCGTGGTAAATTCGGCTTCACTCCTATTATTCTACTTCCAAACCAGCTGGTGATTCTCCGACTAACCTAGGCCATTTTGCGGATTAAAAAATTGCCGTCACAAGCACAAGGTCATTGCACACTAAATCTGTTAATATGTACAAACCATGGAGGTGGACTTCCTTCTACCTCCATGGTTCAAACCTATTTTTTTTATGCTAATCTTATGAAGAAAAAAACTCCTTTTAAGAAAATATATTTTATTAAAAAAGTTTCGAAAATAACACACAAGAAATCTTCCTGAATGAGTAGTTTATCATCAGTTACGTATCACATTTGATGAAAACTTACAGAAATACTCCACTTACATTACAAAACAAAAGAACTAGAAAAATAAACTTTACTTCAAGCAAAATCTTTGATCTAACATTGAAATACAGCCATATTGAACACTGACATTTCTTAGTTTAAAGAATCAAATACTTCAGTGCTTCAAGATATCAAAATGGATATTCATCATTATAAGATTCCTGATATACCCTGAGTTATAATAACTAAGTAATATGAAAGAAATTAAACTCATGAATAATCTACAAACTGTAGAAAAGATTCTTAAAATGGCTCCTCCAACATCAACAAAGTGAAAACATTAAGAACAAGAACACTAGATATCTGAACACAAGTACATTATAATAAACAAGAGATGAATGAACGGTTTATCTACATAAACTACTGTGAACAAGAGGATTTTCAAAGAGAAAAGGTCTTGAATTGTAAGCAATACTGTTCATATGTTTGTCATATAAAATGGCATTGATATTGGACGAATATTCATGACCGCTAGCCACATAGTGTTCTGTCCGCATAAGACTAAGGGCCGTATTTATAGTCGGCCCTCAAGATGAGGGTCGAAGTACGAGTTCTCCTATTGGTTGTGCCAATCGGTACAACCAATAGGAGAACTCGTTCTTTGTACCTCATCTTGAGTGTTGTCTATGAATACGGCCCTATATGTACTAGCGTTCACTGTATCATACAGGTAACAATCCTATCGAAAAATAAATGCAGTTATTGTCCGTTTAAAATTGCTTACAGTATGAATTCATGAACTCTAATTAAACATTTCAACTCCTCTGATACAGATTTTATCCATAATTGCAACATTAAAAAATTTAAAAACTTAATATCATGGTTTTAGTACGTTTTTTCTATCAAACAAAATGTTCCCTCATTACAGGTTTTTTTTCATTATGGAATACTGAAAGGAACATTACATATATACTTCATGACTGAATAATAATAAAACAATAAACATTAAAACTGAACAAACAGGAAATAATACATTCAAAAATTGGTTCGTCATAACAAGAATAAATGGTAAGTGTGAAAGGCGAAACATTCAGTTTGCCTTAGAAGGAACATTGCTATTATGTTAATCCAACTTTTTCTGACAAATTACCCAGGACCTGACCCAAAACAGACGCACCCTGTCTGTAAGACACTGGGATGCAACGGTAGTAGATTTTGTAGAATTCATGTCGCACTTTGTTCAATCTCTGGTACCTCCTGAAAATTAATTCCTACTAGAAAGAGTTTCAACTACCCATAGATTTTAAAGAGCCTTCTTCAGCTATTTTCTATATCGATTCAAAAAATTCTCCGATGATAATTTGATATTTTTATACAATTTTGTGTTTGTACTATTTTTGTTTCGTTATGTTTTCTATTTACTTTTATAATTTTTTTAATATTTCAAATTTTAATCCTGAAAAACAATGGAGAAGGGCATATAGAATACTGTAGGATGAATGATTTGATACATTTGAACATATAAGACAGGGAAAAAATGCTGAGGATAGATCGATAATAGATTACATTACGGTGAAGAGAGAAAACAGAAAAGATATCAAGCATGTGAGAGTCTACAGAAGTACATAAATTGGAAGCGATCACTATATGCTGGTGTCAATATAAGAATAGAAAGTATATCTTGCTAAGGTAGTTTTTTCAAAAAATATAAAAAAGTTACCTTTTTGAACTCAGTTTTGCCCTTTTCAAATGTGCCATTTCATCATTGCTTCTCACACTGCCGGTGCTAGTTACACCCACCCAACTACCAGAAGTATCTGTATCACTTGCACTTGCAGTGATTATTATGATTGGCATAGGAGAAGATCGCTTTGGTCCCTCACTACAATCTGAGCTAGGATCATGGACACTATTCCTGAATAATAAATGATTCAAGTATACTATTTGTTTACTGAAGATATGGAATTCTTAGAGCAAAAAATTATTCTCTGTCCAACAGAATGCTACTTAAAGATTAAAACCATCACATATTCAAATGGGCCTTGACAACATTGTTAATAAAGCCAAATCATCTAATATAGACATATAAGAACCGTACAATTGAATTTGGATAGATTGTTTTCATTAAGCCCAAAATATTGATTTCCGACACAGAAACTTCAAAGGAACCTACCCATTTGACTCAGTACTGCCCTGGGAACTTGGCATTTCCATTTCAGAGAAATCATCATGTTCTGGATCGCTATCATACAATTCCTCTTCTTGTTCAAACATATCAGTCTCATTATTTCTATAGTCAAAAAAAACATCATCAGGTACATTGAGGTTAGAACTACTGGAGTCCTCATCTTTAGGAGCCATGTTTCCATTATCATAAGATGGTGAGCTTCCTTTTGATATCGATGAAAGATCTTCAGGATGTATAAGAAGTCTGAAATAATTACATATCTTCGTTTAAACTAGCTAACAACAGAATAGAAAATGTCTACTACTCTTAAGGATGCAAATTTAACTCAATTTTAATGATCAAATTGATACTCACCCTCTGTTGTTCAATTCAAAATCGGTGAGGTATTTCAGTACGTAAAAGCAGAAGAAAAATATATCTTCATATTTCTCCAGACGATTCTTGAGATTGTGACCAAAAAGCATCCAGTCGTATGCTATAGTGAAATATAATATTTGCCATGGACTAAGGGACTTATGAATCAAGCCGTCAGCCCATAAGGAAAGTCTTATTAGAGATATGAATAGAGGAGTTCTGTCCCAACCGCTTATGCAATGAACTAGAATGCCAGAGTTGCTTTCCTGAAAAAACACCAATTTAAATTAGAAATCTTTTATATTCACTGTGGCCAACAATAGATAAAAGCCATTAATTAATGAGTATAGCCAAATATCAATCCATCTGATGATTCTTTATTATCTGAAGATAATGGAAGAGTCACTAGTTATGTTGACTGTTGGCTAAAATTCAATTGTCTTTAGATAATTATATATTATTATACTGATTGTCCTTGGTCTTCCCTAAGGAGACCACTCATAAGCCCTTGAGCGAGTAAGGAGAATCAGTTGTGTTCTGTGTAGGTTTTGTTACTGTGTCCTTACGCCACCTTAGGCACAGCACTGTTAATTTTTGACCCAACAGTGAATGGTGGCGATTACCGTGACTAAAAAATTTCATTCCTAGCCTCTGGATTGAACATGGGGCCTTGAAATGATGAAGGGAAAACTCACATGTGTCTTCTGAAGAATCAACATGAGATAATTTCTAGTCAATGTAATAATATCCCATGTCTTATATTCATCCCATTTAACTTGCAGATCAGCAAACTCCCCTATATCAGGAATATCAAAAATTTTATCAACCATTTTCTGTGACCAATCAAAATACAGCTCCACTCCTTGTTTACCAGTATGGTGGAAATTACTGAAGAACTCACATCCAGGATAAGGAACATGAAATATGTTGAAATCACCATATCGATTTTCAGCATCTGCGCTTTCAGATGAAGTTACGCTGAAAAATAAATCGATTTTTCCAAAATCTGGATTGTACAATCATTAAAATACTCACTAAACGCCATATTTCACTTTCCTCTGCTCTACCATTAAATCAAAAATGTTCTCTACGTTATACATCCTGAGAAGTTGAATATCGTTTTTCCTTACACTACTTTCAAGGTTCAAGTTCTGATCATCGTTAAATTCATCTTCGTCACCTCTTCCTGCTAGCTCATCTTCTGATGTACCAATTACATAACTGCCAAGAGTTTCAACAGTAGCACGACCTAATATTTCAACGAAATGGGCAGTGGTCCCTGAACGGCAGATATTTTTCCCCTTGTAAAAAATGACAGGAATGGGAAAGCGGGCCCGACATCTGTAAATATCAACAGTTACTAAAATAATATAAAAGTGTCAACAAACATGCATGTTATTCCATCCCTCCCCTCTGTTTGTGAGACACTTTTGAAATTCTTGTTCAAAAATTATTTCTACTAATAAAACAAACTCAATAGCTAAATAATTGAAAAAAAAAACATAAAAAAATGCGTCAACTAGTTTACCTTCCCTTTCTAGCTTTCTGTATGTTACTACGCAGTTGATTGATGTCTGCTTCTGTTTCTAAACTAAGTGCTTCATTTTTCACTTCAAATCCAGCATCCTCCTTCGAAATTTCACTCTGACAGATCAGTATTTTGCTAGGATAATGAGAACAAAGTGCTCCATCTTTATTATTGATTTCGACCACCTTATAATCCAGTTTCAACAATTCCTTACACTTTGCCAATATCTCTGCAACCTTGAACATAAAAAATTGTAATGTTTGAAAAAATCAGAGGATAGATGGTGCGTTCCGATATTCCTGAACAGTACAGTAAATTTAGTACTCCGATATTACTGAAATTTACTGGCAATGATTACGGTCACTGAAGACTGATCTGAAATTGGTTACTGTAGCAAGTTATGCCAGCAATATCTGAACATAAGGTAACCCTGATGTCTGCCACATGGATTGTCTAGCTTAAATGACAAAAACTTCAGTGTAAAGTACATGATATCTAATCAAATTCAACACTTAATGCGTAATTGATGTGTTTGGATATCATTCAATTCATTCCATGAATAAAAAGAACATCCGTAAATATTATAACTTCTAGGCACTAGTGGAGTTTGGCATTTATATTTATCTTAAGGTATTACATACCTATTATCGGCCATAGTTCCACGAAAGTATCAAAAACTCATTAAGAACCTATAGTTTTTCAATAAAATTGGACTTACTTCAGGAGTTTCATAGCAGGCAGAGTAAGTATTCTCTTTGAAAATATTGCACAAATCTATTATATCTTTCCTTCTGATTTTGATCGTCTCAGGAGGAGTAGGAGGACTATCTGCATCCATCTCAATCAGCGATTATTTAAGAAGCAAATCTGAACTTCAATGAAACAGCGTGCTAATACTTAAGATGTACAGATATGGTGCTTGTGAGTTATCGTCCACTCTGGAAGTTGAAGAAATTGACTAATGTTAAATTCTATTAATTGACACTGGTGTCTCCATTTGATATCTGGATGAATTAAAAAAAAAAGTTGATAAAAACACCTCACTTCTTCACGTTTTTACAACAGTATTATGAAAAAGCTTCACAACAGATAACAAACGACGCAGGAGATAATGCGCATTTCGTACCACAGAAGTTAATGTGAAAAACCGGAAAATTTGTTTACTCTGTTGAGATAGAAAGAGAATTTGTGTGTCTTTGCTCACTGGGACCTTAAATCCTTAATGTTAATTCAAGGCTCAAACTGTAACGAATGGTCTTAAGTAATTTTTTTTAAACTTTGTTAACACCTGTAGGCTCAGATGCAAATAATTAACCAATTTTCTATGGTTCATGGAAATTTGTGTTCTCCCACCATTTCATTTCCTGATGCAAAAATCTACGTTTTCCTCAGCTTCCAGTACACAATTTTGTCGTTTGAGGAAAAGGCTGCGGCCTTCGGAGGCCTTCGTTTAAAATAATTTGACAAAATTCCTGGTTATTTGCTACTCTTTATCATCAAAATGACCCGTAAGTTATATATTATCAGTTTATTCTCAGATATAACTTGTCTTTATCGTCTTCTTCAGGTGGTAATCAAAGAGAACTTGCTAGAGCTAAAAATCAAAAGAAGTCTCAAGATCAATCCAAAGGAAAGCGAGGGGATGGATTGACACTAGAACAACGTAAAGTTAGGTGAGAATATAATGGCAAAGTGCCAGCTATTTGTAGTTATTAAAATAATTTATCCCGATATTTATTAATATTTGATTCTGTCCACATTCATCAACAACATGGGTAGTTGAGCTAATTATCTTTTTCCATATTTTATTCCACCTTCAATCGCCTATATGATGAAGAACTTAACATACAAAGTGATTTAAATTGTAAAAGTCCCGCCATATTTGATATTTCGCAATATGCATGAAATCAATTATTCTAAAAAAATCATGATTCTCCAATTTCGTCGGTAAAGAAAAATTAACAAATATTGATAATATTTTCATTGCATAAATCTTTCATTGGATATAATAGGTATAAAATATCAACAAAAATATTCATATTGATCTAACTGGATTTAAAAAATAGGAGCCGTTATCTGAATGGCCACCTACTTCCAGGGCTTAGGCTTGTCGGGGGCCTCAGAATACTTAGGTGGTCCTTTACGTTGTGAATGAAGTGTTTGATATTAGCAGTATGAACATAAGCAATGGCTAATATTTTGTAGGGATGCAGAGGTTATGCGAGAGAAGCAGCGAAAAAAAGAAGAAGCTAAAGGAACGCCTCCTCAGTCATGTAAATGATTTAAATTTTTTGTGTTAAGTGACAACTGAACATTCGTTCCGCCGTATTCACAAAGCATTCAATCTCCGTTAAGTCCTAACTGAGGTCCTCAGTTAAGGATAAATATGAATCGTAATCTCATGTATGTAACGGTGGTGAGAGAGGCCTGTTTCACATTAACTGAGGTTGTGATTCAAATTTATCCTCAACTGAGGACCTCAGTTAGGACTTAACGGAGATTGAGTGCTTTGTGAATACGACGGATTATCTATTTGATAAAGAAGTTGGTAGTGTTTATTTTGAATTACTTTGATAATTTAATGGATATCTTAATATAATTTTGTATCAATCAATAATATATCTATTTTATTATATTTGTTTATATTCAACAGAAATTCATATCAAAATGTAAACTGAATATGCTGTCCTGAAATGACAGTGAGCTATGTTAAGTTTGTTGGTATTCCTGTACAAATATTGAATCAGTATTTGACCAAGATTTCTTATATTTATTGTGAACCCTGAAAAATCTAATAAAGTGAATATACAGGATTATTAATCCAATTTATACAAGTGCATCAACTTTCAATAGCAGTTCAGAAGGGCTGAACCGAGCCACACAACCCTATTCTAATAATAATAACTTTCAATAGACTTAACAATATGCAAATTTTTGGCATTTTATTATATATGATCTTTTGGCCTTGGTAAGCTACTTTGATTCAAATGTTAACATGCATGAATACCCCACTTTTTCAAAATACGCTTTTTTATATTTTGGATAACAGAAACAATACCTTGCTTTTTACAAAGCAAGGTATTTCCATTGGAGTCAAAATCATATAACAGGCTAATTAATTAATAAGACAAACACTTGGTAAGCAGTATATTTTTCTTACTTAGCATAAACAATATTTGATAAATCAAATGATCTATTAAAATTGGCAGAATGCTGCAATCATTTGATAAGTCCCTGAGATTTTCAAATTTTTTTATATTCAATTACATATTAGGGCAGTTAAGTTTCAATAAAATAAACATACTCAAATTATTGTGTAAAAGAATTTGATTCGGTAACACTTTCCATTTTCACTAATGAAGAGAAAGAAAAATTACAATAGTGAATCATTCAACTAAAACAATCCATTTTTACACAAAGTAGGAAATGTATTCATGTGGCATAACACCTCTTCTAGGGTAGAACGTATGGTTCACTGAATAGTTCATTATATTGAGAATATTTGATGTGTATATATCTGCAAATCTGAACAACCTTCGAGAAAAATATGTTGGATTATGGTATGTACGAAATACGCTACCAAATTGTTTGTTGAAAACACATTTGATGTTATGCCTGTAAAAAAAAATATGATAAGTTGAATTTTATAATAATGGAACTTGCAAAGTATAAATAATGTAAATACGTTGGAAGTACCCGGTTTGCTACGCAACTTATGTAACAACAATAAAATATGTTTCGTTTAAGCTCTTCAAGGGAAAAATTGAGCTTCAGTTAAGATAAGGGGTGTAGCAGAGAAACCAAAGGCAATGAAAATAATAATGGTACAGTTCTACTTCATCTATGGTACAATATTATAAATCATAATTTTTGTGAAAAATACCTTAGCTTATCCCTTTCCTGCATCCATTTGGCTAAAGTTGCTTCTGCTTCTGAACCTTCACAGTCTTGATGATCTTCGATAAGTTGAGTTAGCATCTGAAGCCAATTTGCATCTTTTTTGAATTCAGGATTGTTCAGTGTTGCTATTTCATGCTAAAATTCAATTAAATAACAATTTTACTTATGTTAAATATCGTTATTTCCATAGCCTACAGTTAGTTCGTTTATAATGGCTCCAGTCCTCCATCCGTGTTCAAGAGTTACATCTGCCAAATCACTGTAAGGATGGTCACCGAAGTATAGGACTTGATGCCCCCTCCAACCAGTAAGTTCTTGAAGTTGTTTAACAGTTCCCTGAATACATAATTTGAGAGCATTAGATATGTAAAAAAAGTAAATATCGCGCTAGATAGCTGCTAAAAAAGTACTAAATAAACAGCTCCACAAGTTTTAGGGGTATTTATCCTAAACGTCTTCGGATGATTTATATGATCACTAGACCGTCTTGAGCTTGGATGGTTTTTCTTGGGTGGACAATCTTCCGCTCATCTGCCAGCTTCATTGAACCTATTCTAAAGCTATCAGATAATACTTTGGAATAGTTGAAATATTTCGACTATAGAAACCAGAGTAGGTCACCATGTAACATTCTGATGGTCCTGTTTGCGTTAACATATCGTCTAGGCGATATTACAAACGGTATACAACATTCCGCTCGTAAATCAGAACTAATTGCATATTTACATATGCCTACAATTTGAAAAGCGACTCATTTTCATCTTCACTTTCTCGACTGCACTGCACTCTTGTGGAGCAGTTTATAGCTTGAAAAAAAAATTACTCACTTCATAATATATGATACCCTTTTCTAATTTATATACTTTATCCCATATGTGCATACCACTTCGTTCATCAAAAACCCTGATAGGTCTTGAAATATCTGTGAAAAATTTCGGCTTTCTAGCTTGCACTATCACTACATCAAAGAAGTCCTTCCAGTTCTCACCCACCAAATGCTCCATACCTTTATTTCTGAAACGTGAGGAAAATATCAGTTGGAGCAATTCTAACTGAATCCAATTTCCACTCACACAAATTTATATGGGCTATTCGTAACAAGGAATAGTTTTTTATTGGCTTGTTTTAGTCTGTAAAAGAGAGGTTTCAAGTCATGAGCTTCTATGTACTCAGACACATTTTTGGTCACTATAGAATGCATCACTGGATGAGAAAATCTGATAGATGCCTGAAAATGTATACCATATGTTGAAATGTACAAAAAAAAAATCTGGATTAATCGAATTGAGAATTTTTTTACTCAATATGTCATATTAAATACCATGATCAAGTAATCCATTGGTTACAATATCAGGGATATCAAGGTAAAATCTGGACACATTTAAAAGGGATTTAAATATTATTACACGAAAGACATACAATTTTCTATGTATGTATGCTGCTAGAAATTAAAATTGTATATGTATTTTCAAGCCTTTAATGGATCATGCTGATTTTTAGTTCCATTAATTCTTATTTATTTATAAATAAAAATTTAATAGAAAACGAATATCTTTATTCGAAGAAACTTAACAGTAAAATCTTATCACAAGGATGAAACTTATGGTATCAAGAATTAATAATATTTTTATACATATTAATCTTCTTCAACCCGCATCATTGACATCAATATATTTCAATCCATGAGGAGCTGATTTTTCTTGTACTTCATATTCCTTCTCAATCAGAACTAGTTTTTCCTCAAATTTCTTGATTAAATCTACAGGAATTTCCCCGGTACCTTCAGGTTCATCATCAGAATCTAATTCAACTTGCAGAATTCTGTTTAAAAAATCTCTCTCAATGTTAATGAGATGCATATTTAAATCGTTTTTTTCAATTACTAAATGTGAAACTTCTTCAACTACATTATTCCATTCCTCTTCATCCCATTTTCCAACATATATTAAATAATCCTTTATGAATATGTCATTCAAAATGTAGCGACATTGATCTCCTGCAAGGAATATTTTATACACGTGTAATAAGGATTTTACAATGCACACTTGTCCCAAGTTGAGGATTTGTTTGAGATCTTCAAATATTTTTTTGCAAAAATTGAAATTTCGGTACAAAGGATAAGTTAAACTGCGTCTATAAGCACTCAACACAGCACTTTTAGCATCTTGAAAGCCAGTCAGCCATCTCAGAGAAGCAGCTATCTCAAGGATAGTCCATCCAGATTCAGAATTTCCTTCGAATGATGTAGATCGGCAATCATAACAATATGCAAAAAGAATATCAAGGAGACTATAGTAACAATATTTTTTTTGTTCTTCTGAGAGATTATATTTCTTGTTGGGTAGATTTTTCAAGATTTCCAGTTCGGAATCATCAAAACATAGAGATGCTTTTGACGTAGAACCCCAAGGAGATTCCAAAGTAATGAGTTCTTGAATAATAGATTCTTCTTCAGCGAAATCAGCCACATAATGCTCAACATTAAATTTTTCACATTCTTCTGATCTCATCAGCTCCAAGCGTTCTTCTATATCTGTCTTTCGAGGGTCCACTTTGATAACATCACTGTATTCGTCGATCACACGGTGAAAATCATACAATCCTTTCATGGCAAACCCATATTTGAATGATGTTTCTGGTGTGTCTTCCCATAAAATATTCTGTTCGTCATCCAGTATTAAAATTCTATCAACTTTTTTTTTTTCTTCGACAGGATCTAATAATCGAGTAATGAGGTCCAAATTTTTGAAAACCTCTCCGGGTATAGTTTTTTTCATTTCAAAAGTGAGGAGACCAGTGTCTGTTTCATATTTAGAACTCAATATATCACTTTCCAGGGATCCTGGCAAATGAAGTTTCAAGTGGTATGGCTTACAATAAAAATAAATCTTTTCAGCTTCAGCAATGAATTCCAAGTCTTTCAGTTTTATATATTTGGCAGTAATCTGTATAGTTACTGTATCTGGAGTCTGAGACAACCTAAACAATGGAACTATCATGTCTAATTGAAATAAGATACTTCAAGAAATAAATAAACGAAAACCAACAAACCAACTGGATAAGGAAACCTATGTCAAATTTAGAGGTTATGTTGTACACCACAGAACACAAATTAAACATCTACACACTGAAGATGGAAACATCAGAATTGACAGTATGAGCACAGATAACTGATTTTCTTTTACTTAAACGCTCATTACGATAATTGGGAGAGGAGCTAAGGAACCTACCTTTACATCTCTGAATAAAATTTCCGGATGATAATCGATGTGATTCCTTTCGAAGTAGTCAGTAACATCACAGATTAGACACATTTCAGGCACAGAAAAAAGGTCGGCTAGTTGGATCATCTGTGATTGACCATCCTGGAATTTGAAGTGTCAGATTTATTTAAATTCCTAACCTAACTGTTTTCCGGCTATAATATTTCTTACAGAGGAATTTCGATTTCCTTCTCCTTCTACATAGGCAATTGGCAATATTCGATTTTTATATAAATCTAGAACTTCCTCGTTCGATAAGGGCTTGAGACCTCTATAAACGGCCCCAAATTGGATTTGCAAAAAAGAATCCAATTTAATCAAGACTCCCTTCTGAATATCATAGTGAAGGCCTCTAACTGCAAATCCTGGTTTGTATTCAAGTTGTGCTATTTCCTTGGGATACTGAAACAATTATAATCAATTTGAACGAATTGATAGTCGTTACTATTATGGAAGAAGTACAATCAGAATCACTATTATTTGAGGCAAAACCTTCCCTCGATATCTGTCATACACTCACGATTGGTGCATGTCTGTGGTAATGCAACAATGAATATGTAAATTTTTTTGCTTTGCAGTTTTGCCTGGCTATCAGCTAGTTGTCATATCGATTTCTGATTTAGGATGTAAAAGAAAATTATTTCCTCTACATATAGCAAATGTTAATGCATAAAAATTGTTAAAGTAATGATGTCACTGTGAAGATATCAAACGAATAATTATTATACATTAATGATGATATCCTTTATAATAAAACAACTCAATTTGCCACCTGAAGTTGAAATTATAACCAGCAAACCATTTCTGTTTTAGTTACAAAATGTAACTCATACTTCAAACAGTTTTTATTCATTCATACAATTTTTTGTAAAGACTTGAAATAATCAGAGAACTGTTAAAACTCAGTCTAAATATTTCTGACGCAGAATTTCTAATTTGGTCTCTGGTTAGTTATCATGGATACGCGATATGTTAAAATAAATGTGAAAACATTTCAGACTATGCCGATCAGATTTACCTACCTTATAATGCTCTATTAGAGTTTGTCTTCCTAAATTATATAAGAGAAAATCAAGTGAAGGCTTATAGCAGGCTAAGGTGTAGTCATAGTCAAATCCATAGACATTTACTTCCTTCAGATCAAGCTCATTGCAGGCAAAAACAGCACTAGAATTGACATCTTTTGGGAGCTTTTTTGCTAGGAAAAAATGAAAGGTTATTATGAGTACTATCCATGAATAAATTAGTGCAATTTAATTGTTGGGAGAACAGTTAACATTAACACCGAATTCATACATTCGCAGAATATAAATCGGATATTCAACGACTTGTCTAAAATTACTTACATTGACATTTTGCTTTTATTTTCACATAGGCTTCTTCCAGATTCTGAGATGAACTTAGTCGCTGAATCTCTTGGGTCAATAGTCTGTCGGAAGATTTCAAAATTCTTTTGAACTCTTTTGAGAAATGCCTCCGTAGCAGCATGTTGGCTCAATTAAAGTTATGATTTTATTCATTAGGAGCCACTAACTCATACCTTGTGCATTTAATTCAACTTGTAAGATACATATGAGAACGATACATGTATTATGCAAAATGAAATGCGCTTATCTATTCTATTTCTGGTGCAGCATATTAGAATTAGTGCCAAATTATATTGAAGCTGAATATTATCATAAAATATCAACAGCACTATATTTCGATTCAAAGACCATCAATTACATTTATTCTCCCAATCTTCCGTACACATGGAAATATTCCATATGTGAAATATAAAAAAACATTAAAAACCAGAACCTATAACAGCGTGTATATTGTGGTTAATTTTGCAGTGAGGTTAGGTAAATGTGGTAAATGATTTTTTTTTTCGAGAACTAAAAGACTAACAAACATATTGAGTCACTTTTCGCGTTTTTTTTGGTTCCATTCCATTATCACGATATTTAATTCTCAGGATGCAATTTTGTTATTTAGCGCACGCGCGCTGTCGTTTCTGGAGGTTCATTTTCTCCAATAATCAAGTAGAGAGATGCGTAGTAAAATGAATAATATGTATGAATATTATTTAAGGATTGTATATTAGGGTCGAAAAGTGGCTGAATTTATTAGGTAGGTACCTAAGTACTTGAGAACCTTTCAACATAGGTATACAGGATTGTTCGAGGGAAATAATTTGTAAAAACGAGAAATAAATCTCTTTATAGTGAAGGAATAGGTGAATTCATTAACTTTAGACTAATGAGAATAATAATTCAAAATGTCTCCTGACAATATTCAAACCTAAATAAATTCGTGAGTCAATATTTCCAAGACTTCTTATTTTTCACGAATAAGTTCACATTCATCGATAATCCTTTGTCTCAATTCCTTCAATCATGTTGGTCGTCTAACGTAAACACGTGATTTTAGATAACCCCAAAGAAAAATCTAACGGGTTAAGGTGCGAAGAACGAGCAGGCCAGTCTATATATGAATCCTCTGCATCTTGTTGAAACAAAAAGCTTTGTGGGTAACTGCCCATTCTGTTGCAGCGCGGGAATAATTTGGTTATTCAGTAAAAGAAACACACGTGTATACGTTTTTATTCTCTTTAGTCTAAAGTAAATGAATTAATAAGGCTTGCATTGTATGTAAGTGATTTTATTCGAATAATTATTCTCATTAGTCTAGCTCTAGAGTAAAGAAATTTACCTCTTCTGTAACTGTAAATAAGTGATTCATTTGAAGGTAGGGTTCGCATTTTTACGAAGAAGAATGACAATTTAAAATTTAAATTAGACTTGTTTCGGGATTTTCCATAGATATGTACCGTAACCAAGATAATGAATTTATTACATTTGGCTTTACCACACTGTATATTAAAAGATATAATGATTTTTTCCAAAATGTTTCACCAAGTGATTTGCGAGAAATTACTGTTAATGAACCATGTTTGCATATAAATGGATATAGAGCAGAATGCATTTTTTTCACATCTTTATGAAAAATTAGGCACTTCTGTCCTGTCTCAGAGTTTATCTGGAATATGCACGAATAAATATAATTTAATTCATTAAATGATTGGGAATCATATGGGCATGTCCGTGTTTAATGACTCGATGATTCATAATTGAAACCCGAAATCCAAGACAATAAAAATCGAAATCATCCGACATTGGGTATTTTTACTGGATTTCACAATACATATCAAAATTAATACTATTTGGGCCATAACGGTATAACATTCACTAATTAACAAGCGAGCACGTTAGGAGCAAAAGCATACCTATTAATAAATCTCTTTTTAATCTGAACGAACAATATGTATTTAAAGATATCCTCAAAAATGTACGATATGAATTCACTTTACCTACTTTTTATGCAGCTCCAAGCAGTGTACGTCTACAATTTGAGTTTCTCTTACTCGAACTGCTCCAGTTAATGGAAGATGTTGATTAAACAAAGACGTTATCACACGTTTTCTACCAGAGCCGAAAATTCACAGGATACTGATATTTTTTTATACTCTGAATGTAAACGATATCGCAAAATTCTGTTTGAACTTAGTTTTTCGAATTTTCACAAATCCGTGATCATAGAAAATCGAATTGAGTTTGAACTAGCGATGGGTATTCATGACAAAATTCTATTTCAATCAAAAAATGAGCTATAAATTGGCATTTTGCTGCCAGATTTGCATTCTTGGGACTCTCAGATGAGAACTGAATGTGAAATTGAAAGATTTTAATGGCGAAAATACGAATAGGAGCAACTTTGCACCAGAATGAAATGAGGTTTGAGAGAAAATTTGAAAACCCAAGTTCAAACAAAATCTTCTAGTTACAGTCAAGTTTATGCTGACACTAATATTATCTAGTCCCCACAAAAATTTCCGTTTAATCAATTTTTAAGAAAGTTTTAAGCAAAGAAATTTAATATTTTTCATGCTTTTCCTGCCTGAAATTTTGCAAGTTGATCTAAATTGTAATTCAAAATAAGTTTACGTAGAACGTTTCATACAAAAAGTTGGAATTTTTCGAGATAATCAACATCAACAAACTCTGTCATCAGAATCTTTGTTTAACTCCAATCTATCATGTGATGTCCATTTATTGTACATACATGTTCTGCTATTTTTCTAAGTCTCTATTTCTTAAGTTGTTGTCAAATTTGATTCTGTCCGGCCTGCCAGCCATTGCCACGATAACTTTCGAACGGAAAGAGATAGCGACTTGCAATTTTCAGGGTTGGTTGCGCATCCGAATGCGACATTCGAGTTCGTTAATGGGTACAATCGGACAAACGGTTTTGGAGTTATACTCATCTCAAATTTTGATGATATTTCCTGAATAACTCAAAAATACGAATCCGATCCAATTCAAACATGGTAATGCCAACGCCCGTTTTTTTTTAATTTCTCGAGGATTATTTCGCTTGAAAATTAAAAAAAACATCATTGAAAAAAGTTTTATATCTAAGAAAGTATCCGTCCGATATCTCTGAAATTGCGGGACCCTTCAAAAGTTAATTTAACATCCAAATTTGAACACGATCCGATCTATATTATTGGAGATCAGAGCAGCCTTGGGTGAGTTCAGTAGCTGGATGGGTGACCTTTGCCTCGATAACTTTCGAACGGAAAGAGATAGTGACTGCAATTTTCAGGGTAGGTTGCGCATCCGAATGGGGCAGTTGAGTTCGTTATTGGGCATAATCGGCCAAACGGTTTCGGAGTTATACCCATCTTAAATATTATTGTTATTTCCTCAATAACTCAAACTATACAAATCCGATCCCATTAAAAATTGGTAATTACTTGTCGAATGCCAACGCGGAATTTTGTGAAAATCGTATCACTAGAAAACATTTTTCTTCAAATTTCTAGTTTATAATTCGGAAATTATCCGTCAAACTGCGCACAAAACTTCGAGCTACCATTTTACAAGGTACTGAATTTCAGCTCGAACTTGTATGAGGCGTGAAAAGACAATGGAACATCCGCGCAAAAGCTCCTGGCTTCACGTCAGTGCTTCTTAAGAATTTTTCATACGAAATTCGCAATGTGTAGGGTGCCGATCCTAGCTGGCAAACCCTATATCGACTACGTAGGTACGCGTAGGTTCCAAACGGCACCAGATGACATCAACTTGAATTTGATCATCGCTTTCACTCAACAAATCGGGTACCCATATCGGTGTACCCGGATAAGAGAAAGTGTCGCTAACCCGAACAATACTCTATTATTATGAATAACCTACTGAGAACTACCATTTTGCAGATGACGGTTAGACCGCACTAACGACCCGTCCATGAATTTTCGAGTCCACAGGCTGTCTTTAGAAATTATAGTTTTCACTTGGTCAACTATAAACCTTATCTTGGCTGCAAGGTAACACTCAAGCCCTGTGGGTCTTTGGCGCTCTTGTTCAAAATTTGACAAATCATATCTTCGGAAGTATTGCTTTCTCAGAGTTGGGAATTATATCAATGGATTCTTATGATAGAACTGCATAATGAAGGAAATTAAATACAAATAATAGTTTATTCATCAAGATTAAATGAGCAATCATGACACCTTAATTCTGTATTATGAACTTTAACTCAAGAAAAAATATTTGATACACAAATGTAGGTCCATATTTCAGCATTTTTTTGCTAGCAACATCATGAAAATACTGTATATAGGAGGAACATGTCTCACTACTTAAGGAAGTAAAAGGTAATATTAACCTCAGTGGTCAACGAACAGTAATTTCTTTTGATGATTCCATTATGTTCTTCTTTCCTATTGCCTTTATAAACTACATCATTAAAATGATCCAATTCTAAATCTTCTGAAACATCATCCCCAATACTTATACATAAATTATTCAATATGTAATCAGTCATAATGATTTTCGGTTTCAAACCAGAAGTTCAAGAATCGGATATTTGTTTTCTAGCAGAAAATATTTCAAACTACGAATTGACATGTCTCTAATAGCAAGATAAGATGACATTTATGAACAGTGAACACAGACATATAGAATTCGCATTTTGTGAATACATAGAACTACCCTTTCTGGGCTTTCTCTCCCAAACTCTGAAAAATATCTGTGAAATAAAAAAAATATTATTTCGTGAATTGCTTCTGCGTAAGAAACACAAGATATTTATTATATCGGACTCCTTCGTCAGACACTTAACGAAAACCTTCAGAATAATTTTTTGTTGATAGCTATTCAGAATTTGGGGGAGAAAACCCAGAATGAAACCATTTAATAATGAATTTACCTCCCACAGTATCCTTTAATGATTTCTTTCAACAAATGTCTGTAATTTTCGGATATTTGGCCGAGAATGGTCTCAAACGATTAGTTTCGACTAACTCATGAAGAAAGCGAGGTCAAAATTGATTCTGTCTGGCCAGCCGTCAGCACGATTACGCTTGAACGCAATGACTTAGATAGTTAATATTTTCAGAGTACGTTTGAAGTCGAAATGCGCCGGCCAATAGAAATTGGAGTTTTTTTCATTTTACCTTTTGCCTGAAATCATTATGAAACCTCGAATTGGAATACAATTTAGTTTGTTATGACAAGTCCTATTATACACACTGTTGAAAATATCAGTTTTAGGGGTAGCCTGTGTTTCGACTAATTCTAGATTCCAGTCAGAGTTTGAAGAACTAGATAACGTTATCATGATTTATCTGTTGTACTGCAAGTGCTTAATTAGTATTATGCGATCTCCAATTATATTGCCATTGAATAACATTTGCACAGCGACCATAGTAGAAAGTAACCTGAAATCACCAATTTACACGATGGAAATGCTGAATTCATTGATTTAATTATTTCATCTTCACAGGGTATCCGTGTCGTTGAATCGTTTTCGACATGTGGACTGTGGCTTCAATCGTTAACTCTTTCCCAATTAATTTTAATGACAATCGAATGTTCCAAGGAAAATAATTGCCTATAGATAAAGCAATAGGTTTCATTAATAGATATACGATGCAGAATATTAACAATTTATGGGGTTGTGTGAGTAAAATTGAACTTTCATTCTAGTTTTTTTTCCTTGAATACCTCCGAAATCCTGTGTTGTCTTATTAAGATCATATTCCATAATTAGCCAGAATCATGAGAAAAATAGTGCAGTGCAGTATTTTTATAATTTTTTTCTTCACTAATTATTAAAGGATACTGTGGGAGGTATATTCATCATTGAACGGTTTCTTTCTGGGTTTTCTCTCCCAAACTCTGAAAAATATCTATAAAATAAATAATTAATTATTTTGTGATTTGCTTCTGCGTAAGAAACACAAGATATTTGTCAGAAGCAATCAATCGAACAATGTTGCCTAACAAATAACAACGAAACTACATCAACGAAGAAACAACTATATCGTAACGTTTCGGAGTCTATATCAGACTCCTTCTTCAGACGCTTAACGAAAAAATCTTCAGAATTATTTTGTTGATTGTTAATCTGAGATTCGAGCTATTTTATAGATATTTTTCAGAGTTTGGGAGAGAAAACCCCGAAGGAAACCATTCAGTTTTTCTTCACTGTTTCTGTTCTTCTGTCGTTCAGTAATTTCTTGAAGGAAGTACGGTTACCTATGTTTATCGAGTGTATGTATGTAATGTATGTTTATGAGTATGGCCGCTCTACAGCCTGAATGGCTTGATGGATTTCAATATTTGAGGTGTCGTTGGACTCGTTAGGATTCACATAGGCTATGGAATTCGGTGAAAGCCTTCTCCCATCAAAGAGGAGAGGAGGAATACCAAGTTTTTATTTCGTTATTCGAATAAGTTGGTCATCAAATGAAAGATGATAAACAGATGATTCAAATATATATGCGTTATAATAATTTTGTGCTACCCATTTGGCAAAAAATAAGAAATAGTGAGTTCGACCGTCTAATTTACAGAACTTTCCTGAGGAATAACTGGGAAAAATAAATGAATTCAGATGGGAAAAAAGGAGCAATAAAACAAATATAAATAGAATTAAAAAAAACCGACTGCTGTAAAAATTATTCACTGAAAGGGGTGAAACAATTGTTTTGGCAGGCTCTATAACCAGAACGGCTTAACGGATTCCAATATATGTATGAGGTGTCATTGGATTCCTCTGAATTCAAGGATTGGCACAGAGTTTATTATCATGTTGGGTGCGGTTAACCCAACTTTATCGTTGAACTGTTTTATTCACCAAAAATAAATGGAACAACTCATTCATTGATGAAACTAAAAAATTCGAAATAAAAATATTAACAGAAAAAATACAAAAAACCTCACTGTAAAAACATTTTACTGAAAAAGTTTAATACAAAAATGATAATGATGATTACCCACACAGCATTGAATATTTGTTAAATATTTATGAAATATTATAAAGCAAGATTTGAAATATTTCATAAATTCTTAATTGAAATATTTATGAAATACAGCTATGTCCGCCTAAATCTCACATTGAAATATTTGATGAAAAGTTTCATACAGATGTATGCAATGTTTCCTTAAATATTGTTTGATATATTTTCTAATGATTTTTGCGGATGGTGTGAAATCAGGCTATTTAGCAGGCCATTCAGTCCATAAAACATATCTTCAGCTAGGTATGAATGTTAACCATATGTTTTTCGAGGTTTCAGTGCTTGATAGCACTAGCAAAGTATTTTAGAAGAAAGCCACAAATCTATCCACAAAATTATTAATTTTCGGAATACTATACCAAATCCTCAAATCACATAAAATGTGGGTTTGAAATTCGAAAAATACAAACTCCTCGTACAGTGAAGTCAGATTCTGAACAATGAAATATTTTTCGAGGGAAGTCTTATTAATTTAGGTACAGAGAATGATTCATACTCCCTAAAATTTCTCTTGGTATATAATTATTCTAGAACAAGATATCCAACAAATATAATTAGCCTCCACAATTTGAATAAATTTGAATACTTTCTCTCTTAGTGATCTGATAGTCAGCGTATAGTTTCACCAAATATATCTGAATTGGAGTATGAAAGAAATTTGTATACGACAATGTATTTAATTTTGGCGAGTGATCCAATGGCAATTACAAACATTAAGAATTTGAGAAATCCATCTCTTTATATGTGTCAGATACCGAATATTATTTTTATTACTTTCGTTGAATTACGATATAATCGAATAATTGACGGGCTTATTCCCTTGAACGGATGCCCAAATATTTGTTGGAATTTTTGGCCGAAAATGGTTTCAAACGACTGGGTTTGACTTTATGATCAATAATACGAATACGGGGTCAAATCTAATTCTCTATCTGGCCGTAAGCACGATAACTCTTGAACGAGTTAGAGAGTTGAAATTTGAACTCGATCGGATCTATTCTATATTCGTGATATTTTAGGCTTCATATTTTGAGAATGTACCTATATATGTTATCCTATAATTGGGATTATCACTGTTGGGATACCTCAGGGGCCCTGGGATATGTCACAGAGTACGGGCCTAGCAATCCCGAGGTACCCTAGCTAAACCTGGCAGTAGGTATAAAATAGGACTGTTTTGGTTCGCAGTAGGGAGAGTTCCGAATCGGTTCTAAAGAGTGGGACAAACGTAGCGTGTGAAAGATTTAGCCAAGTTCCAATTACAATAAACGACTGTGTGACTACCTTGAACGATTCTAGGACCGTCCCTATTGAGAACCAAAACAAGCCTAATGTAAAACCGCACGGAGGCACTACGGCATACGGTTGTGACAAGCCCACGGAGAACAGCTGCTGCCTGGGGATCACCAGGGCACGTCTGGGGTTGGGGCTGGACGTGACAGAGAGCACCAGGATGCTGAGGAGGCGGGCGTCTGTCATACAAGAAATTACAGCTTCCGACGAGGACATCGAGGAGGAGAGAGAACAAGTTGTCGGTCACATAGGGAATCATCGCTCGCAAGAGCAACCCGTAGTTGGACCCGGCAACAGGAACAAGGCCGCACATAGGGGACGCCACAAGTGGACACCCGAGCAACATGAACAACTGTCTTTGTTATACCGAAGATCTAGACCAGAAAGAAGGGGATATATGGGTAGCTTGCATGGTCTGTGGTGTGATAATCACCCAGATCTCAACTACATGACGCAGCAAAACCTACGAGACCAGGTTAGCCATCTCAAGAAGAGAGGAATCTTACAGCAGTTTCAAGAGTCAGAGGGAATAGAAGAACGAGCTGAAGAGCAGGTGAGAGATGTTCCAAACCAACAGCCACATTGGACGAATCAAAGGAGAGAAGAACGGGATGAGAGGCTAGTGAGAGACGCCGCAAACATCCAATCTCTTATGCCTGGATTGCGACGTGAAGAAGTCGCAGCACCGGACATGGAGCAGGTGAGAGATGTTCCAGAGCTATTCGCCAATAGAAGAGAAGCATTTGAGGCTGCAGTAGCGAATCCTAACTTAAGGTCCACACGGCTGAAATCGAGACTCCCGGCTGAAGATCTAGCCGTGATGAATATTGTAGTCGACGATCATCTAAAGAAGGAAGATGTCGTAGCTGCAGCTGCTTCACTTCTGTGCCCACTAGGAAGAACAACAACAAAGGAGAACATATTATTATTATTATTAAAATTCACTCAGCTGTTGTGAGAAAAGCACCATAGGTGGGTCGTTCTTGTCCATCCCTTATTGAAACAATCGAGGCCAATATTTGAAATTTGTTCACGTTTAATTCAACTCCACATTGAATGGTTGGGTACACACAATCCGGATACACCGTTCGCAAGAAAGTGTGATTCCTAGTAATTCTGTTTAAGTGAAATTCTAACTTAGCGCTCCATATATTGAGACACATAATGGTATCTTGTGACTGTTAAAGAACTAAGCCCTGTCATCAGCTGGGAAGAAAAAGAACTGTTCTCTGGTCGTTGTCAATTATTCAATTGAAGAACTGATAACGAATTATGACAGCATTGTTTCCTGTCTGGTTGCCTGGCCGCTCTGATGCTAATTCATCCGAATAATTTTTTCTATGACATACATTATTGCCTGTAATGTCTATAATAATTGTTAAAAATCATTAGTTACAACCCCAACTTCGTGAGTCATTTATGGTTTGGCCATTATAATTTGTCATCATCAGGAATTACTGTAGTATCTCCTGAAGGAGGCACAATAAAATAGGTCTTGAAAGCTTGAGTTAGAAAAAATAATTAGTACATTAATTCATCCTGCTGCATTTCCCACTACAACATTGGAATATGTATATTTATATTCCATAATAAATATTTCTCACTCACACTCCTTCAATTTTATTCAGAGTTTAGGCAAACGTTATGAAGTAGGTTGAATTAAAAAATATAATATAAAATATGACATAAAATTACAAAAAAACTTTTTAAATGTATTATTTCACTATCAAAATGTTACAATTCTCTATATTTTTGTCTTCATTCCCTAATTATTCCACTGTTCGACCCCTTCGTTTTCATAATCCCCGGGCATGCCGCATGCACAAGTATTCTACCGACCGTAGAACATTGCGGTTAAATTGATATCGAATCCATCATGACATTTATATCGTATCGAAGAACCAAACCTATATTAAAAATCTCTCTACAAGAATAACCATTCGAATTTCTACTTGGATACATAAATTAGAGGATTCTCTTCTCACCAGTAAACAACGGACGTATGAATTCTTTTCCATAATAACAAGTTGAAGGTCCATTCTATAAATTAACATAATTTACATTTATTAAGAGCACTTTCGTATTCAAAAATATATTTGATTGTGAGTGAAGTTTATATTGTTTGTTGTGAAATTTCATGCGTTCTAGTGAACCCAGAATATATTATACTTGAAGACAAATCCTTTTTTTTTCACAGAATATTCGTTGAAATTTATTCGTATCAATGGAAATTGCTTTCACTTTCCCATACATCCAAAATAACGAACAATTAACTTAATATTCACTGCTTTATACACATTTAGAGAGTTGCGCTCATGAAAATCAACTGATTTCAACTAATAATCAGATGAATGTTCCAAAGACAATTTTCCTTGAAATAATCCCTACTTGATATTAATAGGTTTGTCTGGAAATAAGACAGAATAAAGAGAAAACAATAGTTCAAGCACTGACGTGAAGTCAGAAGCTCTTGTCCAATCTCCTGTTTACCACGGTAAATTCGATTAAGAGTGTCCAATACAGAAGATTGGACTAGAGAACATGCGTTCAAAAGCTTCTAACTTCACGTCAGTGCTTCAACCAATTTTTTTTCAATGATTTTTTTAGAATTTTCTGGTGCTACGATCCTCACGAAATTTTGCAAGAATTTTCGCGTTGGCATTCTACAACTAATAACCATGTTTGGATTGGGCGGGCGAATAGTTTCTGATATAAAGAATTTTTTTCAATGATTTTCAATAATTTTTCTTCAATTTTCTAGTGATACGATTCTCGCGAAATTTTGCAAGAATTTTTGAGCCGGCATTTTACAACTAGTAACCAAGTTTGAATTGGATCGGTTTTGTATTTTTTGAGTTATTGAGGAAATAACAACCAAATTTCAGATTGATATAACTTCAAAACCATCTGGCCGATTATATTAGTTAACGAACTTAGATGTCGCATTCAGATGCGCAATAAACCCTGAAAACTGCAAGTCGCTATTTCTTTCCGTTCTCAAGGAATCATAAGAAACATAATATTTTTTCGTAATTTTTAAAAAAAATTTTAGTGATACGGTCCTACAGTCCTAAAATATAATCTTTTGTTTCCTCTGCTTTCCCCGCATTCACAACTAGGGCTCTCAACTGAGTTCCATCTGAAAAGCTTGATGTTGCAACGACCATGACTTATTCTTAAATGATTTAGAATATACCATATTTCCAGAACGAAAATATCTTTATAAAAGATTATTCTCATTCCAAGGTTAATAACACCAACATAAAATAGCTAAACCTCAAGAAAACTATCTCACTTACACCAAAGATAAATTATAAAATGTGTTTGCCCTGAAGGTATTCGTAATTATATAAATAATCACAGTAATATATCAATTTGACAATGAGACAATTGATTTTTCAAGTGAAATTTACTTCTTATTCGATAAACTAGCACGCTAAGGCTCAGTGCTTTTTGCGCGCGTGTTCCGCAAGGAACAGCGGGCTATAATTTTTTATTTTTTGTACCATATTTCATGCTTTACCGAATTGAATGGAAATGTTTGGCGACCAGAATATAAAGTGAAGTTTGAGCAAGATGTGACTATAATTTTCACAGGTTTCTTGGATTTTTCTGTGCTGGCTCAGGCATTTCCTAGAATTATGAATCACGTTATGCAATTTACCAATGAAAACAGGTCGTTTGATACATTTCATCACAACTTTCACTGGTGAAGTTCAAATTGTTATACGGGTATGCATTCATATGCATACATTTATAGCAGCCATGTTTCGGATGTTGTATGCTGTAATTTGTTGTACCTACTTATTCTACAATATATTCATTCAACTCACTGTTAGCAGAAGCAAGCGTAGTAATTTTAATAAGTTTAAATGAGGTATCGATAGTTAATAAAATATGAATGACAGTATTTTCTCATTTCGAATTTTTTAGTCTCCTGAATAAATGTTCCATCTACTTGTATCCCACCAAATTTATTCACTAATATTTTTATTTTTGGTATTAATAAATTTTGATGGTGAACTTTCCAAAAAAATCGTATGAAAATCAAAATTGTATGTTGTTTAACATTCAGTTAATTGTCAAAAGTTCGTATTTAGATATTTATTCACCAGTAAGCATGTTATTTCAAGTTTTTTGCCTGCAGTTTAGATTAATGGAGAACAAACACAATAAATGATTTTTTTTATTTAATGCGTATGGAATACAGGTATTATGTAGGGGCATAAAATGTTCTCAAACAATAAATAAATTAAACCAAAATCGCCTGAGAATATTTACCTCTAGTATCTAAAATAATTTTATTTTATTATTAACATAGTATTATATTGTAAAACTTAAGCCAAGTGTTTTCATTCTCTCAATAATTTGTCAAAATGTTTTACCAAGTCGAGAACTCAATATCTTTAAAATAATTTTCTCCGCACTTTTTTCTTTTGCAAAATATTTATTAATTCCGGGTGAATTCATACTGTAGCAAACCACATTATATTCTATTGAAATTATAGCAAATCCAGATAGTCTATGTCATGGCGGATCACAGTTCATTTTTGCGCGCGTGTTCCGCAAGGAACAGCGTGCTATCATTTCGTCACAATGTCTGTATTTTTCGAATTTTTTTTCGAAAATGGTCTCAAACGATTAGGTTCGACTTCCTGATGAAGAATTCGAGGTCAAATTCAATTCTGTCCGTCCGGTCCGGCCGGCCGTTAGCACGATAACTCTCGAACGGAACGACTTAGAGCGTTGAAATTTGCAGGGTAGTTTTGTAGCGTAAATATCTCGGACAAGTTCGTTAACGGGCGAAATCCACCGAGTGGTTTCGGAGTTACGGCCCTTTTTAGTCAAAACGTTTTTAATGAATATTTCCGGAACCAATCACTCGATCTTTCTGAAATTTGGCACCAAATTGTAGAATCATGACCTTTATATGCCTGCGAAGTTTTGTTTTGATCAGACGGCCCTAAAGAGGCAAAAAAAAATTTCAAAAATTTTAAAATTTTGTTTTCAGGATAACTCGAAAAATACTAATCTGATCAAATTGAAACTCAGTAGTTAGATGCAAAAGACCAATGCAAACACTTTTGCAAAATTTCGTGAAGATCACGTGACATGAAAAAAATAAAATAATTACTACTATTTTGCGGGAAACTTTGCTTAAAATGCCGAAACCTATTTTTTTGAGGTTCATGCTGCCCTTTCCGGGCATTTTTCGTTGTGCGCATGCGCAGATGAGAAGTCATTTAACTGCTGTAGTTTTCGTCAGAGAGGATTGGGGTTTTGGGGTGGCGGATGCTATTCCTCCATAGAATCCAGATCCCTGATGGGGGTCTGCGCATGCGTAGATTAAAGATGCGATATCTTCCGAACCACTAGTGTTGGAGAATCGGAGTTTTTTGTAAGGTGTGTTATTTTGAAAGGATTTTTAGCCGCGAGTAGATTGCGCATGCGCAGAAAAGAAGTGACTGTTTTTGGGTTGGATGGGTTATGTTGGGAGTGCTGAGTCGATATTGTGAGGTTTTAAAAGAATATTCATAGCAATTCAGTGCTCGGACACTAGTCAGTTTGGGGGAAATACCGTTGTTTCCGAGTTGAAGTGTGCATTCCGTGGCCCTGGGGCCAATTTTGAAATTGATGTTACCCCTTACGGGCATTTTTCGTTATGCGCATGAGCAGACCATCAGTGATTTAACTGCTGAAGTTTTTGTCAGAGAGGATTGGGGTGTTGGGGTGGCGGATGCTATTCCTCTACAGAATCCCCTGGTGAGGGTATGCGCATGCGTGGATTCAAGAGGCGATATCTCCTGAACCACTACTGTTGGAGAATCGGAGTTTTTTGTAAGGTGTGTGATTTTGGGAGGACTTTCAGCCGCAAGTAGATTGCGCATGTGCAGAAGAGAAGTGACTGTTTTTGGGTTGTATGGGTTATGTTGGGAGTGCTGACCCGATATTGTGAGGTTTTGAAAGAATATTCATGGCAATTCAGTGCAAGGACAAGTCAGATTGGGGGATGTAGCGTTGTTTCCGAGTTAAAGTGTCCGTATCGTGGCCCTGGGGCTAATTTCGAAATTGATGTTACCCCTTACGGGCATTTTTCGTTATGCGCATGAGCAGACCATCAGTGATTTAACTGCTGGTGCTTTCGCCAGAGAGGATTGGGATTTTGGGGTGGCGGATGCTATTCCTCTATAGAATCTCCTGGTGAGGGTTTTGGCATGCGTGGATTCAAGAAGCGATATCTCCTGAACCACTAGTGTTGGAGAATCGGAGTTTTTTGAGAGGTGTGTAATTTTGGGAGGACTTGCAGCCACGAGTATAATGCGCTTGCGCAGATGAGAAGTGAATGGTTTTGGGTTGTTTGGGTTATGTTGGAAGTAATGAGCCGATATTGTGAGGTCTTAAAAGAATATTCATGTCAATTCAGTGCATGGTCACAAGTCAGTTTGGGGGAAATAGCGTTGTTTCCAACTTGAAATGTCTGTATGGTGGCCCTGAGGCGAATTTATAAATAACTATATTCATTAGATCTATATTAAAATACGTTCGGATTTGGAGAAGAGGCAATTGCGTTCACAACGGAGGTCCCACAACCGCATTTTTTTTCAATCTACGGTAAAGCTAACAGCCAAACTGTATTGATAGCTATATTTGTTAAAGGAACTTGAAAAAAAAAAAAAAAGCACTGACGTGTAGTCAGTACTCTTTGGCGCGCGTGTTCACGGTGGCTAATTTGAATTGAATGATGAGTACTTCAAGCTCAGTGGATAGAGCGAGCCGAAGATCTACCCAAAGGATAGTGGACACCATTCACTGTCGGTTCAAAAATTAACAGTGCTGTATCTAAGCTGCCATCAGGATAGATTAACAAAGTTGGAAAAGAACACAAGTGACTCTCCTTAGTCGCACAAGCTCCTAGAAGATTTGGGAGGGTCAGTATAATCCTAATCATGTTAATCGCACGCGCGCAAAAGCAGATTGACTTAACAATGAAAGAAAAAGTGTAAAAAGTCAATCTGCTTTGGCGCGCGTGCGATTAACATGATTAGGATTATACTGACCCTCCCAAATCTTCTAGGAGCTTGTGCGACTAAGGAGAGTCACTTGTGTTCTTTTCCAACTTTGTTAATCTATCCTGATGGCAGCTTAGATACAGCACTGTTAATTTTTGAACCGACAGTGAATGGTGTCCACTATCCTTTGGGTAGATCTTCGGCTCGCTCTATCCACTGAGCTTGAAGTACTCATCATTCAATTCAAATTAGCCACCGTGAACACGCGCGCCAAAGAGTACTGACTACACGTCAGTGCTTTTTTTTTTTTTTTTAATTTAGAAAAGCTTCTTTCACTACCACTACCACTAGTATTGATGAGGTCAACATAATTCTCGGAGTACAGTTGTTATTTGAAACAACTGTTACTCGTGATTTTCTCAAGTAAAACAAAAACTAAAGGATTAGGGGTTTTCTGTTCAATGTTTAGAAATGTAAAATACCTACAAAAATGAGATTCTTTAGAATTTCCTCGTATTCTCAGAAATCATGATGAAAGATGGAATACTCACATTTTGTGTGCTCAACCGAATTGGTTTCTTCTTTCCTATTCTCCACTCCTGCTATAATATGATTGCACCCTGATAAATTGGTCAGTTCTATATTTTATAGCCAATAAAATGGTAATTTTTCGAAGGCCAACTACTGACAGATATTTTTTTCAGGGAATTAAAATTTTTATTGTGCTGTTTTAAATATATTTTTGGAGCTTTTGTTCCTCGGAACAGAGTGCTTATCAATTTGCCCAAATGTCTGTAATTTTCGAATTTTTGGCTGAAAATGGTCTCGAACGATTTGGTTCGACTCACCGATCAAGAAACCGTGGTCGAAATCAATTCTGTCCGTTGGGTATAACTTCGCAATAAACATACATTTCGACTATCTAATGTATGAGCGCGCAAAAAGCAGATTCCTATTAGATTAATCATAACTTTATTCAAATGTCTGAGTCCAGGCCTATTGCGCGATTGGATGGTGACATCCGGAACTTAAAAGAGTCCAAGCGATGTTGTAACTATAAGTGAACAACCAGAATATCTAATAACTTGTGACCATAAGAAGTTCAGTGAAAACGAAATTAATTCCAACAATTTTGGTGGTTGTTCCGTGTGTGCAAAGCCAGATGCGAAAAGTGGGTCATATCCGTTGAGAATCCCGTCTATAAAAGAAGTGAAAGTGCCGTTTCTTCGTGAGGTATTGACCTACGTCTGCGTTCCGTAGGAGTTATAAGTCATAGGAGTCGTACATAATGAAATGAAATTGGGGAATCGTTACAGAAAGTTGCGACAATACAATACCTTCATGAATCATCGGATAAATTCGCAATTATATCGGTAACGCACATCCGAGTAGTCGTAAACAAGGATCTGGTTTCTGGATTCATTCGAAAATGTCATTTTAGTTGATCATCAAAATGATGATCCTCCCTAAAATAAAATAAGAATTAACATAGAATAAGAAATAAGAATGGACCTATCAAAACGCAGCTTTTTGACAATTTTATGTGAGTTCTGTGAATTTCTCTCTTGAGCATGCACATCGTCATTTTCCAAAGAAACTCAAATAAAATAAGAAATAATGATGAAAGTTGACCAACTCTAGTTCTAATACTTATTTCTTATTTCGTGTATAAACGCGGGGAGCAGAGGAAACCATAGTTAATAATTGTCCCATATATAGATTCCAGGATGGTTTATGGCTATCCATAATTTTTCTGAATATTTTTTAGAATGGGTAGCGAATTTCAAATCTATTCAATAAAACATTGAATATTCCATTTTTGATTTGTTCGTTTTCCCCTTTTGTCTTTTCCTTTTCCGGATTGAGTTTCAGTTACCTTGGAGAAACCTCTCTGCTTGTTGAAGGAAGAAGGAATGAAGAAAAAGATGCCCTTCAATATTTAATATTTCAGCATATTTTGTTAACAATTTCAATTTTCATAAATCACAACACTAACGGGGAGATTTTTTTCCCTAAGCTCTAGTATCATATTATATCAAATTATATGGTACCCCGTTACACTAACCTCTGCTAACACTTTTTTCATACACATGCTTTATTGTTAGATACAAAAGGAAGAATCGATAGTAAAGAAAAAAATGCCCTTCAATATTTAATATTTTGCGAGATATTTTGTTAACAATTTCAATTTTCATTAATCACAATACTAACGGGGAGATAGGGTTTTTTTGCGGAGATTTTTTCCCTGAGCTCTAGTATCATATTTCGAATTCTACGGTACCCTGTTACACTAACCTCTGCTAACACTTTTTTCATACACATGCTTTATTGTTAGATAAAGAAATGTAATGTTCGAAGTTCTAAATAATATCATTTAAATGTGCATATTCAACTCTCTTATTTTATTTCAATTTGTTTCTTATTTTATTTTATTTGCTGTATAAATCCGCCGATAATCGAATAAAAAACAGTGTTACGACATACAGCCAGACCGATGATAACGAATACAGGCTGTGCTTGGAAGATAGAGAAACGGTCTGCATATATCCTCCCAGATTGCTCAGCAGCCCAGTCAGCACGAGTACGTCTTATGGAAGTTTACCCTGGACATTCAGGACGTCTGAGGGACGTCTTAAGGACGTCCATGTTGCTAATCAGGATCTAGATGGAGCCTAAAATGGACGTATTGGGCAAATTCATCACATGGCTGTCCGTATATCATTTGAATTTTCAGGAACTGTCAGAATGACTTCAATATCCAGTATGCAATGAACGTTGCCAAGTGATTGTGACTTGACAAAGCTTCGCAAATTCTCTGAGACACCAATACTTTCAGATATATGGTTTGTCAAAGTTTGAACAAGAGCGCCAAAGCTCCTGTCCACGGGGCTTTCCCACTTTTTTATTAATATATGGAATATCTAATATTCATAAATTTCAGTAGTGTCAGAGTAATATATTAATCATTAAATGAACGAGCTCGCTAAAGCTCCTGACTAGACGCCAGTGCGTTCATAAATTTTCAAACTTGAGTCCGAGATGATACCATCGCCCATTATGTAATAAAGAACCGCAAGTTCTAAGGTACTTTTCGGTCAAGTACAGTTAAGGTATCACCCTTAAATGCCACCTGCTACAAAGGACCATTATAAGGAACCCCAAACTGCTTCAACGGAACTAGAACCGGATGCAGCCTGGAGTTCCGTTATAGCGATTCGGTAATGGAGAGTACGTAATGCAGGGTGCAAACTGGATTGTGTAACCAGAAGGTACCTACGTCAATTATGATGACACACGAAAAATCCTGAATCCTGTATACAATAACAGAAGAAATAGAATCCGGACTAATGAAGCTTTCTGCAGAGCTTACTTGCTCTACTACCGTCTGAGTCTGAGAGTGGGGACCCAACTTTCACAGCCATATATAATCAAGAGAAGATTTTAAGGTGTATTACTTCTTTATCGCCCATCACTTCGGCTGTGTTAAAAAAAAGTGGCTGCATTTTTGTTTTGTAGGATGTTCTGTGCCAGTGTTTGCGTGTGACTGTGTTCTAAGGATATATTACGTAGTGATTAGTGATCGATACCAACTAGATAACATCGAAATTTGGATTAAGTGTAAGTGGAAGCAGGGCAAAAAGTGAAAATTACCAGGAAAATTTTGGACTAGTGCGCTTGAGGATTATGTTCTTCAAAAATTCTGTGAAAGATCGATGTGACAAATCACCAAAAATCTATTGACAAATCACCAAATTCGGATATACCAAAAAAACGAAAAATATGAAGACCCAAAAATTTTATAGTTTCAAGTCAATATATACGAGTAATTTTCAAGGAAATGAGGAAGCAAAATGAAGAATGCCCTTTCCGTATTCGAAATTATTTTTTTTTAATTGTTACTAATTCCAAATAATCCAAAACCACATTCAGACAATGACGTGAATATCTTGACAACCTTGATAACATGCCCCAAATATTATTTTCAAAAATCGCCCAAAAAATACAATAAAATATGTAAACACCAAAAACGTGTACCTTGTTCATTTACTTAAATTATTAAAGAATACAACTTCCTTGAAGTATATCTTCGTATTTTTCACGAAGGGGAAAATCGATCAGATAATAATTTAAATTACACGTTTCTCAATAGATTTTGATAAATTCTTCATAGAAATCACAACACAGAATTACTGAAGAAATGACCGTGGCAAAATTGTCAAAAATAGTTTTTCCCATACCGAAAACATAATTTGAATCATTTTCGATTAATGTAACCCTCGGGTCAAATTCAAAATGAACCCTATTCTTGACCGAAACACGTTGGTCCCAAGTCGGAAGTACCCGTATCTCAACGAAAGCGATGTCTTGAGATAACATCTCGTGGGGACCTTGAACCACTGCAAGGCTTGAGAGGTGATCGACTCTAGCGATCACACTAGTACCCCAGTTTACAAACATGAAGATCCTCCATATCCTGTTTACATATGTTGGATAAAATCGAGATGATATGATATTTTTGACGTTGGTTCGCTATAGGCTGCCTGAAATGCCTCTGTGTAACAATTTATTGAGCACACAGTGGAAAAGAAAGGAAGCCAGTGTGTCAAGTTACTTTCTTGCGCAGGCGTTTTCTCAACAGGTGTTGACTATCGTGCATTTGCATTTCCAATCGTTTTTATTTATTTGCAAAATTTTATATGGGACACATTTCTTCGGAGATCATATAGCAGCAATATTCATAAGTTCGTCAGGTCAGGTCAGAATTTAATTTGACGGTGTCGTTAAGTTTAAGTGTTCAGCGGATATTTTTCAACGAATCTGAATTATTTTTCTGAACTGTCCCAAGATATAATAATAACATTTTCAACTACTTTGAATGATTTTTTTCGGTCTCCAGATATAATAATGATCAGTGGCAAAGATAGCTTTTTGGGAGGGATATAGGGATAATATGAAACAACCATCACATAAAAATTACTATTTTTAAAATCTCCAATAAGATAATTAATAAAGAATCTTAAGACTCATAGGAGGATTGATCCCCATTGATCTCCCCCTTATCTACGCCACTGATTATAATAATGGTACGAATGATGTAGATTTTCTTCTCTTCACAAATGTTTATTATATTTTCGCATTAAAATTTCATATAACCTAAGATTATTATTTAAGATTTACTCACTCTGGAAAACTGGGGATTAAATTTAAAAAATATTCATTATTCCACAAAACTACTTTCTTGTTACTCGATAACAGTTGATCCTAGAATATGACGGTAAATATGTTCCATAAAGCTTAACAAAATTGACTTACATTTCTAATTTCACCCCCGATTTCCACCTTTATGACGAAGCCAAATTTATTGAAAAGTTTGAATGAATCCATCAAATTCCATGAATTCATCTGCAATTGGAGAAAATCATCAGTCATACTAAAATTTCATGTTATCTTCAGTACCCAACTAGATGATATCTTGAATATAACATACCTTGGAATACATCTTGAAAGTTTCTTCTTTTTCCATTTTCAATATCTCTTGAACTCTTGAAAATTCCGATAAAAATGTTTGGATTCAATATGGCAACAGTAATGTTTATTTCGTACAAAGGTATGCGCAAATCCAGGGATTAGTTTCTGGGAATTTTTTTTATTTCAACCCTCAATTTTCAATCTGAATGAATTTGTTTTTTTTTTTGCCTTGGAGAAAACGAAAAAAACTAACCTCTTATGGGTTGAAATATTCCAAAAAATCTCTTGAATTTTTGAAATGATTAAAGGATACTTTGGGAGGTGAATTCATCATTGAATGATTCCTTTCTGGGTCTCCCAAACTCTGAAAAATATCTATAAAATAAAAAAAATTATGATTTTGAAATTGTTTCTGCGTTACAAACATTAGATTTCTCAGAAGCAATATGTAGAACAATGTTGCCTAATCAACAGTAACGAAACAACATCAACGATAAAACAATTATTCTGTAACGTTTTGGAGACTAAATCAGACTCATTCATAAGACACCAAGGAAAAAATCATAATCGAAAAGTTACAGATTAGTTGTTTTATCATTGATGTTGTTTGGTTACTGTTTATGACGCAACATTGTTCTATATATTGCTTCTGAAAAATATCTAGTGTTTCTAACGCCGAAGCAATCTCGAAATAATACGTTTTTTCATTTCATAGATATTTTTCAGAGTTTGGGAGGGAAAACCCAGAAATGAACCATTTAGTAATATTTATTCAATAGAAAATTATGTACAAATCCATGGATAAGTTTTTGAGAAATAATTTCTTTTTATTTCAATTTTCAATCCGAATGAATATGGTGTTTTTGACTCTGAGAAAACAAAAGAACCAACCCTTTAAGGGTTGAATATTGGGGTTGAAATATTGCAAGAAAACTCTTGAATTCTTGAAAATTCCGATTAAATGTTTAGATTCAATATGGCTCAAATAAAATGTTTTCCGTACAAAATTGTGTACAAATCAATGGATAAGTTTTTGAGAAATATTTTTTTTTATTTAAAACCTTAATTTTCAATCAGAATGAATTTATTTTTTTCTGCCTGGGAGAAAACGAAAAAAACAACCCGCTAAGGCAAGAGTTGAAAATTAGATGTTGAAATATTTAAAAAAACTTATCCATGGATTCATATGAAAATTCGCTAATATTGAATAGATAAAACTACAACTCAGATATCGTGAGACCGAAACAATTAATCCGCAAGAATGGGTTAAACAGATACAATCAATAATTTCGAGTACAATTTTCACCAGATCCGTCCCATTCAACTGGTATTCAATCATATCAACCATTAAATTTGTCTTCATTTTGCCAGTACCGTCCAATTAAGTGGTAAATAAAACGTAACTAAAATTGATATATTATTCAGTTTGAAACGCTTCAAACACATGATTAATAGAACAGAAAAATGTATGGCGAGATACATATAGATATGTGTATATGAAATAACTGTTATTGATAAAATGGGTGCAATTTATGCATTTACGAGAATAACTGGGGAGATAAATGTTTTAATACGAATAGAGCACCAAACGGAGTGTTTATGTGCTGAATTAATTACTCTAGTTATCGGTATATTCTATTTGTTTTCGCAAACATCCTACAATTAATGCCTAAATCCATCATTCAGAAATCACAATTATTATCAACTTTCTCGAAGCAAAAAATGTATTTCTCGTTTGTTGAATCAAATAGTAGACTTTCACATTATTAATTGATTATTTGCAAGGGTTTTTCTAACTGATCTAAATCAGGATATCACAGTGGCCACACAATATCGCCAAATTTGAATACGGAAATATTATATGACTCATTTTCAGATCTACTTTCACTGGGTGTGCTTTTCTCTACAACGTTATGTCTAGAATCAGTTAATTCTTTTATTATAACTAAAATCCAATTTATTATCAATCTACAAATTTTCAGTAAACGTGTTTTTTTTCAAATCGGGTATATTCACATCATAAATCATTCTCTAATAATCATTCATTCAAGAATTATTATAATGAAGACGCACACCATTGTATGGTACTTAAATGAACCTGAAAATGAGATCTCAGTACTGAGGTGGCGTCAGGAGCTTTAGCGGACTCGTTCATTCAATTATGAATAGAGTTCACTGATTGATGACACCTAACACTACCAGAAATCTGTGACATTTATTTGCGAAAGATCATTTACATTTTGAAAACTAGCTAAATTCCTTATACCCATTAAAACCTTCAGTTTCAGTCTAACTTTCCGGGTTAGACTTGGTTGAACTGTATTTTTTGCTTTAAATGTACCCTAAGCACTCCTTCTGAAGGACATCGGACTTACAAACTGACTGACAGAATTATGTTGGACAGCGAATTTTCCGTCGAAAACGTGATCGATCGAGGCCATTTTCAGCGAAGTAAGCTGAAAAGGATGCGTCTTAAAATAGAACTGTACTGAAAATGTACGACTCAAGAAGAATTCGTATAATGAAAAAGATAATAGCATAATAGTAATAACATTTTTCATGGTGATAGACATAAAGGAATGATCAGATTTCTAATTTTCCTATTGAATCACTTGCGTAACTTGGAGAATCGGCTAACAACGAAACGTTCTACTCTCTAGTTAAAAACAATGAGAGAAACTTATTTCCCCATATATATTGTCAAAGTCGAAATGAATAGAACAAAGCAGTAAAATTTCCACATTTTACGTCGGAAGAAATATCGCTTACTACTCCTCAAGCGTAATTTCGAATGTTAAAATTAATTGCAAATTTAGGAAATTAATATGGCAGCTTACCACAAACGGATGTTGAAAATGATTGTAGGCTCTACCTAATGGTATTAGATCACACCAAACTGAACCGAATAGAAAATGCATGTTCTACTTTCTAAAAACAAGTATGCGAAGCTCTTTCCCCAAGCATCTGCATTTCTTTTATTTGCTATAGAAACAAGACCTCATTCTTCTAGACGCAATTATTAACGTTTTCATTTGAGAGAATTTCAATTAGGGAATTAATCGAATCAACCATCCTTCACTGCATCCTCTATCGGACATTTTTATGAAGCGAAAATGAGGTATTGAATTGGTTTGAACGATTTTTTGGCAATATCTTCATGAATTATTGGTTGACTAACTCATTGTGTTGGAACATGGAAAAATAATCAACTTCTTCCTTCTTCTTCGTAATATTCGCATAAAAATTATGTTTTACCAATAGATGTACCTCCAAACTTATCAGTTGGATCAATTTGCTGTTAGGGTTGACATAAGTTAAATCTTAGAATGTTATTGATGGACCAACGTGAAACTCGGAATATATGTTAGTTTTTCCATGCTGGATCCTAATTTTACCGCAATCTCCTACGATCAGTATTATTTCTTATTCAAAATGTACTGTTTTTCTCTATTTGTGTATTTACTGCTTTTATCGCATTATTTTCAATCAGTTTCAGATTAACAAACAATGGCTTTTTTCTGGGTTTTCTCTCCCAAACTCTGAAAAATGTCTATGAAATAAAAATTTGAATTTCTTCAGCGTTAGAAACACTAGATATTTGTCAGAACCAATATATAGAACAATGTTGCCTAATATTTAAAATTTTCAGAATAATCTCTGAAACTTTTCAGAAAAGTTGTTCTATTATTGGTGTTGTTTCGTTACTGTTTATTAGGCAAAACTGTTCTATATATTGCTTCTGACAAATATCGAGTGATTCTCACGCAGAAGCAATTTTCAAAAAAATCTAAAATTTTATTTTTTAGATATTGGGAGAGAAAACCCAGACAAAATTAATGAATGATGAATGCACCACCCAAAGTATCCTTCAATAATATTTATTCAGAAAACCCAAAAACATATTTCACCATACAATCCTTATAATTTTCTAAATTAACTTCATCACCCCTCATGGAAATACTACTCGAGGGTATTGCATATCCCAAAATAATTAAAGCATCCTATTTCGGATCATGGCCTATAAGTAAAATACAGTTTGCAGTTAAGCTCAGTTTCAATTGTTAACCATTTTTCATATCTATAAGTGAACGTATGAATATAGATTTGAATTTTTCTTTTGAATCCAAGAAAACTATCAACAATCTTGATATCACCCGGCAGATTGAATATTCTATTTATAACCTATTTTGACCAATTTAAAATATAACTTTATCTGAATAATATGAAATAAAGCTGTAACTTTCTTTCAGAGAAATAATTTCTAGAATTCATCCAGATGTTCCTCAGATTATCTATAAAAAAGAAAATTACAGAGTTTACTTCGTTATGATATGAATATGGATGTGTACTCTTCTAGCTGAAGATTGATTTTTGCGTAACCTTTTCTCCTGATGAGTAGTTCAGATATAACATAATCGATAATTCATTGTTTCTAAAATAATTCAATCGACTATACCCTTTTTTACCAGCGGCTAAGCCATTTGATTATCATCAGTATCGGTGTATTCCAATCTGTTCTAGTTTAACAAATGTAGAAACTGAAAACTTATGTTGACCAATATACGAATATACATAATTTTTGTTACACTGGGATAATGTAGTTTTTTTTCAGTGAATGAATTTTTTATTTGGTCCAGAAGTTCCTGAGTTTATCTCCTATAAACGATCAAAATCACAAGGTTACCTCATTATTATATGAATATGAATGTATACACATGTTACTCTTCTAGCTGAAGATGTAGAGTGATATTGAAAAATTGATCTCGACCAGGAGAAAATCTATTTTGTCGAGGAATTCAGTGAGATTTCTTGAATGAAGAAATCACGACAGAGCTTTCTGATAAGACAAGGTCGTTTCAATGTCTAGTGAGGATGGTTTAAGTAGGTCTTATTCTAAATGGTTGTTCCGTTATTGTTCCTCCTCTAACACGATTATACTGCTGTCGTATTTCACTAGCCTTCTTCTTCTAATTATTTTTTTTAATTAATGGCATTTAAAACCATTACACATGAGTGATGTAGGAGAAATTTATCCGATACGATTGTTCGAAATTCCATTTCTAAATTGTACTAATTAGCCTTTCACCCGGATTTAATTTACAATTTAGGCAATTTCATCGGAAGATATTTTATTTATTTCCGTGATTTTATGAATGTCTGGAATAATTCAATGAATTTGCGGTTGGAAGATGCAAGTAATTGGCTCGGGTTGATATTAGAAAATATAATAATTTTTCATTTTGTTTCACCCAGTGACCTAGTAATATGGATTCTTGTGTTTATATCGCTTTATTTTCTTGGGTGAATGATCATCACGATTTCGAAATGGTTTCGAATGAGTGGTCAGAACTACATCGGCATTTTCATTGCCAGGTTTTTTAACACGTTATTTCATGGATGAATTGAACTATGTGATCTCCACCAACAGCGTTCAGAAAGAATTTAACCATACTTATGACGGTAATCTTAGTTGTCTCTCAAACTCCTATACTTGTTTTCATTCCATATTGGTTTTGCCTTAGCACTTCATCAGTCAATTTTCAGGATTGCTCTTACTGCTTGCATTTTCAGTGTTTTCTTTTAGTTCATTATTTCACCAATTGATGATGCAACGAAAAAACGTTAGTAGCCTCACCTAAAATTTTCAGAATAAATAATCAAAAAAATTCGTGGGTCCACCTTTCGGCCGGGATTTGCCTTTATTGGGGTAAAATTCATGAGACTACAAAAATCGACTATCATCCTGGGAAGTCTTTTCAGAAACTTATAAACGGATTCATATGACAGCAAAGGCAGATTCAGGCCGCGGGGGGATAATATCCCTCTTCATCCCCATAAATCCATCCATGCCAGAACGCCTTTTACAGTTGTTACATTTAATTCAATAATTTTGACCTCGATATTCTATGGGTTTCTCGAATTAAGAACAAAAATGTCGTGAAAGTTAGAGATAATCGGTACATATAGACACAAACAGAAATAATCTGTATAAAATTATTAAAGTAAATGAAACAACTTGGCTATGCTCCACAATATTGTAATATGTTGGTGACATTAATAATTTTGGTTTTACCATTCTCAGAACAGTTCTGAAAATATATATTGTGAAACTTCAGCCACTTTATGTTCTTCACTTTAATAATCGTTTCAAAATGTTTTACCAACATGAAATTTGCAGAAGTTCTTTCGTTTTAAAATTATTTGGGTGTCATCGTGGATAGATGGAGAATAAGTAAGTTGATAGTTATTGATGAAAAATTTTATCACAGAAAAATGTCAATTGAATAATTATGACTGTAAAGTAGCTGGGTCAAGGAAGGATTTATTGAATTTCATTTGAGTATATTTATTTATTTAATTCTTAACCGAAACAGACGTATTATTTCAGTGAAATAAACGCAATAAAAGAGAGAAGAATTAAGAAATTTATAATAGAACTAAAAACATGGTTTTTATTGCAAGACTGAATTTTCGGATATCTATCTCCTTATAGTTATCGTTTGTTTTTTTACATACATATTCCTTTTTCCAGTGCCAGATCTACAAATTGTGCCCCCCTTGCAAAATTTCTCTACTGGCCTCTCGGCATCGTGGAGGGTAGAAAGGGGCCTTTGGGGCCCCCTAAGAGCTTCACCCCCCACCCACATTGTGGGGTTTTGTGGTTTCCAGATCCTGCCCTGACTTTTTCATTTCCAATATTTCAGTACTTCTCGCCTTGATTAGCGAGTAATAATTCAAATTTTTGAATTTGGAAATCGCATCTTTCCTTCCAATTTACAGGGTGGACAACTAAAAACGAAATAGAGCTATTTTCAGGAACTGCTTCAACATCCGGTATTGCTGACTCTACATGTACACCATTGGAGTATTTAACTCAAATGATCTAATTTCTATGAAAGTATTCAGTGAAATTGTGAAAATGAAAGGATATTGCAAAGAGAATTTTGAGAGCTTTTCAAAGAAATCTTATTCGATTCCCAATCTTATTTAAATATGTTGAGGTAATTCTTTTCTTAACCTTGTTTTGGGGCGAAAGTGGCGAAGTTGACGGTTCTGAGCACTTTTCTAAAATGTTGACGCAGTTCCTGAAAATGGTCATGTTTCGTTTACAGTTGGGCTCCCTGTATAATTATAGTCCTTGGAATATTGAAAAAAAATTTCAAAAGACATTGATGCACCCTTAAAGATATATAATTCATCAAACACGATTGAGGAACAAACAAACACGAAAGTGATTGAAGCGAAGTTCAGACTGTATTATTCTTCAAGAACACAAAAATAATAGGTGAATATTGAGCAGAAGTTTTTCAAGTTCGAAAGTCTACAAAATTGCATTGATTCCGACCGAGTTGTATGAAAAATAATTGGTTCAAGCCCTGTGGACAGGAGCTTTGGCGCTCTTGTTCAAACTTTGGCACATCATATCTCCGAAAGTATTGGTTTCTCAGAGTTGAGAATTATATCAATGTATTCTTATGATTGAATTGCATCATAAAGGAAATTCAATTCAAATAATAGGTTATTTATCAAGATTAAATGAGCAATCTGAGAATGAGAACTCCACCATGGAAGAAATCAAATTAAAATAGATAGTTCAAATTAATTTTACTCTCTCTTATAGAACAGGATGACATGTACGAACACAGATCATATAATAAATCATAGATATAATAATTATAGCATTCTGTGAAAACATAGAAGTACGATTCATTATTGAAATGCGAAAAATCATATCTCCGAAAGTAAGAGCTTGTTAGAGTTGAAAATGATATCAATGGATTTTTATGGCGAAACAACATCTTAAAAAAAAATTATTTTGAAATTTGTAGGTTAAAAAAAAATGTTTTTCGTTACTCCGAAACCATCTGGCCTATTTTGCCCAATAGCGAAGTTAACTGAGATATTTATCTGCCTAACCTATTCTGAAAATTTCAACTGCCTAGCACATTCGCTTCGAGAGTTATTGTAGAAACAAAATTTGAAAATTTTCAAAAATTTTTTTTTACACTTTACGGTAACCCAATCTATACAAAACTCCACATGCGTCTAAAGGTCATGATTCTACAATTTGATGCTAAATTTCAGATAGATCGACAGATCGGTTTCGGAAATATGTATTCATATAAATGTTTTTACTAAAAACGGCCATAACTCCGAAACCGCTTGATGGATTTCGCCCGTTAACGAACTCGTCCGAGATATTTACACTCCAAACCTACCCTGCAAATTTCAATCCTCTAACTCCTTTCGTTCGAGAGTTATCGTGTTAACGGATGCCCGGCCGGCCGGACAGAATCGATTTCGAGCACGGATTCTTGATCAGTGAGTCGAACCAAATCGTTTGATACCATTTTCAGCCAAAAATTCGAAAATTACAGACATTTGTGCAAATTGATAAGCTGCACTCTGTTCCGAGGAACAAGAGCGCCAACAATCTCTGAATAGCATTCAAAGATGAACGAAAGTAAAGTTTCACGTAAAACAAACACTCACCAAAATGTGAATAATTTATTTCAATAATTACGATACAGAGCGATAAAAAGGACATTTAGCAGTCTTCTCAATTTGCATAATATAATAAAATCATTGGAAAGTGGAGCGCGTATGCCATTTGTTGAATATAGCCAGACAAATATAGAGTTTAACGAGAAGAAAATACTTTCGCATCTATAATTTATCATTTGTACATATACTGTTTGTGAGATCTTAAGGCAGCGAACTGAACAAAATGAAAATGTGAGAGAGGCATCATATGTATGTTTAGTGCCGAGAGACGTCGAGGAACTGTGCTTCAAGAGTGTGTTAGTGGGTCAGCGACAATCAAGTGCGTCTTCTATGGTGGCTAACTATCTCTTGTGTACATTTTTCACATCTGACGATGGGTTTACATCCTCGGATCCTTCTTACTCTCTCTTCGGTCGGTCAGTGAAATGAGCAGACTAATTATCTGGATCGTGGGCTGGCCAAGGTCGTATTTAACTCTCATTCTCCTCGAATTATATTTCGGGTATTTTGATCAGGAAAAAGAGAAAGTCGGATGCATTCAAGCTAGCGAATCGAAACAACCAAAGCTAAGAAAGATATGTTTTCCTCGAGAGGGAGATATCATAGCTTTTTTTAGTGGTGGTCTTCAGTAGCCACCAACATAACAGATCTAGTGTACATGTGATTCTCTCTCGGCCGGTGCAAGGAGGAATTTGTATTTGTAGTGTTACGATTGTGTTATCGGTGTGAAAGCTAATTGATGTACGCCTTATTTATGGAACCTTCATAAATGTCGTGTTGAAGAAGTTGAAATGTTAACATTTATCTATTGGTTCATGATCAACGTCCTCAAATGAGTTGTAGAAGTTACAACCGAAATTGGAATAATTTTAATTTAGTTTCAATATGTCTTTCGATATCCGAAAAATGTTTAACGTATTCTTTCCGATCTACAAAACAGATTATTAGAGAATATATTTTTTTTTCACTTGTATATTTGGAAACATTTTTGAACTCCACATGACTCAATTGCCTACTATCAGAGGAAAATATTGAATTAGAAAGTTATTCATCCAATTATTGCAAATTGGATGTTTTTCAACCAAACTTAACTCTTCAATTGTGTTCACCGAATTTTCGACAAGAATGTTCATGACATATTCGTTCAGGATATTTTTTGATGTTCCTCTTTCAGTTTTACTGAAAATTCAGTTCTATGAATAAAGTAATTTTTTTACAGAATATACTGGCACACCGAACAAAATGACGAAGTCCCTCAATCTCTTAAGCATCGGTTTACTTGCAGTGTTATTTTTAAGGGTAAGAATTCAAACTTTTCATTCTTCTTAGAAATATTTTGAATTCAGTGATGATGAGATGCTTCAGTTCAGACGAAAGAGAATTAAATTCCAGCCTATTCTTGGAACGATCAGTGGATATTTCATGGCTAACTAAATTGAGTTATTATTTTCAATTGATTGATTAGATTCAACTATAGGAATCGAAAAAATTACATATTTGATAATTACATAAAAGTATAAGTATAACATTTTTATAAATCCAAACGAGTTGAGTTTGGAACATTTCTGGCCTTTTCTCCTACTTTTTCCACAGTCATATAGTATTTAATTTGTAACATTAACCTGTGGAGCATTGTTATGTCTTGATAAACAATAAATGAGAGACTGACTCTATTAGCTTGTTGTCGTCATCGCGACTGTCATAATACCCTCATAACGATGAATTTTGTCGGGCTTTTTTTTATTGTGCATAATATAAACATAACAAAATTACATCAACAATTGTTCCCTGTAATGCAGGTACCAGTGCTTGGTCGGAAATGAGAATTGCAAAAGTATATGATGGTGAAACAAGTAGCTCAATGATTACCATTTCCCTATATCCATAACTCCAGTTTTCTCTTTTGTTTTAGAACACAAACTGTGATGCACCTGTACCAGATTCGGCATCTCTTCCATTAGAACATAGGGGATTATATGGGCCACCATTGTCCGGTCCTGGATATGCCCCGCCATCAGGATTACTCCAAGGAGGTGGAGGGTCTGATGACCCTTGGCCGTTAGCAACACCAGATATGCCTCAAATCAAACATCTGCAAGTGCAGTGCGAAAAGACGCACATGCGAGTGAATATTGAATTTGACAGACCATTTTATGGGATGATATTCTCCAAAGGATTCTATAGTGATCATCACTGCGTTCACTTGAAGCCAGGAACGGGACACTTGAGCGCAACTTTCGAAATCTTCCTTAACAGTTGCGGTATGTCATCTTCAGCCAATCATAATGCTGCAAGCTACGGTGGACCAACCCCAAGTGGAAGCTATGTAGAGAACACCATCATCATCCAGTACGATCCATTTGTACAGGAAGTGTGGGATCAAGCGAGGAAACTCCGTTGTACATGGTATGATTTCTACGAAAAAGCCGTAACTTTCAGGCCCTTCCAAGTTGATATGCTCCATGCCGTAACCGCTAACTTCCTCGGTGATAACCTGCAATGTTGGATGCAAATTCAAGTAGGAAAAGGTCCTTGGGCTTCTGAAGTATCTGGTATCGTCAAAATCGGTCAAACGATGACTATGGTTCTCGCCATAAAGGATGACGAGAACAAATTCGATATGTTAGTTAGGAATTGTGTTGCTCATGATGGAAAGAGGGCGCCCATACAATTGGTGGACCAATACGGTTGCGTTGTGAGACCTAAGATTATGAGCAAATTCCAAAAGATTAAGAATTTCGGACCCTCAGCTTCAGTTGTATCGTTCGCCTACTTCCAGGCTTTCAAATTCCCAGACTCCATGAACGTTCATTTCCAATGTGTCATCCAAGTTTGCAGATATAACTGCCCAGAACCGAAATGCGGACATGGTTTGGGATTAACCAGTGAATACGGTCTTCCAGCTCTGGGAGGCAGTGGACATGGAAACAATCTGAATCCTGAATATGGAGCACCACCGTTGCCCGAATATAGTGGAGTTCCACCAGCATTCCCCGATCCGAGACACCCATCTGGGCCTGCTGGGGCTTACTCGGAGCCAAACGCTGATGTTGTACCTGCTCCTCAGGCTCAAACCTCATCATCTTCCACTTCAAACCCGTCAAACCTATCCTCACCAGCTCCTCAAACTAACTCTCAGTCTGGTAACGATATCCATCTACCTCCTCCTCCACTACCAGGTCATCACGGACAGTACAATACAGTGAAGAGGAAGAGTGACATCGAAGGTGAATTCGAGAATAATCTAGCTACTCTTGGCGGCCGTCCAAGATCTGTTGAGAATCTTCCAGCACAATTGCAAGGTGTCAGGCGTAGACGATCACCTGAAACTTTCAATGTTGTGGTTAGTCATGTATATAAGAGGGAAGCGCAAGAAATGACAGACGTGAACACTAGCAGGACCATCCAGGTGGTCGCTCCAGGAGATGTCAACTTTGCTCTGAACGCAGCGCAGAATAATGAGACTGTAGTCATTCAATCAGCATCTTCAGCAGATCCAGAAACGATTTGTATGTCTATTCCAAGCTTCGTAGCAGGACTAGTGATGCTCCTATTAGTTCTTATTGTATCAAGTTTGGTAGCAGCGTTCTTGTTCGTGAGAGTACGGGCAATCGACAGGAAAGGAGCTGCACCAGCCTTCATGCACACTAGGGGTTATGATAATGCAGAATTTGTTAAAGTTGCAAACTGACAATCGAGAGACTGGATAAATAAATTCGTCAATATCCAAAGAAATTGAATGAGTTGTACAACGAAGTGCTATATGGTCATTCTATTTCTATTCGCTCAACGAATTGAGGAAGAAAAGCGTCGAGCTGTTTATTCTACTTTCTTCTGTTTTCACTATGCATATTTTCACAGTTGTGAAAAGTCTTACATAAGTTTAAGCGTCCCAACTGGAACTGGTTCGACCTTTTTCTTCTCTGTATAGATTGGCCATCTCATTCATTATTTATTTTCCACAACGAGTATCTCATACATATGAAAAAAAGACGAAATTTTCTTTTACATATTTACTCAAGCTTAGTAACTTATTTTTCAAATATTAACTTATTTATGTGAATAGTGATAAAGAGAATGTTTCGGAATTCAAAAATTGTTTTCTGACCGGTTGATTGTGAGCTTCCTCATTAAGATGAAGAAAAGAACTAGTCTTAAATCTAGGATGTAGTTCCAATGTACATAATTTCACGAGCACAAATACTCAAAGAAATACAATTCGATGATGAACGTCGATTATTATAATGTCTTCATTATTTTACTGTTGAATTTTCTCGAATCGGCAATTGTTAAAATTATTCAAATAACAATTAGAGGATAATATTATGGGATTTGAGGAAGAATTAAAAGAGAATGAATTGAAAATTGTTTCTTGGATAGTTTTGACTGTATTGCTAAAAAACGGCAGTATTACTCGCAATTGGATATAACTGTTGTAAATTATTGAATTAAACATTATTTATTTTCATTAATTTATTGTATTATTAAATAAATTAAGTTAAAACGTAGTTTCATTCACAAAATTATACTCGGTATCAGGTAATTTTGAGTGATTTCTTATCTCGAAAAGAATTCATTTTATAACTATTATTGTGATTGTGTGGGGCAATATTAACTTACTTTATATATCCTGATCCATAATACTTTTGTATTTTTAACTTAACGAACTCAACAACTTTGAATGAAATTATAGTATATATTAAATACACAATAAGCACCTTCTAATATATTTCCAGATTTGTTGAACATAAGATTAGGATTATTTCGGTAAAAAAATATTAATTCTCGAATAATTCCAACCATTTCAAAATATTTTTAATGAATCTTTGGAATTGAAAAGCTATAATTCATTTATATCTTTAAACTCCTAGATGTTTCAAGAGGTGATACGAGCTAGAAGATATTTTGGTTAATCTTACTGATTATAGATTCATTATTATCGAGATATTCTTGCTAAAAATATCCCTAATCGTTCATAAAAATAGTTATTCCAAAGAATTCCAAAAGAAGAATAAATTATTCAGAAATGATGTTCATGAAAATTAATGACTTGAAAACTGATTCAACTTGAACAAATCGTTCCATGTAATTCATTAGGCCGATAAATTAATTCTACATTTTTTTAAATTTCATCGGGATTGATTCATACTGTCTGGGTCATACACTATTATCTCTTGAATAATTTTAACATCATATAAATTAGCAGTAAATACAATTCCTCGGAGAATTTGGTGGATGCGCTTCATAAAAGCATCATCGAAATATTGTATTTGAGAAAAGAGGAAACTGTCTGTTTTATTTATTACTTTTTCTTTCTCGGATATTTATATAAGAATTGAGAAAAAATTCTGTATAACATCACGCATTTCATTCTTATCCCGAGCTTCAATTAACCGAAAAATTTTATTAAAAAATGAAAAAATAGACACTTAAATGGTTGAAAGTGTTGTGAAATCGATTTATACAATGAAAATAATGCCGTATAGTTTTTGAGTCATATTTTTTCAAGTTTGCTAATCAAGTATCAAGATGAAGGTATGCATGAGTCATCTCTTTTATAGATGATTATTACTTTGGTCCATTCCCACTGGTCATCTTGCAGATTTACATCTGTCTGGACTAGTGAAAGTGGCTCCAAAACCACACCTTTGAATACCTACTCGAAGTTCAAAAGAATATTCATATTGCTATGATATGAAATTATTTTCTTTAATTTTGGATATGATACAATGTTTTGAAATGAGAATATTGTAAACTTTGATATCATTGAAAGTAATTAATCATGTTTTTTCATGTATATAATTAGATTTAGTTTAGAATTAATATACGTAGAAGCTTGATATAGTGGAAAGGATCAACTTTTCGAATAATGATTCAAAAATTTATGAATTCGAATGTGTGTATTTGAATAGAGAATATCTAGGTAACGGAAAGAAAAATAGGCAGTCTTCCAAAATAATAAATAATTGAGAAGCCGCACAATTTCCTCATATAAAATAATTATATACATATTTTAAAACAGAATTTTATCCAAGAGTTTGGAAGCTTTGTTTCTACGAGTAAGGGATTACGAGGTTCAACACAGGGAAAAATCAAGTAAAGTTCTCGACACCATTACCAACTTCTTAGAACCAGAAAGGACATTAAATAATAGGATAAGTCTAGTTTTAGTTTTTATGATACAATATTTATAATACTGCATTACTTTATTCTAAGTATTCATAATTGTTAATTGTTAACTGAATTCAATATTTCCAAACTTATTTTTTATCTTTCAGTTAGAATCATCCCTAGATTACAGAGAGTCTCAATTATTTTTAAATATTTATATATATCTCAGATTCAAGTTTATTTGAAATAATAGAGCATTGTTCAGGTCAGTAACACTTTCTCTCATCCGGGTGCAATGATATGGGTACCCAATTCTGTTGAGTGAAAGCGATGACGTCATTTGATTCCGTTTAAAGTATACTACGCTCGTTCACGATTCTGTTAGAAAAATCGCCGTAGATGAAGATAACATACTTTAAGATATGCGTACAGCTCATTGTTGTCGATTTGATACCTGCTATTAAATACTTTATGAAATTTGCGAGAAACTGGTGCAACTATTTCTATATTCCAAACTTTCAATGAGGCGTGGTGCATGAAAGTTAACTTTTTCCTATCAGAACTGTAACTGCCCACAAGTCTTGAATTCCTAAGTTGGTAACGCTTCTATAATCTTTTCGCGATGACTAAGATAAATACAGCTAAAGGCTTTCTGAAATTCGTACTCTTGTTGAAGTAGAAAATATAGGGCATATATTTTCTCCGCTGCGAATTGCTCAATATACAGTGACAGAGGCAAAGGGTGGCGACCACCACTCAATTGGCTAAAAAATCAACAATGTTGTGCCTACGGAGTTGTAAGGACACAGTGTTTTTGCCGCATGAGAGGAAAAACCTTTTATAGGTTTTTCCCTGAGAGGGTCCGTTCTCTCAGGAGTATGAGACTCTAGTTGTTGTTCGGTTACTCACCTAAAACCTTTCACATTTTCCTTGGAGTAGTTCTTCGTCCTTTAGAGATTACTCCTGACGTCCTCACGTCAGTGCTTTTCTGAAATGTTTTATTATCTTTTCGCTTCTAGCTTCACTCATGCGATTTTGCTCCTCATATGATGAGTTGAAGGGAGTCAAAACATATTGAGTAAAAAATTGGTTCAAGCCCTGTGGACAGGAGCTTTTTGGTGTTCTTGTTCTAACAGACAAATTATATCTCCGAAAGTATTGGTTTCTCAGAATTGGGAATTATATCAATGGATTCTTATGATAGAACTGCATCATGAACGAAATTAAATTTAAAAAAAGTGTAGTTTAAAAAATTTTTTTAATTTAAACAAGAGTGCCAAAAAAAGAGCAAGCTATAATGCACCAAGAATTGTCATTAAATTTATTTATCAAGATTAAATGTCTAGATCAAGGCTGGAGACAATCATAGCAGATTGTCCATTTATTCCTGATATTTGAGTAGGTAGAGGCTCACGAAAAAATTATTTCAATTGTTCAAAATATATTAACTAGCAACATTATGAAAATACTGTATATTGGAACATGTCTTACTACTTAAGGAAGTAAAATGTAATAATAACCTCAGTGGTCAACGAACAGTATATTGTTTTGATGATTCCATTATGTTCTTCTTTTCTCTTGCCTTCATAAACTACATCATTGAAATGATCCAATTCTAAATCTTCTGAAACATCATCCCGAATTTATACTTAAATTATTCATTATGCAACCAGTCAATATTATTTTTGGTTTCAAAACAGTCTTGTATATATTCACAAATTCAAGAATCGGATACTTGTTTTCCAACAGAAAATATTTTCAAACTACGAATTGACAAGTCTCTAATAGCTAGACATTTATAAGATGATGTTTAAGAACAGTGAACACAGACAGATTCTGTGTTCACATTCTGCATAGTATTATTGAAATTTCGAAAAATCTTATCTTCGGAAGTATTTGCTTGTAAGAGTTGAAAATGATAAAGAAAAAATGATAAAGGAAAAATCGGTAGTGCATTGCGCATTCGCCAATTTGCAAACCACGCAGTTATTTCATTATGAGGATTTTGATCTGTTTAAAGGACGAAATAATTTCAAGTATTCGTACGCGAACATCAAGAATAATTACCCTGGGTGCATTTCGTGGTCTCTGATTGTCTGTAGGATGAAATAATGGCATATGATCATGATCGGTATTTATTCAAGATACTTTATTTGTCCAATCGGAGCGATGTAGATCAGAAACTTGGATCTGGTGTTTTGTAGACCCCAATTGCTTCACGAATGATTAATTCTTCTAACTTCTTTAAGAACTTCAGCATCGATGACGAAATCAACGAAATCTTTTCATCTATTTATCATTTATTCCATAGCCTCCAATTGCAAAGTCGGTCGCGACAGGCGCATTCGCCAATTTGCAAACCACGCAGCTATTTCAGTATAACGATATTGGATTTAATTAAAGGACCAAAGAATTTCAAGTATTCGTACGAAAACGTTTGGTGTCGCGTTCAATCGCAGGAACGATTGGCGGTGTCTCGAAGAGTGACAGCAATAGGCTCGCTCTCCCCAGTAGCGGCAGAGCCGCTGAGGTATAAACGTGGCACCATGCGGCAACTCCAGTTTCTGCCTCTTCTACTCGTGTTACAGGTTCACGCACATTTCAATTTTTTCATAACGCAGGAAGAGATGTTTAGGCTCTGGGGTGAGTTGACGTGCACGTAGAGAATGTCCTTCTGAATGCGTCCCGAATTGTTGTGAAAATTGAAATTTTCACGCTGAAAATGGAAACATTCAGAATGAATTTTCCTGGATGTTGAATGTATATTCAGTTTTTTATCCTGGCATGTTCAACAAACTGAGTTATTGTTGGATTTATGTGTTCGTTACACTAAGAAGATGGTGAGAAAGATGCTCCCCCTAATGATTCACCTGTTTGATTCAGACTGCGACACGATGGGCTTACTTTTACCAAATCCTAAGTAGTTAGTTTCACGAATAAATCGAATAACTGTTCAACTATGAAATTTATTTTACCAGTATAGATGATTTAAGGAATACCAGTTTATATTTTACGTTATTTTCCCAGATTTCTCCGAAAATTATCAAAAATTTTTTTATAATCCACTTGTCAAGCATTGGAATTGGTGTATTATGCGGAAATGGTATTCGTTGAAGAATATAAAAAATATAACTTCCTGGTGAATACAGAAAATATCCAAAAATGATAAAACCGATTTTAAACATTTTGTTGTCCATATTTATCTCTTTTATGCTGTTATTAATCGGAAATATCGTTAAGTATATGGTTGTACTAGTCAATATCTCTATTAAAATGACACATACGGACACTCTGTCATCTTACAAAGCTCGAAATGTTCTTCATCTAAAACATAATTTTCTGAACATATTCTGTGTATAAAACATTTGTGGTTGTTATGATTGTCGACATACTCGTTTTTTTGTGGTTTTAGTAGTAGCAGTAGCAATTCATGAGCAATGTTAAATTAAAAATTATTATTTATTGAAAAAGTTCATCGACAGATATTCCCAACGTTTTTTTTTTAGGTTGTGAAAATTATGAATTATTGATAATACCAGCCATTGCCACGAGAAATTTCGAACAGAAATAGATAATGAAATTTTCAGGATAGGTGGCGCGTCCAAATTCGACAAACAAGTTCGTAAATGGGCATAGTCGGCCTAACGGTTTCTGAGTACTAATTTTGTTTTCAACCAATACATATCCGATCGAATTGGAACTTAGTTACTAGTGTGAAACTTTGTGAGGATCGTATCACTAGAAAGTTTTGAAAATATTATGAATCTCAGGATAACTTGAGAAAGAGATAGCGAGTTGCAATTTTCAAGGTAGGTTGCGCATCCGAATACGACATTTAATTTCGTTAATAGGCATAATCGGCCGAACGGTTTTGGAGTTATACCCATCTGAAATTTTGTTGTTATTTCCTCTATAACTCAAAATATACAAATCCGATCCAATTAAAACTCAGTAATTACTTGAAGAAGCTCCTGACTTCTGGTCAGTGCTCTTCTCAATTTTTTATTAGTTTGATTAAAATCTTAAAATGGAAAAAATTGATTATTTTCTCTATGAAATATGAAATTCAAAAATTTCCATTATGCCGAAATAGAGGGTGTGTTTCTGAGGAAAAAAATGGATAAATCATTATTTCAGTTCTCTTCTGATTATTTCCATCGTTCTTCATATTATTGTAATATAGCTGAAATATAGACATTCACTTCCCCGGTATTTTCAAATTAATTCATCCCTCAAAGAAGAATGCTGGGGTTTAGTATAAAAAAATCAATTTCCATTTGGTACAACATAATATAGTTGACGTATATTATCCCAGATTTCTTGCCCTTGTATGTTGCAAGTAATATACGAGTATAAGGACTTAGAGTGTGCCCTCCCAGCCTTGATATTCTCGGCGCCGATGAAATCTCCAAAACACCATAGATAAAGGGAGGCCTAACAGGATCAAGAAAGATCGAAAGGATTGAAAAGCGAGGCCTTGCTCTTGCCAAAAGTTCAAACACACTAGCTCTCTTTACGAAAAGGGTATAAGGTCGTAGTATAATTTTAATTTAATCTTGTTGTTGTTTCATTATATTCAATGATGAAACCTCAGTGTCGCGAGAAAATTGTAACCCTGAGTTATGCAATATGTATTAGATAAAATATCGTTTTTAATACGGGCCAAATTATTGCAAACGTTCTTTGAGTTCTTTTCAACCCCCTCTTTAAATCAGTTATGTTGCACTTAATTTCTCAAGGGGAATTAAAGTTACCAGAAAGAAACAGTTCCCTATACGATATTGAAGATAAGGAAGTACAAAAATCCAGCTTTTGATATTGACAGTGGTGATTTCTGATCAGTAATCTAATCTTTTGATATTTAATTGTCTTTATTTTATGGGCACTTTGGTAAAAATAAAGTGTGGAGCTTATAAAAAATAATAGTGAAAAGATTATTGAAAATATTTCTTTCTGAATAGCTTCGCCATACTAAACATAGATTGATTTAAATCAACGCAGATATCTGAAATGAGATCTAACTATGATTAAATTGATTTGAATATGGGTTTTAATGAGTAACCAGTAAAAATATGAATTCAAAACTTCTTGTTTTCTGCATAGCTAAGAATACTTTACGATATATTGATTTATAACTCATAATATAAAGACACTTTAATCTTGCCAGGAAGACCATTTCATCACGTTATTATACAGTTACAATACCATGAGCTCAACTGCATAAATATCTTAATTGAAATAGAGAGCCCTTCATGTGAAAATCTAGAATGATTGCCTGTTAAGAAGCAGAAGGGATGCATAATCAACTCCACAAATCCGGCAGATAATATGGATGGTGGAATTAGATTTGGGGTGTAGATTCAATTTACTGAAACTTTTCTCATCAATAAAGTAATTCTCCAATTTATGAAACAATGAGCTGAAAAGTTCACATGATGGTTTGTTATTTCTTCGGCAAAATATAATTTTTTTCTTTTCTATAGTCAATTTTTTTACATTTCCATCATAATTTTCATATAACCCGCGTCTTACTGATCGGAGAACAGTGCTCTGGAAAAAATTGCGTAGTTCCAAAGTTGCGAAACTGAAATAACTACAGGGTGAGACTTTATAAAAGTGAATGGAGTATACATTAATCTTATTTTCCTGTAAGAGACATGTCAAATTTATTTCTGGTTCGTTACTAACGATATAAAATACCCGTCCTGTTCTAGAAAACAAAAGTATATGAATGAAAGCAAAATGACCAATGAAATAACCTCAGCGATCGTAGACTTCTGAGGAATATATGATATTATACTTTTTGAGTGATGATATAATGCCCGTGGATAATTCATATGATGATGAAAATACTTTGGTAAGTTAATCCAATTGGGTTTAGAATATCTCCAGTGAAAATAACTGGAATATTGAATATAATTTTCAGAGTAGGTTTGAGGAATGAATATCTCGGATAAGTTCGTTATTGGTAGAATTGGTCTGGTGGTTTCGGATTAATAATTTTTGGCACTCTTGGTTATTTTTTAAATGACACTTTTTTCTATTTAGTTAATTTCATCGTTATCGTGCTAACGGAGGGCCGGCCGGACAGAATCGATTTCGACCACGGATTCTTGATCAGTGAGTCGAACCAAATCGTTTGATACCATTTTGAGCCAAAAATTCGAAAATTACAGACATTTGGACAAATTGACTCTGTTCCGAGGAACAAGAGCGCCAAAAATCATGGACAGTCATGTTTTGAAGTACTTAGACATGTTATAATGAATCCAAATAATTTTACCGACAATGGCCTTAAAAAAAACGTGTTGGAAGTGTGAATAAAATTGTAGAGGTGTGTTAAGTGTTCTATTTTTTCGTAGATATAAATGGAACATTCACAAAATTTCAATATTACAGTAGTTTAATATTGACCTGACGTCATGCATAAATTTCTATGATTTCGGTGGCACCAAGATTCACTGCGAATTATCATCCAAACTCAACATTTTTTTCTTTACTAGTAGATTCGAGTTCAAAACTTCAAACCATCGTGTTAAATTGACAGAACTTGGGCATAGGTGCAATTATTGATTGGTATTTCCTTTATATTTCTTTTTCGCTTTTTGAACTGTTTTCCCGGAAAATGGTAACAGGTGTGTCCGGTATTTGGGTTCGAAGGCCTCAGCTTGTTTCCGCTTGGATAATCTCATTGATGATGGATATTCCGATTCAACCAAGCGAATTCTAGAACATTTTCTTTTGGAACAAAATAGATATTTAGTCGTGGAATACCGAGGTTGATTTAGCGATAAGTCATTTTTTCTTGCTCGATTGCAATTATAAATGTTACTCAAACCTGCAACTTCCGGTGTGAGCTTGTCCATGTTTGGGTCCTCTTAATTTTGACATCGAATCAAAGGAAGTCAGTCCATGTGGAAGTATCATGATGAAAAACAATTACTTTAACATTTTTCAAGTCTCCATCGAAGTTATTAGGTGACGAATTTTCTTGATTTTTTTTTTAAATCTTCTAGTTATACAAACTATGAATTCTTCAATAGTCAGTAGTCATTACAGATGTTTGGATTTTTTATAGGGGCCTGGACTTGAACAAGCAGGGACAAAGATACATTTAGAAAATGTAAATATAAAGCCAGCTCCTCAGTTTCACTTATGAACAACATTGCGAATTGACTAAAAATATAGTATCTAATATAAAAGAAAATATTTTATGAAGAGAAGAATTGTTAATTTGAATTTTTATATAAAAGACAAATCGTATCAACCTCGAGGGTTATTATACTTATTATTGAAGGTTTCAGTTTCATTTGGTTTCGTCTCGTTTATTCGTAAAGTGCAATTAGAAAATATTCTTCATTTTCTCAAATGAATCACGACAGATATCTGATTGAATTGATTCGGTTCTTTCTCAATGGAAACCCACTTTCAATAAACAATGATTTAAATTTTAAATTTCCACAAACTTCTTTATTCAAGAACAACAATTAAGGGGCCTGGAAGTGAAAGGGTTTAAGTGCATTTTTTGAAGTTCTGGGATAAATGGCTTCGAAGTTAACTTGAATATCAAAATTCCAGGAATTAGTTTAAAAAACTGTGTTAATATTTTAGACTGACTAGAAGATGTCCGGTAGGGGTGATAGGTAAACATATGATGTAATATATGATATAATTAAACCGTGTGCGAAATTTGCAGTGTTTCAATTATCATTATTATTTCTGTTGGATAATTTGAAGTAGACTCATCGCAAATAATAATGATCAAATGTCGGAATTGGATTCAGCGATGTCTAGTATGGCTTCGGTATATGGCCGCGTTGTCTGGCAACCTACGGGTCGGCGTTACACAGTGTCATCAGGGGTAAATGATGACGAACCCCCATAAAATGAAGACAAAGGATGGCTAATGCCACAAGCAAGAGTCGCTGCCAAGGGAATTTTCTGGCCCGGTGCTGCACATCAAAATGTGCGAGACATCTGCTGCAGAAAATTGAGGGAACAGGAAAAGATTCAATGTCGCCAACTGTAGAAATTGTTATAGAGGATTCCCAATTGATGTTCAATCTGGCAGTGCACCTAGAAGATGCGTTTAATAGACTCCCATCAACATATACAATATTTTTTTTAAAAACTGAGGAGCTTCAGTACTCTTGTTCAGCTAACGATCAATATACAGGATGTTACAGGGAGTGATTTTCATACTTGGAAATGTGCAAGATCAACTTTCGTTTTCTTTTAATAATCTTCATATTTTATTTTGATTGTTCTATTTGCTGTATGATCTCACCTTACTACCAACCTTAATTATGATGCGGATGATACAGAATCGATGATCTGAGTGAACAGAAATCAAGATCCTAAAGATGAATTATTCGTTTACAAAACACACATATATGAGCAGATATTAGGAAAGGATATTATCGGTGTTGATATCCAATAAGTTTGGGGCTCATTGAACGGTAATGGCAACGACAGCTTAAGTATCAATATCTCCAGCTCGACACTAGACAACTTTATTACCGTTTTTCTGTTTAGTATCAACTACTCGTGTCATTAGTAAAATATCAAGGTAACTATACAGTGTGGAAAAGCCAAAGGGAATACATTTATTGTCTTGGTTACTGTACAGATTTATGGAAAATCTCGAAACACATCCAATTCAAATTTTAAATTGTCATTCTTCTTCGTGAAAATGTGAACCCTACCTTCAACCCCCTTCTAAAGACAGCCCATTCTTCCTATTTGATACATCTTACAAAAATTGGTTCAAGCCCTGTGGACAGGGCTTGTTCAAACAGACAAATTATATCTCCGAAAGTATAAGTTTCTCAGAGTTGGGAATTATATCAATGGATTCTTATGATAGAACTGCATCATGAGAGAAATTAAATTTGAATAAAATGTTTCAAAAATTATCATTTAAACAAGAGCGTCAAAAAAAAAGAATCTACAATGCTTCAAAAATTGTCATTAAATTTATTTATCAAAATTAAATGAGCAATCTGCAATGATTCAACCTCGTGGAATGGGTTGCTGCAACTTACACTTTGTTTAGTTTTCACAACTCGAAATACCTAAGGAAAGTATCATCGAAATGTCTAGAGCAAGGCTGGAGACAATCATAGCAGATTGTCCATTTATTCCTGATATTTGAGTAGGTAGTGGATTACGAACAAATTATTTTAATCGTTCAAAATATATTAAATAACATAATTTACAATTTAATAGTTCATACCATGTCTCACAACTTAAGGAAGTAAAATGTAATATTAACCTCAGTGGTCAACGAACAGTAATTTGTTTTGATGATTCCATTATGTTCGTCTTTCCTATTGCCTTCATAAACTACATCATTAAAATGATCCAATACTAAATCTTCGGAAACATCACCCCGAATTTATACGTAAATTATTCAATATGCAACCAGTCAATATTATTTTCGGTTTCAAAACAGTCTTGTATATATTCAAAAATTCAAGAATCGGATACTTGCTTTCAAACTACGAATTGACATGACTTCAATAGCTAGATAAGATGACGTTTATGAAAAGTGAACACAGACAGTGAATACATAGAACTACGATGTATCATTGAAATTTTGAAAAATCATATCTCCGAAAGTAGTAGCTTGTTAAAGTTGAAAGTGATATCATTTGATTCTTATGATAAAATTACATCTTAAAAAAAAATTATTTAAAAGTTGTTATGTACAAAAAATGTACAAACCTATTCTGAAAATTTCAACTGTCTAGCTCATTCCCTTCGAGAGTTACCATGATAACGGCTGGCCGGACGGCCGGCCGGACAGAATCGATTTTGACCATGCATTCTTGATCAGTGAGTCGAACCATTTTCAGCCAAAAATTCGAAAATTACAGACATTTGGGCAAATTGATAAGCACTCTGTTCCGAGGAACAAGAGCGCCAAAAATTGGCCAAAAATTCCACCTCATTGTTAAAAATGGTAACTCGATATTATCAACGAAAGAAGATGGCGCACACGTGAACCGTATTCATCATTGTAGAAAACGCCGCCGATGGGATTGAAAATTGAGAGAAGGGATATTAGGCTCCCCCAACTCATCCTGGGGGCTAATATTAATCGATTTCAAAATTTCCACGAGGGTATTCCTCCTGGTTTGATGGCGAACAATGATATAGGCATTTGGGGAGAGGGATACCGATATTAGAATCCACAAATATGAGATGATTCACTTCAGGTTTGCTCTTCAATTTCCGAAAAGAAAATATTGGTTCTGCTTGTTTTGTTTACATAACTGGATATTTAGACTGGAGGTTACTTTCTATTCTGAAACTACCGTGGCAGAAGATTTCGAAAGATAGCAACTCCATTGAGATCAATATCCGAGAAGCGTAGAAAATGAGGTTTTTTTGATAAAATCGTAATAATTTTAATTAAGGGGTGAGATGCAGTCAGAGGCGTAAGAAAAATTGATTCAAGCCCTGTGGACAGGAGCTTTTTGGCGCTCTTGTTCAAACAGACAAAATATATCATTCAAATGTCTGGACATAGTTCCAATGAAATTCTTATGAAAAGCAGTTTGCTGAACTTGTTAATAGTGGAGATCCCAATGTTCGAGCAGAACAACGTCTATCTGGTCAGCTAGTCATGAATACTTTATTTCTGTAGAGTTCTGGAAGAATCCATAGTTTGGTATAATTCCCATGTTGGGTGGCGTCCACGTTCAATTGGTGCAAAATTTGTAATTTTATTTCAATTCATGCTGAACTGAATATTTTTGTTCCATTTTCAATTAATTTCAACAAGAATTAATGGAATAAATAGAAATCCAGATTTTATTATCGTTCAGTTCGGAGTCCTTTGAACATTGGAAAATGCAGATTAGAAGTGGATTCTGGAAAGGTTGTACGAACACTTGTAATTCGGTAATGTCCTATTTGGACGTCCTTAATTGTAGCCCTGGACCCACAAAGCTCAAAATGTTCGCTTCTTCCAGTTGAATCCAATTCATTCCAATTATACCCTCGACATACTAGTGAACGGAGATTGCCACTTGCCCACTTTTAATGAGTTGTTTTCCATCCTCTTCCCTCAGTTTACACTCACGCACAGATACTGCGGTTTAGGTAATGAAAATACTGTTTTTCTGGAAAGACTGACCAGAATTCCGCCCTCACCATTGCTTCGATATCTTCGATGAAGACGCATGGGAGATGAATCTCCAGGTAGCGAACATTTCAGGGTTCACTCCGATACTTTAATTAAAAATACTTTTTCAATCTAATTTCAATTAACACTACGTGAAATTTGCTCCCCCAGGTCAGACAGCTTTATCTTTGTGTTTGATGTCTAAGACTTTACAAGCAGCGCTATCCGTTTATTGGCTCCGAAAAGACTATTGTTTCTTAAGGGATTCACCTGAAGAATAAATTGCCTTGTAGTAGAAGCCGTTGGAGGCTACTATTAATCCATGATCTTAACAGGGTATATTTGAGGAGGACTATAGTGTCAACACCAGTGTAGTACGACGTCATCTGACAATACCTCCGTAAAGTTTAACATCATCATTCATTGACATAAGTATGATAATCACTAAAGGATAATGTGATAATCACTAAAGGATAATTTTGGACGTGATTTCATCACTGAATGGTTACTTTCTTTGTTTTCTCTGTTCAACAGAATTCAAGTCAACTCCATGAGTTTCCCTTTGTATGTCATCAGAATCTCTGTTTTACTCCAATCCATCATGTGATCTCCATTGATTGTATATACATGTTCTGCTATTTTTGATTTTTGCATGTCTCTATTACTTATGTTGTTCCTATGTTCTGACTTCCCTATAACTCTAGTGGTCCCGATGTTTCTCCTGTTTACGATTTAACACAAATACAAGGAATATTATATAAACAGTTTTTGAATGTTTGGTTTTCATTAAGACTTTATTGTAGTTAATGAAGATCTTGTAAGTTCATTGTGAGTCTTGAAAACTATTCTTATATTTAACTTAGCAACAATTCTCCTGATTTTTCCCGAAAGGCCTCGAACATTTGGGATCACATTCAATAGATTGGGTTGTTTGTCTTGTTGGTTATTTTGTTGTACATGATTAATTGTTATTTGATTAGAAGCTCTTCTATCTGAATTTATGATTGATGTATTTATGAATTGTCTCGGATATACCATATCCATTATCTTCAAGAAAATGTTTGATGAAATCAATTTCTTCAAAAATTGAATGCTTGTGGCTTTTACTTGATACAATTCTATATTAACTCAATGAAAAATTACACTTCAGGATACTGTGAAATCTCTATTTCCAAGGTGAATTTTATTGTTGGTTCTATTGAATTTATTAAATCGAAAAATTTGTCCAACTCTTCTCTACCGTTGCCGTATTACAAATATATCATCAACATGTCGCCATTAAGCGAATATGTAACCACAAATTTTTCAGGACAGGTGATAAAGAGAACCCATTGCCATTCAAAAATTTTGTCGATGAAAATCATCTCCTAGTTGGAAATAGGTGGTATTTAAACATGCATCAAACATTCCCAAAATATGATTATTATGAAGTATATAAATGAGTAATAGAACTAGCAAGGACCAAAGTTTTCCATAAAAGTTCTAAACTGTTCTATTATGAAGTATAATAATTGGTTCAAAAGTGAATAATAATAATAATGAATCCTCAGGGACTCTTGGAAATGTCAGAGAGTACGGGCTTAGCAAACCCGAGGTACCCTAGCTAAACCTGGCAGCAGGTATAAAATGCTAAACCGCATGGGGGCACTAATACTTAGTAGCATACGGGTGTGACAAGCCCGGGGACCCCGGTCACTCTCAACCGATGATGTATAACAATCTACGGAGCCTCGCAGAACAGCTGCTGCCTGGGGATCACCAGGGCACGTCTGGGGTTGGTGCTGAACGTGACAGCAGGCGGACCACCAACGGCAGGATGCTGAGGAGGCGGGCACCTGTCATACAAGAAACTACAGCTTCCGACGAGGACATCGAGGAGGAGAGATAACAAGTTGTCGGTCGCATAGGGAATCATCACTCGCAAGAGCAACCTGTAGTACCCGGAAAATGACAGAGCTCGCATCTACTGGAACTCTGCGATTTCAACAAAGCGGCACATCCACGCCATAAAGCCAGATGCAGCCCTGCTGGACAAAGAACTCAAGGAATTGTTTGTCGTTGAATTTTCCTCCCCCGCTCAAAATAATGTGGTGATGAAAGAAATACAGAAAAGGGAAAAATACAAGGATTTAATGTTCAAACTGGGAATCCTGTACCCCAAGGCATAAAGTTAGGGTGGTCGTTCTAATCATAGGATGCCTAGGCGGAATGAGAGCGAACTAGGTGGCAGAGTTGCGGATGATTCCGGCCTGTAGATGCCTGGCCGAGGAATTGGCATACAGAATGCATACAGTGATCAGGTCCCATCCACTGTGAATGCCGCTTGCAGCTCATCTCTTTTGTTAAGGGACGCTGTAAGTGCAGGATGAAGAACTACTCCAAGTAACGTGCGATAGGTTTTTTAGTGAGTAAGCAATCTACAACTGGAGTCTCACACTCCTGAGAGAAGCGGAGCCTCTCAGGGCGGGCCTATAAAAGGTCTTTAGACGTGTTCAGCAAAATAATGACCGTGTCCGATAACATCGGACACATATCTATTTTTCAGTGCATCAAATTGAGCGAAAACAAAGTAATTCCTGCCAAATCCCTCTACATGATATTGATCGATTCGATAGCGAAACGTGCCATAATTGTTTACCGATGAAACTTCTGCGTAGGGTAAATTATTTCATGAAAATTTGTGTTTGTTCCAGGCATTAAGGCAGACGTGTATTATGTGGATAGAGGCGTGGTGAACAGATATGCTCTAAACTTCACCGTGATGATCCCTGCTCATATTTCCTACATACACTTCTCATGGCAAAGTCTAGTTAATAACACGGTGAGTGAATTTGTCATTCAGGTTAATGCATGGTTATTTATAAAACTTATTTATGGGAGTTCACCTTTATTCATCAGATCTAAGATTGATTGGATGTCGTCACTCACAAAACAACCATTTTCGTCTGATTGAAAGGTTCTTACTACAATCATTACTGTTATATTGATATGACTGGATCAGTTTCCGCTGACAGTCGGTTGACACTGTTGAGTATTGGCAGATAGCGAATGAGGACAATTCACTTCAACTTCAACATTGAATTTATTGCACGGGTTGAGTTCGTTAATGAGCAAAATCCGCCGAGTGGTTTCGGAGTTATATCCATCTAACATTTTGTTTTCCAAATAACTCGAAACATACTGATCTGGTCGAATTGAAGCTGGGTAGTTAGGTGAAAAATACCGACACGAACAATTATGCAACATTTCGTGAGGATCGTATAACGAGAAAATTTCCAAAAAATTCTGCATCTCAGAAACTATCTGTCAGATTTTGCAAGAGCCTTCGAAACCTTATTTTCAGCCAACATCTAGATTTACACTTGATGATATCTAAAATCGGGTAGTAAGTTCAAAGGCTCCTAATGCTTTATACTCTTTATTGATTGATTTCCTAGCTCTCGGCTCTAGTTTAAGGCTTCCTCAGGGAACTAAAAACAAGCATGAAATTGATCCCTACAACTCGAGAGTTGGCACATTATAATTACTCACGATCAAAGTGAGGTTACGGAATGATCTGTCTCTGTTTATCATCTTATTCAAGAATACAGACTAACAAAAGTCAGATTGAAGGAAGATCAACGATATGTAAATATATGAGGGTTAAAAAAAGGTTATGTACAGGCACTGATGACGCCAATAAAATTTGTAATATATTAAAAATAGCAAAGGGGGGCAGAACATGTGAGGAGGCGAGTTGATAGTTAGTTCAACGTTTCTTGAAATTTATATGAAATATTGAAAAATGAAAAAGTATAAACCCGCCGTAAATATTAGATGCATACTTGGAATTGAATAATTTATGTCATTCCAGGCTCCTTGAATTCAGTGACTCAGCTTCTTGAACCTAACGTCCATTTAGTTTTTTGTAAAGGACCTAGAGGGATCATGGGAATAGAATCACCTGTTCCTGGACGTTCAACGTTAAGTTTCTGCACAGATGAGCATTGCTAATTTGTATGCCTCCTTGGGATAGTGGAGAGACGTACTCGAATATTCGTGGAATCGCATGCGTCTTCGGAGGTGGATAGCAGCCCTACTATGCATATTTTATAAATGCGATTTTTGGTGAAATGATTTATTTTGATGAGTTCTATCTTTTGTTGAAAAAAATACTGACCTATGAAAACACCCTGTATATTTCTTGGATTCGAGGCAACATAATTCGGGAAGAAAATGTTCTTCAATGTTGTGTCCTCATTCTGCTTAAAGCTCAGCCGAAAGTGATAAAAGTTTGTGAAGAAATTCGTACAAAATTCATCAAATTAATTACCAACCGGCAAACGGTAGCTTTTGTGTTGTTTATCGTGCAAAATGAAACCATGGATGCTCGTAATTACAGTTTCAGACAAGAAAGTTATGATGTGAAAACCGGCGTTCGAATTATTAAGATGTTAAAATGTAGGTTACCCAACGTCAAGGGACAGATTTTGAGCCCTATACAAACTTGTTTCTCCAGAAATGTACAGAGCATGCGCCTTGTATGAGAAATAACCAATTGCCATAACTATTCCTTGGAATTCCAGAAATGAACGTCCTTTACGCTAATAGCTACAAACTGCATATCGTATTGCGTGTATAATCAACTAGAATGTTCTTCAAGTCGTTAAAAATATCATTTCCCATCTATGCTTTTTCATTATTCATCAGCACTCGGTACTGAGAATCATTATCTCTCAGATCTCACTCTTTTTTTACTTATCAATAATGCAGTTTTTTGTTCCAAGGAAACGATTATCTACATGCAGCCATAAAGTTGAAAAGTATTCCATCGAAAAAAATAGAAATGCTGCCAATATTACACAAAGCTTCCTATTCAAAATATTCACTTTTTACTAAATACTGATCGTAGACTATTGCGGTAAATTTTTCAGATCAGGGATTACAACATAAATATTTAGTTTGTTTGTTATTGTTTCATTTGGACATACATAAAGGGGTGTAAGAATTTTGGCGATATGTGTATATTTCGAATTTTATGTCAACGGATCCATTGCCATTAGCATTGGTAAATTGAGTTTTACTCGTTCTCTTCTACTGAAAATTTACGGTTATTTTCAGTTGAAAATTGCAAAGAACATAATCGGATAGTTAATTTGGAAATGTAAGACTCATTAATATAAGAGCTTCCAACTCTCGGATACAACTTGTACATATATGTAGTGCGAACTGTGAATACTCTTGATTACCTAAATAATTTTCCTCGCCATCAAGTAGGTCACCTTTCAGTAGTGCAGGCGAACTTCTCAGATGATCAAATGGGATAGAATGTTTCGTTTACAAAGTTTTGAAGTGACGGGAAGCTTCCTGCTTAAGCCTGAATGAAATGCGGCAAAACCATTTGTAAATTAGTTAATTCCTTCGAAGAACTTCCTTCTGCCCAAACATACTTCCCGGCAAACACATTATGTGTAATTTTGTTTGATGTATTCTGAACTTCCATTGAATAGTTAGAAAAACTTACTGGCATTCAAGATGATTGATATGTACGCTGGTTGGTCATCGATTTGGACAATAATAAAATATTATCGGGTGATGGAAACTATGGAATATAGCCTACAATAATCAGTACCTTTCAAATATACCATTACACAGAATGAATGTACACTGTGAACAAGACTAGTAGTCTTGATTGAAAGCTTATATTTTCGCAATGATGACTTATATTTTCGCAATGATAACTTGACTCAATGCAATATGCACATTATTCTTATACCTATCAGTTCAGCTTACTTCCGATAAAGAAAAATTGGTTCAAGCCCTGTGGACAGGAGCTTTGGCGCTCTTGTTCAAACTTTGACAAATCATATCTTCGAAAGTATTGGTAAGAATTGGGAATTATATCAATGAATTCTTATGATAGAACTCCATAATAGCATAAATTAAATTCAAACATCATGAAAGAATTTAAATTCAGCAAGAGTGCCAAAAATTATTAATCCAAAACCAATAGACCAATTCTACCCAACAACGAACTCATCCGAGATATTCGTTCCTCAATTCTATGATGAACGATATATAGAATATTATTTCGAATAAGAATAGCCTGTTCCTGGGTGAAGTTGTACCTGAATTCATATGAGATCTCTTAGATTTCAACCACGAGAGCTATTCTGAATATAATTATTGAAACAGTTTCATCAGTAGAATATTTCCTACAATTAGGAATTAATATTCTAGCTATAAAAAAGTGTTCCTTATAATTCAATGTCAAAATTATGCTATACGATCAACTTTAGATAATTTTTGCTCTAGTCTTGCATTTTCTTTAGAGAAGGCAAAATGATTTTCAATAGAACTTAATAGCCGTTCTTGCATTCATTGAAGTGATCTACCTACCTAAAGAACTACCTTACCTTCCTCGAATCCCTACACCCAGAAGGTTGCACTTGGAGTTACAGCCATCTGAAATAGTACAGTTTTTTGTTGTCATCTTTCAAAAAAGAACAGTTCTCAATATGGCCAATCGAAATGAAACCTTCTATTTGAAAAACCCTGTATATTGAATATTCTACATAATCGAGCTTCTTATGATTCAAATGTGACCATAAAATGCTTCATGTGATACTAAAAATGAACAACTATTTATTCACCCTCTTCCAGCCTCCTTCGCGAACAAAAGGGCTTTCTTTCAACATTCAGCATTTATCGCAATAATCATTTTATTCATTCCAGAAACTGACTCAGTTATGTTGTTTGTTTGGATTTGAAATATGATCGTGACTTTCCGCCCGGATTTAGGATAACGATAAAAATTTATGAAGCACACGATAGTGCTTTATTCCGCACAGCAATAGCGATATCCTTCCGAGAAACCATTTTCAATATTACACGCGAAATAAATAGCGCCATACTTACATAGCGATCTTCAATAAGGTTAAGAATGTTGAGATGCTATATCTTATGACTCATCATGATCATTTTTTGAGTTATTGAGGCAATATTTCAGATGGGTGTAACTCCAAAACCGTTCGGCTCACCATGCTTATTAACAAATTTAAATGTGGCATTCAGATGCGTAGCCTACCCTGAAAATTGCAAGTTCTTATCTCTTTACATTCTGAAGTTATCGATACATAATATTTTTTAATTATTTTTTTGAAAATTTATATAGCGTATAGCGTTCTTCTCTAGACCATCTTGCCATTTAATCACGTTCAGGCCAGTATATACAGTAGGCGATGGTAGTAGCCAGTACCTTGACTGCGACTCCACTCCGAAGGTAGTTCAAAAACACTGCTCCCTAATTATCAATTTTTTAATTGCATTGAGAATGTATGCATAACTTATTACAATGAAAGCAATTGAATTTACATCTTTCAACTGCCCTGTAAAATTTTCCGGTCCACTGGAAGAACATTGAAGCTATGGAAATTCTTATTTGAATTTAAATTCAAAGCTCTTTTGATTAAGTAAGAAGTGCCGATTCAACGAAATGGGAGTTTTTAAACAAAGTCTTTTGATGTCGAACGAATTTCACCGAATTATGAGGAAATAAGATCGGAAAATGCTGGGGTGAATATACAAACACAGTTCCAATTTGTTGTTCGGAATCACGGTGGGAATATGAGGCATACAAAATTTAGTATTTCCTTCAACTGGAGCAACTGCTGACTGCATCCAGGACCGAGTCATGCATAATAAAATGAATTCCTCAGGGAATAGCTACGGAATTATGCACCAATGTTCTTCAGGGAACAATTTCATCTCAGAGAGTAGATGCCCATAATTTTGTGATAGAATATGTGGAGGTTATTCTCTTATGAAATTAAATGTGAATTATACTTATGATGATATTTCGACTTGATCCACTGGTAAATTTGAAGTGATTTCTACTAGTTTTGAAGTAATATTAAGTATCCATTAAATGATTCTTTGGGAGGTACATTCATCATTAAATTTTGGAAAATATCTATAAATTGAAAAAAATATTATTGTGAAATTGCTTCACCATTTTACAATCGAATACCTGATTTCAGCTCGATCGGCTTTGTATTTTTGGAATTATTTGATTTTAAAATTTGCATTCATATAATGCCCAATGCAATTTTTCAATCGTTAACGCTGTCTATTCATGCACTTCACGATTCTTTTATAAAAATATATGATTTCTTATTTCAATATTTGCTATTTATTTTTTATGTTCTTAAGAAATTCAATTTGTACAAGAATACTTTGTGGGAACCCAACTTAGCATTTGTGTTTATATTCCCAGAATCTTTACGAGTTCTCGGAATAATATATACGCTAAACAGTAATTTTTATGCACAAAGTGACTGAACTGAATTGTTATTGAGAGCATCATGCCACACATCCATAACTCTTCGTTCTCCCAGAGACATTCGGGTTATTTATCTACGTCAACAGCTTCTCCAGTCGCCCTTCTTTATACTTACACAAAGACAAATCCAGTAATTCTAGTGTCTGAGATTCCACCGTATACCAAATACATTCCGCTAGGAATCAATTACTCGCGTAGAGTTTATCGATTCCGGATGCCTAAAACCTCAATTGATCTCTAGGAGTCAAGTTACATGATGCTCCATCACCAAACAGAATGAGACCCTGGGAATACATGTTTTTGTCTGGAAGATGTGCTGAGGAAACGTCCTGACCTATCAATTTTCTTGATCTCCAAACACTCTAACAGATGCTGGGCTTATCGAATGTACGCTAGATGAGAATCGGCCAAGTGCTTGTTCACAGGGGTTTGAACTAGGGTTCCGTGAGAATTCTTCCTTTAAATTTATCGTTCAGGTCCTTGAAAACTTCGTCAAAACATGACTTAAGGGGTTACGTGGGTTTCAGAGGTTCAAAAAAAGGTTATTTTTACAATTTATTTTTATATCTAGTATTATACCAATCTTTAATATGTTAACATTAATTAAGTGAATATAGATCTGTACTAATTATTACAGAAATATGGTTTCTGTAATAATTATAATATAATAGTGCGGAGAAGTATATACTTAAATGAGAAGGTTTAACGGGTAATTCAGCAAAGTGACAGTGACTGGTAGTTTCTGAGATACAGAATTTATTGACAATTTTTTTTAAAGTTTGTAGTCATACGATCCTCACCAGATTCTGCACAAGTTTATGTGTTGCCATTTTTCAAATAAGTACCGAGTTTCAATTCGACCAGATCAGTATTTTGCAAGTTATTGAGAAATCAAAATTTCAGATGGTTATAACTTCATTTTTTGCCAAATATTCGAAAATTGCAGACATATGGACAAACTGATAGACACCCTTTTCAGGGGAACATGCGATCCAAAAATGCCCCTCATGTTCTTGTCATGCGTCAAATGATTTAAACGTTTCATTTCACTTCTCCCATCAGAAAAGTCCCAATGAATATTCAGCAATCAAATATGTCAAATGTGATCGGAGAAACTTTCCCTATATAACTTCATTCGAAATTCACCCTCATATGCATAATCAACATATATCCCGAGTGAAAATCGGAATCGAAACCCATTCAAATTTGGTTACATTTCTGCATATACAAGTAAGGAATGATCGACTGAATTAATGTTGACATTTCCAGCTACCCTACATTCTGGGAGTAAGTTATGATGGACAAGAAGCACTACTTCCTCCTCAAATGAATATTTCATCAGCTGGTGTGATCCCAACATCTGTGGAGACCTTCAGGTTTGCAATTTTCAATATTTATTCAATTTGTTTCTACTCTTGTAACTTTAGAATATTGATTAATAATTTAGTTGACTGATATTGATGTACAAAGAACAAGACTTTTTCACTTTTATCTACATCGTTTTCATAAAGCTCCTTTCTAGATATTCATCACCATTATTTTTGTGGAGATTTATAGTTGGCTAGTGACTTGAGGAACTTAAGGGACACCTCATATATTGAACTTATTTAATTCATTTAATTATTTTCTTTTTCTTTTGCTCTTGATGTCGACTTTGGATGGCCGGAAGTCACAGTTAGTTACGAGGGTATTGTATTCCCTAATCTATTTCCCTTATATCTCGATTAAAGGCGGGTTTACATAACAAATAAACTAAAATAAGAAACGAATTGAAATAAAATAAGACTTGAGATGATTGGTTTATACCTCTTTATTTTTATTTCATCATGCTCCGTCAACTTGGTCCTTGAATAATTTAAAATCGAGCCCAGTAAACCGAACAAACTAAATATAAAACTCGTTTGTACCTCTACATTGCTAATCTATATACATAGTTCTAAGAACACAAGTATTACTTTTACAATATTATAAAAACTAACGTTTGATGTTATGAATTCAAGCGTATCTAAATTAGGGCAATCCATTTTGGCGCTCTTGTTCCCCGGAACAGAGTGCTTATGAATTTGCCCACATGTCTGTAATTTTCGAATTTTTGGTTGAAAATGGTATCAAACGATTTGGTACGACTCACTGATCAAGAATCCGTGGTCGAAATTGATTCTGTCCGGCCGTCCGTCCGTTAACACGATAACTCTCGAACGAAAGGAGTTAGAGGATTGAAATTTGCAGGGTAGGTTTGGAGTGTAAATATCTCGGACGAGTTCGTTAACCAGCAAAATCCATCGTGCGGTTTCGGGGCTATGGCCATTTTTAGTAGAATCATTTTTTATGAATATTTCCAAAACCAATCACTCGATCTATCTGAAATTTAGCATCAAATTGTAGAATCATGACCTTTATACGCATGCGCAGTTTGGTGTTGATCGGGTTGCCATAAAGTGTCAATAATTTGTTTTTCGGAGTAACGAAACATTTTTTTTAACTTACAAAATTCAAAATAATTTTTTTTAAGATGCAGTTTCACCATAAAAATCCATTGATATCATTTTCAACTCCAACAAGCTAATACTTTCGGAGATATAATTTTTCGAAATTTCAATTATGAATCGTACTTCTATGTTTTCACAGAATGCCATAATCATTCTATCTATGATTTATTAGATGATCTGTGTTCATACTCGTACATGCCATCCTGTTCTATAAGAGAGAGTCAAATTCATTTTAGCTATTTTAATTTGATTTCTTCCATGGTGCAGTTCTCATTCTCAGATTGCTCATTTAATCTTGATAAATAAACTATTATTTGAATTGAATTTCTTTTATGATGCAGTTCTATCATAAGAATACATTGATATAATTCTCAACTCTGATGAGAAACCAATACTTACGGAGATATAATTTGTCTGTTTGAACAAGAGCGCCAGAAAGCTCCTGTCCACAGGGCTTGTTTTTGAGCTATAACTAGGTCCCGAGTAGACAATACAGAGGCTAGTATTTTAAATATTTAATAACTAAAATTGATTAGACGGCTATATGTACCACCTTAATAAAATAGGTAATAAATAAGGATTTCCTTTTTGGGAAGTGTTGTTTGTAGAAATAAATTTAATGAGGGAATTTGCCAGGCGCCTATCTTCAGAGCGGTGGCTTTTTATTAAATCAATATTCAATTATAATGGTGTGACAAACTTGATATTTTGTCTATGTAAATGAGAGGATAAACCCACTCATTTTTCCAGTAGACCTTATTAATTGAAAATCGTGCACCTACAAGAAAATTGATTGAATTGATAAAACGTCATTGACGATAATAACCTTCTGCTTCGTAGTTTCCAACAAAATTGTTTACACATCAATAGGCAGACATCTTAATAACCAACGAACTGAAATTGATGACATTGGATTTTCCGTGTAAAAGTGTGATTAAAAGTAATTTTGTCCCGAATGGCAGACACTAAAGGAATTGATTCTTGGCGCGTTTATTCTCCTGGAAAGAATGCCTACCAATTTGCCCAAATGTCTGTGATTTTAAATTTTTCGGCCGAAAATGGTCTCAAAAGTTTAGCTTCGACTCACTGAATTTTCAGAATATGGAACATGATAATTGATTAGTTGAGTTCCCAGAACATAGGTTTTAGGGTTGAATCAAATATTAACCGGCACCATTCAGAGAAGATTAATGATTTGAGCAATAAAGGGGTTGGTTTATTTCAGATTTCTGCTTTTGATTATTATAAAAATTTAATTCGTCATCTTGCCCCGTTTGTCAATTTGTCCCACCTTACCCTATACAATACTTTCTTCTTTCCCGACAGGTCTCTAAACCGGAGGGTGCCAAGAGTTATATTCAATATTTCGGAAATATTCCATAAAATGGAAATAATTTAATAACAGTGTTTCACATGAACATTTTTGTCCTATTCAGCATGTCTCTTTAATCAGTTGATCCACAATGAAACACGGGACTGTCATATCAATTTATGCTGATATATGACATTCTCTTTTCCAGAGTCACTTTAGTATGCACGGGAATAAAGAGCGCCGAAATTGAAGTGAAATTACATTTGACAGTACCCGCATACCATAAAATATACAATGAAACAACGCTCAATTTCAGAAGGAATAAAATATGTCAGAGAGGTGAGCTCAATATTTCCGGAATTTCTGTGAAATATCTTTCAATTTTTTTTTTTTTTTTTTGTTTCGGCATCGACTGCTAAGGTCATTAGCCGTTTATATCTTTCAATTGTTGATATTTATTTTAGTGGAAGAAGAATGAATATATGGGTTATTGCGCGCTCGTTCCCTGTCTCCATCATGCCCAAATGTCTGTATTTTTTGAACCGATAGTGATACGTCGAGTGGTGAGTTTCTGAATGGAAATTGGGCCTTCTGTTCGGAATCTCGCTGAGATGATATACTAATTTCTGAGCGTTTGTTTGCGAAAAAGTATTTTAGGCTACACCTCCACAGTTTCAGCGTTCTGACCAACTCCAGTGTATGATACACCTTCAAGTACCTGGAACTAGTCAGCCATAGTTCAATGATGTGAAGAACCTATCATGTGGCCTTAATAATCGTAAATATTTCGGTTCTGAGTCAACTGTTTTGCAAATACAGGATGATTCAACTATTTCTACTAAGCATACACTTGTCGATAACTTCTGATTGGGTTATTATTTTTCAATCAAATTTCGTACAGGTGGTCAACACTAAGAAATCACACTGTATCTACAGGAATTTTTTTCCCTAGATGGGAAAAAATTCCTGGCTTGTTGAGAAAAATCATATTTTCTTGTTTAGTTGAAAATGTCTTCCTGTATATGCATTCCTGAATACGTTGAACCTTACATAGATAGGTCTTATCATAACAATCATTTTTTAAATTCGGTAGACTAAAGCGAAAAAAGATATGTTTATAATATGATCCTGTCAAAACTAAGGGGAAATATTAATAAATATATAATATAATAATTATATTGATTATCCGAAAATCCAGAACAAGGAGACCCTGTTGTCCTTACCTAGTTTGTTGAATTTATCTAGGCCAGTTCAGCCTAAGTGCTAGGTGGCGTAGTGAACGAGCGCGCAAGAGCCCCTGATTCACGTCTGTGGTTCTCTCGATTTTTTCTACATTCCACAGGTACAGATAATGTTTATCGCAACGATTCAATAAGATTAGATCCGGAATCTTTGGAAAACGCAACAGGATCTCTGTATGTTGCTGTATCATGTGCTGTAATAATGATCTCATTGATTGTTGTCACTACCTCAGCAGTATGTATAAAAAATAAGAAAGTTCGTTCTCAAGATCCTCAGTAAGTACCCATTCTATACCGGGTGTCTCGAATTCAATTGACCTGAACATGTCTAGATAGAAATAGAGATTTGGATTCGGTAGAATGTAATTGTCAGTGAAGCTAGAACTACATTGAGGAACAAATTTTACAAAAAGAAGGAGTAGAACAGAACTTTAATTTCCGCGAATTTCCCAAGCGGAAATTAACCTTGTTTTACTTCGAATCTAGATTCATTTCCGTCAAGTAAATGCTGAGAATATCGAATATTCCAACAAAAAGCATCTCGAACTTTTTAAATGGTTTCTAAAAAAAATCCCCGTTAACTTGCGCAAGTTTGTTGTGCATTCTTCAATTATAACTTCCCCGAATTCATTTCTAACAGTAATCCATTATCTCTGGGAAAATTGATCGGAAATAAATTGAGAAAATAATTTCAGCTATATGTCAGCTATTTACGATAATAATCAACATGTGTTTGTGAGTCTTGGATCATCTATAAGAAGACCTTCTAGCGCCGGAAGTGGAAGCTATGCAACAATTGCCAGTATTCAAAAATCACCACCGTCGCCTTCATCCTACCCTACTGCTTACAGAGTGTCCTATTACGCTTCTTCGCAGGTGGGGTTGATGTATCAGGTGAGTTATACGTGAACGCAGGACAGTCATTAATCTAGCTTCTGTGTACACAGATGGGTTACTAAGAGCGGTATTAATTAATAATAACGTAAAAATGCCACAAACAAACCAGACAAAAACTGTGAAACCAAGGGGTATAAGTTTGGTAAATATGACAATAATATTTGGGAGATAAATAACATGCACCACCATAATGTCGATGCATGATATATTCTCAAAATTTTGCTGCGAAGTACAACTTTTTATATTATTTTAATTTGTTTCTTATTTTATTTTAATTTGTTTTACCAGCATCTTTTGTGTCGATCTTACTTTTACTGATATCACTTTTCGCTGATATCATCAACAAACGTTGGTATCTTTTTTTTTATCATCACATCCGGTAGGTCATTTAGAAATAATACACAAGTGTAAAAACAACAAAGCACCTGATACCGCGTGGCACTCCAAATTCTGTGGGTTTCGAATTTGATCTTTCTTTAACTATTTCCACTATATGAGTTATAACAGTATAATAGGTTTTTAATATATCATGAAAAGTTAACAACCGGAAAGATATACCAAATATTCAGGCATTTTTTTATTTATTGAACGGTTTTTTTCTGGGTTTTCTCTCCCAAACTCTGAAAAATATCTATAAAATAAAAATTAATTATTTTGTGATTTGCTTCTGCGTAAGAAACACAAGATATTTGTCAGAAGCAATCAATTGAACAATGTTGCCTAACAAACAACAACGAAACAACATCAACGAAGAAACAACTATATCGTAACGTTTCGGAGTCTATATCAGACTCCTTCGTCAGACGCTTAATGAAAATCTTTAGAATTATTTTGTTGATAGTTGATGTTGTTTCGTTGTTGTTTGTTAGGCAACATTGTTCAATTGATGCTTCTGACAAATATCTTGTGTTTCTTACGCAGAAGCAAATCACAAAATAATTAATTTTTATTTTATAGATATTTTTCAGAGTTTGGGAGAGAAAACCCAGAAAAAAACCTTTCAATAATGAGTGTACCTCCCACAGTATCCTTTAATGATAATTATTTTATTTATTTCTAAATGGGTTTTCTATTTTTCGTTTGTATTTTTTTCTTGCAACTTTAAAATTAAATGCAGCCAATTGGAATTGGACATACGAATTAATTTGAATATCCGTATTAAATGTATTTTGTAATAGGTATAATTCTTTACTTGAAATATTATTGTTTCATCTTGACAAACATAAGGCTGTCCAAGAACTTTGATTATGTGTCTTATCAGCAACTCTCATGTATTACATTCTTCGAAAATCAATTTATTGTTATTGGTAAAATACATTACAAATTTGTCGTATATGGATCGATTGATTGCTTCTTTCATAGCACAAAAATACTCTTACACATTCAAGTTGTAACATGTATTTCAGGAGTACTTCCCAGCGTAAAAATATATGATGTCATAAACCTTTTAGAGCCTACGTTTGAACCATCGAAGGGGGAACGAATCGAAATTAAACATTAACAGGGTAGTCAATAGTTCGACGGCTAGAGGGGGATAATAGGGGTTGGACGTATTGGAGTGGCCCATTCGATAATTTTCATAGTATTTGGCTCAACACTAGACCCCTCCAGTCGAAGCTTAAAATGACGGCTCATGTATTCGATAAGGACATTATTCATTAACAGAGATGAAAGAATCACCAGGTCGAGAGAAATCCTTGATTTAGCTGTTATCGAGGGCTCCACGCAACGACTAATGCTGAAGATAAACTGACTTCGTTCAGAATGTTAATTACAGCCGTTCATGTCACGCCATTTAAAAGTGTTTGTTCATTATTTCCAATAATATACAGGGTGATTGACGGAAAGGATACGGAAATATTAAGGGAATTTCTGTTTTATACGGGTAACTGCGTATCATCAACATCATTAAGGAAAGAAGAGATTTCGAGTTTCCTGTCAAAGGCAAAGGGATGTTCACCCCATTGGGAGGGGTGCTTGTTTGCCGTTAGAAGTTCAATTAATTTGTTTCTCTCACCGTTTGCAAGTCAAAGCGTTTTCGCGAGTTCTTGTAAGCTAGTAAGTTTGGTTGTTGTGCCGAATGATATTTTTTGTTGAGACACGCTGTAACTTTAACGAAATTAATGAAACTGAAAAATTATTCCAACCCTTCATGGTCCATCCGAAAACAAACAATTATATTTTCGAAGATATAATATTAAAAATGTATTATTTTGTGAATTGCTTCTGCGTTAGAAGGACAAAATATTTGTCAGAAGCAATGTATAGAAAAATTTTGCCTAGCAAACAAAAGCGAAACAACATCAACGATAAAACACCTATTTTGTAACGTTTCGCAGACTAGATCAGACTCCTTCGTCAGATACCAAGCGAGAATCTTCAGAATTATTTTTGGTTAACAGTTGTTCTGAAATTAAAACAATTATTCTGAAGATTTTCGCTTGGTGTCTGACGATGGAGTCTGATCTAGTCTCTGAAACGTTACACAATCGGCGTTTTATTGTTGATGTTGTTTCGTTATTGTTTGTTAGGCAACATTGTTCGATAAATTACTTCTGCCAAATATCTTGTGTTCTAACGCAGAAGAAATTTACAAAACAATAATTTTCTGTATAGATAATTTTCAGAGTTTTGGAGAGAAAACCCAGGAAGGAACCATTTAGGATTGCTTATGTTATGAGATTCACAAGATTAAAACTGTGCATTGTGTTGAACTAATGACTGATACATTTTTTTCCTTCTATCCAATAACTGAGACCAATTTTTCAAATTGTAGAATTATATATATATATATATTCTTTTGACTGAGAGCTGTATATGTGTTAGCAGAGGTTGGTGTAACGGGGTACCATACAATTCGACGTATGATACAAGAGCTTAGGGAAAAACCTCAGCAAAAATCCCTTTCTCCCCGTGAGTGTGGTGATTGGTAAATATTGTTTACAAAATTTGCTGAAATTTAAAAATATTGATGGGCATATATTTCTTCAATATGAATTCCCTCGTCAAAAAACGGATAGGTTTCTCCAAGGTACCCGAAACTCAACCTGAATAATGAAAAGACAAGAGGAGGAAACGAACAAATTAAAAATAATACATAACCTTTCAAAAGTCTCCTCTCACAAATATACTTCTCTGTAGGCGCATGGGATCTCTTGGAGAAGAATCGCCTCCGCTAGTTTTCAAAGATATTCACTCTTGAAATCCCTTCAATATTTGAATTCAAAAATGAAAATGTTGCTCGTAAGGCCAGGAGGGTCTCTTTCAAAACCAGGTCTGACCGGTCCAAGCGATGATTATTCAGAACTTCAGATGTTCGAAGACCGCTACAGGGCCCTTAACAAGGGCTATCATCTCCCATAGATACATATTTCACTTTATATTGTATAAAAGAATGAAAAAATGCGCCGGACAAATCACGACTTATGTCATGATAATTAATTTAGAATTAACTTCAATTCATCATTAACTATCAGACTTGTTTGTGTATTACTTCTTGCATAAGGATTTAGCTCAAGAAATATCCCATATCGTTCCCGAAATTTTTGAGCACTTCACCTTGTAGGTCTCGATTGTACTTGAACTTTATTTTTTCAAAACATGTGTGAATGTGAATTGAATATTATATTTTATCAGGGTACATTTTTCCCTCTGTATGTTTCAAATAATATCTATCACCAATTTTGTTTAGTTTTCGAATTTCGATGTATATAATAGCTCCTTCAAATGTGGTACATAATTCGCTTGTGACATTTCATTGATTGAAGTGATTTGCAATATTCAAATCGCCAGGTGATGATATCTTGAAGGATCAATCTTGTTTGCAGACTGGTTCACAGGATGCCTTGGATACAACTAAACGGTTGCGCGATCTAGCGGTGCCGCGGCAAACTCTTGTACTGGAAGAAGTTATCGAAGAAGGAATATTCGGTCGGAACTATCGAGGCTTCTTTAGAGGAGAGAAAACTGTAACAGTGAAAACAATCAAGGGTAAATATACAGATTTCGTTAGTATCTCAATATATGCACAATCTTTGCTTTCGTAGGAAATAGGTTTCATTTTTCATTACAAGCAATGATACACTACTGGAATCACATATAACATGTTTAATCTGATCAAAATTCACTGTACAATTTTATCTATTTAACGAATTGGAATTATTTTTTTTGTCCGAATAAAATTGGAACCGAATACAAATGGTTGAAATATAAACTTTCAAAATCTCCACATCCAAATTTTCAGGATAAGATCTGGTTTCAACTTTCAATGGCGGTCTGATGGTGTTATCAGTGCATTCACTTAACTAGGAACAGTTCATTTTTATTGGTCCTTCGATTAGGATTTCAAGAAGTTCGCAGAGTAGCTCAATATAGTTAAATACGTGGGAGGTTTATATTTTTCTGGGATACTTTGCTGAATATCCTAATTTTCCATAGCGAAGTGCAATCTATAGGTAAAGGTTCAATTTGTCATATAAATCGTATTTGATGATGAAATAATGTATAGAAGAAAAGTGATTGTTCTGAACAGGCATATGTTGGTACCGTACCAATCATGAACCTCTAAGGCGTCTTCAAGGTTTTGCACTATAATAGCTCTTCTCTTTTTAAAATCTTCTAATTATTTACGGACAAAGAAACTGCATGGAAAACCTTTCGAGCTATATCAAATTCAATTGTCTCGACTATAGCTATTTCCGTCTGGAAAATCTATACAATTGTTTGCAGAAGGTGCGTCCCAAAAGCAGGTGAATTTATTTCTGACTGAAGGTTCGTTGTTTTATGGAATGGAGCACAAAAACGTTCTTACTATTCTGGCAATCAACACAGAAAACCCAAAAGAGCCATTATTAATTTATCCATTCATCAAGAGAGGAAATCTTAAAAGGTAGGGTATTTTAAATATACATTTTCCACTATTTTAACATATGGCACATGCTTTTGACACTGGTAACTATGATATACAGTTGTATGTAGGTAGATAATTCAAATCCTGAAAAAGTTTGAGGATAATTTCAGAGTCTCTATAGCTGTAGTACCATGAGGAGCATCGATTATTATTTAAGGAAAAATGGAAAAATTTTCCATTTTATGATTAATAGATGAAATCAACATTTTTTTGCGCGTATGTTCTGGGGAACATCGCGTTATCATTTTGCCCAATTGTCTGTAATTTTCGAATTTTTCGCCGAAAATGGCCTTAAACGATTGGGTTCAACTCCCTGATCAAGAATTTGAGGTCGAATTTGATTCTGTCCATCTGGCTGGCCAGCCGTTGCCACGATAACTTGAGAAATTTTCAGGGTAGGTGACGCATCCCAATACGACGGACAAGTTCGTTAATGGGCATTATCGGCCCAATTGTTTCCGAGTAATAATTTTGTCTACAACCAGTACTAATCGGATCGAATTGAAACTTGGTGAGTAGTTGTAGAGTATAAACCTAAGGACGTTTGTGAAATTTTGTGAGAATCGTATCGCTAGAAAATTTTAATTATTGAAAAATATTATTTACGTCACGATAACCTAAGACCGGAAAGAGATAGTGACTTGAAATTTTCAGGTTAGGTTGATAATCTGAATGCTCCATTTGAGTTTGTTTATAGGCATAATCGGCAAAACGGTTTTGGAGTTATACCCATCTGAAATTTGGTTCTAAATTCCTCAATAACTCGAAAAATACAAAACTCATCCAATTCAAACATGGTTATTAGTTGTAAAATGGCAATGCAAAAATTCTTGCAAAATTTCGTGAGAATCGTATCACTAAACATTTTTTAAAAAATCATAGAAAATTATTAAAAAGTTGATCCTCTCCATCGCGGCTGTACTGAATCTCGTCCAATGTATCGTGATTATGATGATGATTTATGTATTTCTTATATATTGGTTTGAATAAAAGTCCTTTATTATTATTATTATTATACCGGGTGTCCCAGTATACATGTTCCAATGGATTATCTCAGCCATTTCAAAAGATAAAAATTTGAAAATTTTATGATTTTCAATTCGTTCAAGGAACCTTCAACTGAGAGAAACAAAAATTGAAAGTCACTTTTGGTTTGACCGGAAGTAGCTCTGACTTTATTATCTCAAATAGCACCCTATATATTTTTTGCAATTTTTTTATTTTAATTTAAATATGAAAATAATGTTCCTCAAATTCTGTAGTGGAACAGAAGCATTCTTGATCTCCTTATAAAAGCATCGGGGAAAAGGAGATGCCATTTATTGATCAAAGGTATATTGGAACAATATAAAACGCAGCAATTGAATAGAACGCTCAATTTGGCCATCATGCTGCTTCAAGAAGACCGGTTAGGTAATAAATATTTCCTCGTTATTTCAGATTCCTCATAAAATGTCGCCAGAGAGAAGACGACCAATACACACTTACGACACAAAGCCTTGTAGATATAGCCATACAAATTATTTTAGGTCTAATGTACCTACATAGTCAGTGTCTATGCCATAAGGATATAGCGACGAGAAATTGCGTGTAAGTACAAGCTGTCAACAAGAGGTTCCATTTTAATTCGAAAAAAAAATGTTTCTGAATTATTTATCGTAGCACCAATTGAAAACATCCAATCTAATTATATTATAATTATATGTAATCGTAATATGATTAATTACAATTATTATATATAATATTATTATAATTATAAATAAATCAATGTGATCATTATAATATATTTAATCAATACAGTTATATATAATTTTATGTAATTATGTATACAATAATCAATTATAGTTATATTATAATATATATGCATCAAAATTTCTTTCGGAATAGTCTATACTGGAAATGGAAATTCCAATTCACAATCTTAGGACTAATAATTATAAATAGAAAAAGTAATAATATTCATTCATATACATATAAAAAATACATACATATAATGAATACACTGCAAATTATTCCTGTTCAAGGAACTAATAAATATTTCTACTCTCGAATTTGATGTTATATCATTATTGTCATTATTTGTTTTTATTGCTATTTACCTAATCTCATTCCTAATATCACTTTATATTTGATGTGATCATGGTATATCTGATTAGTATGGAAATTAAATCGAGTTCACTTAAATATTTCGAATTTGAACTTTTCGTTCTTCTTTCCAGAATATAGAAATATGTTTCCGAGAATAACTAATTGCTCTTCAGAATTTCCTATTTATTTTGCAGTATTGGTGAAAAACTACAAGTGAAAATAACTGATACTGCACTTACTAGGGATTTTTTTCCTAATGATTATTTTTGTCTGGAAGATAATGAAAGTCGACCTGTGAAATGGCTTGCTCTTGAGAGTCTCACCTACAAACAATACAATACAGCTTCTGATGTGGTGAGTACCTCGATTGGAATATTAACAATATTACATAAGTTCAGTCGAACGTCGAAAGAAAAATTACATTTTGATTTCTCAAATAAATTCCGAATTGGGGGTCGATTATAAAACTTCCTCTCAATGCTCTTGAAATTATCTCCACAATAGTCTTTAACTTACAACTCCGCCCATTACTGTTTAAGAATTTAGAGTATTTCAAACTATTGGGCTGAAGTGTAAAATTTTAAGACCAATGTAAAGATAGTTATGGGAAGGATGGCCTCCTAAAAAACTGACGCGGTTCCTGAAAATGGCTTTGTAACGTTTAAAGATGACCAGCCTGCATATCATATGAGATCCGTCATTTCAAGAATACGAAATTTTGATTGGCATTTTCAGGAGTCGTCCAAAATAGAAAATTTCCTTTGTAATATAATAATATGATAATTCTTCAGTAATATCCACCTTATATTGTGCTCATTCAGATCCCAAACCAGAAGTTATTTCAGCAATGAATAATTTCAAGGTGCTCAACTGTTTCGGTCAGAATGTGTATACTTTTTATGCGAGAAATTTCATATTTTTAAATGTTAATTGTATCCTGCTGTTTTGATTTATAGGTGCACAACTGAAAGCTCTCTTATTGAAATAATATTTTTATCGCCACTTTGATGAATGTAGGAAAGTATTATATTGGTGAGTTTTTGGGGGCTCGTTATAGGGTGCTCTAATTCATTAAGAAACTCATCTGGAGATTTGTATATACAAATAAATTATTGATGAATATTATGTATAAAACATTAGCATTTAATCCGCAGGGAAAGGAGGTTTTTCTGGAAACTACAAATCTCAATGAGGTATCGAAGCTGGCGATTTATTCGTTGCTATGAATCTGAATATCCATAAATGATGTTCCCAATATTGGATCGAAAATCTATAGATTCGTACATTGCTCTCATAATTTATTTCTGTATTGTGATCAACAGATCCCAAATTCGGAATGAAAATAATACATTTCCCATCGCATTTTACCGAAAAATTGAATTTTTAATTATTTTTTTTTCAGTGGTCCTTCGGCGTTCTTTTGTGGGAACTCACAACGCTAGCATATCAGCCATACCCCGAAATAGATCCCCTTGAAATGGGCAGTCATCTGAGAAATGGTTATCGACTTTTTCAACCTGTTGGTTGTCCTGACGAGTTGTAAGTGGAGAGAAGTGTATGTTTATTCTATGCTCAACCATACTGGGCAACCCAGTTTATGTGTCAAAATATACTGGTTCAAAAAAAAATCACAGAAAGGATATATAAATTGCAATGATATTTTTATGCCGCTCTGTTTTGTCCCAAATGTGAAATTATAAAATGTGTTGCTGTTGTACTACATTTCCACACACGATATCATACATATACACCAATGGTTACTTCACAAGAAAATAACGTGACCCAATGGCCCTTACGCGCTCCAGACTCCTCATCAATCGAACATGCGTTCGATTTATTCTGAACTAGTTCTACCAGTTTTATTATTTTTCATTTGAATTCTTCTTTTTGGAATTTAACTTATTTAATTTAAGTATTTTTTCAGGTACGCCATCATGGCTTACTGTTGGCTTGCCAATCCTACCGAAAGACCAAAACTCTCCCAACTACTCTCTTGTTTACAGGATTTTTACACCGCTTTATGTCGATTCATATGAATCAAAAGATACGAGACTAGAAATTTCTCGGAAAAGATCATGTTCTTAAGATTGACGAATGATCAACATTGGTACGTACTTTTTGTCAGTACTTCAAGCACAGAATTTGATGGTGGTGATGTTGTTGTACTATCTATGTATACAGGGTTTAAAAAAAATCTATCTTAAATTCAGAGAAGTGTGAGGTTCTCTGTAAATGATATGCGTTGAATTCTTGATAGTGTTGAGGAAGTCTGAGCTAACTTGCTGTTGGAGTTATAGGATAAAATTTCTATGAGACCAATGAGGAAACCGAAACATTCTGTTATCTTCACAATATTATATAATATGTCTCTGTACCCATGAAAAATAAGACAAAATTATATTTACTTATTTCAAAATGAAATATTTCATATTCGATAGAACATTTGGATATACAGGATGAATCCTGATGAACTTTACATGTTTCATACAGAGATAGAGCCTGTTCCAAAAATAACCCACATGAGGGGTCCTCAACCATTATACAGGAGGATTTCCAATAGTGAATCATATTTTGAGAATGCCCCATTTGACAAAAGAATAATAAAAAATTCATGAAATTTTTTATATAGGAGAATTAAATTGTTCTCTGCGGTAACAGTTGGGGAAACAGATTATCAATTTACAGGACCGGACTCCTTTTTTCCAATATCTTCAGGAATCCTAAAGATTATCTCCATGTATATGGAATAGTAGAAAGCCTGGTATCGGAGTTAAAACTAACTATACATGACCTTCAATTGGAGCGTATTTTTTTTTAATTCACTCTCCGAGTACCCGTATTCAATTTTTTTAATCTCGGAATCTGTAGGTGCGCCCTGAGATTTGATGACTCCATATTTGAAGGGTATGTTTTGTAGTTTGAATCCTGATATCAGGATTTCTACTATTCCACATACAGGGTGATATTCTTCATGATTTCTGAGAACATTGGAAAAATAGAGCACGGTCCTGGAAATTGATAATCTTTTTCCTAGCCGTATAGGGATCAATGTAGTCCTCCTATGTAAAAAATTTGATGAATTTGTTATTATTCTTTTGTCAAATGGGGCATTTTCAAAATATGACTCACAATTGGAAATCGGACTATATAATTCAAACGTCCTCTATCTCTGTATGAAATATGTTCAGTTCATCAGGATCCACCCTGTATATATTATGGTATCATCATGAATCTGAAATGCATGCATGCTAGGCTACAAGTACACTGAAGTTTAGATCAGCGTATAAATGTCCGAGATCCATGTTCCCAACAGATTAGTGCAAAATGGATAATTATAAAATTAAAATTATATTGTTAGGGATGACTCTCTTCACCTTGAAGATAATAAAAAGCAGGCGATATTTCTTTAATTATTTCAACTCACTGTGGGAATTGTCTATTGATATGATGGTGATGCTGACATCATCGGCTTCATACAATTGCTCAGAAAGGTATCTGAGAATTCATGTAATTATTGTTATATGTTGGAAATTTCATTCCCAAATATGTAATTTGCCAGCTATTACTCGAAAAGAATTGAAATAACACATTATTAATATCAATTGTCAACATAAACTGCGTGAGCAGTTTGGATAATTGGATGAAAACAATCTAAACAACGTAGTTTTTCATTCTCAGCTCTGAAAAAATCTTTCTGGAAAGAATAAAAAGGGATATACCTATTGCAAGTTCATTGGCAACAATTAGTCTTCTCATAAATAATCATCTTTTGAATATTCAGGCAAATACTAGCAATCATTTTGAAAAAAATATTAAAGTGAGGAAAATGATTGACTCAAAATAAAATAATCTGATTTAATATAATAATATTATTATTTAAGCAGGAAGACTTCATTCGTTAGCGTTTTGGACATGTTCCAATGAAGTTCTTTAATGCTATTATTCTTATATTTCGAAATATAAGCTAATGTGTTTACTTTTCTTCAATAATTTTTTCTACCATCCTCTGGTAAAATTTTTAAATTTGTTCACTTCAGTTGACCCTTGTAGACTGTCGATCGAATGTGTGAATGATGTGATGAAATATCCCATTGCTAGTCAACATAATATGGGAACAATAGAATTGATGTATTTTTTATATCCTCATGTTGTTGGGAAAAATTACTGTGAAAAAATAAAAAATTAAAATAAGTGTTAATAGTAGTGTAGAATGGAATGGATAAGTTTTAGGGACCAAACAGATAAATGAGCTTTCTTCTGGAAATGTTTCCTTTCCCAAAGTATGTTTCATTTCCATTTTCTCATGAATGAGCTATATCGCAAGATATTGGAAAGATATTTCATAAATATAAAGCTGTAATCACAGGGTAAAAGCGGTATAATTTATACTTAATGAATACAATTCTATATCACTTATTTTAGTCACCAATCAGTGACATATATCGAGAGGCTTTCATTTTCCATTCTGCACGGACTGTGGATTAAATGCTGTAGCTCCGTTGTGAGAATAAGCTCACTTGGATGTTTACGAATTGTTGTTAATTGTTATACCTATATATTCGTTCGTTGTGTTAATGTTGGATAAAATTACTACTCAAGTGCAGTATTTTCATGTTTTTTACTGACTGTTCTGAATCGATGGCACTCAAGACTATGTAGGTACTTATGTATGTATATGTGTGATTATATTTTTTGTACATTGGTTTATTTCTTCAATCCTTTATCTTTCGAAAATATTACCTGCGCATATAAAAAACTGAAAGTGGTAAACATGAGCCGATTTTTTTCGTAAATACGCAGTAACCTTTACTTTTAAACAGACATTTAATAAGAAATAAAAAACAAATTAAAATTTGTCTTATATTGGGGTTAATCTTCTTGGCTTATCGATGCCCTTCCTTTACTTTAATTACTTACCTACTTAAATTGCCAGCTTACTAATAAAATGAAGAAAGTTAAAAACATTAATAAAGTATTTTGGAAATACGTTTTTTGCATTTAGTATTTTGAATACAAAATGAAAAAATACTTTGTATTTGAAAAGAAAATGTATTTGCATTATGTTATTTAAATACATTTTATAAACTGTTTTCCAGATCTCTTCAATAGGTGCATTCATTTTTCATAATATTCCATGGTAGTCACAAAAAATTGCTGAAATTCAATCTCTCGGGTCATTTTAAGAGAGATAATTTATTCGAACACCTCCAATACATACGCGTCGGTTATTTGACCAATGAAAAATTAACTATCTGGAGAGCATTCTTAATTACAAGGACACAATACCTTTTTTTGTACAGATTCTTCGTGGGAATATTGGCAGGTATATCATCTGAATATATCATAACAAAAACCTCCCGAAAAGACTATTTGCGAACCTACAAAAAAAACAGAAGTCACTTTCTCTGTTGCGACTTAAGGGACAAAAACTTCGATGATACAATAATAAAAGTCCCTTCTGTAGGCGGTTCATTTTATGGGCACTATATATTCTCTTTTGCATACCGTCATGAATATAACTAGCAGTTATATTGCCCCCTTTGGTTTATTGTATTCAATAATAAAACTTCGGTATCGACGACAATTTCCAAACTACCTGAAAATTCAACACGTTGTGTTTCAGCATACAAGGATGCACTAAATTGAAAAAAATTATACTATCACCGACATAGACCCCTTTTCCATTTTATTATGCAATATTAAAGCTTAAGAATCCAATAGCAAAAAATTATATCTCCGAAAGTATCGGTTTCTCAGAGTTGGGAATTATATCAATGTATTCATATGATAGAACTGCATCCTAAAGGAAATTCAATTCAAATAATAGTTTATTTATCAAGATTAAATGAGCAATCATGAGAATGAGAAAAGCACCATGGAAGAAATCAAATTAAATCTGGCCAATTTTGCCCAATAACGAACTTAACCGAGATATTCATCTCCCTAAACTACTCTGAAAATTTCAACTACCTACCTCATTCCGTTCGAGAGTTATCTATGTCTATGGATGAAAAGCAGTCTCACTACTCTCAGATCTCTTACTTCATGTTCAGTTCCGAAATGTAAAAATTTTCTGAGAAAAACTAATTTCGGAGCAAACAACTGAGATTTTTCTCACTTCGCTCACAATTCTTCGATTGATTAGATAATCTGTCAGGAAAATCATTTGACATTATGACAATTCATATTCATACATAGAATAATATCATTCTGTGAACGTTGAAATACGATTTATTATTGAAATTTTGAAAAATCATATCTCCGAAAGTATTAGCTTGTTAGAGTTAAAAATGATATGAATGGATTCTTATGATAAAACCTCTTATTAAAAAAAATTTAATTTGGAATTTGTTTCGTAAAAAAAAAAATTTTTTTTTGTTACTCCGAAACCATCTGTCCGATTTTGCCCAATAACGAACTTAGCCGAGATATTTATCCCCCAAACCTACTCTGAAAATTTCAACTCTCTAGCTCATTCCGTTCGAGAGTTATCGTGCCTACGGCCGGACCGGCCGGACCGGCCGGACAGAATGAATTTCGACCACGAATTCTTGATCAGTGAGTCGAACCAAATCGTTTAAGACCATTTTCATCGAAATATTCGAAAATTACAGACATTTGGGCAAATTGATAAGCACTCAGTTCCGAGGAACTAGAGCGCCAAAAATTACAAACTCTCGAACATTTTCGCATTTCTGACATTCCTAAAAAGGTAAAAAATAAATAAGATAATAAGAAAAATAAATATGAAAATAATAATACATATATATATATAATAGCTAGCGAAAACAATTCAAGGGTTTTTTAAAATCTATTACAATAATTGAGTATACATGGTCAATCGAAAAGAAATAGAGTTGATTTTTCTTCAATGGAATACCCTGTATATATTTCAATTCCACTCAATATTCTATAGACAATATTGATATAACACATCATATCCTAACTTAAACCGTTTTCGGAATATCGAATGGAGGGAGCTATTAAGGCAACTTCAAAGGATGGACTATGAACTTGATGGTTATTTTCGAAATTCAAAACTCTCCAGAATGTTAAATTTAGGATATGATGTGTAATATGAATTTGGTTTAGAATTTTGAGAAGAATTGAAATATGGCAGATATCCTTTCCAAATCATAAATGGTATTGAATATACAAAAGAAAATTAATAAAAAATATACTTAAAAAAATAATGTGAAAATCATTTCATCATTTTTTTTGTTTTATTTAATTTTTATGTTTTATCGAATATACATTTTTATTAAATATTCCTCATCTCCTATTTCGAGAATTTTCAGTTTATTCTCGTTTATAATTAGGAACTGTCTGAACAATTCGAGTTGCACGACCTTGGTATTCCGATGAAAATGTTAGTGGTCACATGCGAAACATGAAACATAATCTTGGGAATCTTTTCATAATGGCGCATTGTTGATCTGAACCATAGATGAAATTCGTGAATTGAGAAATTAACACCGCTTCCCACTGTCTTCGAAAGAGAATTCAATGTCATTCAAAGGATTAATTTCACATGCACACAAAAAACCTTCGCCTGGATGTATTTTGATCAATGAAATATAATAGGGAAAGGAAAACTTTTTTTTAAGAGTTAATATGTAATTTTTTTCTGCGATGAAAAAGATTTATATCCACAAGGAATTCATGCAAAAATACCGGATATGCGACTTCGATATCATATCAGAAAAATATTCGTAATATGTTTGGGATATTCAAATAGTTCTCCTATTTTTTAATTTGAGGAACACATCAAACTAAAATAATAATTTAAGTATATGTACTAAAATAATAATTTTAGTATATGTATCTTACCATTACTTCTATTATCAGAACCAAACAATGAAAATCCCAAAAAAGTTTTCTACTGATTTTCATATTATATATCTGAACTCGATAAGATAAGAACTAATTAAATTCAGAGAAATATAGGTCCGTACCCAAAGAACGGAACGTCCTAATGAAAATCAAAGCACAGCATATCGAAGCAAATTGAAAATGGAGACGAAAGTTCCTTGAACACAATAATACTATTAGTATTTTAAAAATGTCACACCGGCGAAGGTTGATACACGAGCTTACGATATACTTTTCATGATAATTAAATAAGAAAAAAAATATGTGTTTAACTTCATTGATTCATTGTTATCCTTGTTCGCGATATTTTTTTCCACTGCACTGTAATAAACATTCATTCAGAAAGGAAAGTACTTACACTATTACAAAACAAAAAGCTCGAGCTCTAACCTTGATTATTATTAGGTAATACTTCGTACACATTGTTGAACGACTACGTAATCAAATGGTTGCAGATGAAAAAAAACTTCCATGGTGGATGTAGAAGGTCTGATTTAAGTTTGTCTGTAATACATATTCATATCCCGGAGAATGGCGATCTGAGATTAGATGTTTATATTCTAATTTTCACTTTATTGATGAACAAAAAATGTTTACACTTTGCAGTATTGTGGCTGAATTGTATTCCCCCTATGAAATGACTAAGTTTCAGGTAAATCATAAGTATGATGATAGTAATGATGAGGCCGCTATACAGGATGTTTTCTAATTGGATGTCAATATTGGAGGAGATTAATCTTTGATTTTAAGTATAAAAAGTATAAACATTTCGCTTTGTTTTTGATAAACAAGTCAAAATTTATAGGGCAACATGGCTCTTTAAGTTGTTAATAGTTTCCTAGATTTTTTACTTTTCATCTCGATTTCGAAATTGAAGTCCAACATCTGTGAAGTTACATAATTTGTAGGTGTTCTTCGTATCTCACGGTATCAATACATAGAAGTAGATCGGTACTTACACTTACACTTGAAATCAGTCCTATATACGAAAAAAACACAATACTTCTTTTTGGCGCTCTTGTTCCTCGGAACAGAGTGCTTATCAATTTGCCCAAATGTTTGTAATTTTCGAATTTTTGGGTGAAAATTATATCAAACGATTTGGTTCGACTCACTGATCAAGAATCCGTGCTCGAAATCGATTCTGTCCGGCCGGCTGTCCGTCCGTTAACACGATAACTCTCGAACGAAAGGAGTTAGAGGATTGAAATTTGCAGAGTAGGTTTGGAGCGTGAATATCTCGAGTTCGTTAACCAGCAAAATCCATCGAGCGGTTTCGGGGTTATGGCCGTTTTTAGTAAAAATATTTTTTATGAATATTTCCGAAACCGATCACTCGATCTATCTGAAATTTAACATCAAATTGTAGAATCATGACCTTTAGACGCATGTGAAGTTTTGTATTGATCGGGTTACCGTAAAGTGTCAAAAAAAATTTTTAAAATTTTTGAATTTTGTTTCTACAATAACTCTCGAACGGAATGAGCTAGGCAGTTGAAATTTTCAGAGTAGGTTAGGGATATAAATATTTCGGTTAAGTTCGCTATTGGGTAAAATAGGCGACCAGATGGTTTTGGAGTAACGAAAAACATTTTTTTTCTACTTACAATTCACCATAAAAATCCATTGTTATCATTTTCAACTCCAATAAGCTAATAATTTCGGAGATATGATTATTCGAAATTTCAATAATGAATCGTACTTCTATGTTTTCACAGAATGCTATAATTATTCTATCTATGATTTAATATATGATCTGTGTTCATACTTATACATGTCATCCTGTTCTATAATTTTGGCAAACGTCGTCCACCGACGACCGATTTCGGACGGGAAAGAAGAATTTTCCTTCGATTCCGGGTCAAAAATATTTCTAAGTGCGAACCCAAAAAATTTTTTTCATGGTATATGGATACGGAGCTCGTGTCTTATTTAATCGAGGTCGCTGATCACGAATATGCAATTAGTTTTTCCCTAAGTGGCGTACTTTGGGAAAATTTTCACTTAGAGTGAAAAAATGGACGAAAATAGGCCAATTTTGAAAGTTTACACCGCCCAAAAAAATCGGAGTAGGGTGTTGTTGATTTTTGCCGTCATATATGGATCCTTTATCTACTGAATAATCCAAACAGAAAATGTCCAGGCCGTACTATTCGGAAATTATGATTTTTTTCCCGAGTGTCTGGTTTTCGGAAAATTCATTTCGCGGTATTTCCGCGGAAAATTCTCTAATGAAAAATCCGATCATATATTCGTAATCTACGGCCCCGAATTAGTAAATGACGTAACTTGCATCGAAATCGGAGACCGGTCGAATTTTGGCAATTTTTTAATACATTAGCCTTAAAAAAATCCCATTTTTCGAGAAAAATTTTTTGACGCAAAACTATGAAGCGGGTACTCATTCTTATAGATTCGGGGCCGTAGATTCCGAATCTACGATCAGATATTTATTAAAAAAATTTCCCGAGGAAATATCGCGGAAAGAATTTTCCGAAAAATAGACCCTCAGGAAAAAAAACCATAATTTCCGAAGCGTACGACTTGGACATTTATTGTTCGAATTATTCGATAGATAAAGGATCCAAATATGACGTAAAAAATCAGGAACACTTTACTCCGATTTTTTTGGGCGGTGGAAAGTTCCAAAATTGACCTATTTTCGTAAATTTTTTCACTTTAAGTCAAAATTTTCCCAAAGTACGCCACTTAGGGAAAAACTAATTACATATTCGTGATCAGCGACCTCGATTCAATTAGACACGAGCTCCGTATCGATATACTATGAAAAAAATTTTTTGGGTCGGCACTTAGAAATATTTTTGACCCGGAATCGGACCAAAATTCTTCTTTCCCTTCCCAAATCTATTGGGCTATTGTTGATTTTAAGTTAATGAATTTTTGTATAATTTATAGATATTAAATGTAAATGATCTCTCGAAGAGGACAAGCCTATGAGGAGTAGCCGCTATATGTCGACGATTTCTGACATTTATGTTGTGAACATCGGATCTATACATTTATATTATTTATATTGGTCATTATACGATCAAGCGCGCTCAAGCTCCTGACCCGACGACAATGTTTTCATAAATTTTTTCAAATAATTTCTTGCCAATTTTAGATGTGTAATCAATAAATAGGTACATATTGCTGATATTATTGGAGAATATGATCAGTTAATATTTCGCAATTTAGTGAATATCAAATACTCAATGAATCCACGTAAGAATTCTTAAGTTTTATATGCATCTTCCTTGAAGCAGGACAATGAAAGTCAAAATGCCGTGGTACAGATATTATCGTGGAAAGAGAAACAAACGTTGCAAATTTCACACAATGGTTTATAATTTCAACAGTACTTGCCTCTCGCCTCTCTGTCTATTCTAATTTATCGCCATTCAGATCTGCCTGCACTCATATTATCGACCTACCCATGTATGTATAACGAAATAGTGAATACAATCAATTGCGTTGAGCTCTTTTGCATCAGGCGTGATATGGATTAGTTATGTTCGGAATTTTATCGCCATTAATTTGTTTCTGAGGACTAAAATTTATTCCAACCCCAGATACGCAGGCGTTTAGAACGTCATTTTCATTACAGGAATAATAATAATAATAAACGTCTTAGGGCTGGCCAGAGAGCTTTGGAGAAGCTCAGTATAACTGGCATAGTGGCATATCCATCGATCATGAGCTAGTAGGAACACCTATCACGTCAACAGACCACAGAAGAGTTGGCAGAGAGATAAGACAGGCACAACTGAAGACACTACTCGAAGATCACATGAGTAAACACCTGCACTCCATATACTTCAGGAGTTTGAAAGATCAGGGCCTGTCGGAGGAATTATCCTTCGCCTTTTTGAAGTCCGCTGGACTCGAGTCGGAAACGGAGGGATTTGTTATAGCTTGTCAAGATGAGGTTATAAATACCAGATGGTATAAAAAAACATCATGAAAGTGGACACCCCCCCAACGAGCAGAGCATGCCACAGCCAGCAAGAAACTATTATGCACATTCTGTCTGCTTGCGTGCTTGCAGAGTCCATGCTACATCAGGATATGTGGAAAGACACAATGCGGCACTCCGAATTCTCCACTTCCTTCTGAGAGAGGTTTATGGTATAGACAAGGAACCAGTGCTACAATATGTGCCTCTAGAAATTGAAGCAGTTGTCGAAAATGACAGAGCTCGCATCTATTGGAACTATGCGATTCCAACAACTCGGCAGATTCACGCCATAAATTATTACTCGGAAACCACTGGGCCGATTATGCCCATTAACGAACTTGTCCGTCGTATTGGGATGCGCCACCCACCCTGAAAATTTCAAGTCGCTAGCTCTTTTCGTGCTCAAGTTATCGTGGCAACGGCCGGACGGTCGGCCGGACAGAATCAAATTTGACCTCGAATTCTTCATTGGGGAGTCGAACTTAATCGTTCGAGACCATTTTCGTCAAAAAATTCGAAAGTTACAGACATTTGGGCAAAATGATAACGCGATGTTCCCCAGAACATACGCGCAAAAATACAACAAAAATATAAAATCAAAGAGGAAAAAAGTGAAGATTCTATGTGATCATGAATCATCTATGAATGGTGCAGGTCATTATTTAATTCAACCATAGAAAATAGAACTATGTTCTAGGAATTCTACGAATCAGTTATTATATTCCATATTCTGAAAATATTCTTTTCTATTCATTAGAATAGGTAAGTCCAATAAACCATATTTTACGTATTCCGAGTCAGTATTGCGTTTAAATATCCATTTCACAAAAAAAAACCTACGAATTTTAGATATGGGTGAGGCAGTTCTAAAACCTGACGACGTGATAGCCTAGGGCTCCTAAGGACTTTATCAAGTATGTTAACACCATTGACAATGTCCTTAGGATTGAATAAACAGGGTAATAGAACAAAATATCGTATCAGTCGCAGTTCTGAAGGGCTGGACCAAGTCTCACTACCCCGTTCTTATAATAATCAGCATTGGCCCTCAGGGGCTCTGGGGTGTGTTCCAGAGTACGGGCTTAGCAAACCCGAGGTACCCTAGCTAAACCTGGCAGTAGCTATAAAATGCAAAAACGCACAGGGTATCGCCTAGTAGCATACGATGGTTTCGGACACATACCCATTAAAATTTTATTTTCCTAATACTTCCAAAATTACTGATCTGATATAGTTGAAATTTGGTATGTGGGCAAGGTCCGTGCAAAATTACATTGGAATTGTATCTATAAAAGAAATGAAAAGGTCTCAAGAAAAATCCAATATCTCGGAAACGTATCTCCAGAATTCAATGAAATTTTGTTTGAGCCCGAAGAGCAACGATGAAATGAGATCAATGATAATGAATACGTGTTACAAATTTATGGGGCATGTAGGGAGTGCAAAAATAGATGGTAAATTTCCTATAATCGCTTTAGTTTTCGAGATACGAGGAATAATCAGAATGACGTGAAAATATTCACATTAGTTATATTAATCAAGGTACATGATTTGGTACTACTAATGAAAATTTATGCAATCCAGTAGCGGAGGTATTTTGTGTTGTTACATTGTTTTTAGAATAATTTCTATTCCTCTGACTTTGATGCAAATATGACATTTCTTGTATCACTCGAAAAAAACATCTTACGATTTTGTCGTAAGAACCACGCTTTTCAAGATATCTCCAAGTAAGAATCCAAATACAAATTCAAAAGAGCACGCGATGATCATCGAATGATAATTATTGAAATTTATGGTTATCAGAGATCCGCCATATCAGGAATGGGAATATTTAGGAATATGTATAATAATAGATACGTATTTGGATAAATTCCCTCTTAAGGAAAGAAATCAGTATCGTCCAACCTTCAAAGTGTGATTATACAGCTAATGAAACAAACTAAAACGAAATAAGAATGACCAATCAAATCGCAGATTTGATTGGTCGTTCCTATTTCTTATTTTGTTTTAATTTGTTTTATTTGCTGTATAATCACACCTTTAGAAAACAACTGAAATGGCATAAACACTATCTAGAATTTACTTGTCAACACTAATAGTATATAATCGTTTTGAATAAATCGAAGAAGACCTTCGGTACTCAAGTACCAGTGCTAGTGATTAAAGTTCTTTGTATTCGTATCTACTACATTTTTGAATTACAAAAAATTGTAAACCTAATTACGATGGGGATATATTATATTACGCCTTCAGTATTTCATCGAGCTCATATGTAAATTTCTGTCATCAATTAAGATGTTCTTCATAAAATCTACTCAAGAAATTCGAGGTCGCCAAATCAACTGCTTCCCAGACATTTTAATGCTCTCTAGTGTTAATCTAAAGGTACGTATCCACCCAAAGAATATTATGCTTTTATGAATTACATAACTCATAGCCGCAGCTTTTTCCTGGAAATCATTTTTATCAACGAGAAAAGTGGCACTAGCAGATCGAATGTTTTAAAAATATTTGAAAATTAATTGTGATATGAATCTTCTCAAAGTATAAAGTTACAAACGTAGAGAAATTCTTGATTCATTAGACTCATAAATAAATATCCATACCTATTACTAGTAGGAAGCTCTTTTGGTGGATACTTACCTTAATTTTTTACCTGTAAGATCGTCTAAGTGCAAAATGATTCGCGGTAGAAGAGAGCGGATGTGTACGTTCAAGGATTCCAACTCCAATCCCAAGTCACCTTCGGCTTGCCTCTCAATACACCTATTATTATAAAATCATTTCAAAACAAGGAATACACGAAATAACACCGAAATCTTTTTAGAAACAACTGACTAAAAAATTTACATCATTCCTTAATTTTCAACTTATGTAACGTAATTAATGAACGAACTTGAAAAATTATTGGAAACAATTTTTTTCTGATAACGTGTGTCCTAAGAGCTCAATAATCTACATCACACTTGTATGCATGTTCATTCAGTAATTAATTCCACTTAAAACTGAATCCAATAAAATCGCTAAAATTGCTAGATAGCTGAATTTCTGTATATCTTATGTTATTGATACCTTATATACGATTTAAAGGTTCCTTAAGAGCCCTAGAACTTGGAATTGAAGAAATAATCTCCATCCGACTTGTATGCATGTTCCTAGTAATTAATACTTCCCAAAAATGAATCGAATAATATCGCTAAAATTACTAGATAGCTGAATTTCTGGATCTTTTTGATACCTTATATGATATGAAGGGTTTGCCTTGAGAGCCCGAGAATCTGAAATTGAAAAATCAATCTCAGAGTTATATGCATGTTCCTAGTAAATAATTCGTAAAAATTGCTAAAATTGCTAGATAGCTCAATTTCTGAATATCTCATCTTACTGATACCTTATTTGAAATGAAGGATGTTTCTCAAGAGCAAGAGAACTTGCAAATGAAAAATTAATGTCCATCAGATTTGTACCCATGTTCCTAGTAAATAATTCTTCCCAAAAATGAATCGAAAAATTTTGCTAAAATTGCTAGATAGCTGAATTTCTGAATATCTCATCTTATTGATACCTTATATGATGTAAAGTATGGAAAGTTTTTTTTTGTAAATTTAATGCCATTTATGATTTGATTTCTGGCATGTGACCACCACGACTAATCGGTACGAAGTGCATCCAATCAGTCCAAATTTTGACCCCATTTTCCAAAAATTGTGGCCTCATTCGATCAATATTATTCCAATGCTGCCAGAGTTGTTGGTTTGTCAGTATAAACCATTGATGTAGCATACCCCCAAAGAAATTAACAGGACAATTTCTTCCGGAAGTTATTGTGGATAAAAAGGCTCGGCAGAATCGAATTCAACCAAAAATCCATCAGTAAATCCAATGCAATCGATTGGCTCCATTAACTGCTCAGAATACAGGCATTTTTGTGTATAATTCGCAGCGTGTTTCTTCGTTTACATTGGCTATGAGGTTGATGGTGCTCAAATAAAGCACTCCAAAATTGTACGTATCACAGTGAGATTGAATAAATTATCATTTAATTTAATGGGAATGCAATCAGCATGTACAATCACTCATCTGCTCAAATCAACTGTGATTAAAGCTAAATCCAATGAAAAAACTGACAGGCATGGAAAAGAGTGTAGGTCGAGATATTCATGAGAGATGATTATTAGTATGAAACAAATTATGATGATGACGCAATAGTTCAGTAGATTGGAGGTAAGAGGAGGAAGGACTCAAGGTTTGCAACAACAAAAGACCCAAAGTTGGATCGAAATGAACTATTTGATAGAGATCCGATTAGTTTTTACGACAAACAGAAGCGGTCATATGTGAGTTACTCTCTGTTAACGAATGAGGTTCGTTCAAGGTATCTAGATGAGTGATTGACAATCATGAACACGTGCCTGATGGAGAAAAAATTTTCATTCAGTTTGCATCCATGCAAATTATTTAGGTCCTTTTATTGCAATGCTTCATTGACTGCGAATATTTTCGTGAAAATTTCAATGTCGTTTATACGGTTATCGAATGTGTTGGCATCCGAACTATTTGAAAACGAGGTCAACTTTTCAGCATGCGAAAATGTCTTCGTTGGTTCATGTGTGCAGGATCTGTCAATACACCAGTAAAATATTGTGGTCAATATTCGAATGAAGTTCTCGCTTCATAATGTTGTTGTCAAAATCGATAGAAAAAATTCAGAGTATATTGTTCGGGACATAGGGGAGTATATACCTAATAATTTGCACAAATTTAGGACATCATCTTCAACTGTAGACAGAATCTCGAATTTATTCAACTTGGATGAATTAATGGCAGCACTTAAATGCGCTGAATCTCGAAAAGCAGCAGGATTTGATGGAATTAATAATGAATTCATCAAACACTTGAGGAAAAGGGCCTTGTCCTGGGTATTATCATTCTATAATAATATTTTGAATACTGGAAATATTCCAAAAGAATTCCGCAAAGCGAAAGTCATAGGAATTTTAAAACGTGGAAAGAATTCTTCTGATCCTAGCAGTTATCGACCCATTAGTCTGTTGAGTGTTTCCTTTAAAATTTTAGAAATATTGATTCTTTTTAGGATTGAATCGTCTGTAGAAGACGTTCTACAGAATTGCCAGGGGGCTTCAAGAAAAAATAGAAATTGTTGTGATCAGGTTCTTAGTCTAACTACTACAGGTTTCAATAGTAAATGAAAACAGGAACAGCATTTGTGGATTTGCCCGCAGCGTATGAACTTTCGGTGATTCTTTCTTGAGACATAATTTTTATCCTAAACATCTAGGAGTGAAACTAGATTCCTTGAATTTCAAAGCCCATTTGGATGACTTGCGTCTGAAATTGAAAACAAGAAATAATATTCTGCAAAAATTAGCTAGTACTTCATGGGGTGCTGATGCAGCTACTCTTCGAACGGCAGCCTTAGCCTTGGTTTTATCTGCCGCTGAATATTGTTGCCCCGTCTGGTTCAATAGTGCTTATACTCAAAAAATTGACGCACAGCTGAATTCATCTATGAGGATCGTCACTGGAACTGTTTGATCTACACCTATTCATTGGTTGCCAGTTCTTTCAAACATTGTCCTGCACCACATTCGCAGACAGACTGCTGTTTCAAATTCTTGGAATAGATTTAATTCTTTTCCGAATTAATTTCCGATTCTCTCGTACATTCCAGACAATAAGGTTCCCAGATAGAAGTCTTGAAACCCTTTATGGTCCAGCTGTTTTCTTAATTTGAATAAAAGTGACAAGGAAGTTTGGCGGTCTGAATGGATTTCTTGCGATTTATTCAACAAAGATTTAATTTCTGATCCTGAAAATAGAGTTCCGGGGTTTGAACTTCCAAGGAAAACATAGTCTATTCGGAATAGTCTAAAAAGCGGTCATGGTCGTTGCAACAGCATGCTTTTCAGATGGAACTCAGTTGAGAGCCCTAGTTGTGAATGCGGGGGAGCAGAGGAAACCATAGATCATTTAGTTAATGATTGTCGCATATATAGATTCAAGGATGGTTTTAGGGCTATTCATGTTTCTCAATCTGTTTTAGAATGGGTAGCGAGTTTCAAATCTATTTAATAAAATATAGAATATCCCATTTTTGATTTGTTCGTTTTCTCCTTTTGTCTTTTCCTTCTCAGGATTGGGTTTTTTTGCTGGGGTTTTTCCCCAAGCTCTAGTATCATATATCAAATTATATGGTACCCCGTTACACTAGCATCTGCTTATACTTTTTTCATACACATGCTTTATTGTTAGATAAAAACAAATTGTAATTCTTTTAATTTGCAACAATATGAGTGGAATTGTAATTCCATACGTTAAATATGTACTGTGATATAACACTTCCCATTTGGTCCATTTTTTCCAAAAATAACAATTTACCATTTTCGCCGTAGATCAGTGTCAAATATCGAAGAATTTTTAAATAATAATTTTTTTGAGTTATTGAGGAAATAACAACAAAATTTCAGATGGGTATAACTCCGAAACCATTTGGCCAATTTTTTTTGGTAGCTGTTCCATCTTTCATGTCTGTCCTGTGTATTATTCCCATGATTTGTTTTTTAGAAATACGCTTCCGTTGTGTCAGAAGCATTGGGGCATATTAACGTCAATATAATCGTTGTATTTTGGTAAATTTTTATTGTAGGAGGTGTAGTGGTTTATTCTGGAGCTGCCATTAGTATCCTCATCTTATATGAGATTATATAGTGTTTACTTTGATGTCAGGCTTTTTGGAAATGTTTGATGGTTCCTTCCTTGCGTTCATTCAGCACGAATTATCTTCGGGTAAGACAGTCTCGTTGATTTGCTCCAGTTTGGTTCGGTAAGTTAAGCGCCACAGTTCATGTCCATGTCATAATCCATTGTTATATTACAAACATCATGTTACGTTATGAGATCGAGGGAAAGTAACCATACTGTAGCACTTTCACCATCGCGTAACTAACGTCTGGCTATACAGTAGTATGCTCTTAATCGACCTGGCTGACCTCAAACTTTAAACTACGCTCTAGATACTCAGAGAGGTTCGAAATCATTATACATATATTTCAACATTCCCTTTCAACTGGTTCGAATTCAGCTCTATGCACATAAGCATTTCTTGTATCAATATGTAACGGAGTGATCGATTTTTGGTCCTTCATTTTCTCAAATAACGAAGTTTTGGGAGCCTGCAGCGAAATATACAAATAACAAACCTTTGTCTCTAATTTGTAGCGTTTTTGTTCAGTACTTTAATATAATGATAATGCTCATTTTTTCACTTTATATTTTCGACATTTTCAATAATAAAGTTACACCATATGAATTTCTATTATGAATATTATAATCGAAGGGCACAGGAGAAAATATACAATGCGTGCTACTGCAAAATATATGTTTTGGCGTATCATTCTACCAAATTCTTAACATACAATGTTATTGCCAATTCAAAAACATAAGAATGTGACATTGCATGATTTTTCCTTGTGCCCTGAGTTGGCACGCTTATTAAGTAATGTTTTCATTTACCATTTCCCTTCCGAAATATCATGAATCTTCCAAAACAAAATATTATCAAAATCCTCCTTCAAAACTTCACCTGACAGTGGAATTATCAGTCTTCAAACGCCATTTTGAAATAGCAATCTAACTCAAAGAACGCCAAAATACACATAACCTCCCTATATATAATCGTGTTCACGGTTCATATTCAACCTGGAACATATTGCCCAAATACAAATTGTTTTGTACCAAACATAAACATTAGAAATCTTCTAATTGTAAATGCGTTGAAATCAATCGACAAATCTATAATCTGAGTACAGTATCATATATTACAGCCAAACTAATTAATAGAGATATTACGTATATCGAACGTTATCACTGCAAAGATCTATTGATTTCCGTAATATGCAAGATATATTCTTATCAATCACATACAATTTCACTACATTCTGTTATACGAATGAAAATGGGAAGATTCATCGTAAATCTTTGCAAATAAAATAAAGTTGATTGAAACTGTATGTGGAAAACCGTTCAATAGAAATTATAAATACAAAACCTATTCAATAAAAAAAAAATGAAAATTTCCTCCAACATTATCCAACAGGAGTGATTGACCTAGTCGCAAGCGTTATTCGCTTTTATCTTTCAGTTCATTCAAATCAAGGGGTTTAGTTTTGTACCCGATGCTCTTCGCCTATCCCAATTTGAAATTGAATGGGTTAAGGTCAGGGGATCGCGCTAGCCATTCGAGCGTTCCTCGCCTTCCTATCCACCGATTTGGAGTGCGTTGGTAATGTGGTGGTGCTCCATCCTGTTGGAACCATATCGTATTCCGTGGAACTTGAGGATTTTCTCGTGCGGGATATAAATTTGCCAATGTTGGAACGACATCGTTTTGAAGTTCTGCTAAGGAAAATTCGGGAATTTCTCATGAAACAAGCGACTTACTTCTTTTTGTGTTCGGGTGTTATTATCTTCGTAACCAATCATTTGTAAAATTGTTATTTTGTGTATTTCCGTTAATTAACATTATTCAGAATTATTAATTATCAAGTTAATGAAATTCAAAAACAAATTAGACAATTTATAAACTACAACTTATCAGCACAAAACAATTTGCGAAGGCGTTCTAAAGAAACTATCATTGGAACAGAGTAGTTTTCATGGAACCATCTGGAAAACACAATGTTATGGTTTTTTGGCGCTCTAGTTCCTCGGAACTGAGTGCTTATCAATTTGCCCAAATGTCTGTAATTTTCGAATATTTCGATGAAAATGGTCTTAAACGATTTGGTTCGACTCACTGATCAAGAATCCGTGGTCGAAATTCATTCTGTCCGGCCGGCCGGTCCGGCCGGTCCGGCCGGCCGTAGGCACGATAACTCTCGAACGGAATGAGCTAGAGAGTTGAAATTTTCAGAGTAGGTTTGGGGGATAAATATCTCGGCTAAGTTCTTTATTGGGCAAAATCGGACAAATGGTTTCGGAGTAACAAAAAAAAAATTTTTTTTTTACGAAACAAATTCCAAATTAAATTTTTCTTAATAAAAAGTTTTATCATGAGAATCCAATCATATCATTTTTAACTCTAACAAGCTAATACTTTCGGAGATATGATTTTTCAAAATTTCAATAATAAATCGTATTTCAACGTTGTCACAGAATAATATTATTCTATGTATGAATATGAATTGTCATAATGTCAAATGATGTTCAATTGAAGAATTGTGAGCGAAGTGAGAAAAATCTCAGATATGATTTTTCAAAATTTCAATAATAAATCGTATTTCAACGTTGTCACAGAATGATATTATTCTATGTATGAATATGAATTGTCATAATGTCAAATGATGTTCCTGAGAATTGTGAGCGAAGTGAGTTAAATCTCAGTTGTTTGCTCCGATATTAGTTTTTCTCAGAAAATTCTTACATTTCGGAACTGAACATGAAGTAAGAGATCTGACAGTAGTGAGACTGCTTTTCATCCATAGACATAGATATAACTCTCGAACGGAATGAGGTAGGTAGTTGAAATTTTCAGAGTAGTTTAGGGAGATGAATATCTCGGTTGAGTTCGTTATTGGGCAAAATTGACCAGATTTAATTTGATTTCTTCCATGGTGCTTTTCTCATTCTCATGATTGCTCATTTAATCTTGATAAATAAACTATTATTTGAATTGAATTTCCTTTAGGATGCAGTTCTATTATATGAATACATTGATATAATTCCCAACTCTGAGAAACCAATACTTTCGGAGATATAATTTGTCTGTTTGAACTAGAGCGCCAGAAAGCTCCTGTCCACAGGGCTTGAACCCATTTTTTCATTTTCTTTCTATCTCACTTGAATGCAAATAAGTTTAGTATTATTGTAATAAAATTTGGGAATATTCGAGAGAATTTTCACATGAATTTATTATTTTTATTTTGAGTTTTGCAATAAACATGAAAATGATAAAATTTCTGAATAGAGAATGACGCGACCTTTCAGACGATGTAACACACTCCCATACTTCCTATTTGAAAAATTGGGGGTTTTAACTTTCGAAGGGGTTTGAAGGTAGGGTTCGCTTTTTTACGAAGAAGAATGACAATTTGAAATTTGAATTTGACGTGTTTCGGGATTTTCCATAAAATGTACAATAACCGAGATAATGAATTTATTCAATTGGGCATTTACACATTGTATAATCTTTAATGAACTAGGATGAAGAGAATAACATAATGTGGTATGACATACTCAAGTCACAGCCTTTATATGGCTCTTACTATGTCTGGCATATTCTTACTATACACTGATTAATGAATAATGATTTAAAATTTTTGATCAGGGTTTTTCGAGAATCTCAAAAAATTATAATATAACATGGATACGCGAGACTGTAAACGAATAGAACCGATGCCGTTTTGCAACTTTGCCGTAAAAATATATTAATCTCGATCTATATTCTCCACAATGAGAGCTTTATCGAAATGAGGGTCTTTTCTAGCCTTTCTCCAAACAACCGTATACGTTAAGTGACAATAAATACGGTGGCTCATAAATTACAAATGACGTAACACAGGCAAGCGCTGTGTATTAAGTAATTGATCGTTGGTTGTCTTGTCCTCGAGACTGATTTTACCTGTTTGAAAACCGTCAAGGTCCTCGCTTTGTAAGGAAGTGAAAGTGGTCTTACTTCAGCCGACTACGTTACAGTATGAGCAGATATTCAGCGACGCTTCAATAAAAAAAAACCAATTATAAAAAACTGAGCCAATTTCAGGTTTTTTATTTACCCATCAAAATGCAACTATTTCCCTTTAGTCTAGTCAACAATTGCTTTTTGGGTCAAAATTTTTGCGTATTCTCCGAAAAAGATTCAAATAGAAAGGGAAATTTCCTAAAAAGTCCAAACTGCCGGAACTGTAGGACCAATATATTTAATTTTCCTAGAGGGTTGAAAATACGCTCGAAAACGGGTACTCCGGCTTACGCATGCCTCGACCCCTTCGTACTTTTGATGAATAAATGTTATTTAAACTTATTAAATTGAAAATAAAAAAATTTAAAAATTCAAGCGCCTTCAGGATAGATCAATGAACAATAATCAGTGGTCTAAAAATGTTTATCCCGATTTTTCAATGAGTTAGCCATTAGTTAATTAACAAATATTTGTAGCTCGAACATTAACTTCGCAAGTACACTAATTGTTAAACTATTAATCTGAGAATTTTTTCCTTTCGTGGAGCTATTTTTCGAAGGTCTTAGAATAGATTCCTATTGTAAAATTTTAGAAATTGTTAATTTTCGTTTTGTTCTGAACAATTTACTCAAGTGAAAAATTACAAAGCTTCAAATTATAATATTGATCCGTTTTCTTATGATCAGAAACTACTCAAAAATGATTTTTAATAATTATAATCTCCTATTGTTTAAGAAATTGTTATAAACCAATGCGTTGTTCATGGGATAATTTAAAAATTTCCTTTGAAACATAATTGAAGCTTTATAATTTTTCACTGGAGTAAATTGTTAATAACAAAACGAAAATTAACAATTTTTCAAATTTTCCAAAGGGAATCTATTCCAAGACCTTTGAAAAATAGCTACGCGAAAGAAAAAATTCTCAGATTAATGGCTTAACAATTATCGCTCTTACAATGTTAATGTTCGTGCTACAAAAAATTGTTCATTAACTTATGGATAACTAATTGAAAAGTAGCGATAAACATTTTTGGACCACGGATTATTGCTCATTGATCTTTCTTGCAGACGCCTGAATTTTTTCAACTTTCTATTTTTCATTTTTAATAAGTTTAAATAATATTTATTCATGAAAGGTCCGAAGAAGGCGAGGCTTACGCAAGCCGGAATACCCGTTTTCGGGAGTATTTTCAACCCTCTGGGAAAATTATAAATATTGGTCCTAGTTCTGGGAGTTGCTTATTTATTGTTTTCAACCTGAAATAAATTTTTCAAGCCCATGTTTTTTTTATTTGTCGCTGTAACAAAATTATATTTCGAGTTGACGAAAATAGACATTAGCTTGTATAAGTCTTATTTTACTTGTCCACCACATGCTGTCAAGTTTGAACATATAATTTATTTGGGCAATACACGTGAAAAATAGAAAGTGGTAAAAGTCGTAAATGATGATATCCACGAAAACAAGGGACATTCAGGAAAATTTATGGATGGTTGTTAATGAAAGATATAAAAGATCTGCGGACAACAAGAATATGAACCAACATTGAAGGACAAGGTTCCAGTCGGTGTCTACACAAAGAAATGTTCGGACAAGACCAACAAAAACTTGCTCCTGATGATGTTGGTCATACTGAGGTCGTTGAGAATTTCGGCTCGTTTGTGCCTTCTACTATCCTTCGCTCAAGTTTATTATGCTCTAAGTATCTGGATATTTCGGAAATTCTTTTCGAAAAGGCAAAACAAATAAACACTATAACATACATACTGTTGGTGTGCCTTGTTTGCAGCATACTTATATCGGATTTTTTGCCGAAAATGGTCTCAAACGATTAGGTTCGACTCATTGTTGAAGAATTCGAGGTCAAGTTTAATCCTGTCCGACCGGCCGTTGCAACGATAACTTGAGAACAGAAGAAAATAACGACTTCCAATTTTCATGGTAGGGGGTGCGTCCAAATACGAGGGTCAAGTTCGTTAATGGGCATGATCGGCCCAACAGTTCCTGAGTATCTAACAATTTTGACAACAACCAATACAGATCCGATCGAATTGAAACTTGGTGGCTAGTTGTAGAATACTGACACAAAGACGTTTGTGAAATTTTGTTCGAATGACCAGAAAAAAAAAATTATTGAAAAATATTATTTAGGTATGTCGCGATAACCCGAGAACAGAAAGAGATAGCGGCTTGAATTTTAAGGGTTGGTTGTTCATCTAAATACAAAATTTGAGTTTGTTAATGGGTATAATAAGCCAAATGGTTTTGGAGTTATACCCATCTGAAATTTGGTGATCCAATTAAAACGCGGTGATTACATGTAGAATGCCGATTCACTCATTTTCGCAGAATTTCGTGAGTTACTTGAGTCTTAAGTTTTTTCTTCTGCTCTCCAGACATTTGGTAAAACCACGCGAAAAAGATTTATATTGGTAAAATATTGTTCACATATTGTTGGAAAGTTTGCGTCGAAATCTGAAAGTTCAATATATCCAAAATGATAATATTGCCGTGAAACGAAATCTTCAAGTTATTGAATCAAGAATTATTATGGATTTATTTTTTCAATTTGCTTGTAGGCGGATAATCCAATTGGATTTTTGTAAAGGAGATGAACGAGTTGTCCAAACGAAGTGAATGCATAAGAGGATGGAACAGTTTTTTTATGCGAAAGATGAGTCATGATTCCCAACCATTTACCTGATATTACTGACAAGCCAAACCCTATCGAACAATCGTTGGGTGGGACTATACTCTTTATGGGAATGCTTTTATGTTTGTAATTTGCAGAAAGAGACTATTCTTATTTGACTTTGAACACACCCACACTAACTCAAAAGGAGATATTTAATCGTGAAAATATTTTTTTTCAACCCCTTTATTTCAACCTTTTGAATTAATCGATCCTATGGAATTTCTCGGAGGATCATCTAAGGATGAAACTCAATTTTTGTAAAAAGTTTCATGAAAAAATTGGGGAAGCCCTGTGGAGTTGAGCGTTGGCGCACTTGTTCAAACTTTGACAAATCATATCGTATCTCCGAAACTATTGGTTTCTCAGAGTTGAAAATGATATCAATGGATCTTATGATAGAACTGCATCATAAAAGAAATCAAATTCAAAAATGTGTCATTTAAAAAAAATCAAGAGTGCCAAAAAATTGTTAATCCGAAACCACCAGGCCGGTTCTACCAAATAACGAATTTATATAAGATATTCATTCCTCAAATCTACTCTGAAAATTATATCATATCAATTGAAAATTAGCCATTATTCCAGTTTTGTTTTTACTGGAGATATTCTGAACCCAATTTGATTAACTTACCAAAGTATATATTTCCATCATCATATGGAGTAAACAAGGGCATTATTGTATCACACATTACCAAAAAAGTATAATATCATATAATCCTCATAATTCTACAATAGCTGAGGTTATTTCATTGTTCATTTTGCATTCAATCATACTTTGTTTTCTAGAACAGGAGGCTATTTTATATCATGAGAAATAAATTGGACATGTCCCTTGAATGAAAATAAGACGACGTATATGAGAACACATATCATATAATAATTACAGCATACTGTGAAAACATAGAACTACGATTTATTATTGAAATTTTGAAAAATTATATCTCTGAAATTATTAGCTTGTTAGAATTGAAAATGATATCAATGGATTAATATGGCGAGGGTTCATTTAAAAAAAAATTGAAAAAATTCCCAATAACGAACTTATGCGAGATATTCATCTCCCAAACCTACTCTGGAACTTTCAACTGTCTAGCTCATTTCGTTCGAGAATTATTCAAAATTATTCAAATGTTCGTATATTATTCGGATATTCGATCATTCATGTTTTCTGTGTGAATTTCTACGTAGAAGGGACACACGAAAATTTAATTATAAAATTATGAAAATAAATTCATTGAAAAATGAAATTAATAAATTTTCATACTTGAATAAACATACTATTACTATTTCAAATGAAAACTGTACCTGATGTCATAATTTAACGGAGTGTTTTTAATTTGAACTATCGAATAATTTATTAGGTTTTAGTCGGTAGTAATATCAAATTAATCATCTCTAACGAAATGAGAAAGAACTTTCTTGTATGTTTTTGAAGTTGTACATGAATCTTGGAAAAATAAGTATGTATTACCCAAGATAAACAAGCGTGCGAAATCTATCTGACTTCACGTCAGTACTTTTCCCATTTATTTGAGTCATTTCAACAATTTCTTTGATGTAAATTAGAAATTTGTTACAAATTGAGTAGCTAGTTTCCGAGATTTAATCAAATATTGTTATACTCGACTATTCGAATACTTATATTTAAAAAATTCCGAGCCTAAGTTCATATTGGGCATATCTTTGTACTCTCCAAGATAGGTTTGCTGTTGCTATTGCATCGACTTCGCTGTTATACAACTTTATTCCCCTCTCCGATTTGTTGGCATTGTGAAAGTCCGGCTGCTGTGGAGCCCCCTTGTTTGGGGCCCACAAGCGACAAGTCTCCTTGGCGAAGTCAGTGAGGTGAAAGCAATAATGCTTCTACAGTCACCTACAGAACATGTCGAATGTTGAACCATCCTTTTTATATTTCTAGTAAATGTGCACAGGTCTATTTTCATCAAAATTCCCCCTTGGTTTCCATCTTAAAAGTTTTCAATTGCAGTACGAATCAGGTGTTCTAGATACGGTTAACGCCAAAATTGACTGGTTAATATAAATTGTGCGAATGCATCGTAGGTATACATATATATTTCACCCATTCAGAGCTGTAATAAGTAACGACGACGATCTCGGAGGAACGAAAGGGTTCCGGTTTCGATTCCGGGGGTGATAGCTTTCTTTCAATATTTTTGCACGCATTTTGTAGGGAACAGTGCACTATAAGTTTGCCCGAATATCTGTAATTTTCGATTTCTTTGCCGAAAATGGACTCATACGATTAGGTTCCACTCACTGTTGAAGAATTTGTGGTCATATTCGATTCTGTCCGGCCGGTCGTCCTTTGCCATGATGACGTTCGAACGAAAAGAGATAACGACTTGCAATTTTTAGGATAGATTGCGCCTCCAAATGCGACAGTTAAGTTCATTAATGGGCATAATCGGCAAAACAGCTTCGGAGTTATACTCATCTGTGGTTATGTTGTCATTTCCTCAATAACTCAAAAAATACATACACCTCATTATTTGTAGAATGCAAACCCGCAAATTTGTGAGATATTTTATAAGGATCTGATAATTAGAATATGAAAGAAATTTTTTTTTCAAAAAAACGGAAAATTTTTCCTAAAAAATTTCATATTTTAGATTCTGCAGAAATTCCACCGCACTAACCTTCAAGCATCCATTTCACAATTTCCGAATTATTTCATTTAAAAATTTGCATTCTGTGCATTTTTTTACGTGTTAACGCTTCCTTTATTAATAATCAACTTCATGCACTATTTCGTGAGGGTGTGTGAGGCCTGAAAAGACAAAAGAACATGCGCGCCAATGCACAGGACGGTTAATCGTTAAGGAGCGCATCCGATATGTCAAATTTATAATGATTGTGGTTTTATTTCATCAAAGGTTTGCTCAATATTATTTCCACAGTTGTTGGTTTGGCAGCATAAACTATTATTGATTCAATATGCCCCTAAAGGAAATGTTCAGGTGGAGTTAAATCACACGATCTTGTAGGTCAATTGACTGGACCATATTTTGAAATAATGTTTTCACTAAATTGCCCCTTCAATAAATAGGTGGTTTCATGGGTTGTGTGGCACTCGTTGTTATTTCTTTATCCAAAGAGTAAATTTTCATTTTTTTTGTTGTGGTTTTCGATTTATTCACTGCATTATATACGACGCAATTCATAAAAAAAAATATGCGTTCATTAAATGTAGTCATTTATGTCAAGAATGAATGTGGGCTTAGTAATGAACCCTGAAGAACTCCTTGAAATCTGTATATTCTGAAGTTTCATGAATTCTTCCCCAATACATCAACAGTAAACTTCGGAATAGCAGGCGGACATGGGACAGTGGACCTACAGAATATATTCTAATCGATTTTTTAATTATTTGTACTCCAAAAATTTAACTGTGCAAATTTTAGGGAGGATAAGAATATGCTGTCGTAAGATAATAAACCCAAAACATTGAAATTTCGAACAACGATTCAATATTTTCTTCTCAACGCAAATCTTAGCCGTTTTTAGTAAAAATATTTTTCATGAATATTTCCGAAACCGATCACTCGATCTGTCTGAAATTCATCATCAAATTCTAGAATAATGACCTTTATATGCGAAGTTTTGTATTGATCGGGTTGCCGTAAAGTGTAAAAAAAAATTTTCAAAAATTTTTAAATTTTGTTTCTACAAACTTTTGAACAGAATGAGCTAGGCAGTTGAAATTTTCAGAGTAGCTTTGGGAGATAAATATCTCGAATAAGTTCGTTATTGGACAAAATCGGCCAAATGGTTTCAGAGTAACGAGAAAAAATATATTTTTTACATTACAAATTTCAAATTCAATTTTTTTAAGATGCAGTTTCACCATAAAAATCCATTGATATCATGCTAATACTTTCGGAGATATGATTTTTCGAAATTTCAATAATGAATCGTACTCCTATGTTTTCACAGAATGCTGTACTTAATTATTCTATCTATATATGAATTATTATATGATCTCTGTTCTTACATGTCATCTTATTTTCCTATGACAGACAAATGTCAAAATTATTTCTGGTTCGTTATGCTTGATATATGATATACCTCCTGTTCTAGAAAACAAAGTATGATTGAATGCAAAATGAACCATGAAATGGCCTGAGCTATCGTAGAATTATGAGGATGATATGATATTATACTTTTAATAAGGTGATAATATAATGCCCGTAGATAATCCATATGATGATGGAAATATATACTTTGGCAAGATGCATCATCATCCGAATATTCCAGTAGAAACAAAACTGCAATTTTGGCTAAGTTCTAATTGATATAATATAATTTTCAGAGGATAGATTTGAGGAATGAATATCTCGGATAAGTTGGTTATTGGGGAGAATCGGTCTGTTTGAATTTAATTTCTTTCATGATGCAGTTCTATCGTGAGAATCCGTTTAGGTATATCATTCCCAGAGACCAATAATTTCGGAGATATGATTTGTCAAAGTTTGAACAAGAGCCCCAAAGCTCCTGTCCACAGGGCTTGAACCAATTTTTTCAGAGTGCATTTTATATCAAGATGACAGAACAAAATTCAGAACTGTTGAAATTAATGGGAAATAAGAAAATTATGATAGCGATAAATCAAAACCAATAATTCATGATACATGTGCTTCCTTAATGCCAGGAAGTAACAATTTCAGCGATCATGGCACATATTTGAATACTAATAAGGTTAAGGCTATATCAATTCGCAAATAGTCACTGTAATAGGATACTTTTCTGGTTTTATAGAAGTAGAAACTTCTATCGCCTGAATAAAGCAAGGTGAAGGTTACCTGGAATGCTGGTTATAAAGATTATATAATATTCCTCCACACCTTGAGAAAAATGAATGCTCTTAGAACAGGTGTTACGTCAATTTCCACAAATGAAGAGAGACACATAGATACATAGGGAGGGACGCTAATTGAACATATTTGCAATATCGATAAACATCAATATAAACAATACGATAAATGTTGTTCTATTTGTATAGAAAAAATTGGAAGGATAGTTAATTCGATTTCATACTTCTTCAGTTTTTGTTTGAATTGTGGGTAATTTTTATAACGTTATTGTTGGCGATTTTTCCGAATTAATTAACGAAGATATTTTCTCAAAATTAAGTCTAGCTATGTAAAACCGGATCAACCATTTTTGAAGAAGATATTAGGGATATTTCATCCCCATTCAAATTATGAAACTAATGTACTTTCATAAATTATTTCTTCACTTAAAGTAAATTCTATATTTTCCTTTTCATTTCATATCAAAAGGAGGCCCTCTTTGTAATTTATTTCGCTTTTGGGATATTATTTTCTGATATTAATATTAGTATTGAAAGGTTTTTTCTGGGTTTTCTCTCCCAAACCCTGAAAAATATCTATAAAATAAATTTCACCAAAATAACTATCAAAAAAATAATTCTAACGATTTTCATCAAGCATCTGACGAAGGAGTCTGATATAGACTCCGAAACGTTACGATATAGTTGTTTCTTCGTTGATGTTGTTTCGTTGTTGTTTGTTAGGCAACATTGTTCAATTGATTGGTTCTGACAAATATCCTTTGTTTCTTACGCAGAAGCAAATCACAAAATAATTAATTTTTATTTTATAGATATTTTTCAGAGTTTGGGAGAGAAAACCCAGAAAAGAAGCCTTTCAGTAATGAGTATACCTCCCACAGTATCCTTTAATGATTACTTATTGATATTAGTACTTAGTAGTAGTCCTGAGAAATGGTGAAACATGGCCAGAGTGCCAGACTTGATGCTTTATAACCTGGCTGTATCACAACAAAAATTAGAACAGGGTGAAAAGCAGTAGATATCTAGGAATAACGTACGACTGTAATGTAAAGTGAGACTTATACGTTTCATAACTTGGTGAAAAAGTTTGAATATCTAGTGTATCTATTATTTAGAGTTGAACAAAGCTCCAAGAAAACAACTCTTGCAAATTTATTTTTTTATTATTTATTAGTGAAGCTGTGTATGTTATAATAGGATGGATATTGAATTTTTTTTTAATATTGGAATCGATTATTATATCCATAAGAAGTGCTTATACATTTGAAACTGAACAGAATTTTATATGGATGGAATTTTTGCAGTTTGCATAATTTTTTAATGTAATATCGACTCATGTTGTGACTTGAGTCCTCGGTTGTGTACAAATTATTGGATTTTCCACCCCATCTAACAGGACACCCACAGTTTCATAAAAACGCTATTTAAAACAGTTTATTTAAGAAGTGGTTCCCGATCGGGATGTAATTCATTGAAAATATCCACTACTTGATAACAGCTTCATTTTTTATCACCACATCCTATGATCACTAAGAGAAAAGAGGGGAAAGTAAAGGGAGTAATCAAGGAGTCGCGTTATTATGTGCGTTCTTACAAATCCAACTGACGTTAATTTTTGCGTGACAATTAATCACACTAAATGTATTTTAATGACAGGTGTTGTTAAGATCATCACAAATAAAAGAACGATGTGCCGTTGTTATGGATCTATAAACTTTTAAATGTAACTTAAAGGACTAAACATTTTTTGTTTCATTTATAAGAAAGTTATTTTATCTCAAAAAAGTTATATTTTAGAATTAAAAGAAGGATTGAAAAAATAGGGTGTTCCATGAAATAGAGAGCAACTTTTTTTCGTCATGACTTTTTAACTGATCCTGTATTTAATTTTCGTTTAATGTAGATTGAAAGAAACCCTAAGACTCATAATAAGTTTTAAAGTTCCTTTAAATCTAAAGTATCCTTTAGATTGACATTTTGGTTCGAAATGTTCAACTGAAGTATGCTTTAAATTTGAAGAGACTTTTCTCTATCACACTTTAGGAGATAATCGACAATTAGCCTTATATGGGAAAGTCAAAATAATACGCTCATAAAAATTCACACATAGAGATACTGAACCATAAACTACTTTTTTTAAATATTGACAGTTGTCTACCAATTCCGGTTATACCGGAAGTAGCTACCAGTTTCCTTATTTTAAATGACAAACTTAATTTTTTATTTAACATTTGGATTTCTCTCCAAAAATCGAGGTAACACTTACTTATTTTCGCACTAAGTTGATGATTCGTATTGAAAATTGAATAGATATCTATTTGTATGTGTCTCTTTCAAGATGGTTCAGATAATCATCAAAACATCTAGAAAAGTAAACTCATTATTCTTCCGCATTTCCGAGTTGAATTTTATTGTTGTTTCTTTTGAATTTATAAAATCTAAAAATTGGTGGAAACTGAGCCATCTTTGCATACTGTGTCATCTGCTACAAATGCTGTTGTTTTTTGGTATCGTGGAGTAGATTGAGAGCAGAAGTCGTACGATGTTATCAGGTATTGATAAGGAGGAAGGTGGAATGCAACCTTTACGAGTGTGACACCTGTGAAGGTGTATGGGGGACTTTATAGTCAGACTGCACCAGTTACTTGACAATGTTCACAGATGAGTGCAAAAGTAAAAATCTAAATCCAAGCGAATAGTGTTCGCGCAAGCCTTTCCGACCTTGGAAGTACTAGAGAAAGACGACCCAAGCGAGTTAGAGATAGGAAAAAACTCGTGCAGTGGTGGGGGCCATTAAGAGAAAAGAGGGGAAAGTAAAGGGAGAAATTAAGAAGTCGTGTTATTATGTGCGATCTTGCAACTCCAGCCGATGTTAATATTTGCACCAAATTATACAGGTGGCCTTTTCAACCTGGAATTATTTCAATAGTGGATATCGTACTCGCGGCGTGCAGTCGTCTGAGAAACACGCGCTCGCTTACAAAGCTCACTAGAATCGGAAGAGTTATCGAGCATTCACTTTTACTTTCATTTGTGGCGCAACGGATGTTGAGATTCGTGGCCCGAAAATATCATTCACTCAATGCGAACTCAGGCCAGTGAAGAGACCGACTTATGTGAGTGCTAAAAGAGTGCAGTGAGGTGAAGTTATGGTCCCTTTTTCTCGTTTTGTTTTTGGTGCTCGCGACAATTTGGATACCGAAGTCGCGGGTACCCTCTGAACTCCACTTTTTCCCGGGTAAGTTCGCACATCAACATGCAAAAACGAAAACATTTCATATTTGACATTTCCCGCTTTCGAACAGCTTTGCGCACAGTTCCATGCGCGCCTCGTGCTATATTCGACATCCCAGCCCTCAGGAAAATGCATTTGCGCTGCTATTTTGATGTATGACTGCCTATTAACCTCATTTAATACTTCAACATTAGTCGCTTAGGAGGACCAACAGGTCAATCCGTATTTTCATAGAATTTCTTCATTTTTCTATCGTTCATCTAACTATACATCATTTTCGCACAGTCGTCACATTGAAAATAATTATCACTACTTAAGTACTTATGTCAAATTTCCTATAAGTTAATTCTCCTCTTCCCCCATGTCTCCTTCACTCCTTCATAAATCCATCATGGGTAATTTAATTCAGCTCCTATTTAGAACAGAAATCAGTGCGTGTGTGCGAAATAAGATTTCACTCGATTACAGCATAGTATTTTTAATTATATAACCTTTCGTAATTATTTGTTCATAATAACGCATGGACTGTCAGAAATAGATCGGTGAAAATTGAGGGATAGTAAAAAAATTGGCTAGCTCTAATATGGCCTCATCTAGATGATTTTATCCCGCGATTGTAAATTATTCAAAGGTTGAAGTGTATGCTTAATTGTGCAATCTTCGTGTGGTCCTATTTCATAAATATAATCACGAACTATTGTTACTTTGATAGTGCTGAAATTGTTCAACTACTTAAAGTAGTTCAAAAAAATTCTAGTATTAAAAGATTCCTCAACTGCATTTTATTGCCTGATTTCCAATATGTTGAAGAAATGTCTTGGTAAAATTTTTAATTTGGTACCCGACATTTTGTGAAGTTTTTCTTGAGAATTAATGCATTTTCTGTACTGGTGTTTGCTATTGGTCGTAGCACATACCTATTCTGAATTTCATTCATTTCAACCCCTAGAATGAAAAGATTGGAGAGTCAATGCCAGATAATACCCGATTTATGTACAGAGTTTCGTGAATTTGCCTCCAGTAGTTTTGAAGAAGAGCTCTGGATGGCGAACAAAGGACTATTTCTTCCTTCAATTATTGAGAGGTCCATACCTTAAATTAACTGAGTTTTTCTGTTAAATAACCAATTTTCATTATTCAAGGAAATAATGAACCAAAATGAATATTCAAGACAATTTCACCACGGTTTTTGTTCGAAAATGAATAATATGATTCGCAAATACCAATGTTATTAATTTATAAATAATTATTCCGATGTGCTCAGCCGGAGAGAATCTATCGTGGACCTTGAGCATTGCCACTTATCCTAAATTGTTAATTTAACATATTTCCGCTTAGTGTACAATGCAAATGATATTGCTAATCGGTTTGAAATAGTTTTTTTTCTCAATTCTCGTTCGAGTTACCAGTTCATGAAATATTCTAGTTTTGGGTATCATCATAAATAATATTATGAAGTACCGGCTATAGGTTATTATTATACAATCATTTATAACACTTCAAAATCTCTTAATTTTATCAGAAAGAAATGTTTCGAAGTTCTAGAAATTGTATGTTATATCAGATGTAATAAAATTGGAAATTTCCATCTGTAAAATTGAAGCAAGTCTCTAAGCAATAATGATTGAGGAAAATAAACAATATATAGTGTATTTATACAGGGTCGCTGATATGTATAGAAACGATCGATTATCCCCTAAAGTAAGATAGCCAGCTGAAAATGTTTTTTAATCTGTATCACTTAATTAAAATTAAGTATACCGGATGAGTCAAAAAGTCATGAATAAACAAAGTTGCTTCTTCAATGGAACAACATGCATATTATTCCATATTTCAATCCTTCTCAAAGTTTTAAACGAAATTGATACAGCACATCATATCCTTATATTTAACCGTTTTCGAGATATCGAATTTTGAAAATACCTTTCATTTAAATCATACGAAAATATTTAATAGTCCATCAAGTTACCTTTGGAAGTTTATAGCTTCAAAACAACACCGCATCGTTCCTCTATCTAACCGTGATGATCTTGACAACACATGTCAAAAAAATAAATACATTATCGCAAAAATGGCACGTCTAAGTGAAGCCGAACGTATTGAAATTTTAATTATCATAGGATATGGTGATAGAAAACGAAGTTGTGAACAAGTAGTGGATATTTTCAATGATTTGCCTCCCGATCGAGAATCTCTTCCTTCCAAAAACATGCAGCGTTTTCATGAAATTGGAGGTGCCAAAGATTGACCAAAATGTGGAATCCAATAAATTCGACAAAAACGTAATAATTAAAATTTTAACATATCCATATAGTCCACCTTGTGTAATTTCGATAATAAATTTCCATCATTTCGACATTTTTCTTTAATAAATTTGAAAGTAGTAAAAGTTTTATTCAAAATTCGATATATCGAAAACGGTTTAATTTAGTAGATGATGTGCAATATCAATTTTGTTTAAAAGTTTGAATGAATGAAGAGATGAAATTATATATAGTGTTCCATTAAAGGAAATACAACTTTGTTTCGTCATGACTTTTTGACTGATCTTGTATATTAAGTCTTCATTGTAACAGATTTTCTCAAAGACCCTAGAACTGTTGTCGCTAGCTGTCTCGATTTAGGAGATATTCAATCGTTTCTTATACCGGGTGCCCCACCACAGACGTGGAGCTCGTTTTGAGTTAGTAAATGCAGGTATTTTGAGAATATTTTTTTGTTATGTGTGTAGGGTGTTCAAAAGCACAATTTAAAATTATTTTCATATATACAGGGTGTTCGAAAACAAAGATATTGACCAAGGTTACATTTTCCTATAAAATGGAATGGCAAGCTCAAATTATCATGAGTTTCTTAGAAATACCATTTTCGAGAAAATGACGAAAAATTTAAAATATGGAGATTTTTAAATAGCAATTAATGAAGAAACCAGTTACGCCAGCGATACAGACAGTATTTTTTTGAGTTGACATATTAGCTACTCTGGAATATACAGAGTGATCATAATTAATTTTCAAACATCAACTACAAATAATGGTCAAAAACTTTCATATTTCAAATGGCACAACTGGTATTTCTATATCTCGTTGAACGTAAACATTAATTTCGAAACGATCTTCACAAGGTTTTCCTACACCAAAACCTGATAGTTTTCTCAGCAATTTTCGACCATTATTTGTAGTTCATGTTTGAAAATAAATTATGATCACTCTGTATATTCCAGAGTTAAAGTTTTTTTTCTGTATAGGAGTAGCTAATATGTGTACTCGAAAAAATACTATCTGTATCGCTGGCGCAACTGTTTTCTTCATTAATTGCTATTTAAAAAAACTCCATATTTCCAATTTTTCGCCATTTTCTCGTAAATGGTACTTCTAAGGTATAAAGCGATCTGAAGAAACTCATCATAATTTGAGCTTGCCATTCCATTTTTGAGGTCAAATACAGGGTGTTACAATTGAAGAAATATAACTTTAGTCTATATCTTTCTTTTCGAAAATCCTGTATATGTAAAAATAATTTTAAATTGTGCTTTTGAACACCCTATACACATCACAAAAAAATATTCTCAAAATATCTTCATTTACTCCCTCAAAACGAGTTCGGCGTCTTTGGTGGACCACCCGGTATATCAGCGACCCGGTATATCAGCGACCCGGTATATCAGCAACCCTGTATAATAGTCAGAGGAAAATGTTTCTCCACCACAGCATTTAAAAATCAGCAAAACAAAGGATAATTGAGAATAGTCATTGTGATTTTTCTTATCATCATTAAGTTATTGGCCCTAGTGAAAAATATTGTTCTTTGTGAAAAATGTGATATAATTCTCTTTACTTTAGTATGCTGAATTAATGCAATTTGTTGAAATTAACGTCATGCTTAAAGTTTCTTCTAAGAAAATTAAGTATTCCATTAATTTGATTCATATTGTATACGATGTATGTTGAAGTGAACTGGAAGGATAAAAACATGTATAATTGTTTATTAGTATCCATTATTTCAATTACTCATTGTGGATACATGTGTGCACATTTGAATATTTATGGGAATCCCGTAGATTATTGGAATTAAATTCGATATTTCCTTCAATATATTTTCTATCTATAGTAACATATACGATATTATGTATTTATCTCTTAGGAGCAATTATTTTCATTAGTCATATTTCCGAGAACTATTCTATTGAGCGAATATTTAGATCTTTCGTCAGTAGGGCATCAGGAGTGTTTGGTTAACTTGTTGAAATAAATATCAGTAGTGCATTAAAAAAAATCAGTGGGAAGTTCTTCACATTCATAATGGTAAAATTCGTGTTCATTATATAATAATATAATATACTACATATATTCTATATAATAATGTAGTTTTGTTCTTACTGGAGATATTCTGAACTCAATATTATTATCTTACCATTACCATTCCCATCATCATATGGATTAACCATGGGCATTAAATATCAAAATTTGACATATCATGTCAAATTTTGATAAGTAATGTAGTTAATGGTAAGTTAATAATATTGAGTTCAGAATTTCTCCAGTAAAAACAAAACTGAAATATTGGCTAAAGTTTCAATTGATATAAATAATTTTCAGAGTGGATTTGAGGAAAAAATATATCGTTCATCATAGAATTGAGGAACGAATATCTCGGATGAGTTCGTTGTTGGGTAGAATTGGTCTATTGGTTTTGGATTAATAATTTTTGGTACTCTTGTTGAATTTAAATTCTTTTATGATGTTTGAATTTAATTTCTGCTATTATGAAGTTCTATCATAAGAATCCATTGATATAGTTCCCAACTCTTACCTTTACTTTCGAAGATATGATTCGTCAAAGTTCGAACAAGAGCACCAAAGCTCCTTTCCAAAGGGCTTGAACCAATTTTTCTTATTTATTTACAGTAGGGGTACCAGAATTCTAAAAATTTCCTGGACGGTGAACAAAATTGAACTAAATCAAAATTTACATTTTTTGCACTTGCAATAGGGATGTGTGTTTGAGAGCCCTTACATGTTCTCAGACGGACCTGAAAATATACAAATGATATGCACACGGCTGTGTTCCAAATAGAAAACTTATGTTCATTCGGAATAAAGAACCATTCTATAAATTAACTGAAAGATTGCGAAACTGTATGTAGGTTCGTTGCTGTAAATTAAATACAATGTCTATCCAATCGTTTCAGCAATGTTCAATTCATGATAAATTACGAAACAAGTTGATGTCTTTCATCCATAGTAACGAGTTGCTTCAATCCAGATGAAATTTTATCTTTTTAGTTCAATCCGAAAAATATTTATTGTTGAAAAATATCTAAATACCGCAGAGGCACATACTATATTGTTAAACTTTGTTGAAAACATATATTTCTCTGATTTTTAGCACGGTTACTACTGAAATTTGTTGTAACTACAGATCCGTTATATTAAAAAATTTAACTATCAAATTCTGGAAAGTATTTGAAATATATTTATAAAAGCAAACTACGTACCATTAGAAAGGTTATACACTAGGGTTGTTTTGCTAGAATTGGAACTCCTCAATCAATTTTTGTTTTTTTTTATGCAAGTTGAAGTTAAGGTTTAAGTATTTTCTACAACTTTCTGAGTTCGAGGACTTTTGTAGCTAACATCTGAATAAAGCAATAATTTTATAAGAATCTACCAACCTTAAAGATTAAAAAGAAAGCAAAAAGATAGCCTGCTTTGCCCATTTTTAATAAAAATTACACTTTGAAGTTAAGAAAGTGGTGAAACTAGAAGAAAGCAAAAAAAAAATTTTTGTAAAAATTCATAAGGGCTGAGTGTATAGCAGATGACCCCACCTATCCACCATTTTCGTTTGTTCAACATTCTGCCAAACACCCTGTATATTTTTCCAGTTCAGTAAATCTATTACATTAACGTCATTTATTGATATTTTCATTGTTCCGAAATGATTGTAACAGTATATCAAGTTGATATTTCGGATAACTCAGTTTATCGTTGCCCTTTAGGTACATAAAAAACCTCAGCGAATTCTGGCATTAGGTTTCTGAGGTATTGAATTTTTCACCTAGTTATACGATTCTCATGAAATTTTGGATGAACATCCATGAACTCGGCCGGAATATTCGGGACCTTAAACCTGCCTTGCAAATTTCAAGTCTCTTCTCTCGAAAGTTATCGTCTTAACGGATGGATATAATTGAGTTTCAGTTCGGACTCTCTATCAGTAAGTAAAATGAAATCGTTTGAGACCTTTTTGCGCGCATGTTCTAGGGAACACCATGCTATCATTTTGCCCAAATATCTGTAATTTTCGAATTTTTGCCGAAAATGATCTCAAACTATTAGATTCGAATCACTAATGAAGAATTTGAGGTTAAGTTCGATTATGTCCGGCTGTCCGTTGCCACGATAATTGACGAACGAAAAGAGATATCGACTTGAAATTTTCAGGGTATATGTGGATCATGCGATGTATCCCCAATAACTCAAACAATATAGGTCTGTTATCGCTGAAATTTTGTGAGAGCCTTCAAAACCTAATTATAATGCCAAGTTTCAAATTTGAACAGGAAGGGGTCTATATTGTTGGAGTTATTGAGAAAATACTGGGAACCGAGCAGCTTTGGGCTCAGTACCTGCGGATGGGTGTCCGTTACCACGATAACTTTCGGACGGAAAGGGACAGTGACTTGCAATTTTCAGGATATGTTGTGCATCCGAATGCGACAGTTCGTTAATAGACATAATCGGCCGAACGGTCTTGGAGTTATTCCCGTCTGAAATATTGTTTTTATTTCCTCAATAACTCAATAAAAAATTTTTTTCCTTCGAAAATGTCGTCAGTGCTTTTCTCGAATTTTTTCCATTCGAAAATTATAGAAATTTGGGCAAAATGATAAAGCTCTGGTACTGGCACGCAAAAATATGCAAATAAATACGCGAATACGTGAAATTTGTGTGAATCATTATACAAATATGTATAAATCCTGTGATCAAGTGAAAGTATCATTAATATTCGCAACATTCATTGTAATTCAACCCCATTTTCGCACGCGTTGAGCAATCTTATCAATTGCATTGTACTTTTGATTGTTTGAGTAATCATTCAGGTAATTATTTTAATTGAATTTCCCGGTATCTGGTTAAATTCAAATTATTCAGGACATTCTCCACGATGGTTGCTATGAGCAGAATTTGGTTTTATTTATAATTCAAGGATATATTATTTTCTTTCTTTCATAAGATTTATCAATTATCATGACAACATCAACTATGCTCAATTAATTGTTGAATTCATATTTGCTACAAAAATAAATATCTTTCTGAATGATTTACATACGACTTCTTCATCAGTGAGGCTGCATCGTTTGAGACCATATTCGACAAAAATTCGAAAATTTGCAGACATTTCCTATAGAAAATGCGCTCAAAAAAGATGGAATTTTCTGGTGGTTTCAATCTGTTAAAAGGCAAATTGCGAAATCTATTTTTTAAAAGTTGGAAAATAACTGAAGTGAGCTCAGTCACTCCCATCCAGATAATGAACTCGCCCAAGGCTGCTACGTTCCAGGAAAAAAATAATATTTTCCTAGTATCTTCAAGCATATAGTTCTGATCGTGATTAAATCTAGAACTTGTCTGTGGAATATTATTTCGGAGGCTCTTGTAAAATATCAGGGATATTTGACAGATTTTTTTTCAATACTCTTCAAAAAATTTTAGTCATACAATCCTGACAAAATTCTGCATAAAATTGTATTCATTTGTTTGAGTAGAATTTCATGCAAAAAAAACTATTCATGTCATAATAATATTAATTGCTGTACCTTGAGATACCCCAAACCTTCGTGCTAAGTCACTATGTGAATAATTTCGAAGTAATTTCATAAAGCACATGAGATACTGAACAATTTGCGGATCTTTCTCAACATTCCACTTCAAATATTAATTAATTGGTATATTTCCCATCAGTTTATATATCTGACCAATAGAAACTCCTGAACCTACGTTAGTGCTTTAATAATTTTTTTCGTTATTTTTTAGATTTTGCTTTTTCGCATATACAAAATATAAAAATATTTAAACATTGAGTTTTTTGAATTTTTACATATCTTTTTAGACGTACATAGTAAATTCTTCATGTTATGTTGCTTTCCAAGAACAAATTTCCGATAATCGATGGATGTGTCCAACAATAACTGCTCATTTCAAGGATGAATTTAATGCAACATTACACACAACGAATAGACCTATTATTCAAAACTATCCATCCATACTTCCATGCACATTTCTTATTTCAATTTCCCAGCATACCCTGTCTCAAAATCAATGCCGTTTGACCTAAAATGCGAAAACGAGCATTCGGAATATCAATTGAAATAATAGATGATCATAGTGAGATATATTATTTAACTTTTAACATATACCAACAAAAATAAGAATCGTCATATAAATAAAATACAGATAAAAGATAGTGCCTAAATCGCTAAATCATTTAGAGCAAAAGGCAAAATACTCATGTAAAATATAAAAAAAAAATCGTTCAACTATAATTTCACGGTTTTTTCCAAAAATCTCCAAACTATAATAACCTATAATCCCTATCAGAAGGGTTAAGTCATAATATATTTTAGAACTTAAATGCTATAGCTCCTTTGCACATAAGCGTGTGAAAGGAAAACCAATTTTTCATCAACAACACTCTAGGTTAAATAAGAGCTGCAATTACTTTTTATTATTACCATATTTTTTCTTAAACAGCACAATGAAGAAGAAATGAATACGGGATACGGGATAGTTACATATTTCCTTTCACGGATTTTTCATGATCTCCCGTTATTATTTGAAATGAAAACTAATGTGTTTTATGACTGCGCCTGCTGAAACTGGAACTCCTTAATTTAAATTTTAAATGGAACCCTATCCTGAGAATATTAATTTGGGTATTACTTCTTTGGAAATATTCGATATTTGTTTAAAGTTTCATAAATTTATTATGACTCATTAGATGGGCAAATATTACACCATTTTACTGCAAATTTTATATAGATGTTTATTTTGTGAACACAATGTACCAATTCTAAGCATTTTCATCTACATCTACCGATTTTTCTAGCACATTCTTTACATATTTTTGCATTACCCGATTTTCGTGACTTGATTCATCGGTGAACGATTTTCTTCGTTCATTTCCGACACTAATTTTACCGCATAGAATCAAGGAATCAGTACTAATTTTTTTTTGTTTGGATTCATTATAATACATTTATTCAAATGTCATCGACATAAAGGTCAAACGTATGATAGTTCTCGAGAAGATGGTCCACGTAACTTGCATTTTCTGGTTTTCGATACTTCTTTCTACCTGTTCCAATAAAAACAAATTAATTGGCAGAAACAGGTAGAAATCACATGATTCTTATAAATCTAGACCAATCGAGAGTTGAAATGAATCTATAGAATCAATATGGAACAAAAGATACAAACATTTACAAGATATCCACGCCAAATAATAATGCATTCCGAGAAAATAAGACAAAATGAAAATTTAAATGATACACATATCGGCAAAATTCTTGGACCCCTTTATGTTGGTCAACATAAAACATTTTTACAAAATGCATTCAACTTGGATATATAGGGTGAGTCTTTGACCACTGCATTAATTTCAACCAAAGATACCTCTCATCAAATGAAACACTTTTTTCATTTAACATTTCTCCAAATTCAGCTCAGGTAAATAGATATGTTGAAATTTTGAAAAAAAATCAGTTTTTATTTTGTAGCTTTGACATCCTTTTTTCGAATAAAATGAATGTTGGCGTAAACTTTCCTACAACTATGATACATACTTTCCAAATATAAGTTATTTTCTACTTCTACTGGTTTTCTAGTTATGGACTCGTGGATTCATAAAACTAAATGAACTTAGCATAAAGAAAGCATATAAAGTTTTTCTTCAGTCATTTCAAGAATATTCCATCGTTTTAGAACATTATATTATTCTTCATTATTTCTCCTTAAACGCACCGTTTTCGAGATATTCACTACTATTTCACTACTTTCATCGATCCGTCCCTGAGCGTTGGAATCCCGAATCAAGCTGTAAACCACGTTACCATGCCTTATTCTCGTCAGCCAACAATGTCATAGATAATTTATATGCGGGAGTGTATTAGGACATTGTGAAATCTTTAAACGCTTGTAACTTTTTACCTGAGCCGAATCGGGAAAAATGGTAAATGAAAAAAGTGCGTGAATTAAATTCTAAAGGAACAAGAAGTAAAACAACAAACGAAAAATAGTGCATAATAAAATAATTACCAGAATTTGAGATCTGTTAGGAAAACAGTTATGAAAGGAATGTAATTTCATGAGGCTTATCCATGTACTTATGAAATACCCTGTTTAAAAGTATATAAATATTTGAGTATAAATCGTTGAATCTGATGAGGTGACAGTATTAATAGATTAATTAATGCAAAGTTAGCTCATTTTACTCTCAATGTAAGTGTGATGAGTTCAAAAATATAATGAGATTATTTCACATCGCAGCATAGATAAATTATACCTGTGATATCAAGTTTCTTTCCTGTCTTGAAGGAGATAATTATAATAGCCATGAATCTACAATTCAATAGATATTTTTCACAATTGAAATGACATTCACATTCCACGATGATTCTCTTAATGGCGTAGTATTTAGTTTAGTCTTACTTCGCATTGCTCAGATACATGAAATGGCGAAACAGCTGTTTTTATTTTGCTGTTTTTACTCGCAAAATGTTTTTGTTGAATTAAATAAGGTCATGAAGCACTTCATATTTCAAATCGCTCTGTACCACTCAATATGAGTATTTTTTCCAAGTATATAATTGACCACTTTTCAATTTCTCAATAGTATTTTAGTGTTTTCTCTGGCCCCCGGGTCGATGTGTATCCAGGCAGATAGATTTCATCCATGTGAAGGTCTCAACCAAATAGATTTAATGCCAATTCGAGGTTAGGAAGTAATTAGCTAATAAAACCCAGTCTTTGAGAGAAAATCATCATATTGACAATGATGTACAAAAATATGAGAAGCATTTGCACGCTAGTTCTATAAATATTAAATATAGAGAAATGATCTTTAGTGTTTTACCTGAATGCAGCTTCTCATCAACGTCTACGAATTCATATATTTTTAATACTATATTTATTTCAACTGGGTAACTTCATCTATGCTATCTACGCAGAACCGAAAAATAAGAAATTTGTACTATCGCCGGAAATTACTATTTTATAACTGTCATAACAGAAAACTTGTTGCCACACGAATAAATAATCATTTATGTGGCTGCTATAATTATAAAATAATTTTCTCTTTTTTTTTTAATGATAAATTTTGAAGCATTTTGTAAACGACACTTTTTTCAAATTTAATTTCTTTCATGATGCAGTTCTATCATAAGAATCCATCGATATAATTCCGAACTCTGAGAAACCAATACTTTCGGAGATATAATTTGTCTGTTGGAACAAGAGCACCAAAAAGCTCCTGCCCACAGGGCTTAACCAATTTTTTTTTATCTTTTTATTTTTTGATATTTGAGTATAAAAATCAGACAATGAATGTCCGAAATCTAAATAATGGAGTAACTTTGCCGTTAACATTTAAATCAACGCAAATTCACCTATTGAGCATATGGGCAAAAATATGACAATATTGTTCAATTTGCATGAAGCGACAATTCTAGACAACGTTCATATTCATGACTTGATCCGACTTCGGATACGTTTTCCTATAGAACCGTGGGCAGATGGCCTAGAGAATAATTATGTGGAATGCATGCAAATCACATACAAACTAATACATTACATTGTTGAGTAACAGGTGTCTCAAGTAGTAACGAATTATCTCATTTCCGAAGAAAGCTGTTGATTTTGAACGAAGTACCCGAAGTATTTGATAGTCATTTAGTTGTACCAATAAAAAATTTAGGTCAGAGAATATTGCCAAAGTTTACGATCCATGAAAATCAGCTGGATTACTTTAAACTATTAACGATGTAAGATAACATCTAAGCTCTGAACATTTTTGTCATTTGTGTATGCAAACGCAAGCATATGAATATGTATACTTACTGAGAACACGTATACTCATGTTATCCTACTTAACTCGTATATTATCTGCAACAAATGAAAACCATATTCGTGCTCAAAAACGTTATTAGTTGGTGTAATAGTTTTCTAGAAATTATATTTTCTCGGAAGGGAAATCTTTTGGGTTAGGCGTTGCTAACGACTCGAACATAAAGCAGCTAATTGGCGACTCATGACTGACTTGAATTGTTATATTACTAGTTCGTCAACACGTTCCAATGATAAATATGAATACTCCATAGAACCATAGAAGCTGCTTTCAAGAATATCCCCAACAAATATTTGCCAAGTCCAGATTTCTCTCTTGCGATATCTTAACTGTGATATAAGTCAAAAAATATCAAAAAAAACTCTAAGAAATCATTGGAATTGTGAATCTTTTATGAATGGTGCAGATTATTGTTTAGTTCAACCTCAGAACATAGAACTGTTCTACGGATTGGACATTTATCATTTTCCATATACTGAATTCTGAAAATATTCTCTCCAATTCATTAGAGTACATCAAATAAACGCATATCGCGTAGTATTGTGTTTAGATATTGATTTCAAGTCAATTTCACAAATTCAAAATAAAACTTCCATCTAAGAGAACGAAAAAATCTAAAAACTGATGATGTTTGAGGATTTTCACACTGTTCTTATTGATTCGCAAAAAAATCTGATAATCTGGAAAATTCTTGGAGATTATAAGTTACATACGCTTTTTCATTGTTTCTTGTTTTATATTATATAGAATATTTATGATTTCGGAAAATCCTCGAATCCTGGGTGACCTATTATATCCGGATAAAATATCGTTTAACTTTCAATCAAACCTCAATAGCTGGCCATACACGGAGGTTCTTTCGCGCGGTTTATCGTGTTATCTATAAAATCATGTGGAAAAAACCTTGCGTGAGTGAGCATTGCAGCACGCCATGAAAGAGCTTTGAGGGATTTCACACTGCGGCCTCAGAAAACACCTAGCTTGTGGGTGAAGTATATATTAGGTGTGCCAAAATAGGCCGACTGGTCTGTAGTACAAATTGCACAAATTCAGGACATCATCTTCACCTGTAGTCGTTATCTCTAATCCATTGAAGATGGATTAGTTAAAATCAGCCATTAAATTCACTAGATCTAGAAAAGTTGCAGGTGGTGATGGAATGAATCCTGAATTTACACTTGGGAAAAATGGCCTTGTCTTGGTTATTATTTACTCTGAATACTGGCAATTTTTCGACCAATTTTCGCAAAGCGAATTTTAAAACGTGGAAAGAATTCTCCTGATCCTAGGAGTTATTGACCCATTCTATTGACAAATTATAATTTTAGGAAGATTACGTCTTTTTAGAATTGAATCGACTGTAGAGAACGCTCTACAAAATTGCCAGGGAGGCTTCAGGGAAAAAAGGAATTGCTGTGATCAGGTTCTTAGTCTCACCACTTCCATCGAATCCGGTTTCACTGATAAATTGATAACAGAGGAACGGCATTTATTGATTCGTAGCATATGACAAAGTATGCAATACAATACAATACAACTTTATCATTCATCCTTTCGGACATAACAATGATGTATAGGATATGTCAACTGTCAACAAAATCGTAATGATATAAATTTCAAACAATTAAATTCAATGATTGAAATAATACGAATAATCGATATAATACATATGAACATTCTAACTTAATGAGCTAGAGAGAAATTCGTCTTGAATATACAGTGCACGTCAAAATTATGGAACAAATTAATTTTCTCTTTGGCAACAAAATCCTGAAACAGGTCAATTTTTGTTTCACTTTTAAAAAATTTTTATGCATTTTTGAAGGATTTTTGTTCACCCTTTGCCATCCCCATCAACCCTCTAAATTTTTTGAAAAGGGAAAGTGGGTCCTGTGGTAATTTTTTGGCAAGGTCTTTGTATCTTCTTTACAGGCGTGCAGAAATTTTCAAGAAATATTTTGAAGATTTTATTTTTAATTTGATCGTTTTCTCCTTCTGTCTTTCAGGTTGAGTGTCGGGTACCTTGAAGAAACCTCTCTGTTTTTTGAAGAAAGTAACGATATTGAAGATAGAGTTAGTGTTGTGATTTGTAAAAGTTGAAACAGTAAATATTGATGGGCATCTCTCTCTTCAATATGGATTCTTTCGTCAAAAAATGGAGAGGTTTCTACAAGGTACCCGGAACTCTACCTGAAAAATGGAGAAATTAATGTCAATGTACATGAGGATACAATATAAGTTGTTTGTTCAATGTTAGGATATGCCTACACTCATAGACAGATATTTTTGAGGGAAATATATGAAACCCATTTCACCTTCACACCTCCTCGCACAATAGATCTTATTAGTCGCCGTGCAAAAAGGCACTTCGCACTCAATCTACGACTATAGTAAAATCTTCACACCTCCGTTGGATGGAAGTAATATGAAATTGACGAATATGGAAGTAATTTCTTCAGGAATTGTTCAATCACCTTCAGAAATCAGGTCGAGTGTGAAATAGCGAGAATGTATTCACTTTCATTTTCATTTGAATACACTATTCACTATCATACGATGGCATTACATTTTAGTTGGCAGTAATGAACAATAAGAAGACACCAATCTCTCACCATGTAGGTACCCTTCTTCAAAAAAGTTTATATGCGGGAATCGAATTATATCATTCATCTTTGCAGCTAATCAATTCTGACACAATTTAAACCAACCGGTTATTGGTGGACAGACAGAAGGTTACTGAAAGAAAATTATCACTCTCCTTGGAATCGAGAATAAATTGAGAGATTCGGAGGAGAGATAATGTGGATAATTGTCCATTGTTTAATGCTGCTTGATAACTTGTTGATGTTTTTAATTGAATTCAAGCTTCGTTTTCTTCTAGAAAGGGGGGATATCATTTTGCCCAGATGTATACTTTGATGTATTGGCGAAATGCTACAACTAGTTATCAAGTTTCAATTCAATCGGGTCTGTATTTTTTGAGTTATTGAGAAAATAATATTCCTGATGGGTATAACTCCAAAACAGTTGGGCCGATTATGCCCAACAACAAACTCGACTCTCCCATTCGGATGCGTAACATACCCTGAAAATTGCAATTCCCTATCTCTTTTCGTTCGGAAGATTTTTTTTCATTTTCTGGTGATCCTCAAGAAGGTAACTGTAAAAGTTGTCGCATTTATTGAGGATTCCAAAATGGTACAACAAATGCTAGTAATTCTGCGAGTTTTTCGGCTAGAGTTTTTTCCGCTGAGAAATCCATTCTCGAACCAACTTTCCTAAAAACTTCAATTGATTCTGGTGTACCTTTAATGCAGGCCGTTACTGTAAGATTTCTGGTTGAATTGAAGGGAAAGCTAAGAATTCTACGATGTGTGTGACTTGTAATATCACCCGCTTCCGGCTTGACGTCTACTTCTGGGACACCCTGTATATGACTGACAACATTGACAAATGATGTACTTGAATTTGGATATTCTTTTGAGAATTTCACTGATATTCACACTTTAGTATAGAATTAATACAACTTCTCCAATTTCTATATAAATCAACGATCTTAACACTATATTAACAATGAAAAATCAAATTAAATCTAATACGCAACTCCATACTTCATCGAATAGAATTTCCCAAAATAGATTTTACTTTAATTTTGAAAAATATACTATCATTATTTTCGTCAATCAAAGTTAGACTTCTTTCGCGTTCCATGCAATGATGAATGTATGATCATCCATAACAGTACGTATTATTTATTATGAAATATTTATTTTATCAAGCAGCTTATACAGTGTGGAATAAATTCATTATCTTGGTAACTGTACATATTTATCAAATTTAAATTTTAAATTATCATTGTTCTTTCGAAAAATGCATGCCCTACCTGCAACCCCCTTCGAAAGACAGGTACAACCCCCAATTTTTCAAAGAGAAAGTATTGGCTTGTGATACATCGTTTGAAAGGTCTCGTTAATCTCTATTCAGTAATGTTATCACTTTTATGTTTATTGCAAAAATCAAATTAGAAAAAAATAAAATCAAGTGATTGAGGAAATCTTGTACAATTTCAAAAACTAAAATTTAATACGTGATGTAGTAAAAAATTATGAATATTAATGAAGTAGATGTTTAAAGGGTTCACCGCGAACGCCTTGGCAATATCCTAACTTAAAATAAACATTTCTTCCATCATTATTCAACAACTCAGGAGTGATCTACCTAATCGCAAGCGTTATTCGATCTTTTAGTTCATTAAAATCAAGGGGTTTAGTTTTGTACACAATGCTCTTCACATATCCCCATAAAAAGAAATCTAATGGGTTAAGATCAGTGGATCGCGCTGGCCATTCGATCGTCTCTCGCCTTCCTATCCGCCGATTTGGAAATATTGAGTTGAGGTACTGCCAGACATATCGTTGATAATGTGGTTGTGCTTCATCTTGTTGGAACCATATCGTACTCCGTGGAACTTGAGGATTTCCTTGACGGGGAGACAGGGTTTTTTGCTGAGGCTTTTCCAAAGCTCTTGTATCATACGTCGAGTTGTATGGTGCCCCGTTGCACTAACCTCTTCTAACACATCCAAAAGTCTCAATCAAAAGAATAGTAGGTGAAATTTCTCGAAGTTATAGGGCTGGTTTTCCGCCTACCGGGTATCAACCAAGCGTTACGGAAGATCTAATTTTGGCCGATGTGGAGGAACGGATGAGTTGTTAAATCGCCGAGGTTCAGCCATGAAAGGTCAAATACAAGTCTGAATGATATCGAAAGTAGTCGCGTCATCGTTAGTCAATAAGAAAGGAGGAATTTTAGACTTAAAATGATGTGTCGCCTCCGAAGGTTGTGCAAGTAATACAACACTGGATAACCCTGAAGAGATGTAGAAATATCGAATTGAAGTCGTTCATACCATTCGATCGAGGTAACGACTGAAATGGTTACAATTCACCCGTTCTTTCTCTTATATTTGGAGCAGACTTGGAGACTGAGGAATGATCTTCATCATTCTCCCGATCCATGGCCATAACACATAGAAATATATACCATAAATTATACAAGATGATCCACGAATAAGTGTACATAGTTTGATAGTGAATGGTACCCATAGGTGAGCCAGAAAATAGCAATTGGTAAATCTTTACCTCACTGCCGCTCTCAGATTTTATCGTCATTTTTTTTTAAGATGATGAAGATATGAATTTCTTAAATTTCCTTTTTTATACGGAATTTCTCACGTTTATTTGTCTTGATTAACTTGATTTGACATAATTGTAAATTATATTCATAGATAATTTTACATTTCCATCGAGTCTCCTCCAGATTTTGCGCGTATGTTCTGGGGAACATCGCGTTATCATTTTGCCCAAATGTCTGTAACTTTCGAATTTTTTGACGAAAATGGTCTCAAACGATTTAGTTCGACTCCCCAATGAAGAATTCGATGTCAAATTTGATTCTGTCCGGCCGTTGCCACGATAACTTGAGAACGGAAACAGCTAGCGACTTGAAATTTTCAGGGTAGGTGGCACATCCCAATACGACGGACAAGTTCATTAATGGGCATAATCGGCCCAATGCGAGTAATAATTTTGTTTTCAACCAATATAAATGTGATCGAATTGAAACTTGGTGAATAGTTGTAGAATGTAAACCTAAGCACTTTTTTGAAATTTTTTGAGAATCGTATCGCTAGAAAATTATTAAAAAATATTTTTGTTGTCACGATAACCTGAGAACGGAAAGAGATAGTGGCTTGAAGTTTTCAGGTTAGGTTGTGCATCTGAATGCGACATTTGAGTTCGTTTATAAGCATAATCGGCCAAACGGTTTAAGAGTTTTAGCCATCTAAAATTTGGTTGTTTTTTGTTCCTCATTAACTCATTAACTAAAAATACAAAACCGATTTAATTCAAACATGGTTATTAATGGTGCTTGAAGGTTTGTACGGAATTTCAGCAGAATATGATAGAAAGTTAAGATATATTAAAATATATCAGTCTAAAATATCTCAACGTCAAAGATGTATTGTTACCATTCTAAAAGGTCTATATCATTCAGTAACAATGCAGTATAAAGCTCAATTCTTGCATTATTGTCGGGTGTTTCGCTTATTTCTGTATTATGAATAGTTCCGATGATATGATTCTTCTGACGGACCGCTCAAAAGCCATTTTTCAGTTTTCATACTTCCGTAACCATGGCAATTACATAAAAACAACGTTCACGGAAAATGTAGCGAAACAAAGAAGCCATCTGATGCCGGCGAAAAAGATGGGTAGTTTCATTCAAAATTCCAATGTTGATGACCAATTTCGGTATATCTTCTTATTTTATTTCAATTTGTTTCCAATTTTATTTTAATTCTGAGCAATCTGTTTATGGGAAAAATCAATGAGAATGGAAACATTGCTTATTAGCAGTGTTTTTCTGGGACACTTTAATGTTGAAGAATTACCGACGATTAATTTCCTTGGTTCATACATTATAATTACCTATCCAAAGTTGTACCAAGTTATCCAAATATCCTTAAATATGCGGATTTTTATATTTTTTTCAGTCAGATTTATAGCTCCGAAAAATAATTTTTCAACAAAAGCTACTAATAGCATATTGTAGGGAATGTTTTGCAGTTTTTAAAACCGTACTTTGATTTCCTATAAGTACGATCCGGATTTATTGATGATCAAAGTCAAAAAGCACTCTTTTGCTTTGATTGACAGTAACTCCGCGGCATATCATCGTACAGCCTTTTTGGTGCTCTTGTTCCTCGGAACAGAGTGCTTATCAATTTGCCCAAATGTCTGTAATTTTCGAATTTTCGGCTGAAAATGGTCTCAAATGATCTGGTTCGACTCACTGATCAAGAATCCGAGGTCGAAATCAAATCTGACCGGCCGGCCGTCCGTTAACACGATAACTCTCGAACGAAAGGAGTTAGAGTTAACGTTAACGTGCGAAATCCACCAAGCGGTTTCGGAGTAATGGCTATTTTTAGTAAAAAAAATGTTTACGAAGATTTCCGAAACTGATCACTCGATCTATCTGATATTTAGCCTCAAATTGTAGAATTATGACCTTTATACGCATGCGAAGTTTTGTATTGATCGGGTTGCCGTAAAGTGTAAAACACTTTTTTTTTTAATTTTTAAATTTTGTTTCTACAATAACTCTCGAACAGAATTAACTATGCAGTTGAAACCTACAGAGTAGGTTTGGGAGATAAATATCTCGGTTAAGTTCGTTATTGGGCAAAATAGGCCGGATGGTTTCGGAGTAACGAAAACAAAAATTTGTTTTAACTTCCAAATTTCAAATATCATAAGAATCCATTGATATAATTCTCTGTGAAATCAATACTTTCGGAGATATAATTTGTCTGTTTAAACAAGAGCGCCAAAAAGCTCCTGTCCACAGGGCTTGAACCAATTTTAAATTGGATCTGATTGAAGAGAATTGAATTTCCGAAAGGCGCATCATGCAACAATTTAGAAAAAAAAAATGTTAAAAGCTCCCAGACCTATCTTATCACCAACAAAAAAAAATTATGATCGTATCTGAAAACTAGACCCTTGTAGCTAGAGTTCGCTAATTTTTTTTTGCTGTATGATAATTTGCCTTTGAGTAAGAGTCTCACCCAAAAATGTAGAATTCTGTTTTATATCCCATAATTTTTGTCACTAGTTTAAATCAATTGTCCTGGATTTTATTTAAATGTAAAATTATCTCTTTGTTGAAAATCCTATCTACACAAATACTGATGCTGTCTCACTTAAAATGCAAATTGCAGTGAACCAAATTGAAGTGACGTCTATTTAGATCTGATTCAGCAGAAAGATCTTTATCCAATCATAAAATCGAATTACAGATCAGGCATATCCCAGATGAGACTGAATGAATTTCAAAATAATTGCTTGTTTACTTCGTCAGGAATGATCATGTATCTAGAAACAATGAATCATAATACCCAAGTGTTTATGTAGTTTTGTTGCATGTGTAATTTGAGCTTGCGTGTAAAATCCTAATAGTTATGTCTTCCGCGGATTCGTTCAGATTTTCTCGGTATTGTGAAATAGCCAAGGAACTTAATATCTGTTTATATTTTAATTTGAACATTTTCTGACATCTGGTAACGAACTAATCCACAGTCATAATTCTTGAATGGGTAGTAGATGAAAACAATAGTTGGAAAAGTAGTGAGGTCAGGAGCTTTGGCGCGCTTATTCAAATGTATAGCCAGATCAAAAAAATCTACTTCAGCTTCTCTGATTTGAAAATATCTGTGTCAATTCATCAAAATACGTCCAATATGCCATATTTGATTCTCTTTGATCATAATGGTTTCAAATATAAATATAGATAATGGGATTTGAGAAATTTTCTAAATGAATTTTTCGTGTTGAAAAAAAATGTGATAATCTCGAATATTCTTGAAGATTATAAGTTAATTTAATTAATTAAAATAATATTTTTAAAAAATTGATTTTTCCTTATATCGTTGTAATATTTCGATATTTTGCTAATATCTCCATCAATATAGATCTGATCAAATCTAGAACTTTGGTGATTAAACATTTTTTTTTTAATTTTTTCGTCATTTGATTCCCATGAAATTTTGCATTTAGGCACTGTATGCAGGTGAATATTGATATAAATGAGATATTTTCAGCTAGCGAAAACCAATTCGAAACAGAACTAATTCTTAGTTACGCATCTTTGTTCTCGGACGATCTTATAGTACAAGTTGTCCTGCAACAGATCTCAACGTCGGTGGGAATTTTAACATTTCCTCGATTTTTAACTATCCTATTATATTCGGTGATAAAACAAACCAGATGAGAACAAGTTAGTTTAAATTTATTAATTGAAATAAATAAGATATTTACAGCAAGCGAAAACCAATTATTCGAACTGATGTTTAGAAAATGTCTCGTACGCTAGTGCATGCATTATTACAACTCTTTAAACTGTTTACAGTGGAGATTTCTCAGAGTACTGGCAAATGCCATTGCGAATTGGTCTAAATTTAGCACAATAGGTAATGGTGGTTATAATTTTCTCAATGAACTCATGTCAGTTGCGGAGTTGGCTATGAAACGTTACATAGAATGCAAATTTAAGTTTTAGACATTCAATGAATATCGAGTAGAATTTTGACATAATTCTTTTTCAACGATGCGTGCACTATGAAATGTTTATCCATTTTCAGACGGTATGAGTTGAATACATTAAAATCAATGTATATAAATTAGATTTAATTATTTTTATACAATTTGTTCATGTTTTTTTCCGAAACAGAGCCTTATCATCAAAGGTAATATCCGCATTGGGACAATCTTTTCTCAAACCAAATTTAAATTTACTCAACAAAGTCGGACATAGTAAAACTCGAAAGAAGAACTGCAAATTCTCAAAATAAGAGACCACAAAATTGATGCAATATTTTTTCATAACTTTTTTGTATATTCAATGCCATTTATGATTTGAAAAAGTTTTCTGGCATGTGAACATCATAACTAATTGGTTCGAGGAGCATCCAATCAGTCCAGTTTTAGACCACTTTTTCCAATAATAGGTTCTCTCAATATTGTTCTCTGATGCTTACAGAGTTTTTGATTTGTTAGCATAAATCATCAATTTAATATACCCGCAAAGAAATTGATCAGAAGGCGATGAATCATACAATTGAAAGCACTATTTCTTGAAGAAATATTTCACCAAATTGTCCATTCAATATCTCGATGGTTGCGTTGGGACCATAGATTGTTGAACAATTTGGTATCGTACTAGAATTTCCGACACTCTATCATATCGAAACAAAGTTCATTGATATCAGGAATTCAACTTGAGAAATCTCCAATTGAATCTTCTTTCAACATAATATCATGAGGATTTTTCTATATAGGCGTGAAGGTCAAGGAATCATCAAAGAAAATCCTCTCCTATAGATCTCATTCTATATATCACACTTTCGCCGAGTTTTTACAATATGCCAAATTCCACAACTACGTGTTGTATGTCTATATTTGTGGATTTGTTTATGTTTACTATTCATTCGTTTGTGAATTATTGTCCAACTAAAGTATATCACGTACCTGTTTATGTTCATCCTCATCGGCAATAACTTAGAGAAATTCAAAACGGTTCTTGCGAAGATATAGTGAAATTTCAAGAACTTATGAAATTCTGACAATCATTCAGTATATTCCTCGAAATAAGGTAAGCAATTCCATTTATTGAAATAACTTCTCGGATATCCCCAAATTTCTTTTAATGCCTGCCAAAAATGTATCCGATACCGTATTTCTAGTGCTTGGAATCATATAAGAATAATTAGAATTCGACTCTTCGAATTCGATTGTTCGAATTTTCTACTCTTCGAATATTTGACTAATAAATTGTAGGTGATCGATTGTTGCATTATTCGACTATTTATTCGTATAAAATAACAAATGACTTTTCGAATGCTTATTTTTCAAAAATTTTGAGATAGGGAATTTTTTGGTTATTCGAATGTTCAAATATTCGACATATAAATTATAGGTACCTAATTGATTATTATTGCAATATTCAACTATTCGAATGTGCGGATTTTTTAATTATCAAATATTTGACCATCTTTTATTTCTCTGAGACTGTATAAATTTTCAAAGTAAATAGGAAAAAAAATAAAAAAAAGCACTGACGTGAAGTCAGTACTCTTTGGCGCGCGTGTTCACGGTGGCTACTTTGAATTGAGTGATGAGTACTTCAAGCTCAGTGGATTGAGCGAGCCAGAGATCTACCCAAAGGATATTGGACACCATTCACTGTCAGTTCAAAAATTAACAGTGCTGTATCTGAGCTGCCATAAGGATAGAGTAACAATGTTGAAAAAGAACACAACTGACTCTCCTTAGTCGCACAAGCTCTTAGAATATTCTGAGGGATCTCTTTGGGAAAGACTTGGCAGGGTCAGTATAATCATAATCATTTTTATAGCATGCGCGCCAAAGCAGATTGACCCCACGTCAATGCTTTCTTACACTTTTTCTTTCATTGCCATCCGGCCTATTTTACCCACTTACGAACTCATCCGAGATATTTATCTCTCAAATCTACTCTGAAAATTTCAACTGCCTAGCTCATTCTGTTCGAGAGTTATTGTAGAAACAAAATTTAAAAATTTTGAAATTTTTTTTTTTTACACTTCACGGCTACCCGATCAATACAAAACGTCGCATGCGTAAAGGTCATTATTCTACAATGAGATGATAATTTCAGATAGATCGAGTGATCGGTTTCGGAAATATTCATAAAAAATGTTTTTACTAAAAACGGCCATAACTCCGAAACTGCTTGGTGGCTTTCGCCCGAACTTGTCCGAGATATTTACGCTACAACTATCGTGCTAACGGCCGGCCGGACCGGACGGACATAATTGATTTTGACCTCGAATTCTTCATCAGGGAGTCGAACCCAATCTTTGAGACCATTTTCGAAAAAAAAATCGAAAAATACAGAAATACATTGTGGCAAAATGATTGCACGCTGTTCCTTCCGGAACACGCGCGCAAAAACCATGAAGTAACATTGATTACTTTGTTGTCGGTGATTCATTTGAAAATCAATTCATATAGTTTTTGTGTTCGTTCAGTGAAAGTACTGAAATGTCAAAATCCAACATTCTAAGTAATGAACGAATTACTTGCGTCGATTTCAAAAGAACTCTGTAAATTGTTATTTCCACTTCTGTTGCGTTCGCGTCTGAAATGCCCTTCATTTGCTATCACCGTACGTGAGTTGATGTTATGTAAGCCTTTCTATTATCCTTGAGTTACTTTCAGAGAAAATCCATTTATATTTATTTGTAATGTAAAATAGCAAGTAGGCTATGGTATCTGGAAACCGATATCCTCGTCTCGAAACAAATCGCCATTCAGATTTTGTGGTTTCAACCAGGGTTTTGCTAGCTTTTTGCAATCGTGCAAGAAAAAAAAAATTCTGAACTCCCCCGAAAATTTTCGTAGTTTTCCTAAAGCTGACAATTTCCTCATTGAAATACACGAATTACCTCCATTCTTATAGTATAAATTTGTTAATTTATTCATATTTGTACCGTAATTGTTTTAAAACTTTCACTGTTTTACTTCAATTAAAGAATAATTATTTCAAGTTAATTGAGAAGTCAAAAATTTCTGAATCTATTTGAACGAAACAAAAATGTCTCCATTCTTCTTTGAACTGACTACTTATAGCAATTCACAAAATTGGACTCAATATTTTCTGGACCTTCACATTTCCATTTGAACCTCAATGGCCATAAGTCATAACTCAACTATGTAATTTTACAAGGTAAAAAAAGTGGGAAAGCCCTGTGGACAGGAGCTTTGGCGCTCTTGTTCAAACTTTGACAAATCATATCTCAGAAAGTATTGGATTTCCGAGTTAGGAATTATATCAGTGTCATTTTCCATTCAATCATACTTTGTTCTCTATCAGGAAGGGTATTTTTTATCAAGAATAACGAACCAGAAAGGAAATTTGAAATGTCACTTAAAGCAAAATAAGATGACATGAATGAACACAGATCATATAACAATTCATAGAATAATTGAGTACAGCCAATGGATTCTATACTAATGTAGTAAAGAGTTCTATGAGTACAGCATTCTGTGAAAACAGAAGTACGATTTATGTTTGAAATTTTGAAATATCATATCTCCGAAAGTATTAGCTTGTTTGAGTTGATAATGATATCGATGGATTCTTATGAGGAAACTGCAGAAAACAATTTTTTTTTCGTTACTCCGAAACCATAACGAACCCAATAACGAACTCAACCGAGATATTTATCTCTTAAACCTACTCTGAAAATTTCAACTGTCTAGCTCAATCCGTTCGAGAGTTATCGTGTTAACGGGGGGCCAGCCGGACAGAATCGATTTTGACCACGGATTCTTTATCAGTGAGTCAAACCAAATCGTTCAAGACCATTTTCATCAAAAATTTCGAAAATTACAGATATTTGGGCAAATTGATAAGCACTCTGTTCCGAGTAGCAAGAGCGCCAAAAAATTGATAGTAATTCTTCAGTAGTTGACTGAAAATTAAGAAAATTCACTACAAGGTACGTCATTCAGGGATGTTGAAATGATAAATCTAAGTACCACCAAAATTGCTATTTCGAATTGTTGCATCTTACAAAGCAGAATCTCCTATGCTTTGGTTTCGAAAAAAAATCAATCAACTATCTAGAACGAAATTTCAGTGTAACAATCTTTGCATTATTGCAAGGAAAAGTTAATTCTGGGGTTCTATAATGAGCTCTTTCGAAATGATCAAAACGTGACCTAGTTTCTCCATCCTCAATTGCAATTAGGAAATTTTGTAAAATAGAATCGAGCCGGTGAACGTTCAAATATTTCGCTCAGATTTCGGAACACGCTATCTGTCCATTCAAACTGACGTTCGTTAATGTTATTTTGGCATTTAATGGATTGTGCAATTTTTCGCTTCTCTATTGATATGTCAAATGGAGGGAAAGTATCAACTACGGGCATTCGTATTCTATCCGTGCCAATTCAATAACGCTACACAAAAAAAAATCTTAACAAGCACTGACGTGAAGTCAGGAGCTTTTGCGCGTATGTTCTATTGTCCATTTTTCTGTATTGGACACCCTTAATCGAATTTACCATGGTAAATTCGAATTAAGTGTCCAGTACAGGAGAATGGACAACATAATTTACCATGGTAAATTCGATTAAGGGTGTCCAATACAGAAGAATGGACAATAGAACATACGCGCAAAAGCTCCTGAATTCGCGTCAGTGCTTGTTAAGATTTTTTTTCGTGATTTTTTTGAAATTTTCTAGGGGTACGGTTCTTACAAAAATTTTTTTCCTCATTTTTTTCAAATTTTCTAGGGGTACGGTTCTTACAAAATTTTAAACACTTCTTTTTGTTGATTTTCTACGACTAGTTACCAAGCTTCAATTCGATCGAATCTTTATTTTTTGAGTTATCAAGGAAATAATATTCCAGGTGGGTACAACTCCGAAACCGTTTGACCGATTATGACCAAAAATGAACTGAACTCTCCCAGTCGAATACGCAATCTACTCTGAAAATTGCAAGTCCCTATCTCCTTTCGTTCGAAAGTTATCGAGGCAACGGTCACCCATCTACTGAACTGACACAAGGCTGCTCGAATTTCCAACAATATTTAACCGATCGTGTTAAAACTTGGCAGTAGAGTTAGGTTCTAAAGGCTCTTGCAAAATTTCAGACGATTAGTTAGTGGTATATTGAATTTTTTTTTCAATTTTCAATGATTTTTTTAAAATTTTCTACAAATACTATCCTCACGAAATTTTGCGAGAATTTTCGCGTTGGCATTCTACAACTAATAAACATGTTTGAATTCAATCGGTTCTGTATTTTTCGAGTTAATGAGGAACAAAAATCGACCAAATTTCAGATGACTATAACTCTAAAACCGTTTGGCCGATTATGCCCAACGACGTTCTTCACTGTCCCATTCAAAAGCGCAACATACCCTGAAAATTGCAAGTCACTATCTCTTTTCGTTCGAAAGTTATCGTGAGATTCATATATTCTTGTAACAATTTTTTTAAATTTTCAAGTGATACGATCCTAACGAAATTTCACATACATTTATGTCGGTAAAATTAGGTTTTTGAAGGCTCTCGAAAATGTCAGCGATATTTGTGGGATAGTTTGCGAGATTTTTAAAAACATTCTTTTAAATTTTCTATTCATACGATCATCCCGAAACTTTACTTGCATTTACTTGTTGCAACTAAGTACCAAGTTTCAATACGATCAGATCAGTATTTTTCGAGTTATTATGAAAACGACATTTCAGATGGCTATAACTCCAAACCTAGCCAGCAAATTTCTACTCTGTAACTAATTTTTTTCGACGGTTATCGTGCTTACGGACAGCCGGACAGAATCAATTTTGACCTCGGATTCTTCACCAGTGATTCGAAACTAAACGTTTGACACCATTTTCAGCCAAAAATTCTAAAATTACAGACATTTGGGCAAATTGATAGGCACTCCGTTCAGTGGAAAAGCGCGCCAAAAACATACGTCCTTCCTCCGCTGATCCTCAAATATTCTTACTATATTCAAACCATAAGTATAAATTCTATGGTCGAACTCTATAGATATGCCGGATGTAAACTATGGGCGTAGGAGTGTAATCGAATTTAATAGAAATAAAAATATATAATTCACTTAGATTGTCAGTTTTGCATACACACAGGTTTTACATACACAGGTCTCACATACACAGTGTCCTGCATCGGAAAATATCATTAATAGAATGACTGATACTTCGGGAAATGAAGACCGGTATAAAAGAGTGGAAATTTCAAAAGTCAAATATTTGCCAAGGTTGACTTAAATTATATGATGATGAATAATATGCTTATCGTCTTCTCGTCCATGTTTGATTTAGATTATAATGTAGGCTCCCGCATTTCTTTGTTTGACTTACTTAACACATATATATCTTTTTTTTAATCAGCGGATGTTTTGTAAATATATTCAATGTCGATGAAATGAGATGAAGGAAATTATATTGAAATAACAATTTTGGCCTTGCATGCGAACTGAATTAAAATGTCTCTCACCTCTCCATAATTATGCATGCTACTTGATAGGTTCAACTGATTCAGTGCCGGATTAAGGCATCAGGGGGGGCCTGTTGCAAAATGCGAACATTAGGCCCTTGAAGGCATAAATTTTGCTATTGAAAGAAAATTAATTAATAAATTTCCTTCGTCTAGTTGATTTAGTTTCCAGAATTCAAAAGTCACAAGAATTGCAAATATAGTATTATGGATATAAAGCCATGGTTATTTGTCATTGTAATATAACATAATGCAATAATATTCAATCTGAAATATTTACTGGTAACATCTACCTCGTCAACTGACAACCTAAAATTTTTCCTCGTTTATAATTTGTAATTGATATAAGGGATATATACGATATTCGTTTTAACTAATTATACAATGAAATTAATTAAGATTTTACAACTTGAGCATTCCGATCACGACTGTTTCTTCAATTTCCAAGCCTGGTACTGATTTGAATTAATTAACATATTCTTCTTATTCAGCATATCTAATTAGTCAACGAACAAAAGCTATTCATTATATAATAATTTAATATTTGTAATTCCCACTGGATGAAAATTTAAATGCTGATCTCCTCTGTTTAATTCTGAAGAGAAATAATGCGAATATCATTGTTGTACCAGTTGAGTCATTGTATTTCTGGGATTATACTCGCAGAACGTCCAAATATTTGATATTTTCAATATCAAAAATTTCAGCTGAAAATTCTCTAATATAAACACTATACAGTATATGTGCCAGTCGTGGTCAGTAAATGTCGTTAAGTTCAATTCCCCGAAATTACTTCCCGACACTATTGTTCAGATGACGTCTCATATGATAGAAGAATCCTCAATTGGATTAATCTATTTCACTTCTTATTCCCCTGAATAATTTTGTTTTGGATTTGAATTCACTGATAATATACATTATTAAATGGTTCCTTTCTGGGATTTATCTCGAAACTCTGAAAAATATGTAATATAGAAAAAAATATTATTTATTATTTTTGTTAGGCAACATTGATCGACAGATTGCTTCTGACAAATATCTCTTGTGTTTCTAACGCAGAAGCAATTCACAAAATAATGAATTTTTCATTTTATAGAGTCAGAGTTTGGGTGAGAAAATCCAGAAACAAACCATTCAATAATGAATATACATACATCCCAAAGTATCCTTTAATGATTACTTGTTAATATACAGTTCATAGCTTAAATCTGTCGGTTTGTCTAATGTTCTTCAATTTTAGGATCTTTGAATATCCTTGTATATCTCATTTCATTAAACTACCAGGGTACTCACTAAAAATTGCAAAATTAACCTTATTCTATTAGATTCTTTTTTTGATATATACATGTGAGTTTTGTGAATTAATTGCAAATTTGCAAAAAAATTCCAGGTGGCTACAACACCGAAACCACTAGGCGGATTTTGCCCATTAACGAACTTAACCGGCCCATTTAGACTCTAACGGACATAATAAAATTCGAACCCAGACACTTCATCAGTGAGTGAAACTGAACGTTTGAGACCATTTTCGGCCCAAAGTACCAAAATTACAAACATTTGACCATATTGATATAGGAAGAAATTGTTGAGCGCTAAAACACAATCTATCGAAATTTATTGTAATTGTGAATTGAGGGGCAAATGAAATTGCACCCCAGAAATAATTGTTGCAGCCTTCAAATTATATTTGCGGGCATGCTACAAACTAGTGTCCGACCGAAACTGGTTTTTCAGCCGAAACCGAAACCGAAACCGAACTTTCGGCCAGGCTCTCAGTTTCGGCCGAAACCGAAACCGAAACCGAAACTTTATATTTCATACTGAAATCTACTGTATTTTTTACAATTTTATTTGCATATACATAAAAACATCTAAGCAGTGTTAAATAAAATAAAAAGACAACTTTTTTGATATCTTTAGTTATTATTTTGGTATTACCAAGTTATAAAATTAATCAGTCGAAGTATACAGGGTAATTCCAAATCAGACATCAACCTTGGAGGAGGTGTTAGTGTGGATAATTTGCTGTGGTTTGAGCCATTTTTATTGATGACCAAAAATCAACAGTTTCCGAGATATTTGAGTTCTGTTTCTGATGAAAAAGAATTAGTATGATTTGAAAGGGGATGTAAGAAGCAAATAGAGAAAAATAACGAATTCAATATTTTTTTGTTGCAAATAAGCTCCAATTTCCATTAGAAAATGTATTCATAAATTATGTTCCACCATTCCATATAGGCAAGCACATGCCGTCTTTCTGATATCTTCAGTTGTTATTTTCCGCCTGAAATTTACTCAGGCTGTCTTTTGATACACATTCACTATTTTATATGCCGGACATTCAAATGGTTGCTTATAAAAAATCTGCTGAAACGAAACTAGTTATGCAATCTAACGAAATCTTTTATAGAATTAAAAAGGAATTTGACAAAGTTTTTAAAATAGTTTTGGCATACAAAATTGTGAAATTCGAAAGTTGCAGACAAATTGATATTAGAAATTGATATTTCATATTTATTCATATACCACATTTCAAATCATACTAATTCCTTTTCAACCTCTTATACAGCATAGTTTCGATTTTTTCGTACATATCATATCCTTTTCTGATGAAAATAAACCCAAATTATCATCAAATTTGGTCAACGTAGAAAAAATTGACGAAATATGAACTAAGTTCAGAAATCTTTTAAAAATCACCCGAACTCCAAAAACTGTTAATTTTCGGTTATTAATAAATATGTATTAAACAACAGCTAATGAGACATACTAACTACTCCTCCAAGTTTCACTTCATATTTGGAATCACCCTATGTAATCTAGTTAATAATCATTAAAGTGAATTCTCATGAATTCTCAGTCTTAACAAAGATAGATTACAATAACTTGTACGACAATTATGTCCACCTACTTTCAAGTCCTGGCCAAACGACCAGGATAATTCACGAACAGTCAAGTTTCGGCCCGGCCGAAAGTTTCGGCCATTTTGGGCCGAAACCGAAACTAAGGCCGAAACTAGATTTCTTGGCCGAAACTGGCCGAAACCGAAACCGAAACCGAACTTTCGGTCGGTCACTACTACAAACTTATGTCATGTTGCACACTTATGCGACCAAGATGCTGTAGATTAGATATGCAGTGCCTTATCTTTGAGACAAGACAGTGAGTGTCAAAATGCAATTTCCTCACCGGTCACTGGTAAATGTAATGTTTTCTGTAATTTTCACGAAAACATGTTTCCAAATAACCCAAGAGAGTATTTATTGTGCTATGGCCTAGTCATTTGGCGTCGAAACAAGACTGTAGGCGTTCTGGTATTGCATAGTAAAATGACTCAGATTCAGCATAGTGTTACATATCCTTCCGAATACGTTTCAGTGAGTTTGTATAGAAGATAACGCGTTAGACAACATACCAGATTTAAATATAGGTTACAGTATTCCAAAAATAAAATATCTGAATATTTTTATCTTTAACGTATGTAGTAGTATTAGTAGTAAATTCAACGTCAGTAAATATTAACAGCTGAATGAGTTTATAGCTCCCATCAGAATTTAATTCGACATTTGTATGAATGGCAATTTTAGTACTCAAGTTTCGCTGATATGTACCTTGACAATTATTTCTCCATCGCTTGGAAGAAAAACCATACCCAAGCTTAGGCAATTACATTTTTCCAGTAACTGTATTCTCCTCAAGATATTGTATATTGTTGTAGGGGGTAACATTGCACTGCGACCTTAAGGACTATTGTATTTCCGTCAGAGCTGTCGATGTCATCACCATGTACAGCTCGCCTTCCAGTTCCAGAGTTCTGATGAACTCCAGTATCTGGGATGACTTCAATGAGGCTACATCTTCGCTTCTGCAAATTTCTTGCCCAAAACATTCCTTGCGTTGGTTTGAAATGGCGAGGCATTCCGTTATCAGGTGATCAGGAGTTTCATCCTCCTCCCAACAGAATCTGCACTCGTCAGTTTCTGCTAGCCCTAATCTCATCATATGCTTCGTAAGACCGTAGTGTCCTGTGAGGAAACCAGTGAGGTGGTGCAGCGTGTTCTTACTGAAGTCCAAGTATTTCTTGGATCTGACAGTATCAAAGTTCCGGAGAAATTTCTTGGAGTGATACATCCCGGGGAGAGATCTCCAGAAAATACCTCTTCCAGTTTCTTCTTTCATCCGAAATTCACTTTTGTAGGAGTATCTACAAACCCCACAGTAGGGTTCCGGACCAATAAAGGGGGTTCGTGCTCCTTTTTTGGCAAGTGTGTTGCCTCCTCATTTCCTGTAATTCCCGCATGACCAGGAATCCAGACCAAGGAGACCCTGTTGTTCTTGCCTACTTCATTGAGTTTTCTTCGGCACTCCCATATTAGCTTGGATTCGATAACATGGGAGCTCAGAGCTTTAATAGCAGCTTGACTGTCAGAGTGGATCACACCTCTGATAGTTTCTTTCTAGGTTCATTTCCACGCATCTTTCTATTGCAAGTACTTCTGCCTAAAAGATGCTCGGATAGGAGCCTAGCGAAAGTGAGCATTTGGTGCCTGGCCCATATACTCCTGCGCCAGCTCCTGTAGTGATTTTTGAACCGTCTGTGTACCATTTAATGCCATTTCTTCTATCCTCAAGATATAGAAAAGGAGGAATTTTTATTACCAGCGTAAAAGCATCGTAAAAATGGGTGTCAGATTTTTCTGGAGTAAACTGAAAAATCATGAAAATAAATTATGAGTTTGGTTGGTGATGAAACGGTAGTACAATCGATAAAAATTATCAAGCCAGCAGGGCGTATCTTGGATTTCAAGCACATGGAATATTCTGAGATTATTTCTGTAAAATTTTGTAATCCCGCCGAAGTGAAGGACATGATTTATCCATCAATTCACAAGCAATTGAAAAATATCAAAAATTCCCCGAATTAGTAGATTTAGTATCCTTGAGTAATTCAATTGAGCTTTAAATTCGTCTTCTGATTTTGGTTTCAGAAGGACGAGGAAGGCGATATCATGGTTAAGTGAAAAACGTCTTTTAATGTTACCCTCATAATGCAGATATTTTCTATCGTCTATTATTGGAGAACACATTATTTATCGAATTTTATAAGTATGTTCCTACGTTGAACGATTTCTGAGGCCAATGGCAATGCTACAGAGAATCCAGTGGACGGACATACAGACGAACGGACTGACCTGTAAGTTATCTTATAAGGGTTACGTTTTTCTCGTTTCAGACATCAATGTGAATAATAATTAAAAAAATTATTACTGTCTAAGAATAAATGTATGCCTTCGATTCTTGATTAAATGCAACAAAAATAGTCGAAAAATTCTTAAAAAGCACTAACGTGAAATCAGGAACTCTCAGGCGCATCTTCAATTGTTTATTCACTTCAAAAGTCATTGGGCATCAATTCCGAAAATACAGAGCCGATCGAGATGAAATCTGGTTATTGAAAGGTTTTTTTCTGTTTTTTCTCTCCCAAACTCTGAAAAATATCTACAAAATAATGTGACAATTCTTGAATTTCACAAAATAACTATCAACAAAATAATTCTGAAGATTTTCATTAAGTGTCTGACGAAGGAGTCTGATATGGACTCCGAAACATTACGATATAGTTCTTTCTTCGTTGATGTTGTTTCGTTGTGTTTGTTAGGCAACATGGTTCAATTGATTGCTTCTGACAAATATCTTGTGTTTCTTACGCAGAAGCAAATCACAAGATAATTAATTTTTATTTTGTAAATATTTTTCAGAGTTTGGGAGAGAAAACCCAGCAAAAAACCTTTCAATAATGAGTATACCTCCCACAGTATCCTTTAATGATTACATGAAATCTGGTTATCTATTGTAAAATGGCTTCTTGAAGGTTTGTGAGTAATTTCAGCCAAATCCGACAGACAGCTTCTGAAATAAAGTATGTAAATTGCATGGTTAAGTTTATTCTACTCAGGTTTGAAAATAGGACAAACCTCGCAACCATAAACAGTGTGTGGATAAAGAAAGGCACAAAATTCATAACTGCGTTATTGAATGTTTTCAAGCAAAACGCAAAGTTCCTTACTTTATTCACACACTATTTGAAACAACATTATGATTATACAGGGTGTCCCGGGAAGAATGCGACAAACGGATACCATGTCATCAGGCTGGACTCGTATCAGGAGATTTTAATCGCCTGAGTGCCTGCGTTTGGGATATACAGGGTGATGTTCATCTTATGAGTGAAATTTAACAGTTCAATAGCTCTTAAACTAATCGACCGAATGATTTCAATTTCCTATTGTAGTGAATATTGGATCACCCTGTACATGAACATTATGATTTTTTTCGTTATCGTAACCATAAAGAATAAATTCATAATACAAATTCTGAATCTCTGCTTGGCTCCGTCCTACAAGGTGATTAATAAACATTCCCTTCAATAAATGTTGAACTTATAGGTAAAATTATTTCAAATTTTATAGTTTTGTCACGCTTTGCGACTGCCTTCCTTAAATTTTTCTCAAATTGGAAAAACAGAATCGGAATAGCAAAATTTCAGACTTTCCGGTGATATCGGATCAGCCTTTGCGCGAACATTATGATTTTTATGACTGATAAAGAATACAAGTGTTTGAGTAGAGAGTTCAGATTGAGTCATCAAATCAAAAAAAAATGTACATAAATGAAACGAATTTATTTGAGAAAACTTTCAATCAACAAACTGGATAATGAATATAGAACAAAAAACAGCAAATAAATTGATTGTATGATGAGGTAATAATGTTAAATGTTATATGTTATATTATAATAATAATAAAATGAATCGCAATTAAATAGCAATTGAATCAACAATTCCTTTTTTTTTACCTATGGGCTGTGAAATTTTTCAAAACAATTATTAGTTTTTCTCAATTTGAGGGAAATTTCAAGGAAGGCAGTCATAAAGGGTGGCAAAACTGCAAAATTCGAAATAATTCAACCGATACGTTCAAGATTTATTTAACAATGAAGTTTCACTCATGAGGGAATGTTTGTGAAACTCAAGCCAAGTGTTCTCTTCACTAATGATTATTCAAAATGGGATTACCGACAACTCAATAACTATAATTATTGATACGGGGTGAGCCACAATAGTCCGCAAGGATGGAGTAGTGGAGCAACTGTCAAAAAAATGAAGAGAATAAAATGTTGCCACTAAACATTCTTGTGACATTTTCCTAGCTTTCGATAACTATTCTTCTTTCTTTTCCAGTTGTTCTCTCATCACGAAATCCGCCATGTACTCTGAAGAACAAGACTCGCAAGGCCTACTAACCCTGCATTATGGAAAGCACCACGCAACCATAGTGGATGAAGTGAAAACCTGCTTCACATCAGAAATTTTCACCGATATGACTTTCGTATGCGACGACAAAACAACTCTCAGCGCTCACAAGTTGGTGATGGCGTCCGCTAGCCCTTTAGTCCGAATAATCCTCGGAGAAAGTGTTCATTCTAACGGACCAAGTGTCGTACTCATCCCTGGCATCAAGAGCTGTCACATGCGTCACCTACTGGATTTTCTATACCATGGTCAAGCTTGTATTAAGGTGGGTCCGATAAAAAAAAATACTCGTAATATTTTTTTTCATCCCTCGAATCCTTTCAGTCTGATATTGTTTCATACTTACCCAGCGAACCAAACGAAGATTTTTCGTTTCGCCTGAAATTTGCCAAAAAAACCTTTTTTATTATCTCTATTATATACTAACTGACAACGAAACTGCAACACCCAGAAGGAGCTGTTTGAATTTTAATTTTTTAAAGGTTTTTTTCATGCAAACATTTTTGGTTACTTACATATTGTAGTCGTTTTTAGCAAATGTTTTAAATTTTACGACAAACCAGCAGTTCGAGGAGATCCAAAGTCGATGTTTAGTTGTTGTTAAAATGTCTAGAGCACGTGTACGCGGAATTAATCGCCAGCTAAGTGAATTTGAAGGAGGTCGAATTATTGGTCTACGGGAGGCGGGGTTGTCATTTCCAGAAATCGCTAACCGTACGAACAGAAATCCAACTACTTTTATGCGATGTTGTCAATCGTGGTTTGATAATGCCTAAAATCGAAGAAGAGCAGGCACCGGACGTCGAAGGGCCACAAATGAAGTTCAAGATCGACGTCTAAGACTTATGGCTATTTGATACCGATTTACGACGACAACTCCGTATTTGGCTGATGAGCGGTTAGGAGAACAAGGCCATCCTGTAACTGTGCAAATGGTTTACCGCCGGATAAGGTCTTTTGGACTGCAACATTATCGACCGCATCTTGTGTTAACTCTGACAGTTGAGCAGCGCCGGCAACGATTACAGTGATGCAGAGAACGTCAACATTGGAATGTGGAATGCCATCAGGTCGTCTTTTCTGATGAATCTCGATTCTCCTTGGGTGCACGTGATGCCCGAAGAAGGGTTAGACGACGTCGGGGAGAAAGACGTGACCCTCAGTTTGATATTGAGCGTCATGTACACCGGACAGTAGGCTTTATGGTATGGGGTGCTATTGCACATGCAATTAGGTACCCTTTAGTCTTTATTCGAGGTAACATGACAGCGCCGCGTTACCTTCAAGAAATAGTGGAGCCATATGTTCTCCCTTACCTCAACCAGCTCGAGAATCCAATATTTCAGCAAGATAATGTTCGACCTCATGTTGCCAGAGTTAGTTTAAACTTTTTTGAAGCGACCCATGTGAATCTTTTGCCATGGCCGCCCAGATCCCCCGATCTTTCGCCCATAGAGCATGTTTGGGACATCATGGGTAGAAGGCTTGGAAATTTACCCCAGCCCCCACGCACTTTGGTGGCTCTGGTACATGAACTACAGGTAGCTTGGGATAGTATCCCTCAAGAAGAAATATACCATCTTATTGCACCGATTCCAAGACGTGTTGGGTAGTGTATAGATAATCGCGGTGGAAAAAAACCTTATTAACAAAGTTATTAAAAAAAAATTGTTTTTTCTTCAAATTTCAATCATTTCCTCCTTGCTATACTATCTATGTTTTACCAAAAAAAAATTAAATTTAAACAGCTCCTTCTGGGTGTTGCAGTTTCTTTGTCAGTTAGTATATTATTCCATATTCATTATTAGATACATAAATGAACTTTATTTTGTTCCACAGTCGAACGAATTGGACAGTATACAGGAATTATTTGAACTACTCCAAATAAAGCCGGATGTTTGGCAATCGTCAACAACAGAAGACAAACTTCCAACAGACGAGAGTGGAAATTGGTCCCAAGAAAAAGATATTCCCGATCCATCTAACGTCAAAAAGGAAAATGAACTCGAAGAAAAGGAGGAGGGAGAAATCAAAGACGATGACGATGACAATACCAATGAAGAAAATGTCCAATCCGATGCGAGTGCGAATTCACCAAACCCTGTGAATCTTACAGTGAATACTAAGTCGAATGAAGAAGAAAAGGCTTCTCAAGATGATAGTGATATCGAGGTATTCTATTTAGTTTGTGGGAATGTGAAATTTAATGCTTGTATTGGGTGTTGCATGAGATTTTTCGATAACTTTTGAATGACGTTTGTCAAAGTGACAGTTCTTTGACATTTGAATCACCAATAGACCACATTAGTTAGGTTAGAATCATTCTCTTGGCGGGAGATCCATATTCAAATGTTTTAACAAGGAATTTCAACTTTGAGATGAAACTACCCTACTTAAAATAGAATGTTAGTACAGAGACATCAAGTATTGGATACCTTCATCATTAGTGCATGTTTTCATGTTATTTCCACATTAAAATCTACATCAATTTATTCTTAAATCAAAATTGAAACCAGTGTAGTTCGAAAGATTACCGTATGTCGTAGATGACTTCTGTTGTGCGTCATTACAAGACCGATTTAGGGTTATGTTATTATTTTTGACTGATTTCGAGTGAGCTAAGACATACGTCAATCGAATTTGGTGAACACTTTTATATTTATTAATTATTGTGGAAATATACTATTTTGTTATGAAAACTTGATTCCAGATGTTCGAGAAAGGTTCACAGAATCTATTTCAACCGAAATAAACCTTTAGAAATTAGCTAAAGTATCTAAAAACAGGCGAGAAATTCGCGTAAATTTCAGGTCCATAAGAAATGCATGGGGAATTCAGTGCTCGGATCCACGGATGGATCGTAATTCAAATTTCCCGCCTAACCTAACTAATGTGGTCTATAGATTAGCACTTGAAATACGCCACCAAATTGTGGAAATTTATTTTCTAAATCAGAGTTCAGTTTATAGAGCTGTGGGTTTCGATGTGTGCTGTGATGTGAGGAACCACAACCCCTTGGTTGGTTAGCGTTTCGTTCCAGCTCTCACCGATGAACTTATTAATACGGCTCGTTCAGTGAGAGTCTGCCGTAGACGCATTTGACTTCAGTCGAAAGTGCCGAATGATGAATGAACGATGAAATAGGGTCACAATTAATGGAAATCATAGCGGTCTGCCATACCAGTACTGAACTCACCCAAGGATGCAAATGTTTGTTAAATTAAAATCAATACCTGGTTACTGTTCTGGATGTATCCCCGTATATCTGATTTTTTAAAGTACTGGGATACTGAACATCAATTGTAGAATTGCAGAAACTGAATGATGAAGGTTATCGTTGTTGGGCGTCAATAATAGCTAGAAATGAGTTAATTATCTATGAAGTATGTATAATTTTAACTTTCAAACCACTTACACCTACCTCTTCATAGATAATTATATCTCCTTGTAAATATGACAAAGAAAATATTATGGTAGTCTGTTAATAGTGTAATCAATATAATATACTCACTATTGTTTATATTTAATATTGACTTTTAAAAGAAATATACTACACTGCTACATGAACATTGATTTATCTTGAGAATAGATAATATATGTTATCGATAACTTCTATGGTCAGAGAATTTGAAAAACTCTACTTATGTAGTCATTTTGAATAGAAAATGTTATCAATATTTCGACATATTCAACATACTACGATAGTCTGTCTACGGAAATTAACTAAGCTCTTTCATCGGTCTAAATAAAAAAAAATTACCTATATGAACATTCTGCTGATCGACTGGAAACAATTGGTTCACTGAATATGTTATAATTTTCCCTAATATCTCCAACAATATTGATCAGATGGAGTTCAAATCTAGAACCTAGCTGTAAAATAAGGTTTTGAAGGATTTCGCAAAATCTCAGCGATATCTGACGAACAGTTTCTGCAACGAAAATGCCAGTCTTAGAGTCTCATATTCCTTGAAATATTGTTCATAATCCAATAAAATGTCCTGTACGGTAACAAATAATGAAACAAAATTGAAAATCTTTCATATCAATGTATTTTTGTAGTTGAATGCTTCCTTCACATTTTGCGCTATGGGTGATAATGTTACTCATTCTTCTCACTATGTTCCAGAAACCAAAAGAGAAAAATTCAGAACATTTGAAAATTGGCCAAAGTTCTGTTAAGATATCTCCAAAGGTACATGATATGTCACAATTTCATCACCATCGAATGAAAAGAAAAGGAATGTACATCGAACAAATTGACTTCAAACATCACGAAGAGCTCGCATTGAAACCACCATTCGTGGATCATCATCTCCTTGTTCAAAATCCTGAGAACTACGTTGTAACACCACACAGGAAGCGGAAACCAGGATTTCATAATTCTCCTTCACAGAATCCACCATTTATTCCGTTTTCTCCTTCGTATATAGAAGAGGCAGCAGCACATCACCATCGGTATAAGAACCTTCCGATACCACTTATGGCTGCACATCATCCACTATCTTTGAGTGCTCCTCCTTTCCTCACTGATAGAACGCATACCCCAACACCTGGTCAGCATCCAGATACTTCAGCCAGTGATGTCAAGCACCGTCCACCTTCAGCTGACCAAGGACTCATGTCAGAATCATATCAGACGTTTGAACATACTTGGGGGGCTTGGTCTCTATGCCAAACCCAAGTGAATCCTCCACCAGAAGACACTAAAGAAGTTCCTGCAAACTACATTGCTTCTTGTGGCGGTACTAGTACTGAAGAAACTGCTGAAAGTTCACATTCAACATCCAGTAAACAGATTGGTGGGCAAGTTCGTGAATATCGGTGTGAGTATTGCGGAAAACAGTTCGGAATGTCGTGGAATCTCAAGACTCATCTGAGAGTACACACAGGTGAAAAGCCTTTCGCGTGTAGGCTGTGTGTAGCCATGTTTAAACAGAAGGCTCACTTGTTGAAACACCTCTGTTCTGTACATAGAAATGTTATAACTACCAACGAAGGTAATAATGGACGATTCAATTGTTGTTTCTGTACACTCTCTTTCGAATCACTACCAGAATTGATAAGACATTTGTCTGGGCCTCACAATAACCTTTTGCTGAGCAAAAACATGCAAGAGTTAAAATAGTACATTCCTGGTTAGTGAAAGATCGTAAAAAATATGTGGTACGATCTCAGACTCGAAGCTTGTGATAACACCTTTTCATTATCGAATTTTCCATCTAGAATTCATTTATTCAAGTGAATGTAAGACGATATGAGAAATACCCGTGTGTGTTCAAGCATTCAGTCGAAGTCTTCGAGAACATTGATACATCAGCAATCTAATAAAATAACCCGTACGTTCAATATACCACTTAATCAAATTCTCTGTGATAACTTGTCTTAATTCTAGTATTAATACATGCTAGTTAACGAAAACACGTATTGCAAAATTATCCGATCTCAAGTTTGCTATGCACTAATCCACAGGAGAATATTTGCACCAATTCAGATCCACATGAAGAACCTTTATGAGCAGTCAAGAGTTTCGTTTTTAATCCTATTCGTGAGATTCCCAAAGGAAATACAGCTGAAGGATTCATTTATCTTGTGGAAGTAGGCCAAAGAAATAAGGTACCGTGAAAACGATTCAAGATAAGATTTCTCTGGCATCTTTCTACACGGTATTGAAGTTTGGGACGTACCTTTCATGGCTTAACTTTGGCATACAGTTTAGGTTACGTTTGGTACTTGAGTAATTGGCTTTCGCCATCTTCCTGCCAGATCCTCATTTGTTGATTTGTTGCGGTTTCTATGAACTAGATTTAATATGTTTAAATTCGTTGAATTATGAGCTAACTCTTCAAATTTCCAGAAAATTACTTTGCTATATTTTTTTTCACCGACTCACCTCATTTATATCGAATTATTTCCTTGCTAAGTTGTTTTAGGTGTAAATTCACATGCCAAAAATTCAAACAATTGTTTCATATTAAAATTATCTTGTTTGTTATATTTTATTTTGTATTGATACAATTCTAATGGATCCTGGATAAATTCTTGTAGGTTGAAAGCTTATATTACTATTGTCCTCATTTGCTATTTGATTATTTAATGTCTGTCATAAAGATGTTCTATAAGAACTAAGGTTGACTTGTGTGTGGCTGATGGATTTCGATCTCAGAATGCCTACTTGATGTTTGCATTATTTCTATGAAATATTTATATCATTGTAATTGGCACTTGATATTCGGGTTCCTAAAGGAATACTGAATATCTCTGATCGGATAAATCTGCAGAAAATACTTGATGTGTATACAGGGTGGTATGAATGAATCATTTTTCAGATAAGTGACTAATTTGTCCTTCGTTCAAATCACCCAAAATTCAGGGCCTATTCCGAATTGAAAAAAAATACTCTCTACAATTCTGAAATTATTTATTATAAATAGATTGTTTTTGCAATGGTTTTCTGAAACCCTAATGATGACTCAACCCATTTTGTGTTCAAAATGACTTTAAGTACCTAAAAACTCCACCTTATGTTTATGACTAGAATAGATGCGGCTGGTCCGACAATAGCAACTGTTTATATAAATTATTAATATCTGTTCTATGTCGTACACATCGCAAAGTGGATGATATTCGTTGAATAACTAAATATGCTATTCAGAATTATAAGTTATATCTGTACTTTCAAACCCAACAAACAATTGAATACTTTCAAATCTCTTATTAAAACAAGGCAATCGATACTATCTGATATTTAAGAGATTTTCGAAGATATAGTTTTCTCGTCGAAGCATTGGCTAGCATTTTTAGTTCTTAAACGGTTATGTTTAATATTGCTATATGGTTTTTACTAAAAAACTGGATGTTACGAATGTATATTTTTTTAATATACGCACCAAAGAACTAAATTGAGTTGTAATTAAACATTAATGATATTTTTTCAGTTTGTGAAGCTAAGCACCCCAGTGATTAACAGTCATTTACGAACCTTCGTTCCGTTTCTATATCACCTTGCATTAGAAAAACTTTCCAAATGAAATGAGTTGATGAATCGAATTTGATTTAATTACTTAGGGTGCGTGCTTTGAAATGTTCTGCTTAAAACCCCTTTTCTACCATTCTTTTTCAGATGAGAAATATCGAGAGATCTTTCCAGTCCAATGAAAATCTTTCTAATGAATCCATGTTCTTAGTATAGGAATTCATTTTGACGTTTCAAAAATTTATTTCGTTATGCTGAAAGTTGTGGTACAAATAACTTGAATTCATCTGATCTTTCTTTCGATTTTGTACATTGTAAATAACTTATGTAAATAGTGTATTTAAGAAATAAAGTTGTTTCTTCTCTCATTTCCGTTACTAATGATATCCGACGATGGAACGTATACCAATTCTTATTCATGAATTTATGTATTTATTTTTTGCAGGAGCGTATCCTTTACCTTCTTTCCCCTGCGCCTCCCAATATCCGCTATTTGTACCGGCAATCCCCCAATAACACGGAGTTCATCACGTGAGCTGCAGCTGTCAGAATAACCTTGCCTATGTTACTCTTCCACTTGAGTTTGACGCATAGAATAATACCTAGATACTCACACATACTGAAAAAAATTGGCCTTTCAAGTTTGCCGCTTTCGAATGGAGAATTATTCTTCTTGTGGGGGGGAATTAGGGTGGTTTTGGAGCTATTGACATTCAGCCCTTTTTCCTCACACCCCTTCTCAGTGATTTTGATGGATTGTTCCATCTGATCGCTTACCGTACTTATCTTGAACATTGAAACCGTTTACCCAAAATGCATAGAATAACAAGGTGTCGACACTCCCTGCTAATTCCTGTTGAACTTTTCGATTAATCAGACATCTGTTCGGACATTATATGTAAAACCCATTTGTTTGGAACAGAGATTCCATCTTGCCAAAACATAATGAGGTCAAATAAGGAATTTATCAGTCAAGGAGTTTCATTGGAACATTTTGAATGGAACTGTAAATGAAGAAATCTGTGAAATCATCATTTATCCATTACAAAAGATCACATCCAATGTCATAAGAATATAAGCATTTAATTTTTTTATTTTGAAATACATTGAATAATACAGAATTTTCTGTAATATCTGTAATCGAAAGATATTATGTAGAGGTAGGTACCTCTACATAATATCTTTCGATATCATATTATTATTTAAATGTTTTAATTACCTTTATTATGTAAGGCTCATTTAAATTGAGCATTTTACTTATTATTTCGAATGTATAATCCAATACCCCTTGATAACTTTTTATGTTCTCAGCAAATGGGAGATTAGATTGAAAAATATTTTTGATTCGATAGCTATTATTCAGAACTAAGTATACTGATGAAATATCGAAAAATGATTCATTAAAATTGATAAACTAACCAAATAGAGTGCTTTTCTCGACTTTTTTCGGAAATGGGCGAATACAATAAATTGGATACAAAACGCTTTAATAATTGAATGTTTTCTTAAGTAATTGGTAATTATGGTGAAAAGTTTGCACGAGAATGGGTAACCTCGTCATAAATATGGATAATTTCGTTGGCAGAATAGATTTTACGTGTAGGTACGATTTTCTTTTATATCCTTTTATCCGTTTGTTCATTGCGAATAAGATATTTCCGAAAAAACTTCCACCCTTCGAATCATGGTTAAATAAGCTCCGAGTAATCCCGAATGGCAGAGGATGAATTCGTCATAGTTTTAATTTTCAAATTGAATAACGTGACATTGAAAAATCGATTGCAGTAATTCGACCTCCACGAAATTACGCCTTCTGACAGGCATATTAAACAATGCGGAATTAAGGGGAATTAGATGCCAACAAAGACCTTAGATATTCAACCCTATTCTCATTCCGAGTTTCTTGTTTATATTTCGCTGAAATTAAAGCTCGTGGATGGTTGGAATAGAAAGCAAACAAAAACTACAGGAATTCAGACTACATTATTTCGATAAACCACTTAAATTAAATGTTAAACTTATCTTAGTAAATGTAGTCTAGTCAACAAGTGCTTTTAAGGTCAAAATTTTTGCGTATTCTCCGAAAATTATGATTGAGGTGTCATTCGATTCGGAATGGCATGTAGATAGTTTTTGAGAAAATTCTAAGCCCGCTCGTAAAAATTGCAATGATTATAAACAATTAAGTGAAAAAAAAAGAAGGAAAATTATTGCTTTATTCAGATGTTAGCTAGAAAAAAGTTATGAGTCCTCCAACTCACAGAAAGATGTAAGAAATACTTCTTAACTTCAACTCGCATTAAAAAACAAACAAAAAATGACTGCGGAGTTCCAATTCTAGCAAAATATCCCTATTGTGTGAACTTTCTAATGGTATGTAATTTGTTTTTATAAAAACAAACCTTCAAGAGTTATTTCATAATTGTATCAAGTAGGAAATTTTCGACGAAACTCTACCTTTACGGAAAGTGAAATGTTTTGCCAAATTTAATACTGCAAGGTTGGTAAAAATTAAATCATCGATTGAAATTATGTAAGTTCTTGAATTAAGTACAGAGAAAAAAGCTGTACCAGGTAAGTGCGTTAATGAAACAATTGAATAATTTTAAATAATTTATTTAATTAATGATTTCTACCTGCTTTGTGTAACCAACCCAAGGGTGAATGTCAATTTGCACCACTGCTACTGGCAAGCCGTAGATCGATTAATTTTCACCAACCTTGCAGTATTAAATTTCGCAAAACATTTCACTATCCGTAGAGGTTGAGTTTCGTTCAACGTTCTGCCAAACACCCAGTATATAGTTATTTGAACTGTTTAATAATGACAAGCATACAATTTGTGGCCATACAATGACCATACAATGGTCACTACCATTTCCAAAATGTCTTCCTTGAAGTGATACTATTGGTTTTTTCACATCCCAGGTAGCAGGATGTCGTGTTTCTGGTCGCTACATGACGTCAATATGACGGTTATTCTACGCCAATGTTTTACGTAATAAAGAATTAAGTTTTCTGACAAATCATACGGTGGATACAGGAAGGTTTGTCCCAGCGAGAAGTGTCCCGGCGGTTGAATGTTTCGCAAAGTGTCGTGAGTCGGGCTTGGAATAGGTTCATCGTTCATCCAAAACGACTCAGTAGCTTATGTTCATGGGGGAGGTCGGCAGCGCAGTACAACAACTGCCCAAGATCGTCTTTTGGTCTTCAATGCTAGGAGAAATCCCACTTACCCGGCGTCGCGGCTCAATAGATCACTGAGAGTTGCAACAGGAGTTCTAATTTCGAACCAGACTGTAAGACGACGACTACATGTTCGTGGTTTGAGAGCACGTAGGAGGGTACAACATCCCCGTTTGAATAGGGAACACCGGGTTCATCGACAGCAATGGGCTAAGGAGCACCGCAATTGGACAGTTGAAGATTGGAGCCGATGTTTATTTACGGATGAGTCTAGATTTCGTTTGGTCAACTCCGATGGACGTATTCTTGCTTGGAGGGAAAGAGGTCGAAGGTATGCAGAACAGTTTATGGTGCCCACAACAGCTTTTGGCGGAGGTTCTATATGTGTATGGGGAGGCATTTGTTTGAACCAACGCACAGAGTTGGTTGTTCTGCAGAATACCACAATGACCAGCCAGAGATATCACGATATGATTATTGAACCCATAATTGTTCCGTTTGCGGTTGCCTTGGGCGAGAATTTCATTTTAATTGACGATAATGCCCGTCCACACCGTAGTCGTCTGGTTAATGAAGCGCTATAAACTCATGCTATTGATAGGATGGACTGGCCAGCTCGCTCTCCAGACATGAATTGCATCGAACATGTCTGGTCTGAGATGTCTAGACAATTGTCAACCTTAGAACAACCGATCAATAACCTGGAGGACCTTTCTAACGCTTTACGGGATATTTGGACGAATTTGCCCCAAAATTTTATAAATCGTTTGATTGAAAGTATGCCTCGTAGGGTAGAATGCTTGAGACGAGCTCGTGGGGGGCCAACTAGGTACTAGCTTAACCGAAACTTCAGCCTTCTTGTGGTGTCATCATAAAATTTTTATGTTATTCAAACACAGAATTTTGAGTGTTCCTAATAAAGTCTTTTTTTCTCTCCAACTTTCCATTTTTTCTTTCTTTTCTCAAGTGAACCATATTATCAACTGAAAATACTCTGATATCTGACTAAATTTATAATCTTGGAGCGAATAATTCAGAAATAAATTTAGAAAAAGTAAGTGATCCCTATCAATTGTTGAGCAGTGTATTTCTCAAAAATTCGGTCTAAATATGACGTGTATTTTACGTCAGTATTCAACCTAAAAAAGACGTCGATTTCAATAATTTGTTTCAACAAATCTAGTTTTCACGTGATTAATACACTAGTATGATGTTTATAATTTTATTATTTCCTGAACTATTTCTAATGTTGTGATATAATATGTGATGCTAAATAAATAAATAATGGTACTATAATGCGATGTCAACATTTGGTTATCCAAGTTTATTGGAAATAGGGTAATTCAGTTCAACTAAAAGGCATCAGGAGAGGGTTTTTTCTTCTTCATTATTGGGTCAAAAATTGACAGTACTGAAATGAATGTCCTCATAATTATCAACAATATGTAAAGGTGTTGAGTGATTTGTTAGTTCGTTAAATATTTAAATTATTCAAAAACAAGAGCGCCAAAAAGTAGTGCTTATTGAACAACTCAATTGTAAAAAAGTGTCCTTGGTACCCAAATCAGCATGGAAAATTTGAATACTGAAACAAAATTATGACTCAAATTGATGTCTGCTACATTTGGAAAATATATTTTTTTACGTCAAAAAAGACTTCATTAGATTGTGACTTATGCACGTCTATTTTACGTTTCATTTACGTAATTTATGACGTTAGTGATGATAATAATCGAAAAGTTATTCAAGTCAGCTTACTACCCGAGATTTATCCTAGGTATTCTCTAAGAATTATTGACATCTATTATAACGAATTCATCAGTGCCAAATTGAAATTAGAAACACTTCGACATTTTCATTGTTTTGCATTATATTGTTAGCTTGTTTGAGTGAAATTCGGGGTCCTCTCTTGGGATATGGATGGATTATAGAAACAATAATTGTAACGATGAATCCGTTCAGGCGTTATCCAAGGCATCAGCCCAACAGAATAATCATCGGAGAAATATTGTTAATTTCACAATCTCTCTTTCATACTCCTTCGCAAAGTTCAATCCTTCATCAGATCTGGATGCGTGATTCATAACGGAGAGTGAACATCTCAGGTGGTGCTAAAATCGTTCCATCTCAGCTCAATTTCTAAGATTTATTATTGGAGGTAACGAACTGGAATATGCCAAACTCCATTTCAATTTATAGCTTAAATCATTTCTGACGTTACTCAATGATATCCGGAAGCAGAACATATGTTTTTCACCTAGATTTCCGGGATCACTCCCTCACTCGCTCAATCAATTTCATTTAATCTGGTGAATTAAAATTATGTAAGCTTCCCATTCCTTATGGCTGCTTCATGTATGCAGATTGATGAAGATATATATTTACCATAGACAGGGTGTCTTCACATGTGCTTTCGGTGTTAAATACAGTGAAATACTAGAGCTTCACACGAGAGCGAGATTTTTCTTGTCCCTTCTCGTTTCCGTCTCGGAAAAGCGAGACGAAACGAGACGAGTCGTTTCGAAAAATAGGCGAAACCGAGACCACATACAGCGCAACCCGAGAGTCTCGTTTTCGGCCTCTTAAATTTTTTTTTGTAAAGTTTGTATTCGAAAAATTAGAAAAGGTTGTGAATATCTGTGAAATATTTTATTTTAAATTAAACTAATTTTTTACATTTGTGTGTCAACTTTTTAACTTTTCTTATTACTTCTTATGGTAACGTATCTCTCATCGTAAATATCTTTCCGTGCAGATTTTTATATTTTAGGTTTGAATGTGCTTTTTTCAGGATCGATTTTTTACTCTCGTAATAAATATATATTTACAAAATTATCCATTGTTATCTACCATTTCGTTTATATATTGTAATAGTATTTATTATCGTTCTTCCGAATTAAGCGAGACGAGACGAGACTACTGATAACGAGACGAGACGGAGACTTAAACGAGACTTATTTTTGGGAATTGGCGAGACCGAGACGCAAAATTTCAGCGATATCTGACGGATAGTTTCTGAGAAGTTTTTTCGAAGATTCTTTAAAAATTTTCTAATGATAAGATCCTGACAAAATTTCTCGATAATTTGCAAGTTGGCGTACTACAACTAATTACCTTGTTAGAATTGGATCGGTTTCGTATGTTTTGAATTATTGAGGAAATAACAACAAAATTTCAGATAGGTATAACTCTAGTACCATGAGGACGATTATGCCTTTTAACAATCTCAAATGTCGCAATTGGATGTGCAACTTACCCCAAAAATTTCAAGTTGCTATCCCTTCCCGTTCTCAAGTTATCGTGGCAACGGCCAGCCATCAAATTTTACCCATCGTTTTAGACTATTTTCGGCCAAAAAGTTACAGACATTTGAGCAAAATGATAGCACGCTGTTCCCCATAACGTGCGTGCAAAAAAAAACATTGATAAAAAATCTGTCCGATATCGCTGAAATTTTGCAGGAGCCTTCAAAACCTAACTATATAGGCAAGTTCCAAATTTGAACATCAGCAGCCTAGGGCGAGTTCAGTATCTGGATGGGTGACTGTTGCCACGACTTTCCAACGGAAAGAGAAATTTTCAAGGTAGGTTGGGCAGTTAGGTTCATTGTTGGGCTTTATCGGCCAAATGGTTTCGGAGTTATACCCATCTTAAATTGTGTTATTATTTCCTCAATACCTCAAAATATACAAATACGATTCCAATTAAAACTTAGTAATTACTTGTAGAATACTAACGTACTAATTATCCTGACTCTTCGAATGTGAGATGGCGTTATAAAAATTTCTGCGCGTATGTTCTGGGGAACATCACGTTATCATTTTGCCTAAATGTCTGTAACATTCGATTTTTTTTTACGAAAATGGTCTCAAACGATTTGGTTCGACTCCTCGATGAAGAATTTGAGGTCAAATTTGATTCTCTCCGGCCGGCCGTTGCCACGATAACTTGAGAACGGAAAGAGCTAGCGACTTGAAATTTTCAGGCTAGGTGGCGCATCTCAATACGACGGACAAGTTCGTTAATGGGCATAATCGGCCCAATGGTTTCCAAGTAATGATTTCGTTTTCAACCAATATAGATCCGATCGAATTGAAACTTGGTGAATAGTTGTAGAATATAAACCTAAGCACGTTTGTGAAATTTTTTGAGAATCCTATCGCTAGAAAATCATAAAAAAATTGTCACGATAACCTGAGATCGGAAAGAGATAGCGGCTTGAAGATTTCAGGTTAGGTTGCGCATCTGAATGCGACATTTGAGTTTATTGGACACTTAATTCGAATTTACCATGGTAAATTCGATTAAGGGTGTCAAATACAGAAGAATGGACAATAGAACATACGCGCAAAAGCTCCTGACTTCAGAGTGCTTGAACCAATTTTTATACAATCAGAGAGAATTTCGCAACAGCAACCTTGAGTAATTAAGTTACACGGAATTATACGGAACTAGTCATACCCAGTCCAGATTTTTCGTTCAGAAGTTTATAATATTCGAAACAAGTTTCGCGCCGGTTTGAGTCATCTAGATACGAGATGGACTTGATATTTATTGTCAGTCGATCGAGTGCCGAATTCACGTTCATTCATTTTCGGTGTTTATTTAAATCGCATGAATAATGTCGTTAATTTTGAATTTTGAAATTGTGGAAAAGTTCGTGAAAATAACACATGTGCGAATGGACATTATCCGAGTGCGAAAGAATTTCAAGGTGCAAGATTATCTCTGGACAATGGTTTGTTGGTGGTTAAAACACGACGTCATTCTGGACTTTTGCTGTCAGATTGTGCAGAAGCCTTCACAAGGATTCCAAAATAAACAGCAGTAAGTACATATAAATAAATGTAGATAAATACAGAAAAGTAATATGACAGATTTCGTCGAAATACTTATTCTAAGTAGTAGTTACTCTCTTGATTTATCACATTTCAATATAGGAATATACAGTGCGCGTCAAAATTATGGAACACATTCATTTTCTCAGAAGAAAAATATTTGGCAACAAAATCCTGAAACAGGTCAATTTTTGTTCCACTTTTACCAAATTTGTATGCATTTTTGAAGGATTTTTGTTGCACCCTGTGCCATCTTCATCAACCCTCTAAATTTTTTTAATAGGGAAACTGGGTCATGTAGTACTTTTTTGGCAAGGTCTCTGTATCTTCTCTACAGGCATGCAGATATTTTTCCTTTATGATGCAGTTCTTTCATAAGAATAAATTGATATAATTCTCAACTCTTTGCTAATATTTGTGGAGGACCTAAGCAACCTAATTACCAGCATGCCAAGAGGCGCTGAACTGTCACTGCAGCTAATGGTAAACATACCACGTATTAGGGTCATGAGAAAGATGGTACAACATTTTTATTTCAATTGTGAAGCTATTTTGTATAACAATTCCTTATTTCCGTAATAACTTTCGAATGAAAGTTACAGTTTGGGATTAAAATATTATTATTTTGGTATCCTGAATTTTTGCCTGGTTACCAATACCAAAATTCAATTATATAATGTGAGCTAATCTGTCAGCTATATCCCTAGTTTCTTGGAATAGTTTAGCACGTATCACATATTATGTTGGATTACAGAAAAGCATGATTTACTGTGAATTGTTCATTTCAGGTATATTGCACGTTTATTCTTCCGCTATTCACATTGTTCCTGTGATTCCATTAAATGGATACGAGTATTAGGGCGAGGACTTATCTCCACCGTCCACAGTGTGAAATATTGCCGTTATTTATGGTTTTCGCCCTGAATAATCTGTTGTTGTTTCAAGCTCAAAAAATTTGCCAGAATTGAAGATGAGGAAAAACTTTGGAAAAGAACTTGTTCATCCAATATTTCCAATAATATAGATCCGATCGAGTTCAAATCAATAACTCGTCTGTAAAATATGGTTTCGAAGATGGCAAATTTCAGTGATATCTAACTCAATGTTTGTGGAAAACATATTTTTTTTCAATTCTCTAGTGAGAGAGAGATATATACATATATTTATTAATGAATTGCAAAATACATATTAGTTCACAGGTCTGTTTCAAGTTAACATAAATCACACAAATAGTAATAGTGGTAGTAATAAAAATAAATATGTTGAGCCAACATGAAAAAATTACTAAAAAGCATACACTGAACAAAATTAAATAGGCATCAATAGATGGAAATTAGGGCGACTTCAGATCACTGAAATCTATTCTAAATCAGTCTCTGAAATGACCATGTTTGTGAACTCTTCCACAGAATAAAATTCGAGCTGGAAGTCTGCGGTTAAAATCATCTTCATTCAGTTCGTGCTGTGAATGGATCTTGGAAGGGTTTCATTGATGGCATTTTAATTTTCTAAAAACCTATTTTCCCCTATAGTTCTCGAAGACAAATGGGTAATTTCCTCCAACTCTAATAAACGTTCAATGCCATATCCTCTCGAATTGCTGAATATTCCTTCACGTATCCGAACTCCTCATACTTCCTGATTATTTCACTAAAAGCACCCTGAGTTGCAAGTAATCATAAACTTCTTGATAGATACGTGTTCTCCACAGCCCCTAATTATCAGAATTTCCATTCTGTCTTTTTACAGTAGGTGAATAAAAATCAACTAATTAAATTCAGATATATACGACTGCCAATTCCAACGATTTACAATATTCTCTGTAGGCAAGTAGGTACGTACAAGACATCCGGTTTGTCTAAAATATTTGTTACGAGTTTCAGTATCAATACTAGTATCGTGTTTGTAATAAAAAAGTATTTACTTGATGGAGACTTTATTTGAAAATATTCAGATGTTTTTCAAATTCAAAAAATCTCGGGAATTATTTGCCCAAATACTGTTACATGTGCATTACTTAATCCAGAATTGTATGATCTATCTATGCCAAGAAAAAATAGGGGCTTGAAATTTAAAAAAAAATACAAGGGCGTCTCTGCCTGGTCACGGGAAATTGTAGAGAAATAAGAATTAATTAATTAATTTACCTTAAAAATTAATTATTGTTCCTCAAAAAATTATTATATATCAGAAACTATTCGTCCGACATTGCTGAAATTCTGTGAGAACCTGCAAAACCTAACTCAACGATCGGATCTATATTGTAGGAGATCCGAGCAGCCTTGTACGAGTTCAGTAGATGGATGGGTGACCGTTGTCTCGATAACTTTCGAACGAAAGGAGATAGAGACTTGCAATTTTCAGGGTAGGTTGCACATCTTATTGGGAGAGGTAAGTTCGTTTTTGGGCTCAATCGGTCCATCGGTTTCGGAGTTATACCCACCTAGACTACCTCGATAACTCAAAAAAATTGAACTCGATCGCATTGAAGTTTGGTAACTGGTTGTAGAACATCGACATAAAGGCGTGTGTAACATTTTGTGAACCCCTAGAACATTTTTAAACAATTTCCAAACAAAAATTTGTTCGAGCACTGACGTGAAGTCAGGAGCTTTTGCGCGTATGTTCTATTGTCCATTCTCCTGTATTGGACACTGATCAAGGATATATAATGCCACCTCCTGTGTGAACTCAAGCATGCTGACCGAAAGCTAATGTTTATCCCTTCCAGCAGATTCATATCATTGACGTGGGAGTAAAATTATGGAAACATTATTCATTACTGGAGTTGAATTCCGAACTTCGTTGGAATGTAATTAACTATTCTTTGACATTAAAATTCATTTACTTCAAGTAAAACGAGCGCAAGTCGTCGAAGTATTTCAATTTCATCTTCATTTCAATACTGTTAACATCTGGAGAAAGGAAATAGATAATTTTGATATTCTATTCAAGCTGTTAGAGGTAGAGCTGGTATCCAAAAACAAGCCAGAGTAGTACGAGGAAAACCCTCGACGAAGTACAAAGGCTGGCCTGTGTGTGTGTATCACTGGAGCTGTGGGAACCTGTCCTACCAGGGCACTTGAGATTATAACAAATCTCACACCACTTCATCTAGTGATAGACAAAATGGCTCATGAAGCCATTCTCAGAATATCTAGGAAAGGAACAGGTAATAAGAGTATTAAAAACCAGAAAGCCTGGTTCTCTCTTACTAGGTACATTTCATCAGCGAATCTTCCTAGTGACGAAATGATCAAGAAAGTAAGCATCGAAAAGAACTTCACTATGATGTTCGGTAGGGAAAAATACTGGGACAGGAAATCCACCAGCCAAATTGTTGAAAGAAATGCTATTAAATGGTACACAAAAACCACTACAGGAGCTGGCGCAGGAATATATGGGCCAGGCACCAAATGCTCACTATCGCTAGGCTCCTATCCGAACATATTTCAAGCAGAAGTACTTGCAATAGAAAGATGCGTGGAAATGAACCTGCAAAGAAACTATCAGAGATGTGATATAGCAATCCACTCTGACAGTCAAGCTGCTATTAAAGCTCTGAGCTCCCATGTTATCGAATCCAAGCTAATATGGGAGTGCCGAAGAAAACTCAATGAAGTAGACAAGAACAACAGGGTCTCCTTGGTCTGGGTTCCTGGTCACGTGGGAATCATAGGAAATGAGGAGACCAGCACACTTGCCAAGAAAGGAGCACAAACCGCCTTTATTGGCCCGGAACCTAACTGTGGGGTTGGTAGATACACCTACAAAAGTGAATTCCGGATGAAAGAAGAAACTGAAAGATGTATTTTCTGGAGATCTCTCCCCGAAATATATCCCTCAAGAAATTCCTCCGGAACTTTGATACTGTTAGATCTAAGAAATACTTGGACCTCAGTAAGAACACGCTGCACCTCCTCACTGGCTTCCGCACAGGGCACTGCGGCCTCAGGAAGCATATGATCAGATTAGAGCTAGCAAAAACTGACGAGTGCAGATTCTGTTGGGAGGAGGATGAAACTCCTGATCACCTGATAACGGAATGCCTCGCCATCTCAAACCAACGCAAGGAATGCTGTGGGCAAGAAATCTGCAGGAGCGAAGACGTAGCCTCCTTGAAGCCATCCCAGATACTGGAGTTCATCAGAACTGTGGAACTGGAAGTCGAGCTTTAGATGGTAATGACATCCACAGCTCTCTATTTAGACTAAAATGGGTAAATTAAGTATCAATTGAGTGTTCGAAAACTCTTACTTACGCTGGAATGCACGATGTTGTAGATATGGAAATAAAAAAGATCGTTGTAGATTTCGTAGTAACATTTTCTTCATCATTGGAATCACACTGTGGAAAAATGAGCTATTTTGCGAGATAAAATTTCAAGTGTGAAATTATATTAGAGAATGCGATCGTCAAAAAGTGAAAAGCTCGTAATCTGAGGATATAACATGATGGTTAGGGGCTGCAATCATCCCTTATCGATCCCGGACAACTTCGATATGCCATTATTATTTGAGAAATGGTTTTTTTCTGTGATAAGGAGAGGAGCTATTTTTAGATTTTAACTTGTTGCTTAATTTTGGACTAAAGTGAGGTCAAAGGAAATATCGATCTCAGCAGATTCGAGTGTAGAATGTGCAACAAGTACGTCTGCGCAGTGAACGTACATTTCCTCTACTATTATGTCAAACTTTTCGCTGGATGCCTCAGTATACCCCAAAACGTGCACAACGGCAATCACCAGCGGAAGAAGTGCGTTCATCACGAGAGTCCATGTAAGTTGAATATTCTCTGATTTTTTCATGAATCATCTGTATTGAATTATTGATATTTCGATTAAGGGGAATATTTGAAGGTGGCTTTAATTCATAACTTGTTGTTTATCATGAATTTCGGAAATTTCGAACTTGTTGAAAACTTCTACATTTTTGAGGGATTATAAATTAATTGCAACCGAATTATAATAAGAAATATGTTATTGTTTCTCATGTTTCTGATATGAAACTAATTGTTCTGAAATCTGAACATTATTTGGCATTTTCTTCTAGGAAAATTTTGATTTCAAAAGGGGTCTTTGCAGATTTCATTTCATAATTTCTTAACTTAACCCCCCTGATCTTCATTGAAAATTTTAATGAATACGTTTTTTACGAGGGTGTCATAATTTCGTAAAAATGTCTTCATTTTTAGCCGTGAATAATGTAGAATAAGTGGGTGTCTATCCGACCGTTTTGTTGATGTGATCCCTTATGTTCGTGGCCTTTCTGAAAAAATTAGAAGAATCGGTTTTAAGTTCAATATATGAACCGTCTTCAAAACACAGAATGATCTTAGGTCTTTATTAACGAAAACAAAACCCATAAATGAAAAACAAAAATTAAAAAACTGTGTATATAATATTCCTTGTATTTGTGGTAAATCATACACAGGAGAAACATCAAGACCACTAGAAGTAAGAAAGTCAGAGCATAAGAATAACTTGAGAAATAGAGACGTACAGAAATCAAAAATAGCAGAACATGTATGTACAATCCAAGGAGATCACATGATGGATTGGAGTAATACAAAGATTCTAATGACAGAACCTGATTTTATGAAAAGGAAACTTAAGGAGTCAACTTGTATTTTATTGAACAGAGAATGCAATTTTGCAAATTGCTCAATTGGTATTGACCATATTTGGCTAAATTTATTGAAAAAGGAGTTGGAACTTGGAAATTTCTATGCGAAGTAAAACTATGTTAGCTATGATTTTTTTAAATACTGTCAATGTGACAATTCTTGAATTTCACAAAAAAATTATCAACAAAATAATTCTAACGATTTTCATTGAGCGTCTGACGAAGGAGTCTGATATAGACTCCGAAACGTTACGATATAGTTGTTTCTTCGTTGATGTTGTTTCGTTGTTGTTTGTTAGGCAACATTGTTCAATTGATTGCTTCTAACAAATATCCTGTGTTTCTTACGCAGAAGCAAATCACAAAATATTTAATTTTTATTTTATAGATATTTTTCAGAGTTTGGGAGAGAAAACCCAAAAAAAACCGTTGAATAATGAGTATACCTCCCACAGTATCCTTTAATGTTCACTAAAGATAAGTTAAATATCGAATGATATGTTATTACTAAATGTTATGCCCTCCAGTTTTTCCAATTATAACTCGATACCTCCGTTTATTTGAGTGTAGGTATTTCAAACTAAAGCCTTCATTTTCCCAGTTATAAAAAGAGTAAACTGACTTAATTTGCTCCCCAATTTAACGCATGCTCGCCGGCATAATTAAAAGATAGTGTTCCTGCTGAATTTCTCAAGAGAGCGGTATAAATTCACTTAATTTGATTGTTCGGCTCGATGTTGAATGTATTGCTGATTGCTTCTGTGTTGTGGCTGATTATCTCCTCTGAAAACAGGGAAACAATCACATCGTATTTCATGAAACAAATAGAACGAATCAGGATTTTCACTACTTCGGGAAATTGTGTGATTCACATTATGATTCCTAGATACAGGGAAATTTTAGTCGATTCAACGGAGATTTCGAATGGAAGGAGGAACATATTGACCATCCAGTAAATGTAATTTTGGCTGAACCGAGAATCCTACAGATACATTCGTGAAAAAACGATAAATCTGATTTATCCTAACTAATGGGATGATTTGAGAAGACCTCGAGTAAGTCGATCCATTGCAGTTCCTTTTAGGAAGAATGCTTCAATTATTCGACTCGAAAATATGATACACCAAGGTTCTTTTTCGCGAAGGAAAGTTAATATGGAAAACCATTGAATACCTTTTACTTTTTGAGTGTGAGGCAGATTAGTTTTCTATCATTAATGGTTTTTCTCTCAATTTTACTGAATGTATTTCAGTTATAGATCAATGTCAAGAGTGAGTTTCTTTATCAATTTGTTTTCTAACTCCTATACAGAGTGATTCACGAAGACCGTTCGTTAGAATATTTCAAAGGAAGACTTGAGATGAGCACTTGAAATTTCATAGGTGAGCTTTGTTGGGAGAGATGAATTCTTGGAAAATATTTCAGATTTCCGGTTTCACCGGAAATGATACCAACTTTCGTTTTTTAATGTAATACCTACCCAGTTTTTTCATTGATAATCAGATTACCCATTGAATTCTACATTGTTTCAATGCGTTACTTACATATTTTCCTCAGAAAATTCGTGGGAAATCTGAAAAAAACCCTTTAGATTTTCTCAAATAGGGCTTCATTCCAATATCAATAAGTTGTAAATTTTTGCATGAATGTTACTTTGTTAATTCAAAATTCAATTGAACATACAGGGTGTTTCCATTTCAATGTCAAAGTCAGTGATGACATTTGAGCATTTTAGAGCAGTGGTATTACACTTACCTATGCACTATTTTTGGCGCACTTGTTTTTCAGAACAGACTGCTTATCAATGTGCCCAAATGTCTGTAGTTTTAGAATTTTTGGATGAAAATGGTCTTAAACGATTTGGTTCGACTCACTGATCAAGTGAGGCAAAATCGATTCTGTCCGGCCGGTCTGGCCTGAACGGAATGAGCTAGACAGTTGAAATTTTCACAGTAGGTTTAGGAGATAGACATCTCGGTTGAGTTTGTTATTGGGCAAAATCGGCCCGATGATTTCGGAGTTATAAAAAAAAATTGTTTTTACATTACAAATTTCAAATTCGATTTTTTTAAGCTCTAACAAGCTGATAATTTTGGAGATAGGATTCTTCAAAATTTCAATGATAAATCGTACTCCTGCGTTTCCACAGAATAATGTACTTAATTATTCTATCTATGAATTATTGTATGATTACATGTCGTATTATTTTCCTATGAGAGGTAAATGTCAAAATTTTCAGAGTGGATTTGAGGAATGAATATCTCGGATAAGTTCGTTATTGGGGAGAATAGGTCTATTTGAATTCAATTTCTTTCATGATGTAGTTCTATCGTAAGAATCCATTTTTATAATTCTCAGAGACTAATAATTTCGGAGATATGATTTGTTAATGTTTGAACAAGAGCGCCAAAGCTCCTGTCCACAGGGCTTTTTCAGCAATATTCTATTCATAAATTTATATGGTTTTTTAACGTAGATTTCAGCAGACAGATAAAAAAATGGGCTCTCATTTGAAAAAAAAATGAATTTTGAGGTTGTTGTCATGACTGACTTTGACATTGAAATAGAAAAACCCTGTATGTTCAATTGAATTTTTAATTAACGAAGGAGAAGTATAGGTCTTCTGACAGAAGATAGAATATTAAGAATTATCATGAAAAAATATAAGTTATTAACATTGGAATGAAGCCCTATTTGAGAAAATTTAAAGGGTTTTTTCAGATTTCCCACGAATTTTCTGAGAATAATATATAAGTGTACATTAAAACAATGTAGAATTCAATGGATCTGGTGAAACCGGAAGTTGAACGAATCTGAATTTTTTTCCAAGAATTTATATCTCCTAACAAATCCTAACAATAAAATTTCAAGTGTTTATTTCGAGTATTTAGTTGAAGTATTCAAACGAACGGTCTTCGTGAATCACCCTGTATGAGTGATGAAATGGTCCATTTTGATGTACTCGACATAGTTTAAAATACCCATCAGAAGATTGGTGTTGCAGAAGATACAGAATATGTCAGTTGAGGATAAATATGTAAAAAGTTCCTACTCATCAGCCGATGTTTCGTATAATTATGTTCAAACTTCATCAAGGCCGGCAATTTGATTTTGTATGTCGCTCTGGTATCCGGGTTTTATTTATTATCGAACTCGGAATTGTGTTCTTTGGTCTTGAAGAAGATAAGGACATTGTTGGTTGAGGATAAATAATAAACTTCCTACTTATCAATCACCTTTTCGTTCAATTATGTTTAAACTACATCAGGGCCGACAATTTCACCAAAAGACACAAAATCATGTGGGAAATAAATCCTCATCTTTCAAAATATCTTCATCTAGCTAGTTTCAGATACAGATAATGAATATTCGATATTGAAAGTATCAACAGGTCACATTTGAGCTCCACCCAGCACGTCAATAAGTTTAAACCGAGAGAAAACTCCTGGAGAAAACACAATTCTCCTGTGAATTGACTCAGAGGAAAGTTTTTCCACGGAATCATGTCTCACGCTTAGTTTAAAGAATTGGAAACCCGACGTGTAATGGATTTCTGAAATTTTGAACCCCAATGCACCCCTGTCCGTTATAGTTATAGGGATATTCAGCATGAATAACAGCTACGAAACTTTCGAACGGAACCCCATTTGCACTTCACGTATTCTTACGCTATAATTGGATTGATAATCGCCCACGGACCACTTTATTTCTCGGCGTATTCCTCATCTTCTAGTTTCCGTGTAAGCTGAAATAAGAAGCTGGGCTGAAGCCGAAAGTTGACAACTGGGAAATCTCCGCCAATTTTTCAAGCAATTTCATGACCGCAGCAAAAGCACAGCCGACGAGAACGCGTCGAATTTTTGCGCCTTGCTATTCGCAGCAAATATTTAACATCCTACCGCAACGTGACCTGAACTGTCTTAAATTATATAATAAGGTTCGCAGCCACTTCAGAAGGGTGAGTTTGCTTGCATTTAGTGTCAAGGTGAAATCTCTAATGTTTTGATCGGCTTTCAAAACTCACTTGAGCTCTAAATAGTCTAAATAGAGATTGGTTGTACGCAGGGCGAGTTCTTAGGTTGTACAGGTGGGCCAAATTGGACACTTTTCATGAGAAACTCATAGGTGAAAATCGCATGTCGTTATCTATCACCGTTAGATAGTTACAGGATTTTATCTGAAGAAATCAACCTTTAGATAAGTAGGCTTTGGAGGATGCCATGATTAATTAAATAATGCAAATTATATTCAAACAAATTTTAAACAGTTAAAGCTCAGGTGAAAAGTTACTGTTACTGAAATATACAGGGTCATTATTTTAAAGGGACAATTAGCCATATATGGAAAAGTAAAAATGATATGCTCAAAAAATTCACACACAAAGGTTCTTGACCATAAAACTCCTTTTTTTCAATATTGGCAGTTTTCTACTACTTCCGGTTATAACGAAAATTGCTACCAACTTCCTCATTTTGAATGGCCACCGTCATTTTTTATTCCTCAATTAAATTCCTCCTCGATAATCAAGGTCCGTTTATTCAAATATATCTATGGCCATCTTTGATAGTTTTGGAGTGTATTTGCATTAAAAAAAAATTGACCGTTAAATGGGTACTTTGACGATTTGTATATCATTGACTGTAACATAAAACAATGAAATTTTGGGAGTACTTATCTATAAAAAAATTGGTTCAAGCCCTGTCGACAGAAGCTTTGGCGCCCTTGTTCAAACTTTGACAAATCATATGTCCGAAATTATTGGTCTCTGGGAATAATATAAATGGATTCTTACGATGGAACTGCATCATAAAAGAAACTTAATTAAAATTAAATAACGAACTTATCCGAGATATTCAATCCTCAAATCTACACTGAAAATTATATTATATAAATAAAACAATATTGCAGTTTTGTTTTCACTGGAGATTCTGAACCCAATTTGATTATGAATCTTACCAAAGAATATATTTCCATCATCATATGGATTATCCACGGGCATTTTATTATCACCATAAAAGTATAATATCATATCATCCTCATAATTCTACGATAGCTGAGGTTATTTCATTGGTCATTTTGCATTCAATCATACTCTGTTTTCTAGAACAGGAGGTGTATAACGAACCAGAAATAATTTTGATCTTTATCTCTCATGGGAAAATGAGATGACATGTAAGATCACGGATCATATATTAATTCATGGATAGAATAGTTAAGTACAGCATTCTGTGAAAACATAGAAGTACTAGTCATTAATGAAATTTCGAAAAATCATATCTCCAAAAGTATTAGCTTGCTAGAGTTGAAAATGATATCAATGGATTTTTATGGTGAAATTGCATCTTGAAAAAATTGAATTTGTAATTAGTGATGTAAAACAAATTTTTTTTCGTTACTCCGAAACAATCAAGCCGATTTTGCCCAATAACAAACTCAACCCAGATATTTATCGCCCAAACCTACTCTGGAAATTTCAACTGCTTAGCTCATTATGTTCGAGAGTTATTGTAGAAACAAAATTAAACAATTTTGAAATTTTATTTTTTATACTTTACGGCAACCAGATCAATACAAAACTTCGCATGCATTTAAAGGTCATTATTCTACAAGTTGATGCTGAATTTCATATAGATCGAGTGATCGGTTTCGGAAATATTTATAAAAATTGTTTTTACCAAAAACGGCCATAACTGCGAAACCGCTCGGTGGATTACGCCCGTTAACGAACTCGTCCGAGGTATTTACGCTCTTAACCTACCCCGCAAATTGCAATCTTCTTACTGCTTTTGTTCGAGAGTTATCGTGTTAACGGCCGGCCGGACAGAATCGATTTCGACCAAGGATTCTTGGTAGGTGAGTCGAACCAAATCGTTAAAGACCATTTTCAGCCAAAGATTCGAAAATTACGGACATTTGGGCAAACTGATAAGCACTCTGTTCCGAGGAACAAGAGTGCAAATGGTGTTGAATCAAGAAATAGTATTAATTTGTCACGACAATCCCACAGGGTCTCCACAAATTATAAATATAGTTTTTTCAAAGGAACTCGATTTTTTCATTTAAGATAGTAATTCTGCGCAAAATTGAAGACCTCACCCTGTATATTATCATATTGTATTTTTTCCAAAAGATATGTGAATATCTGTGCATGCGCTTGTAAATTATTGTGATATTTCATCGTGTGTGCTAATTATTTGATTTCCATTGAGTTTGATAAACCAAAAGTGGCGCGATTCATTTCCACCAAGCAGTGATATTTAATGGGAAAAGGGAGAGAGTGGAAACTCGTGAAAATTGCTTATCCAAGTTCGCGCGGAATTAGTCGAATTGGAATAATTTCTGAAACCTGTTTTGGCCCGTGAAGGATTGAATCCATAAGATAGGAGTTTTCGTATGGTATTATTTCAGTCACATTCGCTCTTGAAATACAAACGAATTCTTTATTTGTGCTTTCCGAAATGAGGAAGGCAGAAAATTGACCCGCCAGGTAATCGTATCCAAATTTATGCATAATAACTGACAGTTATTGAATCTGTGTAAAAATTATTGTCGAATACAAGAGCCAACGTTATGTTATAAACATGAAATTGAGATAAATGAAAAATAATAACTCTGTCATACTCTGTTTTGGAATGAAACATTTCTCTATCAAATTTTATATTTACCTGTGAAATTATCGGAACCATTTTCATATAAAACTGAATACAAACCCCTAAAATTCTGTGTAATACTCCAACATTATACAGTTTATTGGGAAGGCGACATCGGTTAGTGTGAACATAGCATACCGCTTGCTATGCCAATTAAAATTGCATGCAGATATCAACAAACTGTCACTCGGTTATTAATCAAAACTGATCAATTTGCTCTTGATACATGCCCTGAAAATTATTGGAGGTATGTGGAACAAAGATGAAAATCCACAGTATCGGGAACTTGCATGCAGTCAGTTTTTGTACGTGTTTCAACAAAAGGTTGTAAATACTCAATAGGATTCTCATGCTATCATTCTGCCCAAATGTCTGTGATATTCGAATTTTTTGCCAAAAATGATTAAGATAAAATACACAGGTCAGAAATAGAAATTCTGAGATCTTACACAATTCTCTCATAACTCAAGTCTGTCGTTGGAATAGTCTGAAATGTATTCGTATCTACCATATCGATGGTAAATTCGATTGACAGTGTTCAATATTGGTGAATAAAACATTATTAACAGCAATTTTGTCAGCTGAAATTCCATAAATACTTCGAGTCACCATTTTACAATTGAGTACCAAATTTTAGCTGGATGAACTTCGTATTAGCCCGAAATAGACAATGGGAAATGCACGCAGAGGCTTATAAATTTGCCCAAATGTCTGTAATTTTTGGCTGAAAATGGTCTTAAACGATCAAGAATCCGTGGTTCAATTCGATTCTGTCCGGCCGCCCGGCCGTCCGTCCGGCCGTTAAAACGATAAATCTCGAACGGAAGGAAATAGAAGATTGAAATTTGCAGGGTAGGTTTGGAGCGTAAATATTTCGGACGAGTTCATTAACGAGCGAAATCCATCAAGTGGTTTCCGAGTTATGGCCGTTTTTAGTAAAAATATTTTTTATGAATATTTCCGATAGCGATCACTTGATCTATCTGAAATTTAACATCAAATTGTAAAATAAATACCTTCAAAGGCATGTGAAGTTTTGTTGATCGGGTTTTGCCGTAAAGTGTCAGACAGAAAATGTTTTAATTTTGTTTCTACAATCACTCTCGAACAGAATGAGCTAGGCAATTGGAATTTTCTGAGTAGGTTTCAGAGGTAAATATTTCGGTTAAGTTCGTTATTGGGTAAAATCGGTCTGATGGTTTCGGAGTAACGAAAACAAATATTTTTTTTTACATTACAAATTTCAAATTCAATTTATCTTTAAGATGCAGTTGCAACATAAAAATCCATTGATATTGTTTTCAACTCTAAAAAGCTGATGCTTTCGGAGATATGTATATATATATACAGGGTGTCCCAAAAATACCACGCGAAAGTGACACTGGAGATAGATTGGTATTAGGTCTATCAGATAGCATCAACATGACCTCAGTAAAAGTCCGCTGGTTTTCGAGATATCACCACTTTTGTGTATTTTTTAAAAATCTCCAGTTTTCGGTCTTTTATCGCCTAGCATTGCTAGAAATTACTTCAAACTCATGTTTTTTTTTACCTAGGCTATCCTGAATAGTTGCTTAAAACAATGAAGTAATAACTTCACCGACAACTAGAACAAAATCCTTCAAAAAATGCCTAACTTGTTGTATTTTATGCCGAAGTTAAAACGTTAACTTAAATTTGACTGACTGCTGTGAAAAAAAATTATATCAGACTGAATTGACAAATAATCGCAAAAACTGGTCCATTTCATGCCCTTTTCAAAATGATACAACACTACCAATTTTTTTTAATCAGAACCAGAATTGCTACTTATTAAAAAAAACCAAAACCCTTATCGACTAACTCGCTCCCACATTCATTGTTTTGTATCATGGAAACCGGTCCGACTTTCACAGACTAGGGGTCTTCGAATAGTCTAGACCAGGGGTCACCAAATGGCGGACCGCGGTCCGGATGCGGATCGCGAACCTTTTTTTTGCGGACCATTTTTCCAGAAAACATGTATTCTTGATTAAAAAAATTCAGATAACTTTTCGTTTTAGTTACTAATTATAGATATTGGATTTAGATTAACTGCTAGTCAAATTCTTATGCCATCATAATGCTATCAACGACCCGCGACAGATATACAGATTTTGTGAACGGACCTCCAATGAAACTAATTGGTGACCCCTGGGTTAGATACTAGAGAAAACTTTTTGGCGTTTGACGGATTTACTCATTTCCTAATATTTTCCGAACGGATAGAGATACAGAGGAAATAGATACATAAATCTAAACGTCGTCCACCGACCAATATATACACCGGATATCGAGATGTGAAAATCATAGATTTCGGACGGGAAAGAAGAATTTTCCTTCGATTCCGGGTCAAAAATATTTCTAAGTGCCGACCCAAAAAATTTTTTTCATGGTATATCGATACGGAGCTCGTGTCTAGTTAAATCGAGGTCGCTGATCACGAATATGCAATTAGTTTTTCCCTAAGTGGCGTACTTTGGAAAAATTTTCACTTAGAGTGAAAAAATGGACGAAAATAGGTCAATTTTGGAAGTTCACACCGCCCAAAAAAATCGGAGTAAGGTGTTGTTGATTTTTGCCCCCATATATGGATCCTTTATCTACTGAATAATCCAAACAGAAAATGTCCAGGCCATACTATTCGGAAATTATGATTTTTTTCCCAAGGGTCTGTTTTTCGGAAAATTCATTTCGCGGTATTTCCGCGGAAAATTCTCTAATGAAATATCCGATCATATATTCGTAATCTACGGTCCCGAATTAGTAAATGACGTAATTTGCATCGAAATCGGAGACCGGTCGAATTTTGGCAATTTTTTAATACATTAGCCTTAAAAAAATCCCATTTTTCGAGAAAAATTTTTTGACGCAAAACTATGAAACGGGTACTTATTCTTATAGATTCGGGGCCGTAGATTCCGAATCTACCATCAGATATTTATTACAAACATTTTCCGAGGAAATATCGCGGAAAGAATTTTCCGAAAAATAGACCCTCGGGAAAAAAATCATAATTTCCGAAGCGTACGACCTGGACATTTATTGTTCGGATGATTCGATAGATAAAGGATCCAAATATGACGTAAAAAATCAGCAACACCCTACTCCGATTTTTTTGGGCGGTGGAAAGTTCCAAAATTGACCTATTTTCGTCAATTTTTTCACTTTAAGTGAAAATTTTTCCAAAGTACGCCACTTAGGGAAAAACTAATTACATATTCGTGATCAGCGACCTCGATTTAATTAGACACGAGCTCCGTATCGATATACCATGAAAAAAATTTTATGGTCGGCACTTAGAAATATTTTTGACCCGGAATCGAAGGAAAATTCTTCTTTCCCGTCCGAAATCTATGATTTTCACATCTCGATATCCAAATTTTCCCCGATGATTGGTCGGTGGACGACGTTTAGATTTATGTATCTATTTTTTCTGTATCTCTATCCGTTCGGAAAATATTAGGTAATGAGCGAATCCGTCAAACGCCAAAAAGTTTTCTCTAGTATCCAACACATACAAAAATCTACAATTTTCCGATTAGGTCGACGCGGCTTTGGTTATTCACTAAATCGGGTACGCAGATCACGAATCTGTAATTAGATTTTCCGTATCTCGATTAGTTTCGGAGCAATGACGAAGAAAGTCGCAATTTCTGGCTCTACCTCCGGAAAATGGACTAATCAGTCGGATTTTTCGCCATATTACCAAAATTAATCGAGATACGGAAAAACTAATTACAGATTCGGAATCTACGCCCTCGGCGTACGTAAAATTCTAGATTTCTGTATGGGTTAGAATCTAGACAAAGGACTCACAGCTCTGGCAATGTGTTAGTTGTTGTATGCATTTTATCAATATTTCACAGGAAATAGGTCATAAATACTTCTACAAGGGTTGAAGTATTACAAGATATTTTACTTGCAATTCTCTTTCCGTGGAAAATATTAATTTCAAGGGTGAGACCACCCATGCAAAAATAAACCAGTTAACCCAAAACATTTAAGTTTTACAAGCGAGCTGCTTTGTTTAGAAATACAAATGGGCGCTTCCCAACATGTGAAGTCATGGGACGCAACAGTGGTGATATCTCGAAAACCAGCGGACTTTTACTGAGGTCATGTTGATGCTATCTGATAGACCTAATGCCAATCTATCTCCAGTGTCACTTTCGCGTGGTATTTTTGGGACACCCTGTATAATTATATAATATATATATATATATATATATATATATATATATATATATATATATATATATATATATATATATATATATATATATATATATATTTTTAATTTCAATAATGAATTGTACTTCTATGTTTTCACAGAATGCAGTACTTAATTATTATATCTAAGAATTAATATATGATCTGAATTCTTACATGTCATCTAATTTTCCTATGAGAGATGAATTTCAAAATTATTTCTGGTTCTTTATTCTTGATATAAAATACACCTCCTCTTCTAGAAAACAAAATATGATTGAAAACAAAATGACCAATGAAATGACCTCAGCTATCGTAAAATTATGAGGATGATATGATATTATACTTGTAAGATGATAATACAATGCCCGTGGATAATCCATATGATGATGGAAATATATTCTTTGGTAAGATACATAATCAAATTTGGTTCAGAATATCTCCAGTGCAATATTGTCTAAGTTTTAATTGATATAATATAATTTTCAGAGTAGATTTGAGGAATGAATATCTCGGATAAGTTCGTTATTGGGGAGAATCGGTCTGTTTGAATTTAATTTCTTTCATGATGCAGTTCTATCGTAAGAATGCATTTATATCATTCCCAGAGACCAATAATTTCGGAGATATGATTTGTACAAGTTTGAACAAAAGCGCCAAAGCTCCTGTCCACAGGGCTTGAACCAATTTTTTAACCATATTTCATGAATATCAATTTAGGAGGAGACTGTTGTGTTGGACATACGGGTGAGGGACGATTTTTTTATTAAGAAGTAAGACGTGATGAGTCAAGAACGAATCTAACACATGCGTATTTCTGCTCGTGGGACATATCATGTTTTTGGGGAGATATGCGAACAACATTATCACATTCAAACACTATATTACGTGTAGAATTTCCACCTGCTGTGTTATTGGAGATTGGCCTCCTCCTACACCATTATGGTTGAACCCTTGAGCTTAACACACCAATCTTCCGAACAAAGTTGACATGAAATTGGTTTGAGGGATCCCGGTCTTTGAATATTACAGGGTTCAGACCAAATTAATGCCAACTTGAAGATATTAATTTTCCTTGCTGGTGAAAGAGGATATTTTAACTAAATAACTCAACGGCCATCCTCGAAAAACTAACATGATAGTATTACCTTATTCAGAATCTCCTGTCGAACATGGTTATTCTAGTTTAGCGCGAAATTAGAAGTTCAATATGGTACAACTCTTCCTTTACAATTAATCTGATATAACCCTTGAATTTTTCTCCACAGTCCTTTGATTTCTTACTCAGACCATATTTACACTGTTTTAGATTTCAAATACCATAATACGTTTATACACGGTGGCCCACATAAATCAGTCTAGCCGAAGACGCCGAGACAGGTCAATTTTTATTTGTAGGGGGGCATTTTGTGATTGCAAATTCGTGGATGTTACTGAGTGGAGTGGAGTGGCAACCTTCCGAGGGTTGCAATAGCAACAGCGGTCAAGTGACACACTATTTTGGGGGGTTTTACAATTATATACTAACTGACAAAGAAACTGCAAAACTCAGAAGGAGCTGTTTAAATTTAATTTTTTTTTTTTGTAAAACATAGATAGTATGGCAAGGAGTAAATGATTGAAATTTGGAGAAAAAAATCGTGAAGGTTTTTTCATGTAAAATTTTTTTGGTATTCACATATTGTAGTCGTTTTTTGAATTTTTTTAAAATTATGCAACAAACCAGCTGTTCGAGGAGATCTGATTTCGATGTTTAGTTGTTGTTAAAATGCCTAGAGCACGTGTACGCGGAATTTATCGCCAGCTAAGTGAATTTGAAAGAGGTCGAATTATTGGTCTACGGGAGGCGGGGTTTTCATTTCGAAAAATCGCTAACCGTACGAACTGAAATCCAACTACTGTTATGAGATGTTGTCAAGCGTGGTTTGACAATGCCCAAAATCGAAGAAGAGTAGGCGAAGACTTATAGCTATTAGAGTCAGATTTGTGACAACTCGATCTCTGGCTGATGAGTGGTTAGGAGAACAAGGCCATCCTGTAACTGTCCGAACGGTTTACCGCCAGATAAGGTCTTTTGGACTGCAGCATTATCGACCCCATCCTGTGTTACCTCTGACGGTTGGGCATCGCCGGCAACGATTACAGTGGTGCAAAGAACGTCAACATTGGAATGTGGAATGGCATCAGGTCGTATTTTCTGATGAATCTCGATTCTCCTTGGGTGCACATGATGGCCGAGGAAGGGTTAGACGACGTCTAGGAGAAAGGCGTGAACCTCAGTTTGTTATTGAGCGTCATGTACACTGGACAGTAGGCGTTATAGTGTGGGGTGCTATTGCACATACAAGTAGGTCACCTTTATTCTTTATTCGAGGTAACATTAAGACATATAGACGAGAAAAGTCTCGCTCTCGTATGAAGCCCTTCTCAAAACATCGTTTGGTTGCAGTTGCATTTCCCAAATAATGAATACAAAAAAATACGGAGGAATACTGTCAATATTTGATTTGTCAGATTCAACGGAAGTGCAGAAAAAGATTAACCAATTAGCCTCATAGCCTCTCAGAAATGCTCACAATTGCCGAGTCAATAATGATGTTTTTAATTGAGATATAAGATGCGCATAGCAAAAATATATTTTTCACAGTTATGAGTCGATTGAATGAACTAATTGGATATTACACATTTTAGATTGAAAAGTGTCGGAAGTCACCTTTTTAACATTGAATATTATGAATTGTATCTCAGTTTTCTGCTAGTTTTTCTTCCTTCCAGTGAGTAGGCATCTGATTATGTTGAAGTTCAGTTTTGCATTAGGTTTTCGTAGGAGGAAACATTATACCTGTCTCATTAAGGAAATCATGTTCGTAAGTGGGTAGTATAAAAATGTTAACTCGTGAAAGATAAACTTGGGTGTATCCGAAGTTCAGGGAACTCACCTCCACGGGGAGGAATTACCATGAGACTGAACAGTTGTTTTAAAATTCCATACCCTACTATACCCTCCTCAGACGATGGAGAAGCTTTCATCGCTGAATATTTTACGAAATTGAGCAGGGGAATAACAATAGGAACTTTATCGCAACCTCGTGAATTCTCATCCCACGAAATCAATGAATACAATATACCTGATCCGGCAACTGAGCGAAATTCTTCTAGTTATACTGACTGACAAAGAAACTGCAACACCCAGAAGCAGCTGTTTAAATTTTAATTTTTTTTTTGGTAAAACATAGGTAGTATAGCAAGGAGTAAATGATTGAAATTTCAAGAAAAAAAACGAAGGGTTTACAATTTTTTTTAATAAATTTGTTAACAATGTGTTTGTCCACCGCGATTATCTATACACTCCCCAACAAGTCTTGGCATTGATGCAATAAGTTGGTCTATTTCTTCTTGAGGGATATTATCCCAAGCTACCTGTAGTTCATGTATCAGAGCCGCCAAAGTCCGTGGGGGCTGGGGTAAATTTCCAAGCCTTCTACCCACCATATCCCAAACATGCTCTATGGGCGAAAGATCGGAGGATCTGGGCGGCCATGGCAAAAGATTCACATGGGTCACTTCAAAAAAGTTTAAACTAACTCTGGCAACATGAGGTCGAGCATTATCTTGCTGAAATATTGGATTCTCGAGCTGGTTAAGGTAAGGGAGAACCATATGGCTCCAATATTTCTTGAAGGTAACGCAGCGCTGTCATGTTACCTCGAATAAAGACTACAGGTGACCTACTTGCATGTGCAATAGCAACCCATACCATAAAGCCTACTGTCCGGTGTACATGACGCACAATATCAAACTTAGGTTCACGTTTTTCTCCCCGACGTCGTCTAACCCTTCTTCGGCCATCATGTGCACCCAAGGAGAATGGTGATTAGACCACTCTTCCCGGGTGATCCTCCTTTATACCTGCCAATGGGCTCATGGACCTGCGCCTGTCAACTGCTAAGGTTTCTACCTGAAGGGGAATGTTTTTCTCCCTGTTTCCGATACCGGGAATTATAAAGTTGAGGATCGAGTCCACGAATCCAATGATACAAATGTGCGGATATCTTTGTTCATGAGATGACAAACTCGGTTCCACCCAGGTACTATGTCGAATCGCCCTTGTCACCACACGAGTTCTGGCCAATCGCTTGATGATACATTTTAAAGTAATTATTGAAGTAAAGAAAAAAACTTGCTCAAGAGTAAAGTAATATAGTTGTCAAAAAAATTATTTATGTAGCATTGATGATGCTACTCATCACCATCTTCCATCTTCACAATTCCTGCGGTCGATATCTTGTAATTATGGCTTTCTCGATTACCCTTTGATTTATGTTCCTATTTCTCCATTATATTGATAATGAATTCATTATGCTCCAGGAATTTTCATTTTTCTACGCCCTTTAGTCCTAATCAACTATTTTTCTTCTTCAATATCATCTTGCACTGTATTGACGAAATACGGATATTTAGGTCCCATAGTTCATTCATCATCATAACATTCATATAAAGGGGTTCGGTATATTCCTAATCAGTTTTCCCGTCAGTATCTCATTATTTTTATCCTTTTCCATTACTTGATTCCAGTTTGCTGGGTTTTTATCGAGAGACTTCATTATTTATGAATGTTCTGCTCGAAAGTTAATTACGGAGTTGATAAAAAAATCATTAAAAAAAATTCAAGCCGTAATAGCAGTCTCATTAAAAGAGGCTCATACCATTCAAGTTCCGAAGATATCGTTGAATTCATGAATATAATGTATATTCAGCATAAAATGCACTAATATCCTTCGATACTATTGAGCATTTTAATTTCAGCAGAGTTGACATTTTTCGATCTTGTTCATTTAGAATGGGGTTTAAGTTACAGATGTATTAATTTTTCTGTTGTTTCTTGAAACTGGTAGATCTAGCAACTGGTACGTAGCCAGCATTACTACGTAACTGGTAGATGCGCATGTACAATGTACATAGCCAGCAAATCAATGGATTTTGGCTTACAATTGTAAGGCAAATAGTTTAAACTAGCTGTGGCAACATGAGGTCCAGCATTATCTTGGTGAAATATTGGATTCTCGAGCCGGTTAAGGTAAGGGAGAACATATGGCACATATGGCTCCACTATTTCGTGAAGGTAAAGCAGCGCTGTCATGTTACCTCGAATAAAGACTACTAAAGGTGACCTACTTGCATGTGCAATAGCACCCCATACCATAACGTCTACTTTCCGGTGTACATGACGCTCAATATACAACTTAGGTTCACGTTTTTCTCCCCGACGTCGTCTAACCCTTCTTCGGCCATCATGTGCACCCAAGGAGAATTGAGATTCATCAGAAAATACGACCTGATGCCATTCCACATTCCAATGTTGAGGTTTTCCGCACCACTGTAATCGTTGCCGGCGATGCTCAACAATCAGAGGTAACACAAGATGGGGTCGATAATGCTGCAGTCCAAAAGACCTTATCCGGCCAGTTACAGGATGGTCTTTTCTCCTAACCACTCATCAGCCAAAGTTCGAGTTGTCGCAAATCGGTCTCTAATAGCCATAAGTCTTAGACGTCGATCTTGAACTTCATTTGTGCCCCTTCGACGTCCGGTGCCTACTCTTCTTCGATTTAGGGCATTATCAAACCACGCTTGACAACATCTCATAACAGTTGTTGGATTTCTGTTCGTACGGTTAGCGATTACTCGAAATAACACCCCGCCTCCCGTAGACCAATAATTCGACCTCTTTCAAATCCACTTAGCTGACGATAAATTTCGCGTACACGTGCTCTAGGCATTTCAACAACATCTAAACATCGACTTTGGATCTCCTCGAACAGCTGGTTTGTTGTAAAATTTAAAAAAAATTGCAAAAAACGACTACAATATGTAAGTAACAAACAAGTTTACATGAAAAAACCTTCACTGTTTTTTTCTCCAAATTTTAATCATTTCCTCCTTGCTATTCTATGTATAGTATAGCAAGGAGGAAATGATTAAAATTTGGAGAAAAAAAATCGTGAAGGTTTTTTCATGTAAACTTTTTACATCAGTATTACTGCTAACTATACTAACTGACAAAGAAACTGCAACACCCAGATGGAACTGTTTAAATTTCAAATTTTCTGTGGTAAAACATACAATCATGTATACATGATACAGTTAGTATAGTTAGCAGTAATACTGATGTACAGCATCAGTGAATTTCCTTGTTTTCAACAAATATATTGCATAGATGACACCGTAACAGGAATTTATTTGGAAAGATTGACTTATGGATGAAATTTCGTGCAACAAATTTAAATAACTTCTGCGTCATTCAAATGTTCAAACATTGAAGAATCGTGCATTTCATGCACAATATCTGAATTTGGGATGGATCTTATATTCTCGAAAAAAAGAAAGAGTATCCCGGATTGTCGATAAGAATGCTAGCAACAACATCGAAGAATAATTGAACCCTGGGGCACATAGTACATTCTTTGAGTTCAATAAACACGGACAGGAACAAATACAAACTGACGTAGAGAATTTTCTATACGTTCATTGGAAATATTATAATTGGCTTTATTTCTACTGAAAACATTCATCCTGTGGAGTATAAAGAATATAAACATTTAAAATGCGATTTCCACACAGAATAACTCGTATTATTAACTTGAAATAGTTATGTGTCCACCTGATACGCATAGACAGTGTGTGGATAAAGTAAGGAACAAAATTCATAACTGTGTTATTCAATGTGTTTTAGCAAAACAGTCGGCAGGTCAATTTTAGTTTTTAATTAACCACCTTATATGATAAACATTTGAATTACGACGTCATGATTTTTTACTGCTTTATTAGACAGTGCAACTTACCTAAAAGATGGTGCAAAAAATTGGTACTGTGGATAATTTTTTTTGGCGCTCTTGTTCGTCGGAACAGAGTGATGACATTTGAGCATTTTAGAGCAGTAGTATGTATTAGACTTACCTATGCACTATTTTTGGCGCTCTTGTTCCTCGGAAAAGAGTGCTTATCAATTTGCCCAAATGTCTGTAATGTTCGTTGACCACTGAGGTTAATATTACATATTACTTCCAGTAAGAGTTGTTCCTATATACAGTATTTTCATAATGTTAATTGCTAGTTAATATATTTTGAACTATTAAAATAATTTGTTCGTATACCTCTACCTACTCAAATATCAGGAATAAATGGACAATCTGCTATGATTGTCTCCAGCCTTGCTCTAGAGTCTAGACATTACGATGATACTTTCCTTAGGTATTTCGAGTTGTGAAAACTATGCACCGAGTCTAAGTTGCAACAACCCATTCCACGAGGTTGAATCATTGCAGATTGCTCATTTAATCTTGATAGATAAATTTAATGACAATTTTTGAAGCATTGTAGATTGCTCTTTTTTTGGCGCTCTTGTTTAAATGATAATTTTTGAAACATTTAACGACACTTTTTCTAAATTTAATTCCTCTCATGATGCAGATCATAAGAATCCATTGATATAATTCCCAACTCTGAGGAACCAATACTTTCGGAGATATAATTTGTCTGTTTGAACAAGAGCGCCAAAAAGCTCCTGTCCACAGGGCTTGACCCAATTTTTTTTATTTTCTGAAAAGTTGCACTGTCTAATGAAGCAAGAAAAAAAAATTGGAGTATTCATTTCAGAAAAATTACTCACTGTGTAAAAATGAATTTTGTTCCTTACTTTATCCACACACTGTATTCACAGTTGTAAGGATCGAATCGGGAATTTTTCTTTTCATATCAAGTAAATTCCATCAATAAATGGAAATATCTCGAAACGAGAAGTGCGAAGTGAAAGAACACTGTCATCCTTTTTTGCGCGCGTGTTCCGCAAGGAACAGCGTGCTATCATTTCGTCACAATGTCTGTATTTTTCGAATTTTTTTTCGAAAATGGTCTCAAACGATTAGGTTCGACTTCCTGATGAAGAATTCGAGGTCAAATTCAATTCTGTCCGTCCGGTCCGGCCGGCCGGCCGGCCGGTCCGGCCGGCCGTTAGCACGATAACTCTCGAACGGAACGACTTAGAGCGTTGAAATTTGCAGGGTAGTTTTGTAGCGTAAATATCTCGGACAAGTTCGTTAACGGGCGAAATCCACCGAGCGGTTTCGGAGTTAAGGCCGTTTTTAGTCAAAACGTTTTTAATGAATATTTCCGGAACCAATCACTCGAGCTTTCTGAAATTTGGCAGCAAATTGTAGAATCATGACCTTTATATGCCTGCGAAGTTTTGTTTTGATCGGACGGCCCTAAAGTAGCAAAAAAAAATTTCAAAAATTTTAAAATTTTGATTTCAGGATAACTCGAAAAATACTGATCTGATTAAATTGAAACTCAGTAGTTAGATGCAAAAGACCAATGCAAACACTTTTGCAAAATTTCGTGAAGATCACGTGACATGAAAAAAATAAAAAAATTACTACTATTTTGCGAAATACTTTGCTTAAAATGCCGAAACCTATTTTTTTGAGGTTCATGCTGCCCTTTCCGGACATTTTTCGTTGTGCGCATGCGCAGATGAGAAGTCATTTAACTGCTGTAGTTTTCGTCAGAGAGGATTGGAGTTTTGGGGTGGCGGATGCTATTCCTCCATAGAATCCAGATCCCTGATGAGGGTCTGCGCATGCGTAGATTGAAGATGCGATATCTTCCGAACCACTAGTGTTGGAGAATCGGAGTTTTTTGTAAGGTGTGTTATTTTGAAAGGACTTTTAGCCGCGAGTAGATTGCGCATGCGCAGAAGAGAAGTGACTGTTTTTGGGTTGTATGGGTTATGTTGGGAGTGCTGACCCGATATTGTGAGGTTTTAAAAGAATATTCATGGCAATTCAGTGCAAGGACAAGTCAGATTGGGGGATGTAGCGTTGTTTCCGAGTTAAAGTGTCCGTATCGTGGCCCTGGGGCTAATTTCGAAATTGATGTAACCCCTTACGGGCATTTTTCGTTATGCGCATGAGCAGACCATCAGTGATTTAACTGCTGAAGTTTTCGTCAGAGAGGATTGGGGTTTTGGGGTGGCGGATGCTATTCCTCTACAGAATCCCCTGGTGAGGGTCTGCGCATGCGTGGATTCAAGAAGCGATATCTCCTGAACCACTAGTGTTGGAGAATCGGAGTTTTTAGTGAGGTGTGTAATTTTGGGAGGACTTGCAGCCACGAGTATATTGCGCTTGCGCAGATGAGAAGTGAATGGTTTTGGGTTGTTTGGGTTATGTTGGAAGCAATGAGCCGATATTGTGAGGTTTTAAAAGAATATTCATGTCAATTCAGTGCACGGACACAAGTCAGTTTGGGGGAAATAGCGTTGTTTCCGAGTTGAAATGTCTGTATGGTGGCCCTGAGGCGAATTTATAAATAACTATATTCGGTAGATCTATATTAAAATACGTTCGGATTTGGAGAAGAGGCAATTGCGTTCCAAACGGAGGTCTCACAACCGCATTTTTTTTCGATCTACGGTAAAGCTAACAGCCAAACTGTATTGATGGCTATATTTGTTAAAGGAACTTGAAAAAAAAAAAAAAAAAGCACTGACGTGTAGTCAGTACTCTTTGGCGCGCGTGTTCAAGGTGGCTAATTTGAATTGAATGATGAGTACTTCAAGCTCAGTAGATAGAGCGAGCCGAAGATCTACCCAAAGGATAGTGGACACCATTCACTGTCGGTTCAAAAATTAACAGTGCTGTATCTAAGCTGCCATCAGGATAGATTAACAAAGTTGGAAAAGAACACAAGTGACTCTCCTTAGTCGCACAAGCTCCTAGAAGATTTGGGAGGGTCAGTATAATCCTAATCATGTTAATCGCACGCGCGCAAAAGCAGATTGACTTAACAATGAAAGAAAAAGTGTAAAAAGTCAATCTGCTTTGGCGCGCGTGCGATTAACATGATTAGGATTATACTGACCCTCCCAAATCTTCTAGGAGCTTGTGCGACTAAGGAGAGTCACTTGTGTTCTTTTCCAACTTTGTTAATCTATCCTGATGGCAGCTTAGATACAGCACTGTTAATTTTTGAACCGACAGTGAATGGTGTCCACTATCCTTTGGGTAGATCTTCGGCTCGCTCTATCTACTGAGCTTGAAGTACTCATCATTCAATTCAAATTAGCCACCTTGAACACGCGCGCCAAAGAGTACTGACTACACGTCAGTGCTTTTTTTTTTTTTTCACGAACCTTAATTCAAAACAGATGTTTATTACTCATATTTCTGTGATAAATATGTTGTCAGTAGTGCGGTACCTGCTGGCCACTTGCTGTTTTTTTGTTTCCACAGATTAGAAGCACGCACTAATGATAATCCTGTATTATGACTTGCATTAAATACCCGGAATCGTGAAAAATTACAATGTAGGATATCAAATCAGAACGCTGATTTTGAAATTGGCCTCACGAATCCTAGAAGAACCGGAAAATTTGCATGAAAATGGAATTGAGGGTAATATTTACAATATCCAGCTCGAAATTCAGTAGGCTTTACGTAGTTCTCTATTCCCATATTTTGGTCTTCTGTGCATTCTGTGGTTGATACTAAGGAGGCTTTGTTCTCACGATTTTATGATACGAATAGAACTGCAAAGTCTTTTTGTATTTCGTGCGTGAAATATGATTGAAAATGATCGGTCGTCAGTGAATTTATTGAACTGAAAATTGCAGATAATTGCATCGATTTGGAGATAGTAATGAAAGGTATGTTTCAATATCATTCCACTCTGAATTCTTATTCACAGCAGTGTTATTTCGATTTTGATATGCTTATAGTAACTCTCACATGTTTATCGATTTTGTGTTCAATGATATACTGAGATACGTTGAAAAATTGTAGAACTGATCATCATTGACAAAATAAAAGTTAAAACCATACCAATTTCGATGTACACTCAAGTTGATCCATTTTTCATCGGGAATCTAAATTAATTCAAAATTACCATACATTCGATAGATATATCAAATGCAATTTTATGATTCGATTTTAATTTTTCCTTATTTGATTTCAACAATAAACATGAAAGTGATAACATTTCTGAATAGAAAGAGACGCGACCTTTCAAACGATGTATCACAAGCCCATACGTCCTATTTGAATAATTGTGCTACTTTTTAAGTAGAATTCAATGAGGTTAATTAAATTTTCTGGAAACTGATATTTTATCTGATCTCGGCATGAAAATATTTTTTTCAAAGAGACAGCCCATATATTTTTGGATATTTCGATAAGACTTGAAATTAAAATTTCAAAAATATAGCATACCTATACTTGATATTACCCATAATTAATTAACTAAATAAAGCTTTTACTGTTTGTAAAAAATTTTTAATGTAATTTGCATTATTTAATTAATCATGGCATATTCCAAAGCCTAAAGGTTGAGATTTGATTTCTTCAGAAAATATCAATTGTTATTAATTTTTTAATGTATATTTCAAGCTCTATGGAGATATGCAAATACATACGAGGTGTTCCATTTGACAAAAATATTCTCATCGATCGCTAGAAACGTCACAGAAATATATTCTTTCGAACTTTTTTCTAAAAAAGAGTGAATTTCTTGTTTCGTCATTCGGATCGCAATGAAATAAGCCTTCTATCTCTTCTTGTTTCTGTTATTTGTGCGCTAATTTTAATTTTGCTGTGTTTGTCTCATTTTGTCATACTATCATCCAAAACGGTTACTAAAGGAGTCATTAGTTTTCTCTTCCCTGGTTTCACCATGACCTGGTTCTCATCCGTTCTCCTATATTATGTTTTATTCAGTTCGATATCGATTTGAATTCAAGAACTCGACATTCATCAATACATTTGCCTACTTCATCTCAAAAACAATGGAGTACTTAATGGCTGAACAACCTTATGAGAGTATTAACCAAAACTGAGATTGTAACACCTCTATATTGAATATTCTGAGCTGAACTTGAGGGATGATGATTGGATGGTATTGTTTTTCCGTGCGAAATTGGGAGTCATTCCAAGAACTTTGAACATTTTCGACCGAAATGGGCCATCCTTAAAAGTTTTGTGCGTTTATCCAAGCTGCTGTAAATCAGATTGAAATGGTCAGGTAGGGTTGAAATTGGGGGAAAGTGATTGGACGGTATTGTTTTTCCGATGTGCGAAATTGTATTTATTCAAACTGCTGTATATCAGATAAAAAATGGTTAGATTAGGTTGAAATTGAGGGAAGATGATGAGATGGTATTTTCAAATAACGTAGTAGAGATATGTACAGGGTGTCAATTTGAATACTTGCCAGACCAATTTTGGCACGACAGGGATGTTTTGAGATAATATGCCGGAACATCTTAAATTTTATTCGGTGTGGGATATATTTTGAGCACAATTGTAAGCCAAAATCTTCTCAAGTGTAGGTGTAGGGGTTGTCACCTCTAAATTCGCAATAGGGAATAAAGGGTTAGCTATAATTCTATTGGACAACTTGTCCCTCTACTTGAATACTACAATTTGCATATTTTTATTGAGTCCTTGAAGTAGTTACTCATACTTAGTGTACAAATCAAATTAGATGCTTGAAATGATTTCCATTACTCGCCAAACAATAATACTCTATTCTCAAATGTTTTTATGTTGAATATCTTGTGTTTCTAACGCCTAAGCAATTCAGATGATAATAAATTTTGTATTTTATAGATATTTTTCAGAGTTTGGGAGAAAAACCCAGAACGGAACCATTTTATAGAATATAGATCCCACACTATCCTTTAATAAATACTTGTGTACACTAAATCGTGAACACAAATGGCTATTCTGTTCTATTGCGAGCGTTGATTTTTGGCCTCTATAATAATTCCTGAGTTTTCTGCTGATCATTTCCCAATAATTAGCTCATTTTCGGTCCGCGTTTTGCGGTCTAGCGTCAATTTTCATTATTTCTCAGGGAATCGTGCTCGGAATCGAGAAGTAATTCTCGAGTGTATTTCTTCATTCAGAATTGATTGTTCAGCTGGGTGAAATCACTGTGGCTTCTGCTACCGAACAATTTATATCGGGCGTCAGTGTGTTACAGAAAACTTTTCTACCAATACTGTTAATGGATCTCGTTAGAGAGCACGTTACAAAATACAAAACTTTATCTTCAACGTTAGATCTAGACTATATATTCTCAACGACTGCTAAACAATTTAGGTTCGTTTCTTGAAGCCGAATTATTTTTTCCATTGATCATATTTTACAGTTGATACGGCGTATCAGACATTGAAGGACAACCAGTTGCTTGAGAAAAAAAGAGGGAAAGCCCTGTGGACAGGAACTTTGGCACGCTGTCCAAATTTATAGCCAAAGCTGTCACCCATCCAGGTACTGAAGTCACCTAGAGCTGTTTAGCTCCTCAAAAAAATATAATATCTTCCCTTTATTTCCAATAATATAGATCCGATCGAGTTTAAATCTAGAACTTCAAATAAGCTGAAATATTAAACAAAACCAAGTAACTTTTTTTCTTCCATATTTCTGGGTTAAATTATTTTACTGGAATACAGCCAAAGTGAGTCCCTATTCTTTAGAATATGTCCATTTGTTGTTTTTTTTTTATATATTTTTTATTTTTTAAAATTTGCCAGTGATGCATCCTTATAAAATTTTTCATGTAACATTAAATCTAAGGCAAATTATTTCACATCGAATGATTTTTGATTGGTTTTTATAGGTGTTCTATTCTAATGTTTCATCTTCCGAATTTGAAATCCGAAAGCAACACAGGGTCGAAAATAAGTAGCATTCAAGTCATATCGAAAGCATTCACCCAACAACTTTGACAGATTATTAATGAATTGAATTGTTTGTGTTGTGCCTGGCCATCATGTGGGTGAATGTTATAAAGTCCACTGGTGACTCAAGGGAACAATAGGGATAACTTAACATTTAAAATGATTGGGAAACGCGATCAGCCCAGCGGACATGCCATGAACTTTCGCAATACCACATAAAGTTGCGAGTATCCAGAAACCCGAGGTAGATTTGCATTTTTCATTTGACAGGACGGATAGTACACATTTACATTCAATCAATATAATAAATAGGTGCTCAGTTAACAGGCGAAACTCATTAAAATAGTGAATGACATGCTCGGTTTTCAATTAGAAGCTTTCAGTGGCAGCCTATAACAATACTGAAGTTACCCTGAGCTACTTCTTGTCTTATGGGTCATCATGTAAAACAGTGCTGATAAATTTTGATAAACATGATTTATATACTGACTGACAAAGAAACAGCAACACCCATGAGGAGCTATTTAAATTTTAATTTCTTTAGTGGTAAAACATAGATATTATAGCAAGGAGTAAATGATTGAAATTTGAAGAAAAAAAACGAAGGGTTTACAATTTTTTTTTTTAAATTTGTTAATAATGTGTTTGTCCACCGCGATTATCTATACACTCCCCAACAAGTCTTGGCATTGATGCAATAAGATGGTCTATTTCTTCTTGAGGGATACTACCTGTAGTTCATGTCTCAGAGCCACCAATGTTCGTGGGGGCTGCGGTAAATTTCCAAGCCTTCTACCCATGATGTCCCAAACATGCTTTATGGGCGAAAGATCTGGGGATCTGGGCGGCCATGGCAAAAGATTCACATGTGTCGCTTCAAAATAGTTCAAACTAACTCTGGCAACATGAGGTCGAGCATTATCTGAAATATTGGATTCTCGAGCTGGTTAAGATAAGAGAGAACATATGGCTCCACTATTTCTTGAAGGTAGCGCAGCGCTGTCATGTTACCTAGAATAAAGACTAAGGGTGACCCACTTGCATGTGCAATAGCACCCCATACCATAACGCCCACTGTCCGGTTTACATGACGCTCAATATCAAACTGAGGTTCACGTCTTTCTCCCCGACATCGTCTAACCCTTCTTCGGCCATCATCTGCACCCAAGGAGAATCGAGATTCATCAGAAAAGATGACCTGATGCTATTCCACATTCCAATGTTGAGGTTCTCTGCACCACTGTAATCGTTGCCGGCGATGCTCAACCGTCAGAGGCAACACAAGATGGGGTCGATAATGCTGCTGTCCAAAAGAGCTTATCCGGCGGTAAACCGTTCGGACAGTTACAGGATGGCCTTGTTCTTCTAACCATGAATCAGCCAAAGATCGGGATGTCGCAAATCGGCCTCTAATAGCCATAAGTCTTAGACGTCGATCTTGAACTTCATTTGTGCCCCTTCGACGTCCGGTGCCTACTCTTCTTCGATGTTGGGCATTATCAAACCACGCTTGACAACATATCATAGTAGTTGGATTTCTGTTCGTACGATCGTAGCGATTTCTGGAAATGACAACCCCGCCTCCCGTAGACCAATAGTTCGACCTCTTTCAAATTCACTTAGCTGGCGATAAATTCCGCCTACACGTGCTGTGGGCGTTTATCAACAACTAAACATCGACTTTGGATCTCCTCGAACAGCTAGTCTGTTGTAAAATTTAAAAAATTTGCAAAAAATTACTAGAATATGTAAGTAACAAAAATGTTTACATGAAAAAACCTTCACGATTTTTTTCTCCAAATTTTAATCATTTACTGCTTGCTATACTATCTATGTTTTACCAAAAAAATTTAAAATTTAAACGGCTCCTTCTGGGTGTTGCAGTTTCTTTGTCAGTTAGTATATTACACAGCTCGCAGTTCACTTCTGGAAGCTTATACCAGTCAACCCAAAGGAATTGCATAATTTGATCACCCTTCAAGGCCTATTTTGTCACTTGTGCGTGAAATAAGTGATTGAATATAATCAGGGGAATTTTATATCTCGATATTTCAGGAAGGAACTCTTCGTTTACCTATTCCATAGAAAATTTGTGATGTTGTTACTTCAAGAAAATGAACTTCATTCCATGAGTTGGTGTAATGCGAGTGTCTGGTTAAATTGGCAACCCTAGGGATCGTTGAGTGAAATTGATGATACCTTGCTGCTTTTGTTTTCTCTTCTCTTTAGACCACGGATTCAGCGTTTTATTTTGTTTTGAACGCAGGAATGAAAGCAGAGTAGAGGTGTTTATACTGATGTATTAGCTAGAAATTCCATAACCAGTTTTTGAGAAGACCGTTATTGGAACGAAGTCCTATTTGAGAAAATGTGAAGGGTTTTTACAGATTTCACACGAATTTTCTGAGAATTATTTCTTGTTTAACCGAAAATTCCCTCAACATTTTCAATTTAAATGGGGCTCCCTGTTTAATTTTGCAAATTTTGAAGGAACTCGTTATTTTGAATTCCCATATATTAAGTTTAGGGGAAGTCATTTTTAAACACTGTACAGTTACAGAATAGGTTAACTTATTTAGTCTTGACTAGTGAGGATAATAATGTAGAAAAAGTCACTTCAAATATTCAAAATTGCCCGTCGTTCACTTTCAGACAATGCAATGTAAGTTATGTTATTTTTCTCATTGGTCAAAAGTAAATAAATTTACCTATTCTTCAACTTAGAAAAAAGTTGAGGGTATTTCCGGTTAATCCGGAAGTACAGTAATAACAAAAATATATGGCATCGTCTGCGAAGTTCTATAAATATCGTCCTTTTTGGCGCATTTGTTCCCCGGAACAGAGTGCTTATCAATTTGCCCAAATGTCTGTAATTTTCGAGTTTTTGTCTGAATATGGTATGAAACGATTTGGTTCGACTCACTGATCAAGAATCCATGGTCAAAATCGATTCTGTCCGGCCGGCCGTTAACACGATAACTCTCGAACGGATTGAGCTAGACAGTTGAAATTTTCAGAGTAGGTTGAGGAGATAAATATCTCAGATAAATTCCTTACTGGGCAGAATCGGCCAAGTGGTTTCAGAGAAACAAAAAAAAAATCATCTTTTTGACATTACAAATTTTTGCAGTTTCATCATAAGAATCCATTTATGTCATTCTGAACTCTAACAAACTAATACTTTCGGAGATTTGATTTTTCAAAATTTCAATAATAATTATTCTCAATTCTATATACTCTAATTGTAATTTCCTGATGTATATAAATCCAACATGAGATGAGTCATAGACCCACGTTTTGAATTTAATTACGAAAATTCTTGAGAATTGACGCACAGAAGCCAAATTGAAAAAGTGGGAAAGCCCTGTGGAGAGGAGCTTTGGCGCTCTTGTTCAAACTTTGACGAATCATAACTCCGAAAGTATTGGTTTCTCCTAGTTGGGAATGATATCAATGGATTCTTATTTCATTTATTTTATTTTATGATGCAGTTATAACACAAGATTCCATTGAAATCATTCCCAACTCTGAGAAAACAATACTTTCGCAGATATTCTTCGTCGAAGTTTTTCATTTTAAAGATATTTACTGGGTTCCATACTTCATCCTAACCTGTATAAGTGGTTTTCTTGAAGCTAGGCTTATAACTAATCAAATACGGGTGAACACTGAAACTCAACAGAGTAATCAATAATATGTTTGCTCTCATCGCATCATTGAGGATATTGTCTGATAGTTCGCGAACTTTCACCTCAAGAATTCAACCTCCATTTGCAGACTTCGATATTCATCACCATGGTCATATATTATGACCCAGTTTCTACCGAAGGGTGTTGTTATTCGCTTATACCTAATCATTATAAATTACCCCCGATGTTCTGTTCATCAACTGAATTAACTAGTTGGGACAATTTACTTTAGTAAAATTTAGGCAACACGAACATAGTAGTAATCAAGAAGTCAAATTATCGTGTCAAAGCTTATTTGGTTGTGAATATTTGAGGTTCGGTCGATAAATGTATCAGTCGGACGTTTCCACTCGTGAACTGTTTTCACATTGTTGCTTGAGTCTAGTATATTGTCACGATTTACTTTTAGGAAGTAGGTACAATGATTTTTAGTTTTGTTTAATTCACTCAGCACATAAGTGTCAAATGAGTCGTATGAATTTTTTTTTCCAATTACTCAAAAACTACTGATCTTAATTTTAAATTGGTGAAAGTAAATGAACGGTGTGAGGAATAAAAGCCATGGTGCAAAAGCTCCCGACTTCACGTCAGTGCTTGAACCAGGGTAAATTCGATTGAGAGTGTCAAATACAGAAGAATGGACAATAGAACATACGCGCAAAAGCTCCTGACTTCACGTCAGTGCTTGTACCAATTTTTTTTCTCTTTCTAACCACATAATAATCGCATTTTGACCTATAAATGGAGTAGTAGGTTAACACTTTTCAATTACGATATTTTTGTCATGAAAGTAGTGTAGGCCGTTTAGGTCTGGTTCAACTTAACGATAAATAAAGAACGAGGGGTAAACCGCTAGGAATTCTGTTGTACAAGAAAGTAGAATTCCATGGAATTCCATTGGAATTCCTGTTGAATTCCGAGGAATATCTATCGAATTCTTGGGATTCCTATTGAATTCCTGGGATTCCTATGAAATTCCTGGGATTCCTAGTGAATTCCTGGGATTCCTATTGAATTCCTGGGATTCCTATTGAATTCCTGGGATTCCTATTGACTTCCGAGGAATTCTTATTGAATTCCATGGAATTCCGCAGAATTCCTATTGAATTATAAAGAATTCATATTGATGTTAGAGTGTGACCCCTATCGGACAATCATGTATACAGCTCCAAATAGTTGGATTTAACCGAGGGGTAAACCGCTAGGAATTCTGGTGTACAAGAATAAGAATTCCAATAGAATTTCAAAAGAACCATAATGAATTCCTAATCAATTCCTATTGAATTCCAATGAAATTCCGGTTGAGTTGGAATTCTGGTGTACAAATTTTTGTCAGCGGTTTCCTCCTCGATAAAGAATCGAAATGGAATACGGAATGTGCCCAGATAAACTCTGCGAAGCCAATTAACCTGGCTCCAAAACGCTAATTAATCTCTCATGAATTCGGCATGTTTTTTTGTTCGAATTGACATATGACCGGTATTATCGATCACCTCCACATGATATGCATGTTAAAGGAAATTGGAAAAATAAATCATACGATACGATAAGCCTCAATGATTGACGTTGTTCGGTGCTCTGTTTTCAGTTGCTTTACAACACAGTGTAAATAGAGACCAGTCAAGTTCGCCTCTCGTATTATCTAATTATCATTATTCAAGTTTGCGTCAGTTTGATTATTGTTGTTTCAACGGAATTACGTGGAGAAAATGAGAGATCTGTTAACGAATAGATGACAGTTGATACAGGAATGAATGGAAATTACGACTCAACGGAAATGTACGTATGGCTAATTTTCCGATGGATGTATTTCGTGGAACTTCTTGACGCTATTGTTCCTCGGAACAGAGTGCTTATAAATTTGCCCAAATGTCTGTAATTTTCGAATTTTAGGCTGAAAATGGTCTTGAACGATTTGGTTCGACTCACTGATCAAGAATTCATGGTCGAAATCGATTCTGTCCGGCTGTCCGTTAACACGATAACTCTCCAACGGAATGAGCTAGACAGTTGAGATTTTTAGAGTAGGTTTGGGAGATCTCGGTTATGTTCGTTATTGGGCAAAATGCGCCAGGTAGTTCCGGAGTGGCAAAAACAAATTTTTTCTCATTACAAATTTCAAGCTCAATTTTTTTTAAGATACAGTTTCATCATAAGAATCCAGTGATATCATTCTCAACTCTAACAAAGTCTTTCTTTCGTTAAACCCACCATGACATAACTTAGAACCGCAGTGTAAAGGCCTGGTTTCGCTAGTGCGTCGGCTGCATGCAGCGACTGCAGAAAGTTGCTGCACCGTCTTTCGTATAGACTGCTACTTCGGAACTACGAAGAAGTGGTTTCGCTTCGGCGTCCGACGCAACAGCACTGCAACAGCCAAACGGCTGACTGCTTGGGGTACCAGTCTGTGCGACGTCGCTGCAGCGAAAACAAGAGAAAATAAGTGTCGATAAATTCAAAAGGGACGAAGAGATGAATCTCATTGAATTAGTTTCGCAAAATAAATGCATATATGATGCATCTCATGATAATTATAAAACTAATAATGTTAAAGATCTTCTTTTTTTAGTGCCGTGCAGATTCCTGCGTAGGCGTTCATCCTCATCTATTCCCATCATATGTTTCTATTGAATGCAGCATTCTGCAATGTTTGGAAGTCCTTTATCCCCGTGCATTGAAGGATATTTCTAAGCCATGATCACTTTCTTCTGCCCATTCCTCTTCTTCCTCCCTCAATTTTACTCTGGAGAATGATACGTTGAAAGTGGTAGCGTTCTCCACGCAGTATGTGTCCGAGGTATGTTAAAGATAACATATGGAAAATGATCGTGACAGAAATGGAGAGAAAACAGTTGAAATGAAGTTATATTTTTAAAAAATTTTATTTCCTATGCTAATATGAACAGTTTTGTACAATTTTATATTCATAATTTCGAGCTCTACGTTCTTGTTGGAATTTTTCTTAATTATCTAGAAGATGTATCGTTATGAGGTTGTTGAAGATACCTTCCTCATCCCTGTTTTTATACATTAAATGCACAGGTCACCATTTTTTATTTTTTTGATTCAGATATTTCAAAATCAATTCATTCTCTGCTCTTCTTCCAAAATATGAAGCGCAAGTACATACTCCATTGCTAACCAATTTTCACTGACGACTCACAGAACACAAATAATAATGCCGGCTGCAGTAGTTCCGCTGCACCTAATGAAACCACTCCGACGACGCAGCGGAGGCAAGCATTCGCTGCACGCAGTCACTGCATGAATCCGACGCACTAGCGAAACCAGGCTTTAAGATTTAGATGTCTAAGTTCTGAGTTATAGTGCGAAGCGAGGAAATTTGAAAACATGGAGTTAACATGCTGTGGAGTACTCAAAATGTCAAACTGAGAAGGGTGAGATTTGTTGCAGATGGCAGATCTCCCAAAAAGATCGATGCGTAGACAACGAGAAAGACTCCACTGAAAGAAAAATATAATAACAGCAATGAGAAAATTCATATACTATATGCCTCAACAAAACTTTCTATTTCTCACAGTTCACCTTGATTTACTACGATTCAGTTAATAACGGCTATATGATTTAATCCTTCATAACAGGAATAATACCTTTTTACAGCAAGTATTGAAGTGATTATACTATAGTCGTACTTTTATATTACTGGTTTTGAAACTTTGTCTCACTACCGTAGTAAACTTAAATAACTGCGTTTGTAAATTGTAACTCCGTATTACTATCATAGTAATCTGATATAACTGCACTTGTAACTTTGTTTTACAACCATAGTAATAATGTATAACTGCATTTTACTGGTCTAGTAAACCTATTTTACCGCTCTCGTAATCTCATCTTACTGTCTTTATCAGCTTAATTTGCAATTTTAGTTATTTTTTAACTGCCATATTACATACTGAGCTCATCTGACAGAAAACAATGGCCAATTTAGTACTATGTCTGTACTTTAATAAATTTCTAATTCATTATTAAGACAAGCAATAAGTTGGCCAAATTTTTGTGCTACGTTGGCTCAGTCAGTAACATGGCAGTTAAATGAATTAACTAAAGTGCGCAAGGTAACAAAGGCAATCAGAAGAGATTAACCATACTATGAAGAGAATAAATTACATAATATATCTGATAGTTTCTCTAATGATAAAATTGAGTGTCGAAAGTTCAAACCTACCTGCGAAAGATATCAACTCGAATTTTCAAATTGAGAATTCATCATATTGATTAATAAGCCCAGAAGGACCCACATCAAGAAAACACTAGGCATGAAGCAATTTGTTGACTTCATAGTGTATTCAAATGAGCTAAATTGATACAACTATCTCTGGAACTTTATTTAATTATCTTTGTCGAATAATTCATAACTAGATCTCAATTATACCTACCTGCAAATTATGCAATTTTTTTTATAAATTGTAATGGTCTATATTTCTATTTTTTGAAGCAGTATTTTATTCATTTCATATGGAGAACATATTATCTCCACTGTCTACTGCCAGAATTATATTGGGTGGATATACAAATAAAAAATTAGTAGCATAACAAGACATTTTATTGTTAGTAATAATCACATTCTTTGGTTTCAATTAGTAGATATACATACACTGAAAGCAAATACTGGTCGAAATATTTCAAATATAAAGGGCTTTTCATCACAATACCATACTAAAAGACGAACAAATAGATTATTACAGATAAACAAACACTGAGATTAAACTTACTCACATCACGCAAAAAAGATATTCAATTTGAATGAGAAATTAACTGCACATTTTCTCGAATATTGGTAACAAAAATATATTCAAAAAAACAATATTATAGAGCAAACAAAACACATTCCAATGATAAGGAGCAATGGATTCAACAGAAGAACAATAAAGTTCTATTTAAAAAAAAGTTGACCTAATCTCTCAATAATTAATTATTCAGAATTTCGAATAAAATTTAATAATCAATCTGATAAGATCAATGGAAATTATTAAATGATTATACATACTAACATTAATTCGATTGATGAATTATTCATTCCGAACGCATGGACGCCATTGTTTCAAGATCCAACGGCCAATATTGTTATTATGAAAAATCAATGGTCAGTGAATTCATATTGATGCTCTAATAATAATTAAGAATATAACTTAGCTACCGGTACATTTTTTGACATAGTCTCCTTCCTAATCCCCAACTTTGCAATGAATTTACAACTCTCCATTAGAAACTCAGGAATTCTACAAACTTCTGTTCCATGTGTGCAGGAAGATTGATTGTAGACACACAAAACAAAAACGGTGATATTTCAATGCACAAACTAAACACTTTCAAACTACACTATGATGATGCTTGTTGATTAATATCATGAATAAACTAGGATTCATATTTCACAAATTAGTTTAATCGCGTTAGCAGATTGTCCCAAGTCGAATAGACAAACGATGAGTATTGAGTTTGAGTGGATGCTATGAATCAGGTGGCACGCAACCCTGCATTCGGGCATAATCGCCTATATTCGACTGGTTTAATGAATCAACATTAACTGCTGTAGTACATTTATGGAACTAAAGTATCTCGCATAGTATAGCTAAATTGTTATGGCTATTGGATGCCGGTTAGAAAACTTGGGTTTACCGTGGCAATTCCACATTTGAATGAGATAATCAAACACTTTCATTGGTGTAATAAGAAAACCATAGTAAGATCTGTTCAATAACTATAGCAACTCAATTTACTATGTCTATAGTGCTATTTTAACCGAATAGTAAGAAATGTATCAACCCTAGTAAGAATATTTTTGGTAAACCTTTCTCATTGAATCATTTCTTTCAGTGTCCGATTTGCATGACCTCAAGGGAGTTATATTTAATTAGATAACAATTGTTCGATATTATTAAAGGATACTGTGGGAGGTATACTCATTATTAAAAGGTTCCTTTCTAGGTTTTCTCTCACAAACTCGGAAAAATATCTATAAAATTAAAAATTATTTATTTGTTGATTTGCTTCTCCATAAGAAACGCAAGATATTTGTCATCGAACAATGTTGCCTAACAAACAACAACGAAAGAACATCAACGAAGAAACAACTATATCGTAACGTTTCGGAGTCTATATCAGACACCTTCGTCAGATGCTTAATGAAAATCTTTAGAATTATTTTGTTTATAGTTATTGTGAAATTCAAGAGTTTGGGAGAGAAAACCCAGAAATAAAAACGCGTAACACTCGGGTTACCCGCAACCTCGAGTTAACTCGCAATTGAGAAACCGGCCCTTAGAGAGTGTTAGCAGAGGTTAGTGTAACGGGGTACCATCGAATTTGAACTATGATACAAGATCTTATGGAAAAATCTCAGCAAAAAACCCTGTCTCCCTGTGGGTCTTGTAATTTGTAAAAATAGAAATTGTTTACAAAATAAGTCATCTGTTAGAGGTGACATGATTTCTAAAATATGTACCTCATCAGATTGGTGGCTAACCTTCTAAAATTATGAGCAGTGAGTTCAGACCACGTCATACATCATTCGAAAGCTGACTGTAACATTTGAATTAAGTTTGAAAAAAATACAGTATGTTCAGCGTCTTGGCTATGTGCATTAAGTAGATTAGTTTTAGAGATTTTCAGATTACTCCTATAAAATGGAACACCCTGTATATAAATATGTAGTTTATTTGATATGTATTCTATACTGGATTTTGCGCACAGTATGACACCTATATTATTGCCTTGTTTACTCAGATAGACCAATTTTTCTGCTTTATATTGTGATTTTCTTCATAAAATGAGTTGAACAGTAATTCTGAAATTATTCCGTTGCAGGCAAAAATTAACGTGAAAATATGCTGAGTCCTAAGATGCAGAGAACCATTAGGGTGAACGACAATCAGCTAATTATGCTTTCTGAACGAGCCCATTATGATCACTCTCAAGCTGGTTATTTACACAAAAGGTCCGCAGATTGCAGCAAATGGCAACTGAGATGGTTTGTTCTGTATCAGGTGAGTAATCGAATTTCAACCGGTAATTTCGAAATGAGAACCGTAATTGAATCTTGTTACATCGCTTAACAAAAGAGCTTAGGAACCCATTATGAAAATTTGGCATTCGCGAAAATGTTGCGCAATTAATTTTCAACTCCAACATGAAATAATTCTGTAATCTGATCTGGGTTAGGTACACTCTTTAAACCTATATTGAAACTCTATTCAAAGAAAGAATTAAATCGTTTAGTTAGGTTAGTTTAATATATTCTATTTTGATTTCACTGTGGACTTATTATGAACACTACAAAGGTAACTACATTCTTGTCCACTACAGTTTTGTCGTCTCACATATGTTTCGGAAACAAGGAACACAGGAACTAAAATCTAACTCTTTGAATGAATGCGTTACACAATTTAGAGATACATTAAAAAAAATGCGCAGCTACATTGAAAGAGCAGGACAAATACAAATTAAAAATAAATAATCCAAATTTACCGAAAATGTATTGTCTGCTCAAAATTCACAAACCCGGAAAAGAATTAAACCGATCGTCTCAAATTCAAATTCACCTACCTACAATAAATTCACTAGCCTCCAAACTCCTCAGACATTGGCAATAAAGAAATCGTACGAATTAGTTGAAAAATTTCAAAATCCTTACATAATATAAAATAAAGTCGCTTCCCGCTGTCTGTTTGTTCCTGTGTATGCTTAGATCTTTAAAACTACGTGAAGGATATTGATGCGTTTTTAATAGATAGAGTGATTCAATAGGATGGTTTATGTGTATAATACATGCATAATATATTAGAGAAACACTGATAATTTTAGAGGTTTCTAATGTGATGTCGTAAATAAACACATTTTTTTGCGCTTACATTGCAAACGCTGGCTGAACCCTACGAGATGGATCAAAAGAATGTAGTACAGTATGGTTCACCTTACAAAGGTCTACAAAAAAGTCCGCGATGGTATATGTCTCTCTCTTAAGGATAACCCACAATAACCATTTTTTATCCTTTACATTCTACGAGAAATAATGGCTGTATTACGAAGCTATTTTAAGCAATACAGCATTGATCCTTATCCAATTAAGTACCTTAAATGCATTGTGCATTTAATATTGATCAATATGGCCATTTACAGCATGTAATTTAAATGAATATTTTCGAAGATATTGCAGATTTAAAAAACAGGGACATAGCGGTTGCGGTGGTACCGACCGGGGGGCCGGCACAACCAGGATAGGGATAGAAATCGAATACAGAGAGCCAGAGAATCATCTGTAGTGATGCTTGCATCAGCCAGGATAGACGTATTGATTCCTCGAATTCCTCTGATACCAGCGGATTTACTGATCCAATTCAAACGCCTACAATTTCCGCTAATGATATATTTTGCAATTCACATTAATGAATCGCAGGGTCCAACTTTCAACGCTACAGGCTTATATTTGAGCGTTGGGTGTTTTTACATGGCCAATTATATGTCACTCTTTCAAGAGTAAACTCTAAAGAAAACATGTTTGTATTGTCTAACGACAAAAATGCTGTGAACGTTGTATATAAAAAAATTCTGTAGTATATTTAGTATCAGCATTTCAACCGTGCGAAGCCGGGGCGGGCAGCTAGTCAATTATAAAGACTTCGTGGGACGTAGTTTCATTATTTCCATACACCCCGGTTAAAATCGCAATAGAAAATTTGAAGGACTGGCTTTCTAGTTCAGATATTCCTCAAATAGAAATTAATGAGTACTTGATGTTAACCTCGCTTTGCATGGAGCAAGATACCTTTTCTTTCAACGATAAATATTATAAACAAACTTTCGGTACGGCCATGGGTAACCCCCTTCTTAGCTAATTTGTTCCTCAGCATATTAGAACTTGAAATTAACCAATTTGATTAGTTTTTACATTGTTAGAAAACCTACTTATTCTGGCCTAGTTAACCGGTTATTTAATATTCCGCTAAGCAATGTAAACTTCAAGAAAGAAGGAAAAATGATTTTCCAAATTGCCGAAAGAAACGGGTATAGTCATCAACAAGTTCAGAAAATTATCAACAAACATAAAGATAAAAATCTCTTCAGTAACATAAACCTAACGAAAGAAATGAAAACGGTAAAAGGTTTCCACGCTTTCACGTTCCTTCCAAATACAAACACGAACTCCAGAAAATTTCTAAGAAGGTTATATAAAACTGGCTTTCAAAACTTCCACGAAAATTAAACAACTTCTAGGAAATACATTCGATGAAACTCCGGACATGTTAAATTCGGGTATATATGAAATTAAATGTTTAGATTACCAACAAGTGTTACGTCGGGCAAACAACCAGAAACATTCTCACACGGTAAAAAGAGCATACGGGACACATTCGGAACAACAACATCGATAAATCTGCTGTTGCAAATCACGTTCTACGACTGGCCACTCAATTTCAGAATATACCGTCTGATTTTTTGAAAATTCCAACAAAGTGTACTTAGGAACACTTGGAGGTATCGAAAAGTATAAGATAAAGGATATTTTACTCAATAATGATCTAACCCCTATTAACAACCCATTATTCTCACTAATTGGTTTATGAGTACGGGTATAATGTCAACCCATACTGGAATGTAGAAAGTAATCTTTAAACGATACTGTGGGAGGTATACTCATTATTGAAAGGTTTTTTTCTGGGTTTTCTCTCCCAAACTCTGAAATATATCTATAAAATAAAAATTAATTATTTTGTGATTTGCTTCTGCGTAAGAAACACAAGATATTTGTCAGAAGCAATCAATTGAACAAAGTTGCCTAACAAACAACAACGAAACAACATCAACGAAGAAACAACTATATCGTAACGTTTCGCAGTCTATATCAGACTCCTTCGTCAGACGCTTAATGAAAATCTTTAGAATTATTTTGTTGATAGTTATTTTGTGAAATTCAAGAATTGTCACATTGATATAGACTCCGAAACGTTACGATATAGTTGTTTCTTCGTTGATGTTGTTTCGTTGTTGTTTGTTAGGCAACATTGTTCAATTGATTGCTTCTGACAAATATCTTGTGTTTCTTACGCAGAAGCAAATCACAAAATAATTAATTTTTATTTTATAGATATTTTTCAGAGTTTGGGAGAGAAAACCCAAAAAAAACCTTTCAATAATGGAATGTAGAAATTGATTGCATGCTTTGGTAACCCTTCGTCTTTGAAGATGGAAACTTTGTTTCCGGAACATATGTCAGACGACGAAACTGTAGTGCATGTAAAAGAATCTAGGTTCTTTTGTTGGTTATGTTAGGTTAGGGTGTTCTAGTTGCTGGGCTAAAAAACGAATAGTGGGACCCAATTTTTATGCAACTGAGTGCTTGTGGCTTTCACTTGATGCAAATACATATGAACTCAATTATTTACCTGTTTGTTTTCAAGAAACCTCTTAATTTGGTGACTCGATTTGCCAAAATATGTTAAGCTGAATATTGAATTTTTTCCTTAATTTCTGAAAATACTAAACTAATTGTTTTCCTAAATTGTTTCTTCTTCAACATTTTTCTGATTGGCTATGGAACATATCTATTGTTTACAGCTATTTGTTTAATAATTTCTAATTCTTTAAAATAATTTTCTGCGGATGAAGGTCGGTGTAACATACCGGTGTAACATACTACGAAATGCCGCGACTTTATGTTCGAATGGGTGACACGAGGATCGATGAATAATTGTTTCCCTATGAGATGGTTTCTTTAATATTGAAAAATCATGTCTTTTTTTTTCCCCGCTCGAGAGGAAAAACCTTTTATAGGCCCGCCCTGAGAGGGTCCGCTTCTCTCAGGAGTGTGAGACTCCAGATGTTGATTGGTTACTCACTAGAAAACCTCTCGCACTTTCCTTGGAGTAGTTCTTCGTCCTGCCCTTACAGCGTCCCTTAACAAAAGAGATGAGCTGCAAGCGGCCTTCATAGTTGATGGAACCTGATGAATCGAAGTGATCCAGCAACACCGCTTTCTGCATTCTGTGCGCTAAATCCTCGGCCAGAGATTTGCAGGCCGGAATAATCTTCGGTCACGTAGTTCGCTTTCATTCCGCCTAGGCATCCTATGATTAGCACGACCATTCTAACCTTATGTCCTGGGTGCAGGATCCCCAGTTCGAACATTAAATCCTTGTATTTTTCCCTCTTCTGTTCTTCTTTGATGGCCACATTATTTTCCGTGGGGGAGGAAAATTCGACGACAAACAATTCCTTCAGTTCTTTGTCGAGCAAGAGTATATCTGGCTTTATGGCGTGGATCTGCCGAGTTGTTGGAATCGCATAGTTCCAGTAGATGCGAGCTCTGTCATTTTCAATAACTGCTTCAATCTACAGAGGCACCTATGGTAGCACTGGTTGGTTGTCTATACCATAAACCTCTCTCAGATGGAAGTAGAGAATTCGAAGTGCTGCATTGTGTCTTTCCACATATCCTGTTGGAGCATGCACTGCAAGCAGACAGAGTCGTGTCTATTGTTTTTCCGCATTATTGTGAATCCAAAAAATTAATTGCACAACATTTTCCATTTCTGTTGTGAATTTCATATTTGGAGATATGCTATTAATGAATCCAGAAATATTTTCATTTTAATCGCCTCCTAAAACAATAAACATGATTTTTCAATATCAAGGAAACCATCCCATACGGATACAATTATTCATCGAAATTTGTTAGAAAATGTGCTGGAAGCTCCGTAAACCCCCTGATTTTCCGTCTTTAAACACGTATAAAGCAGAGAAGAAAGAACTTCGTCAGATAACTTGAGAAGCGATCGTTCTGTCACCGATTCGCCAAATTGCATTTCGTCTTTATAGGAACCCGACAACATTTAACGGTGGATTTGTCTGGCAACCTGTAATAAAGTCCCAAACTAGCTAGGTTGCGATTCGAGCAGAAAGTATTTCGGTTTCCCAGTCCTATTCAACAAACTCCTTGAAAATTTAATCACTCCCTGTCTATTATAGTCTACCCAGAAGATTCCAACGATGAGATGGATCTGAATAAATGACGAACCCGAAATGAAACAGCAGCATGTGGTTTTTTTTCTCTGAAAGTGGATCTGTATGTCATTGGAATCTGAATAATGTATTTTGCTTTTACTCGTATTACAGCTCCCTTCAGTTGGTTGGTTGTCCTTCCTCTCCACTTCTACCTGTATTCTATTTCAGTGAATATTGAGTCGATATTCACTCATCCTGAACACCAGGAAATATATTAAATGAACAATTATATTTGTATGAGAAACAATACCATCCCATCATCTTCCCTCAGTTTCAACCCAATCTGACCATTTTAATCTGATTTACAGCAGTTTGAATAAATGCACAAAACTTCTAAGGATATCTCATGGCCTATTATTGTCGAAAATGTTAAAAGTTCTTGGAATGACTCCCAATTTCGCACATCGGAAAAACAATACCATCCCATCATCTTCCCTCAGTTTCAACCCAATCCGACCATTTTTATCTGATTTACAGCAGTTTGAATAAATGCACAAAACTTCTAAGGTATCCCATGGCCCATTTCGGTCGACAATATTAAAAGTTCTTGGAATGACTCTCAATTTCGCACACCGGAAAAACAATTCCAGAAAATTGCATCGATTTCTGTCCAATTTATTCTTTCAGAGGAAATTTAAGATTGAAATTAAAAATAAAATTGAAAACCCATCACCCATCAACGGATTTATATAAATATTAATTATGTATAAATAGGTAGCTCTCTTCGTAGTTCATTCCCTCCTAGTTTTTCCGACGATATATTCCAAAGATTCTTCAATTATATTCTGGGGCTGGAATTAACGAATATACAGCTCTGGATGCCAAACAGAAATATGACTGCTATGGAGGTTTACCACACAATTCGAATAACTCTGCTGCTGCACCCGAAAAATAAGAGAACACTCACAAAAAAAATCTCAAAGCAAGCTGTTCGTTAGGTGAGATGAGTGAACCCTACTCGCAAAGTTCAAATGAGATTTCCACTTCTGTCTAGACTCTAAAATACCTCATATGCGAAAAGGTCGACAAACATTTCAACTATTCTCGGAGTTTTCGGAAGATTAAACGTTTCTTTGGTAATGAATATCATTATTTATAAATTGACAATGGAGCTTTAGAAGTATGAATGGAAGCCTGATTATTATCGCCCTCTTATGAAAGCGAACATAATCTACCGTTTCATATTCATATTTGAGGGTATTGGATTGATTTTATACAGTTTATATGTTGTACGAATTGTCGAAAGCCAATTTATTCATGAAAATCAATAAAGGCGTTAGCTTTCACAGTCTAATCAAAGACACAAGGTGAAATATTTGACGATTTTAACCATCAACAAATATTTGAACACTGAGAGAATAATCCCTCAGTGTTCACCCAAAGAGGAAAGTGTCATTCAGGGTAGATACGTACCGGTTTCATGGTTGTTACCAATCATCAGCTTAACTTAGCCACTGAATGACAAAAAAGGAGCAATGACATGGGTAGTCTGCATTTCAGTACTTGACATCGACAAATATTTCACCGTGAGTCTTTTAGATATTAACAATTAGCTACAGTCACCCTTTTCTATGTTCACTGGTTTGTGGTATTTTCTAACCACACTAAGCCAGGCGTCCTATTCTATGTTCACATTTCAATGTTATCAACTATTCCTTTTACATTTCAGAATCTCCTTTTTTACTATGACTCAGAGCATTGTCATCGACCTAGTGGAATGTTACTTTTGGAAGGTTGCTACTGTGAAAGACTCATCACGACAGGTAGTGCATCGAAGACTAAAGATGGCTCTGATAGACAGGTGAGTGTGCTTTTGATTTAATATCTGGTGCAATCGTTACTAAAATCTTTTTACCACAAAATACTACGATACTCAGCTCGAGAAATCGTGATAATATGGGAGAAATCAGTGGATGTGGACTAGAAAGACAGAATTTGTTCACTTAGATTAAAAAAAAAAAATTCTGTATAAAATATGCAGCGTTTTTCCTTAGTATGAGCAAGTCAAGTATAAGTATGTAAATGAGAAACACAGTAGACTACAAAAGTAACTACACTCTTGTTTGACATATGTTTCGAAAACAATGTTTCCATCTTCAAAGGCGAGAGTGTAGTTACTTGTATATATTCTGTATATTGTTAGGGGGTAACGTTGCACTGCTACCTTAAGGTCTATTGCGCCAAACCCCCCCACCCCCCACCCCGTCAGAGATGTCGATGTCATCACCATCTACAGCTCGCCTTCCAGTTCCGGAGTTCTGATGAACTCCAGTATCTGGGATGGTTTCATGGAGGCTACGTCTTTGCTCCTGCAGATTTCTTGCCCTAAGCATTCCTTGCGTTGGTTTGAGATGACGAGGCATTCCGTTATCAGGTGATCAGGAGTTTCATCCTCCTCCCAACAGAATTTGCACTCGTCAGTTTCTCCTAGCCCTAATCTCATCATATGGTTCCTAAGGCCGCAGTGCCCTGTGAGGAAACCAGTGAAGAGGTGCAGCGTGTTCATACTGAGGTCCAAATAAAGGGGGTTTGTGCTCCTTTCTTGGCAAGTGAGTTGGCCTCCTCTTTCTTTTAAGAATTTTGGTGGTGGATTCCCTGTCCAGTCTTTTTTCCTACAGGGTATCGTAGTGAAGTTCTTTTCGATGCTTACTTTCTTAATCATTTCGTGACTTGGAAGATTGGCTGATGAAATTTACCTAATAAGAGAGAACCAGGCTTTCTGATTTTTAATATTCTCATTACCTATTCCTTTCCTAGATATTCTGAGAATGGCTTCAACGGCCATTTTCTCTATGACTAGATGAGGTGGTGTGAGATTTGTTACAATCTCAAGTGCCCTGGTAGAACAGGTTCACATAGCCTCATTTGTAGTGCTCTTAATCAGTCCACAGTGAACTCAAACTAGAATAAAGACACAGTAGATAGGAGCGAAGACATAAATCCAACAAAAAATATACAGTTTGAATGACGGGCTATAAATGGAGGATTTGAGAACAGTGACTTGAAGTTGATGAAAATCACGAACGACTATCTCCTTGCAAGAAAAACAAAAACAACTTTGCCCGGATCCTCTTCATGTAAAATAGAAATATCTTATTGGAAGTTTCCAACTTAAATACGGAAGATATTTCTGTAGCTCTTTGGAAGAATCTATCGTAAACAGCCATGAAAATCCGGCAAAAATAGCAAACGGAACAATCTCCGAGCAAGTAGATTAGATGCCTGTCGGGATTTCCTTGGAATATTTAATCCTGATTGTGAGTCACGTCATCGCAGGATTTCACAATTATCTTGTTTCTCTTTGCGTCCTTTTTGGACAGTAGATCTTCATATCATGTGTAGTGATTGTAGAAAAATATTATTTTCTAGAACATTTATTGATTCAAGAGATTTATCCAAAATGTATACTGACTAACAAAGAAACTGCAACACCCAGAAGCAGCTGTTTAAATTTAATTTTTTTTTTTTTTGGTAAAGCAAGGAGTAAATGATTGACATTTGAAGAAAAAAAACGAAGGGTTTACAATTTTTTTTGAGAAATTTTTAAATAATGTGTTTGTCCACCGTGATTATCTATACACTCCCCAACACGTCTTGGCATTGATGCAATATAATGGTCTGTTTCTTCTTGAGGGATACTATCCCAAGCTACCTGTAGTTCAAGTATCAGAGCCGCCAAAGCCCGTGGGGGATGAGGTAAATTTTCAAGCCTTCTGCTCATGATGTCCCAAACATGCTCTATGGGTGAAAGATCGGGGAATCTTGGCGGCCATGGCAAAAGATTCACATGGATCGCTTCAAAAAGGTTTAAACTAACTGTGGCAACATGAGGTCGTCGAGCATTATCTTGCTGAAATATTGGATTCTCGAGCTGGTTAAGGTAAGGGAGAACCATATGGCTCCAATATTTCTTGAAGGTAACGCAGCGCTGTCATGTTACCTCGAATAAAGACTACAGATGACCTACTTGCATGTGCAATAGCAACCCATACCATAACGCCTACTGTCCGGTGTACATGACGCTCAATATCAAACTGAGGTTCACGTCTTTCTGCCCAACGTCGACTAACACTTCTTCGGTCATCTTGTGCACCCAAGAGAATCGAGATTCATCAGAAAAGAAGACCTGATGCCATTCCACATTCAAATGTTGACATTCTCTGGACCACTGTAATCGTTGCCGGCGATGCTCAACCGCCTGAGGTAACACAAGATGAGGTCGATAATGCTGCAGTCCAAAAGACCTTATCCCGCGGTAAACCGTTCGGACAGTTACAAGATGGCCTTGTTCTCCTAACCACTCATCAGCCAATGATCGAGTTGACATAAATCGGTCTCTAATAGCAATAAGTCTTAGACGTCCATCTTATTGAACTTAATTTGTGTCCCTTCGACGTCCGGTGCCTACTCTTCTTCGATTTTGGGCATTATCAAACCGCGCTTGACAACATCTCATAACAGTAGTCGGATTTCTGTTCGTACAGTTAGCGATTTCTCGAAATTACCTCCCCGCCTCCCTTAGACCAATAATTCGATCTCTTTCAAATTCACTTAGCTGGCGATAAATTCCGCGTACACGTGCTCTAGACATTTTAACAACAACTATAAACATCGACTTTAGATCTCCTCGAACAGCTGATTTGTTGTAAATTTAAAAAAATTGCAAAAAACGACTACAATATGTAAGTAACAAAAAATGTTTACATAAAAAACCTTCACGATTTTTTTCTCCAAATTATAATCATTTACTCCTTGCTACACCTACTATCTATGTTTTACCGAATAAAATTCAAAATTTAAACAGCTCCTTCTGGGTGTCTTACCGGCTAGATTCCTGCACGCCATTAAAGCCTTTGTTGCTTTGCTAGCAGTGATTTGAACATGCCTATTCCACAGAAGTTTACTATCCAGTGTTACCCCTAGATATTTAACTTCAGACTTCCATTCTATAATATCTCCGTTCAATAAGAGGGATCTCACAGCTGAAAGTTCCTTCTCCGAGTAAAACTGAATCACTGTGGTCTTGTTGGGTTTTATGCCGAGCCCCACTGAGAAGCACCACTGCTTGATAATTCTAAGGCCCTCCTGTGGTAAGTTACACAAGGTGCTCTTGGATTTACCTCTGACCATTAGGATTATGTCATCGACATAGGCTATACAACCGAAGACGAGCTCTGTTAGGCTGTGGAGGAGCTCGTCCACTACTAGGCTTCAAACAAGGGGAGACGTTACTCTCCCTTGAGGTTTCCGACGAGTGGCTTTGACAGAAGTGGTCTTATTGCCCACCTGTGCCTCGGCTATTCTCGTCGACAACAGCTCATACATCGATTTTATAAAGGTTTTATTCACTCCTCACTTTTCAGGTGCATTTTTGACAGACACATGTGTTGTGTTGTCAAAAGCCCCAAATATATCCAGGAATGCACACTTTTCTGTGCTTTCTATATTGTCCAGAGTTCTCTGGATGACTTCAGTCAGCTGATACAGAGCAGTCTCAGATCGGCCCACCCTGTAAGTTTGCTTTTGTGAAGAGGGCGTGTTAGGCGTGAATAGACAATAGAACATTCGCGCAAAAGTGCTGACTAGATATTCTGGAAGCGGCTTCATGATCTACTCTGTCTATCACTAGATGAAAGGACGTCAGATCTATTATTATCTCTAGTAACCTGGTTGGCCATGTCCTGATTGCCCCAGTGGTGCAAATACGTAGCGTTTGTTCCTATTCAATATGCATAAATAATTTATGAATCAAATGATCGGTCTACGTTCGACACGGGATCCGGGTTTCAAACACAAACATCTGAATATCAATAGTTCTCCTGGAACGGGGAGCCAATTGTAGTCTGAGTGCAACATATGAAAAAAACTAGAATTATTAATATCGTGGTTCGATAACAACCATATTCATTTTTGAGGTGGAAAAACGAATAACAACCGTATTGAATTCGTGTGAAAATATTATTTACTCAATTCGAATTCCATTTTGCACGATTCGCAGAACCTGAATTTAATTTCATTCATATCGGAGATAGAATATCTCATTTCAGTTCATGTTTCAATTTCACACCAGAGACAATTGATCTACTCATATTTTGCTGGATATTGAATGATATTTCGACGGTGATTTGGGAAACCATAAGAATCCATTAATATCATTTTTAACTCTAACAAACTAATACTGTCGGAGATATGATTTTTCAAAATTTCAATGTAAATCGTATTTCTACGTTTTCACAGAATGATATAAATTATTCTGTGGGTATTCTATGAATTGTTATAATGTCAACTTATTTTCCTGAGACATGACGTTGTCTCATTGTCATTCATTCCAGCAATCGTATAAATATGAGAATGATAATATAATATCATACTTTTTGTTGGTTGATATTTTCATGCCGATGGTCAATCCATATGATGATGGGAATGCTGGTAATGGTAAGTTAATAATATTGAGTTCAGAATATCTCCACTAAAAACAAAACTGGAATATTGGTGTATTGGAGTAGATTTGAGGAAAGATATATATTATCATTCATCATAGAATTGAGGAATGAATATCTCGGATGAGTTCGTTGTTGGGTAGAATTTGTCTATTGGTTTTGGATTGATAATTTTTGGCACTCTTGTTGAATTTAAATTCTTCTATGATGTTTGAATTCAATTTCTGCTAAGATGAAGTTCTAAATTTCAATAATGAATCGTACTTCTATGATTTCACAGAATGCTATAATTATTCTATCTGAGCTTTATTACATGATCTGTGTTCATACTCGTACATTTCATCCTGTTCTATAAGAGAGAGTCAAATTCATTTCAGCTATTTTAATTTGGTTTCTTCCATTGTGCAGTTCTCATTCTCAGATTGCTCATTTAATCTTGATAAATAAGCTTTTATTTGAATTGAATTTCCTTTATGATGCAGTTCTATCATAAGAATACATTGATATATCACTTTGCATTAGCCCCTTTCAGCTACTTGTCAGGCAACACACAACATCCAAATGGTTTCTTGCGGGAAGACTACGATTTCTTATTAATCAGAAATAAGAATTAAATAACATCAGATGGGTTTATTTTTTATTGAAAAGTTTTTCCATTCTGAATTTTCAATGAAAATAATATAAAAATATACGAATTATGAGATCTTCGATTCATCTGTGTTTACAATACCAAAAATCTATGGTTTTCATGCCATAACCTCCTAAATTTACAGACTAAATGTCAAATTAATATAGAAAAATTACAAATTTTAAAAATTCATATCTCCCGAACTAAGAATTTCCTGGAGTCGAGACTAACACCGGGCGATGAATTTCTCGTAAGAAACTGCGAATTGGAAAAATCAACATCAAAATCGGTCTCTTGTCATGTGCGAAAGTTCCAAAGTGAAAATATCCTAAGAAACTTTGACGATTTGATAAATGCAGGTATTTGGTCAGAGGATGCTTATGTAAGCAGGTTTTTCACTTAAAGAGATATACTCTGGGAAATTTCTCGCAGGAATGTATCACTCCAATAAGTTCCTCCAGAACGTTGACACTGTCAGATCCAAGAAATATATGGACCTTTGTAAGAACACGCTGTACCTCCTCACTGGTTTCCTCACAGGGCACTGCGGCCCTTGGAAGCATATGATGAGATTAGGGCTAGCAGAAACTGACGAGTGCAGATTCTGTTGGGAGGAGGATGAAACACCTGGTCACCTTATTACAGAATGCCTCGCCATATCAAACCAATGCAAGAAATGATTTGGGCAAAAAATCTGCAGTAGCGAAAAGGCTCATTCCATATACTAGAGTTCATCAGAACTCTGGCACTGGAAGGCGAACTGTAGATGGTGATGATAGTCCTTAAACTTAAGTATATCCGCAATGAACTCAGATCAGATGTTGGAGAGTTGATCGTACTGATGGTTGGTCTGAGTGGAACATCTGGCATATTTAAATTGGGCAAACCATACAGTCTATGAGCCTGGCTATCATAATATTCTGAGCTTATTTTGCAAAGATTGTGTTGATATATCTACGAGTTACTGAGATATTCCCCAAATTGCCCCATTTCCAGTCGATAAGGCAGTACCAGTTCTGGTCAAAGTTATTTACATTTCTCCATGTATATATGTCCTAAGGGATGAATAAAATTTACTTACTTACTAACTTTAGTATCGAAACAACTCTGAGGAAATGGGTAGCGATCAAATTTGGGTTGATTTTTTCTTGAAATTACGTGAAACGTGAGTATTTTAGTATATTATTAGATGTGAAAATTACTGCTATACACAACGTTATTTGTGAATTGTCAACTCATAGTTTCTCATGGCACAACCGTATTGAACTGGTTTGTTTCACAGAAATTACTCTCGGAATACACTATCGTTCATCTCATGGCATGATTGAACTGATTTGTGTCTTTACGCCACCACAAACTAAGGACTGTTTATTTTCGACCCAACAGTAAATGTATTTATTTGAATGAGTCCATACACCACCGCAAGCACAGCACTATTCATTTTCAAACTAACAGTGAATGTATGTATGTGACTTGAAACTAATCGTTTGATACTATTCTCGGCAACAAAAATTCCAGTTTTTTTTTGGACGCTTGTTTTTGCTGTTGGACTTAAATTCTTAGAAATATTGGGGATACTTTGTGAGAATGCACTATTCATCAAAATAAAAGAGGTTGAGTAAAAGTTTATTTCAGATCTTTACAATTCATTATTTCTCAATTTTCATGTGTCCTTTCTTTCTTTCTTTCGGGACCGTGGCACAGCTAATCCTGTGAAAACATTTGCACTTCTTTGTCGGTCACATCCCATGCTTCAGTACACCTAGAAAATAAACATTTCATAAAGTATTGTATACACATCTAGTTGCTGAGCAGGTTTGTTTCAATGAATTGGGAAAAATGTCTCATAGATTTGAAAAAAGTTTATTTAGGAAATATAACCTCGAAAATTTTAATGAAATAAAAATATTTCCTGTTCCTATTTTGCCTGAGCTGATAATCTCATAAATACTCTTAATCAGTTAGATTTAGTGGAATAAAAATGCATGATTTGTCTATAAACGATTTTCCATTTCCACAGTATTGCTTCGCCATATCCTACAGACGCGATAACATTAGACAATATGAACTCAGAGCTTTGAACGAAATGGATTGCAAGAATTGGATCGAAGCCATAAGAGAGGCCAGGTGAGCTTATATTTAAGATTTATTGTTCGTATTATTTAACTCGGAAAGATGTTTAACCAACAGAGCCCGAAATTCTGAGATAATTCTTGGAATGAAACAAATATTTCTGAGAATAAATTTGGTGTTCTAGATCGTTTACTATCGATAAAATCTGTTGCGGTAATGTCTTTGATATTGATTATAATTATGTAGCAGATATTCGGAATATCAACCACATAGAAACACGTTTCAAAGACAATGAAAGTGTTTTCAAAGAAATGATAATACACGTAATGGCATTAAAGGTAAACTTGTATGGTGGCTATTATACTCCAATGTTCTTTTGGCAGTTTCAACAAACTTCTCTTGCAAAAAGAAGAATTAGAGCAAAAACATCTTCATCTCCTCCAGATTATAGAATCGGAGAAAACAGCTAAATGGCAATATACTCAGCAGTGTGAGGATCTAGCTTCTGAGATTAAGAAATTACGAGCTGAGGTAAGTTTAGTTTTTTCGTAGGAAGATTATTTATCGGCCTTCAATATTTTTTATTGTATCTTATATTTCGATATCCTGTTCTTTATATTATATCATATCCAATGGATTCTTGAAAAGAATAAGAAGCCATAAATCCATTGGCTGTTTAATGATATTCTACAACTCACTTCTATTCACCAATATTTTCCTCAATATTGCTTTTATGATGATGGGGTTTTTGAGTGGTAGAGAGTGGTCTAGCAGATTTCCTTCGTTCTCATTGAGCCGCTAAAATGATCCCAATTCCCTCTTGATTTTCAGCGTTCTTACCAGGATATCGTCATTCCGTCCAAATGTCTGTATGTCGCCCATTTTGAGCTGAAAATCGATTAAATTAGAGTAAATGATGAAGAATTCATGGTCAAATTCATTTATCTCTGTCCGTCCACTTATCCGTTCATCAGTAACAACACTCATATATTAATTGCTATAGAATTCGTGTAGGTCCATTTGAACAGTTATAATGAAACATTTTTGTCGTGAAAAATTCAGAAATCTAGAATTATTGACGAGTTACGATACTTTTTTGGCACGCTGTATAATACTTCAACATTCAATATATGCAAACTATTTTAAAAAATCTGGACTCTGGACATAAATTTAATAATCACTATGAAATCATTTATATCGAGAATAGAAGTTCTAGACTAACACTTTTAGAATCTCATGACACGTGTTTCTGCTAGTTTACTTCTTCAGGACAGGTACCAGCAGAGTACGGATTTACCCACTAAACCTTCCTATTGAAATATACTTCTCCGCACTATACATATTTCTATTTTTGTAATATAAATGTGATATTTAATGGAGTTTAAATGATGAAACTCGAACGTAGTTGGGTACTAAAACACTAAGCTTTCTATGTTTCATTGGCAGTTATTTGCGCTGAAGAAAGAATGGAAGCCAACACCGATTAACCAGTCAACGAGCAGTCTCGTGTCAACTCAAGGAACCTCGAGCTCAACAGTTTCAGGTCAATTCGCCAATCTCGATCAAGATTCCGTTGAATTACGCAAGATTAAGAAAGTTCAGAGTTTCTTTCGGGGTTGGCTTTGTCGGAGAAGGTGGAAACAGATCGTTGAACAGTACATTAAGAGTCCCCATGCTGAGAGCATGAGGAAAAGGAACTGTCTGGTCTTCAGGATGGTGGAAGCAGAGGAGGAATATATGGAGCAGATGGAGGTGTTGGTTTCGTGTTTTCTGAGACCCTTCAAAATGGCAGCTTCGTCGAAGAAGCCTCCTTGTCTGCATGAAGATGTCAATTCGATATTCTTGAATAGTGAAACCGTTATGTTCTTGCATCAGATATTTCTGAAAGGATTAACTTCGAGACTGGAAAGCTGGCCTACCCTCGTTTTGGGTAAGTGAGCTGTGACCCAGAAGGAGCTGTTTACATTTTTTTTTTTTGGTAAAACATAGATAGTGTAGCAAGGAGTAAATGATTGAAATTTGAAGAAAAAAAACGAAGGGTTTACAATTTTTTTTAATAAATTTGTTAATAATGTGTTTGTCCACCGCGATTATCTATACACTCCCCAACACGTCTTGGCATTCATGCAATAAGATGGTATATTTCTTCTTGAGGGATACTATCCCAAGCTACCTGTAGATCATGTATCAGAGCCGCCAAAGTCCGTGGGGGCTGGGGTACATTTCCAAGCCTTCTATCCATAATGTCCCAAACATGCTCTATGGCGAAAGATCGTGGGATCTGGGCGGCCATGGAAAAAGCTTCACATGGATCGCTTCAAAAAGGTTTAAACTAACTCTGGCAACATGAGGTCGAGCATTATCTTTCTGAAATATTGGATTCTCGAGCCGGTTAAGGTAAGGGAGAACATATGGTTCCACTATTTCTTGAAGGTAACGCAGCGTTGTCATGTTACCTCGAATAAAGACTAAAGGTGACCTTCTTGCATGTGCAATAGCTCCCCATACCATAATACCTACTTTCTGGTGTACATGACGCTCAATATCAAACTGAGGTTCACGTCTTTCTCCCCGACGTCGTCTAACCCTTCTTCGGCCATCATGTGCACCCTAGGAGAATCGAGATTCATCAGAAAAGACGACCTGATGCCATTCCACATTGCAATGTTGACGTTCTCTGTACCACTGTAATTGTTGCCGGCGATGCTCAACCGTCAGAGGTAACACAAGATGGACTCGATAATGCTGCTGTCCAAAAGACCTTATCTGGCGGTAAACCGTTCGGACAGTTACAGGATGGCCTTGTTCTCCTAACCACTCATCAGCCGAAGATCGAGTTGTCGCTAGTGATGTGAAATACTCGAGTTTTTAAGTTAAGGACAAATGTCCTGGAAAAATGTCCGAAACTTTCCCCCAAGGTCGAGCATTTTGAGTATTTAAGTATTTACGGACATTGTGGAAAAATCGGGAAAAATATGACAATTGTCATATGTTAAGTTAAAATATCAGGACAATTTGAGGCATTTTAAGAAATTTTTCATGGTCAATTGGAAATAACAAATAACTTATCATTGAATGAGTTATTATCGTGTTATTTTATTGACTATCAGTGATAAAGGACCGGAGCCAGGTTCTGAATTAGTATTAGAAAAATCGATTTAATTAGACTGTTAAATAATAAAAATAAACTTGTTTAAAAAAAACTTTGTATAATTTTCCAATTGGTTCACAGATCGTTAAGAACCTTCGATCCAAGTAGAAAAGAATAAGCTGCTTAAGAAAAAACTCTGTATAATGGCAACACAAATCGTTAAGCATCGTCGATCCAAGTAGAAAAAAATAAACTTATTAAAAATTTTTGTAAAATTGGCATCTCAGATCGTTGAGCATCTTCGATCCAAGTAGAAAAGAAGAATAAATATCGGACAAAATGAAAATTTTCAAAAAATGTTTAAGTAGAAAAGAAATTTATGATATTTATCCAGACATTTTCGATAATTTCCATAAATACTAAAAAACTCTAAATGTCGACTGTTTTTAGAAGTAATGATAATTTTCGGACATTTTTCAGTATTTATCAGAGGAGTATTTAAGACATTTTCCACACTCACAACACTAGTTGTCGCAAATCGGTCTCTAATAGCCATAAGTCTTAGACGTCGATTTTGAACTTCATTTGTGCCCCTTCGACGTCCGGTGCCTGCTCTTCTTCGATTTTAGGCATTATCAAACCACGTTTAACAACATCGCATAGCAGTAGTTGGATTTCTGTTCATACGGTTAGCGATTTATGGAAATGACAACCCCGCCTCCCGTAGACCAATAATTCTACCCCTTTCAAATTCCCTTAGCTGGCGATCAATTCCGTGTACACGTGCTCTAGGCATTTTAACAACAACTAAACATCGACTTTGGATCTCCTCGAACAGCTGGTTTGTTGTAAAATCTTAAAGATTTGCCAAAAAACGACTACAATATGTAACTAACAAAAAATGTTTACATGAAAAAACCTTCACGATTTTTTTCTCCAAATTGTAATCATTTACTCCTTGCTATACTATCTATGTTTTACCAAAAGAAAATTTAAAATTTAAACAGCTCCTTCTGGGTGTTGCAGTTTCTTTGTCAGTTAGTATATTTAAACACATGGACAACTGGTGATCTATAAATGAATAGTCCTTTGGTTGCATCCGAAGTGTCAATGGAAATGTTCTGTGAATATGCTGAATTTTTTCCAGGGGACCTCTTCTCTATGCTAGTTCCTATGCTGAGTATCTATCAAGAATATGTTCGCAATCATCATTACTCCCTCCAAGTTCTCACCGAATGCAAACAGTCACCACAATTTTCTGCTCTTTTGAAGAGGCTGGAGAGTAAGCCGGCTTGTCATGGCCGCTCCTTGGAAACATTCCTCACCTATCCGATGCATCAGGTAATGTTATGAATTTACAGTGCCAATTTATTTTTCAGATGAGAATATAGCATATTTTTTCGCTCGCTTATTCCAGGTTGCTTTCATTACGACCAATTTTTTGCTGAAAATGGTATTCACTTATGAAGAATTCTAGGTGAAATACGATTCTGTACCGCCGGCTGTTGCCACGATAACTTTCGAACCGGGGGAGATCGCCAAATCGGCCAAACGGTTTCGGAGCTGCATTTTTTCAAGTGTGAAAGCTGCATTTAACAATTGTTCTTAAGGGTGTGTGAGGCGTGAATAGACAATGGAACATGTCCGCAAAAGCTCCACGCCAGTGCTTTTTGCGCGTATGTTGTGGGGAACATCGCGTTATCATTTTGCCCAAATGTCTGTAATTTTCGAATGTTTTGCCGGAAATGGTCCCAAACGATTGGGTTCGACTCCCTGATGAAGAATTTGAGGTCAAATTTGATTCTGTCCGGCCGTCCGTTGTCACAATAACTTGAGAACGGAAGAAGATAGCGACTTGAAATTTTCAGGGTAGGTGGCGTGTCCCAATACGACGGACAAATTTGTTGATGGGTATAATCGGCCCAACGGTTTCCGAGTAATAATTTTGTTTTCAACCAATATAAGTCCAATCGAATTGAAACTTAGTGAGAAGTTGTAGAATACAAACCTGATGATGTTTGTGAAATTTTGTAAGATTCGTATCACTAAAATTTGAAAAAAATCTTTAAATAATTTTATTTATGTCTCGATAACCCGAGAACGGAAAGAGATAGCGACTTGAAATTTTCAGGTTAGATTGTGCATCTGAATGCGACATTCAACTTCGTTTAAAGGCATAATCGGCCAAACGGTTTTGGAGTTATACCCATCTGAAATTTGTTTGTTATTTCCTCAATAACTCGATAAATACAAAATACAAAACCGATCCAATTCAAACATGGTTATCAGTGGTAGAATGCCAACTCGAAAATTCATGCCAAATTTCGGGAGGATCGTATCACTAGAAAATTTTTGAAAAATCATTGAATATAAATTCTATACATCAGAAACTATTCGTCCGACATCGCTGAAATTTTGCGAAAGCAAGAACCTCATTCTACTGCCCAGTTCCAAGTTTGAAGACGATCGGATCTATATTGTTTGAGATCCAAGCAGCCTGGTGTGAGTTCACTAGCTGGATGGGTGACCTCTGCCTCAATGACTTTCGAACGAAAGGAGATAGGGACTTGCAATTTTCAGGGTAGGTGGCGCATCCGAATGGAAGGGTTAAGTTCGTTTTTGAGCATAATTGGTCCAACGGTTTCGGAGTTATACCCACCTCGATAACTCAAAAAATATAGATTCGATCGAATTGAAGCTTGGTAACTAGTTGTAGAATATCGACATAAAGACGTGTGTAAAATTTTGTGAGAACCGTACCCCTGGAAAAAAAAATTACGAAAAAAAAACTCGTTCAAGCACTGACGTGAAGTCAGGAGCTTTTGCGCGTATGTTCTATTGTCCATTCTCTTGTATTGGACACTCTGAATGGAATTTACCATAGTAAATTCGATTGGACAATAGAATATACGCGCAAAATTGAGCCAATTTTTAATCGTTGAATTTTTCCGCTACTCTATGGATATACTCGAGTTCTGAATATATTCGGAAAATTCCTTCGACTGTAAGATGATGTTAAAAAGAAAATCCTTTTTTATACAATTAGAGAGAATTTCGCATCAGCAACCTTGATTTATTCGTTAGTTATTTATATCACCCCACAAAAAATTGCCTGTACGAAAGATCAGAGATGATGGAGTTTTTTCGTGTAGAAGTTTATAGTATTCGAAACATGTGCAGGCCGGTGTGAATCATTCCAAGATGGCATCAAATTGATACAGTCAGTCGATCGAGTGCCGGACTTATGTTTGCATTGTCATTGCATGAATAATGTCTTGAATTTGAGTTGTGAAATTTGGAAAGGTTAGTGAAAATATCAATCACGTATCGAATTTTTAACCAATGAATTGTACCAGTGATGTCAACATTAAATCTCCAATAAACGAGTTCTAAAGCTTTGATGCACGGAAAAACTGATTTATTAGCCCAATTAATGTTAAAAAGTTAACAGGCCGCAATTTTAATCGACCGTGGCCTGTAGGATGAATTTTTTTGACGTTGTCGAGTAGCTACAAACTGGAGAAAGCCTAAGTGGGGTGAGTTACATAAGAATGGGCCGAATTTAACGATTCTAATTAGTCGCTGCATTCGCATTGCCATAATTAAAAATTTCACTAATTGCGCTCGCCTTCTATTCGAATTTTCGACAATTTTAAGGGAAAATCTTTGATAAATTACTTCTTCATTTGAAGGCACAACTGCGGAAATTTTATTTTTTCAACGAAATTCGGTTGATGTTTTCACCACACAAACATCCTCATTAAATGGTTTCTTTCTGAGTGTTCTGTCCCAAACTCTGAAAAATATCTGTTAAATAAAAAAATATTAATTTGTGAATTGCTTCTGCGTAATAAACACAAGATATTTGTCAGAAGCAATAAATCGAACAATGTTGCCTAACAAACAACAACGACACAACATCAACGATGAAACAACTACATTTCGTAACGTTTCGGAGTCTAAATCAGACTCCTTCTTCAGACACTTAACTAAAATCTTCAGAATTATTTTTTGTTGATGTTGATGTTCTGAAATTCGAATTTCAGAATAGAGTTGTTTCATCGTTGATGTTGTGTGGTTATTGTTTGTTAGGCAACATTGTTCGATTTATTGCTTCTGACAAATATCTTGTGTTTATTACGCAGATTAATTAATATTAATAGATGTTTTCCAGAGTTTGGGAGAGAAACCCCACAAAGAAACCATTCAATAATGAATGTACCTCCCACAGTATCCTTTAATGATTATTTACAAAAATCCTTGTTTTCTTCGAGTTGGGGAATGTGCTTTTCTCGCTGTATTTAAAAAAGATGGAAAATTTTATTCCTGGTCAGATATGTGGGTGTGATATATTTGCATACAGCATTGTATCGGCTAATAAAAACGTTTCCTTTCACCCTGTAGGTTCCACGTTATATTATAACTCTACATGAATTGCTGGCACATACACCACATGATCACGTTGAGAGGAAAAGCCTGCAGAATGCCAGGCAGCAGTTGGAAGACCTGTCTCGTCAGATGCACGATGAGGTAAGACATAAGTTTAGTGACTTTTACCATTTGTCTGTAATTTGCTCAAATACTAGGTCCGGTCGACATTCACGAAGACTGTTCGTTAGAATATTTGAAACTCAAGATAAACACTGGAACTTTTATAGTTGAGCTTTGTTAGGAGAGATGAATTCTTGGAAATAATTTCAGATTCGTTCGACTTCTGGTGTCACCGGAAATGATACCAACTTTAAATGTAATACCCAGTTGTTTCATTGACAGATTACCCATTGAATTTTACATTGTTTTAATGTGTCACTTATATCTTATTCTCACAAAATTCGTGTGAAATCTGAAAAAAACCTTTAAATTCTCTCAAATAGGACTTCATTCCAATAGTAATAACTTGTAGATTTTTCCATGGAATAGAAACACCCTGTATGTTCAATTGAATTTTTAATTAACGAAGGAGAAGCATTGGTATGTCTTCTAATAGAAGCTAGAAAGTTAGGAATTTTCATGCAAAAATCTACAAGTTATTAATATTGGAATGAAGCCCTATTTGAGAGGATATAAAGGGTTTTTTCAGATTTCACACGAATTTTCTGAAAATAATATGTAAGTGACACATTGAAACAATGTAGAATTCAATGGGTAATCTGATTATCGATGAAAAAACTGGGTATTAAATTTAAAAAACGAAAGTTGGTATCGAAGTCGAACGAATCTGAAATTTTTTCCAATAATTCATTTCTCGTGACAAAGCTTAATTATAAAATTTCTAGTGTTTATCTCGAGTCTTTCTTAATATTCTAACGAACGGTCTTCGTGAATCACCCTGTATACGGTTTGAATAGGAAACGCAAATGATCTTTGTGCCTCTGGGGAATATGAGTAATTCAAAAAAATTAAAAGAATGTTGGGTTATCAAGCTTTAATACATGATTTAGAAAATTTTTATTTTTTCACCGCGACACACTAGATCCAAAAGAGTCTAAATTTGTGGGACTGCCAAGAAAATACTGTCGTAGTCATTACAGTTTCGGGGTATCAAATCTGGAGAATACGGGGGATGCAGCAGTAATTGATAACACAATTACATTCGATGAAGAACAACAGTACTTGTTAGTTGCTAACTTTTACTCGATATTAGTATTAAATAACGCAGTAATTCGTTTAGGAAGGGAATATTTCTCCTTAGTCAACACCACAGCACACCAGAACTGTAGACGTAATTCAAATGCACAGATTACCGTATAGAAAATTGCTGATTATCTACCCAAGGGGCTCGGAAGTTGAAGCGGAAGTTTCTGTCATTGCAAAGTATGGAACAAATATTTCTGGATTTTCCAATTGCAAGGAACTTTCAACTTTCTTAGCTGCAGAGCAAGGATGCACGTCTGGGATTATAAAAGATGCATTGAGAGTTATTTTTACTTAGAAGCAACATATATTATAGAATGGAAGTGTGAAGTTAAATTTGAATATCTAGGAGTAACACTAGATAGTGAACTTCTGTGGAATAATCATGTTGAAATCACTGCTAGGAAAGCAATAAAGGCTTTAATGGCGCGCAGGGGTCTAGCCGGTGAGACTTGGGGCCCTAAGATACTGCGATGGATGTACGTCATGATTGTGAGACCCATAATTACGTATGGGGCAGTAGTCTGGTACACGAAAACAAGCCAGAATAGCAAGAGGAAAACCCTCGACAAAGTACAAAGGCTGGCCTGAGTGTGTACCACTGGAGCTATGGGAACCTGTCCTACCAGGGCACTTGAGATTATCATCACACATCCACACCACTTCATCTAGTGATAGAGAAAATGGCCCATGAAGCCATTCTCAGAATATCTAGGAAAGGAACAGGTAATGAGAGTATTAAAAACCAGAAAGCTGGGTCTCCTCTTACCAGGTACCATTTCATCTGCCAATCTTCGTAGTGACGAAAGAGTAAAAAAGTAAGCATCGAAAAGGACTTCACTACGATGCTCGGTAGGTAAAAAGACTGGGACAGGGAATCGACCACAAAAGTTCTTAAAAAATTGCCATTAAATGGGACACAGACGGTTCAAAAACCACTACAGGAGCTGGCGCTGGAGTATATGGGCCAGGCACCAAATGCTCACTATCGCTAGGCTCCTATCCGAGCGTCTTTCAGGCAGAAGTACTTGCAATAGAAAGATGCGTGGAAACAAATCTAGAAAGAAACTATCAGATATGTGATATAGCAATCCACTCTAACAGTCAAGCTGCTATTAAAGCTCTGAGCTCCCATGTTATCGAATCCAAGCTAATATGGGAGTGTCGAAGAAAACTCAACGAAGTAGGCAAGAACAACAGGGTCTCCTTGATCTGGGTTCCTGGTCACGCGGGAATTAAAGGAAATGAGGTGGCCTACACACTTGCCAAGAAAGGAGCACAAACCCCCTTTATTGGCCCGGAACCTTACTGTGGGGTTGGTAGATACACCTACAAAAGTGGATTTTGGATTAAAGAAGAAACTGAAAGAGGTATTTTCTGGAGATCTCTCCCCGGAATGTATCACTCCAAAAAATTCCTCCGGAACTTTGACACTGTCACCTTCAAGAAATATATGGAGCTCAGTAAGAACACTCTGCACCTACTCACTGGTTTCACCACATGGCACTGCGTCCTCAGGAAGCATATGATGAGATTAGGGTTAGCAGAAACTGACGAGTGCAGATTCTGCTGGGAGGGAGATGAAACTCCTGATCACCTGATTACGGAATGCCTCGCCATCTCAAAACAACGCAAGGAATGTTTTGGGCAAGAAATCTACAGGAGCGAAAACCCCCTTGAAACCATCTCAGATACTGAAGGTCATCAGAACTCTGGAACTGGAAGGCGAGCTGTAGATGGTGATGACATCTACAGCTCTGATGGGTGGGCCCAATAGACCTTAAGGTCGCAGTGCAACGTACTACAATACAATACATATTTATGCAAAAAAAGTAGAGGCAACTGAAAAAGTCCGATGAATACAATGTGGTTCGAGGATCTAGCCTTGAATATTTCTATTTTTCACTTCTATTCTATCAGATCGTTTTTTCCTTCAGTTTCCTACAAGTGGGAGAACTGATCCATATAATGTTTTTATCTGATTATATTTATCTGCGTTGCCGTATTATATAGATTTGTTTTGGTCGTTGTACGAACCTGAAAGGAAAGATGTCTTGAGGGTAAAAACAACTACGATTTGAAAATTCTCGGAATCTTTTCAAAGAAAATCGACAGATCATAACGCAATTTCCGCGAAAGATTTGAACTGAATTCGCGGAATGAAAGAGAACTGAACCATGTAATATAATTATCTGAGAATTCATCTCGGTAGTCCTCTCTTATAGCTATGTTTCGATTGTTGTGCGAACAATTGAGTTGTCTACGCCAAAAAAATACTCGTGGGGGTAAAAACAACTGCAATTTGAAAATTTCTCGGAACCCTTTAGAGATAATCGACAGATCGTATCACGATTTCCGCGAACTGAATTAATGAAATGGTAGAGAACTGAACAATGTTATATTTTTATCTGAGAGATTTTGTAGTTTGCCGTCTCGTATGGACTTGTTTTGGTTGATGAACAATTGAGTAATCCACAAGGAAAGATTGCGAATCTTTCAGACAAAATTGACGTAATATCGAGAGAATCGTACGGAATTCGTGGGAAGACGAATGATAGAAGCTTTATGTTTATAGGTTTTTCAGTTCATTATTTCAGTCAGTTCTCGGAAATTGAAACAAGAGGGCGTATGATATCATTCAATTTTTAGGTTTCAGAGACGGAAAATTTGAGAAAAAACCTTGCAGTGGAGAGAATGATAGTAGAGGGTTGCGATATTTTATTGGACGTAAATCAGGTATTTGTTAGACAAGGTAACTATGAATATTCAACGGAGAATTATCTCAATAATTGAGCTCGTTCGATTATAGGTTCGTTGATTCAACTTCCAAGTGAAAAATCCAAATCCACGAGAAGCAAACTGAATTTCAAAAGTGAAAGAGAATACATAAGACAATGCTTCTTGTTCTCCAATCATCTCATAATAGCAACAAGGTACATGATCTTTCTATTTTTCATTATTTTCATCCTGACCGACTTTAGTTAAGAGCTTTCAGTTGGGCAAAGTTTGCTCACAACCTAACTCATATTGACCGATGAGACTTACGTCTTTCGTTCTGAAAACCCTCGAGAAGATACACGATCGCTACGTCAGGGGCAGTGTCCTCACTGAATCCTCTGAGTGAGCATCAGACCTGGCCCTGAACAATCTGGTGGGAAGGCTGAAGCATTCTCTAGACCACAAGGAGACTGTGGCCTACCTGGTCTACCTAGGCCTACCTTGGCCTAGCCTCGACCTCATTGTGGAATGGATAAGACCCATGTTGAATAACAGACTCATTTCCACGTCCCTGTGTGGGGACGTAGTGATATTCGTGGCCAGGAGTGGCTGTCCACAAGGAGGAGTGCTCTCCCCTCTGTTGTTGTCTCTCCTGGTGGACGATTTACTGGCCATAATAGGCACGCTGGATATATATGACCAAGCGACGACATAGTCATTATGGCCACGGGCCGGGATGACTCAGTCCTGGTCGAGAGCCTATCAGCGGCACTGACAGCAACACAAGGCTGGTGTGAGGGAGAACAGTTAAACGTGAACCCTCGAAAGACCTTGACCGTGGCATTCACTATGAAGAGGAAGCTTATTAGGGATTCCCTCACTATGAATGGAATTAACATCCCTTGGATGAGGCTAGATATCTGGGTGTTATTCTGGATAGAAAGCTGAACTGGAATTCACACCTCGAAAGGGTGATCCTCAAGGCTTGACATCCTCTCTGGGCTTGCCAGCGGGCTTGTGGAAAGAGGTGGGGACTGGTTCCGAAACAGCTCCACTGGTTGTACATGATGGTGGTGAGACCACAAATCACTTACGACAGCATCGCTTGGTGGGAGTGCACTGTAAAGGTGCAGTCTCAGCTCAAGCTTGCAAAAATTCAGAGATCTGCGTGCTTGATGGTGACAGGGGCTTTTTGCTCCACCCTCACCGCAGCCATGGAACGACTACTAGACCTCGCCCCTCTTCACCTGGGAGCCCGGATGGCGACATACAGATTTCTGCATATGGCTCCCAATGAGCCATATGCGTTCGGCTACATGCCTGGTTCTCTGTAGGCTGAATTGGAGGCCAACGAGATAATGGGCAGGTGGTTGAACGTAACTAAAACCAGAACCTACACAGAGTGGCCTTACCGAGTCGTCTTTCCCAGCAGATACGACTGGACAATCTCTGAGACCCCACTGCTTAAGGGACCCTGTTGGTTCACAGATGGCTCCGCTACCAGCCAAGAGGTGGGAACGGGAGCGTTTGCAAAATTGCTAGGGGTCTTGCAAGCTGAAATTCTCGCTAGTCTTTACTGCGCAAGCTCATACTTGAGAAAGGTTGGTCCCACAGATCAATCAAGATCCTATCGGATAGCCAAGCTGCCTTGAAGGCCTTGACTTCATACAACCACAAATTCCTTGCTTGTGCAGGATTGCCGGACCACACTTCAGGCTGCAGCTCTTATGGGTCCCGGGCCACTCGGGCATAAAGGGTTATCATATGGTAGACTCATTGATTGACGGCACGGGGGTCTTCCATGGGGCTCATTGAACCTGAACCGGCCTGCGGTAACTCTCTCAGGGCAGCGAGGAGGGAAAGCAGCAGAGTGTTGGACCAGAAGGTTTAGGAAATCTGGAGCAGTATACCGGGACACAGATATGCTCGCTCAACAATTACTGGCCCATCAGCTGAAAGAGCCAGACAATGGTTCAGATTCTCTAGGGTAGTCCTTAGAATCCTAACAGCTGTATACACGCGCCAGTGTGGCCTCAGAAAACACCTAAGTACGGTGGAGTTCACTGAGTGCAGACTATGTCTGGAGGACATTCGACTGTCGAACACATCATGTGTGACAAGATCAGATTTGAGGAACTAGGAGTCCACAAACTGAGACTGAGGGAACTGGACAAGTTCTCACCCACCAGACTCATATCCCTTATCAAGAAGCTTGAGCTTGTGGGTGAAGTTTAGATTATAGGTGTGCCACAATAGACCGATTCTTCGTAGTGTAGGAGTGGGTTTCTTCTGTCCAACACAATTCATATAATAATATAATAAAACTGAAAGTAACTGAAGTTATGAGAATCGCATTTGCTGTCCTGATTGAGATTGCAGAATCTGAAATCTCGCATTCTTAGAAAGAGTTTGGGATGATGCGTTTTATTTCGATACTCAACCATTTTCGATAATATAGATATTTTTTACTTCATATTTCTAGTCAAAAATTTCAAAAACAATATGTAGTTATTCTTGTTTGATAGGACCTCAAGTGGTAAATTGCATCTGGTACCCGACATTGGAAAGATACCCTTAGCTGATGCTCTACTGATTGAAGATCCAAGTGAAACTCAGGAAGATGAAGGTGAGTCAAACAGTGATCACTTTTCAATTTGATTCCGTAGTGCTACGCTCAAATTTCCACAAACTGCTGAACTTTGACCATAATGCCCGTAAATGAACAATGTGTCCTTACTGAGCACATTAAATTTTGTGAGAATCGTATCACTAGAAAATTTTAAAAACTATTATTCATGTCACGATAACCTGAGAACGGAAAGAGATAACGACTTGCAATTTTTAGGGTAGGTTGTGCATCTGAATGCGACATTTGTGTCTGTTAAAATAGGCACAATCTTCTAAACGGTTTTGGAGTTATACCCATCTGAAATTTATTAGTTATAGAATGCCAACGCGAAAATTCTTGCAAAATTTCGTGAGGATCGTATCATCAGAAAATTAAAAAAAAAATCATTGAAAAAAATTCTTTATATCAGAAACTATTCTTTCGACATCGCTGAAATTTTGCGAGAGCCTTCAGAACCTTACTCTACTGCCAAGTTCCAAGTTTGAACACGATCTCTATATTGTGGGAGATCCGCGCAGCCTTGGGTGAGTTCAGTAGCTGCATGGGTGACCGTTGCCTCGATAACTTTCGAACTAAAAGAGTAGGGATTTCAGGGTAGGTTGCGCATCCGAATGGGAGAGTAGAGTTCGTTGTTGGGCATAATCGGCCCAACGGCCTGGAATATTATTTTCTCGATAACTCAAAAAATACAGACCCGATCGAATTGAAGCATACATAATATGTCGGAATTAAAAATCCTGTGATTCTACTGAAGTCTGTCATTAAAATGTTAATAAATGTATTTATATATTTTATAAAAGCTGAGAAAACGGTATATATGGATGCTAAATTCGTAGTAGATCCCTCCAATAGAGGTGAGTAGACCATAGAACATGCGCGCAAAAGCTCCTGACTTCACGTCAGTGCTTGAACCAATTTTTTAATGATTTTTTTTAAATTACTATTATACGATCCTCACCAAATTTTGCACACATCTATGAGTCGGTATACTACAACTAGTTACCAATTTTCAATTCGATCAGATCTATAATATTTAAAATTAGAAATAGTACTCGGAAATCGTTGGGTCGATTATGCCCATCAACGATCTTAACCTTCTTACCATTCGGTTAACATCTCTTTCGGTTCACCAGTTATCGTGGCAACGGCTGGCCGGTCGGCCGGACATAATCAAATTTGACCTCGAATTGGTCATCAGTGAACCGAACCTAATTGTTTGAGATAATTTTCGGCAAACAATTCGAAAAATATAGACATTTGGACAAAAAGATAGCTTGGTATTCCCCAGAACATGCGTGCAAAATCTCAATAATTTGGAAATTGCAATATATATTTCTTCTAGTAGATTTGATCATATTTATGAAAATAGCTGCTCATATATCAGCTAAGTTCTCTTTTAGTTGATATAAAAAAAATTGTCATAATTTATCAGGGTCAAAATAATTGTTATGGAGGAAAGACTCAACAACGTATATAGAAGATATCGTATATTTCACCATATTCGGTCAAGTGGTGCAACTCCACATACAAATAGTCATATTTATCTCAAAACTTAAAACATAGTAATAAATATTATACAATATGAAATATACAGGTAAAAAATGTATCAAAAGTCTTCAAACGTCTGGAATGAATTCCTCATAGAAATTAGAACAACACATTATCAGAAGTTGTTTAATCTTGCAAGTTGACCCCCTAGTGTGTAATGGTCATTTCAGATCAGTCGTTTTTTTATGAATCCTGTGTTCCAGAAGCATCCGTATGTTCAGTGTCGAGCCATTCTTCTGGTATGAGTGAAACATCTGGAGCCACTGGCAGCCTGCATAACAGAGATTTCAAATTATTTGTCGAACAGAAGTCTGGAAATCAGTCACAACAGGTATGAGTGATAAATTATTTTCGGAGAGTAAGGAATAAATTCATACGTAATTCAGGCTGATTCTTTCGAGGATTAAAGAAGCACATTTTTGCCGCAAAGTTATTCCAGCATAAATGCGTAGGTCGTTCAACCTTAGTTCGTCATGAGGAACCATTTATGAGTTCAAGTGTATTAATTTTAATTACTAATTCAATAGCAAGATTGTCAATTGACGATTGGCAAAAATGATGAGGTCATATGCCTGAAAATTACATAATAGAATATCTGGATTATCGCATGCAGGGGCAGCATGCGTATCAAACGAAACTTGTATTTGACTACAACTCATTCTTCAGCCTTTTCGAACATTACCACTGACTTATGGGGAGCAATTTGAGATGTTAGGTCATTGCAAGACAACCTGTTACAGCTATGCCGAGAATTTTTGAAATCAAATAAGTATTTTTTCAATTTATTGGTAAATATGTGTATATTGTTGTAGGGGGTAACGTTGCACTGCGACCTTAAGGTTGATTGTGACCCCCCCCCAGAGCTGTCGATGTCATTACCATCTACAGCTCGGAGTTCTGGTGAACTCCAGTATCTGGGATGGTTTCGAGGAGGCTACGTCTTCGCTCGTGCAGATTTCTTGCCCAAAGAATTCCTTTCGTTGGTTTGAGATTGCGTTATCAGGGGATCAGAAGTTTCATCCTCCTCCCAACATAATCTGCACTCGTCAGTTTCTGCTAGCCCTAATCTCGTCATATGCTTCCTAAGGCCGCAGTGTCCTGTGAGGAAACCAGTGAGGAGGTGCAGCGTGTTCTTACTGAGGTTCAAGTATTTCTTGAATCTGACAGTACCAAAGTTCCGGAATTTCTTGGAGTGATACATTACGGGGAGAAATTACTTCTTTCAGTTTCTTTCTTTATCCGGAATTTACTTTTGTAGGTGTATCTATCAACCCCCACAGTAGGGTTCCGGGCCAATAAAGGGGGTTTGTGTTCCTTTCTTGGCAAGTGTGTTGACCTCCTCATTTCCTATGATTCCCGCGTGACCAGGAATCCAGACCAAGGAGACCCTGTTGTCCTTGCCTACTTCATTTAGTTTTCTTTGGCACTCCCATATTAGCTTGGACTCGATAACATGGGAGCTGAGAGCTTTTAGCAGCTTGACTGTCAGAGTGGATTGCTATATCACATCTCTCATAGTTTCTTTCTATGTTCATTATCACGCATCTTTATATTGCAAGTTCTTCTGCCTGAAAGATGCTCGGATAGGAGCCTAGCAATAGTGAGCATTTGGTGCCTGGCCCATATACTCCAGCGCCAACTCCTGTGGTGGTTTCTGAACCGTCTGTGTACCATTTAATGGCATTTCTTCTAAGAACTTGGGGGTGGATATCCTGTCCCAGCCAAACATCGTATAAGCATCGTATTGAAGTTCTTTTCGATGCTTACTCAATCATTTCGTCACTAGGAAGATTGGCTGATGAAATGTACCTGGTAAGAGATGACAAGGCTTTCTGGTTTTCAATACTCTCATTACCTGTTCCTTTCCTAGATATATTTGAGGATGGCTTCATGGGCCGTTTTGTCTATCACTAGATGAAGTGATGTAAGATTTGTGATAATCTCAAGTGCCCTGGTAGGACAGGTTCCCATAGCTCCAGTGATACGCACACAGGCCAGCTTTTGTACTTTGTCGAGGGTTTTCCTCGTATTATTCTGGCTTGTTTTTGAGTACCAGATCACTGCTCCATACGTAATTATGGGTCTCACAATCATGACGTACATCCATCGTAGTATCTTAGGGCTGCAGCCCCAAGTCTTACCGGCTAGATTCCTGCACGAAATTAAAGCCTTTCTTGCTTTGCTAGCAGTGATTTCAACGTGCATATTCCACAGAAGTTTACTATCTAGTGTTACCCCTGGATATTCAACTTCAGACTTCCATTCCATAATATCTCCGTTCAAAAAGAGGTATCTCACAGCTGGAAGTTTCCTTCTCCGAGTAAACAGAATCATTGTGGTCTAGTTCGGGTTTATGCTGAGCCCCACTGACAAGCACCACTGCTCGATAATTCTAAGACCCTCCTGGTAAATTATTTAGGATGCTCGCAGAATAACTATGGGTGATCAGAAGTAGAGTTCATTTTCACACATTGTCTTGCCGAATTTTTGACGAATTTGTTCCTTACTTCGTGAAAGCAGTGTGTGACACTGAACAAAATCAATATCAACTTATCTCTGAAATTTTTAGCTTGTCGTGCATCTTTTAGCATCATCTGCTCAGGAAAAAGCGGCATGGATCTCGGATATAAGTCAATGTTTGGACAACGTTCAGTTCAATGACATAATAAGACCTTCCACGTTGTCTGACAACTCTTCGATATCACTGCCTCAATGTTTGAAGAACGATCCGAAATTGTTTAAAGACGAGGCGGACATTCGTTTCAGTAGAACATTGAACTCTTGTAAAGTTCCTCAAATAAGATATGCCACGCCCGAACGACTTCTTCAGCGCCTAACTGGTAATCAACAAATTGGAAAATAATGTCTTGTGTTGTTACATCGTTCATTGCTCTCTATATCATCATGGAATTCATTTTGTCATTCTTTCAATTGTTATGCATGATAACCTATTCCTGCACAATCATTGAAGGTACTTTAAAATCGATATTGCAGGTATTCATTCAACATACAGACTCATTTCAGATCTTCGCTTCCTCTCAATCGACTTCTTGAATACTTTTCTATTGACTTACCGTGTTTTCACCGATGGGGTAACAGTTCTGGAGGCTTTGAAAAGAGTGTTCTATAGTAACGAACCTGAACCCCAGGGTTCTGTTATGTCTCTGGAAGGCTTGAAAGAAGAGAATACGCAACATTTATTTGATGAGCGCAGAAGGAGTAGTTTTTCCCCAAGAAGAACAAGCGGGGCAAGCTCTGTGTCAGGTTATGGATCGGAGATGAGCGAAAGAGATCGATCTCATAGTTATGATTCTCAAGGTCATAGACACTGGAAATCTACCTTAGCTAAATGTAAGTTGACCAGATAGTTCAAAATATTCGTTATCATAAATTGGTCCCCCAGATGAAGAAGAAAAATCACAAGAACCATCACCTCAAGCCAAAATATCGAAACAGCCAAGTCCAACCAAGATAGCTCGAAAAACGAGTGATACATTATCCCCACCGCCACAAAAAATGGTATCAATAAGAGTCGAGAAAACTAAGGATACTGATAGTCGCCATTTGACAATACCAACAAGCAAAGTGGCAGGGTCTAGTAGTAGTGACACTCTAACAGGTAAGATTTTCAATTTGACTATCGGGATATCTGAATTGATCCTGAGTTATCTTTCAGAAGCAACGGTTCTTAGTGCACCATGCTCGCCAAGCAATCTGAGCTCTGTAACTCTAGTTGCTTCATCTCCTTCTGACTCTTACCATGCGCAAGATAATGGTGGCAGTGTATCTCCTCGTTCTCCAATGCATGCTAAAGAGACTCCAACTGTCAAACATCCACTTCATGAAGAACCACCACCTGTAGTCAGGGAAGTAACACCGAAAAGCGAAATCCTTCGAAAGGCGTCAGTTACAAAACATGAAGGACCTGTTGACAAAAGATTGGAACGTTGTATATCTGAAGACTCGGAAGGTGAGTAAAAACATTATTGTTCCTCCGATCTACCTTAGTCGCAAATATACTAATTTTTCAGAGACACAAGAAGATCTGACACTATTCTACAATACGGTACATCGTGCTTCAACTAGTTCATCTAGATCTGCAAGTATATCTACAACTGCAACAAGTGCTGCCATACATGTGAGTTTTCAAACGCATTTGTGGACTTATATAAAAATATTCAATCAAATTTTCTATTACAAGAGCTATTATGGAATGAGGAGGTCAATGCAAGAAGGGGATGCAACGTCCACTGCTCGCTCTAGTTTTCAACATGATTCACCACAAAAGCCGAGTAAGGCAGGAGTAGTAATCACATCATTTAGACAGTCCAAGAGAAGGTACTATACCTGACGATGTATTTTCTTCCCTCACACTCATGATATTTTCATAGAAGCAGCACTTCCAGTGCTGCAGCAGCTTTTGCAATAGCAGTTTCTGGATCTAGCAATCCTAGAGATATTTCGCCAAGTCAAGCTAAGGAACAGGTTCAAGATGAATTTGCAGAAAGAGCACGTTACAAGGAGAATATCATATCAACCGCTTGTACCATGCGTGTACTCAATGTATTGAGGTAAGAACTATAGTTTTTCAGTTATTACCTAGATATTATTTTCTTTTGTTCGATTTTTGTGAACTAATGAACCTATCATTTTTGGCGCCCTTGTTCTTCGGAACAGAGTGCCTATCAATTTGCCCAAATGTCTGTAATTTTCGAATTTTTATATTCGTTTTTAAAAATACTGCTGATATTTCTCCCAAGAATTGTACTGCCCTCCGAAATGAGATGTAGGGCGGAGTCATGCTTAAAATCAATATCTTCAGCGACATCTAGAGATCAGTAGCGAAGTTAGAATTCAGGCATAAAGAAAGAATATCCTAAGAAAAGATTCCTACATTACAAAAATCGAATCAAGAGAGAAAGAAATCAAAGTCCTAGCTTATTCCCCGACTAATATTGTATATCGATCTAGGGAGTATTGTTGTACCTCCAAATTCTCCGTTCTTATGTAGTTGTCCACTACCTTCTCCATCGTTTTGAGTAGAAACGATGTCAGACAAATGGGTCTGAAATATCGAGGATCAGTCCCTCTTCCCTATTTTTGGTATGAAGGTTACTCTTGTCCTTCTCCATTTACTAGCTACTTGACCCAAGGCTAAACTGCTTCTCATGATTCTCACTAGATGGGGAAAAATCTCTTCCATACCTCTCTGCAGGAGTGCTGGAAATGTCCCATCCACTCCTGGTGACTTTTTACCTTCCGTGTATGACCCATCCGACTTCTTCAACGACATTTTGAAATTACTTAACCCCTCTTGCCATGACTTTTTGCAGTCTAGCCTCCTTGTTGTATTTAGTTAACATCTCAGTGTACCCCTGCCAGTTACCGTTCATTTTGGCCCTGTTAAAGACCCTCCTTCCTACTTAAACTCAAACTTGTGGACCAAGTTGATGATTCACCGGAATACAACGGTAAAGTATAGACTGCATACTAGAAAGGATTGTCAATATTTTTGTCATCGATATCTCAATGACTTTTTGCTTAAATTTGAACTGCGGAATACCTTTTCAAGAGCATCTTGAATAAACTAGTCACTTCATAGAATTATATAGATTATGTATGAATGAAATGAAAGATATTTTTCGTTTTACTGATTTTCGAGTGTTTTGTTACATGCTCAACGTTTCCTTTACTTGAGTATCAACAAAACATCAGTAAGTTGTTGAATGTACTTATACGAAACCATTTTCAGGCATTGGATATCTAAGCATCCCCAAGATTTCGAAAACGATCAACGTTTGAAGGCTATGACAATCGAGTTCTTGGACGACATCATCTATAGTCCGAATTTACTACCTGCTGAACACAAATCAGCAGCTCATTTACTGAGGCTTCTCACCAAAGACGAAGGCGATGGTTCTAAAATCGATATTGCTACATTATTGTCAGCTCCCTCGGTAAGTAGTTAATTTAAGATTTCGAATATCTGGCGCAGAATGGTCTCAAAAGATTAGTTTCGATTCACCGATGAAGAATCATAGGTCAAACTTGAGTTAGAGAGTTGAAATTTTCAGGGTTCATCAATGGACAAAATCCTTCGAGTGGTTTTGGAATTATAGCCATCTGAAATTTCCCAACAACTCGAAACATACTCATCTGGCCGACTTAAAACACGGTATTCAGTTGAAAATTTACATAGTCATATTTCACATACGTCTTTATGTTGGTACTCCACAAATAGTTACCAAGTTTCAATTCGATCGGATCTGTGTTTTTTGGGTTATCGAGAAAAACAACAGATGGGTATAACTCCAAAACCGTTTAGCCGATTATACCTATTAACAAACTCAAATGTCGCATTCGGTTCTTAAGTTATCGTGAGATGAATAATATTTTTTTAATTTTTTGGTGATACGATCCTCACAAAATTTCACATATGTCTTTTTTACGACAGCCTTTTTACGATACTTTTTTCAAGACAGCTTTTTTACATTTGTCGTTCGTTCGTTCATTCGCTTTGGGTTGAGCATCTGAATGCGACAATTGAGTTTGTTGATAGGCATAATCTGCAAAACGGGCTTTCATTAAAAAATATTATTTATGTCCACGATAACCTGATGAGAACGAATATAGATAGAGATTTGCAATTTCTAGGGTAGGTTGTGCATCTGAATGCGAAAATTGAGTTTGTTAATAGGCATAATCGGCAAAACGGTTTTGGAGCCCTACTGCGCTGTGCAGCGAACGTTGTTCCGCATTTTTGGCACTTAGGAACCAAAATTGTGACTTTAATTTCATCTGCGCTGTGCAGCGGTAGAACGTTCGCTGCACAGCGCAGTAGGTCTTCCGCGCTGTGCAGCTAGCGCCGAATAAAAATCCCGCTGCACAGCGCAGACGAAATTAAAGGTCGCGTTTTTGGCACTTTGGAACCAAAATTGCGACTTTTATGTCGTCTGCGCTATGCAGCGGGATTTTTATTCGGCGCTCGCTGCACAGCGCGGAAGACCTACTTCGCTGTGCAGCGAACCTTTTACCGCAGCACAGTGCAGATGAAATTAAAAGTCGCATTTTTGGCACATAGGAACCAAAATTGTGACTTTAATTTCGTCTGCGCTGTGCAGCTAGCGCCGAATAAAAATCCCGCTGCACAGCGCAGGCGACACAAAAGTTGTAATTTCGGTGCCAAAAACGCGACTTTTAACTTCGTCGCGCACTCGCTGCACAGGCCGCACCCTGAGGTGTGGCCTAAGGTAGCATCTGAAAGCGAACTTTTTCGATCGAGAAGAGTTGTGGCCCTGAAAAGGTCCCTTTCTTGCGTTGCTATTCAGCCGTTATTGACAAATAGCGTATTCCATTGGTAGAACTCGTGCGCACTGAGTGCATGAATCGTATTCCATTGGGGAATTTCGTCAAGCATTTTGACACATTTTGACTCATTTTGACGTCCAGTGCAACATTTTTTGCACTCAGTGCGTGCTCAGTGCAGCACTGGTGCTGCCAATGGAATACGCCAAAAGTTCCTGTATTCCTCGTCCTTATTCTTATTTGGAAGTTTATTTCTCAAACATGGTGTTGTGCATTTGTTTGTGTTGTTATATTGGTTAACTGCAGCAGCAGTAAAAGTCTGGATGGATCTTGGAGTTGGGAATACACGCCGTTCGCCGATATATCGACGTATCCCGCTCTACAGAGCGGATATATCGACGTAATACACGCCGATATATCGACGTATCCGCTCTACAGAGCGGATACGTCGATATATCGGCGAACTGCAAAGGCTTTTTTTTCCTCGTCGGTAAAACGCTGGGTTGAAATCGCAACCAGTAAACGCATGTAAAGCTGGAAGCGCCTTTGAAATTTTTGGGCCTAATTTGTTATGTATAACAAATTAGGCCCACAAATTTGTTATACATAACAAATTAGGCCCAAAAATTTCAAAGGGAGCTTTACGCGTTTACTGGTTGCGATTTCAACCCAGCGTTTTACCGACGAGGAAAAAAAGCCTTTGCAGTTCGTGATGACGTCTGAAGTTTTCCAAAGCGCGATGTTCAGGTATATTTATTCTCTCATAATTAAAAAACAAGTTAATCAAAAGATAAACCAATATTACTAAAAATTTTAATGACTTCTTGTTACAGATACGCAATCTGAGGATGAAGTAGACCCTGAGGAGGAAGAGGATTCTACTGATGCAGATGATTAAAAAAAAATACCCTTAAAAATTAATTTTTTTTTGTATAATTTTATAATTTTGTATAATAATTATTTTTATAAATACTCTCCTCAAAACAACATAAGCTTTTTCATTTGCAACCTATTTCCTGAGCTTTTCGATTAATTAAGTTCAATGATTTAAAAAAATTGAAAAAAAAATTCGATTTTTTTTGTTGCATATTCTAATAATGACCACGAGTTAGCGTTACATCCCAATCGTCAGCTCATTATACAAGAGCATCTTTTAAGGTTCACTTAACACCCCCTTAGAAAATCTGACGAGCTCGATACAATTTTTTTTTCATTTTCAACCCTTATATGATCACCTCCATCATGGAAACGATCAGATTAATATCTGTACATTTTTGAAAATTTATATCCGCTATTATATTATATAACATTATTATATAACATTATTATATAACATTATTATATAATGTTATATTATGTTATTATATAACATTGTTATATAACATTTTCTTCTTCTATCTAAGCTTGAGTAAATTCTGAATTTTAGCTAGTTTCTATAAAACAATCGACAATTGTATCGGTCACCGGTCCTCTCTTCCTTCTATAAAACAATCGACAATTGTATCGGTCACCGGTCCTCTCTTCCTTCTATAAAACAATCGACAATTGTATCGGTCACCGGTCCTCTCTTCCTTCTATAAAACAATCGACAATTGTATCGGTCACCGGTCCTCTCTTCCTTCTATAAAACAATCGACAATTGTATCGGTCACCGGCCCTCTCTTCCTTCTATAAAACAATCGACAATTGTATCGGTCACCGGTCCTCTCTTCCTTCTATAAAACAATCGACAATTGTATCGGTCACCGGTCCTCTCTTCCTTCTATAAAACAATCGACAATTGTATCGGTCACCGGTCCTCTCTTCCTTCTATAAAACAATCGACAATTGTATCGGTCACCGGTCCTCTCTTCCTTCTATAAAACAATCGACAATTGTATCGGTCACCGGTCCTCTCTTCCTTCTATAAAACAATCGACAATTGTATCGGTCACCGGTCCTCTCTTCCTTCTATAAAACAATCGACAATTGTATCGGTCACCGGTCCTCTCTTCCTTCTATAAAACAATCGACAATTGTATCGGTCACCGGTCCTCTCTTCCTTCTATAAAACAATCGACAATTGTATCGGTCACCGGTCCTCTCTTCCTTCTATAAAACAATCGACAATTGTATCGGTCACCGGTCCTCTCTTCCTTCTATAAAACAATCGACAATTGTATCGGTCACCGGTCCTCTCTTCCTTCTATAAAACAATCGACAATTGGAAGAGAAAATAAATATGCTAACAAAAAATGTACAAAAAAAAGATACACAAAATTTAACCACAACTTCACTATAGGTCCTTTCGTTTGCATCGAAAGTGTAGCACTTTCCTACACTCGGTGTAATTTGCACTCGATATTAGTATTCGTTTGCTTATTGGATTTACACCAGTGTACACCAAGTGTAGTTTATCTGCACCTGGTCGAAAGGAGGTGTGAAATGCACTCAAAACAGAATATAGGGTTATGGTTAATGTTACGGCAAAAAGAAGGCGCCAATAATTGACTTGTTATGAAAATATTTGTTGTCTGGGAACTTTGATCTCTTCTTTAAAATGGGTATTATCAAATTTTAAATTTGCAATAAGGTCTGGAGGATGAAGAAATAATGGTTTACGTGCAGTTCTGTCAGTTGACACGACATTGGAGGACCAACAAAGCAGGAATTAGTACTGTTATTGTTTGTTTTGCTCTTATTTTCCTGGATTTTTCGATATTTGTGAGTGTTATATCAATTGAATTGCTGTTTATGAAGTGAAGTGAATATTTTACTATCTTTATTTGTTCCATAAACATTAATTTTTAGTGATAAAATGCCAAATTTTTGCAAGTTCATGAGCTGCAGTAGCAAGGACGAACTGAAAAACGTACAAATATTACATTTTTCACGTAAATTTATATGCAGAAAGTGCGTAAGTAAGTGAGTAAGGTATAGATCTATTTTAATATCTTGGTTTCAATTTGAATCTTGTATGAATGTAGAGAATAGACCTAATTTATAAGGTCTATGATGTAGAGCTGAACTTAACCGATCACCTTGAGGGATTATAAGAAAGAACTAGGTATATTGTGTTCAAAGGCAAGAATTCTATTGCATTACTTAGTATGTCACTACAATTGGAAACTGTGGAAAATTTAGAAGACAAATAACACTTTCCAGCTTGTCAATTCTTTGTTACCTCAGCAAAAACCAGAGATTTATGGATTCGTCTGCTGAAGAGATTCGACTTCAGCTTCGAAACTCAAATTTGGTATGATTTATTTAACACGTTTTCATTCAAGTATGAAGGGAAATAAAATTTTGAGTTATATTTATTTATCTGTTATATTTTATAATCTAATGTAGTTAATTCCTGATGAATAAATTTAATTTTCCCAACTCTGATGCCAGGTCCAAACCAAGCCAACAAAAACGAGAATAAGGCTGTTACAAAGCAAAATGTATATTGTAGATTAATTTATTTAAACAGAACTGCTTAGACATGATGAATGTTGTAAATAAATTATAAATTATACAATGTGTTTTTTACTCTATTAATATTAGTGTAAATTTTTTTAAATATGCTTGCTTCAGTTTAAACTATTACCAAAAACCATTGTAATGACGAGCATGAATAACCCATTGTCACTGTGAAATACTTCTTAATCCTACACATGCTTAAAACCAACTCTTGATATTCAACTGCTCCCTGCTTTCTATTTCAATAGATTTAGATTCAACCACTGTCAAATTGATGTTGATGCTTCTGCCTGAAAAATATTGATAAATAAATCATTTTACTAACGTTGATAGAAGCTGCATTCATATAACATCCTTGAAGAATCATTTATTACTGCCACTAATAAATTCAACAGCACACATAAGATAAAAATCACCAACAAGTATCAAATTTTAAGAACTAAAAGTTTGATAGATTGGGGCTTACCGATATCCTGCAATTCCTTCGATGATATATTCAAATACTTTTCTTCAAATACATCCATGATAGTTATAGTGAAATATATGAATTTGAAGATGATTGTTGAACCTATACCTTTGCAATTATCAAACTATGATTGCCAGTCTTTATTATGGAGATATTCCGCACCCATCCACATGCTGTCTGATTATAAGCCTCCAAACTTTTATTAGAACTCATATCATCTGAAGTATATTGATTTTTCAGACGACCAATTGATTTTTCAGACGATGAATTTACTGTTATTGTTTTTGAAAAAGCCGTCAGGGAAGGGAGATTACTACAGTATGGGATTTATATCCATCAGATTGATGGCTGAACAAAAATAATAACCAATGTTTTGACGTTTAGATAAACAAACATCAGTCAGTGTACTTCTCATTCGTTTGCGTTACTGCACTGAAAATCAGCTGATTCAGAGTGCAGTGTAGATTACACTACACCAAGAAGCAAACGAAAGGACCTTATCTAAGACTGCTGAAACGTCTAAAACTACCGACATTAGTTCAAATGAACGACTTGAGTCAAACTGTCATGAAGTGTTAACCTCAACTTCACGTCAAAATAAACAGCAAAGTAAAGTAAACTCTGTAAACCAAAACTCATCTAAAATCAGAAAACCAGAACCTCCGAGAGAATGTTTGAAAATGGCTGATCTTTTCAAGGGTGATTCCAGTAAAAATGTCCACCCATTGGAATCCTTACAGCGAAATAAAATGCTGGAAATCATCAACCTGGAGAAATATACAAACGAATGTGAAAATATACGAGATAGAAGAACTTCCAAACCGGTAGATATTGAAACAGAAAAATCCACTATTAAACAACTTTCACAATTGTCACATGACAAAAGGGAAGTTGAGAAGCCCAGTTCACACGTAGACACTGACTTCAAATTGGTGAAATATACTAAAGAGAAAAAAAGATCATTACAAAAACTACAAAGACCCACACCAGTGAAAGGAGAAGCAGAAAAAACAAGTTTGCCAGCTGCAAAACAAATATGTTGCCTCTTTATAACAGGCGTTCCACCAGAAACCAAACCAGAAGAAGTGAATGAGTATATTAATCAAACATTCAATATAAAAGCAACATGTGAAAAAATGAAGACTAGAAGGGATAGGTACAAAAGTTCTTTCAAAGTTTTCATCCCACTGGATTCAAAGGAAACAATCATGCACTCAAGCAAGTGGGAAAAAGGTATTAGCGTTAACCATTTTCTCCATCTCAGACAACGTCTCAATCAAGAGATCTGAATAATTGCATAAATATACTTCATCAAAACATACAATGTATAAGAAATAAGATACTGGAACTCGAAGCTTTTGTAAGATCTCTGGAAAAAACTCCAGATATATTGTGTTTGACCGAACATTGGCTTTATGAATGTGAAAAGGATCTTGTACGTTTGAAAAATTACAGGATGGTATCATGCTACACACGAGAAAGATCCATACATGGTGGGTCTTGTATTCTTGTAAGGGATATCTATGAAGATTTTGAGGATGTACAATTCATCGTTGACAAGAGTATTGAAGGTGAAATTGAAATAGCTTGTACTGTGAGTAAAAGGAGAAAATTAGCTGTATTGTCAATTTATCGAACTGGTCTAGGAGATGTGCAGCTTTTTCTGGACGTCCTGGAACAGGTGCTAGATACAGCAAATAAGGGTTTCCATAATTATGATATGGTAATTTGTGGAGATTTCAATATTAATTTAATGGTTGATGGTAACTGCAGGACAATGTTCCTGGATTTACTGGCATCGTTTAACTGTGAACATACAATTCTTAGTCCTACTAGAATAACAAAAACAACTTGTTCTTTAATCGATAACATATTTGTGAATACAACAAATTATAGAAATAATATGAACATACCATCATCTCTTTCAGACCACAATATGTCTCAGTTCATCACAGTAGAAACAAAAATTTCCAATGCAACAAAACCTGTTGAAGCATTTGTAAGGCGTTTTTTCACAAAATCAAAACTAGAAGATTTTTTCTCATGCTTGCAAGATTGTACATGGGAAGAGGTACTCTTGGAACAAAATTCGGATAGAGCATATGAGCTTTTTTCTTGTACGGTAAGAACTACAATGAACCAGATATTTCCACTTAAGAGGTGTACTGTTAGGAGTAGGAATAGATCATGGCTTACACTTGGGATTAGAATATCAAGTAAACATAAAAGGGAACTCTATGAGAAACTGTTGGAAGGCACTGTTACACAGGACTATTATAAGACGTATTCCAACATATTAAAACAAGTTATCAAACAATCTAAGAGGAACTCGGAAATTTCATATATAAAAAACTCTGAAAATAAAACAAAAGCCACCTGGAAACTAATTAATAACTATGTGGGAAAAGATTCTTGCACCAAAGAGATATTTTTCAACTCATTTCCTGATAGAGATGAAAGAGACCTACTAAATGAAATAAATTCCTTTTTTATCAAACAGAATGAAATCAATATCAAACATAGTACTGAAGCTGCAGCAAATGTCAAATTGCATGATAAAAGTATATTCCTCAACCCTGTAATAGAACAAGAAATGCTGGGTTACATTATGCAGATGAAAAACAAAATGTCCGTGGGTTATGATGGTATCCCGGTTACACTCCTCAAGACTAGTGCATCAATTCTAATAAAACCTCTGACACACATAATTAATAGAATGCTGGAAACAGGGAACTTCCCACAAGCCCTCAAGGAAGCTTGGGTCAAACCAATTCATAAAAAAGGCAACAGAAACAACTATGAAAATTACAGGCCAATATCATTACTCTCAAACATAAATAAGATCTTTGAAAAAATTATATTTGACAAAACCATAAACTTTTTGGAATCAAATAACATCTTATCCAAACAACAATACGGTTTTAGACAAGGAAAATCCACAATAAATGCGATATATGAGGCATTAAATTCAGCAGTAAAATTGTTAAACAAAAACCATGTAGCAGCAGCACTCTGCCTCGATCTAACAAAGGCCTTTGACAGAGTAAATCATGGGATATTACTGAGGAAAATGGAAAAGTATGGAATAAGAGGTGTGGCACTAAAACTCTACACGTCTTATCTAACTCGAAGAATTCAAAAAACATCTGAAACAACAAAAGATGGTGAACGAATAACATCAGATGCCCTATATGTGGAAAGGGGAGTACCTCAGGGTTCAATACTGGGTCCCCTGTTGTACATTATTTACACAAACGATCTGGTTCAGGAGGCAGATAGTGACACCGTTATGTATGCTGATGATGTTTCTAAGATTTGTGGTGGTGTGACTGCGGATGAGTGTCGGAATGATGTAACGAGTAGTCTTGTAGACATGGATAAATGGTTCCAATCAAATGAACTGGAAGTGAACATCAGTAAAACCAAATTATTAATTTTTAGGGAGAAAAATCAGCGGGCACTGCAGGTGACTTTTAAAAACAGGGATGTAACAGCTGAAGGTTCCATACCTTTCCTTGGAGTTCATATTGACCGCAACCTGGATTGGAGACCGCAGATCAATAATATAGCAATTAGTCTATCAAAATATTGCTATGCTCTTAGAGTGATCACTGACAGAGTTGGGATTGATGCAGCCCTGACTGCATACCATGCCTATGTGCATTCTAGACTTCGGTATGGCGTTATTTTTTGGGCGGTTTCCGTTGAGGCTGACAGAATTTTCAAACTACAAAAAAGATGCTTAAGAACAATCTTCAAGATGAACCAACAAGAAAGCTGTAAGAATGTTTTTATTCAGCATAGAATTTTGACACTCACTTCTTTATACATACATGAATGTGTAATGTACATGATAAAGAACTATGAGGATTTTAAAACCCTGCTCCTGAAGCATGAGTATGAAACTAGGGGTAAATCTCACCTTTGTGTGGAAAAAACCAACTTTACCTACTTACAAAGAAACGTACATTATCTCATGATCAAAATCTGGAATATTTTGCCCCCAAGCTTCAAGCATGGCAGTGCAGTGTTGCAGAAGAAAAGCTTGAAAACGTTTTTGCTGAAAAGGGCCTACTACAGTATCAACGAGTTTCTTAGTGAAAAATCTTTTGATGAACTATAATTTAATTCTCAATGTTTTCTGGTGTTATCAGTTTTTTTTCTATTTATCGTTGTGTTTTTCATTTTTTTCTTTCTTTTGTGACGTGATCAACAATCTTGTAAGATTCAGGATCAAATAAAGGCTATCTATCTATCTATCTATTGTATCGGTCACCGGTCCCCTCTTCCTTCTATAAAACAATCGACAATTGCATCGGTCACCGGTCCCCTCTTCCTTCTATAAAACAATCGACAATTGCATCGGTCACCGGTCCCCTCTTCCTTCTATAAAACAATCGACAATTGCATCGGTCACCGGTCCCCTCTTCCTTCTATAAAACAATCGACAATTGCATCGGTCACCGGTCCCCTCTTCCTTCTATAAAACAATCGACAATTGCATCGGTCACCGGTCCCCTCTTCCTTCTATAAAACAATCGACAATTGCATCGGTCACCGGTCCCCTCTTCCTTCTATAAAACAATCGACAATTGCATCGGTCACCGGTCCCCTCTTCCTTCTATAAAACAATCGACAATTGCATCGGTCACCGGTCCCCTCTTCCTTCTATAAAACAATCGACAATTGCATCGGTCACCGGTCCCCTCTTCCTTCTATAAAACAATCGACAATTGCATCGGTCACCGGTCCCCTCTTCCTTCTATAAAACAATCGACAATTGCATCGGTCACCGGTCCCCTCTTCCTTCTATAAAACAATCGACAATTGCATCGGTCACCGGTCCCCTCTTCCTTCTATAAAACAATCGACAATTGCATCGGTCACCGGTCCCCTCTTCCTTCTATAAAACAATCGACAATTGCATCGGTCACCGGTCCCCTCTTCCTTCTATAAAACAATCGACAATTGCATCGGTCACCGGTCCCCTCTTCCTTCTATAAAACAATCGACAATTGCATCGGTCACCGGTCCCCTCTTCCTTCTATAAAACAATCGACAATTGCATCGGTCACCGGTCCCCTCTTCCTTCTATAAAACAATCGACAATTGCATCGGTCACCGGTCCCCTCTTCCTTCTATAAAACAATCGACAATTGCATCGGTCACCGGTCCCCTCTTCCTTCTATAAAACAATCGACAATTGCATCGGTCACCGGTCCCCTCTTCCTTCTATAAAACAATCGACAATTGCATCGGTCACCGGTCCCCTCTTCCTTCTATAAAACAATCGACAATTGCATCGGTCACCGGTCCCCTCTTCCTTCTATAAAACAATCGACAATTGCATCGGTCACCGGTCCCCTCTTCCTTCTATAAAACAATCGACAATTGCATCGGTCACCGGTCCCCTCTTCCTTCTATAAAACAATCGACAATTGCATCGGTCACCGGTCCCCTCTTCCTTCTATAAAACAATCGACAATTGCATCGGTCACCGGTCCCCTCTTCCTTCTATAAAACAATCGACAATTGCATCGGTCACCGGTCCCCTCTTCCTTCTATAAAACAATCGACAATTGCATCGGTCACCGGTCCCCTCTTCCTTCTATAAAACAATCGACAATTGCATCGGTCACCGGTCCCCTCTTCCTTCTATAAAACAATCGACAATTGCATCGGTCACCGGTCCCCTCTTCCTTCTATAAAACAATCGACAATTGCATCGGTCACCGGTCCCCTCTTCCTTCTATAAAACAATCGACAATTGCATCGGTCACCGGTCCCCTCTTCCTTCTATAAAACAATCGACAATTGCATCGGTCACCGGTCCCCTCTTCCTTCTATAAAACAATCGACAATTGCATCGGTCACCGGTCCCCTCTTCCTTCTATAAAACAATCGACAATTGCATCGGTCACCGGTCCCCTCTTCCTTCTATAAAACAATCGACAATTGCATCGGTCACCGGTCCCCTCTTCCTTCTATAAAACAATCGACAATTGCATCGGTCACCGGTCCCCTCTTCCTTCTATAAAACAATCGACAATTGCATCGGTCACCGGTCCCCTCTTCCTTCTATAAAACAATCGACAATTGCATCGGTCACCGGTCCCCTCTTCCTTCTATAAAACAATCGACAATTGCATCGGTCACCGGTCCCCTCTTCCTTCTATAAAACAATCGACAATTGCATCGGTCACCGGTCCCCTCTTCCTTCTATAAAACAATCGACAATTGCATCGGTCACCGGTCCCCTCTTCCTTCTATAAAACAATCGACAATTGCATCGGTCACCGGTCCCCTCTTCCTTCTATAAAACAATCGACAATTGCATCGGTCACCGGTCCCCTCTTCCTTCTATAAAACAATCGACAATTGCATCGGTCACCGGTCCCCTCTTCCTTCTATAAAACAATCGACAATTGTATCGGTCACCGGTCCGCTCTTCCTTCTATAAAACAATCGACAATTGTATCGGTCACCGGTCCGCTCTTCCTTCTATAAAACAATCGACAATTGTATCGGTCACCGGTCCGCTCTTCCTTCTATAAAACAATCGACAATTGTATCGGTCACCGGTCCTCTCTTCCTTCTATAAAACAATCGACAATTGTATCGGTCACCGGTCCTCTCTTCCTTCTATAAAACAATCGACAATTGTATCGGTCACCGGTCCTCTCTTCCTTCTATAAAACAATCGACAATTGTATCGGTCACCGGTCCTCTCTTCCTTCTATAAAACAATCGACAATTGTATCGGTCACCGGTCCTCTCTTCCTTCTATAAAACAATCTTCTGACTCTGACTCTGACTCTGACTCTGACTCTGACTCTGACTCTGACTCTGACTCTGACTCTGACTCTGACTCTGACTCTGACTCTGACTCTGACTCTGACTCTGACTCTGACTCTGACTCTGACTCTGACTCTGACTCTGACTCTGACTCTGACTCTGACTCTGACTCTGACTCTGACTCTGACTCTGACTCTGACTCTGACTCTGACTCTGACTCTGACTCTGACTCTGACTCTGACTCTGACTCTGACTCTGACTCTGACTCTGACTCTGACTCTGACTCTGACTCTGACTCTGACTCTGACTCTGACTCTGACTCTGACTCTGACTCTGACTCTGACTCTGACTCTGACTCTGACTCTGACTCTGACTCTGACTCTGACTCTGACTCTGACTCTGACTCTGACTCTGACTCTGACTCTGACTCTGACTCTGACTCTGACTCTGACTCTGACTCTGACTCTGACTCTGACTCTGACTCTGACTCTGACTCTGACTCTGACTCTGACTCTGACTCTGACTCTGACTCTGACTCTGACTCTGACTCTGACTCTGACTCTGACTCTGACTCTGACTCTGACTCTGACTCTGACTCTGACTCTGACTCTGACTCTGACTCTGACTCTGACTCTGACTCTGACTCTGACTCTGACTCTGACTCTGACTCTGACTCTGACTCTGACTCTGACTCTGACTCTGACTCTGACTCTGACTCTGACTCTGACTCTGACTCTGACTCTGACTCTGACTCTGACTCTGACTCTGACTCTGACTCTGACTCTGACTCTGACTCTGACTCTGACTCTGACTCTGACTCTGACTCTGACTCTGACTCTGACTCTGACTCTGACTCTGACTCTGACTCTGACTCTGACTCTGACTCTGACTCTGACTCTGACTCTGACTCTGACTCTGACTCTGACTCTGACTCTGACTCTGACTCTGACTCTGACTCTGACTCTGACTCTGACTCTGACTCTGACTCTGACTCTGACTCTGACTCTGACTCTGACTCTGACTCTGACTCTGACTCTGACTCTGACTCTGACTCTGACTCTGACTCTGACTCTGACTCTGACTCTGACTCTGACTCTGACTCTGACTCTGACTCTGACTCTGACTCTGACTCTGACTCTGACTCTGACTCTGACTCTGACTCTGACTCTGACTCTGACTCTGACTCTGACTCTGACTCTGACTCTGACTCTGACTCTGACTCTGACTCTGACTCTGACTCTGACTCTGACTCTGACTCTGACTCTGACTCTGACTCTGACTCTGACTCTGACTCTGACTCTGACTCTGACTCTGACTCTGACTCTGACTCTGACTCTGACTCTGACTCTGACTCTGACTCTGACTCTGACTCTGACTCTGACTCTGACTCTGACTCTGACTCTGACTCTGACTCTGACTCTGACTCTGACTCTGACTCTGACTCTGACTCTGACTCTGACTCTGACTCTGACTCTGACTCTGACTCTGACTCTGACTCTGACTCTGACTCTGACTCTGACTCTGACTCTGACTCTGACTCTGACTCTGACTCTGACTCTGACTCTGACTCTGACTCTGACTCTGACTCTGACTCTGACTCTGACTCTGACTCTGACTCTGACTCTGACTCTGACTCTGACTCTGACTCTGACTCTGACTCTGACTCTGACTCTGACTCTGACTCTGACTCTGACTCTGACTCTGACTCTGACTCTGACTCTGACTCTGACTCTGACTCTGACTCTGACTCTGACTCTGACTCTGACTCTGACTCTGACTCTGACTCTGACTCTGACTCTGACTCTGACTCTGACTCTGACTCTGACTCTGACTCTGACTCTGACTCTGACTCTGACTCTGACTCTGACTCTGACTCTGACTCTGACTCTGACTCTGACTCTGACTCTGACTCTGACTCTGACTCTGACTCTGACTCTGACTCTGACTCTGACTCTGACTCTGACTCTGACTCTGACTCTGACTCTGACTCTGACTCTGACTCTGACTCTGACTCTGACTCTGACTCTGACTCTGACTCTGACTCTGACTCTGACTCTGACTCTGACTCTGACTCTGACTCTGACTCTGACTCTGACTCTGACTCTGACTCTGACTCTGACTCTGACTCTGACTCTGACTCTGACTCTGACTCTGACTCTGACTCTGACTCTGACTCTGACTCTGACTCTGACTCTGACTCTGACTCTGACTCTGACTCTGACTCTGACTCTGACTCTGACTCTGACTCTGACTCTGACTCTGACTCTGACTCTGACTCTGACTCTGACTCTGACTCTGACTCTGACTCTGACTCTGACTCTGACTCTGACTCTGACTCTGACTCTGACTCTGACTCTGACTCTGACTCTGACTCTGACTCTGACTCTGACTCTGACTCTGACTCTGACTCTGACTCTGACTCTGACTCTGACTCTGACTCTGACTCTGACTCTGACTCTGACTCTGACTCTGACTCTGACTCTGACTCTGACTCTGACTCTGACTCTGACTCTGACTCTGACTCTGACTCTGACTCTGACTCTGACTCTGACTCTGACTCTGACTCTGACTCTGACTCTGACTCTGACTCTGACTCTGACTCTGACTCTGACTCTGACTCTGACTCTGACTCTGACTCTGACTCTGACTCTGACTCTGACTCTGACTCTGACTCTGACTCTGACTCTGACTCTGACTCTGACTCTGACTCTGACTCTGACTCTGACTCTGACTCTGACTCTGACTCTGACTCTGACTCTGACTCTGACTCTGACTCTGACTCTGACTCTGACTCTGACTCTGACTCTGACTCTGACTCTGACTCTGACTCTGACTCTGACTCTGACTCTGACTCTGACTCTGACTCTGACTCTGACTCTGACTCTGACTCTGACTCTGACTCTGACTCTGACTCTGACTCTGACTCTGACTCTGACTCTGACTCTGACTCTGACTCTGACTCTGACTCTGACTCTGACTCTGACTCTGACTCTGACTCTGACTCTGACTCTGACTCTGACTCTGACTCTGACTCTGACTCTGACTCTGACTCTGACTCTGACTCTGACTCTGACTCTGACTCTGACTCTGACTCTGACTCTGACTCTGACTCTGACTCTGACTCTGACTCTGACTCTGACTCTGACTCTGACTCTGACTCTGACTCTGACTCTGACTCTGACTCTGACTCTGACTCTGACTCTGACTCTGACTCTGACTCTGACTCTGACTCTGACTCTGACTCTGACTCTGACTCTGACTCTGACTCTGACTCTGACTCTGACTCTGACTCTGACTCTGACTCTGACTCTGACTCTGACTCTGACTCTGACTCTGACTCTGACTCTGACTCTGACTCTGACTCTGACTCTGACTCTGACTCTGACTCTGACTCTGACTCTGACTCTGACTCTGACTCTGACTCTGACTCTGACTCTGACTCTGACTCTGACTCTGACTCTGACTCTGACTCTGACTCTGACTCTGACTCTGACTCTGACTCTGACTCTGACTCTGACTCTGACTCTGACTCTGACTCTGACTCTGACTCTGACTCTGACTCTGACTCTGACTCTGACTCTGACTCTGACTCTGACTCTGACTCTGACTCTGACTCTGACTCTGACTCTGACTCTGACTCTGACTCTGACTCTGACTCTGACTCTGACTCTGACTCTGACTCTGACTCTGACTCTGACTCTGACTCTGACTCTGACTCTGACTCTGACTCTGACTCTGACTCTGACTCTGACTCTGACTCTGACTCTGACTCTGACTCTGACTCTGACTCTGACTCTGACTCTGACTCTGACTCTGACTCTGACTCTGACTCTGACTCTGACTCTGACTCTGACTCTGACTCTGACTCTGACTCTGACTCTGACTCTGACTCTGACTCTGACTCTGACTCTGACTCTGACTCTGACTCTGACTCTGACTCTGACTCTGACTCTGACTCTGACTCTGACTCTGACTCTGACTCTGACTCTGACTCTGACTCTGACTCTGACTCTGACTCTGACTCTGACTCTGACTCTGACTCTGACTCTGACTCTGACTCTGACTCTGACTCTGACTCTGACTCTGACTCTGACTCTGACTCTGACTCTGACTCTGACTCTGACTCTGACTCTGACTCTGACTCTGACTCTGACTCTGACTCTGACTCTGACTCTGACTCTGACTCTGACTCTGACTCTGACTCTGACTCTGACTCTGACTCTGACTCTGACTCTGACTCTGACTCTGACTCTGACTCTGACTCTGACTCTGACTCTGACTCTGACTCTGACTCTGACTCTGACTCTGACTCTGACTCTGACTCTGACTCTGACTCTGACTCTGACTCTGACTCTGACTCTGACTCTGACTCTGACTCTGACTCTGACTCTGACTCTGACTCTGACTCTGACTCTGACTCTGACTCTGACTCTGACTCTGACTCTGACTCTGACTCTGACTCTGACTCTGACTCTGACTCTGACTCTGACTCTGACTCTGACTCTGACTCTGACTCTGACTCTGACTCTGACTCTGACTCTGACTCTGACTCTGACTCTGACTCTGACTCTGACTCTGACTCTGACTCTGACTCTGACTCTGACTCTGACTCTGACTCTGACTCTGACTCTGACTCTGACTCTGACTCTGACTCTGACTCTGACTCTGACTCTGACTCTGACTCTGACTCTGACTCTGACTCTGACTCTGACTCTGACTCTGACTCTGACTCTGACTCTGACTCTGACTCTGACTCTGACTCTGACTCTGACTCTGACTCTGACTCTGACTCTGACTCTGACTCTGACTCTGACTCTGACTCTGACTCTGACTCTGACTCTGACTCTGACTCTGACTCTGACTCTGACTCTGACTCTGACTCTGACTCTGACTCTGACTCTGACTCTGACTCTGACTCTGACTCTGACTCTGACTCTGACTCTGACTCTGACTCTGACTCTGACTCTGACTCTGACTCTGACTCTGACTCTGACTCTGACTCTGACTCTGACTCTGACTCTGACTCTGACTCTGACTCTGACTCTGACTCTGACTCTGACTCTGACTCTGACTCTGACTCTGACTCTGACTCTGACTCTGACTCTGACTCTGACTCTGACTCTGACTCTGACTCTGACTCTGACTCTGACTCTGACTCTGACTCTGACTCTGACTCTGACTCTGACTCTGACTCTGACTCTGACTCTGACTCTGACTCTGACTCTGACTCTGACTCTGACTCTGACTCTGACTCTGACTCTGACTCTGACTCTGACTCTGACTCTGACTCTGACTCTGACTCTGACTCTGACTCTGACTCTGACTCTGACTCTGACTCTGACTCTGACTCTGACTCTGACTCTGACTCTGACTCTGACTCTGACTCTGACTCTGACTCTGACTCTGACTCTGACTCTGACTCTGACTCTGACTCTGACTCTGACTCTGACTCTGACTCTGACTCTGACTCTGACTCTGACTCTGACTCTGACTCTGACTCTGACTCTGACTCTGACTCTGACTCTGACTCTGACTCTGACTCTGACTCTGACTCTGACTCTGACTCTGACTCTGACTCTGACTCTGACTCTGACTCTGACTCTGACTCTGACTCTGACTCTGACTCTGACTCTGACTCTGACTCTGACTCTGACTCTGACTCTGACTCTGACTCTGACTCTGACTCTGACTCTGACTCTGACTCTGACTCTGACTCTGACTCTGACTCTGACTCTGACTCTGACTCTGACTCTGACTCTGACTCTGACTCTGACTCTGACTCTGACTCTGACTCTGACTCTGACTCTGACTCTGACTCTGACTCTGACTCTGACTCTGACTCTGACTCTGACTCTGACTCTGACTCTGACTCTGACTCTGACTCTGACTCTGACTCTGACTCTGACTCTGACTCTGACTCTGACTCTGACTCTGACTCTGACTCTGACTCTGACTCTGACTCTGACTCTGACTCTGACTCTGACTCTGACTCTGACTCTGACTCTGACTCTGACTCTGACTCTGACTCTGACTCTGACTCTGACTCTGACTCTGACTCTGACTCTGACTCTGACTCTGACTCTGACTCTCTGACTCTCTGACTCTGACTCTCTGACTCTCTGACTCTCTGACTCTCTGACTCTCTGACTCTCTGACTCTCTGACTCTCTGACTCTCTGACTCTCTGACTCTCTGACTCTCTGACTCTCTGACTCTCTGACTCTCTGACTCTCTGACTCTCTGACTCTCTGACTCTCTGACTCTCTGACTCTCTGACTCTCTGACTCTCTGACTCTCTGACTCTCTGACTCTCTGACTCTCTGACTCTCTGACTCTCTGACTCTCTGACTCTCTGACTCTCTGACTCTCTGACTCTCTGACTCTCTGACTCTCTGACTCTCTGACTCTCTGACTCTCTGACTCTCTGACTCTCTGACTCTCTGACTCTCTGACTCTCTGACTCTCTGACTCTCTGACTCTCTGACTCTCTGACTCTCTGACTCTCTGACTCTCTGACTCTCTGACTCTCTGACTCTCTGACTCTCTGACTCTCTGACTCTCTGACTCTCTGACTCTCTGACTCTCTGACTCTCTGACTCTCTGACTCTCTGACTCTCTGACTCTCTGACTCTCTGACTCTCTGACTCTCTGACTCTCTGACTCTCTGACTCTCTGACTCTCTGACTCTCTGACTCTCTGACTCTCTGACTCTCTGACTCTCTGACTCTCTGACTCTCTGACTCTCTGACTCTCTGACTCTCTGACTCTCTGACTCTCTGACTCTCTGACTCTCTGACTCTCTGACTCTCTGACTCTCTGACTCTCTGACTCTCTGACTCTCTGACTCTCTGACTCTCTGACTCTCTGACTCTCTGACTCTCTGACTCTCTGACTCTCTGACTCTCTGACTCTCTGACTCTCTGACTCTCTGACTCTCTGACTCTCTGACTCTCTGACTCTCTGACTCTCTGACTCTCTGACTCTCTGACTCTCTGACTCTCTGACTCTCTGACTCTCTGACTCTCTGACTCTCTGACTCTCTGACTCTCTGACTCTCTGACTCTCTGACTCTCTGACTCTCTGACTCTCTGACTCTCTGACTCTCTGACTCTCTGACTCTCTGACTCTCTGACTCTCTGACTCTCTGACTCTCTGACTCTCTGACTCTCTGACTCTCTGACTCTCTGACTCTCTGACTCTCTGACTCTCTGACTCTCTGACTCTCTGACTCTCTGACTCTCTGACTCTCTGACTCTCTGACTCTCTGACTCTCTGACTCTCTGACTCTCTGACTCTCTGACTCTCTGACTCTCTGACTCTCTGACTCTCTGACTCTCTGACTCTCTGACTCTCTGACTCTCTGACTCTCTGACTCTCTGACTCTCTGACTCTCTGACTCTCTGACTCTCTGACTCTCTGACTCTCTGACTCTCTGACTCTCTGACTCTCTGACTCTCTGACTCTCTGACTCTCTGACTCTCTGACTCTCTGACTCTCTGACTCTCTGACTCTCTGACTCTCTGACTCTCTGACTCTCTGACTCTCTGACTCTCTGACTCTCTGACTCTCTGACTCTCTGACTCTCTGACTCTCTGACTCTCTGACTCTCTGACTCTCTGACTCTCTGACTCTCTGACTCTCTGACTCTCTGACTCTCTGACTCTCTGACTCTCTGACTCTCTGACTCTCTGACTCTCTGACTCTCTGACTCTCTGACTCTCTGACTCTCTGACTCTCTGACTCTCTGACTCTCTGACTCTCTGACTCTCTGACTCTCTGACTCTCTGACTCTCTGACTCTCTGACTCTCTGACTCTCTGACTCTCTGACTCTCTGACTCTCTGACTCTCTGACTCTCTGACTCTCTGACTCTCTGACTCTCTGACTCTCTGACTCTCTGACTCTCTGACTCTCTGACTCTCTGACTCTCTGACTCTCTGACTCTCTGACTCTCTGACTCTCTGACTCTCTGACTCTCTGACTCTCTGACTCTCTGACTCTCTGACTCTCTGACTCTCTGACTCTCTGACTCTCTGACTCTCTGACTCTCTGACTCTCTGACTCTCTGACTCTCTGACTCTCTGACTCTCTGACTCTCTGACTCTCTGACTCTCTGACTCTCTGACTCTCTGACTCTCTGACTCTCTGACTCTCTGACTCTCTGACTCTCTGACTCTCTGACTCTCTGACTCTCTGACTCTCTGACTCTCTGACTCTCTGACTCTCTGACTCTCTGACTCTCTGACTCTCTGACTCTCTGACTCTCTGACTCTCTGACTCTCTGACTCTCTGACTCTCTGACTCTCTGACTCTCTGACTCTCTGACTCTCTGACTCTCTGACTCTCTGACTCTCTGACTCTCTGACTCTCTGACTCTCTGACTCTCTGACTCTCTGACTCTCTGACTCTCTGACTCTCTGACTCTCTGACTCTCTGACTCTCTGACTCTCTGACTCTCTGACTCTCTGACTCTCTGACTCTCTGACTCTCTGACTCTCTGACTCTGACTCTGACTCTGACTCTGACTCTGACTCTGACTCTAAAAAATGTGTTTTACTAAATTCGGCCATAACTCCGAAACCGCTTGATGGATTTTGCCCATTAACGAACTTGTCCGAGATATTTACGCTCCAAACCCACCTTGCAAATTTCAATCCTCTAACTGCTTTCGTTCGCGAGGTATCTTGCCTACGGCCGGCCGGACAGAATCGATTTCGACCTCGGATTCTTGATCAGTGAGTCGAACCAAATCGTTTGAGACCATTTTCAGCCAAAAATTCGGAAATTACAGACATTTGGGCAAATTGATAAGCACTCAGTTCCGAGGAACTAGAGCGCCAAAAATGTGCAAGAAAAATACAAACAGAAATTCAGTGTCACCAATGTCAAGAAATACAACGCCCACTCTGTAGATCAATCGGAATGAAACGCAATGTACGGAAATGTGATATACAAAGCGGTGTCCAAGAATTAAATTCAATAATAGGCCACCCTGTATGCCTATGATAGTGACACGATTATATGAATGACTACGAATATATGGTCCTGTATATCTAAGTGAATGAAATTTGCTGTCTGTTCCCGTTCGAAAGTTATCGTGGCAACGGCTGTCATAATCGAGTTTATCCTCGTATTCTAAATCAGTGCGGCGAAAAATTCGGAAATTACAGACATTTAGGCAAAATGATCCATAGAAAACTCGCGCAAAAAAATGTTATGTTTTTTGTAGGAGAGAATGTGTTGAAGTTGAATTTACATGGTAGGTTTGGGGAATAAATATCTTGGTCAAGTTCGTTAACGGGCAAAATCGGCCGAACGGCTTTGGAGTTAAGGCCAATATAAAAATGACAAATCAGAAATATTATATTTTGAACATACAAAAATAAGTGCACTTACTCTACTGCCTGTCTTCAACTTGGCCCACTTGATACTTCAATTCAGGGGTTTAATGAATTATATCACATGTAGATATTTGACCATCTTCTTCATCAATGTATCAATCAATTAAATGGTAGTATTAACAGTGGTAATCTGTGAACAAAAGTTCAGTCCTATAGCTCAAAGGTTCCTTGGATATGGGCAAAAAATAAAAAAAAAATTTGACACCCTGTATCTCTAGAATGAAAGCCCGGAGGGAAAATGGAGGTCGAAAAAATGTATCATTAATAACGAGGAGTCTACAGTTTCCCGTTGCGACACTACTTTAGGAACAGCCTGTACAAATCAAATCAAAATATCCTCGATCGAAGGTACAATTTACGCTTCTGTGCAAATAAAAACTGACATCAAATTACCAATTCAATAACACTCATATAATTTCTTAGTCCGTGATATCCGAAAATGTTAGGTAATTTTTGAATCCCTTGATAGAGTTTTCTCATTTTGAGTGTTTTTTCTATATTTTTGTTTGGTTTTTGATCTGAACGATACAGGCATTCAGTTAGTTTCACTTTTGTTCCCAATGGAAAATCAGAAATATTCAATATTGAACAACAGAATTAAGTGCACTTACTGGACTACTCTTCACAATGGCCTACTCGACAGTCCAAATGAGGGGTTTCATCAGTTGTAGATTTTTGAATATTTTCTTCATCACTTAAATTATTGAATATATCTGACCACCTTCAAGTATCTCACTGAACTGAATAAATATTCCACTGTCCAAACTGAAATTGTTTTGGATGTTATATAATTTATGCGTATTCAACCTGAGTCATCCATATGATTCAGTACTGAATATTCGAAAGGAATTTCTTACCAATGAAAAATCAGAAATATTAAATTTCGAACAAAAAAAATAAGTGCACTTACTGGACTACCTCTCTTCACAATAGCCAAATTGATACTCCAAATCAGGGGTTTCACAAATTATATCAGTTGTAGATCTTTGAATATCTTCTTCATCGATGTTGTGACGACCTTTTCTCCTGAGCAGTATAGCCTTAGTTCCACAACTTACTCGAGCGCCAGTTGCAATGGGTTTTGCAAGGTTGCAACTCCTTCATCGAATTGATCACTGAAAAAATTGAAAATTAATTTGGGCAAACTGCACGATAATTATCAGTAAAACTCACACAACATTTGTACAACGTTATTTACAATGGAAAAGTATAACGGGTAATTCCGCAAAAGGAGCAGAGAAAATCATTCTGCTGGTACCTGCCGACACGTGTTTCTGCTAGTTGGCTTCTTCAGGAAAGGGCAACCAAGAAACCAATAAAAAAGGGGAAAGATAACTAAAAACAGGAGACACCGCAACAGGTTGCCCTGTCCTGAAGAAGCCAACTAGCAGAAACACGTGTCGGCAGGTACCAGCAGAATGATTATCTCTGCTCCTTTAGCGGAATTACCCGTTATACTTTTCCATTTTAATAAACTTATCCGCGTTATACTATTTTCTTGTTATTTACAATATTCACACAGTTCTTCCAATGAGAATCAGTAGCTATATGCAGTGTCAGAGTAGACAAGTATGAGGAGGAATTCAAAACAGTACTAATGTGCAAGAAAAATAAAAACAGAAATTAAGTGTCACACCAATGTCAAGTAATACAACACCCACTCTGTATATAAATCGGAATTAAAAGCAATGTATAGGAATATGATATACAAAGCGGTGTCCAAGAATGAAATTCAAAAATAGACCAGCCTGTATGCCTATAATAGTGCACACTGGTATGAATGACTACGAATATATGGTTCAGCCTGTATATCAATGTGAATGAAAAGTAACAAAATATGATATATAAAGCAAATAAGTGCACTTACTTTACTGCCTGTCTTCACCTTGGGCCACTTGATAGTCTTGATACTCCAACTCAGAGATTTCATGAATTATATAACATATAGATTTTTGACCATCTTCTTCATCAATGTAGCATTAAATGGCAGGTATAATCAGTAGTAATCTGTGAACAAAAGTTCAGTTCTATAGTTCAAACATTTCCTAGGATATTGGCAAAAAATTTAGAATTATTTTTTTTTTGACAACTCTAAAACGAAAGCCCGGAGGGAAAATGGAAATAACTCCCACATAATTTTTTGTATATGATGGGTAATTTTTAATCGCTTGTGAGTGATATTTCATTTTGAGTGCTTTTTCTACATATTTGTTTTGTTTTTGGTCTGAACTATACAGTCATTCGGTTAGTTCAACTTTCTTCCCAATGAAAAAAAAAAACTTCTAATGACCCATTTTGCTCGAAAATGATAAAAGTCCTTGGAATGACTCCCAATTTCGCACATCGGAAAAACAATACCATCCCATCAATTTCCCCCATGGCCAACCCAATCTGACCATTTTTATATGATTAACAGCAGTTTTAATAAATGCACAAAACTGCTAATGACCCATTTTGCTCGAAAATGATAAAAGTTCTTGGAATGACTTCCAATTTCGCACATCAGAAAAACAATACAAACCCATCAATTTCCCCCATGTCCAACCCAATCTGACCATTTTTATATGATTTACAGCAGTTTGAATAAATGCACAAAACTTCTAATGACCCATTTTGCTCGAAAATGATAAAAGTTCTTGGAATGACTCCCAATTTCGCACATCGGAAAAGCAATACCACCCCATCAATTTCCTCCATGTCCAACCCAATCTGACCATTTTTGTATGATTTACAGCAGTTTGAATAAATGCACAAAACTTCTAATGACCCATTTTGCTCGAAAATGATAAAAGTTCTTGGAATGACTCCCAATTTCGCACATCAGAAAAGCAATACCACCTCATCAATTTCCCCCATGTCCGACCCAATCTGACCATTTTTATGCCTATAATAGTGACACGATAATGCACACTGGTATGAATGACTACGAATATATGGTTCACTCTGTATATCAATGTGAATAAAAAGTAACAAAATATGATATATAAAGCAAATAAGTGCACTTACTGTACTGCCTGTCTTCACCTTGGCGAATTATATCAAATGTAGATTTTTGACCATCTTCTTCATCAATGTAGCATTAAATGGCAGGTATAATCAGTAGTTATCTGTGAACAAAAGTTCAGTTCTATAGTTCAAACATTTCCTAGGATATTGGCAAAAAATTTAGAATTATTTTTTTTTGACACCCTGTAGCATTAATTGGTAGGCTGTGAACAAAAGTTCAATTCTATAGTTCAAACAGTTCCTAGGATATTGGAAAAAAAATTTTTGACACCCTGTAACTCTAAAACCATAGCCCGGAGGGAGAATGTAAATAACTCCCACATAATTTCTTAATCCGTGATATATGTGAATGTTGGGTAATTTTTTAATCCTTCGCGAGTGATTTTTCATTTTGAGTGTTTTATTCTACATATTTGTTCTGATTTTGACTTAACTATACAGTCATTCAGTAGGTTTAACCTTGACATACAAAGCTGTGTCCAAGAATGAAATTCAAAAATAGGCCAGCCTGTATGCCTATAATAGTGACACGATAATGCACACTGGTATGAATGACTACGAATATATGGTTCACCCTGTATATCAATGTGAATGAAATGTAACAAAATATGATATACAAAGCAAATAAGTGCACTTACTGTACTGCCTGTCTTCACCTTGGCCCACTTGATACTCCAACTCAGAGATTTCATGAATTATATCACATGTAGATTTTGACCATCTTCTTCATCAATGTAGCATTAAATGGCAGGTATAATCAGTAGTAATCTGTGAACAAAAATTCAGTTCTATTGTTCAAACAGCTAGGATATTGGCACAAAACTTAGAATTATTTTTTTTGACACCCTGTAACTCTAAAACGAAAGCCTGGAGGGAAAATGGAAATAACTCCCACATAATGTTTTGATCCATGGTATATGTAAATGATGGGTAATTTTAATTCGCTTGTGAGTAATTTTTTATTTTGAGTGCTTTTCCTACATATTTGTTTTGTTTTTGATCTGAACTATACAGTCATTCAGTTAGTTCAACTTTCTTCCCAATGAAAAATCAGAAATATTAAATTTCGAACAAAAAAAACTGAGTGCACTTACTGGACTACCTCTCTTCACAATAGCCAAATTGATACTCCAAATCAGGAGTTTCATTAATTATATCAGTTGTTGATTTTTGAATATCTTCTTCATCAATGTTGTAACGACCTTTTCTCCTGAGCAGTATAGCCTTAGTTCCACAACTTACTCGAGCGCCACTTGCAATGGGCTTTGCAAGGTTGCAACTCCTTCATCGAATCGATCACTGAAAAAATTGAGAATTAATTTGGGCAAAATGATAACGCTATGTTCCCCATAACACAAGGGCGGAGGGGGGGGGGTGTTGGGGGTACAACCCCCCCCCACGAAATGTTATTTTTCTATAAAAAAAAATTTTTGCTGCAGAGAGTGACCCTTACACCCCCAAAGCCCCCCCGAAATTAATTCCTATTTCAAAACCCCCCCCGAAATTAATTCCTGGCTACGCCCTTGCCATAACATAATCCACAACGGTATGAATGACTACCAATATATGGTTCACCATGTATATCAATGTGAATGAAATGTACGAAAATATGATATACAAAGTAGTGTCTGGGAATGTATCTCGATAATGTATAACTGCGAGAATGGACAGTAATATAAGGTCCACCTTGTATATCAACGCGATTGAAATGTATCAAAATATGATATACAAAACAGTGCCTATGAAAGTGACTCGATAATGCACATCGCTATGAATAACTACGAAAATATGGTCCACCATGTATATCAATGTGAATGAAATGCACCAAAATATGATATACAAAGTAGTGTCCGCAAATTTAATTCGATAATGTATAACGGCAAGAAAGGAAAGTAATTTAAGGTCCGCCCTGTATATCAGTGTGAGTTAAATGTACTAAAATAAGATATACAAAGCACACAGATTGTCGAATAAACGGATACTCAGACCCTCTACAATGTACTCACCAGGTATTAGCACTTCACCAAATTACAATCACAACTGAGTTTATTTCTCTACTTGTGCGTTTAGCACGGCGAACAAAAAAAAAATTAATTAAAAAGAATTTCTACGATGTATATCATGTATATCAATGTGAATGAAATGTACGAAAATATGATATACAAAGTAGTGTCTGGGAATGTATCTCGATAATGTAGAACTGCGAGAATGGACAGTAATATAAGATCCACCTTGTATATCAACGCGATTGTAATGTATCAAAATATGGGTAATTATGCAGTTTAACGCCCCCTCGTAAAAATCGACTTTTTCAAGTTTTTCGAAGAAAATAAGCATCGTACAGTGATTTTTGATGATTTTCAATAGTGGCAAACTAGTTTTTTTGGAGATATCTAACGGAATGGGAAGTGAATAGGGGTGCTGGGTGGGGTAATAAATTTTTTTTCGTAATTTTTTTTTTAATTTCCAGGGGTACTGTACTAACCTAACCTAACCTAATCCCATATTCACCTGAGATGTCGTAAAGATTAAGACTGTACCTTTATGAATTTTCGCCATAAAGGTACTCCTAATCTTCACGACATCTCAGGTGAATATGGTAGGTTAGGTTAGGTTAGTACAGTACCCCAGGAAATTAAAAAAAAAATTACGAAAAAAAATTTATTACCCCACCCAGCACCCCTATTCACTCCCCATTCCGTTAGATATCTCCAAAAAAACTAGTTTGCCACTATTGAAAATCATCAAAAATCACTGTACAATGCATATTTTCTTCGAAAAACTTGAAAAAGTCGATAATTACGAGGGGGCGTTAAACTGCAAAACCAAAATATGATATACAAAACAGTGCCTATGAAAGTGACTCGATAATGCACATCAGTATGAATAACTACGAAAATATGGTCCACCCTGTATATCAATGTGAATGAAATGCACCATAATATGATATACAAAGTAGTGTCCGCAAATTTAATTCGATAATGTATAACGGCAAGAATGAAGAATGGACAGTAATAAAGGTGCGCCCTGTATATCAGTGTGATTTAAATGTACTAAAATAAGATATACAAAGCACACAGATTGTCGAATAAACGGATACTCAGACCCTCTACACTGTACTCACCAGGTATTAGTACTTCACCAAATTACAATCACAACTGAGTTTATTTCTCTACTTGTGCGTTTAGCACGGCGAACAAAAAAAAAATTAATTAAAAAGAATTTCTACGATGAAAATTGAAAACTAAAAATTTTTCTTCAAAACTCAACCGAGAGCGGAATTTAATATTCCGTGGAAAAAGCGGAAAATTCGGAATAGTGATTTTTGTATGAAAATCAAAAACTGAATCTAAATATCGGAAAATCAAAGCGCAGGACTAACTCGGAAATGAATCTCGGGAAAAATTAATTAGAAAACTAATGCTGCGAAAACTTATAGGTATTAATGCATCAAACCGCTGCGCACGGCCAACTGAAACTGATAGGCTCGGTTTGTGCTTGTCGAGATTAGATTTTCCAAAGAGGGGAGGCAGGAGGCCTACAGATTTGTCAGTTGCCGTTTTCCCGTCTTCATTATTCTTCTAGAAATAATACGATTCGAACTTCAGAAAAACTCGTCAACATGTGGAAAAAAATTGCAGGCTACGCAGATAATCGGCTATCTAGGCCGTCGCACGTGTTTTCTACATAAAATGAAATTTGAAATGAATTCTGATAATTCGAAATATATCTTATCATTCCGCTGAACGGAAAACTTATAGTAACGAAAAAATCACTTCGTAACAATGTATCAATTAATTAAATGGTAGCTATTAACAGTGGTAATCTTTGAACAAAAGTTCAGTTCTATAGTTCAAACGGTTCCTAGGATATTGGCAAAAACTAAGAAAAAATAATTGACAAGTTTCAATTCGATCGAATCTGTATTATTTGATAACACAATTTGTACGCTGAAACCGTTTGGCCGATCATGCCCATTAACGAACCTGTTCATCGCATTTGTATGCGCCACCCACCCTGGATATTTCAAATTGCTGTCTGTTCCCGTTCGAAAGTTATCGTGGCAACGGCTGTCATAATCGAGTTTATCCTCGTATTCTAAATCAGTGCGGCGAAAAATTCGGAAATTACAGACATTTAGGCAAAATGATCCATAGAAAACTCGCGCAAAAAAATGTTATGTTTTTTGTAGGAGAGAATGTGTTGAAGTTGAATTTACATGGTAGGTTTGGGGAATAAATATCTTGGTCAAGTTCGTTAACGGGCAAAATCGGCCGAACGGCTTTGGAGTTAAGGCCAATTTAAAAATGACAAATCAGAAATATTATATTTTGAACATACAAAAATAAGTGCACTTACTGTACTGCCTGTCTTCAACTTGGCCCACTTGATACTTCAATTCAGGGGTTTAATGAATTATATCACATGTAGATATTTGACCATCTTCTTCATCAATGTATCAATCAATTAAATGGTAGTATTAACAGTGGTAATCTGTGAACAAAAGTTCAGTCCTATAGCTCAAAGGTTCCTTGGATATGGGCAAAAAATAAAAAAAAAATTTGACACCCTGTATCTCTAGAATGAAAGCCCGGAGGGAAAATGGAGGTCGAAAAAATGTATCATTAATAACGAGGAGTCTACAGTTTCCCGTTGCGACACTACTTTAGGAACAGCCTGTACAAATCAAATCAAAATATCCTCGATCGAAGGTACAATTTACGCTTCTGTGCAAATAAAAACTGACATCAAATTACCAATTCAATAACACTCATATAATTTCTTAGTCCGTGATATCCGAAAATGTTAGGTAATTTTTGAATCCCTTGATAGAGTTTTCTCATTTTGAGTGTTTTTTCTATATTTTTGTTTGGTTTTTGATCTGAACGATACAGGCATTCAGTTAGTTTCACTTTTGTTCCCAATGGAAAATCAGAAATATTCAAAATTGAACAACAAAATTAAGTGCACTTACTGGACTACTCTTCACAATGGCCTACTCGACAGTCCAAATGAGGGGTTTCATCAGTTGTAGATTTTTGAATATTTTCTTCATCACTTAAATTATTGAATATATCTGACCACCTCCAAGTATCGCACTGAACTGAATAAATATTCCACTGTCCAAACTGATATTGTTTTGGATGTTATATAATTTATGCGTATTTAACCTGAGTCATCCATATGATTCAGTACTGAATATTCGAAAGGAATTCATAGAAAGTGCAAAAAAATTGGATGTAGATGAACAATATAAAGCGTTCTACGTTAATTAGAATAAAGTTATCATTGCTCAGGGGCGGATCAACTCAAGGGCTTTTTGGGATGCAACCCAGGTCCTCGTGGATACAAAGGATCCCCATCCACAATTGAAACCAATAGACGCTACTGTGAAATGAAAAAATTGGTTCAAGCACTGACGTGAAGTCAGGAGCATTTGCGCATATGTTCTATTGTCCATTCTCCTATATTGGACAGTCTTAATCGAATTTACCATGGTGAATTGTATTGTCCGTTCTCCTGTATTGGACACTCTTAATCGAATTTACCATGGTAAATTCGATTTCTTCATCAGTAGCCAAAACTAATCGTTTGAGACCACGTTCTACAAAAAACACAAAGGACCATCCCCTGTTTCATAAAAAATAACGCTTTGTGAAACCAAGCTGCATTAAAACATCATGTATGTAATTTTTCAGACACCCAGTAAGGAAAGTATCGAAACACTTTCTGCACTAGAAATTGCCGAGCAGCTGACCTATATTGACCACCAGATCTTCATAGCCATCTCCAGCGAGTAAGTTTTTAACGATGGTTACATTGTTGTTGGTGAGAAGAAATATTAGGGAAAATATTTGTGCGATAATTCAATACAAGTGGAAAACGGTGTTTTTTGGTTATATTCCAGAGAGTTCCTAGGACAAGCATGGATGAAGAACGATAAGACGAGCAGAGCTGCTCATATACTTATGATGACCAGGAGATTCAATGATGTGTCAAGACTTGTAGCATCAGAAATTCTGAGGAGAACTACTATCAGTACCAGGGTTTCCGCCATCGAGAAATGGGCTGCAGTAGCCGACATTTGCCGATGTCTCCACAATTTCAACGGAGTACTGCAGATTTGCTCAGCATTCACCAATAGTTCAGCTTTCAGGCTGAAGAAGACTTGGGATAAAGTATCGAGAACAGTTAGTAAATTTAACATCGATCATATCTCAATATTTTCATTAGAGCGCCCGCACAAGGGCATACCACCTCGCCGCGGTTCCCATGGGTACCATGCACGGACGATTACTACAATTGAAATTCCAGCGTCACCACGATCAGAATGGAAGCTAAACCTCCAATCGGGTCGAATCGGTATGCCCGTGTGCGGACGATCTTGCTCTGGAAAACACACAGTTTTTCACATCACAAACTGATCGTTTGTGATACTAAAGCATCTTACACATAGTAAGAGTTATTTGAAAAGAATTATTTACAGACCAAGCAAACGATTGAGAAACTCCAGAATATCGTTTCCTCTGACGGAAGATTCAGATCTTTGAGGGATGCCCTCCATAGATGTGACCCTCCGTGCATTCCCTACCTTGGAATGTATCTCACAGATCTGTCGTTCATAGAAGAAGGAACACCAAATTTTACAGCTGAAAATTTACTCAATTTCTCCAAAATGAGAATGGTAAATGAAAAATTCTTTTAACAGACATTTTTCATAACTAACACCTAATTGTACTTATAGATTGCTCATGTTATAAGGGAGATACGGCACTTCCAACTTACATCTTACAAAATCGAACTGATTCGAAAAGTAACCTGTTATCTCTTGGACTCATCACTACTGATGGATGACGAGGAATTGTACAGTACATCATTGGAAATTGAACCCAGAACTTCGAGACTGACCTCGTCTGGTCTGCATCATCAGCTCTCACTGTCCAGAAGCTGAATTCACAATATTCTTTCAGTAGGGGCAAATCTAATAGCTACAACGTTTTTTCAGAATTCCATATATATGTTTCAGCATATTCTATATGTTAGACGTTCACTTGAAAAATTAGAGTTATTGTTGGACACTATTAGATTGGCTCTGACATTTTGAATTGAATTCAATCTTGTAGTTCAATGTTACAATTAGCAGAAACCCCAGATTATTTTTGTAAGATTATCTAGAAAATTAACTAAGCTCGCTATTCAAATTGGAACACATCGGTTCTTGAGTCAATATTGAGGATGATTTGAACATAAAATAACATATAGGTTCAGAATATTTCATTCTACGATATTTTATATCGAACCTTGCACACTTTTCCACTTCTAAGAATTTAATATTGCCTCTGACTTAAATATCAGGAGATTTTATCTTTGCCTCATTGATAAAAAAAAGTCGAAAGTGAACATTAAATCGAAATCGAACAATTTCGATGGTGACAATCGAACATATTTTTCAAATATCTTCTTATTAGTGATGTGAAATGAATAATGTAGGATGTAAAGAAACTTTTTAACTCTATACGTTCCAAACGTAATCAAATTATACTATGAAATCATTATTTAAAATTGCACATTATAAAGTGATGAAAACAACTAGTTTGTTGAAGTGACAATTTCATTCAGAAATTTATCGAGTCAATAAGCAAAAATTTAGATAGATTTGTTACCACGTAATTAGAAGAATACTTCAATCAATATGATATGGTAAAATTTCTGGAATATAATTTCATTTACTTGCAATGTCACCAATATATACGTAAAACTATTGCTCTTTGTAATGCGACAATCATTAAAATATCATATATAATTTGGGCATAATTTGTTCAAGTTCCATTGTGCAATATTTCTGAGAGAACAGTTCAGTCAGCATGGATAAAAAATTGCATTTCATCAGAGCGTAGAAAAAAATAATAAAAAGTTACAAAGTCCGCGAGTTGGGATATTTAAATTGGGGACACAGAGGATACCTTTTTATAGAGATTATCTGTGTAAATTTTCTTCTTCTTTTTGCACATCCAATTTAGTCGATTCTTTCACTCATCGAATTCAAATGAGAATATATTGCACGAACAATCTTTGAACCTACAGGGTGTCTAAACGAAAACTTCATCAATATTTCAGGTCTAATAAATGTGAAATTCATGATAACTAATCTATTTCTTGAGCAGGTAGAATGACAAAATATTGAGTGTTAGATGATATTTAAGTAGTAGATATTAACGGCAGATATACCAAATAGTATTGTGGGGAAGATTTTGAAGTTATTCTTCGATATATCTACTTCACGGGAATACATCATATTTTATGTTATAAGCTATACTTAAAAACTAACATAAAATAGTGCAGTCCAGGGCCTCATTCAGGAACGAAATTTCTTATTCGCTTTTTTCAACTCCCAATGTAATTCGGAATATAAATTGTATATTTTATTTTATATAATTTTCTCGATGCAAATAGTGCATAACGAATCAAATAAAGAACTTTCATTAATATTTCAGGAAAAATATTCTTTCTTTAGAAATTGGATATCAAATATTGAATTATAAATTATTTCCAAAAAGATTAATTCAAAAGTACCTGATGAGAAAGCAAAATTCTGGATGAAATTCTACATAGACTGAATGATATCGAGACATCCAGAAAATTGCAGAATTTATGAATAAATATACGTATATATCACTAAGAAAAGAGCCAAAATAATTTAAGAGATTTATATTTGTTCATATATTTAGTAGTGAAACTTATGATGTATTTCTTCCGCATGAGGAATAAGGATATTTATACAGGTCGTCCAAAAAACAAGCGCGTGAGATCAGATTTAGATTACATAAATACGTTATAGTTAAAATAGAATTCAGCGGATAATTACCAATCGAATGTTTGAATTCTTCCATCTTTGATTAACAGAATTAAAGAGTAACAAACAAAAATAAAGTGTTAGCTCACGTTGCCTATCGCACCGCCTAAATGGTACCCAAAAAACGCGTATATTTAAGGTTTTTTTGTATTTCGGGAGTTTGCTCTTTCAAAGTTGTATATTGTATATTGTTGCAGGGGGTAACGTTGCACTATGACCTTAAGGTCTATTGTGCCCCCCCTTCAGAGCTGTCGATGTCATTATCATCTACAGCTCGCCTTCCAGTTCCAGAGTTCTGATGAACTCCAGTATCTGGGATGACTTCAAGGAGGCTACGTCTTCGCTCCTGCAGATTTCTTGCCCAAATCATTCCTTGCGTTGGTTTGAGATGGCGAGGCATTTCGTTATCAGGTGATCAGGAGTTTCATCCTCCTCCCAACAGAATCTTCACTCGTCAGTTTCTGCTTGCCATAATCTCATCATATGCTTCCTGAGGCCGCAGTGCCCTGTGAGGAAACCAGTGAGGAGGTGTAGCTTGTTCTTACTGAGGTTCAAGTATTTCTTGGATCTGACAGTATCAAATTTCCGGAGGAATTTCTTGGAGTGATGCTGGGGAGAGATCTCCAGAAAGTACCTCTCTCAGTTTCTTCTTTCGTCCGGAATTCATTTTTGTAGGTGTGTCTACCAACCCCACAATAAGGTTCCGGGCCAATAATAGGGGTTTGTACTCCTTTCTTGGCAAGTGTGTTGGTCTCCTCATTTCCTATGATTCCCGCGAGACCAGGAACACAGACCAAGGAGACGCTGTTGTTCTTACATACTTCATTGAGTTTTCTTCGGCACTCCCATATTAGCTTGGATTCGATAACATGGGAGCTCAAAGCTTCAATAGCAGCTTGACTGTCTAGTGGATTGCTAGATCACATCTCTGATAGTTTATTTCTAGGTTCATTTCCACGCATCTTTCTATTGCAAGTACTTCTGCCTGAAAGATGCTCGGATAGGAGCCTAGCGATAGTGAGCATTTGGTGCCTGGCCCATATACTACAGCGCCAGCTCCTGTAGTGGTTTTTGAATCGTCTGTGTACCATTCAATGACATTTATTTTAAGAACTTGGGTGGTGGATTCCCTGTCCCAGTCTTTTTTCCTACCAAGCCTCGTAGTAAAGTTCTTTTCGGTGCTTACTCTCTTGATCATTTCGTCACTAGGAAGATGGCTGATGAAATGTACCTGGTAAGAGAGGACCAGGCTTGCTGGTTTTTAATACTCTCATTAACTGTTCCTTTCCTAGATATTCTGAGAATGGCATCATGGGCCATTTTCTCTATCACTAGATGAAGTTCTGTGAGATTTGTTATAATCTCAAGTGCCCTGGTAGGACAGGTTCCCAAAGCTCCAGTGATACACACACAGGCCAGCCTTTGTACTATGTCGAGGGTTTTCCTCGTACTATTCTGGCTTGTTTTTGGGTACCAAACTACTGCCTCACACGTAATTGTGGGTCTCACAATCATGACGTACATCCATCGCAGTATCTTAGAGTTGCATCCCCAAGTCTTACCCGCTAGATGCCTTTGTTGCTTTACTGGCAGTGATGTCAACATGCCGATTCAGCAGAAGTTTACTATCTAGTGTTACCCCCAGATATTTAACTTCAGACTTCCATTCTATAATATATCCGTTCAAAACGAGGGATCTCCATACTTTTTGGAAGACCTGAATAATAATTGATGAAATGATGCAATCCGTTATTTCTATGTTGGCCAATAATGGAGGAATATATATAAGAATATAATTGTTAATATACGTAAATATTTATGAAATTGTTTCGAAATCATTGTTGTTAATATCTGAAATTTTGTCTGAATTCTTGAGCTGCTGGCAACCATTTACAAGATATTCATATCGATGCATTGTGCTACTTAAAATTAAATTTGTATTCTTTAGAAATTTCTTGACCTTTTCCAAGAATATTCAGGATTCACTTACTGCAATCAATTCACAACCCATTATCACAGCAGGCAACCGAGTTTTCCGCAATTCATATCACTTTATTCAAAACAATTTCATATAGGATACCATTATATTTTTTGCAGATATGTTAGAGTGCTGGATCGATTGAATTAAAAAATATGTCACGTAGGTTCAGTCTGTTTAACAGCGCATGAGAACTTGAAAGAATGAGTTGGTAATGTTTAAAATTTCTGTATTTAATATATGGGTGCTATATCGTGTCATATCATATGTGCAATATTTAATGTCAATAATTTGATGGACTGAATTTCATATGTGACTTGGGTATTTGACTCGAATATAATATGCACTTACTGTTCAATCCCAAATATATTAATCTAAAATTTTGAACCATAAAAGTCACCTATCTATACGTTAACAACATTTATCATGGTCGATACAATAGAGTGAATTTTTTGTCAGTGTGCTGCTCATGTGTATATATGAAGATAATTAATATATTTCTTCACATATCCTTGTTCAATTCTAATGTTAGTCGAAATTAAAGTTTTCATAAACCTCCAATCTCATTATTTCATTTCAATTTCCCTAGCCTTCATAAAGTTAATAGTGTCTATTTCACAGTAGCGTCACAAGGTATTGAGATAGTCCGTTAAAATACTACGACCAATCTGACTATTGTAGCACACCTATAATCTATACTTCACCCACAAGCTCAAGCTTCTTGATAAGGGATATGAGTCTGGTGGGAGAGAACTTGTCCAGTTCCCACAGTCTCAGTTTGTGGACTCCTAGTTCCTCAAACGTAATCCTGTCCTCAGCGGGGCAGTTACATATGATGTGTTCGATAGACTCGTCGTCCTCCAGGCATAGTCTGCACTGGAAGTCCCCAGTCAACCTCAGCGTACTTAGGTGTTTTCTGAGACCACACTGGCCCATGTATACAATTGTTAGGATTCTCAGGTCTACCTTAGACAATTTTAGCCATTGTCTGCCCCTTTAAGATGATGTGCTAGTAATTGTTGAGCGAGCATGTCTGTGTCCAGGTATGCTGCTCCAGATTTTCTGGACCTTTTGCTCCAACCATCTGTTGTATTCCCTCGCCGCTGCCCTGAGAGAGATACCACAGGCAGGTTCAGGTCCAATGAGTCCCATGGAAGCCCTCCGTGCCACCAATGAGTCCGTCATTTCATTACCCTTTATGCCCGAGTACCCCGGGACCCACAAGAGCTGCAGCGCTCTCCAAGTTCACTAAGTGCGGTCCGGCAATACTGCACAAGCAGAGATTTGTAGTTGTATGAAGTCAAGGCCTTCGAGGCAGCTTGGCTTACCGATAGGATCTTGATTGATCTGTGAGCCCAACCTTTCTCAAGTATGAGCTTCGCACAGTGATCAATGGCAAGAATTTCTGCTAGACAGACAGTCGAAGAACTACCCATGCTGATGGATTCACCCCTGGCAATTCTGCAACCGCTGACTCCCGCTTCCACTCTTTGGGTGGTAGTGAGGGGAAGTAGTGGAGCCATCTGTGAACCAACAGGGACTCACAAGCAGTGGGGTCTAATAGACCGTCCAGTCATCTCTGCTGGGAAAGACGACTCGGTATGACCACTCTGTGTATGTTCTGGTTTTAGATAGGTCCGATCGCATTCCCATTATCTCGTTGGCCTCCGATTCAGCCTGCAGAGAACCAGGCACGTAGCCGATCGCATCTGGCTCATTGCGAGCCGTATGCAAAAGTATGTATGTCGCCATCCGGGCCAGACTCCTGATCACCAGGTGAAGATCCAGTAGGCGTTCCATGGCTGCGGTGGGGGTGGAGCGAGAAGTCCCTATCACCATCTAGCACGCAGATCTCTGAATTTTAGCAATCTTGAGCTGTGCCCGCACCTTTACAGTACACTCCCGCCAAGCAATCCTGCCGTAAGTGATTTGTGGTGTCACCACCATTACGTACAACCAGTGGAGCTGTTTCGGAAACAGTCCCCACCTCTTTCAACAAGTCCGCTGGCAAGCCCATAGAGGATGCCTAACCTCGTGGATCACCCTTTCGAGGTGTGAATTCCAGTTCAGCTTTCTATCCAGAATAACACCCAGATATCTAGCCTCATCCAAGGGATGTTAATTCTATTCATAGTGAGGGAATCCATATTAAGCTTCCTCTTCCAAGTGAATGTCACGATCAAGGCCTTTCGAGGGTTCACGTTTATCTGTTCCCCTCACACAGTCTTGCTGCCAGTGCCTCTGATAGATTCCCGACCAGGACTGAGTCATCCCGGACATATATATCCAGCGTGCCTTTTATGGCCAGTAAATCTTCCACCAGGAGAGACCCCAGCAGAGGGGAGAGCACAAGAAATTAAACGAAGTTAATCGAAAGGTTTTCATATAATCTCTTCCAAAGCCTTATTTTTCGCAAAAGTACCAAGGATTCAGTCAAATCTATGCTTAATGCAGTTTGTTTCCCATTGCTTTACATGTGATAAATGTCGCAGTCGAGCTTGGCCCATACTATTCGTTAAATAATTCTGTAGAGGTAACAGGAACCGTTTTTTCATTTTCATCCAAATCTTGCTGAAAATTTGACATTTCACTCATACGAAAACGTGCATTCAACTGCCATATTATTGTATCTAATACTTGGTAGTATATTTCTTTCCTACTTTGAAATAGGTTAGAGGCTAATTTCAATAGTTTAATAGATTAGCAGCATCAAATATTATGAAAAAAAGAATTATTTTCAGTTCTATCTGTTCTAAACAAAAAAGTACTAGAGCTTCCTCCACAGTGTGTATTTGGGTATACTCAAAATATTTGACGAATAGCTCGGCGCAGTGAGCAAATATAAATACTTGAATGCATTTAAATTCAATCTATTTTTAAAACCCTCCTTGAAAATAATGGATTCTAAGACTTATATGAAGGTCAAAGCATCGGGAAACCGCGCAGGCAACAGGTTAGTACAGGTTCAATTTTCTCAACTTTCTACTTTAATTATTCGATGTAAGTACGTATGTTATGATATATTCCTCGTTTTTTGCATTTTCAACTTGATTGTTCATAAAAGCAGCAGCTTTCTTTCTGATTTGAGATAAAACCGTTCGTAGACATGGAAAGGAGCTATATTTGTACCATCTGTATGGAAATCAGTGAATAATAATCGTCGCTAATGTATAAATAGAATTTACTAGCATCATAATTATAATACAACATGCGATAATTTGAATATGTATTGTTCGTGAGATTTCAAATACTGGCGTTACGAATTTCATATGAACAATAATTATGCATTTTGTGTACTGAAATAACTCCACAGAAATGTATGCACACTCCCGATCAAAGGCGACATCTAATGTTCCTCATAAAAGAAAGAATTAATTCAGTCCAGCATAGTCATTATTCACTTGTGTAAACCAGCAATGAATCTGTCACATACTGCCCAGGTAACACAGACCTCTTATAGAGATCTTTGGGAGGTTACAATGAGGATGTATTGTGGGCTCCTATTGTGAGATCTTCAAGATATCGCAAGTGTATCGAGAATAGGAAATTCCCACAGTGGAGTTCCTCAGAATATCACACATGCAATCAGAATAAGACATTCCTATTGCGATCTCCTCAAGATGTCACATATGTAACCAGAATAAGACAGTCCTATTGCGAGCTCCTCAAGATATCACACAGATAACCAGAATAAGACATTCCTATTGCGATCACCTCAAGATGTCACATATGTAACCAGAATAAGACAGTCCTATTGCGAGCTCCACAGGATATCATACAGATAACCACAATAAGACATTCCTGTTGCGAGTTCCACTGGTAGATGGCGCAATCGTCGATTATATATCTGGGCGACCTCCCAGCGATATCCCATGGAACCTCTCGAAATATTCACCTGGTTGAACAGTTTGAGAACTTCCTCATGTGATATCTCTGAGTTGTTACTGGTCTCATCCCCTGTGGCGAACATTTGGAACTGACAGATAATGCAATTTTACCAGTTGGTATTGACCATATTTGGCTGAATTAATTAAAAAAGGAGTTGGAACTTGGAAATTTCTATGCAAAGTAAAACTATGTTACTATATGATTATCAAATACTGTCAAGCTGACAATTCTTGAATTTCAGAATAGCAATCAACAAAAAATAATTCTGAATATTATAGGCGAGACCGCATACAGCGCAACACGAGAGTCTCGTTTTTGGTCTCGTTAAATTTTTTGTATGAAGTTTTATATACGACTCGACTTTTTTCAACACCCACAGAAAACAATTGAATATGAAGAGTTTCCACTACAATTACCAACATATTTTGTCTATATTATGCATCGATCGTCCTAAAAATACACGATTTTTTAGAAGATTATTAATTCGTTATGACCTTGCGATAATTGAGATTATTTTTCAAGAAAAAATAGAATTCGCAACCAAAAAAATTTTAAGAATCGTACCCCTAGAAAATTTTAAAAAAATCACGAAAAAAAAAATTGGTTCAAGCACTGACGTGAAGTCAGAAGCTTTTGCGCGTATGTTCTATTGTCCATGCTTCTGTATTGGACACCCTTAATCGAATTTACCATGGTAAATTCGATTAAGGGTGTCCAATACAGAAGCATGGACATGCATTGTCCATGCTTCTGTATTGGACACCCTTAATCGAATTTACCATGGTAAATTCGATTAAGGGTGTCCAATACAGAAGCATGGACAATAGAACATACGCGCAAAAGCTTCTGACTTCACGTCAGTGCTTGAACCAATTTTTTTTTTCGTGATTTTTTTAAAATTTTCTAGGGGTACGATTCTTAAAATTTTTTTTTCGTAATTTTTTTCGAATTTTCTAGGGGTACGGTTCTTACAAAATTTTAAACACGTCTTTATGTTGATTTTCTACTACTAGTTACAAAGCGCCATTTCGATCGAATATTTATGTTTTGAGTTATTAAGGAAATAATATTCCAGGTGGGTATAACTCGGAAACCGTTAGACCGATTATGCCCAAAAACGAACTCAACTCTCCCTTTCGGATACGCAACCTACCCTGAAAATTGCAAGTCCCTATCTCCTTTTGTTCGAAAGTTATCGAGGCAACGGTCACCCATCTACTGAACTCACACAAGAATGCTCGAATCTCCAACAATATTTAACCGATCGTATTAAAACTTGAAACTTGGCAGTAGAGTTACGTTATGTAGGCTCTTGCAAAATTTCAGCAATTTCGAACGAATAGTTACTGATATATAGAATTTTTTTTTTTTATTTTCTATGATTTATTAAAAATTTTCTACAAATGCTATCCTCACCAAACTTTGCAAACATTTTTGCGTTGGCATTCTACAACTAATTACCATGTTTGAATTCAATCGGTTCAGTGTTTTTCGAGTTAATGAGGAACAAAAAACCACCAAATTTCAGAAAATTTCAGATGGCTATAACTCTAAAACCGTTTGGCCGATTATGCTCATAAACAAACTGAAATGTCGCGTTCTGGTGCACATCCTAACCTGAAAATTTCAAGCCGCTATCTCATTCCGTTCTCAAGTTATCGTGACAACAAAAATATTTTTTAATAATTTTTTTAAAATTTTCTAGCCATACGATTTGCACTAAATTTCACGAACGTGCTTAGGGTCATATTCTACAACTACCCACCAAGTTTCAATTTGATCGGATTCATATTGGTTGAAAACAAAATTATTACTCGGAAACCACTGGGCCGATTATGCCCATTAACGAACTTGTCCGTCGTATTGGGATGCGCCACCTACCCTGAAAATTTCAAGTCGCTAGCTCTTTTCGTTCTCAAGTTATCGTGGCAACGGCCGGCCGGCCGGCCGGCCGGCCGGACGGCCGGCCGGACAGAATCAAATTTGACCTCGAATTCTTCATTGGGGAGTCGAACTTAATCGTTTGAGACCATTTTTTTCAAAAAATTCGAAAGTTACAGACATTTGGGCAAAACTATAACGCGTATGTTCCCCAGAACATACGCGCAAAAACGGATGCCATTATGAATTCAGTACTTAACGGACGACTTTTATTGCCCCTAAATCCCAATGCTTTGAAAATTTCGTCTCTATCTGAACATCTGGAGAAATGTATTCTCTTGTGCTCCTTGTAGTGAAGATGTGAACAATTATTGTATTCATCTGTGGAACTACGTATATTAAGGCGGGTTTATACAGCAAATAAGATAAAATAAGAAACAAATTAAAATAAAATAAGAATTAAGGGTTAAACGGATCGGTTTATACAGATAATCTAAAACAAAATAAGAAATAAGAATGAAGCAATCAAATCACAGCTTTTTGACAATTTTATGCAAGTTCTATGAATTTCACTCTTTGAGCATGCGCATTGTCATTTTCCAAACAAAATAACATAAAATAAGAAATAAAGATGACAGTTGGCCAACTTTAATTCTTATTCTTATTTCTTATTTTATCTTATTTCGTGTATAAACGCTCTCATAGAAATGTACATGTTTAACTTCCTTATTTTATTTCTCATTTTATTTTATCTTATCTTATTTGCTGTATAAACCCGCCTTTAAAACTGGTAAAGAAATGAAGCTATTCAATGTTTCGACAAGTGTTATGAGGAATACGCCAAGAACACCCTCAATGATCTACCCACTGGGAAGGTATTCTTTGAAAACTACCAAATTGTTCAATTCTATTAAAAAATGTATCCACATCGATAGCCTGTTTAAAACATCATTTGAAGAATATTTGCTGTTAGAAAGAGCAAATAGGAATCAAAATATTTTACAGTGGTGGAGAGTGATGAGAAAGTTTTTCCTACACTTATCAAGATGGCCGATGATTTATTAATGGCTACATCCGTACCTGTCGAAAGATTATTTTCCACAGCAGGTATGATCATGGCAAAAACACGTACATCATTGAAAAATGATGTGATGCAAGCGTGATTATGTTTGAATTCTTGGTCATCGAGTAATTTAAAAGTTGAAATATCAGTGTTTAAAGTTAAAAATAATATGTACATGTACAAATATTTTTGTATGAGAGCGTAATAAATATAGCTTTACAAAATTATTCATTATTGTATACCATTTCGTTTAAGTATTATAATATTTATTATCGTTATTCAGAATTAAGCGAGATGAGACAAGGCAACTGACAACGAGACTTAAACGAGACTATATTTTTGGGATTTGGCGAGATCGAGACTGGATTTTTTATACTCTCGCCTACTCGTCTCGTGTGAAGCCCTATTCGTATAGTTTTCAAGGAAAATTTGGGGTTCCTCTGGATTGCTTTGTTATTCGAGGATTCTACAGAATTAGTATCCTAAATGCAACCTTACCATATTCCGAGCAGTATAGCGACCGAATTCTGAACAATAAGGAAAGAGACATCTAGTGATCCTTTTCAATGATATCCTATACACGAGGCTATTGTTACCTCGAGTATCGAATTGAATGAAACTGAGGTCGAGTTATGCAAATGATATCTAGTCCAATTAATCCTGCCCAGTCTTAGTGGCCGAACCGACATCGCAGGCATAACTTGTACAAAGTTGACAATGGCTACGCTTGATATTAAACGACCAATTCCAATTGGTTCTGCCGTTTTCAAGTCGGTGAAATTTCAATAAGGCTGAATAATTGAACTTCTTGAGGACTCTGCATAGACACACGCGAATATTCATGTTCTGTACATCGATAGGAATAGCATACAGGTATCTTAAAAGTATACTGACTGACAATGAAACTGGAACACCCAGAAGGAGCTGTTTCAATTACATTTTTTTTTTGGTAAACCATAGATATTATAGCTAAGAGTAAATGATTGAAATTTTAAGAAAAAATTACAGACATTTGGGCAAATTCATAAGCGCTCTGTTCCGAGGAACAAGAGCGCCAAAAACCGAAGGCTTCAAATTTTTTTTTAATAAATTTGTTAATAATGTGTTTGTCCACCGCGATTATCTATACACTCATAACATCTATACATCTCATAACAGTAGTTGGATTTCTGTTCGTACGGTTAGCGATTTCTCGAAATGACAACCCCGCCTTCCGTAGACCAATAATTCGACCTCTTTCAAATTCACTTAGCTGGCGATAAATTCCGCGTACACGTGCTCTAGGCGTTTTAACAACAACTAAACATCGACTTTGGATCTACTCGAACAGCTGGTTTGTTGTAAAATTCAAAAAAATGTGGACAAAACGACTACTATATGTAAGTAACTAAAAATGTTTACACGAAAAAACTTCACAATTTTTTCCCCAAATTTTAATAATTTACTCCTTGCTATACTATCTATGTGTTACAAAAAAAAATTAAAATTTAATCAGCTCCTTCTGAGTTTCTTCAGTTAGTATACATCTTCATTCAACCATTTCACCAAAAAATAGCCCATAAAATAAACTGATCCAGGAAATTAACGCACCACAATTCAATTTTGGAATATAGAGATTCTCGAAACAAACTGGTTATAAATCCAAAGTTACTTATTTAGTAGCACTCTTGCAAATTGCGTTCGTGAATTTTACATGGTTGAGCGATAGCCTGGAATGAAATTCATATTTTTTCAACCAGTTACCCGACAATTGATTTTCAATTCTCCCCATCTTTTGGGCGATAAAATGGAATCCCTTGGCTGCAACCCTACCCAACTATTGTTTTTCAATTTAAACATATCATGTGTCGGTTCGTTGTAAAGTTTATGAACATATTAGTTGTTTTTTTACGTTTAGTTATGCAATTGTTAGGAAAATCAATCAATAAAACTGATCGGTGTGCTGAGTTTTGTATAATTTGTAAAACAAATACGATATCACAAGAATGGCAACGTATCGCTAAATTTCTATGAAATAAAAAATGTATTATTTTATTTCCTTCTACGTAAAAACACGAGAGATTTGTCAGAAGCAATCAATGAATTTATATAGAAGAGCTTCTAATAAAATAACAAATAATCAAGTAAAACCGAATAATCAACAAGAGCAGCAACCCAATGTGTTGAATATTTATTTATTTATTTATTTATTAACGGCATTGCCTATTTAATACAATATAATTTACAAATTCACACGTATGCACTGTAAATATAATCCATAACCATGAACCAAATGTAGGGGAAAAACCACAACAAAAAAAAATGAATCCCAAAAAAAAAAAAAAAAACAAACCAATCAATCACAATCTCTTAACAGCATTTTTAAACGATTCCAAAGAAGAATTAAAAAGTTCCAAATCCACACTGTATGCATTTGCAAGTCTCAAAATTCTACCTATAGACTCATTCTGGCCATAGTTTGTACGATAAAAGGGTACTTTGAAGATTTCAGCATTTCTTGTTCTCCTCGGACTCACATTTAGGCTTATAAGTTCAACAATTTCCGAGGAACCAATGCCACCATTGATTATTTTGTGGATTAGTGTAAGATCTGATTCCAATCTTCTATGAGCCAGAGTATTCAAGTTAAGCTTGTCCAATATAATTTTGTAAGTATATTCACCGCAACGATATCCCAGTCTATATGCAGAGTACCTTAAAAACCTGTTTTGAACACTCTCAATCAGATCGATATCCACATTATATGCAGGACACCAAATTGTGGAGTTGTATTCGATTATTGATCTAACAATTGAACAATAAACCATCCTCAGGGAAGAAAGAGACAATTCATTGGCAGATCTGAGCGTGAAACCCAACATTTTCAGTGCTCTAGAAGTAACACTTGCCATATGGGGCTTGAAGTCTTGGGTCAAGAAGGATTCCCAAATCTTTGATTGTATCTGTTGCCTCCAGTTCTAATTGTTTAATCTTATAAGGATGACTCATGGGATCTTTGTTTCGGAAAAAAGTGATCTTATGACATTTGTCTACATTCAATTGCAGCAAGTTCGTATCACACCAGCGTACAAAGTTAGATAAATCGCACTGCAATAATTCACTATCAGATGAGTCATGAATAACCTCAAACATTTTCAGATCATCAGCAAACATAAGAAATTCACTATAGAGAACAACGTCATTCAAGTCATTAACAAATAGGTTGAAAAGTAATGGTCCCAAATGAGATCCCTGCGGTACACCTGATGGGACTGTGATCGAGGAAGAAACGGAATTTCCATATTTTACATATTGTACTCTGCAGTCAAGATAACTTTTAATCCACTTCAGAACACTCCCCTGAATACCCAAAGCGCTCAGTTTATGTAACAACAAATCATGATTGACTCGGTCAAATGCCTTCGAAAAATCAGTGTAAATCGAATCAACCTGATATCTATTTTCAAAAGCATTAATTATAAAATGTTGATAAACGAGCAGATTTGTACTGGTAGATCTACCACGACTAAATCCATGTTGCTGATTCATGATTACATGTCTACAATCCCATGTTAGTTTTTTTGTTATCAGACTATCCAACAACTTGGGCAATTCAGATTGATTGCAAACTGCTCGGTAATCTTTGATATTACTACGTGATCCACTTTTATAAATAGGTTTCAAAAAACCATTCTTCCAGTAGTCCGGAAAGATGGAAGATTTCAATGAAGTATTGAATATCACATGAATGAGTTTGGCCAGGGTGAAAATGCATTTTTTAATTAGAAATAGCGGTATTCCATCAGGACCTGTAGATAATTTCCAGGGTAATGACATGACCAGTTCTATTATTTCCTTAATATCAAAACTATAAGTACAAACATCGACTGTCTTGTTGAATTTATATTCTGGGACTTGGTTAACTGTTTCATAACTATATACAGTTGAGAAATAGTGTGCAAAAAGATTTACAATATCATTGTTATCTCCACTAACAGAATCACCATAGTACATTTTAGATGGTAAGGAGTGTGATTTTTTTTTGTTATTAATGTAACTCCAGAAACTTCTAGGATTATTGTTGATGTCCTCCTCTATTTTATTTATATATGCTCGGTGGCAAGTATTTCTCAAAGCTTTGCATTTATCTCTTAGATGACAAAATTCCTCAAATTTGCGATAATTTCCATTTTTATATTCTCTGTGAACCGATTTCTTTCTTAAAATCAATTTCCTCAACTCAGAACTGAACCATACCGGAAAAGTCGAGGCTTTATATTTTTTCTGGGGAACATAATGGTCTAGAGCTGTATATAGAACATTGTAAAAATTTGCAAGTGTAACATTTAAATCCTCACCATACCGCACTTCCAAATCCCAGTCGACGCTTGCCAAAAAATCGTTCATGCCCACATAATCCCCATTTTTAAAGTCATAAAAGTATTCATGATCCCTTATGTTCGTGGCCTTTCTGAAAAAATCAGAAGAATCGGTTCTAAAGTTCAATATAGGAACCGTTTTCAAGACACAAATGATCTTAGGTCTTTATTAGCAAAGACATTAATGAACATACAGGAGAAACATCGGGACCACTAGAAGTAAGAAAGTCGGAACACAAAAACAACTTGAGAAATAGAGACATACAGAAATAAAAAATAGCAGAACATGTGTGTACAACCCCAGGAGGTCACATGATGGATAAGAATAATACAAAGATTCTGATGACAGAATCTTATTACATTAAAAGGAAACTTAAGGAGTCAACTTGTGTTTTGTTGAACAGAGACTGCAATTTTGCAAATTGCTCAATTGGTATTGACCATATTTGGCTGCATTTGTTGAAAAAGGAGTTGGAACTTGGAAATTTCTATGCAAATTAAAATTATGTTACTATCAAATACTATATCAATGTGACAATTCTCGAATTTCAGAATAACTATCAACAAAATAATTCTGAAGATTTTCGTTTTGCGTCTGACGAAGGAGTCTGATATACCTAGACTCCGAAACGTTATGATATAGTTGTTTCATCGTTAATGTTGTTTCGTTATTGTTTGTTGGGCAACATTGTTGAATTGATTGCTTTCGATAAATCTCTGTTTTCACGCAGAAGCAAACCACAAAATAATAAATTTTGTATTTTATAGATATTTTTCAGAGATTGGGAGAGAAAACCCAGAAAGAAACGATTTAATAATGAATATACCTCACACAGTATCCTTTAATAATTATTCAATAATAATAAGAGTTGATATTCACAATAAGTTGTTAAGAAGAAAAATAGTGACTATTTTTTTTTAAGGCTAAACACAATACATGATTAATCTCGAAATCGTGTTATGTTTGATGAATAATTCGAAATATAATATTTAAATTCCCTTTTAAATATATTCTACTTCATATACTGCCGTAAATTTTATCGTTCTGTGAGTTATGCAGAAAAATTCAGTTTATACGTATTAAACACTGTTTTCACTCGACGACGCGTGAACATTTACTGAAGTATTGAATGTTCTAATTCATTCCATAAAGAACATTAAATGATATCGTTTTATAACCTTGCAACAACAAGTCTGATATAATAAAATTCCCAGAACTTAATTTCAGAATTGCAAAATGGCAGAAAGAAATACGGTCTTCATTCACGGAATACCCTTTGGTTTCGTGGAGCGTTGATTTTGGGAGGTGCGTGATCTCTAGGGTTGTTCAGTGTTTATTCAGTGGTTAGTTTGATAGCATCGATATACCGGAATGATTTCAACCATGAATATGACACGTGACCTATAAGCACGAGAGCTAATTTAATGCTCTCTCCGATGATTACATGGTTGTGTGTTTTAATTTGAATCGTTTCCTTGTCATTGAGTTGAATCTTAATATTAATAAATGGCTTAGCAATTAGAGTTTTTATTTTGATTTATAGCAAGAAAGGGGTTTTTGAGAGAAACACTTTAATTTACATTTCACTCGATGAAGGAAGATATGCCATGAATAATGAGAAAGGATATCATCGAAATTGTTCTTGAATTCACTAACTACCTTATCTTTCAGGTATCCCAAAAAAAAAGTCCAAAGGTATTAACATGATCTCGTGGGAATATTGTGATCAACGTATCGAGGAATCGGTTTGCACAAATGTCTGTAATGTAACTTTTTATCGAAAATATTCTCGAACGATTAGGTTCGACTCACTGATGATAGTGAGCATTTGGTGCCTGGCTCATATACTCCAGCGCCAGCTCCTGTAGTGGTTTTTGAACCGTCTGTGTACCATTTAATGGCATTTTTTAAGAACTTGGGTGTTGGATTCCCTATCCCCTTCTTTTTTCCTAACCGAGCACCGTAATGAAATTCTTTTCGATGCTTACTTTCTTGATCATCTCATCACTAGAAATATTGGCTGATGAAATGTACCTGGTAAGAGAGGACCACAGCTGAGCAAAAGCATTGTGTTTAGTGCTTGTGAATGTGCTTGAAGCCTTTTTGTGCTCCCGAGTACTGTGCTCCCGAGCACTTTTTAAAACCAGTGCTTAGTGCTCAGTATTTCAAGCACTTCATGAAAAGGCTTAGTGCTTAGTAATCCCTTAAGTGCTCTCGAGCACTTCGGAGGATAACTAAGCACTAAGCCTTTCCGAAATCATGTCGTAACACGAATAGACGCTGACGCGCTGTGGTCGGAGGAGTTAATGTGTACCAGATTTTTTCGATATATGCATTTAAATTTATATCTTACTTACAATGCTAAATTGCTTATGATTACAATCACAATAGAAAATAATGGTATCCGATTCCTGCGGATTATAATTTTGACATTTTGAGAAATTAAAGAAAAACTGACTTCATGTTGATCAATTCGAATTAAATTATGTATCTATTAATAACAACGGGTTTGTCCCATTTTTAGATAGGGAAATACATTTTACATCTGCAGAAAAACTGAGAAGCTTATGGAAATCATATTTCCATTCATTGTATCATTTCCTTAAACAATAAAGACCTTTTCAATATGTGTGAGAATAGAACAAATTTCCAGATCGTTAGTTTTATAGAAATTTGTTTCGCTGCACTCCATTTCTTATCCTCTAATGATGCATATGAGGAATACAGGTTTGCTATAGTTTACATGTTTCTCCAATTGAAAACAATTTTATATAACAATTTGCCGAGAATATTATCCTTTCCATCTAAAAGTGCTTAGTGCTTAGTGCTCAAAAATCGAATTACTTTTATAAAGTGCTTAGTAATTGCAAGCCTTTTGTGAAAATGCGGTGCCTTGTGCTCGAGGCTCGGGATCATTTTTATTGAGTGCTTAGTGTTTAAACCTTGAAGCACTTTTCTTCAGTGCTCGGCACAGCTCTGGAGAGGACCATGCTTTATGGTATTCAATAGTCTCATTACCTGTTCCGTTCCCAGATATTCTGAGAATGGCTTCATGGGCCATTTTCTCTATCACTAGATGAAGTGGTGTGAGGTTCGTGATAATCTAAAGTGTCCTGGTAGGACAGGTTCCCATAGCTCCAGTGATACACTCTCACAGTACAGCCTTTGTACTTTATCGAGGGTTTTCCTCGTACCATTCTGGCTAGTTTTTGAGTACCAGACTACTGCCGCATACGTAATTATGGGTCTCACAAGCTAGCAGTAATTTGAACATGCTTATTCCACAGAAGTTACCTATCTAGTTTTACCCCTAGATAATTAACTTCAGACTTCCATTCTATAATATCTCCGTTCAAAAAGAGGGATCTCACAGCTGGAAATGTCCTTCTCAGAGTAAATATAATCACTGTGGTCTTGTTCGGGTTTATGCTCAGCCCCACTGAAAAGCACCACTGCTCGTTATTTCTAAGGCCCTCCTGTAGTAAGTAACATAAGGTGCCCTCGAATTTAACTGTGACCATTAGGACTATGTCATCGGCATAGCCTATACACCCGAAGCCAAGGTCCGTTAGCTTGTGGTGGAGCTCGTCCACTACTAGGTTCAAAAGAAGGGGACACGTTACCCTTTGAGGTGTTCCACGAGTGGCTTTGACAGAAGTGGTCTTATTGCCCACCTGTGCCTCGGCTATCTTCGTCGACAACAGCTCATACATCAATTTTATAATGGTTTTATTCACTCCTCGCCTTTCAAGTGCATCTTTAACAGACACATGTGTTGTGCTGTCAAAGGCCCCAGATCTATCCAGTTCTCTGGATGACTTCAGTCAGCTGATACAGAGCAGTCTAGGAGAAACATACGGATTGGCTGAAGCTATGATTTCCTATGCACATATCGAGGCAAAATGATGATTCGTGAGTGAATCATCAAAATCGGTTGTATAATTTTCTAGTGGATCGTACATCAGATATAAATGATTAATTGACAATGTTCCAAATTGCACACAGGTCAGCTTTCCTCCTTATTGTTGCAGAAATTTATATGAAACGTTCATCATCGCGAACCATTTTACATCAGGCATAATAGTTAATCGTGACGTTTATTATCGAAATTTTGAAAGCAAAAGCATCCATCCCACGGTTTATTTTGACAGACAGGCGTGTAATTTTTCTCGACTTTGAACGCATTCAAAGAGAGTCGACGGTGAAAATTACTGGCGAAATTGAACGGGCTGCTTTCTCTCGTTCATCCGGAATTCTTCTGGGAAATTTATAGCCACATCTTTTCTGTGCTGATGAAAAACGTTGGTTTGTGAATTTTTCATCGTAGCCCCTGCACTAAGAATCATTGGGAGTTTTGATAACTCTAGAGAGTTCATATAATGAATGGTAGGTTGCATGTTTCCGCCAGACATGGGGTGGTTTAGCAAAAGCATTCAAAAATCGGGGGATGATAATATGTCTCCATTAGAGTTTTTTCAATGCAGGGACATTTCAGTACGCAATTGAAAGGGTTCAAATAGTTCGGCACTGCTCGAGCACAATAATTCACATCTCACATACTTTCACGAAATACTGCTTCAATTCCAATCTTCTCAAAAATTTCTCATAAAGCATTGAAAATATTGATATGATAATCCATTTTGAACTTTAATTATTCGGAAATTATGAATGATAAATTTATTTGAAAGTAATACTGAGGCGAGCACTGCATTCTACCAAATTATATATTCCTATCTCCTTTAAAGACACCTTGGATCAACAGAAATATACAAACTGACAAAGAAACTGCAACACCCAGAAGGAGCTGTTTAAATTTCAATTTTTCTTTGGTAAAACATAGATAGTTTAGCAAGGAGTAAATGATTAAAATTTGGAGAAAATAATCGTAAAGGTTTTTTCATGCAAACATTTCTTGTTACTTATATATTGCATTCGTTTTTCGCAAATGTTTTAAATTTTACAACAAACCAGCTGTTCGAGGAGATCCAAAGTCGATGTTTAGTTGTAATGAAAACAACTAGAGCACGTGTAAGCGGAATTTATCGCCAGCTAAGTGAATTTGAAAGAGGTCGAATTATTGGTCTATGGGAGGCGGGGTTATAATTTCAAGAAATAGCTGTTATGAGATATTGTCAAGCATGCTTTGATAATGCCCAAAATCGAAGAAGAGTAGGCACCGGGCGTCGAAGGGGTACAAATGAAGTTCGAGATTGACGTCTAAGACTTATGGCTATTAGAGACCGATTTGCGACAACTCGATCTTCGGCTGATGAGTGGATTGGAGAACGAGGCCATCATGTAACTGTTCAATAGGTTCACCGCCGGATAAGGTCTTTTGGACTGCAGCATTATCGACCCCATCATGTGTTACCTCTGACTGTTGAGCATCGCCGGCAACGATTACAGTGGTACAGAGAACATCAACATTGGAATGTGGAATGGCATCAGGTCGTCTTTTCTGATGAATCTCAATTCTCCTTGGGTGCACATGATGGCCGAAGAAGGGTTTGACGACGTCAGGGAGAAAGACGTGAACCTCAGTTTGATATTGAGCGTCATGTACACCGGACAGTAGGCGTTATGGTATGGGGTGCTCTTGCACATGCAAGTAGTTCACCTTTAGTCTTTATTCGAGGTAACATGACAGCGCTGCGTTACCTTCAAGAAATAGTGGAGCCATATGTTCTTCCTTACCTTAACCGGCTCGAGAATCCAATATTTCAGCAAGATAATGCTGCACCTCATGTTGCCAAAGTTAGTTTGAACTTTTTTGAAGTGACCCATGTAAATCTTTTGCCATGGCCGCCCAGATCCCCCGATCTTTCGCCCATAGAGCATGTTTGGGACATTATGGGTTGAAGGCTTGGAAATTTACCCCAGCCCCCACGGACTTTGGTGGCTCTGATACATGAGCTACAGGTAGCTTTGGATAGTATCCATCAAGAAGAAATAGACCATCTTATTGCATCAATGCCAAGAAGTGTTGGGGAGTGTATAAATAATCGCGGTGGACGCTTCGTTTTTTTCTTCAACTTTCATTCATTTACTCCTTGCTATACTATCTATTGCTATTACTGTATATTGAAATTTAAATCTCCTTTAAAAACACCTTGGATCAACAGAAACATGATGAAATTCCTTCATATGCGAAGAAACACATCGCTCCCGCAGTGCACCAAAAAAAAAATACCTCGTTTATTGATTGTTAAGTTCACCACCAATGATTTCTATGACCCAGAACAGAAATCGTACAACCATTCATTTTGAGTTATTTAAACTGAAAGCAATGAATTAGACGGAGGAAAATAGTAAGGTAGTTGAGTAAAATTGAACGTATAAAATAAATCTAACTTAATTATAGCTGTTAACCTTAGGCCATAAAGATATGGACTTATTTCTCATTTTGATTCATGCATTCCGTAGCAGAAAAGTTTTGGAATGAAGTGAATCTAATGTAATTAGTCAAATTCCTTATCCATCAAAGACAGCTAAACATTCTTGATAACTATGTTAATCAAGGTCGAATAGTAGTTAACGTGAACATGCAATGGTGCTAGGTACCATTAATTCCCCTGTAATGGGGACCCCTCACACAATATCTAATTTCCGCAGCAACTCGGAATAGAAAACAAACTTTATTCATCCATAAAATCAGTTTTGAATCATTGTAGTTCAGCCCAATTAGAACATTCTTGAAAACAGCTTGCTATCATTTTGCCCAAATGTCTGTAACGTTCGATTTTTTTGCCGAAAATGATCACAAACGATTAGGTTTGACTCACTGATGAAGAATTCGAGGTCAAATTTGATTCTGTTCAGCCGGCCGTTGCCACGATAACTTTCGAACGGAAAGGGATAAATAATAATGACTAATTTTGAATTCGATCAGAGATGTATTTTTCGAGTTATTGAGGAAACAATATTTCAGATGGGTATATCTTCGAAACCAGTAACTAAAGCATTACAGACATTTGGGCAGAATGATGAGCACACGATTCCATGGATTATGGTTCCATTCGCCCAAACTATACGCCGGAAAACAAAATATTTTCTTCGAATGAGATAAAATTTCTAAGGCTACAATTGGACAATAATCGAGACAATATTGTATAATGTAGTAGGGGGTAACGTTACACTGCGACCTTAAGGTCTATTGTGCCCCCTGTCAGAGCTGTCGATGTCATTACCATCTACAGCTCGCCTTCTAGTTCCAGAGTTCTGATGAACTACAGTATCTGTGATGGCTTCAAGGAGGTTACGTCTTCGCTCCTGCAGATTTCTTGCCCAAATCATTCCTTGCGGTGGTTTGAGATGGCGAGGCATTCTGTAATCAGGGGATCAAGAGTTTCATCCTCCTCCCAACAGAATCTGCAATCGTCAGTTTCTTCTAGCCCTAATCTCATCATATGCGTCCTAAGGCCGCAGTGCCCTGTGAGGAAGCCAGTGAGGAGGTGTAGCGTGTTCTTACTGAGGTCCAAGTATTTCTTGGGTCTAACAGTATCAAAGCTCCGGAGGAATTTCTATTGCAAGTACTTCTGCCTGAAAGATGCTCGGAAAGGAGCCTAGTGATAGAGCGCATTTGGTGCCTGGCCCATATAATCCAGCGCCAGCTCCTGTAGTGGTTTTTGAACCGTCCGTGTACCATTTAATGGCATTTCTCTAAGGAACTTGGGTCAAGACAATAGAACCAAAATTGGAGATAAGATCTCAGCAGATGTCATGTATATTCCTTCTCTTGACAAATGCAAAAAGCATTCAAATTACATGGAACAGATCCAGGTTAATTATCGAATTATTAATTGTGACAAGCATAAATAATTTTTGTACAAGCGAAATATAAGTCAATATTTAGATAAATTTCGCTGAATGAATGGCTGATTCAGATACATATATGAAATATTTCTCAAACATCCTCAGCTTTACCCTATGCTAATATAACCGTACCTTTGACAAACATAGGTTATGATCAGAATCATAGTATCTGCAATTACCCCTAGATTGGGGTTCAAAAGGGTCCATTCCACTGGGAGAACGTTATCAAACGGAAAGTTGTCACCGAGAAATGTGAAATCCTTCAAGGTTGGAATGAGAATTCTGACACCTCATGAACTGTTCTGTGGGTAATAATACAACTGGGAAATTACGAGTCCGTCCAATTTCTTCCTTCGATATAAATTTCTGGAGACTTGAGCTCATGACTGATTTGCAGATTTCATTTGACTCGAACTTTTGGTATGGAAATTTAGGCAAAATTATTTCCCCAAAATTAATTCGTGAGAGGCAATATTGAATAAATATTAATTTCCCCATGATAAATCCGAAATGTTTTGCAGAAATGTTTTACGAAGTGGTGAATTCTTATGGAAGAAGAATTAAGGTGAATTAAGGAAAAAAACCATTATAAAATGGATGTATGAGCTGTTGTATGTTGTATGTTGTATGTTGTATGAGCCTAACAGTGGACGAGCTCCTCCACAGCCTAACGGAGCTTGGCTTCGGGTGTATAGGCTATGCCGATGACAAAGTCCCAATGGTTAGAGTTGAATTCGGGGGCACCTTATGTAACTTACTACAGGAGGGCCTTAGAATTATCAAGCAGTGGTGCTTCTCAGTGGGGCTGATCATAAACCCGAACAAGACCACAGTGATTCTATTTACTCGGAGAAGAACACTTCCAGCTGTGAGATCTCTCTTTTTGAACGGAGTTATTATAGAATGGGATCTAGTGGTAGCACTAGATAGTAAACTTCTGTGGAATAGGCATGTTGAAATCACTGATACCAAAGCAGAAAAGGCTTTAATGGCGTGCAGAAATCTAGCCGGTAAGACTTGGGACTGCAACCCTAAGATACTGCGACGGTTGTACGTCATGATTGTGAGACCCATAATTACGTATGGGGCAGTAGTCTGATATTCAAAAACTAGCCAGAATAGCACGAGGAAAACCCTCGACAAAGTACAAAGGCTGGCCTGTGTATGTATCACTGAAGCTATGGGAACCTGTCCTACCAGGGCACTTGAGATTATCACAAATCTCACACCACTTCATCTCGTGATAGAGAAAATGGCCCATGAAGCCATTTTCAGAATATCTAGGAAAGGAACAGGTAATGACAGTATTACAAACCAGAAAGCCTGATCCTGTCTTACCAGGTACATTTCATCAGCCAATCTTCCTAGTGACGAAATGATTAAGAAAGTAAGCATCGAGAAGAACTTCACTACGATGGTCGGTAGGAAAAGAGACTGGGACAGGGAATCCACCACCCAAGTTCTTAAAAGAAATGCCATTAAATGGTACACAGACGATTCAAAAACCGCTACAGGAGCTGGTGCTGGAGTAAATGGTCAAGGCACCATCGCTGGGGTTCTATCCGAGCATCTTTCAGGCAGAAGTACTTGGAATAGAAAGATGCGTGGAAATGAACCTACATAGAAAGAAACTATCAGAGATGTGATAAAGCAATCCACTCTGATACTCAAGCTGCTTTTAAAGCTCTGAGCTCCCTTACTATAGTGTCCAAGATAACATGGGACTGTCGAAGAAAATTTAATGAAGTAGGCAAAAACAACAGGGTCTCCTTGGTCTGGAATCCTGGTCAGGCCAGGGGATTAAAGGAAATGAGGAGGGCAACACACTTGCCAAGAAAGGAGCAGAAACCCCCTTTACTGTGGGGTTTGTAGGTTCACCTACAAAAGTGAATTTCAGATGAAAGAAGAAACTGAAAGAGGTATTTTCTAGAGATCTCTTCCCTCACTGGTTTCCTCACTGCGGTCTTAGGAAGCATATGATGATATTAGGGCTAGCAGAAACTGATGAGTGCAGATTCTGTTGGGAGGAGGATGAAACTCCTGATCACCTGATAACGGAATGCCTCGCCATCTCAAACCAACGCAAGGAATGCTTTAGGCAAGCAATCTGCAGGAGCGAAGACGTAGCCTCCTTGAAGCCATCTCAGATACTGGAGTTCATCAGAACTCTGGAACTGGAAGGCACAATAGGTGGACATTAACGTCGCAGTGCAACGTTACCTCCTACGACAATATACAAGTAATCTGTTTTAACGCAAGAGTCTAAACGTCATCATGCGTTCCATACGGTACGTGGGCTCAGTTTGTCCCTACCTTTAACCTTCTCCAAAAAAATAGCAACTATTGTCCTTTCTGGAAAGAATGCGTTAGATATTATGAATTCTATTCAATACAGTATAACCTCTCTAATCTGGACACATTTAAATCCGGTCATCCAGTACTCCAGACGCCTGATTTCAAAACCCATAGTCCGGACGCACACAAGCGACCACGTCTAAAATTTACGAGTTGAGTGCTAGTGTACCTGCGTACGTTTGGTTTGTTGTTAGTTATTTGGCGTGCAGTTCAAAACGATTGTTGTCCAAAAAAGGCAAGTAGAAAGCACATAACGTTCGAAGATGCTGTTCAAAATGAAAAATATAGTAGTGAAAGATGAAGCTGACAGAAATAAAAATTTCAGATTACTTCAAAGTTGGAAATGAATAAATAGATAAATTTGAATGTGATCGCTTGTTCATGAAAATTTGATTTCAATTCATGTGTTCTGTCACCTTTTTGAATAATATATTTTATACAATGACCAACTAATTTCGATTCCTCTTGTGGTTGAGAATTTAAATTAATTTAATGTTTTTTGTCCCTTTTAGTAATAAATCATTTTATTTAATAAACAATCTATAAGAATAATTATGTTCTTCTATAATCCGTATAACTACCTTGTCATCAACTGTCCGGATTAAAGAGGTTACACTGTATATATAGGACATAGGTGTATTCAAACCAGAGGAAATTTTAAAGAATTTGCTCATATTTTCCAGGACATTTTTGCTGCAAAAGCGAATTGTGTAATTATAGTTTGAAATTGCACTTTATAATGGTGGTACTCGAGATGAATCGATTATAAAAGAAATAACCTTAATTCAAAGAAAAAAGGAATCTGTCACGCAAGACTTCTTGCGCCTGTGGCGATGGGAAGAAAAGTTCAAAATTAATAAATCGAGGTTTAAAAATGTTCCATCTTTCATTACCCGGAGAGTTCTGCTGGATTAATTGTTTGAGATTCCACGATCAAAGTACGAAATGAGGTTATTACATTAAAATGAAACTTTTAACTTTCAATCTTTGAGAACACAAGAGCTCCGTATTTTTAGGAACACTTTTATTCAGATATATTTATTGTTGACAGTTATACTGAAATTTGTCACACTCAGAATAACAGTAAAAAAAAATATTCTGAATATTTTCGCTCGGTGTCTGATGAAGGAGATTTAGTCTCAGTAACGTTACAGAATAGTTGTTTTATCGTTGATGTTGTTTCGTTACTGTTCACTAAGCAATATATTGTTTCTGACAAATATCTAGTGTTTCTATGCGGAATCAATCTTAGAATAATAATTTTTTATATTTTATAGATATATTTGAGTATGAAAGGTTTTTTCTGGGTTTTCTCTCCCAAACTCTGAAAAACATCTATAAAATAAAAATTAATTATTTTGTGATGTTGCCTAACAAACAATAACGAAACAACATCAACGAAGAAACAACTATATCGTAACGTTTCGGAGTCTATATCAGACTCCTTCGTCAGACGTTTAATGAAAATCATTAGAATTATTTTGTTGATATTCAAGAATTGTCAGTGTGACAATTCTTGATATCTTCTAGATATCTTACAGTAATGACCTCAATTAAAGGCTTGGGTACACTAGTATCAATTGGTTCGAAAATGGGATTCTCAGCAGAAAAAAATCTAGCCAAAAAACTTGCAGAATTACAAGTAATTGTTATACCCTTTTGGAATCCTTTCACAGTTACTTGCGTAACTAGCGCAGTACATTCTTTTTCAGTACGGGCAGTTGAAATTGGACGAAATATGAGCTTTGAATATTTAATTGGACAGAAAGTAACATTTCGCTCCAAACAAGGGCAAAAATCAAGTTTTGGGCAATAATATATAGACGCATTATTCAGGATGATATAATAAAAATAAAATTGACAAGAAATTAAGATTTGTAGAAATGGGAATTGAATAACCATCACAAAGTAAAGATTTTGTCGATTTTCCTTAAAGGCCTATAATTTTGAAATTGCATCACCTAATTTTTTTTGAATATTTTTCTGATAACTATCATGACTTGTAATATCACCCGCTTCGGGCTTGACGCCGACACCTGCATAACTACTCGACCTATAGTGTCAGTAAGAATTCCAAACTTTTTCGAACAAAAAAGGATTATAAGAGTAATATGCCTGAAATAACAGGCATTCAAGCTGCTAACAGCAGAGGTCGATATCGAGCAAATCGGGAAAGGGGGATCAAATCGGTAGGTGGCGCTGCCAAACAGGCATCGCGACGGCGATGCCTGTTCCAAATGTACGTCAGTGTAGCGTTGAAGAGCGGTTAACTTAGACAAAACGCAGCGGAAATAGCACATACAAATCTGACGTGAGTGCACGCGGTTCTATCAGAAGGAAAACTCGCTTTCCCGGCTTTGTTTTTGTTGTCACGAAAAGTTCTCTCGACTGTTGTTTGTTCGAATTGAAGGCATTTTCTTGACTTACACCGTGAACGGATTTACATTCTGAAAATTGTGACAATTTGAACTGATGTGAATGAAATTTCGAATAGGTTTCAACATGTTCCGCAGTTGGAATCGCACGTTTCTGACGATTTATCTTCTCATCACTAACACAGGTAAATTGTTTTCTACCTTCAGAAAGAAGGTGAATCAGAGCCCAGGTAATCTGGGAGTTTATTTTTATCATCTTGCAAATTATTTCGGAAACTTGGAAACGACGAACACAGCGCAAATTATTTTCTGTGACCACTGATTTCCACAGACAGTTTTCCTTCCTAGGCAATTGGTTCAATGGTATATTACTGTGAAGAAACAATGGGCAGGACTTCAAGTGTTACTCCGTATGATAATGAAAATATTTTGAATATTCGCACACATTTTAACACCGAAAAATATTATTGAGATCATTTTCGTTCTGAGAAAATTGGTTGTACATAAAATTAGGACCTGACTATATCAGATATGAGGTAATGAATAATTGCCTTCGAAGTTCAGTGAGCTAGATCTTCACTGTGTTATCAGATCAAATTAAAAACATAAAATGTACTCCATGTAGACCGGTTCACGACTTTTTTTCACCTGTATGTACGCAGGAACATATCCAAATTTTTATATTCGACGAGATAATACTTTTACAAATGTCAATTCGAAAACAATGCGAGAACTCGCGTATTTATCCAATTTCTGTGTTTTCCTCCTTCAAATATTTGAAATCATAGATATTTTTTTCCTGTTTTATTCGTAAATGACCGATGATTTTTTTTCTTGACAAATCTTTTTCACCTTTTCGTCGAACACAGATAAAAGCATTATCACTCATTCGAAGTCACGCAATGGATCTATTTTTTTAATATAATCCATTATCCAGTGAATGAGTTGAAATGAAGATAAATTCGTTTTCATGTCCTTTGTTTGTATACCTGTCTAAGATTATTTATAATTCAGTTGACACCTTTACATAAACCCGGAAGGAAAAGGTGTTATATTATAATCTGATTATTTATTTCCTTTCATATTTGAGTAATTCTGGACTATTGAAACTTTCACGACTAGAGTTTCCATTAGCTCGATCAGTTTATCCATAAAGCTTCCACACGAGAAAGGAGAGTTACTTAAGTGTTCATTCGTGCTTGCAGGAGTAAATTAATATTATATGGATTGATAATGGATTACGAATTATCTTCGTATTGAAAGGTGTGGAATTAATGCTTTTCTTTCTCACTTCAATCGATATTACAGTCGGTTATTTCATTTCTATTATTGACTATGTCGAATTCTTATAGGCAGAAGCAGGATGAGTCGTGTAAGCATCGATCGAAATGATGGAAATATCATGGGCAGGCAGACTCTACTAATTGGAATTCAACCAATTTATGTTTGTAGTAAGGGAGAATTGAAAAGAAATTCACTACGATGCCCGGTACGAAAAAAGACTGGGCCAGGGAATCCACCACCTAAGTTATTGAAAGAAAGGCCATTAAATGGTACACAGACGGTTCAAAAACCACTACAGGAGCTGGCGCTGGAGTATATGGGCCAGGCACCAAATGCTCACTATCACTAGGCTCCTATCCGAGCATCTTCCAGGCAGAAGGACTGCGTGGAAATGAATCTAGAAAGAAACTATCAGAGATGTCACTCTGACAGTCAAGCTGCTCTGAGCTCCCATGTTATCGAGTCCAAGCTAATATGGGAGCGCCGAAGAAAACTTATTGAAGTAGGCAAGAACAACAGGGTCTCCTTGGTCTGGGTTCCTGGTCACGCGGGAATCATAGGAAATGAGGAGGCCAACACACTTGCCGACACACTTGCCAAGAAAGGAGCACAAACTCCCTTTATTGGCCCTGTTTCCCAACTGTGGGGTTGGTAGATACACCTACAAAGTGAATTTCAGATGGAAGAAAAAACTGAAAGAGGTATTTACTGGAGATCTCTCCGCAAAATGTATCACTCCAAGAAATTCCTCCGGAACTTTGATACTGTCAGATCCAAGAAATACTTGGACCTCAGTAAGAACACGCTGCACCTCACTGGTTTCCTTACAGAGCACAGTGGCCTTAGGTGGCATATGATGAGATTAGGGCTAGCGAAAACTTACGAGTGCAGATTCTGTTGGGAGGAGGATGAAACTCCTGATCACCTGATTACGGAATGCCTCGCCATCTCAAATCAACGAAAGGAATGCTTTGGGCAAGAAATCTGCAGGAGCGAAGCCGTAGCCTCCTTGAAGCCATCCCAGACACTGGAGTTCATCAGAACTCTGGAGCTGTAGATGGTGATGACATCGACAGGTCTGACAGTGCAATATCTGACAGCAATAGACCTTAAGGTCGCAGTATTCAGTCAAACATGCCATTTTCCAATGCTCATTGATGATTTTTCGAAAATTTGAGTCATTTATATTTTTTCCTTCGGCTATTTCGAACGAAATCTGACGAAAAACGAAATTTGGATTCACCTAATCAAAACTGTTCTGATAATCCATATATTATTAAATATTTCTATATATTGAATGGTTATCAAGATAATAGTTGATGAAATCGAAAACCATTCGATTCAATTGTGAATCAAATAATACGATTAATTCTCTATCGCAAATTATATCTCCATCAGGTTAGGATATCAACTATCAAGTATAATTTGTGATATACCGTTGTATTGAAGATTCTTGAGTTTTTACACTTGGAATCTTGTTTTTATGTTACGGTGAGGACATCCTGTATCAACTAGTGAAGTATGGCAACTATACTGAACGAGAAAAGCGTACGGCAACGTGGCTTACAGCTATTTCTTATAAACTGACTTGAACACGCACAGAATTCCGATGAATTTCCCTCTGAAACGTCATGATAGTCGCTCAGCACCAGACCCAGTACCGCTAGACATAAACCACTAACAACTTAACCCAAACAACCTACGTATCGTTTAATTGTTTGAGGCCATTTTTCGGTCAAATTTCCTGGCGGAACAAACTCGTGAAAAATGTTTCATTCGAAATTTCAACACCCTGTATCTATGTTCCTGATCCAAATTTGGAAAAATAGTAACTCCAGAAGCGTTCATTTGATCCATGTTTAAAATGAATGTACTACTAAAAGACCTAACAGTGTGGAGCGCCGCAAATCCATTATTTAAAAATTTTTTGGAAGTAACAATAAAAATTGGTTCAAGCCATGTGGACAGGAGCTTTCTGGCGCTCTAGTTCAAACAGTTCATATCTCCGAGAGTATTGGTTTCCCAGAGTTGGGACTTATATCAATGTATTCTTATGATAGAACTGCATCATAAAGGAAATTCAAATCAAATAATAGTTTATTTATCAAGATTAAATGAGCAATATGAGAATGAGAACTGCACTATGGAAGAAATCAAATTAAAATAGCTGAACTGAATTTTACTCTCTCTTATAGAACAGGATGAAATGTACGAGTACGAACATAGATCATATAATAAAGCTTAGATAGAATAATTATAGCATTCTGTGAAAACATAGAAGTACGATTCATTATTGAAATTTAGAAAAATCATATCTCCGAAAGAATTAGTTGTTGGAGTTGAAAATGATATCGATGGATTTTAATGGTGAAACTGCATCTTAAATAAAAATTGAATTTGAAATTTGTTGCTTAAAAAAAATTTTTTTTTCGTTACTCCGAAACCATCTGGCCTATTTTGCCCAATAACGAACTTAACCGAGATATTCCTCTCCCTAACCTACTCTGAAAATTTCAACTGCCTACCTCATTCCGTTCGAGAGATATTGTAGAAATTTTTTTTTTAATTTTGGATTTTTTTTTGACACTTTGCGGTATCCTGGTCAATACAAAACTTCACATGCGTATGAAGGTCATGATTCTACAATTTGATGCTGAATTTCAGATAGATCGAGTGATCGGTTTCGGAAATATTCATAAAAAATGTGTTTTACTAAAATCGGCCATAACTCCGAAACCGCGTGATGGATTTCGCCCATTAACGAACTTGTCCGAGATATTTACGCTCCAAACCCACCTTGCAAATTTCAATCCTCTAACTCCTTTCGTTCGAGAGTTATCGTGCATACGGCCGGCCGGACCGGCCGGACAGAATCGATCTCGACCTCGGATTCTTGATCAGTGAGTCGAACCAAATCGTTTGAGACCATTTTCAGCGAAAAATTCGAAAATTACAGACATTTGGGCAAATTGATAAGCACTCAGTTCCGAGGAACTAGAGCGCCAAAAATAGTAGGAATACCTAAAATATCATCGAATTTCAGACCACAAGTACCTTTTCGTGCCCGCTGGCTGTCCGGCTATCCATTCCGGCATAGCTAGCCGAAGTTTCAATTCCGGAGAGGTGGTGATTACCCCTGAACCATTACTCACTCGACTCCTTCCACTCTGGTCCCTATCAACTGATGAAGATGAAACGTTGGAGTACAAATAATAATGTACTCTGAAATTAATTGAATTTACTCAAAGGTAGTGTGCTCAAGCCGGAGTAGAAAACAAACGCCTATTCCTATAGACGGGAATATCCAAGCCCGTTTCATTACACAGCCGGCATATTTCTTCTTTTCAGGTGATAATGGAACATATCAAAATCACTAGACGCTAGCCGGATTATTGAGGCAGTTCGAAAAAATTCGTCTGCCTCGATCGATAAGCATGACCTTTGCGTGATAAAAATGTCAATACATAAGACACATAAAGATGTGTGAAATTTTGTGAGAACCGTACGCTTAGAACATTTCAGAAAAATTACGAAAAAAATTGGTTCAAGCCCTGTGGACAGGAGCTTTGGCGCTCTTGTTCAAACTTTGACAAATCATATCTTCGAAAGTATTGGTAAGAGTTGGAATTTATCAATGGATTATTATGATAGAAATTCATAATAGCAGAATTTAAATTCAAACATCATAAAAGAATTCAACAAGACTGCATAAAATTATTAATCCAAAACCAATAGACCAATTCTACCCAACAATGAACTCTTTCCAGATATTCGTTCCTCAATTCTATGATGAAGGATATATTTTTTCCTCAAAACCACTCTGAATATTATATTATATCAATTGAAACTTTAGCCAATATTTCAGTTTTGTTTTTACTGGAGATATTCTGGACTCAATATTATTAACTTACCATTATCATTCCCATCATCTGGAATAACCATGGGCATTAAATATCAAAATTCGACATATCCTGTCTCAGGAAAATGAGTTGACATGTATCAACAAAGATCATATTATAATAATTCATAGATAGAATAATTATCGCATTCTGTGAAAACACAGAAGTACGATTTATTATTGAAATAATTGAAATCATATCTCCGAAAGTATTAGCTTGTTAGAGTTAAAAATGACATCAATGGATTCCTATGGTGAAACTGCATCTTGAGAAAAACTTATTTTGAAATTTGTAATGTAAAAAAAAAGGTTTTTGTTACTCCGAATCCATCTGACTGATTTTGCCCAATAAAGAACTCAGCCGTGATATTTATGTCCCAAACCTATTCTGAAAATTCCAACTGTCTAGCTCATTCCGTTCGAGAGTTATCGTGTTAACGGCCAGACAGAATCGATTTCACCCACGTATTCTTGATCAGTGAGTCGAACCAAATCGTGTGAGACCATTTTCAGCCAAAAATACAGACATTTGGGCAAATTGATAAGCACTCTGTTCCGAGGAAGAAGAGCGCCAAAAACCATGGTAAATTCGATTGAGAGTGTCTAATACAGGAGAATGGACATTAGAGCATGCGCGCGGAAGCTCCTGACTTCACATCAGTGCTTGAACCAGTTTTTAATATATTAATTTAGATAATATCGCAATATTCAAATATACCAACTGAAGATAAAATCGGAAGGATACTCCGATTGATTTGAGGGAATTATCATCAAGTGCATGAAATGGTCGAGTTTTGATTAGTTCATGACTCCATGTGCACCCGGCCTAATTATTTGGAATTATTTCCAAATTTCGAGGAACATGGACAAGGGGATATCCTCAGTTTTATGCATTTATTCAAACTGCTGTAAATCAGATGAAAATGGTCAGATTGGCTTGAAATTGGGGGAAAATGATGGGACGGTGTTGTTTTTCCTATGCTCGAAATTGGTAGTCATTCCAAGAAGTTTTAACATTTTCGACCAAAATGGGCCATGGGATATCCTTAGAGGTTTTGTGCATTTATTCAAACTGCTGTAAATCAGATAAAAATGGTCAGATTGGCTTGAAATTGAGGGAAAATGATAGGAGGGTGTTGTTTTTCCTATGTCCGAAATTGGTAGTCATTCCAAGAAGTTTTAACATTTTCGACCAAAATGGGCCATGGGATATCGTTAGAGGTTTTGTGCATTTATTAAAACTGCTTTAAATCAGATAAAAAATAGTCAGATTGGGTTGGACATGAGGGAAAATGATGGGATGGTATTGAATAATCTCCTTCTCTCAAAAGCAAGATGGAAAATAAAGCCGCCATAATAACAAATCTTGAAGGTGGAGATTATATTTCTATTAGCTCGTTGTGAAACATCCAAAATATGAATTGTATTCGCAAAAAGCACCCCATCGGAGTCCTTTCATATTGTGTAACTCAAGCTTCCCTTGACAATCTTTGCTCTTAAAATAGTCGATTATCTCTCGTGCTGAGAAAGGACAGATACCAATATGTGATCAATTCTACTTGGTAGTAAAATACGAACCCATTTTTTCCCGCTACATATGTACTATCCGTTATTCCCATGTCACCTTCTCCCGAACATGTAAAAATTTCATCGTGGATTCTGGCCGAAATCGACAGTGTGGCAACACCAATTAAACAGCTCCAACTTGACGGGTTTAAACACGGGCAGCCAAAAATAGAACTATACAACTGTAACATCAACGATACACCGAGCTTGGCGAGTTTGAATTATTCTGTGAAACTGAAATGTATGAAACTCCTGATTTAGAACGGATTATGAATAATGCAGTATCGCAAACTATTTCGTGATTCGATGATGGCAGCTTTTGTACATCAACTCACGTCCACCTCCGGAAGATGAACATCTGAACCGATTGGTCTAACCATTGCGTTCAAGAATGCTTATTCAACATTGTAATTTTGTAAAGAACGTAAACCATCTGTTGTTGATAATTATTGATATACAGGGTGAGTCTTTGACCACTGCATTAATTTCAACCAAAGATTCCTCTCATCAAATGAAACACTTTTTTCCTTTAACATTTTTCCAAATTCAGCTCAGGTAAAAAGATACAGGCTGTTGAAATTTTGAAAAAAAATCAGTTTTTATTTTGTAGCTTTGACATGCTTTTTTCGAATAAAATGAATGTTGGCGTAAAGTTTCCTATAACTATGATACATATTTTCCAAATATTAGTTATTTTCTACTTCTACTGGTTTTCTAGTTATGGACTCGTGGATTCATAAAACTAAACGAAATTAGCATAAAGAAAGCATATGGGTCAGAATCAGAGAGGTGAGCATTTTATGTTTCCAAATATCTGAGAAATTAAGTTTTCTTTTGAAGAAAACTAACAAGTGGAGTCCGTTGTGTCATTAGTCATGAACCTTTCCTGTGAAGAGGCACGCACAAAAATATATATTTTAGAAATTATACCTGTCAAGAAGCATTAAACCAAGGCCAAAAGTCATTTTGGGAACACTTTTAAATATTTTTTTTAATAATAATATAACCAATGCATTCAAGAATCACCTTCAAGAAATTGTAATTAACCAGTTCCTAACTCGGAAAATGTTATTATTTTGTATATTTTTATAATAAAAACACTTATTTTGCAAATTACTCTCCATAAATTTTCCATTGGTGTAAATTTCGCTTCAAAAATTTCAATTTATTGTATTCATTTTTGTACTTCGTTATATATTAATAATATAAATACAAAAGTACAAAGATCATTTCATGTTGTATATATAATATTTAACTATAGCTTTACTCATTAGTAATTTATTTGCTGTTTCTGTGATGTTCCCGAAAATGATGGGGTGTTCCCTAAATGACGTTGACGTTCCCTGAATGAACGCAACGCCCGGTTTTGGCCTATTTTATGCACGAAAATATTACACATATACAGAGTATTATACCTTTATTTGTACTTAAGGAATGAGGAACATGAATATAAAAATTTAAACTCGAAATCGGTGTTTTTTCATATGGTTTCCACTTACGCATTTTTGAAAAACCTCCCGCTGTTTAGAATTTTTCGGTAATTCATCAACGGTGTCTTCTAGTTGTGTTTTGCCACAACCTCACCAAATAATAGTAATTTACGAACGGGGTAACAGAACATCTTCTTATTATTTCATCAACTTTACGAGTAGGCGTATCAGCACTCTTTTGGAATGCTCTTTCTTCGCGTCTTCTGCTTCTCTGAACTTTTTTTCGCAACTGATCTATAATTCCTTGCATTTTCTGTATTTTATGTTTCTGTTTTTTAATAGTTTGGTAAGCCTGTACTTTTTCTTTTTAAACCTGTTTTCATCCTAATTTCTTCCTCGACACGCGATTATAGTTTTCTATCTCATATTCAGAATATGGGAGGCTGTTAGCTAAAATATTTGCCATCATACATTTTTTTTTGTATATACTTTTGGGAATTTATTTTCCATAACTTTCTCTGTTTCCTCTTCTGTCTTTCAGTCATATAACTTACAGTCTTAACTTTATTTTCAGCTTTCTTCTTTTGGTAATATTCCCTATCTTTCATACTCTTCATCTCTTTTTTTTTCCGGTATTATTTTATTCAAAAACTTGTGCTTCCTTGCATTACCCCTTTCACGATATTTTTTTATAAGCTATACTGTCTTTCTCCCTGATACTCGTACTAAATGGATACCTAAAACCAAAATTTTGCATGGTTATGCTTTTAAAAGCATTACAGTATCATGTTGCCTATGAAACATATGTCATTTCAGAAACACCGGGTCATTTAGGGAACGCCCTTCATACGAGAACGTTCCCGAAATGACCGTTCCCGAAATGACTATTCGATAAATATTTTCATGTCACGCTTGATGTCGCCATGTTAGATATTAGTTTTAGAGGTTATGAACAAGTGAGCTGTAATATTTATAAGAATTTCACAAAAAGTATGCAAATTTTCGAAAACCAAATCACCAAACAGCGTTCCCGTAGTGACAGGGAATTGAAGTACGCTTCACACATATCAAATTAAAAGGTACTTTTCAACAAAATCAATTATTTTTTTCCGTAAACAAAACACAGGCCTTATACTTTGACTAGTGAAGTTCACACTGAAGCTCACTAACGTCACATAACGTGTATTGTTTTAATTACATCGACCGATATCCACCACATTCACGGAATGATTTGATAAACGTCAGACAGCATTTGAATAGCCAAAATATGAAGAAATCAAACTGGTATTCATTCAATTTATACGTATATTCTTAATCAGATGATTTTCAAAGCTTATATTCAAATATGGCATTGTAAGTCGTAATTGTACATATTTTTGACTGGTCTGATCTATGAAACATGGTATAAGGACGCATTCCCGGAATGACTATTTAGACCCTTTTTTTTTTAAATCAATTAAAATATTATTATTGAAAAATAAAAATTCTAACTGCCTCGTAATTAAGCACAGAACCTTTATTTTAAGATGAATATTTTAGTAATATCATGTTATTTTATTAAGAAAATCTTTGTCAGAAGCGTAATGCTCACCTCTCTGATTTTGACCCATATAAAGTTTTTCTTGAGTAATTTCAAGAATATTCCATCGTTTTAGAACATTATATTATTCTTCATCATTTCTCCTTAAACACACCGTTTTCGAGATATTCTTCATTGAATGTTTTAAAATGGAATACTCCAGAAATTTCACTACTTTTATGGATCCGTCCCTGAGCATTGGAATCCCGAATCAAGCTGTAAACCACGTTACCATGCCTTATTCTCGTCCGCCAACAATGTCATAGATAATTTATATGCGGGAGTGTATTAGCACATTGTGAAATCTTTAAACGCTTGTAACTTTTTACCTGAGCCGAATCTGGAAAAATGGTAATGAAAAAAGTGTTTCATTCGATGAGAGGAATCTTTGGTTAAAATGAATGCAGTGGTCAAAGACTCACCCTTTATATTTGTAAACATTCGAATTGAAAGAATGATCGAAATTACATTCTGTTTGCTTTAAGATCAACAATTTAAAATATGTCCTAACATTAAATCAACCTATTACACACATCGTCGAATTATTGGACCCTCCGTAAATTTTAAAACGAAATATTGATCACGGTTGTTTTTTTGTACATTAAATGAATGATGAAACAACTAAATTTCGTAACGTTTTGGAGTCTAAATCGGACTCCTTCGTCAGACACTAATCGAAAATCTTCAGAATTATTTTTTGTTCGTATAGCTATTCTGAAATTCTAGTTTAGGAGAGAAGACCCAGAAAGAAACCATTTAATAATGAATGTACCTCCCACAGTACCTTTAATGATAATTTGGGAACATATTCACCAATATCGTTCAGAAATATGCGGTGGATCATATGGAAAATATTATTTTCATCGCCAAGCCTTCAACGCTGCCCCGTACAAGGAAGGTAAGTTGTTAGAATTCTCTTGGGACAAACTGAAATTCTATTCCATAGAATAGTCTCCTCGATTTCTTCCAACTTTTGAATTATATTATGTCTTTGACTTACTTTTCATATCTCACACCAGAGAATTCAGTTTTGTTAAGAGATTGTTCAACCCTCTCGGGACCTTGGAGTTGTGCATGGGGTTATTTGGATTGTCAGTTAACTTTGAGACGGTGAATTTCGGATGGTTAGCTCACTTGACGAAAGAAAGTTTGCAATTATTGTACAGAAAAAGTTTGATGTTGTATCCTTCTCTATATTACTTGATAATCTGCTATTCGTGAGGTTTCGGGGTGTCTTGTATGACTTATAAATTCCTACTTAAAAGGGCGTGGACAATATATGTCGTTAAACGGAATTTTCAATGAGTGCTCTTCGAAAACCTGCGAAGTACCTCAGGGATACATGTTAGGTCCCTATTTATATTTCTGGATGTATTGAGCCTGAAAATTTCTAGCATAACAGCTAGGTATTTCACCTTCGCTAACGATACTATATAATATTACATTTTGTGTCTAGTAGCGATGAATTAAATGTATTAATTTATACTGATCTGGAGAAATATTCGAGCTGGACTTTATATACACAAATACATGCAAATAATTATCATTCAATCTTCCCAATTGTTGATTGTTCTTGTGGTCGTGGATCTTTGGAGTATTTTAGGATTTGAAACATGTAGAATAAGCTACTTTCCGAACACGCTGTGTTTCCGTTGTCCCCGTCCTGTTCGAAATACGGTTATATACTGCGCAGAAAAATGAAAATCAGGAATTATTTTCAGGTACGAATTCATTCTCACCGTGGTTCATATAAAAGATTTATATTTACTCTTTCCCCAGAACAGTCGTCTCTGTAGGCTATTCCGGAGCAGAAATAATCCCCGAATTGATCCATTTACCAGAATTGATGCAGGTTGTTATTGCTCACCTCTTTCTTCATGCACATTTTGGAAGGAGGGAAATGAAGAAATATGTCCCTAATGGAATCACCTAATACATGTTTCCGTGGTAAATTCGCAATAAAAGCAAATGGATAAATTTTCTCGTGATTATTCGCACACGAAAAGATAAAAAAATTACTGAAATACCGCGTTGGGGTTGAAAAGTGGTAGAAGTTTCTATTTTTAATTTATCCTGATTACTAGAATGCACGCGATTAGTTCTAGAGTGAATTTCATGATGCATGGAGTTTCATGAAATACAACGTTGAATTTGAATACATGTTCATAATGGTGCCCAACGTATAAACTCCTTTTGTGCTCGGCTGCGATATATTCTGCGATTTTTTTCATCGGATGAATTATACATACAGGAAGTGTAAAAACTTCGTGCTAATATTTTTAGAGCGTTCGAATCGTGTTGAAGAATCAACCATTCGTAAATGTATACGGAACAGAAATCCTCAAGGCTGGTTTGGAATTGAAATTGGATGATTATCTCATTGCTGAATTCTTATTTTTTATCTTTATTTTTTGTACCTTTCAAGAGAATTATTTTCAAAAATTACAATTTGGAGTTTTCCATCCTTAGTGTAAGTGCTTTTGTTGCTGCTTGTTGTTCTCATGGTTTTGTGAAATATGATGATATTTAGGAATCTTTGATTCAAAAATTGTACTGCCTTGTGTTCTTTGCAAAAGAAATATTAAATATCCATCTAGTCCAGAAGATACCCTATGTCCTATGGGCAAAACGTTGACGAATACCAATGTGTTAATAATGAAGGAATTGTTTGACTGTTTTTGTGTTCTTTGGTCCAAGCGAAGTGAAAACAAATTTAACTTATTATTTTTAGTTATTCTTCGAAAAATATCATAATTATCAGTGAAAAATATATAGTTGGATTTAAAGTATTTACCTTCCTTAATATGATGTTTTTGTTTCAGTCATTCATAGTTAATTGTGGCTGTTCCCACGATTGAATATAACATTCACATAATCATCAACCTGTCAAATAATTCGAGACAAAATGGCAGCGTGCATTTTTCCCAAATGTCTGTTATTTTCGAATTTTGTACCAAAGATGGTATCAAACGATTAGATTCAACTTCGATTCTGTCCGGCCAGCCGTTGTCACCCTAATTTTCGAACGGAAAGAGATAGGGACTTGCAATTACCAGGTTAAGTTGCGCCTTAAACTACGACGGTTAAGTTCGTTAATGTGCATAATAATCTGCCGAACGTTTTCGAAGTTATTTGTTGTTATTTCTTCAATAACTGAAAAAGTCCGATTCAACTGAAACTTGGTAATTAATTGTAGATTGCCGACCCGCGAATTCGTGCGAAACTTTGTGCGAATCTGACAACTAGAAAGACAACTAAAAATTCGTTTGAAAAGAACCATCAGTCAGATTCCACTGAAATTCCACAAAAACCATCAAGCAGCCACTTCACAATAGATAATCGGATTTCAGCTTGATCGGCTCTGTATTTTTGGAGTTATCTCATTTTAAGATGGTAAGAGGGTGTGTGAGGCATGAATAGACAATAAAATATGCGCGCAAAAGCTCCTGACATCACGTTAGTGCTTTTTTGTATTTTTGGAATATTTTTTTCTCAATACCTTACTACCAAATCCATACAGATAAAACTAGTTACTATGTTTCATCTTCATCATGCAGTGGCGTCCAATTCTGTTCTAACTGTGAAGTAACAAAAATATTTAGGGTGAGGTTTCATCCCCCTACCAACATCGTATCATCTTACATGAAGTTTTCTAGTTTAAGAGGGGTTGTTCTATGAAGAAGCCCTAGAGATCACTTCGAAAACAAATTGGGACGACCACAGTGGGAGATTAGTGCTTTTCATGCCGCGAATGATGCGATTTTATGGCGTATAATTTGTAAGAACTTTATAAATTCGTTGGATATTCGAAATATGAACGGAGAATACATTTATGTACTTGTATGAAAACATACTCGATAATTTACGCCATATCTTGAGAAATATTCCTAGCAAAGAAGACATTCTTCCATGACTCTCCTCAATTCTATCACAACCTCCAACAGTCATAACCCCTGAAAATGTGGAACGCATATTACGCGTATTGTAATCATTTAAAATGGGGTAATCCGAACTTTGCTTCCTTACTCACGATAATGAACTGAGAAAATTTCCGCAATTAAGTGGAATAATCGCCAAGAAAAAGTCACGACACAATGAAGAGCAGTGTTCGCGAAACCTGGGAGCCATATTGGAAATTTGTTCTTCTAACATTTTTAATATTTTATAGACCATCGTAGAAGTTGAATATATGGTTCGAAACCAGTAAATTTCCTTGGGGACCCTTTGAATAACCAATAACCTTCAGAATGAGCGAAGGGTTAGCGGTTTAATCGAACTGTGTTCATTCCACCTATTAATGAAAGCAATATTTACCGGCGTTGTCAATGAAATTAGTCGCTGAGCTTTGGAATTTACCGAATCTCACCTGTGATGCCAGAAAATGGGCAGAACAGTTTCATTATACACGAAATCGAATCTTAAGTAATCTTGGGTTCCATATTCATTCAGGCGGAAATTTAGAGTCCTCGCATTATTGAATTCGGAATTTAGGAGCTTTTGGTTAATATTTATAAGAACGGATAAATGGTATTCGTGACGGCTTAGTGCGTCTATAAACACCCTGGAACGTTTGGGAAATAGAGTTTCCAAACCGTGGAAATTCAATACCATCTACGGAGCCGACCGGGCTTTCACTAACACCACACATTATTCGATTCATTTTCTCATAAAATGAGGAACGAAAACGTTTCTTAGCATTTACCATTTACTTGGTGAACAGAAACAGGCTTCGCTATATACAGGTTGGGATGAAGTATAGAACTGAGTAGATATCTTTAAAACGAAAAGGATGATTCATGAATGTTTGCACTTAACTAGAACGATTCATAGTGCCTCTGATGCCATATTATTTGTTACTACTGTACACAATTTTATTTAAAACAGAATTTCTTATAACACCTGTGTACGTTTTCTTCTCATTAGCCTTAAGTAAATAAATTAATAGGCTTCCATTGTACTGTCAGCAGGTGGACGGCAAGCATTTTGAACATTTGAAGTTATTTTGTATTATTATTCTGATTGTACATTGGATATAGTTGTAGGGGGCAACGTTGCACTGCGACCTTAAGGTCTATTGTGCCCCTCCGTCAGAACTGTCGATGTCATCACCATCTACAGCTCGCCTTCCAGTTCAAGAGTTCTGATGAACTCCAGTATCTGGAATGGCTTCAAGGAGGCTACGTCTTCGCTTCTGCAGATTTCTTGCCCAAAGCATTCCTCGTGTTGGTTTGAGATGGCGAGGCTTTACGTTATCAGGTGATCAGGAATTTCATCCTCCTCCCAACAGAATCTGCACTCGTCAGTTTCTGCTAGCCCTAATCTCATCATATGCTTCCTAAGGCTGCAGTGCCCTCTGAGGAAAACAGTGAGGAGGTGCAGCGTGTTCTTAATTAGGTCCAAATTCTTCTTGGATCTGACAGTATCAATGTTCCGGAGGAGTGTCTTGGAGTGATACATTCCGGGGAGAGATCTCCAGAAAATACCTCTTTCAGTTTATTGATTCATCCGAAATTCTTTTTTGTAGGTGTATCTACCAACCCCACAGTATAGGGTTCCGGGACAATAAAGAGGGTTTGTACTCCTTTCTTAGCAAGTGTGTTGGCCTCCTCATTTCCTGTAACTCCCGCGTGACCAGGAACCCAGACCAAAGAGACCCTGTTGTTCTTGCCTACTTCATTGAGTTTTCTGCGCCACTCCCATATTAGCCTGGACTCGATAACATGGGAGCTCAGAGCTTTGATAGCAGCATGACTGTCGGAGTGGATTGCTGTATCACATCTCTGATAGTTTCTTTCTAGGTTCATTTCCACGCATCTTCCTATTGTAAGTACTTCTGCCTGAAAGATGCTCGGAGAGGAGCCTAGCAATAGTGAGCATTTGGTGCCTGGCCCATATTCTCCAGCGCCAGCCCCTGTAGTGGTTTTTGAACCATTATTTTCTAGAACTTGGGTGGTGGATTTCCTGTCCCTCTTTGTGTTGCCGGGGGCATATCATTCTTATCCACCAAATGAAGCATTTCATTCAACATGAATTAATAGTCGATATCTCTCCCCACAATTTCGAGTAAAAGCGTCATACGCTCCTAAATTTGAAGATTTTTTTTCGATTATTTAAACGCATTTTGTCAACGGGAAAATAATACTTTCTAATCTGTGTATGTTGTGCGTCGGGTGTACCTCAAGTTAATTCGAATATCCCCGTTCAGCACAGCAGCAGATTCGATTTAGTTCGAATTTAATGCCATTCAGAGCTGGGGTGTTGTTAAAATGGATTAAGAGTTCGACCCCAATCACAACAAAATCCATACACACTCTGCTATTAATTGAATGAATAAATTGTCCACCTGGCATTTTGAAACCTTCCGTTTATCCCAAGATTTTATGGTGGTAGATTATTCCTTTTCACCCCGCAAACTTCCAAGTTATTGTATGGATTCTATTTCACGTTTCTATTCACTACCGACAAAGTTTCACAGCTGTTGTATCAGCCCCACACCTACAGTTTATTAATTTCCTCAGCCATTTGCGCCTTTTCTCCGACACAGTTTTGCGCTTTCATTAAAGTGAGCAGAGAACACCGATGTGCCAGGCAGGAAACGTCTTCTTTTTCTTACGATCCTTTAACAACGTCGCCATAAAATTGAAGAGTTTTAGAACAATGTAAGATATCTCTTGATGAAAATTAATCCTCCGGCTTAAAACGGCTGCTCTGATGTCTTACGCGTTTGCATGAATTCAATCTTCTTTTTCGTTTTCACACAATATGAAAGCTTGAGGTGGGGCGTTATCTCATCTTGGTTAACTTCAACAATGGAATTGCCTACTAAAGGCATAAAAGGTCATTTGGTTAATTGTTAACGGCAAACTTACTTGATTATTTCGATTTCGGAAACCTCTTTGCCTGATTTCTATACACAAATATCAAAAATAAAGAAGAGGAAAAAATCTGAGAATTTTTTTTAGATATTTGTTTATAAAATCAGGTAATGGATGTCTAAAATCTGAGGTCATTTACTGTTTGTGATTTGATGGTATCCGTAAGTTTTCTTTTTTTGGCACAACAACAATCATGCAACGACAAAAATTTTGTACATCTAATACGTATCGAGTATCATCCTATAACGAACTCCACCCTACCTGGATTGATTCACTCTGTTGAAAATAAATAATATATTTCTTGATAACGAAACCATATTATATCAAAACGAAAGTTGGATTTTTATACTGTGGACCAAAGAAATTGAAGTTTATTAATGGAATAGTTTTAATATTCATCTGAGTGAATATTTTGGGATCCAACAGATGTGTTGCTTTTTCTCCTATCCAAAAATAAGGGTAATCCTCCATAAGCGGAGTGAACTTCTAATGCAATTGATACGCAAGAAACTTAATCATAGTCTCATTGTATTCAATTGGATTACAAACTAAAATGAGAACCTATATTCTATTGAACGAATCAGCAATAATTGGAGAAGCCATTGAGTCTTTCAAATCGATTAAATTTCTTCCAAGATATAAACTTCACTGTAAAAGGCAGGGATCTTCATAATTCTCACCTCTGTATTTTTTGTAGAGCTCTGAGCCTTTCTAGGACTTCTCTGAGAGGATCACATTTGGGCATATATGGAAACTATGAGAGATAAATGCGATTGTACACGATGTGAGATATCTGAGATTTTCCACAGAGGACCTCGCTGAGCTCATCCCAGGCGACGGACCCTTTAGACAAGAAATAGAGCCCTCTTCAAGCTCCCAGAGAGGAATTCTTCCGGCAAGAAGTCGCAAACATATCTCTGGGAGCTCTCTATGTTATATATAGTTATATTATATATTGTTGTAGGGCGTAACGTTGTACTGCGACCTTAAGGTCTATTGTGCCCCCCCGTCAGAGCTGTCGATGTCGATCTACCATCTACCATCTACAGCTCGCCTTCCAGTTCCAGAGTTCTAATTAACTCTCAGTATCTGGGATGGCTTCAAGGAGGCTACGTCTCCGCTCCTGCAGATTTCTTGCCCAAAGCATTTCTTGCGTTGGTTTGAGATGGCGAGGCATTCCGTAATCAGGTGATCAGGAGTTTCATCCTCCTCCCAACACAGAATCTGCACTCGTCAGTTTCTGCTAGCCCTGATCTCATCATATGCTTCCTAGGGCCGCAGTGCCCTGTGAGGAAACCAATGGTGCAGCGTGTTCTTACTGAGGTCCAATCTGACTAGTTTCAATGTTCCGGAGGAATTTCTTGAAGTGATAATGCCTCTTTCAGTTTCTTCTTTCATCCGATATTCACTTTTGTAGGTGTATCTACCAACCTCACAGCTGGGTTCCGGGCCTATAAAGAGGGTTTGCGCTCCTTTCTTGGCAAGTGTGTTGGCCTCCTTGGGTGGTGGATTTCCTGTCCCTCTCTATGTTACCGGGGCATATTATTCTTATCCACTAAATGAAGCTTTTCATTCAACATGAAATAATAGTCGATATCTCTCCCCACAATTTCTAGTTGGAGCATCATACGTTTTGGAACCCTCTTTCCACCACCAAGGGATAGGATATTTCTCCCTTCTCGAGTATACCAGGAGTGGAATAATGAGGTATTCTCAAATATGGAGCAGAGAGTTTTTAATTTAGATTTAGTCGCTCGTAGATTGGCCCGTGAAGGCCGCAAATGCTTCCACATATCTCGGAATGAGACACGTTTATACTCGGTCTAATAAATTTAGATCTCCGCCAGCAGAACTATTTTCAACTATCATTAGTGAGAATGCTCCTCATCGATTAACATGAACCGTTTATACTGACTAACAGGAGTTCAGATTTAAGTGCAGCTATTTATTTCGTTTCAGTTTTCCTGTTATCCGGCCGGTAAGAATCTAATTATTCGTGAAATCAAAACAAATTGGATACAAATATATATAGACTTGCTTCGCTTATATTTCCGAACAATCTGATGTGTATATTTCACGTAAGAACATATACTCGGAGATTCTTCTCTTTCTAATAATTAATAGTAATTTGATTACCTATCAGCGATGTGGCTGAAAGAAGAATTGGTTGTGCCATTTTTTTATTAAAAAATAAGGTAATACTTTACAATTTGTGATATGGAGATTACTGCAATCAGACCATTATTCTTTTACTAATTATTACTAAGGGAAATCCACGAATCCAAGGATTTTTAATTTCGAAAGCAGGCCTCCCTATGCTTTTTTTGAATTCGAAATATCTCATCCTTTACGCTCCACACCCCTCTACTGTTTTTTTCAAAAAGGAATATATGGATTGTGATATATCAAATGAAAGGACATTCGATTGCACATTTTGTTGAAAAAATATTATTTCGTCAATCTAGCAGATCAACTAAAGATGACAAAATGTTTGTTATCGTTTTAGTTGCTAACTGATCTCTCTAAGGCGAAAAATATCATATTTCCCGAGAATTTTCCATTCGATATGAATCAATTGAGTGAAAAGCAGCGAATAGAAATCGTGATATTTCTGGGACATGGGGATCGCAAGCAGACCTATGAACAAGTGTGCGAAATTATTAATTAGCGTTATCCAGACAGAAATCCTATAAATAAAACTACTGTTTGTCGGGTGGTTAAACATTTCGAACAAACTGGAAATGTTAAAAACTCTCCAAAATCTGGCAGACCTTCAACTACGACATGTGGCGATAAGGCCCTTGATATATTACTCTCTATAGAATAGAATCCGAAACAATCTACACGAAAACTAGCCGATGAATTCGATGTGAATAAGCAGTCAGTTGGTAATATTCTTAGAAAAACTAAGCTTCACCCATACAGGATTCAAAGCACACAAGAATTATCTGATGACGATTTCGACCGACGAGCGCAGTTTTGTAAAGTAATGTAGGAAAGATGCAATGTGGATGATACCTTTTCACCGATAATTATTTTTACGGATGAAGCTACGTTTTACTTGAATCGATCTGTCCATTGACATAATTGTCGCTTCTCGTTCACAGTAAATCATCATTGGGTACAGACAGTTCACACCCAACATCCCGAAGAAAGAAATGTTTGGTTGGGCACAATTGGCCATCATACTATTATTAGACCTTTTTTTAAAGAAGGAAATTTGACAAGTGACTCTTATCTAGAGTTACTGAGGAATCAAATATTATCTGCACTAATTTATATCTTTCCCAGTGTGACTGGTCGACAAGTAGCTGACAATATTTGATTCCAACAAGATGGTGCCTGCAATATGGAATTGAAGTGAGGAGGTATCTTGATGGCACATTTCCTGAGAAATGGATTGGTTGAAAAGGATCAGTTGAATGGCCACTCCGATCTCCAGATTTGAAATCTCTCGACTATTTTCTGTGGGGAATTTTGGAGATTACTGTTTACAAAATCGGCCAGATAATTTGGGAGACCTCCGACTTGAAATTCAGAGAGAGATGTCGGAAGAATACCTATTGTTCTGTTGAATAATTCATTGAGGATTTTCGAAGAACGGCTTGCATATTGTCAAGCAGTCAACGGTGCTCAATTCGAACATTTAATACATTAAAATTATTTTCCATCCTTGAATAGGGAACTCGTCGGTTTCAAAAAGCGAGAAACCATACCCAATTGATTATTTTCTAATGTTTCAATAAAAAAGACGGCACAACCAATTTCCCTTTCATTCGCATCGTTGAGATGGTAATCAAATTACCTTTCATTTGATGTATCTCAATCCATATATACCCATTTGAAAAAATAAAGTAGTGGGGTGTGGGTCGTAGGGGGTGAGAAATAACTAATTCAAAAAAGCACAGGATAAATCGCTTTTGAAATTAAAAATCAACGGGTTCGAGTTCCTTAATAACTCTTCGTACAAGAATTATTGACGAGTTACGTTACTTTTCTGCCACGCTGTATAAATCTCCGTCCGATTTTTCGAAAACCACTTAAATGATAACATTTATTTTTTCCTCATATTCTCCGAATCCTCAAATCTTCGGCGTAGAAACACGATATTTCTCGATAACTTTGGCTCTATAGGAGCCGCCAAAAGACCGACTCAGATAAATGTACGACATCGCAAGAGCTTTCCAAGAGCAACGAATTGTGGTAAACGACGATGAACTGAACTATTGTGATAAACTACTGCGGTCTTCTTTCGAACCCTCACGGCCGATTTTTCTTCATACAATAGCAGCCGGCGAACGTAAATTTGCCGACTACGTCGCTTCTCTCCAGAAATCCCCCAAGAGAAAGTATGAGGCAATGCAAAAAGAGGATGCTTTATCGTCGAATTAGCATATATGTTGTTGTTGTGGTACCAGAATAAGGGAATTTAAATATTACTATAAACTGAAGGATCCGTAATAATGTGGAAATGAAGGAGTAGATATTCATTCGGTCAGTACAAGATCTCGGTTATTCATCGAACAAGTGGGTTTCGCAGGTTTTTCGCCAAAAATTATACATTCAAATAGATATAATTACACAAATTGTTTAGTTATAAAGTATGGTTACGAAAGATGTTTAAATAGACATATTCTATGAAAATAGTGAAGAACAAATTGAATAAAATATACGCAAAATATAGGAAATTATGAAAAAAGCAACATATACAAATGAAGGAATTAAATATACCAAAGAATATTTTCAAGATTTCAATTGCAGCTGGTTTGCAAATCTCTTTCTATTATGGGAAGTAACAAGGCTATGCTTGAACTATTTTTGGCATAGTTGTTTCTGCTTATCAATTTGTCCAAATGTCTGTAATTTTCGAATTTTTTTATGAAAAGGGTTTAGACGATTCGGTTCGACCCACTGATCAAGAATCCGTGGTCGAAATCGATTCTGTCCGGCCGTTAACACGATAACTCTCGAACCAAAGGAGTTAGAGGATTGAAATTTGCAGGGTAGGTTTGGAGCGTAAATATGTCAGACGCGTTCGTTAACGGGCGAAATCCACCGGGCGATTCCGGAGTTGTGGCCGTTTTTAGCAAAAACTTTATTTATGATGATTTCCGAAACCGATCACTCAATCTATCTGAAATTTAGCAGCAAATTGTCATAACCTTCATATGCATGCAAAGTTTTGTAACGATCGGATTGTAGGCACGATAACTCTCGAACGGAATGAGCTACACAGTTGAAATTTTCAGAGTAGGTTTGAGAGATAAATACCTCGGTTGAGTTCGTTATTGGGCTAAAAAAATTTTTACATTATTTTTTTTTACATTACAAATTCCAAATTCATTATTTTAAGATGCAATTCGATCATGAGAATCCATTGGTGTCATTTTTAACTCTAACAAGCTCATACTCTCGGGGATATGATTTTTCCGCATCTTGAATTTGTGAAAATATACAAATACAAGACTGTTTTGATACCAGAAATAATAATGAGTTGTTGCATATTGAATAATTTGTGTGCAAATATTGGAGATGATGTCTCGGAAGATTTAGAATTGGATCAGTTCAATGATGTAGTTTATGAAGGCGAAAGCTCCTGCGACAGGGCTTTCCCCCTTTTTCTCGATGATGAACTTAAAGAAGATAAATAATTAGAGTATCTGTATCAATGAAGGCATTTGTCACATCGTGAGAATTCTTACATTCTTTTTCTTTCAATCCTCTTCAGGTATCTGCAACTAAAACTAAGTAAGCGAGAAAGATGAGAACATGACAAACTCTTGTCGTAGAATACGCTCACATTTCCGTGGGATAATTTCAATAAGCCCTCCTTTTAGTAACATTTCCAAGTCCTCAAAAATAAAAGCCGATAATTATCACTTCGCTCTCAGAGAATTTCCATTGTTATTCTTCAAACTTTATTTGGTCCGCGCTGAAACTCCGGGTCGAAGTATATTCAATCAAAGAAGCGGAAAAGCAAGAGGGTAGGAAGTGTGCTCTGTTATTGATAATCCTAAAAGTTGGCGCCCCCACCCCACAAGAAGAAAGTGGGTACTCCGAGGCTTGAAACAAGGACAACAGTTGAAAAGATTATTAGAGCTAACTTCTTAATATAATTTCACGCTTCCGGAGGTCCCACGAGTGTAAAATTGATGTTATTGAGCTTTGCATGACAACGTTATAATTGCCGGAAATGATCTGCAATCGAGAGGTTTTGGATGGCTTCATGTTTGTGGGACTTGAGATATTTAAGAGGGTTGTTATGAAGTTCTGTGATATGTGCTGATATTTTTGTACAGGATGAAATATAATTTTTTTTTATCTCCGTTTCGGTTCGTTCAACACTTCACGTCCATCGATCCTTGTCTTCTTAAGATAGAAGATCATTGTCTTCCTAAGATAGAACAGAGTTGAAAAGAATAATGATTTAAAAACCACAAACTTCTTGAGGAGAAGCTGGAGTTCCTCAGAACCCGTATGATCGTCATCTTTGAGCGGACCTTCACACTTAATTGAACTCACAGATTGAAGATAACATCATACCTAACATAATCTGAAGCTGGGGATTTGCGAAGTCCTCGAATATTGACATAAGACAATTAAATAGGGCCATCGAATATAGCGGAATATTAAGCAATTCATTGCACTTAAATGGTTGTCGCCCAATGCAAAATTGTTTAGTTAAATCATTATTAAATGGTTTCTGAGTTTTCTCTCCAAAACTCTGAAAAATATCTATAAAATAAAAAATTTATTATTTTGTGATTTGCTTCTGCGTAAAAAACACAAGAGATTTGTCAGAAGCAATCAATCGAACAATGTTGCCTATCAAACAATAACGACACAGCACAATGATGAAACAACCATATCGTAACGTTTCGGAGTCTATATCAAACTCCTTCGTTAGACACTTAACGAAAATCTTCAGAATTATTTGTTGATAGTTATTCTGAAATTCGAGAATTGTCACATTGACAGTATTTGAAAATCATAGTAACATAGTTTTACTTTGCATAGAAATTTCCAAATCTTTTATGAATAAATTCAGCCAAATATGGTCAATACCAATTGAGCAATTTGCAAAATTGCATTCTCTGTTCTACAAAATACAAGTTGACTCCTTAAGTTTCCTTTTAATATAATGAGGTTCTGTCATCAGAATCTTTGTATTACTTCAATCCATCATGTGATCTCCTTGGATTGTACATACATGTTCTGCTATTTTTGATTTCTGTACGTCTCTATTTCTCAAGTTATTCTTATGCTCTGACTTTCTTACTTCTAGTGGTCTTGATGTTTCTCCTGTGTATGATTTACCACAAATACAAGGAATATTATATACACAGTTTTTTGATTTTTGTTTTTCATTAATGGGTTTTGTCTTTGTTAATACAGACCTAGGATCGTTTTGTGTTTTGAAGACGGTTCTTCTATTGAACTTAGAACCGATTCTTCTGATTCAACATATTGGGTTGCACTGTATTTGATTATTTGCTCTTCTATCTAAATTCATGAATGGTGTATTTATAAATTGCCTCGGATATCCATTATCTTCAAGAAATTTTTTGATGAAATCAATTTCTTTATTTCGAATTTCGAGAGTAGAACAAATTAGGTAAGCTCTATCGTAAAGTGTTTCAATAACACCTCTTTTCACACTAAGTTGATGGTTCGAATAGAAATTTAAATATCTATTTGTATGCGTCTGTTTCCTGAAGACACTCGTTTCGAAATAGTTCAGATACTTAATTATCAAAACATGTAGAAAAGGAAGCTGATCATTTTTCTCTATTTACAAAGTGAATTTCCTTGTAGATTCCTTTGAATTTATGAGTTTGGGAGAGAAAACCCAGAAAGAAACCATTTAATAATGAATATAATGATTACTTAGTTAAATCATGCCGTTCAGGAAATCGTTCGGCCATTATAATGACCGAACAGGAGAAATTCCATGCTCTTATAGGAAATTATAGGGAAAAATAATTGAAAAAATAATAATACAATTTTAGAAGTATTTTCGTATCACGAAGAGCGAAATTAGAGATCGGCGAAACGTATTCGGTAATTATTTTCTTTGATATATTTTCATGCATAAAAGGCGCCTAATCAGTTATAGTGGCGTCGCATCAAACGAAATTTACAATGTAACTTCCTCGATATTATACCATAAAGTTTTATACGAGGTTTTTATGAACCAGTATTACCATAACAAGAAAATTGTATAATGTTGTATTATGTGTAACGACGGCTATAAAATGAAGTGATATTTTGATCGTGATTCGCTTGATGTTCTTTTGATGCCTCATATACTATTTCAGTATTTGAGATTAAATGTGAGATGTGTTCTCGAGTTTAGGTTTGTTTATTAATAGATTTCCTCAAGTTTAATCGTTCCTGACTCCACGCTTTCTAAGATATTTTCGCGGATAAGTTAAATGTTTTATATGTTTGAGAGAATTTCTTAGACGATGCTGACACGTCTAGCAGGAAGAGACCTGTAAGGCGACCAACCAGATCTTTTAAGCATTGCCACGGAAGTCTCGTATGTGCTAACGCTTTGCATTGATCAATAAATCATGCTTATATGAATAAATTCTTCAATAATCTGAAGAGAGACTTGTATAATTCTTAATTTTATTTATATGTAGGTACTAAGTTGTCCCGTGTGAAGTCCTCAATGGATGACCTCTTATCATAAGAGTTATCTTCGGGAGAGAACCTGAGTATTCGAAATCGTTCGAGTCTCTGTTGTACAACGGTTTCCTCTCGCTCGAAGTGTAAGGACAACCAGGTCCCGCTGAAAGGGTGAGAGAACCCTCGCAAATTGCGCTCGGTACGAAGACAATTTTCAGCTTCCCGATGCAGTAATTGAACCGAGCGCTGAATTTTTAACCTCGATCTTCCCTTTCATTTTTACGAGCTTATGAAGTTCGGAAAAATCGACCTGTTTATCGTTTTGTTTCCAGCTCTATCGGCGAGATACTGAAATCTGTATACCGATGATAACTACCATTCAAATACTTTATTATCATGACTGACAAACCTAAATTTGTTCGGTATTGTATCGCATTATATCGCACACAAGCAGAGACTTCTTCCACCAACATACTTTGAGAGAGTTATGTATTATATATTGTTGTAGGGGGTAACGTTGCACTGCAACCTTAAGGTCTATTGTGCCCCCCCCCCCACCAGAGCTGTCGATGTCATCACCATTTACAGCTCGCCTTCCAGTTCCAGAGTTCTGATGAATTCCAGTATCTTGGATGGCTTCAAGGAGGCTACGTCTTCGCTCTTGCAGATTTCTTGCCCAAAGCATTCCTTGCGTTGGTTTGATATGGCGAGGCATTCCGTTGTCAGGTGATCAGGAGTTTCTTCCTCCTCCCAACAGAATCTGCACTCGTCAGTTTCTGCTAGCCCTAATCTTATCATATGCTTCCCAAAGCCGCAGTGCCCTGTGAGAAAACCAGTGAGGAGGTGCAGCGTGTTTTTACGGAGGTCCAAGTATTTATTGGATCTGACAGTATCAAAGTTCCAGAGCAGTGATACATTCCGGGAAGAGATCTCCAGAAAATACCTCTTTCAGTTTCTTCTTTCGTCTGAAATTCACTTTTGTAGGTGTATCTACCAACCCCACAGTAGGGTTCCAGGACAATAAAGGGAGATTGTGCTCCTTTCTTGGAAAGTGTGTTGGCCTCCTCATTTCCTGCATGACCAGGAACCCAGACCAAGGAGACCCTGTTGTTCTTGCCTACTTCATTGAGTTTTCTTCGGAACTCCCATATTAGCTTGGAGTCGATAACATGGGAGCTCAGAGCTTTATATTAATAGCAGCTTGACTGCCAGAGTGGATTGCTATATCACACCTCTGATAGTTTCTCTCTAGGTTCATTTCCATGCGTCTTTCTATTGCAAGTACTTCTGCCTGAAAGATGCTCGGATAGGAGCCTAGCGATAGTGAGCATTTGGTGCCTGGCCTGTATACTCCTGCGCTAGCTCCTGTAGTGGTTTTTGAACCGCCTGTGTACCATTTAATGGCATTTTTTCTGAGAACTTGGGTTGTGGATTCCCTGTCCAAGTCTTTTTTCCTACCGAGCATCGTAGTGAAGTTCTTTTCGATGCTTACTTTCTTGATCAATTCTTCACTTGGAAGATTGGCTGATGAAGTTTACCTGGTAAGAGAGGACCAGGCTTTCTGGTTTTCAATACTCTCATTACCTGTTCCTTTCCTAGATATTCTGAGAATGGCATCATGGACCATTTTCTCTATCGCTTGAAGAAGTGATGTGAGATTTGTAATAAACTCAAGTGCCCTGCTAGGACAGGTTCCCATAGCTCCAGTGATACACACACAGGCCACCCTTCGTACTTTGTCGAGGGTTTTCCTCGTACTATTCTGGCTTGTTTTTGAGTACCAGACTACTGCCCCATACGTAATTATGTAGAGAGTCATTCGCTAGGATTTCTTAAGAAGCTCTGACGTGAAGTCAGATACCTATTGTATTTTTTGAGTTATTGAGGAAACAATATTTCAGATGATTATAACTCCGAAACCATTTGGCCGATATTTGGACGCTGTTCACTAGAACATACGTTCAAAAAGGATACGGAGGAACTCGAACGTCTTGCGATGTAGTTTGCGGAGCATACTTGAACTATGCCTTGAGAGAATGACGATGACAACCAATGTTTTCAATTGTCATGATAGAGAAGGTTGGGAAATTAACGATATTCTCAGCCCAAAGACATTTATCACTCAACCACTCCCACACATCATTATCTCCAAATCCATACCGTGAAATTATACATGCCCTTGTATCGTTCTTCTTCGAATACTTGCGAAGACATTGATCTAATCGTATGTAAATATACGTTAGCTGAATGCCTTATTGGTAAACGATTATTGAGGAGTTGAAAAGGTTCCCCGACCGAATATGTAAAATATACACCGAGAGGGAAATACAAGAAGAGTCTCCAAATGACCTACATGAGGCAGTAAAATAGAATGTACTCGAAGGGATCATTCTCCTGGCATAAGTTCAACACATCTAATATCGACCTAACATAATGCGTACGCAGTTATGCGTCTAGAAGCGACCAATATATCGATGTAAAATGGAGAAATAAAACCGGTAACGGCCAATAGTGAAAAATTGTTATCATGGTCCCGAATTTTATGGCTTATAAATATAAAAAGTTTCACCTCTATGGCGACTATAAAGCAACACTTTATGAAGTGTTTCCATGTCGTCTCTTTGGCTGGGCTCTTGAGGAAGGTCTCGCGGCAATATTTATTTGTTGATCTGCTGGCACTTTGAGAAATGGTTGTTCTACCTGTCGGAGTATGGGCTTTCAATCTTCCGAAATTGGAAAATAAGGTATTCGTCATGAACATCGCAGTGTCGAGAAGATATACGAGCCTCGAACTCGCAAGCAACTGCGATTAGAATAGAAATATGAATTATTTTGGCTTAAAGTTCAACAATTGGGCAAAATTTTGAAGAATAATATAGTTCACAGACGGGAAGTGAATTTGCATTCAAAGTTAGGAAATTGGTGGATTCTACTGGCTGCAATCCAGAGGATTCATAGGCGGCAGAGCATATTTGAAGATATTTCCTTTTACAAACGAGGAGTAGAACATGATATTTCCTGCATAAGTTTTTACTACTAAGAATATGGATTTTACTGAAATAAGAATTCGGGACAATAAGCTAGGAGCTGCTAACAAGGGTGTTGCTAAGCTTTTTTTTCTGGGAGGTAGGAAGTAAAGAAATTCATTGAGAATATAATAGAATGTTCATGGAAGAAAATATAATTGAATCTTCACAGCTGAAACAAAACATGATCCAATATAGAAATATATGATAATTGAATAGTCGATTTCCTGAATGAATTCTAGTGTGAAACTAATCGTTGATGACCATTTTCGGCCAATAATTCGAAAATTACAGACATTTGGACGAATTGATAGGCACTCTGTTGATGGAACAGCGCGGCAAAAACGAAATATTTCCCAAATTCACCAAAAAACGCTTACAGTAATCAACTAATTGAAAGTATTACCAAGAAACACAAAGGTAAACAGCTCTTCAGGAACAAATCCTCAAAGGAAAGATTATGGCATTTTTCGATATGCCGCCCCCTGGGGCCGCACAAACTATGGGACATACTGCATCTCATTCAACGCCCTTCTGAAGTACTATTCCAAAGTTCATCTTGGAAAGCTTCGTATTTACCGAATTATGGCATTTATCGTTTTACCGCCCCCAGCCACCGCCCCCCTGGGGGCTACACAAATTATTTGACATTGTATTTCGATTCTTTAGGAATTCATGAGCAACACTCTCAAATTTCATCATTATTCATCAAGTACTTATCGAGTTATTAATATTTCATGTTGAACATGTTTTGGTCGTTGAGTGTATGTGTGGATGTGGATAACTTCACACCGGTACTAGATGTGCTCATCAACCTTACCGAGAATCCCGGTCTTCCTGTATAATAATTGTTCCATTAAATTCACCATCGTGTAGGAAGGAATTACGGTGGTCATTAAGGAAAGTAGCCTACAAAAATATTTGGCCTGGAAACAATTCTGGAAGGTTCGGGAGCAGGTGAAATTGGGCAAGTGCCACCACACATGAAACCTTTTCTGCTTCGGACCCCCATTCCGAATTGATGGATTCAACCGTGAAATATTCATTTAGGAGCTTGCCACAAAATTTACATACTTATTACGTTTCACAAGTCGAATTTACATGCCATAGAGGGACGGTAAAATCATGAAATGAAACATCGCTACTATTTAGCTATTGCGGACACAGAAAAGAATGTCACGTTACAATTGAATGGAGAAAGAATAATTTGGAACGAAACGAGCCAGTATTCCGTTGAACTGGAACGAATCTGGGTAATTTCAATTTTGTGCGCTGATATGCACCATAAAGAACGCGATATTTTTGAATTACGTTTGCTGGAACTTGTGAAGAATCGATTTTGACGGCAATTATTTTCGAGATGTTTCTATTGTGATGATGAATTTGTTAAAATTTCACTCGCAGGAATATTCTTACCTGCTGACAAAGGGAACGCTACAGTCATTTTGGATTCAAATGAATATCATAATAAACTTTGGGATATTATTAACGATAAGAACAAATATAAATCAATAAATAAAGATCCCACTTCTATAAAAGAAAGAAAAGTCAAAGACATTTTATCAAAGCATTCAAAAATTCTTACGAAAAAAGAGCTCATGCCATCTTACAGTAAGCCACCACATTTATATGGAGTTCCAAAAATACACAAACTTCTAATTCCACTGAGACTAATAGTAAGTTCTATTGTATCTCCATGTCAAAATTTAACGAAATATTTACTTCAATTTTTCAACCCATTAACAGGAAAGAAAGAAAGTTTTTTGAAGAACAGCCAACACTTTTTTGAATTATCGAGCAGTGGTGCTTGTCAGTGGGGCTCAGCATAAACCTGAACAAGACCGCAGTGATTCTGTTTACTCGGAGAAGGAAACTTCCAGCTGTGAGATCCCTCTTTTCGAACGGAGATATTAGATAATGGAAGTCAGTAGTTAAATATCTAGGGGTAACACTAGATAGTAAACTTCTATGGAATAGGTATGTTGAAATCACTGATAGCAAAGCGACAAAGGCTTTAATGGCATGCAGGAATCTAGCCGGTAAAACTTGAGGCTGCAACCCTAAGATACTGAGATGGATGTACGTAATGTTCACTGGAACATGCGCGGAAAAGGTCCTCACGCACTCATTAACCGATTCAAATGAAATTCGAAATATTTACATTGCTGTTATAATGTTGAATGTTGGAATTATGATATCATTATGACGAGGAAAAAATAAAGATTCATGCGAAGTTCGCGGCGGTTTCTCTCGAGAATGCCTCATGTTATTATTTATCTCTTCGATATGCGTAATCAGAAGCCTAATATTGAAGCAATTCGCATAGATTTCATCCAATATATAATGGTGATTCAATCCATTTTGTAGTTTATTGATAACAATCAACTGAACGAGCAAAACAATCAATTTCACTTGTCATTCACACAATAGATTGTGTTTCAATCATTAATGAATTACGGATTTATCACCTTATATGGAAGCGTTTCCATAAAAATTTATTTTACTGTGTGCTAGGAACTACACAATTCAAAAGCGGGAAAACTATTATCTCTAAAAACCTATCCACTAAGTATATGTATCGCACATAAATGACGAAAAAAAATGAATTACCTTGTGTTCATTTATTAAAATTAACGTCTCTCCGCAACTCAGGCCATTAACACGAGGGCCAGTCTGTAATGGTGGTCAATTATGAATAGATGTGTAAATGCACAATATCAACAATACTATAACAAAGAGGTTGACAATATTGAGTGAGATAGAGATGCAAAAATGTACGTTCTACAAAATAAGGGAATATACTGTTATATGTTTATCAGCATAAAAATAGCATAAAAATTACTACGCAGGAGGTTAAACTCACCGCCCAATATCCTGTTATTACTGTAGTGGGTTAAAATAGCAAACTATATTCGGATGTATAACTTTGGGAATAATCTGGATAATTTTGCGAGCAAGTGCTTTTTCTTGATTTTTATTAATGAAAAGACGTTACCTTCATCACTCGAACTGCTTAAATGTTAGGAAATGTATGCCAGAAAAACAGTCGAAAAAAATGTCATCGCTGTACCCTTAGTATTCTTGTGTACAACTGTTACTCCTTGAAGTAAGTATGCAGATGTGCTTCAAAATGAGGAAGGGAGAAATATACTGGAACAGACTAACGTACATTATATGGTTCTCATCGATATCCTCGATATACCTTTTCGTGCAAATATGTAAATTTGAACGTGCTTCTGAATTCACTTATATTTTACACCTTCACTTCACCTCCCTGAACGCATCTAAAATATCTGCCAACCGTGAAGTGCCAGAGTTCTCGGGGCTGTTCATTACAGAAGAGCGAAAACAATATTCGTTCACAGATCATCATAAGTTTTTAAAACGATGGAGAGGGTAGTGGACAACTGCATAAGGACGCAGGATCTCGAGAGCATTCCACTTCACAAAAATCGGCATGCTTACAGGGCGGGCCGATCTACAGAGACTGCTCTGTATCAGTTGACTGAAGTCAGCCACAGAACTCTGGACAATAAAGAAATCACAACATGTGCATTCCTGGTTATTTGGCCTTTGACAACACAACACATGTGTCTGTTAAGGATGCACTTGAAAGGCGAGGAGTGAATAAAACCATTATGAAATGGATGTATGAGCTGTTGTCGAGTCAAAGCCACTCGTGGAACAAGGGGGAGTAACGTCTACCTTTTCTTTGGAGTCATGATTGTGAGATTCATAATTCCGTATGGGGCAGAAGTCTGGTACTCAAAAACAAGCCAGAACAGGTCGAAGAAAACCCTCGACAAAGTACAAAGGGTGGCCTGCGTGTGCATCACTGGAGCTATGGGAACCTGTCTTACCAGGGCACTTGAGATTATAACAAATCTCACCCCACTTCTTCTAGTGATAGAGAAAATGGCCCATGAAGCTATTCTCGGAATATCTAGGAAAGGAACAGGTAATGAAAGTATTAAAAACCAGAAAGCCTGGTCCTCTCTTACCAGATACATTTCATTAGCCAATATTCCTAGTGACGAAATGACCAAGAAAGTAAGCATCAAAAAGAACTTCACTACGCATTTCCACTCTTCTTTATAAGTACTTCTGCCTGAAAGATACCATTCAATGGCATTTCTTTTAAGAACTTGGGTAGTGAATACCCTGTCCGAGTCTTTGTTCCCACCGAGCATCGTAGTGAAGTTCTTTTCGATGCTTACTTTCTTGATCCTTTCGTCACTAGGAAGATTGACTGATGAAATGTACCTGGTAAGAGAGGACCAGGCTTTCTGGTTTTTGGCGCTCTAGTTCCTCGGAACTGAGTGCTTATCAATTTGCCCAAATGTCTGTAATTTTCGAATATTTCGATGAAAATGGTCTTAAACGATTTGGTTCGACTCACTGATCAAGAATCCGTGGTCGAAATTCATTCTGTCCGGCCGGCCGGTCCGGCCGGTCCGGCCGGCCGGTCCGGCCGGCCGTAGGCACGATAACTCTCGAACGGAATGAGCTAGAGAGTTGAAATTTTCAGAGTAGGTTTGGGGGATAAATATCTCGGCTAAGTTCGTTATTGGGCAAAATCGGACAAATGGTTTCGGAGTAACAAAAAAAAAATTTTTTTTTTACGGAACAAATTCCAAATTAAATTTTTTTTAATAAAAAGTTTTATCATGAGAATCCAATCATATCATTTTTAACTCTAACAAGCTAATACTTTCGGAGATATGATTTTTCAAAATTTCAATAATAAATCGTATTTCAACGTTGTCACAGAATAATATTATTCTATGTATGAATATGAATTGTCATAATGTCAAATGATGTTCAATTGAAGAATTGTGAGCGAAGTGAGAAAAATCTCAGATATGATTTTTCAAAATTTCAATAATAAATCGTATTTCAACGTTGTCACAGAATGATATTATTCTATGTATGAATATGAATTGTCATAATGTCAAATGATGTTCCTGAGAATTGTGAGCGAAGTGAGTTAAATCTCAGTTGTTTGCTCCGATATTAGTTTTTCTCAGAAAATTCTTACATTTCGGAACTGAACATGAAATAAGAGATCTGAGAGTAGTGAGACTGCTTTTCATCCATAGACATAGATATAACTCTCGAACGGAATGAGGTAGGTAGTTGAAATTTTCAGAGTAGTTTAGGGAGATGAATATCTCGGTTGAGTTCGTTATTGGGCAAAATTGACCAGATTTAATTTGATTTCTTCCATGGTGCTTTTCTCATTCTCATGATTGCTCATTTAATCTTGATAAATAAACTATTATTTGAATTGAATTTCCTTTAGGATGCAGTTCTATTATATGAATACATTGATATAATTCCCAACTCTGAGAAACCAATACTTTCGGAGATATAATTTGTCTGTTTGAACTAGAGCGCCAGAAAGCTCCTGTCCACAGGGCTTGAACCCATTTTTAATACTCTCATTACCTGTTCCTTTCCTAGATATTCTGAGAATGGCTTCATGGGCCATTTTCTCTATTACTAGATGAAGTGGTGTGAGATTTGTAATAATCTCAAGTGCCCTGGTAGGATCTCAAGTGCCCTGGTGGATTTATAGTTTGCTCACCACAATCAAAGCCTTGTTGATTTACGAAATCTAGCGGCTGATAAATTGAGGATCATATAAAAGAGAAAGAAACTAGCTTTGTATTCACGGTAAAAATACAAGTACATCAAAGACATGGAAAAAAGGAAGCTGAAATTTGCCGACATGGAAATATTTGGTTGGGAGTACGAGGAAAAAAAGAATAATTAGTAGAATCACTTACAATGGTGAATCCAGATGATACAGAGGACGAAAGGGGATTACGGTGAGGAATAAGTGGTTTAATTGAAAGTTCGAAATTATCCACCAAAAATTTCCAGACTGATACATGGAAAATATTGAGCAGACCCCTGAGTAAACGGATCTCTCTCTGGTTGCTTCATTTTCTGATGATGCGATGAATCAAAGTTCCTATGTTTCCCACCGACAATGGAATTTCAATAGCGCCAGTGGTGAATACGTTTGTACCAGACACAGACATTTCCAATATTGAAAACCGTTTCACTCGAGGCATTTTATGTTTTCTAATTTTTCATATATTTCCAATATTTGACAGGGATTCAAGAGTAATCAGTACTGCCACCATACTTTTTTTGCTGTGTGCTTAATGAAAACGTGAGATTGTATCGAATTTCATTAGGTATACAGTGAGCGAAAAGTATGTAATGATGGATTTATTTTTTCTGTACTAGATAGACGAAAACTGATATCGATGTCCCGAGTTTCAAGCTCGACCGTCAAGAAGTGAATGGCCATCAATTTAAACACTTACTTTGATAATTGAAAAGTAATCATTAAAGGTTACTGTGGGAGGAAAATTCATTATTATATGGTTTCTTACTGGGTTTTCTCTCCCAAACTCTGAGAAATATCTATAAATACATTTTTAAATTTCTATTCGAACCATCCACTTCTGTGGAAGTGTGAAAATAAGTGTTATTAGAACACTTTACGATAGAGCTAGCCTAATTTGTTTTACTCTTGGAATTAGAAATAATGAAATTGATCACATCAAAAAATTTCTTGAATACATATAATTGATATCCGAGGCAATTAATAAATACATCAAATACATAATGAATTTAGATAAAAAGAGCTTCTAACAAAATAACAAATAATCAAGTACAACAGAATAATTAACAAGAGCAGCAACCCAATCTGTTGAGTTAGAGTCGAGAATCGAAAAGTGTTGACAACTTGTTTGGTCGAATCTAAATACAGTTGACCAGTTGACCCCGATCGCTGGAATATTTGGATATTTCAGCAAAATCTTAACTTGTATAGATCCGATAGCGTTCATATCTAGAACTATTTATTTTTTTCGAAATTTTCCATTCAAGTGATCCACACAAAATTTTGCACAAGCCTTCGTGTCGGTATTTTTCAACTAATTACCGTGCTTTGATTCAGATTATTAATTTTCGAGATATTGGGAAACTAAATTTCTAATGGCTATAACTTTGAAGTCACTAATAGGTGGATTTTTCCCCTTAACGAACTCAGCCGGCGCATTTGGATTTCAAACCTGCCCAGAAAATGTCAACTCTCTAACCCATAGCGTTCGAGCATAATGGCCAAATTCACAGCTCATGAACCAGAATTCACTTCGAAAGATTGAAAGATAGTTCTGGCTCCGATTATTTCATCATTATTCGTTTGCAAGGTACAATCGTGAAAAACAATTAACTAACCCCACAAGTTAAGGAGAAATGGAGATTCGAACTGCCGTTAAATGACAACACCAATAAAAACATTCATCTGCCCATTTATATTTGATAAATTATTTATGTCAACGGTTTATTGATCGTCAACCTTCCTACATTATTCAAGGGAAAGATAAATTCAATCCCCTTGGAGTTTTCAGGTTTTTCAGCGGAAAATTTCTCGAGGTGCTTTTTCATGTTCCTCACCATCGAATTGAATTCCAGAGTTAAATAAGTGGATGCTTTACAGTGGCAGTGGCGCATATCCGATCTCAAATCCGAAATTTTTTGGGGTAGTAGAAACTACAGATGTCTGCCAGCTTGAAGATAACGCACGACCACATTCGGAATAGCAATAGCCGAACCGTAAATGTGTCTTTGAAATAATTTCAATAAGTAATGAAACTCCGAATTCATGTGGGAATCCCTGCAGATGTCAGCAGTTGAGAGCCATATTGGAAGTTGAATCCTTGTCACATTGTATATTTTTGTAATATTATAATTCGAAATCCATGTAATCGGCTGGAAGACTGATGTCGATAGCCATTTGATTCATAATCAATAAAGTTAATTTCTCTCTCTCTCTAAGTGCAAAGAACCATGTGTTCAAATGATTGAAATAGTTATTTCATTTCACCTTGCAGTTTCAACTACAGAAAGGTATACCGAAACTTTTTCCCAGATATTTTGCTTCTTCCTCAGTATATTGTTGTAGGGGGTAACGTTGCACTGTGACCTTAAGGTCTATTGTGCCCCAGTCAGAGCTGTCGATGTCATCACCATCTACAGCTTGCCTTCCAGTTCCAGAGTTCTGTTGAACTCCAGTATCTGGGATGGCTACAAGGAGGCTACGTCTTCGCTCCTGCAGATTCCTTGCCCAAAGCATTCCTTGCGTTGGTTTGAGATGGCGAGGCATTCCGTTATCAGGTGATCAGGAGTTTCATCCTCCTTCCAACAGAATCTGCACTCGTCAGTTTCTGCTAGCCCTAATCCCATCACATGCTTCCTAAGGCCGCTCTGTGAGGAAACCAGTGAGAAGGTGCAGCGTGTTCTTACTGAGGTCCAACTATTTCTTGGATCTGACAGTATCAAAGTTCCGGAGGAATTTCTTGGAGTGATACATTCCGGGGAGAGATCTCCAGCAAATACCTCTTTCAGTTTCTTCTTTCATCCGAAATTCACTTTTGTAGGTGTATCTAGCAACCCCACAGTAGGATTCCGGGCCAACAAAGGGGGCTGTGCTCCTTTCTTGGCAAGTGTATTGGCCCCATTTCTGTGATACCCACGTGACAAGGAACCCAGACCAAGGAGACTCTGTTGTTCTTGCCTACTTCACTGAGTTTTCTTCGGCTCTCCCATATTAGCTTGGACTCGATAGCATCATAACTCAGAGCTTTTATAGCAGCTTGACTGTCAGAGTGGATTGCTATATCACATATCTGATAGTTTCTTTCTAGGTTCATTTCCACGCATCTTTCTATTGCAAGTACTTCTGCCTGGAAGATGCTCGGATAGGAGCCTAGCGATAGTGAGCATTTGGTGCCTGGCCCATATACTCCAGCGCCAGCTCCTGTTGTGGTTTTTGAACCGTCTTCTTATTCACTAACTGCAAATGTATTAATTTGGCATTTGTTTCTTTCGCACCAACTCAGTAACAAATAGAAAAAAATCTTATTGATATATTAGATATTTGCTGCCAGTCACAATGATAAACTTATCAGTTTTCCCGAACAACCGCTCCAATGCACACAGTATGAAGAACCGAGGATCCATTTGTACATAATAATTTTTTCCCTCATATGGATAATTAGCAGAATAATTCACTGAAAGCCTCCGAGAGGTGAACGACGATCTATGGAAACCATATTTTCACGGAAGGCCACCAGCAGCTTCACAAAGACACGCAAGATTCGAAATAATTAATTTATTATGTTGAGTATATCATCTGAAATAGAATTAATCCCATGTTCTCGGATTCAGGTTTCCGCAAATGTTCGAAAATGCCTGAAATTAGTTTCGCAGTGGAGAACGTTGGATTCTGTATGGAGATTAATGTATCCTAACTAGAGATTTGATGCGGTAAACATTTTAGTGGATGAATTTTTTGTTTGCCATTAGGATTTCCTGTTCCCAGGGAGGAATTATGGGATGTTTCGTCCTGTACTTTTCAAACTGAGCTGAAAATACCATCGATTTAATTGGAGTGATAGCTTTGTTTTCATCGTAAATCAAATTATTGCACTTCACATATTCTCCCATGCTTCCAAAAAGTACCTTTTGAATATGAAAAATCGAATTAGTTCCGAGTTAGCTTCGCAGTGATATATTTAAAATTCCATATCATAACTGCAGTTACGATATGTATAATTGGATTCAAAATGTCGAAGAAAAATTTATATTCGTTACATATAAAGAACTTCCTCTTAAATTTGAATGGACTCATTTTCAAACTCTCATATCTCTTATTTGTTTCAGGTAAGCGCCTTTTGGATCATGGAAATAGTCACGAAAGAATGTTGAACCTAAATAAACGTAGACATACGACGCGACGTTCTGTGATTTTACTAATTGGGTAAGTTTAAAAGCCAGCTTTGTCGCATAATTAAACTTAATGGAACAAAATAGTTGTCATAAGTTTGAAGCTATTGTCTGACTGTTTCACTAACTGTTGTTCCAAAAATACGTTACATTTTAGGGACAATGATCCACACAAAATTATAATCTCTTACTTCCACGAAATTCCTTGTCAAAAGACGTACCACGTTATTAAATAAATTTGTGGTTTGAATACATTGAAATGAATTTATCACAAATGTCCAATTACAGGTTACTTCGGCTAATATTTTGCTACGCTGGCGGTAAAATTTGTAAAACTCTTATTGACTCTACCAAATCTTGTACTGTCATAAGAAGTAAAGGTCGGCAAAACTGAAGCAATATCATTTTCCCCGAACGGAAAAAGATTTTAGTGTGATTGCATCAGATAAACAGATTCGGGGGAAAACCTGTAAAATGCAAAAGTTGTTCAACATTCATTACACCAGTTCAGAGCTCAGAAGTAGTTTCACAGCTTCTTTCCGCTGATATAAACCCCTGTAAAATGTAATGCATCCCATTGACTGTTTTCCAGGGAGTCGAGTACACGAATTGTGGACGCCGAATACCCGTAATTTTCGTAGAATCTTGAGTAAGCCACCCTGATGAATCTGGAATAACGAAGAAATGGCTTTTTACTCCAAACTACATTGCCCGGCTTGTTTTACGGTCGATTTCCTGTGGACGTTTTGACGAAATTCGGGAAAAATATATGTTTCTGTATTTCTGATATACTGCTTATATAAAGGGTTTTCCAATAGGGACTTGACAACTATGAATCTAAATAAAACACATACCATTTGAGATATTTCAAAAACTTTATTATTGGCTTGAAGTACAAACATAACATTTATGAATGGAACTCGACTTCGTTCAAACGGCTACCAAGGGCCCGTTTGAAGCGGTCAATTCTCTGGACCCAATTTTCGATGACTCGGCCACACATTTCAGCCGAAACGGCCGCTATTTCGCGTTCAATGTTGTCTCTGAACTCTTGCAATGTCGTCGGCTCGTTGGCATAGACCAGTGACTTGACGTAGTCCCAAAGAAAATAGTCCAGAGACGTCAAATCGCACGAACGAGGCGGCCAATCGACGGGGCCGTTTCTCGAAATTACACGCTCACCAAATGTCTGCTTCAATAAACCGATTGTTACGTGTGCTGTGTGGCTGGTGGCACCGTCCAGTTGAAACCACATGTTGGCCAAGTCCATACCTTGCAATTGGGGCCAAAAAAATTCGTTATCGTGGCGCGGTAGCGATCGCCATTGACCGTAGCATGACGATTGTTGGCATCAACGAAAAAATACGGTCCAATGATGCCGCCGGCGTGAAGAACGCACCAAACCGTGATTTTTTGGGTGATGATTTTTCGATGAAAATCATGATCGTGGCGCAGCTTTTCCAGAGCCCAATCGGAGAACGTACGTCGCTTCAAATGGTCCAACGGCTTCAATTCTTGAGTCAGCTTGATCTTGTACGGGTGTAAACCAAGATCCTTACGCAAAATTCGCCATAGAGTGGTCTGACGGATGACCAATTCTTGAGAACGCCGTGGAATTGACTGATTTGGGTCGTCGGCTACGAAGGCCCGAACGGCAGCGATGTTTTCGTTACTGCGACCGGTCCTTTGTCCCACTGGCACAACAACATCCAACAGCGAATATGTAGACTCAAATTTTTGCACCAAACTTGTAATTGCCTGTCTACTAGGGCGCGAATTACGCCCGCAAATTGGAGTTAAGGCTCTTAAAGTTGCGGTCACCGAATTTCGGTAGTAAATTTTCATAACTTGCAAACGTTGTTCGTTCGTGTACTTCACCATGATGAAAATGTTCACTTTACTGAATAAATTGACGCTGACAGTTCGATGATTGGTCTAAGGGTGCGTTCACAAATTAAATTCAAAGTTGTCAAGTCCCCATTGGAAAACCCGATACAATATATAATTATTTTTTTAAATTTATTTGTTTTTCTCCTTTTGTTAAGGTTGAGTTTCAGGTGCCTTGGATAAACCTCTCCGTTTGTTGACGACGGAATCCATATTGAAGAAAGAAATACTAATTTTCTAGACAATTTAAATGTTTACAAATCACAACACTCACGGGTAGACCGGGTTTCTTGCAGAGGGTTTTCCCTAAGCTCTTGTATCATATGTCGAATTGTATGGTACCCCGTTATATCAATCTCTGCTAACACTTTGAGAGCTCTCAAATCAAAAGAATATATATGATTTCTTTTGAAAATTATATTTCAATCAGACTGGGGATGAAAGGACATAGAAGGTATCGCTCATAGAACTAGATGAGAGGAAATAACACGATGGTATCATAGGTGGGGACCTCAGTAAGAACACCCTCACCTCCTCACTGGCTTCCTCACAGGGCACTGGGGCCTTAGGTAGCATATGATGAGATTAGGGCTAGCAGAAACTGACCAGTGCAGTTTCTGTTGGGAGGAGGATGAAACTCCTGATTACCTGATAACAGAATGGCTCGCCATCGCAAACCAACGCAAGGAATGCTTTGGGCAAGAAATCTGCAGGAGCAAAGACATAGCCTTCTTGAAGCCATCCATCTATTTATTAAGTTTAGAAGGTACTGCGCTGAAGGAAATATATTTGTTATGAATACATAAAAACAGCGAAAGTGTTAGATACCTGCAATATAACCCCATAACAAGAAACTGCACGTTTGTAACTGGATTCTCATTGAAGAAATACATGAAACACGTATCCCCATCACATATCTCCGAAGAATAGATCAATCTTTCAGGAATAAGTGAGAAAAACTCCCTAATCAAAACGCTTTCATTCGATATCTCCGGAGTATTTCCTCAAAATAATAAAGTGATTAACTTAATTAACCATCTGACCTACTTTATTCGAAATTTCGAACACTCTACAGATTGTTTTGTCCGCGCTTTCGCATTGATTTGGCTCAAAGACATAATCCAGATCTCTTATTCGGTCACAATCAATTCCTGGATTGGGATAACCTCTCTTTCAAACAGCTTGATGAAATGTCGACTTAATCATTGTTACAAATCTGTAATCTGAAGGTTGTCATAAGAATTTTCCATGTTATCTCATACCACTCGTTCGATCAAAGAACTTTTTGACGCGTTGGCATATAGTTTTCATAAGGTTTTTTTCGCATTTGTTAGAATCATTTTGGAGATGGAAAAATATTTCAGGCCTATCTCAATTTTTGATTATATTATATAGGGAATATATTTCTCAATAGTTGTCAGATTCAGAGCATGCCATATTTGAAGAATAATATACGAAATTAATCTTTGGGCCCTAGTGAAAAAAATTCAATCCAGAAGCAAGAAATTAAAATTCGTGACAGTAAAATATGTTACTTTCCGATATTGAAACTGTGGATCTAGCAGAGAATGATAGATGAACTTCCTTGATACATAATTCCTAAGTTTTACTATATTAAATAACGAACTATCATCTCAGTTTTCCTAGCTCTCAACCCAGTGACTCTTAGCAGTGTCCAGAATGATACGAAACACTGAAATCGAAAGATGCTGCCTATTTCACTTGAAAAATTCCACACACAAAACATGCAGAAATGGATGGAAATGCATGGTCGAATGATTACAGTAAATAAAAAACTAATATCTTTCCATTTCAGCTCGTAGATACGCGGAAGAAAATCGTTGCTGACCACTTGAAAATATAATTTTTTCGGTCGATTTATTCGGACCTCGATACGGTCGTAATTTTTCTCTTTCAGTTCCTAAAAATTCCGTGAGTGGTTGAATTCTGAATAAATATGGGGAAGAATACAGTGGCGTACCCTGCTCCTCCTTACCGGGCACTCTACTCAGAGGAAGCACTCGAAGGTGTTGAGGAGACTCTTCTCCATGCAGATTATGTGACAAGGAGGACGAAACAGCCAGCCATGTCAGATGCAAATTGTCAGGCATTAGAACTACCATGACTTATTTCCAGTGGAGAATTTTGTTTTATTTTTTCGATAAATACGTTCAACATGCCACGAGGTTCAACTACAGGTGTACATAATAATGAACGAAAGGAATGAAATATAATATGTCAATCGAAATGCAAATAGAACTATAAAAGAAGCGAAGACTATAAGAATACATGAATCCAAGGTTAACTGAACTCCTGAATTCAGATAACGAAAGAAAAAATATATCAACATTCCTAAGACAATTATAACTATTACACATTGTGGTTTACGGACACAAAAAAAGTTAGTGTGTTCGACACTTCAATGTGAAATGTCGTATGCAATCTTCATGTGAAACGAGGAACATCAAATTGCTCTGACGTGAACACAATTGTTGAATCAAAATGATTGTACACCGGTTTATACAGGAAGATTATTTCGGATATTTCACGAACCTTTCTAAGCGAAGCGAACTCAAACTCACTCAAGAAGTGTTTATAAATATAATTCCTATCAGGATAACGACCATATTTTTTTCAGGAAGAGGTCCTTTTTTTGTACTCTTTCAAGACTATGTATGTATTTTTATGGCAAGGATTCCATACTCTGCAATATATTAACTTGCTTTTCACAAGTGCTTGGTACACAGATGAAACCGATTCGAACGAAGAAAAATCTATACAGCAATATTCATAATATGGCTACTGAATTCTCTGATAACTTCACTACGATGCTCGAGAGGAAAAAAAAAACTGGGACTGGAATTACACCACCCAAGTTCTTGAGAGAAATGCCATTAAATGGTACGCAGACGGCTCAAAAACCCCTACAGGAGCTGGCACTGAAGTATATGGGCCAGGCACCACATGCTCACTATCGCTAGGCTCCTATCCGAGCGCAGAAGTACTCGAAAGATCCGTGGAAATTAACCTAGAAAGAAACAATCAGAGATGTGATATAGCAATCCACTTCGACAGTCAAGCTGCTATTAAAGCTCTGAGCTCCCATGCTATTCAGTCCAAGCTAATATGGGAGTGCCAAACAAAACTCAATGAAGTAGGAAAGAACAACAGGGTCTCCTTGGTCTGGGTTCCTGGTCACGCAGGAATTAAAGGAAATGAGGAGGCCAACACACTTGCCAAGAAAGGAGCATAAACCCCCTTTATTGGTCCGGAACCCTGATGTGGGGGTTGGAAGATACACCTACAAAAGTGAATTCCAGATGAAAGAAAAAACTGAAACAAGTATTTTCTGGAGATGCACAACTCCAAAAAATTCCTCCGGAGCTTTGACATTGCTAGACCGAAGAAATAAATGGACCTTAGTAAGAACACGCTGCACCTCCTCACTGGTTTCCTCACAGGGCAATGCGGCCTTAGGAAGCATATGATAAGATTAGGGCTAGCAGAAACTGACGAGTGCAGATTCTGTTGGCAGGAGAATGAAACTCCTGATCGCCTGATTACGGAATGCCTCGCCATCTCACACCAACGCAAGGAATACTTAGGGCAAGAAATCTGCAGGAGCGAAGACGTATCTCCTTGAAGCCATCCCAGATACTGGAGTTCATCAGAACTCTGGAACTGGCTGGCTGTAAATGGTGATCACATCGACAGCTCTGACAGGGGGGGGGGGCACAATTGACCTTAAGGTCACAGTGCAACGTTACCCCCTACAACAATATACAATACTGAATTCTCAGAATGAAGAAAGTATCAGAAATAGTTATGAGAAAAACAAACCTGATTTGTATATTCAATTCGGTCAATCTCGAAAAAAAAATCGACAACACTGATGAATTTCGATTTCAACGTTTATTCATTCATCAATCCTCTACAAGAATGCTGCGCCACTGGACTCCGAAATAAATATGGGAAAGAGTCAAATCCCACAAGGCGCCGAAATTTTATTTACGCTTTGTCCACCGAGCCTATCCCAGAGCGGGCTTCCAGACCAGTTTATCCAAGTAAAAAACTATGTTATTCCCGGGATGTAATCCAGCGGACTGTACTAGATCTCATTATTATTTTGTTATAGAGGCACATAATATAACGCAGTTTTTCTTTGGTGTGCATCCAGCCATACGACATTAGTGTTCCTGATTTATATCCCGGGATTAAATCCTTTATACAACCAGGAACGCAAATGCACGTTAAGCTATGTGGATCTCCAAATACACCTAAAAGTAATCATTCGCAACTTATTCAAAAACCTCAATACTATCAAGGAGGAAAGAAGAAAAAGTTCCCACTCTGAATGAAAACTGCTTTCTGTGTGCTCCCTTCCCTATATTATTCAGTAGGGAAGCGACACCTGCATTCGGGTTTCAATTAATCGTGCCTACAGGCAGACATAAATCCCATTCACATCTGTTGAAATTTTAATTAAAAAGAAAGAACAATCGATAAATTCAAGAGCTCTGAATACATCACAATTTGAAAAGCTTGCTCATCTAGCTGATTAATGAATTCCAACCCTCAAATGATATCGAAGCTTTGGCATAATTTGCAAGGAGAACTCGAACTAAGCGAAATATTCTACGAGTATGCATGCTAATTCTTGCGTCGAAAGAAAAGTTACCCAAAGGATTCTTTAATATTATTTTTATTTTCATTCACGAATTCCGCTTCTTCATCGACATCTATACATTTTTTGATCCTCCATGACTGTTATTGGGAGATATAACTCTCTAAATAGCTGCTCGTAAAACACTGAAATAAAGATATTACAGAATTTATCAACACTTGGATTGGTTCTCGAGAAATATTTTTTTTTTTCCAACGACAATTTCGACGCCTTGGCATAACCTATATTCATAAGAATGAGCTCAAAAGTCTGTTTAAATGATAAGAAATTCTGGCCGCTATCATATTCTGTACAATCAAGAAAAGAATAGAATTCAAAACAATTATCACATATTGATTTTCAATTAATCATTAAAGGATACTGTGGGAGGTATACTCATTATTGAAAGGTTTTTTCCTGGGTTTTCTCTCCCAAACTCTGAAAAATATCTATAAAATAAAAATTAATTATTTTGTGATTTGCTTCTGCGTAAGAAACACAACATATTTGTCAGAAGCAATCAATTGAACAATGTTGCCTTACAAACAACAACGAAACAACATCAACGAAGAAACAACTATATCGTAACGTTTTGGAGTCTATATCAGACTCCTTCGTCAGACGCTTAATGAAAATCTTTAGAATTATTTTGTTGATAGTTATTGTGATATTCAATGTCAATGTGACAATTCTTGAATTTCACAATAACTATCAACAAAATAATTCTAAAGATTTTTTCATTAAGCGTCTGACGAAGGAGTCTGATATAAACTCCGAAACGTTACGATATAGTTGTTTCTTCGTTGATGTTGTTTCGTTGTTGTTTGTTAGGCAACATTGTTCAATTGATTGCTTCTGACAAATATCTTGTGTTTCCTACGCAGAAGCAAATCACAAAATAATTAATTTTTATTTTATAGATATTTTTCAGAGTTTGGGAGAGAGAACCCAGAAAAAAACCTTTCAATATTGATTTTCAAGTCAAGAGTTATCAGGCTTACAAACAAACGTATCGGGAGAATCGAATTTGACCTCTAATTCTACAGCAGAAGTCTGATATAACCGTTCGAGAACATTTTCGGCTCTAAAAAAGCAAAGAAGCAGTAAATAAATCGGTTTTGAAGGAGAGCTATTTCCAGCAAATCTATGGCATAATATCAGATCTGAAGAACGGTAATATAAAATTCTAAAATGAACAGCTGCGGATAGAGCCAAAGAAATATATCCAGATGAAAATTCTGAATCGGCAAAGCCGAAAACAATATTGCCACCGTACTTTGGGGTCACATGCAATGAGGGATATTAAAATTGATTTATGGTATCTTTTTGTTGGGCATTTTTCTGGGATAGTGATTCTTCCGTTATTACACTTTTCCGCTATTGAATTCTGTGTACTGAGGCTAGTTTGGAATGGCCGCGCTGAAATAAAGAAAGTAGGTTATCTTCCAGCACCCACATTATTCCTGTTCTTCTGGCGTAAATTTATAATAACTCTGATATGCAAATTCAGACCGCTAAGGGTTACAGAAACAACAGAAATTGAATCAAAATTCAGGAAATAAGCTGCGTTCGAATTTCCTGATTCCATCTGATATGAATTATTAATCGAAATGAACAATGCTCATATCAACATATGTGAGGTTTCATGTCTACCCCTCTATGGACATCTTAATATAACGAAGTTCGATTTGGATTTTACAAGCCGCATGCCATCTGTGTCGATTTTTTGCACGCATATTCTAGGAAACAGCGTTCTATCATTTTGACGAAATGTCTGTAATTGAGGAACTGAGGAAAAATTCGAGGTCAATTTCTATTCGGTTCGGCTTGCTGTCCATTGTACGATAACTTTCGAACGGAAAGATACAGCGACTTGAAATTTCCATGGTAGGTTGCGCATATGAATGCGACGGTTTAATGGGCATAATCGGCCAAGCGGTTTCGGAGTTATACTTTTCTGAAATATTGTTACCTCAGTAACAGTAATTAGAGCATTCTGTGAAAACATCGAAGTACGATGTATTATTGAAATTTAAAAAAATCATATCTCCGAAACTATTAGCTTGGTGGAGTTGAAAATGATATCAATGGATTCTTATGGTAAAACTGCATCTTAAAATAAATTGAATTTGAAATTTGTGATGTAAAAAAAAATTTGAAAAAAACTCTGAAACCATCTGGCCGATTTTGCCCAATAACGAACTTAACCGAGATATTTACGTCCCAAACCTACTCTGAAAATTTCAACTGACTAGCTCATTCCGTTCGAGAGTTATCGTGTTAACGGCCGGACAGAATCAATTTTGACCACGAATTACTGATCTGTGAGTCGAACCAAATCGTTTAAGAGCTCCAAAAATAAATGACTTTGACCTATCAAATCATTTTCCTAAATTATATTGATGTGATATTCCTAAAAGGGAAGGAAACAAATCCATTATTCTATACTTTTTGATATTCACTGTGTGTTGAGAAACACACATGACATGAAAGTCTGAATATTTTAGTCCAGGAATTGGGGTTGATTTCAACATTGATTTGGAGGCATCAAGAACCCAAACGAAGCAGTCTGCATCGATTCGGCGTTTCTATCGGTGGAAAATAAATAAAAACTCATTTGTACAGCAATAAACGTCAACAATTCCAACAAACCGTAGCCGTATATGGGTCTGTAACTTTTATAGCTTGGTTTTTCATAGTGTCCGAGTAATCTGTACGAATCAATTCGGCCTGATGAGTTTCATCACAAATTGAAAAATGCGACGTGTTATGACACTCCCGATGAAAAAAAAATGTCCGTTCCAGGCAAGTCTCGTGCAAAAATCACGACCGCTTATAATGCGAATGTCTTGCATACGGAGTCCAGGCCTTATACGTGATGCTCATTTTAAGCTGCAGCACAAACGGTGGAGTAAATAAGCTTAATCAAAAAGCGACCAGTAGTAGCGTGTTCATTTCGGCTATTGCCTAATCTTCGCATTTGATATTTTCGTTGAACGTTGGGAAATGTGAAACGTGCTGTGAAATAGATAAGGATCCACATGCTTGCGAAGAATAATAGCACAACCAGGATGGCTAACCAGAAAGATATTCGCGATTTCGCGTGTGTGTAAAGTTGCTGATGCCACTTTTTTCAACTCTACACACACTTATCATTCCCCAGTGATTAGCAGTGTGCTGAAATCTCCGATTGTATGGCCGCATATTTCAGCAGGTTTTCACCAGCCGCGGTAAAAATACGAGAATATGGAAGAATGGCGAAATTTACACGTGAAGCCTACAAACAAACGATCATATATATATCGAGTTAATCACATCAGAATACTGTTTGATATGTAAGTATATAAATCTTCACAGTATATTTTTAAATTGAAATTAATATTTACAGACGAGAGCGAAATGATACTTATATTGTAAATTGTTGTAGGGAGGTGACGTTGCACTGCGACCTTAAGGTCTATGGTGCCTCCATCTACAGCTCGCCTTCCAGTTCCAGAGTTCTGATGAACTCCAGTACCTGGGATTGCTTCAGGGAGGCTACGTCTTCGCTCCTGCAGATTTCTTGCCCAAAGCATTCCTTGCATTGGTTTGAAACGGCGAGGCATTCCGTTACAAGGTGATCAGGAGTTTCATCCTCCTCCCAAAAGAATCTGCACTCGTTAGTTTCTGCTAGCCCTAATCTCATCATATGCTTCCTAAGGCCACAGTGCCCTGTGAGGAAACCTGTGAGGACGTGCAGCATTTTCTTATTGAGGTTATTAGCTTGGACTCGATAATATGGGAGCTCAGAGCTTTAATAGCAGCTTGACTGTCAGAGTGGATCGCTATATCACATCTCTGATAGTTTGTTTCTAGGTTCATTTCCACGCATCTTTCTATTGTAAGTACTTCTGCCAGAAAGATGCTCGGATAGGAGCCTAGCGATTGTGAGCATTTGGTGCCTGGCCCATATACTCCAGCGGCAACTCCTGTAGTGGTTTTTGAACCGTCTTTGTATCATTCAATGGTATTTCTATTAAGAACTTGGGTGGTAGATTTCCTGTCCCAGTCTTCCAGTTCCAGAGTTCTGATCAACTCCAGTATCTGGGATTGCTTCAAAGAGGCTACGTCTTCGCTCCTGCAGATTTCTTGCCCAAAGCATGCCCTGTGAGGAAACCAGTGAGGAGTTGCAGCGTGTTCTTACTGAAGTCTAAGTGTTTCTTGGATCTGACAGTATCAAAGTTCCGGAGGAATTTCTTGGAGTGATACATTCCGCGAAGAGTTCTCCAGAAAATACATCTCTGAAATTTACTTTTGTAAGTGTATCTACCAACCCCATAGCAGGTTTCTAGGCCAATAATGGGGGTTTGTGCTCCCTTCTTGGCAAGTGTGTTGGCCTCCTCATTTTCTATGATTCCTGCAAGACCAGGAACCCAGACCAAGGAGACCCTGTTGTTCTTGTCTACTTCATTGAGTGAAATACTACTTGAATTAGGTTCTATTCATAGTGTGGTGCTCTATTGAACGAAACAAAAATTGAATCATTTTTCACAAAAAAACCGTTAGTTTGATAACAGAAACACATTTCTACGACAATGACGCTGGATATACTACGAAGATTGATAAAGTGAAATGTTCCCCATGAATATAATATAAGTGCTGTCTTAGGGGCAACACAACTCGTGAAAAGTGAAGCTTGAAAGAAACCAGAGAGCCAGAGAGATCCGCCAGTCGTAAAGATAATTGAGGAGTGAAGGACTAACATATTCATCAAACAGAGTCATCCTCTCAAGAAACTAAGCTTTCCGACACTGTTCAGCCAACTCTACTAACTAACTGGAATACAATCTAATTAATGAAAGGAAAAGCATCTATGTTTCCGTAACTTGAAACAGCTAATCAAATAATCACGCCCTACGGGGCCATGCATTCCCTTGTCACTGTCAACTTGAACGAGAGATAGCAGGAGGTATTGAACTATTAAGTTAGGGAGTAGTCACAGTCGAGGAATGTGCGCTTTGTCCGGGTTTATCACGACAATTCCAATTTAAGAGTTCCACACCTTGAAAAATCCCTTGATTACACTTTCCTTGAAAGAAATTACAAGGCATGCGAAAGCTCGGAGTCGGATTTTCGAAAGTAGACTGAATGGTTCATTGCTTTCCATTTATACTTCTTGTAATCGTGCTGCGAAAAGATTATTTTAACCTTTGTTAGATATCAATCCTTATCGATCTCATGAAATATAGAATGAAGTAGTAAAATCTGAAATTTCTGGGAATCAATTTTTTTAATTAGAGGTTATTTATAGCATATATTATAGATGTGATGATTTATTGTCGCTCTTGTTCCTCGGAACAGATTGCTTATCAATTTGCCCAAATGTCTGTAATTTTCGAATTTTCCGATGAAAATGGTCTTAAATGATTTTGTTCGACTAACTGATCAAGAATCCGTGCTCGAAATTGAGTTCGTTGTTGGGTAGAATTTGTCTATTGGTTTTGGATGATAATTTTTGGCACTTTTGTTGAATTTGAATTCTTCTATGATGTTCGAATTTAATTTCTGCTAAGATGAAGTTCTTTCATAAGAATCCATTGATATAATTCCCAACTCTGAGAAACCAATACTTTCGGAGATATAATTTGTCTGTTTGAACAAGAGCGTCAGAAAGCTCCTGCCCACAGGGCTTGAACCCATTTTTTTTCACTCAACTGTTTATAACTATTGCAAGTTTTGCGAACGGCCTTGGAATTTTATCAAGAACTATCTACATGCCATTGCGAATCAAATGACAGCTCAAACATAATTTTCGGAGAACACGCAAAAATTTTGACCTAAAGAGCACTTCTTGACTAGACTATATGTGCTTAAATGAGTAGGGTTATAGAACGAAAGATCGTATCGGTGGCAGTTCTGATGGGCTGAACTAAACCACACGATCCCTTTCTGACAATTATCACAAAAAGGCAGCTCTTGATATGACAGCTCCCAAAATATCGAACTATTCAGAACGAAACCTCCACCTGTATAATCACAAAGTCGTCAGTGGATTTCACGTGCCCTGATCTTAGTTGTCGAATGTGTTACCTCCTTTAAATTCTGTGCGAACAGAACACTTATTTAATATTTCTGGCAAACTATACTTAAATTCCAATTCCGCTTTCCTGATTGAGAAAGGCGGCAATTAAAACGTTTATTCGTTGAATAGATCACGTCCACAACGCAGATGAACGGAGTATCAACTGAAATTAGCATATTCATGACGAGTCTGGATAATCCAATTCATTTCAACCACTTGGGAAACCGGCAGGGTCTTGAAAGGGATAACAAGTACCCTCTTTGTTTTCTTCTCTGTGCAGTTATACAGACTTTTCGAAATAAAAGTAGTAAATTCCACTTGATTATGTGGAGGACGTTTAGCCTATACCGGATACTTAAAGCTCGTATTTACACAATTGTAGGCTTCGGATGCAGACAGGACTCTTCAGTTCAGAATACGGACAATTTCGAAATTAGCAGTGTCGAAAAGCAAGATGGGACGAATTCAGTAACTTAATATTGCGAAACATGACAACAGAGTGCGAAAATATTATAATTTCAGATACTTTATTCCACTTGAAATCCATCCATTAGACGTGAGGTTTTTTGAAAGCTTATTTGAATGTTCTACTGAATACTCATTCCGGTAAATGATTTTGAACTCCACTGAAAAAATTAACAGAAAGAGAATTCATAAGATGGACGGAATTCGTCAGAATGATTCAAAGATTCGTTATTAGGAAGAATGAGCAATCTGAGTATGAGGACTATGGAAGAAATCAAATTAAAATAGCTGAAATGAATTTGACTCTCTGTTATAAAACAGGATGACATGTAGGAGTATGAACACAGATCATATAATAATTCATAGATAGAATAATTATAGCATTCTGTGAAAACATAGAAGTACGATTCATTATTGAAATTTCGAAAAATCATATCTCCGAAAGTATTAGCTTGTTAGAGTTGAAACTGATATCAATGGATTTTTATGGAGAAACTGCATGTTGAAAAAAATTGAATTTGAAATTTGTAAGTTAAAAAAAAATATTTTTTTTCGTTACTCCTAAACCATCTGGCCTATTTTGCCCAAATATAAAATTTGAGGAGCTGAAAACCATGAACAAGTGGAAAGATATAAGATTCTCCGGAAATCTCAACATCTTCTTCTATTTACTTAGGAATTCTTATCTGCCATATTCATTATTCAACTGAATATTCTCCTAATGGCATAATATGAATATCATTGAACAGTACCTGCCACCGATCTTCATGAGGTCGCTTTGGCAGCTGCATCTGTAAGGGGTCCTACAGATGATTTTTTGATGATAATGCTCATCATATTAGAGCTCCCATGGAGTAATATGAGTAATCTGAAACTAGGAGCCCTATAATTTGCCAAATAGTCTACTAAACCAGGGAAAGGGAAGTTAAGGGAAAGGTTGTCCCTGGAATTGGAGCTCCATGAATTTTGATTAGATATTTCAATTAAATCACATATCTGTCTGTTCGTCTAGGGACATGATTACAATAATAATCTTATTATGGAGCAGAATACTCGATTAAGGATGAAATAACGCTTTATGTATGGAAATCAGGCCACATACGCCAAATTTGCTCACTTTGTTGAAGGTACGATATTTCATGCATGTAAGACATCCGCGATGAAATTTCGGGGAACGAATCTCGGCAACAAAGAGGTGAGGGGGGGGGCGACATCAAGACGGAACGTTCCTTAGCTTGAATAAATTTTTGCTAGAGCCGTATTATGTACAAGACATATCTTGGTTACTTTCAGGTGGGTAATTCTGAGGAACGGGGAATTCGAAATTTCAGCTACCACACCGATATCCGGTGGGGTGAAATGTCTCGAAAAACTGAGCATTCTTGTATTATAATTGTGCACAAAATTCATATCGTCTTGAATTGATGTTCATATTTCATGGGGCGAGATGATGTAATTAGTTTTAAAGAAGAAGAAGAAGAAGAAATAACAGAAAGACTATGTCCATGTCAACGATTGTGACGTTAGGGAGATCATTACTTGTTACGATCTACTATGATGTAGTCTGATGAAGTCGCCGTGTCGACGAAACGCGTCACAATATTAAATAAATTAGTGTGAATTTCCCTTGAGTTAAATCGTTTCTTTCTCTTCCAAACTCTGAAAAATATTTATTAAAACACTTTGCAATAGAACTAACCCAATTTGTTCTACTCTTGAAATTCGAAATAATGAAATTGATTTCATCAAACATTTCTTGAAGATAATGGATATCCGAGGCAATTCATAAATACATTAATCATGAATTTAGATAGAAGAGCAAATAATCAAGTACAACAGAATAATCAACAAGAACAGCAACACAATCTGTTGAATGTGATCCCTTATGTTCGTGGTCCTTCTGAAAAAATCAGAAGAATCGGTTCTAAGTTCAATGTAAGAACCGTCTTCAAAACACAAAATGATCTTAGCAACAACAAAATACAGGAGAAATATCAAGACCACTAGAAGTAAGAAAGTTGGAACATAAGAACAACTTGAGAAATAGAGACATACAGAAATCAAAAATAGCAGAACATGTATGTACAATTCAAGGAGATCACATGATGGATTGGAGTAATACAAAGATTCTGATGACAATATCTGATTACATTAAAAGGAAACTTAAGGAGTCAACTTGTATTTTGTTGTACAGAGGATGCAACTTTGCAAATTGCTCAATTGGTATTGACCATATTTGGCTGAATTTATTTATAAAGGATTTGGAACTTGGAAATTTCTATGCAAAGTAAAACTATGTTATTATGATTTTCAAATACTGTCAATGTGATAATTCTCGAATTTCAGAATAACTATCAACAAAATAATTCTGCATATTTTCGTTGATGTTCTTTCGTTTTTGTTTGTTAGGCAACATTGTTCGATTGATTGCTTCTGACAAATATCTTGTGTTTCTTACGCAGAAGCAAATCACAAAATAATTAATATTTTATTTTATAGATATTTTTCAGAGTTTGGGAGAGAAAACCCAGAAAGAAACCCTTCAATAATGAATATACCTCCCACACTATCCTTTAATGATTCCTTGAGTTAATTTGGAGTTGCATCAAGTAAGAGGTAGGGCTTCACACGAGAGAGAGATTTTTCTCGTCTCGTCTCGTCTCGTTCTCATCTCGTCTCGTTCTCATCTCGGGAAAGCAAGACGAGGCGAGACGAGACGTTTTGAAAAATATTATAGGCGATACCGAGACCACATACTGCGCAACTCGAGAGTCTCGTTAAATTTTTTTATGAAGTTTTCATTCGAACAATTAGGAAAGGTCTACGTGGAGAAAAATATATTTCACAAAATATCAACTCTTGTTACTATCTGTGAAATATTTTATTGCAAATTAAAATAATTTATCCTTGCAGATTTTCAGGCTTGTATGTAATTTTTTCAAGCTCGTAATTTTCTACCAGGAAGATCGACTTATTTATAGTGTCCGACCGAAACTGGTTTTTCAGCCGAAACCGAAACCGAAACCGAACTTTCGGCCAGGGTCTCAGTTTCGGCCGAAACCGAAACCGAAACCGAAACTTTATATTTCATACTGAAATCTACTGTATTTTTTACAATTTTATTTGCATATACATAAAAACAGTTAAGCAGTGTTAAATAAAATAAAACGAAAACTTTTTTGATATCTTTAATTATTATTTTGGTATTACCAAGTTAAAAAAATAATCAGTCGAAGTATACAGGGTAATTCCAAATCAGTTTCCGAGATATTTGAGTTCTGGTTCTGATGAAAAAGAATTAGTATGATTTTAAAGGGGATGTAAGAAGCAAATAGAGAAAAATAACGAATTCAATATTTTTTTGCTGCAAATGAGCTCGAAATTATTAATTCATTAAAAAATGTATTAAATTATGTTCCACCATTCCATATAGGCAAGCACATGCCGTCTTTCTGATATCTTCAGTTGTTATTTTCCGCCTGAAATTTACTCACGCTGTTTTTTGATACACATTCACTATTTTATATGCCGGGCATTCAAAAGGTTGCTTATAAAAAATCTGCTGAAACGAAACTAGTTATGCAATCTAACGAAATCTTTTATAGAATGAAGAAGGAACTTGGCAAGTTTTTAAAATAATTTTGGCATACAAAATTGTGAAATTCGAAAGTTGCAGACAATTTGATATTAGAAATTGATTTTTCATTTATTCATATACCACATTTCAAATCACACTAATTCTTTTTCAACCTCCTATACAAAATAGTTTCGATTTTTTCGTACATGTCATATCCTTTTCTGATGAAAATAAACCAAAATTATCATAAAATTCGGTCAACGTAGAAATAATTGACGAAATATGAACTAAGTTCAGAAATCTTTTAAAAATCACCCGAACTCCAAAAACTGTTGATTTTCGGTTAGTAATAAATATGTATTAAACAACAGCTAATGAGACATACTCCAAGTTTCACGTCTTATTTGGAATCACCCTATGTAATCTAATTAATAATCATTAAAGTGAATTCTCATGAATTCTCAGTCTTAACAAAGATAGATTACAATAACTTGTACGACAATTATGTATACCTACTTTTAACTCCTGGCTAAACGACCAGGATAATTCACGAATAGTCAAGTTTCGGCCTGGCCGAAAGTTTCGGCCATTTTGGGCCGAAACCGAAACTAAAGCCGAAACTAGATTTCTTGGCCGAAACTGGCCGAAACCGAAACCGAAACCGAACTTTCGGTCGGTCACTACTTATTTACTACCGATACATACAGTAAACTTTTCTTATATACGACTCGACCTTTTTCAACACCCACAGAAAACAATTAAATATGAAGAGTTTCCACTATTCCAATATATTTGGTCTATATTATACTTCGGCCGTTCTAGAAATACACGATTTTTCGAAAGATTATTAATTAATATGTTTGTTATGACCTTGCGATGATTGAGATTATTTTTTTAAGAAGAAATAGAAAAAGTGTCGTACAGAATTACTAAAGTCTTCCAAAGTTGATGTTTTTTCAAATGCATGATTTATTAGTCCGTTGAACCAATATGAAGTTATTGAACAACAATCCTGGTTTTTTAATGGATAGAGCAGAGGTGACCAGTTTTGAATGTACTCTCAAATGGAGGAAATCATTGTGACGGCACCACTAATTTTTTTCTCTTCCAATGAATGTATTTGGAGATGAAACGTCATTCGATTGTTTTTTTTTTTGATGAATTTGCGTAGTACACGACCAAAATGATAAACATACTCATTGGAATCGATGGTATAATTCATTTTAAGCATTTCATTATTCACAAATTCCCAGTTGTATCGAACGAAATTCACTGTTTTGATTGTATGATTAATAACACGAACGATATGATCCTCACCTCTGTATATTTTCCCTCATTCCGGGATTGCAGTCAACGCTATACATGGAAATGTAATACGTGAATTAATCTCCCCTAGGTGATAAATTACATTTTATTTCATTCAATGTTTTTTCGCTGAATAATAAGCGATGCCGACGTATGGAACCCAAGAACAGTCACGCGATAGTCATATTTATATTAGTTTTGGGAACATTTCTTTCTGTACAACATTCAATCATAAGTAGGGGAAGTGTGAAAATCACGAAGGCACACGAGACAGACATAGAGCATTTAGAATGTGATTTCGAGAACGAATCGTAGACACCCTGCTTATTCACCATTGAGTAAATTCATTTTTGGCGCTCTAGTTCCTCGGAACTGAGTGCTTATCAATTTGCCCAAATGTCTGTAATTTTCGAATTTTTGGCTGAAAATGGTCTCAAACGATTTGGTTCGACTCACTGATCAAGAATCCAAGGTCGAAATCGATTCTGCCCGGCCGGCCGGCCGTACGCACGATAACTCTCGAACGAAAAGAGTTAGAGGATTGAAATTTGCAAGGTGGGTTTGGAGCGTCAATATCTCGGACAAGTTCGTTAATGGGCGAAATCCATCAAGCGATTTCGGAGATATGGCCAATTTTAGTAAAAATATTTTTTATGAATATTTCCGAAACCGATCCCCCGATCTATCTGAAATTTAGCATAAAAGTGAAGAATCATGACCTTTATATGTATGTGAAGTTTTGTATTGACCAGGTTACCGAAAAGTGTAAAAAAAAAAATTGAAATTAAAAAAAAAAATTCTACATTAACTTTCGAACGGAATGAGCGAGGCAGTTGAAATTTTCAGAGTAGGTTAGGGAGATGAATATCTCGGTTGAGTTCGTGATTGGGAAAAAGAGGCCGAATGGTTTCGGAGTAACGAAAAAAAATTTTTTTGTCAAGTAACAAATTTCAAATTCAATTTTCATTTAAGATGCAGTTTCACCATAAAAATCCATTGATATCATTTTCAACTCCAACAAGCTTATACTTTCGGAGATATGATTTTTCTAAATTTCAATAATGAATCGTACTTCTATGTTTTCACAGAATGGTATAATTATTCTATCTAAGCTTTATTATATGATCTGTGTTCATACTCGTACATGTCATCCTGTTCTATAAGAGAGAGTCAAATTCATTTCAGCTATTTTGATTTGATTTCTTCCATGATGCAATTCTCATTCTCAGATTGCTCATTTAATCTTGATAAATAAAATATTATTTGAATTGAATTTCCTTTATGATGCAGTTCTATCATAAGAATACATTGATATAATTCTCAACTCTGAGAAACCAATACTTTCGGAGATATAATTGGTCTGTTTGAACTAGAGCGCTAGAAAGCTCCTGTCCACAGGGCTTGAACCAATTTTTCATTGCACAAAGAGTTGAGTGTCAACAAAGGAACGCATTCCAGCGCTGGTGCTACGAGCAACAAATAAACATTTGTCGAGGGATTGAAGAATGGCAACTTCTTGGGATACATTGACCAAAAAAGCTGATCGATAAGGACCGGGATTTTTTAAGAGCAACCTAAATAAGGGCATTGAATTCTACACGACTGGAATGGCAGAGTTGGAATGGCTTTCTGATAACCGTGACAAATATAAACGAAGTAAAGAAATGAATATTTATGCGATTACTTTCTCCGTTTCTTTGTAACTTATTACGGCCTGCTCAGTTCAGTGTAGCGACGTTAAAGCACGAAAGGCTATTAATAGAACTGGTTAATTTGAGTGAGGAACGAAAAGTTGTAACGAATGTTCAGGAAAACTGTTAACTCTACGGAGCTTTTCACCGACCAAATTTACAACCTTCTTCAGCTCCATAGATGAATGGGGCCGACGAAAACTGTTTGTTATGTCTCATAACCATTCTTTCAGGGTTATTCATAAACTTTGCATTTCTATCTTCCCCCAGACATCGGATTATTATTAGTTTAAATTATAGACTTTGGAGATCGAGCAACAAAAAATTCACATATAAAATGAAATCATTCTTAAAAAGTGGGAAAGCCCTGTGGACAGGAGCTTTGGCACTCTGCCCAAATTCATAGGCAGAGTTGTCACCCATCCAGGTGCTGAACTCGCCCAAATCTGCTTAGCTCCAGGAAAAAAAAATAATATTTCCAAGAATTTAAATCCGACAGTGGAAACAAGCGTTCAAGAAAAACTGGTACACTCTTTGGCCGAGAATAGTTTCAAACGATTAGTTTCAACTCACGTACATACATTCACTGTTGGTTCGAAAATGAACGGAGCAGTGTTTGCGGTGGCATAAGGTCCCATTCAAATACATTCATCCACTATTGGTTCGAAAATGAACATAATTGTGTGGCGTATGGCGTCTATTCAAATAAATAATTTAACTGTTGGTTCGAAAACAAACAGTGCTGTGTTTGTGGTAGCATAAGGGCCCATTCGAGTATGCATTACATGACACCTCTTACGGTTGAGTATCGCCGGCAATGATTACAGTGGTCCAGAGAACGTCAACATTGAAATGTGGAATGGCATCAGGTCGTCCTTCCTGATGAATCTCGATTCTCCTTTGGCGCGCATGATGGCCGAAGAAGGGTTAGACGACGTCGGGGAGAAAGACGTGAACCACAGTTTGATATTGAGCGTCATGTACATTGGACAGTAGGCGTTATGGTATGGTGTGCTATTGCACATGCAAGTAGGTCACCTTTAGTCTTTATTCGAGGTAATATGACAGCGCTGGATTACCTTCAAGAAATAGCGGAGCCATATGTTCTCCCTTACATTAACCGGCTCGAGAATCCAATATTTCAGCAAGATTATGCTCTACCTCATGCTGCCAGTGTTAGTTTAAACTTATTCGAAGCGACCCATGTGAATATTTTGCCATGGCCGCCCAGATCACCCGATCTCTCGCCCATAGAGCATGTTTGGGACATTATGGGTAGAAGGCTTGGAAATGTATCCCAGCCTTCACGGACTTTGGCGACTCTGATACATGAACCACAGGTAGCTTGGATAGTTTCCCTCAAGAAGAAATAGACCATCTTATTGCATCAATGGCAAGACGTGTTGGGGATTGTATAGATAATCGCGGTGGACGAACACATCATTAACAAATTACTCCTTGCTATACTATCTATGTTTTACCAAAAATAAATTAAAATGTAAACAGCTCCTTCTGGGTGTTGCAGTTTCTTTGTCAGTCAGTATACTCAGAGTTTTTCTCCAGCGTTTCATCCGTCCGCATTATTCGGATAATCGACGTAACCGCATTTCTTATCAAGAGTAATAGGGTCTAATTGGGCCAGACATCATGAACACGACAAAACCATAAAGGTTCCTAGTGTACCGGAAAATTCTGACGCGAACGGTTCGTATCGCGGGCGAAATTAAAAGGTATAAAAAGCGAATTTTAGCGGAATGACTCCGCCGAGTGCCACGTTCTACTTGGTCAAAACCAACACCAGAGGGAAGTGGATTTTTTCATTGGCGATGCCAGCATCCGTGCAAATGTCACTTTCGAGGTGAAGCTCAGCTGCATAATGGATGGGCTAATTTAGGGAGAGATGGTCCCGAAAATACGGCTTGTCCGACAAACAACAACGAGCAGGAAAACACGTACTGCTGTTATCGTTTGCTATTTCTATGACGAAGAATATTTTACATCAATGAAAATGGGGATAAACCCGTCTCATCTTTTTTCACACAATATTTATTGCTCCATATGTCCAATCCAGTGGTATTACGAATGTATATCCGCAGGGTTTTCTTGGCTGAAATTAATTTCCGAAATACATTCTGTGCGCGAATGCTGAACAGAATCGCCGAAATTTGGGGTGCAATCGATAGAATAAACGACGTGGAATCTCAATTCTTTTATTTCCATATCGTCAGTGAAAAGTACACCTGCTAACTCCATTTAAAACAATTTTGCAGTAGAGCATTTTAACTGCACAGAAATTGAAATAACCAAGTTTCTACCGAAAATTGATATAGACTCCGAAACGTTACGATATAGTTGTTTCTTCGTTGTTGTTTGTTAGGAAACATTGTTCGATTGATTGCTTCTGACAAATATCTTGTGCTTCTTACGCAGAAGCAAATCACAAAATGATTAATTTTTTCTTTTATAGATATTTTTCAGAATTTGGGAGAGAAAACCCAAAAAGAAACCATTTAAAAATTAATATACCTCCCACAGTCAGGATTACTTACAATCTTTGATATCATCGTCTTCAGTTAATGTACTCGGCTCAAGAGTTTGATGGCTATTGAAAACAAATTTCCAATACACACAGCATTTCCCGAAAAATATTGATAATCTGAAAGTTCTCATTATTCGACTGGATTTTCCATCCTAAAACTTTAAAACATTATTCAAAAAGTGCGTTTGTCTCCTTGCTAGTACTTTTCTGAACGACCGAAACGGAGAAATTATCTTGATATAACAACAAAGCTAAAGAATTTATGGTGGAAAGATTCGACATCCTAGTCCACGAATGACATCAAGAATGGTATTGTTGGATTTATGTGACGAATGGAGTTAATCGAGAGAACAATAAACCATTAGGGAAAGTTCCGTTACAACGATCCTTTTCGTGTTCAACACAAGTCGCTAGATTTAAGACTGAACTGAAAAATGAAGGCAACGAAAGCTATATCTGTCATCAGTATTTCAGGAAACGATCACTTAGATAGAAAAAATAGGTTTTATAATCGACCATTAGTAAATGAGGATTTATTCAATTCAATTTTCACAGATCTACAACAATTATTTAAATTTCAAATGTACTATGACGTCCACGACCATATCAGTTGGCATCTCAATATAAAGGATGATAGTCTCAGTTGATAAAAGCTTCCAACTCCAAATTATCAAAGAACATTTATTACTACCTTTACAATACGCGTATGGTCTAAGGAACAGCATGCTATCGTTTTCCCAACTGTTTGTAATTTTCGAAATTTTGGCTGAAAAGGGTATGAAACGATTTCCATACTGTCCGGCCATCCGTTGCCATGATAACTTTCGAAGGAAAATAGATAGCGGTCTGCAATTTTCAGGGTAAGTTGTGCATCGGAATGCGACTGTAAAGTTCATTAATGGGCCTAATCCGCCTATTGGTTTCAGAGCTATACCCATCTGAAATATGATTTCTGCAATAACTCAAAAAATACAGATCTGATTGAATACTAAATCATTCAAAACACAATCACATATACATATTTCTTTTCCCTGGGAAAACAAAACATCGATAAGGTCATGACTAAATTATCCGAAAACCTGTCCGTCATATTCCCATATTTCATGGTATTCACAAAGGTCGTTCTGATCACTGAATCAGTTGACCTTCACCCAGATATATTTGCAGAAATTGCCTCTTTCACTTCTATTCATTCATTGTACATACTGCAGGAATTATTGTTATGTACTTCGAATATCCAGAAGTATAATGAAAAATTGGCGAAAAGTCGATCGTACTGAAGTTCGGTATTCCATCGTAAAATGGCGAATTGAAGGTATGTGAGGAATTTCAGGGAAATTTTGAAAAAATTTTTTTTATTTTTTTTCTACTGATACGATCGTTATAAGATTCCACATATTACTCGGCATTCCACAAGTAATTCCAAGTTTAAATTGAGTCAGATTCGTATTTTTCGAGTTATTGAGCAAATAACAAAAAAAAATCAGATGAGGATAGTATACTATATATTGTTGTAGGTGGTAACGTTGCACTGCGACCTTAAGGTCTATTGTGCCCCCCGTCAGAGCTGCCGATGTCATCACCATCTACAGCTCGCCTTCCAGTTCCAGAGTTCTGATGAACTCCAGAATCTGGGATGGCTTCAAGGAGGCTACGTCTTCTTTCCTTCAGATTTCTTTCCCAAAGCATTCCTTGTGTTGGTTTGAGATGGTCAGGGATTCCGTTATCAGGTGATCAGGAGTTTCATCCTCCTCCCAACAGAATCTGCACTCGTCAGTCTCTGCTAGCCCTAATCTCATCATAGCTTCCTAAGGCCACAGTGCCCTGTGAGGAAACCAGTGAGGAGGTGCAGCGTGTTCTTACTGAGGTCCAAATATTTCTTGGATATGACAGTATCAAAGTTCCGGAGGAATTTCTTGCAGTGATACATTCCGGGGAGAGATCTCCAACAAATACCTCTTTCAGTTTCTTCTTTAATCCGAAATTCACTTTTGTAGGTGTATTTACCAACCCCACAGTAGGGTTCCGGGCCTGTAATGGGGGTGTGTGCTCCTTTCTTGGTAAGTGTTGTGGCCTCCTCATTTCCTATGATTCCCGCGTGACCAGGAACCCAGACCAAGGAGACCCTGTTGTTCTTGCCTACTTCATTGAGTTTTCTTCGGCACTCCCATATTAGCTTTGGACTCGATAACATGGGAGCTCAGAGCTCTAATAGCAGCTTGACTGTCAGAGTGGATTGCTATATCACATCTCTGATTGTTTCTTTCTAGGTTGATTTCCACGCACCTTTTTATTCCAAATACTTTTATAATAATGAAAATATGAAGGACCCGATTGGCAGGAACGCTCTGGACTTGTTGATTTATCCAAATACTTTTGCCTGAAAGATGCAGATGAGGATAACTCCAAAATCGTTTGGACGATTAAGTCCATTAATGAAATTAACCGTCGCATTCGCATTAGCAATCTATGCTGGAATTTTCAAGTTGCTATACCTTTCCGTTCGAAAGTTATTGTGGCAACGGTCGGCCAGCCGACCAGAATCAAATTTGACCTCGAATTCTTTGTCAGTGAGTCGAACGTAATCGTTTGAGACCATTTTCGGCAAAAAATTCGAAAATTACACACATTTGGGCAGAAAAATATCACGCTACAACATCCTAGCAACGCAAATATCATCAGTGGAAATGAAGTCGGAGTTCCCTTTTTTTTCAAGCTCAAACGTGTAATCAACACTCACCAAGAGAAAGGAACAAGATGAAATGAAGTCATTTTCGCATTGAAAAGATGCCAGCAAGACGGATTTATAACAATGCATAGTTCCTTATTTCTTTCCAGAGTTCAACGACGATATCGCTTGAGAATTGACATCAATTTCAATATCTTCGAAAATGTCCTTTACGGCACTTCCGATATTGGTCCTGCGAAACTCGGGAATTGTTATCGAGTTCAATGAAAATTTTAGTTCTCCTCTTTGTAATTCATCTAGAAGTTTCGACTGACGAACGGGGGGAAAAATAATGACTCTTTCCGAGAGTGGAGTAAGATGGTCAACCGCAATTGAAGTTGAGCAAACAAACCACGGTTGATTCTAGTTCAGGTTTGTCAAAGACGACTTTAGAGTTCGCGATTTTCGATGCATGCAATAATAATTGCATACAGCTTTAGGATGACTTTAAACGACATAGGGGCAACATTATACGACATAATAAGTTGACATTTGTTCCGTGATGGTGCTTTTTGTTGGCGCCGTGTGTTACGCGATACCATATTTAGCGGTAGAGTTCAAAGTTCAGACGTTTTGTATGATATGTTTTATAGCAGGGGTGGCCAACTTGATGAGACCCAAAATCTACTATTTACTGACAAAACTCAGCGCGATCTACCAATATAGATATATAGATCTGTAATTGTAGAAAATTTAAATGAAATTCGATGCTGTCTGCCTCACCGCGATCGACTGAACTTATAGCTACGATCGACCAGTCGATCGCTATCGACCGGTTGGCCACCCCTGTTTTATAGCGTACCGTACTCAAAAAGTTCGTAATTTTAATTCCAAGCAATTGATATTTTAGTAATTTTGGGTCGCCGGTGCATTATACAGTGCGCGTCAAAATTAGGGAACAAATTAATTTCCTCAGAAGAAAAATATTTGGACAGAATATATATATATCCGGACAGAATCGATTTCGACCACAAATTTTTGATCAGTGAGTCGAACCAAATCGTTCGAGACCATTTTCAGCCAAAAATTCGTAAATTACAGACATTTGGGCAAATTGATAAGCACTCTATTCCGAGGAACAAGAGCGCCAAAAAGAAAAATGTTTTCTTGAAATTTTCTGCACGCCTGTAAAGAAGATACAAAGACCTTGCCAAAAAAGTACCACAGGACCCACTTTCCCTATTCAAAAAATTTAGAGGGTTGATGGGGATGGCACAGGGTGCAACAAAAATGCATAAAAATTTGGTAAAAGTGAAACAAAAATTGACCTGTTCTGGATTAAGATGCCAAATATTTTTCTTCTGAGAAAATGAATTTGTTCCATAATTTTGACACGCACTGTATATCGTTCTCTTTAATTCAAATTATATTTTGTTCCCTTTAATTAGCTTCGAAGTTAAATCTTAATAAAATTGACAACCCCCAAATGAATAACTCCCTGACAAGAATGGGTGCTCTAATTGAAATTCGGAACAATTCCACAATATCGGTCACAACAAAATGCAACTCTACATTTCAGCTACAAAATCAGAGTATGTTCGAGAAACAGACGAATTCTATTTCATCTTCAATTTCATAGCTTGTGGATTCAATAAAAGCTCGGATAATTCAAATATTGAAAGCATATAAAACAAAATGGGCCAGAGGAAATGTATACTTACTAACGAATAGAAAACGAGAAAACATTATATTTCCCCGATTCCTGCTCAATTTCTCAAACCAGCAGCGATCTCATTCTTCGAGGAATATTAGTTTCTGCTGATGGAATGGACGAAGAAGGTTATAGTATAAATTCGGAATGCCAGTCGAACAGAAGAGAACACTTGGGAAGAACTATTCGTAATCTTTATCTAATTACGAAACCCTGTGCCATTAGTTTGTTGCGAACAATATCTCACCGCATCGGTAGATAGGTTTTACTTTAATGTTGGAAATAAATTGTTGAACCTTATACATGTTCTTTCCTGCTTCTGCTGCGAAACAAAGCACCTAGATGAAATATGAAAGCTCTTTCACTCGAACATAAACCTGACTGAAAATTTTACAGGCGCTCGGTATTCGTTGCTCGTAAGTTTTCAATATGAAACTTTCGTCGAAGTGTGTTTGTATTTTTTCACCAGGCATTTGAATCATTTCGAGGCATAATAAGATAGATCTAAGCGTTATCGTGAATATCGCGTTATGTCGGAAATGAAAATATTAATCTGGAACTCTTCGATTTTCAGGAGGAAACGAAATATGGGCTGGAAACTACTTATCTCAACTACTATACGGAATGATTCCAAATTCAATGCGACGAATAAATGCGTATAGATGTCATTGATACGACAATGAGTTTCGCATATTAGCGTTATATGTAAACGGTAATTTATTTGAATCCTAAAGTTTTTACGATATCGAACAGATCTAATATGCCCGGAGATTTAAGGAGCTATAGAAAACCTCCATTTTTTTCAGCACTATGTGATAAAATAGAGCTTCAAATCCCTTCTAGTGCTCTTGTTATTTTGAAACTATTTGAAGTTTTTCAACTCCTACAATTTTCAAACATAAATATACCTGATACAAATCAAATGTAATACGCACATAAAGAATTCATTTGGGTGGAATAATTTCAGGTTAAAAACAGTGTTATAGAAGATGATGGCTTCGAGACTAATTTCTGAAACCACCCATTATTCAGTTGTTGAGCCATTCTCGTGTAAGCCCCAAGTGTTTCGCCACCGAAGCAGCAAGATTGCGCTGTATGGTGTTTAACTGAATTCAACGAGGGTAGGGTATACTTTTCATGAGACCCCTATAATCAGGCCCTTATCTACACGATCTTCCCGAAATTGATTGGATTCGGGGGTGTTTATACTCGGGTAACATGCTAAACGATATTTCAATTGAAGTAACTGCTCATTCATGACATAACCGAAAACCTGCCATGAATAAGGCGTTATCACTACCCATGATTGTATTATGCAAACAGCAAGATTTTTTTTTATTATAGGTTATTGAATATTCTTTATATCAAGATTGCGAAAACAGTAAAATTAACACAATTCAAATAACATCGACTATAGATGGCAACATCGTGTAAGGTCAGTAATTTTGTTAGTACAATATTTAATTTATGAGTATTTGGAATAAATTCTATACATATTTTTCAGTTTTATATTCTGTGGGTGGAAACTAGAAAATACTTATTTATAGATTCCCTAACTCCTATCGCATTATTATTAAGCTGCTATACTTCGGTGACGTTGCCTTTCATATTAAAATATTTTAAATGCACCGAAATCAAGGTGTAATGATCAATATGTCACATAACCTGTAGTTCTAACTACCGATAACTCTTAATGTTCCGTAAATATACCTAGCCTATCCATCTAATGAGGACATGAAAATATAAAATGAATGAATTGAAATTATCAATTTGTGATCGTTAAATAATTTATCATCAACTTCACTTTCAGAAAAATAATCTGGATATGTTACCAGACTTTCAACTTTATGCCATGAGAACGACTTGATAGCAAGCAGTAATCTCATTGTTAAAATTGTTGTACATTTCCAGAAACCTATTGAAATCTATTCACCAGGCTAAAATTCATAACGCAATAAACTGGTTCAATGAATCGTGGTTGAATTTGTTAATTATTATCTGCAGAGGTAATCTATCTCATGGCCCATGAAGCCATACTCAGAATATCTAGGAAAGGAACAGGTAATGAGAGTATTAAAAACCAGAAAGCCTGGTCCTCTCTTACCAGGTACATTTCATCAGCCAATCTTCCTAGTGACGAAATTATCAAGAAAGTAAGCATCGAAAAGAACTTCACTACGATGCTCGGTAGGAAAAAAGACTGGGACTGGGAGTCCACCACCCAAGCTCTTAAAAAAAAGCCATTAAATGGTACACAGATGGTTCAAAAACCACAACAGGAGCTGGCGCTGGAGTATATGGGCCAGGCACCAAATGCTCACTATCGCTAGGCTCCTATCCGAGCATCTTTCAGGCAGAAGTACTTGCAATAGAAAGATGCGTGGAAATGAACCTAGAAATAAACTATCAGAGATGTGATATAGCAATCCACTGTGACAGTCAAGCTGCTATTAAAGCTCTGAGCTCCCATGTTGTCGAGTCCAAGGTAATATGGGAGTGCCGAAGAAAACTCAATGAAGTAGACAAGAACAACAGGGTGTCCCAAGTCTGGGTTCCTGGTCACGCGGGAATTGAAGGAAATGAGGAGGCCAACACACTTTCCAAGAAAGGAGCACAAACCCCCTTTATTGGCCTGGAACTCTACTGTGGGGTTGGTAGATACACCTACGAAAGTGAATTTCACATGAAATAAGAATCTGAAAGAGGTATATTCTGGAGATCTCTCCCCGGAATGTATCACTCCAAGAAATTCCTCCGAAATTTAGATACTGTCAGATACTTGGACCTCAGTAAGAACACGCTGCACCTGGTTTCCTCTCAGGGCACTGCGGTATTAGGAAGCATATGATGAGACTAGGGCTAGCAGAAACTGACGAGTGCAGATTCTGTTAGGAGGACGATGGAACACCTGATCACCTGATAACGGAATGCCTCACCATCTCAAACCAACGCAAGGAATGCTTGGGGCAAGAAATTTTCAGGAGCGAAGACGTAGCTTCCTTGAAGCCATCCCAGATACTGCAGAGGTCCGGACCTGGAAGGCGACCTGTATATGGTGATGACATCGACAGCTCCGACGGGGGCACAATAGACCTAAAGGTCGCAGTGCAATCGTGATATATCAATCTGTAATACTTTTCTTCTGGAATTCTACCTACTGCACTATTTCCGACCATAATTTTAGAAAGGCTATTAGAGAACCACCCTTCTCGAAAAAAGTTTTCTTGATCTGCTTCGATGGTCGATTTTCATGTCAAGTTCCCTTTTTAGATATTTGTTAGATGATTAATAAATAACTTTCGGATTGACGGTATGCTCCATAAGAGCGTATGCAAATTTCCAATTGCCTCCCTCCTCACACAAATATAACTGCAGATCTTCGAAATATAGGAGAACCAGAACCGTTCATCTTGCTCGTGACCTCCTTAACAATGCTCCCCATTATTTTCGCGTTGTTCTCCCGCTGTGTTCCCTCTGCCGCCATACATCTCCGCACATGTCCTTGTCATGTGCAACAAATTAGGCCACAGAAAAATTTACGCTCGCGTTATGGTTTGGATTGTTTGTCTTCCGTGTCCTCGCACAAGCAGATATCAGCTGGATGATTCAAGACGATACCAAATGGGATTTTGTTCGGTGTTACGGGCTAAGAAACGATATGGCATGGATATATCACGGTGGAAAACAATTACGAAACTTTTTCTCTCTCGATGATATCCTTTTCGACACTGAACATGTACACGATTTAATGAACAGCTTATATTATCTATATACTACCGGATGACTGGTACGAAGTGTCACAAATTTCATCGAAATTAAAAATAGAAATCTTCTGAACATGTTCTAACTTCGATATAATGAATTAACTTACTTAATTGGGGTACTCATGTGAAAGGCCGCATAGAACAGGAAAAAAATAATCATTAATAAGACGTGGAAGAGGCATTATTTGCTCTCAATATCAGCCTCAACTCACTTCTTCGTTCCAGAAATTTATCAACTCTAGCGACAGTTTGGGAATGACGAAAGAAGTCGCAAGTCGCTCGACTTAACGCTACGGAAAAGTTCCCAGAATTTATATTGGATGTTAAGAATTGAAGCACTGCTAATAATTGATCACGACAGGAAGTTATTGTCTCGAAAATTAAAACTCCCATTTTGCGCTCGGATATTATACCTTGCCAATTAGGGAACTTTGTTAATTAGCTGAGAGCTGCAGCGTATTTTTCATTCATAGTTTGTTGGATTAGTTGAATCATTAGATTATATCCTAGAACCGATAATATTTCCGGAAAAGAAGGAGGAAACCGTTTCGAACTTGGATAATGTACAAGGTGATGAGGAAATCGAGAATTCATGGGAAAATGAGAGTTTTCTTGCTCTTTTAGATGACCGGAAACATTAATTATATTACGACAATAAGTCGTTCGATAAAGTACCAAAGGGCCTACAATTTCACCCTCTCTGAGTGTTAATGCAAGGTCACACCTAAGGGTGATCTGATGAATACAGATATAAATTCTTACCCTCCGTTGTTATTATTAAATATTGAATTATACATGGATATCCCTTACCGGATACTCGGATATTAATTCGCCTTTATGTATGTATTAAACTAACCCAGTGTCATCATTATTCCACAGGGAGTGGCCCAAACAATTTGCTCCTTCTCAGCACTTTCCTTCTCTATGCTTTCAACAAACATAATTCCGCTGTGGTTCTTATGAGCCAGTTTTATTGTCTTAATTACAAGCTTTATGATAGGATTAGGTTCCGACCTTATCCATATTGTCTGAGTTCTATTTATTCAGGTAATCATCTCTTAGGGAATGTAGGTATCCGTACAGTGTCTACCCTCCCTTACTTCCTTCTGCCCTGCGATTTCAACGGGAAGACAAAGATCAATTTTCGAACCACGTGCCGTCTACCATTACCGCAAATTAGCTCTTGTATAAAGTGAGTTTTATCATCTCGAAAACGACCACATATAGATTTGTTTACACTATGTAGTAATTAGTTTGGAAAAGCTTGACTTGCTATGGAGACGATAACACTATGTCTGAGCATGATTGATGAAGCGGCTGTCTCAAAATACAAGGTGTATCGTAAACATTTTGAAATATGCCCCGTATTTAACATATTCATAATTAAAGTCTGCAGACATTTTTGATTTAATTCAAAATCGAATAAAGAAACTTTGTTAAGGTTCGTTATTCTATATGATTCAAAATGTTAACTGTCAAAAGTTTAGTGATGCCAATTGTATATTGTTGTAGGGGGTAAAGTTACACTGCGACCCTAAGGTCTATTGTGACCCCCCGTCAGAGCTGTTGATGTCATCACTATCCAAAGCTCGCCTTCCAGTTACAGAGTTCTGATGAACGTCTTTGCTCCTGCAGATTTCTTGCCCAAAGCATTCCTTGCGTTGGTTTGAGATGGCGAGGCATTCCGTAATCAGGTAATCAGGAATTTCATCCTCCTCCCAACAGAATCTGCACTCGTCAGTTTCTGCTAGCCCTAATCTCATCATATGCGTCGTAAGGCCGCAGTGCCCTGCGAGGAAACCATTGAGGAGCTGCAGCGTATTCTTACTAAGGTCCATATATTTCTTGGAACCGACAGTGTCAAAGTTCTGGACGATTTTTTTGGAGTGATACAATTCGAGCAGAGATTTCCAGCAAATACCTCTTTCATTTTCTTCTCTCATCCGAAATTCACTTTGTAGGTGTATCTACCAACCCCACAGTAGGGTTCCGGGCCAATAAAGGGGGTTTGTGCTCCTTTCTTGGCAAGTGTGTTGGCCTCCTCATTTCCTTTAGTTCCCGCGTGACCAGGAACTCAGACCAAGGAGACCCTATTGTTCTTGCCTACTTCAGTGAGTTTTCTTCGGCACACCCATATTAGCTTGGACTCGATAACCTGGGAGCTTAGAGCTCGACTGTCAGAGTAGATTGCTATATCACATCTTTGATTCTTTCTAGGTTTATTTCCACGCATGTTTCTATTGGAAGCACTTCTGCCTGAAAGATGCTCGGATAGGAGCCTAGCGATAGTGAGCATTTGGTGTCTGGCCCATATACTCCAGCGCCAGCTCCTGTAGTGGTTTTTGAACCGTCTGTGTACCATTTAATGGTATTTCTACTAAGAACTTGGGTGGAGGATTCCCTGTCCCAGACTATTTTCCTCCCGAGCATCGGAGTGAAGTTTTTTCGATGCTTACTACGATGCGTTTTTGGTAAAAATTGGAGTGAAATTATAACAATTGATTATTGGAATTTTAGTTCCCACAGAAAATGCGACGCACCAATATGTTTTTTTACGTGACAAGTTTCGATCTTTATGACCCCTCCCCTCCACTTCCTTCTACCTCCATGCGTAAATCAGCAGCATAACCTCAAATTTTCAACCGAATACGGAACAATATTTTTTGTTCTGGCACATAAGAATTCCATCATTCAAAATCAATTCAAAATGTGGGACTACAGGTTAAAGACCTGCAATCAGCGAGGCTCCAAAAATCGATATAACGCATCAATTATTCATGGATTACAAATGCTGAAAAATTAAGTTAGGAGAGTTCATTAGGGAGCATTTCTCTGTTCAATTCCTCATTGTTTAGGTTCGAACCAGTTGATTTTTCCTCTTCCTTCATTCGTATACTGAAGTATTAAAAGCCAATAGTCAATTATAGAAATTCTTCTTTGCTGAATTCCTATAATCAGTTTTCAAAAGTTTGTTCACTTTTTGCTTACTTACTAGTGAATTCTATATAAATATACAATACCTGCTGAAGATGTTGTAGTCGGAACATATTGTGCCAAATAAAAATTTCCCTCATTTTATTCCGATATAATGTTCAGGATGTATCAGCACATCATCATTCGAAAGTGACACAATTTCAATGTGAAGCAGTCGGAGATAGAAATATGTTAATATATGTATAACTATATCCACGATTTCCCTTTCGGTCAACTCCATCATCGACTTCCTTTACCGCTTTCAAATTTTGATAGCTTCATTAATTGATGTGCTGGTTGAATTCCTAATTAACGTCACAGGATTCCTAGTGATACATTCGACTTGTGACCTCTCAGACTACATACAATTGGAGTTCAAGTTACGATTCCGATGAGTTGAAGAAGTCTGATGTCCAAAGGATTATCATTCGTTTCAACTGATTATACAGGGTGTCCCAAAAATACCACGCGAAAGTGACACTGGAGATAGATTGGCATTAGGTCTATCAAATAGCATCAACATGACCTCACTAAAAGTCCGCTGGTTTTCGAGATATCGCCACTTTTGTGTATTTTTTAAAAATCTCCAGTTTTCGTTCTTTTATCGCCTAGCATTGCTAGAAATTACTTCAAACTCATGTTTTTTTTTACCTAGGCTATCCTGAATAGTTGCTTTAAACAATGAAGTAATAACTTCACGTTAACTTAAGTTTGACTGACTGCTGTGAAAAAAAATTATATCAGACTGAATTGACAAATAATCGCAAAAACTGGTCCATTTCATGCCCTTTTCAAAATGATAAAACACTACCAATTTTTTTAAATCAGAACCAGAATTGCTACTTATTAAAAAAAACCAAAACCCTTATCGGCTATCTCGCTCCCACATTCATTGTTTTGTAACATGGAAACCGGTCCGACTTTCACAGACTAGGGGTCTTCGAATAGTCTAGACCAGGGGTCACCAAATGGCGGACCGCGGTCAGGATGCGGATCGCGAACCTTTTTTTTGCGGACCATTTTTCCAGAAAACATGTATTCTTGATTAAAAAAATTCAGATAACTTTTCGTTTTATTTACTAATTATAGATATTGGATTTAGATTAACTGCTAGTCAAATTCTTATGCCATCATAATGCTATCAACGACCCGCGACAGATATACAGATTTTGTGAACGGACCTCCAATGAAACTAATTGGTGACCCCTGGGTTAGATACTAGAGAAAACTTTTTGGCGTTTGACGGATTTACTCATTTCCTAATATTTTCCGAACGGATAGAGATACAGAGGAAATAGATACATAAATCTAAACGTCGTCCACCGACCAATCACCATTTGGATATCGAGATGTGAAAATCATAGATTTCGGACAGAAGAATTTTCCTTCGATTCCGGGTCAAAAATATTTCTAAGTGCCGACCCAAAAAATTTTTTTCATGGTATATCGATACGGAGCTCGTGTCTAGTTAAATCGAGGTCGCTGATAACGAATATGCAATTAGTTTTTGCCTAAGTGGCGTACTTTGGAAAAATTTTCACTTAGAGTGAAAAAATGGACGATAATAGGTCAATTTTGGAAGTTCACACCGCCCAAAAAAATCGGAGTAAGGTGTTGTTGATTTTTGCCCTCATATATGGATCCTTTATCTACTGAATAATCCAAACAGAAAATGTCCAGGCCGTACTATTCGGAAATTATGATTTTTTTCCCAAGGGTCTGTTTTTCGGAAAATTCATTTCGCGGTATTTCCGCGGAAAATTCTCTAATGAAAAATCCGATAATATATTTGTAATCTACGGTCCCGAATTAGTAAATGACGTAATTTGCATCGAAATCGGAGACCGGTCGAATTTTGGCAATTTTTTAATACATTAGCCTTAAAAAAATCCCATTTTTCGAGAAAAAATTTTTGACGCAAAACTATGAAACGGTTACTTATTCTTATAGATTTGGGGCCGTAGATTCCGAATCTACCATCAGATATTTATTAAAAAATTTTCCGAGGAAATATCGGGGAAAGAATTTTCCGAAAAATAGACCCTCGGGAAAAAAAATTATAATTTCCGAAGCGTACGACCTGGACATTTATTGTTCGGATGATTCGATAGATAAAAGATCCAAATATGACGTACAAAATCAGCAACACCCTACTCCGATTTTTTTGGGCGGTGGAAAGTTCCAAAATTGACCTATTTTCGTCAATTTTTTCACTTTAAGTGAAAATTTTCCCAAAGTACGCCACTTAGGGAAAAACTAATTACATATTCGTGATCAGCGACCTCGATTCAATTAGACACGAGCTCCGTATCGATATACCATGAAAAAAAATTTTTGGGTAGGCACTTAAAAATTTTTTGACCCGGAATCGAAGGAAAATTCTTCTTTCCCGTCCGAAATCTATGATTTTCACATCTCGATATCCAAATTTTCCCCGATGATTGGTCGGTGGACGACGTTTAGATTTATGTATCTATTTTTTCTGTATCTCTATCCGTTCGGAAAATATTAGGTAATGAGCGAATCCGTCAAACGCCAAAAAGTTTTCTCTAGTATCCAACACATACAAAAATCTACAATTTTCCGATTAGGTCGACGCGGCTTTGGTTATTCACTAAATCGGGTACGCAGATCACGAATCTGTAATTAGATTTTCCGTATCTCGATTAGTTTCGGAGCAATGACGAAGAAAGTCGCAATTTCTGGCTCTACCTCCGGAAAATGGACTAATCAGTCGGATTTTTCGCCATATTACCAAAATTAATCGAGATACAGAAAAACTAATTACAGATTCGGAATCTACGCCCTCGATATAGAGAATAGCCAAAGCCGTGGCGATCTAATCGGAAAATTCTAGATTTTTCTATGGGTTAGAATCTAGACAAAGGACTCACAGCTCTGGCAATGTGTTAGTTGCATTTTATCAATATTTCACAGGAAATAGGTCATAAATACTTCTACAAGGGTTGAAGTATTACAAGATATTTTACTTGCAATTATCTTTCCGTGGAAAATATTAATTTCAAGGGTGAGACCACCCCTGCTAAAATAAACCAGTTAACCCAAAACATTTAAGTTTTACAAGCGAGCTGCTTCGTTTAGAAATACAAATGAGCGCTTCCCAACATGTGAAGTCATGGGACGCAACAGTGGTGATATCTCGAAAACCAGCGGACTTTTACTGAGGTCATGTTGATGCTATCTGATAGACCTAATGCCAATCTATCTCCAGTGTCACTTTCGCGTGGTATTTTTGGGACACCCTGTATAACCTGGACCTGACGCTCATTATTTCTGATCCTTGAATCTGGAGCTGTCAAATGTCACCTCGATAATATCCCGGAAATGTTCAAAGTGAAGAATACCCCAAGCTCTATAAATTCGATATTTTCTTAGATGAGGTCGAGATTTTCAGTAGACCATACAAAATGCAACATAGAAGGAGTAGTAAAAATAAATTCTTAATAAGCACTGACGTGAAATCGTGAATCAAGCTATTGCGAGCATTTTCTATATTGAGGTAAGATGATGGGATGGTATTGTTTTTCCTATGTGCGAAATTGGAAGTCATTCCAAGAACTTTTAACATTTTCGACCAAAATGGGCCATGGGATACCTTAGAAGTTTTGTGCATTCATTCAAACTGCTGTGAATTAGATGAAAATGGTTAGATTGGGTTGTACATGAGGGAAGATGATGGGATGGTATTGTTTTTCCGATGTGCGAAATTGGCAGTCGTTCCAAGAACTTTAAACATTTTTGACCGAAATGGGCCATGGCATATCCTTAGAAGTTTTGTGCATTTATTCAAACTACTGTTAATCAGATAAAAATTGGTTAAGGCACTGACGTTAGGTCAGGAGAGCTTTTGCGCGTATGTTCTATTGTCTATTCTCCTGTATTAGACACTCTTCATATTTACCATGGTAAATTCGATTAAGAGTGGCCAACTCAGGAGAATGAACCATAGAACATGCGCGTAAAAGCTCCTGACTTCACGTGAGTGCTTGAACCATCTTGATATCAGATCCTCGCGAAAATTGCGGGCCGGTATCCTACAACCAAATACAAATATTCAATCCGATCGGTTCTTTATTTTTTGAGTTATAAAGGAGCAACAACAAGAGTACAGACTGTAGATGGGTATAACTCCGAAACGGTTCGGCCGATTATGCCCACAAACGAACATAACCATTGCATTTGAACGTGTAACCTACCCTGATTATTTGAAGTCGCTATTTCTCACCGTTATTCGAACCTCTGATCAACTTACTGTGGTAGTGGTATAAAAATCAACCACCAAATTTTCATTCTAACCCATTCGGTGGTATTGACTATGGACCACCTCTGCAAATATATTTCTCAACTTTCTCAGCCGCTAGAATTTTAAAACACCACATAAAAGTCATCTAGCGACGTGAAATTAAGTTTATGAACCTGTCCTAGCTCGTTGGGAGCGAATTATTGTCAAATTTTGCTGTATTAGTAGTGAATAAATGTTAGGTTAAAAAATCATTTCTTTAGTTCTACCGGAGCGATGGCACATAAAATAGACCGCCATTTTTTTCATAAAACACGCACGGACGACACAATAAATAATATTTTTGGCGTCATTGAATACTACTGAAACAAGAAAGTAAGATAGTGCCTAGAAATCAAAGGAAAAGAAAGAGATTCCAGTTGGCTTTCCCAATAGTTTTCTGCAAAAGGAAGAGTTGAAAAAACCCTGTAATCAACACAATATCTGGACCGATCTTCTATTCTCACGAGTGCCAAAAAGACAAACTGAGTTCAAATTGCGTCTCCTGTTGAATACCTAAATTTGACTCAATGAAAAATTATATACGATATACCCTTTTTTTGTTTAATATTGTGACGCGTTTCGTCGAAACAGCGACTTCATCAGACTACATCATACTGAATTTAGAATGATGTAGTATTTTATTCAATTCAGTATGATGTAGCCTGATGAAGTCGCTGTGTGGACGAAACGCGTCACAATATATAATAAAATAGTGTAATTAGTATAATTTTTCATTGAGTTGATATGGATTGGCATCAAGTAAAAGCCGAAAGCATCATATTTCTCAGATAATTTGAGTTACGCCTCTTGTCCTTCTCAGTGACGACTTATCTTAATCTAATCTAACCTTTTTTGCCACAGATGAAAGGTCATGGTCACTCTGGTACGGCAGACTTAAATAGTAGTGGACTCCTTACTCTCCTCTGGCAAGTTCCAACTGAAAAAAAAAAAAATTATAAATTCGTTGAAAAAAAATAACAATATTGAAATTTATTCAAATTAACATAATAATATTTTCTTTGGATATAGAGGACTTAATAGATTTCACGTGCATGTTTCATCATAGAAAATCGTCCTTGCTACAGAAAATTTTTGAAACATATTTAGATCTTTACAATCTAAGCCAGAAGAAATAAAAAATTCTTAAGAATCACTGACGTAAGGTTATGTGCTTTTGCGCGCACGTTCTTCTGTCTACTCACCCCTCACACAACCTCGAAATACCGCATGAACATTCAGAACATCCTTTTCAACCGAGTACTAGAATTCAATTCGATCGGATCTTCATTTTTGAAAATATTGGAAAAATAAAATTCGGTTTGTGAGGAATTTCAGCTGAATCTGCCAAATAGTTTCTGAAATATAACAATTTTGAAGAAATATTTTTCAAGATCTCCAACAATATATATCCGATCGTGTTCAAATTTAGAACTTGGCTTTAAAATTAGGTCGTGAAGGATCCCACGACGTCGGATGGGCTTCTGAGACGACCCTCTCGAATTTTTACAAATATTTGCGCATCAGCATTCTCCAACTAATTACCAAGTTTAAATTGGAAAGCAATGGCGTGGGGGCAGGCTGGTTGGATTCCAGGAAAAAATATAATAAATTCCCAATATTTCCCACAATACAGATCTGAGCGCTTTTAAATCTAGAATACGGCTGTAAAAGGAGGTCTTGGAAGCTCGCGGAAAATTTCAGCGATATCTGACGAACAGTTTCTGAGATTCACAATTTTGTTCAATGATTTTTTTAAAATTATCTTGTTGTGCTTAACTTCAAACTAGCTGATTACGAGAAATCTCACCGACATAACGAGGTAGATAAGAAGATGGAGTTCTCGCGAGGATTTCCCCAATTTGAGCGTCTCCGCAACGGATATAACTGGTGGGATTGATATTCCGATTCAGAATGCCGCGTTTCTTCAACTTAATCTTCTCTGTTACGAATAATTGATTCACTGATTCAATTTAGCTGACGATGTCAGGTTCGTTGAAAATCAAATCCCTGATTTTTCAATTTACCGCCTTCGTATATTTCAACAATTCCTGTCGGTGGAGGAGAGAAAGTGTCACTTATAAATATTCAGAAGGTCATGCTGCTTATTTTCTTTCGTTGCGTCTTCTCCATTCGATTCCAAGAATTCTTAGGAGCGTTTTGTCCGCCCCGCAATCAGCTGTCAAACCCCCTGCCAAGGAAGGGGAACATTCACGTATCGAATATGAGGAATATTGATCTCTAGGGCGTCCATTCCAAGCCAGAATAGTACGAGGAAAACCCTCGACAAAGTACAAAGACTGGCCTGTGTGTGTATCACTGGAGCTATGGGAACCTGTCCTACCAGGGCACTTGAGATTTTCACAAATCTCACACCACTCCATCTAGTGATAAAGAAAATTGCCCATGAAGGCAGCCTCAGAATATCTAGGAAAGGAACAGGTAATGAGACTATTAAAAACCAGAAAGCCTGGTCCTCTCTTACCAGGTACATTTCATCAGCCAATCTTCCTAGTGACGAAATGATCAAGAAAGTAAGCATCGAAAAGAGCTTCACTACGATGCGGAAAGAAGACTGGGACAGTCAACCCACTACCCAAGTTCTTAAAAGAAATGCCATTAAATGGTACACAGACGGTTTAAAGACCACTACAGGAGCTGGCGCTGAAGTATATGGGCCAGGCACCAAATGCTCACTATCGCTAGGCTCCTATCCTAGCATCTTTCAGGCAGAAGTACTTGCAATAGAAAGATGCGTGGAAATGAACCTAGAATAGTATATTCTAAAACAAGTTGCAGAATGGGCTCCCATTAAAACACGAATGCGAAATTGAGTGTTGGAATTGCCTTTTGCAACGAGTACTAGACGATATTTTCTCTATTTCAGGCCAATTTTGTAGAATACTATTGAAATTTAATGAAAAATTCGGATTATACATCTTAGTGACTTTGGTATTGTATCTTGGCAGTTGGTGTGACTGTTACAAAAGTTGACAGATTACGGAATTTGAATCGTACGTAGGAAATGGAGATCAGATTTGAAACAGTTTCCTGTTAATATAAGTAATAGCATGTATGATTTGAAATTAGCAAGAAGGAAATCTGTATAGTACCTTATTTTTTAATGAAAAAAAAACTTTTCCTCTCAACAATTATTACACTATATCCAGATTATATTATTGTTAATTGACATATGCTGAAATTTAATAGGATCGAATGTCAATGCTGACTACCACAAAACGTAAAATATTACTAGAAACAATGCGGGAATGAGTTCATTCCAGCACTGTTTTTAGTGCTGGAATGGACTCATTACAATGCTAAAATAGAGAAAGAAATTATCAGATATGTGGTATAGCAATCCACTCTGACAGTCAAGCTTCTATTAAAGCTCTGAGCTCCCATGTTATCGAATCCAAGCTAATATGGGAGTGCCGAAGAAAACTCAATGAAGTAGGCAAGAACAACAGGGTCTTCTTGTTCTGGGTTACTGGTCACGCTTGAATCATTGGAAATGAGGAGGCCAACACACTTGCCAATAAAGGATCACAAACCCCCCTTATTGGCCCGGATCCTTATTGTGGGGTTTTTAGATACACCTACAAAAGTGAATTCCGGACGAAAGAAGAAACTGAGGGAGATATTTTCTGGAGATCTCTCCCAGGAATGTATCACTCCAAGAAATTACTCCGGAACTTTGATACCGTCAGATCCAAGAAATACTTGGACCTCAGTAAGAAAACGCTGCTCACTGGCTCCTCACAGGGCACTGCGGCCTCAGGAAGCATATGACGAGATTACGGCAAGCAGAAACTGACGAGTGCAGATTCTGTTGGGAGGAGGATGAAACTCCTGATCACCTGATAAAGGAATGTCTCGCCATCTCAAACCAACGCAAGGAATGCTTCGGGTAAGAAATCTGCAGGAGCGAAGACGTAGCCTCCTTGAAGCCATCCCAGATACTCGAGTTCATCAGAACTCTGGAACTGGATGGCGAACGGTAGATGGTAATGACATCGACAGATCTGAAGGGGGGGTCACAATATACATTAAGGTCGCAGTGCATCGTTACTCCCTACAACAATATACAATATATGGCGTCCAGTCCAATTTTTTTCCTGGTACTTGGTCTTGGTACTGGATTACGAGAGGGATTGCGTGATTTCTTGCCCTAGAACTGGATGAGGTGTTGTTTTAGCTCTTTTGAGTCGCTTGTAATCTTCTCGTCTTCCTTGTAACACCACGGAGTACTGTGTTCTTCAATGTAACGAAGAAATGTTCGTTCAGTACGTCCAAGTAGCTTGACTCTGTTTCCGTGGTAGATATGACTATCGCAATGGTTTTATTGGGTTGAATTCCCTACTGGCCCTGTTTCTGCAGCTTAAGATGCCTGTTAAGGCGATTATATTTATATGCTGGATTTAATTTTGATGACGAAACTTCACATTTCAAGAAATTGTATGCGAAAAAATATTCAACAAATCTATACGGAATTAATAAAATCATATAGATATTCCTTCTTCATCTGCAGAACGTAAATCGTTGAAGCTGAATATAATTGGGTTTTTATTCGATCCAAGTAATTTCCCCGAGTAAACAGCTGCATACTTATGAAGGCCAGACGACATTTTTCAGATGAAAAGTTCCGATGACCTGCATTTTTGCTGCAACATGCCGTGTTCGGAAGAGGTGATCAATAGCTTTACCGGAGATAAGTCACGTACTGCACAGTGCTCATATTATTCTGAAGAGCAAGACCATAATTCTTGTTTGGACGAAAAAAAAATTGCGAGCTTGTGGGAAATTATCTCTCGAGTTTTGTTGGCCGTTTCAATTTTCAAGTTTGTTCAGGAGATGAGCAATGTGTTTGAATATTCTGCTTGTGTTGTTGTTTATCTCATGAAAAGTCTCGGACAAGTGGATAGAAGGGGAATTTATCCTATTTCAAAATGAACAGAATTAATCGACCCTCGACATAAATGAAAAAGTTCCATGAGTGTTTCTGCATTATCCTAATGTGTATGTAAAATACATATTGCACATCACCTCACGATGATCCTGGGAATAAGCATTGTGAAATAATTGCGAATATCTCATTAAGGTATGTATTGTGAAGTTTCTGGGTATCACATTGTGAATATCCAATTTCAGTTAAAATCGCGCTACCTCCAGGAGATTGCTTCAAGAATTCCATACGCAATCCTACGGAAACATCTTTTAGATCTCACTTTGTGACTATTGATAATATATATTGGTTAAGTAGCATGGCTGCAGGAATCTAGCCGGTAAGACTTGGGGCTGCAAGCCTAAGATATTGCGATGGATGTACGTCATGATTGTGAGACCCATGATTGCGCACGGGGCAGTAGTCTGGTACGCAAAAACAAGAACCAGAACAATACAAGGAAAACGGTCGACAAAGAACAAAGGCTGACCTGTGTGTGTATCACTGGAGCTATGGGAACCTGCCCTACCAGGGCACTTGAGATTATCCAAATCTCACACCACTGCATCTAGTGATAAAGAAAATGGCCCATGAAGCCAGTCCCAGAATATCTAGGAAAGGAACAGGTAATGAGAGTATCAAAAACCAGAAAGCCTGGTCCTTTCTTACCAGGTATATTTCATCAGCCAATCTTCGTAGTGACGAAATGATCAAGAAAGTAAGCATCGAAAAGAACTTCCCTACGATGCTCGGTAGGAAAAAAGACTGGGACAGGGAATCCAGCATCCAAGTTCTTAAAAGAAATGCCATTAAATGATACACAGACGGTTCAAAAACCACTACAGGAGCTGGCACTGGAGTATATGGGCCTGGCACCAAATGCTCACTATCGCTGGTCTCCTATCCGAGCATCTTTCTGGCAGAAGTACTTGCAATAGAAAGATGCGTGGAAATGAACCTAAAAATAAAATATCAGAGATGTGATATAGCAAACGACTCCAAGCTAATATGGGAATGCCGGAGAAAACTCACTAAGTAGGCAAGAACAACAGGGTGTCCTAAGTCTGGGTTCCTGGTCACGCGGGAATTGAAATAAATGAGGAGGCCAACACACTTGCCAAGAAAGGAACACAAACCCCCTTTATTGGCCCGGAACCCTACTGTGGGGTTGTTAGATACACCTATGAAAGTGAATTTCGGATGAAAGAAGAAACTGAAAGAGGTATTTTCTGGAGATCTCAGCCCGGAATGTACCACTCCAAGAAATTCCTCCGGAACATTGGTACTATCAGATTCTTACTGGACCTTCGTAAGAACACGCTGCACCTCCTCACTGGTTTCCTCACAGGGCACTGCGGCCTTAGGAAGCATATGATGAGATTAGGGCTAGCAGAAACTGACGAATGCAGATTCTGTTGGGAGGAGGATGAAAATCCTGATCACCTGATAACGGAACGCCTCGCCATCTCAAACCAACGCAAGGAATGTTTTGGGCAAGAAATCTACCAGGAGCGAAGACGTAGCATCCTCGAAGCCATCGCAGATACTGGAGTTTATCAGAACTCTGGAACTGGAAAGCGAGCTGTAGCTGGTAATGACATCGACAGCTCTGAAAGGGGGAGGTGGGGCACAATAGACCTTAAGGTCGCAGTGCAACGTTACCCCCTACAACAATATACAAAAATATACGGCGCATGGCGCACGCTGGGGGAGTTCCCATATAATCCCAGGTGTGACCTCTCAGTAAGTCCTAGGGAGGTCTGTGTTGCCCGGGATAGTAACACACAAAAAATGTGAAGGGTGGCAGTACGGAAAGGCTAACCTGAAGCCAAACGACAGCTTCTGATTAAAATCTTATCTGAAATAAGATTTAGTTCAGCAAAGAATAGAATATTTCGAGGAAAACATCGAGAGAAGTAACGAAGAATGACTTTGCAAAAGCGAACCATTGTTATAAGTTCGGAGCGATCCTGCGAGACAGGGTAATAATGTGTCTTTCGGCCGCTTCATCGCCCATGAACGCATTTCTTCCTAAAATCCCTGATTTCCCCCGTGAAAACTTTAAATATACGAAGAGAGATCATACACGACAAATCACAACACGAAACAATATATTTTCTTCGAATGGCGAACCGGTGAGGCTTCACACATGTAACCACGAATGGATGAGACATTCCATTTGCGTTGTGCAGCTACACGTTCTGAATATAGATGAAATTCATTTTCATCCCGTTGGTCGCAAAAGCAATTCCGGGAAAAATGCCGGGGACCCGGGTCTGATTTCGGTCGCTTTCAGTCGAAAATAGACGTCAGATGAAGTCAATTTTCCGAGTGGCGCCGGTTATGGGCTTGATACACTTTGAATCAAATCAGATGTGAATCAGAGCCGAAGTGGGACACTTTGAATGTGATATTACCTCGTGGGTTATGTTTCCGTTATTCCAGGACAAGAAGTTCGTCAAAAGGTCGATACTCCGGTTAATACAGTGCGCGTCAGAATTATGGAACAAATTCATTTTCCCAGAAGAAAAATATTTGGCAACAAAATCCTGAAACATGTCGATTTTTGTTTCACTTTTACCAAATTTTTATGCATTTTTGAAGGATTTTTATTGCACCCTGTGCCGTCCCCATCAACCCTCTAAATTTTTTAAATAGGGATAGTGGGTCCTGTGGTACTTTTTTGGCAAGGTCTTCGTATCTTCTTTAAAGGCGTGCAGAAATTTTCAAGAAAACATTTTTCTTTTTTGTAAATTAGTTAGTTCAAAGAGGTTATCAGTATGTGCACTTTGTCATGGCTGATTTACTTTGAGACGATGGTACCTGATGAAATTTGTCACCGAATGAAAATCGACCATTACAGTTTTGTTCATGCACAATTTTCAACCCCTGTCAACCCCCTCACGCTCCCCCCATTTTTTCTCCATTAAAGGGTTCGTAGGGGTTGAAAGTTGTGCATGAACAAAACTGTAATGGTCGACTTTCATTCGGTGATAAATTTCATCAGGTACCATCGTCTCAAATTAAATGAGCCATGACAAAGTGCACATACTGAAAACCTCTTTGAACTAACTAATTTTCAAAACAGATAAATGTTTTCTTGAAAATTTCTGCACGCCTATAAAGAAGATACAAAGACCTTGCCAAAAAAGTACCACAGGACCCACTTTCCCTATTCAAAAACTTCAGAGAAATGATGGGGATGGCACAGGGTGCAACAAAAATCCTTCGAAAATGCATAAAAATTTGTTAAAAGTTAAACAAAAATTGACCTGTTTCAGGATTTTGTTGCCAAATATTTTGTCTTCTGAGAAAATGAATTTGTTCCATAATTTTGACGTGCACTGTATACTGCGCTACACTAACTAAGGATGGCACAATTATATAATTGAAGTCATATGGAGTGTTTACATGAATTTCCGAGTTTAGGTCGTGTTTATATACAAGGTGTCCCACTAGTTCCTCAGAGGACCACATAAGCGTAACGGTCAAAGTTTGGCAAACATTTTTGATGCAAACTTGAATTACTCCAAGAATACCACAACCTAAAAATATTTTCGAATATATCGGCTGTCCCACAAAACAGGAATAGAGGGTGACTTTGATTTTCCAAATGGAACACACTATATTCAGTGATTTTTTTCAATTCTCTGGAACTTCCTGCTCTAGTATAATTTTCTCGCATATTTTTGTTCAACAGTTTTTGAAATATTTGTCATTTTGACAAAAAAATTATACTTCTAGAAGCTATGTTATCTAATTATATTTCACGAACCCTTGCACATACCAATAACAGCTTTATATGAATTGAAAGACAAGACTTCAAATGCTGGAGATGCTTTATTAAAGCTGGCTATGATACTTTGAAGTCTTGTCGTTCAATCCGTATAAAGCTGAAGCAAAATGACAAATATTTCGAAAACTGTTGAACAAAAATATGTGAAAAGTATACAAAAGCTCCAGAGAATTGGAAAACACTAATGAATATATTGTGTCCCATTTGAAAAATCAAATTCACCCTCTATTCCTCTTTTGTGGGACACCCGCTATATTCGAAAATATTTTTAGGTTGTGTTATTCGAGAAGTAATTCAAGTTTGCACCAAAAAATTTTGCCAAACTTTGACCGTTACGCTTATTTCGTCCGCTGCGGCACTAGTGGAACACCCTGTAGATGAGGGGATATGTCTTAATGACAAATTTCGTCTGTGGACCTGAATTAGTTAGAACAAAACTTATTAAAATAGTGAATGAATGCGAGAAACGAATTGTTATAAAGTGTCTATACAAACTAACGTGTAATAATTATTATTAATTCACAATTGAACCAATAGATCGTTCGGAAGAAGAATACATCACGAACAGATGCAGAAAACAAACAAGCCGTTCTTGAATATGGAAATTTGTATAATCATTCAATAGTTTTTCAACGTATAGTAAAACAACTTCAGATACGCAGGGAGGATGCAATAAAAAAGATTTTTTAATGGATTTAGGGGTCTTGCGGATATAAAAAAGCGAATTGAGCACCAGGCAGGGATATATTGGTAGCCCAAATCTGTTTTCGCGCAATCTGCCATATTCTCGAATATTGTCAACTTCTAGGCCTTCGTCAACCACCGAAAAACAAAAAGGTGCAAGGGGGCGAAGAAATCGATTCGGAAATTCGCGTCAGGGTCTCGAGTTAATCTGTGAAGTTCGCCGCATTTAAAACTGTCAGAACTTTCCGTAAGCCCTGCAATAATATACTGCTTGCCGTTTCCTTTTTCTATGCAATGATTAGTTTATTTTGTCGACTGCTTGCTTATTCACTGATTTACGTGTCTGGAATATCCGACAGAATGCAGTTTTAAACTGTCATTACACAAGACGATATACGAGGGTTGGTCGTTTTGTTTTTCCTCGTATATTCTGCAGCATACCAACAATACCCAATTGGTACGAAGTCGATAGTTATGCGAGTAAGAACTAACAGTATCCTCCATTTTCGTGTACAGAACAAAATTGATAGTTAGTTGTCCGACATTTGGTATAGTTTCCATACGATTGTACTCTTTGGAGAAATATTCAGGAAACCCCTATATATTCAGTCCTTTGATGTCACTACTTTTCCGTTGGAATTACGCACATTGCCAAAATTATTGGCTCTCTTAAGTTTGTCAAAATGAAACCATTATCAATTGTTTTCTGTCTCATCTGTATATTTGCTCAAAATAATGATACGAGGTACAACACTTTAGCCGTCGATATGCCTTTGTGGCAGCATTCTTCCACAAAAATCTCAACTCTGAAATCATTCGGTCGAGTATGCCCATGAACAAAATTATCCGACCCAGTCGCTATCTGTTTCCGTTCGGAAGTTATCGTGGCAACTAGGGCTTCACACGAGAGCGAGATTTTTCTAGTCTCGTCTCGTTCTCATCTCGGAAAAGCGAGACGACACGTCACGTTTTGAATAATAGTATAGGCGATACCGAGACTACAAGCAGCGCAACCCAAGAGTCTCGGTTTTGGTCTGGTAATTTTTTTTATGAAGTTTTTATGAATTCAATACTTAACGGACTTATTTTATTGCCCCTAAATCCCAATGCTTTTGAAATTTCGTCTCTATTTGAACACCTGGAGAAATGTATTGTTCATTATTGTGCTTCTTGTAGTGAAGATGTGAACATGTGTGGAAGTACATATAATAAAACTGGTAAAGAAATGAAAAAAAGAGCTATTCAATGTTTCGAAAAGAACACCCTCAATGATATACCCACTGGGAAGGTATTCATTGAAAACGATATCAATTTGTCCATTTCTATTAAAAAATGTATCGACATTGATAGCCTCTTTAAAACATCAACAAAACCTTCGAAACATTGGAACGCTGAGTTTGAAGAACATTTGCTGTTAGAAAGAGCAAATAGGAATCAAAATTGTATTTTAAAATGGTGGAAAGTGCATGAAAAAGTTCCTACGCATTCCAAGATGGCTGATGATTTATTGAAGGCTACATCCGTACCTGTTGAAAGATTATTTTCCACAACAGGTATGATCATGACAAAAACACGTACATCATTGAAAGATGATGTGATGCAAGCGTGATTATGTTTGAATTCTTGGTCATCGAGTAATTTAAAAGATGAAATTAATAGTGTTTAAAATTTAAAAAAATATGTACATGTACACATATTTTTGTATGAGAGCGTAATGAATATACCTTTACAAAATTATTCATTGTTATCTACCATTTCGTTCAAATATTATAATATTTATTCTTCAGAATTAAGCGAGACGAGACGAGACAACTGATAACGAGATGAGACAGAGACTCAATTTTTTGGGAATTGGCGAGACCGCGACGAGATTTTTTATATTCTCGCCTACTCTCGTCTCGTGTGAATCCCATAGTGACAACCGGACTGAATCGAAGTTGACCTGAAATTCTTCATCAGTTAGTCACTTTGAAATGAAGGCACTGGGTGAAATGAATAATACTGATAAATTGTGTGTCGAATATTATCATTTTCAGTCGATTTCATATATATTATTATAGTGGAACAATTCAAAATCCGTTTGAATAAAATTTAATTATGAATATTTTATTCACATCTATAAATAGTATTTTCAGTTATGTTACAACATCACTGACGACATTCAAACATGTATCACACATAAATCGACAGACAGATTTCAACAATGTCACGTCCCTTATAGTTAGTGAAACAGATTCAATCAGTGTGAATGTTTTCAAAAATTCCTCATCATCCATTCGATTCCATCGAACACATTGCGAGCAATCAGAAAGGTGAATAACTGTCAGTTTTCGTAGTCGAAAAATCCTGCCGATAACAGGCCAACGTTGCTCTTTCCATTGAAAGGTTCCGACAACTAAATGTCAGATTTGCTTCGACTCGAAAGCTGGAATGAAAAATTCGATATTTTTATCTTTTTCCAAACAACGTTTTCCGTCCAGTTCTGCATGAGGTCGCATAACTAAGGGAGATATTCAGGATTTGTACGCTGAAGTTCGCAGGTTTCATCATTTTCGATAGCGATGATATTTCAGATACCGACCCGATCAGGTCCGTGCCTTTAAGCAACGTACGAAGTATGAAAAGGGTTAATGTCCGGCGATGGGAAGGTTTACAAACAATCCAGTTTCATTTGTACTGTTTTATGCTTTCAACATCCTTTAAATTTTCCTGGAGTCTTCCTTTATGGGAGTTAGAATCACTAATAAACAACTTTTCGAAAAAAAACATATGGACTTTCTGAAAACATGTGTCAAACTTGCAATTAAAAGTACAAAGTGAGACGAAATGATAGTACAGAGTGAGATGGCAAGCTTCTCTGTTCCAATTTCTTTTCGCGCATTTTCTAGGGAACCGCGTGTTATCCAAATGTCTGTATTTTCGATGTTTTTTGTCGAATTTGGTTTCAAACGATTAGGTTCAACTCACTGATGAAGAATTCAAGGTGATGCTTTCCTGCCGTTGCCACGATAATCTGCGAAACGGTTACGGAGTTGTACCATTTTGTTGTTATTTCTATAGGGCTTCACACGATACGAGAGTAGGCGAGAATATACAAAATCTGGTCTCGGTCTCGCCAATTCCCAAAAAATTAGGTCTAGTTTAAGTCTCGGTCTCGGCCTCGTCTCGCTAATTCTCAATGACGATAATAAATATCATAATTTATAAATGATAACAATGAATAGTTTTGTGAAGTTATATCTATTACGCTCTTATATAAAAATATTTGTAGAATTCAAACATAATCACGCTTGCATCACATCTTCTTTCAATGATGTACGTGTTTTTGCCATGATCATACGTGCTGTGGAAATTAATTGAAATATATATGAAATATATGAAAATATATTGATCTCTATCTAGACTTTTTCTAATTTTTTTAATAAAAACTTCATAACAAAAATTTACGAGACCAAAAACGAGACTCTCGTGTTGCGCTGTATGTGTTCTCGGTATCGCCTATAATATATTTCTCGTCTCGTCTCGTTCCCGGCTCGCAAAAGCGAGACGAGACAAAACGATTTGAAAAATATTGTAGGCGATATCGCTCTCGAGTGAAGCCCAATAAATCAAAAAATACAAAACCGCCCCAATTAAAACTTGGTAATTACTTGTAGAATGCCAACGCACCAATATTTGCAAAATATACTTTCATTAGAAAAAAAATAAATATATCTATTTATCTTCATCAAAAATTTTATATTTCAGAAACTATCCGTCAGAATACGCTGAAATTTCGCATATACCTCTGAACCGCCATTTAACAGTCGAGTACCGAATTTTAGCCCGATCGACTTCTTTCAATTCACATAACTTTGGATATACGGAGGGCGTTGCACCATGAGTTTGTGGTGATACAATTCCTACTAAAGCGATTCGCCCTGTGACCTCGTTAATTAAACCCCAAAACTGCACATCCACAAAACCAGAACTTCCCTCAATTCAACCGAGCGAACGGAACTGAATTATAATACCTCGGAGACAATCGAAGATTCGTTATTTTGTTCGTGTTCAATCCGAAGGAACGGTCGTGAACAAGTAAAACCGAGTATCGCGGATATTGGTCCTGTTTTCCCCAACTATCCGGGAATTCCCATGGATGGAAATTAATTATTGATACCCAAGTTCAGTCCGCCGGTTTGGTGCTTGGCCGATCGAAGTCCTGGAAAACATCGGCAAACTAAATATCCAATTCTCAAATTGCCGCGTCTCTTAGCGAATGCCCTGGCGTTCGGCCAGAATGTAGTTTTCTCCTAAGATAGGTCCTCGTCAGTGTGTCGGTAGTTGGGGCAAACTGAAACGAAATGTTGGCCGTGGAGGAGGTTTTCAATGGTCACCCTTTGGCGGCGGTTGGGACCGCCCTTTTGGCTCTACATTTGTTTTGACACTTTCCTCAATGATTTATTTCCAATTGAGAAAGACATTTGACACACTTAGGCGCTCTAACATGTTTTCATCGAAGTGTACGCTGAGCAGAAATCCCTTCTCTCGTTCGATATATACTGACTAACAAAGAAACTGCAACACCCAGAAGGAGCTGTTTCAATTTTAATTTTTTTTTTTTTGTAAAACATAGATAGTATAGCAAGGAGTGAGTGATTGACATTTGAAGAAAAGAAAACGAAGGGTTGTCAATTTCTTAATAATGTGTTTGTACACTGCGATTATCTATACACTCCCCAACACGTCTTGGCATCAATGCTATAAAATGGTCTATTTCTTCTTGAGGGATACTATCCCAAGCTACCTGTAGTTCATGTATCAGAGCCGCCAAAGCCCATGATGGCTGGGGTAAATTTTCAAGCCTTCTACCCATGAAGTCCCAAACATGCTCTATGAGCGAAAGATCGGGAGATCTGGGCGGTCATGGCAAAAGAATCACATGGATCGCTTCAAAAAAGTTTAAACTAACTCTGGCAACATGAGGTCAAGCATTATCTTGCTGAAATATTGGATTCTCGAGCTGGTTAAGGTAAGGTAGAACATATGGCTCCACTATTTCTTGAAGGTAACGCAGCGCTGTCATGTTACCTCGAATAAAGACTAAAGGTGACCTTCTTGCATGTGCAATAGCACCCCATACCATAACGCCTACTGTCCGGCGTACATGACGCTCAATATCAAATTGGGGTTCACGTCTTTCTCCCCGACGTCGTCTAACCCTTCTTCGGCCTTCATGTGCACCCAAGGAGAATCGAGATTCATCAGAAAAAACGACCTGATGCCATTCCACATTCCAATGTTGACATTCTCTGAACCACTGTAATCGTTGCCTGCGATTCTCAACCGTCAGAGTTAGCACAAAATGAGGTCGATAATGCTGCAGTCCAAAAGACCTTATCCGAAGATAAACCGTTCGGATAGTTACAGGATGGCCTTGTTCTCCTAACCACGAATCAGCCAAAGATCGGGATGTCGCAAATCGGCCTCTAATAGCCATAAGTCTTAGACGTCGATCTTGAACTTCATTTGTGCCCCTGCGACGTCCGGTACCTACTCTTCTTCGATTTTGGGCATTATCAAACAACGCTTGACAACATCTCATAACAGTAGTTGGATTTCTGTTCGTACGGTTAGCGATTTCTCAGAATGACAACCCCGCCTCCCGTAGAGCAATAATTCGACCTCTTTCAAATTCACTTAGCTGGCGAAAAATTCCGCTTACATGTGCTCTAGGCATCTTAACAACAACTTAACATCGACTTTGGATCTCCTCGAAGAGCTGGTTTGTTGTAAAATTTAAAAAATTGCAAAAAACTACTACAATATGTAAGTTACAAAAAATGTTCACATGAAAAAAACACGATTTTTTTCTCTTAATTTTAATCAATTACTCCTTGCTATACTATCTATGTTTTACCAAAAAAAACTTAAATTTAAACAGCTCCTTCTGGGTGTTGCCGTTTCTTTGTCAGTTAGTATAAGTTATCCGCAGTTTTCTGACTTGTCCGTACGTGATAAATATCCTTCCGGATCATGTTTGGCCTCGGAACGTGAAAATCCCTACCTTCGGATTGAAGTTTCGCCCGACGAATTTCGCCGGGATTCTCCCGATATTTTTTTCTCTTCCATTTCGAACAAGTTCGTCCGATAATAACTTTCGGTTTGTTATTTTCAATAACAAACCCACAGAACGAAAGAGAGATCAAAAAGTGTCAACACTAAATGAAATGGGTGTGGAGGAACGTGGCAAACGATGTGTCTCTTGCTGCCAGTGGAAATTGTTTTGGATATTTTAGAGGATCAGCAGTATGGTCAGAAAAGGATTTAGAATACAACAGGAAAAAACAACCTCGGACCTCGAGAATATTAGACACACGCCGATCGAAATATTTTGTAAGCAGTTAAAATGAGATTTTCTTTAAATGCCTATAATTTTAAAATTACATTACCTAATTTTTGACATGAACTATCAGCCGCTTCCGGCTTGACGTCCAGTTCTGGAACACCCTGTATAATGAACTAAAGACCCTATCATTCCAATTGTAAACTTCCGGTTACTACAAGAGTAGTCATTTTCAAAATCATCAGTGACTGAAAGATATATATTTTTCATCGAATGCTTGCTGGAGTCCCTTGATAATATTTGTGCTCAACATTTCGAACGAACCGTGCATAAATCAAATGCTTTAATGCTATCCATTCTGGTTTTTGCGAGTCCATTCCATAAAATCAATTAATACTCCTAAATGTCGAATCCAAAAATTATCTTTGAGTTATTAATTCATCAGTTGGGAATGTTGAGGATGGAATTTGCGGATGGAATATCTATGGATAACATTAGATATATTTCACACAATTTGCCATTAAATTCCACCGTTTGATGGGCGATGGAAATTCAGTTTCCTGGCTGATGCAGATCCAAAGGGACGAACATTCAAAGTTCATATCATATTATGGCAATTTCGTGTTGCGAATTAAGTAGTTACAACTTTTAATTTGGAGTATGTAAGTTGATAAAACAGGAATTCAACCGAATGCCTTAATGAAAAGAGCCAAGCATAAACTTAAGCGTCGTATGTTGACGAAAATCTCTAAAAAATATGATATCATTCAAATCGGTCCAGTTCTTCGGTTTTTATAGCCGTTTTACCTCACCATCCCATTCTTAATAGAACCGCTAATATGGTGAAAAAATCCTCGAAAATTTTTTCTAGTTCAAACATCTTCCAGTACATCGTAGGTAAAAGATACACGTTTAAGAATAGGTAACCCTTATTATCCTACTATATTTGTTTTGGCAGTTATGAAGCTCTGAAGTTGATCTTCTTAAATCGGTCATAAAAAAGTAAATTTAGTTGAAGAAGCGTCATGTCAAAACTAATCCATGTATCAATTTAAAATTTTCAGGATGAGTTGGATATATTTAGTGTTGGATACGGATAATATTTTCTGTTAACAATGAGAATTGGCTGGGACAACAGCTTGCGGTTATTGAAAAGTTTTCCACTATCTGTGCAGATGTTATGAGCTTCATTCTGTCCGTTACCGCGAATTGAACTGTTCTCGAGCATTTGTCGATAATCCATGAATGTGGAATGTGGATAAACCCAAATGAAGGTCACATTATTAATTATTAATTTCGATTTTTTCATCGAGTCGATCTAACCAAACTATGCAAAAGCCTGCCTAACGATAACTTTTCATTTCCCCTTTCCCTGATTCGTTGATTCTAATGTGATTCTTCTTTCATTTTCAGGTGAGATAGAATATCCGTATGCTGATTCTTACAGTTGTGAAATGAAGGTAATATAATTGAATAAGATTCCGCAATCTTGGGATACATTTGTGGCGTTCCGTAGAGCTTGAATTAAATCGTAAGACTGGAGATTCATTAAGAGTCCATTTTGATTCATTTAACAGTTGGTTCTCCGTCAAAGTATACTGACTGACAAAGAAACTGCAATACCCAGAAGGAGCTGTTTATCTAAACGTAGATAGTAGGTATAGCAAGGAGTAAATGATTGAAATTTGAGTAAAAAAAAAAGAAGGGTTCACAATTTCTGTATACCGCGATTATCTATACACTCCCCAACACGTCTTGGCATACTATCTCAAGCTATCTGTAGTTCATGTATCAGAGCCGCCAAAGTCCATGATGGCTGGGGTAAATTTTCAAGCCTTCTACCCATGAAGTCCCAAACATGCTCTATGAGCGAAAGATCGGGAGATCTGGGCGGTCATGGCAAAAGAATCACATGGATCGCTTCAAAAAAGTTTAAACTAACTCTGGCAACATGAGGTCAAGCATTATCTTGCTGAAATATTGGATTCTCGAGCTGGTTAAGGTAAGGTAGAACATATGGCTCCACTATTTCTTGAAGGTAACGCAGCGCTGTCATGGTTCTTCGAACAAAGACTGAAGGTGATCAACTTGCATGTGCAATAGCACCCCATACCATAACGCCTTCTGTCCAGTGTACATGAGGCTCAATATCAAAATGAGGTTCACGTCTTTCTCCCCACGTCGTCTAACCCTTCTTCGTCCATCATGTGCACCCAAAGAGAGTCGAGATTAATCAGAAAAGACGACCTGATGCCATTCCACATTACAACGTTGACGTTCTCTGCAGCACTGTAATCGTTGCCGGCGATGCTCAACCGTCAGAGGAAACACAAGATGGGGTCGATAATGCTTCAGTCCTAAAGACCTTATCCGGCGGTAAACTGTTCGGACAGTTACAGTATGGCCTTGTTCTCCTAACCACTCATCAGCAAAAGATAGAGTTGTCGCAAATCGGTCTCTAATAGCCATAAGTCTTGGACGTCAATCTTGAACTTCGTTTGTGCCCCTTCGACGTCCGGTACCTACTCTTCTTCGATTTTGGGCATTATCAAACCACGCTTGACAACATATCATAACAGTAGTTGGATTTCTGTTCGTACGGTTAGCGTGGACCAATAATTCGACCTCTTTCAAATTCGTTTAGCTGGCGATAAAATCCGCGTACACGTGCTCTAGGCATTTTAAAAACTAAACATCGACTTTGGCTCTCCTCGAACAGCTGGTTTGTTGTAAATTTTAAAAGAATTGCAAAACACGGCTACAATATGTAGGTGACAAAAAAAATTTACATGAAAAAACCTTCACGATTTTTTCTTTCTCTAAATTTTAATCAATTACTCCTTGCTATACTATCTATGTTCTACCAAAAAAAAATATTTAATTTGAACAGCTCCTTCTGGGTGTTGCAGTTTCTTTGTCAGTCAGTATATTTTGCGTCGAATGTTCTAATTTAATGTTAACTTTCGCTCCTCCTACCTCCACCCTTTCATCAATTAGACCGAAGTTCTTGAAACTCGCCGAACTGATCGCGGAGAGGTCTGCGATAGGAATTAATCACGTGTGTGTTGCGAGGAAACCGATACACCCTGTCGATATCCTGGTACCCATTGATGGAGACAGTTCAGGAAGCATCTGCGTTAATTCTCGAACGTCCCATCTGACAAGAAATTGACAATCCGACAAATTGATTCTTTTTTCTTTCCGCTCCGCCTGTGATAGTGATTGGAAATGAAAATTTCAATGCCTCCTTTCATTCGATACCGGAACGGTGATTAATTGACTAAAGCCACAGAGCTCCTATCTATCAAAATACTTCATTGCCTTGCGGTCGCTATTTGATGGATTCTCTTCATGAACTTGAAGTATGGGATCGAATGATTTCTGCCTGGGTTTTGTTTCCATCGTAACATTTCAAAAGTCAGTTTAAATTGGAAAGCAATTCATTTGATTTGAGGAATATACAGGGTTTTCCAAGTAGAGGTTTCATTTTGAATAACCCGCTACTTTGGCAGCATATCGAAGAGCTGTCAATATTTGACAAATGCCATTTGACATATGCCATTAAAAATGTAACAATATACGTTTTCAGGAACGCATCGAAATTGATCAAACTCGCCACAAAAATTATGAAAACTATGCGGCAACTGTTCGTGAAGTTGTTTTCTCAGCCTTGTATATTATATATTGTTGTTGGGGTTGTTGGGGGCACAGTTGCACTATGCACTGTGCCAACCCGTTAGAGCTGTCGATGTCATCACCAGTTACAGCTCGCCTTCCAGTTCCAGAGTTCTGATGAACTCCAGTATCTGGGATGGCTTCAACGAGGCTACGTCTTCGCTCCAGCAGGTTTCTTGCCCAAAGCATTCCTTGCGTTGGTTTGAGATGGCGAGGCGTTCCGTTATCAGGAGTTTCATCCTCCTCCCAATAGAATCTGCACTCGTCAGTTTCTGCTAGCCCTAATCTCATCATATGCTTCCTAAGGCCGCAGTGCCCTGTGAGGAAACCAGTGAGGAGGTGCAGCCTGTTCTTACTGAGGTCCGATTATTTCTTGGATCTGACAGTTCCAGAGGAATGTCTAGGAGTGACACATCCCGGGGAGAGATCTCCAAAAGATACATCTTTCAGTTTATTTTTTCATCCGAAATTCACGTTTGTACCAACCCCACAGTATGGTTCCGGGCCAGCAAAGGGGGTTTGTGCTCCTTTCTTAGCAAGTGTGTTGGCCATCCTCATTTCCTTCAATTCCCGCGTGACCAGGAACCCAGACCAAGGAGACAATGTTGTTCTTGCCTACTTCATTGAGTTTTCTTCGGCACATGGGAGCTCGGAGCTTTAATAGCAGCTTGACTGTCAGAGTGGAATGCTATATCACAACTCTGATAGTTTCTTCAAGGTTCATTTCCACGCATCTTTCTATTGCGAGTACTACTGCCTGAAAGATGCTCGGATAGGAGCCTAGCGATAGTGAGCATTTGGTGCCTGGCCCATATACTCCAGCGCCAGCTCCTGTAGTGGTTTTGAACCGTCTGTGTACCATTTAATGCCATTTCTTTTAAGAACTTGGGTGGTGGATTCCCTATCCCAGTCTTTTTCCTACCATGCATCGTGAAGTTCTTTTGGATGCCTACTTTCTTAATCATTTCGTCACTAGGAAGATTGGCTGATGAAATGTACCTGGTAAGAGAGGACCAGGCATTCTGGTTTACTTGTTCCTTTCCTAGATATTCTGAGAATGGCTTCATGAGCCATTTTGTCTATCACTAGATGAAGTGGTGTGAGATTTGTGATAATCTCAAGTGCTCTAGTAGGACAGGTTCCCGTAGCTCCAGTGATACACAAACAGGCCAGCCTTTGTACTTTGTCGAGAGGTTTCCTCGTGCTATTCTGGCTTATTTTTGTGTACTACTACTGCCCCATACGTGATTATGGGTCATACAATCATGACGTCCATTCATCGCAGTATCTTAGGGTTGCAGCCCCAAGTCTTACCGGCTAGATTCCTGCACGCCATTAAAGCCTTTATTGCTTTCCTAGCAGTGATTTCAACATGCCTGTTCCACAGAAGTTTACTATCGAGTGTTACCCCTAGATATTTAACTTCAGACTTCCATTCTATAATATCTCCGTTCAAAAAGAAGGACCTCAAAGCTGTAAGTTTCCTTCTCCGAGTAAACAGAACTGTGGTCTTGTTCGGGTTTATGCTGAGCCCCACTGGCAAGCACCAATGCTCGATAATTCTAAGGCCCTCCTGTAGTAGGTTACACAAGATGCCCTCGAATTTTCCTCTGACCATTAGGACTATGTCATCGGCATAGCCTATACACCCGAAGCCAAACTCCGTTAGCCTGTGGAGGAGCTCGTCCACTACTAGGCTCCAAAGAAGGGGAGACGTTACTCCCCGTTGAGAAATTTTCACCAAAAGAGCATGGTCCTGTAAATGTAGCCGTGGAGGCCATTTGTCTGATATTGTTATTCATCATTAATGGAAAACTTCCCTACACAGGACGACACAAAAATTAAATAATTCTCTATCAAAATGAAACTATTAACTATTTCTGTAAATGAGGAAACGCTCAATTTCCCCAATGGACCAATTCATCACTTGATATAAAACAAGTGAAACTAGTCAAAAAGAATGAGATTAACAACCGGAGTGTACCGTTATGAATTCAATCATTCTAGTTAATATACATTATAATGCTCTATTATCCCTCAATTGCTCCATCGCGTTCCTCAAATGAATACATACGTACATATTGCGTTTCCTCCTCCAGCCTCTGCTGTCAGTTCGGGCTCTTTCAGTTACAGAGATTGTTATCCATTTCAATTTTCCCTGGATTTCGAGGTACAACGAGTTAATTACCTTTTAAACTTCATTATCACCTCCATCCCAGATAGCTTATAGCAATCGCAAAGTAAGAAGGGAGAAAGTTCGTACGTCAAACAAGCTGCCATGAACAATAAGAAGTAATGAGTTGGATGGACAAACAAGCTATTCTGCTGATCAGAGCAGAATGCCTCGTTCCCAAAATACAGAAACCACGGATTTAATTGAAATCCACTGAACTAAACCACAGGACGTGCAGACGAATGATTTTCCCTATTCATTTATTTATGCCAACAAACTTAGCACTCACGAAATCAGTTGAGAGTGGGAGAACATGAGTGAGATAAAAGAATGAATGCCGTCAAATCTAGTGGATTGTCGATTCAATGTCGATTATCATTTTGTTAAATTTTTGGCGCGCTTGATCACCTGAACAGAGTGCCTATCAATTTGCCGAATTGTCTGTAATTTTCGAATTTTTCGATTATTCTCGAGCGCAATGCGTTAAAGAGTTGAAATTTTCGAGGTAGTTTTGGAGTCCAAATGTGCCATTTAAGTTCGTTTATGGACAAAATCCGTCCAGTAGTTTCGGAATTACAGCTATCTGAAATTCTGTTTTCCTAATAACTCGAAAAATACTGATCTGGTAGAAATAAAGCACAGAAGTTAGGTGAAAATTACTAACACGAAGTCATATTCAACATTTTGTGAGGATCGTATGACTAAAAAATTTATGTATCTGAGAAACAATACGTTCGATATCGCTGAAAGTTTGCGAGAGCCAGTTTTTTTGGACTCTTCGCAACTAATGAACTTCTGTTTTCTCAATGAAAATAAGACTATATCCTGTGACTTAAAGTGTTATTCAAGTGTCGTACCACTTGCGAACAGATACAGCAGTTCAAGAAGAATTCCATAAATATGGCGCTTTAGTTTCTACGCCTCTGACACGAGACAGGAATAAAGCAGTCACTTTCTGATTTATATTACGTGCCACATATTTGGCAGTCAGGATGACGCAGATGTTAAAGGTGGTGCCGCATCAATTTATATCATAGTTATATTGAAAAATTTTCTCTTTACTGTCGGAAACAGCCTTGTTTATGACTTCATTGTTTTCGAACGTATTTTATCACGGAGTTATTTATTTTTCATGTTTTTCCGAGTGTGAATAAAGTAGATGTGATCAAATGAAGTAGTCAGAAGAAACCAATTAGATTCTCAATTTCAGTACTGAATGGAATCATGGAGCAGGTAAAATAATTGCCCTATTGAACATAAATTCACAGCCATCCAACGTAAGGATCTCCTTGCGTCAGGTTTCCTAGGGTGACCATCTTTGATTTGCTGTCCCCGTCTAGAACCTATATATTTTATGTTGTTGTAGGGTGTAACGTTGCACTGCGACCTTGAGGTCTATTGTGCCCCACCGTCAGAGCTGTTGATGTCATTACAATCTACAGCTCGCCTTCCAGTTCTAGAGTTCTGATGAACTCCAGTATCTGGGATGGCTTCAAGGAGGCAACGTCTTCGCTCCTGCAGATTTCTTGCCCAAAGCATTTTTTGCGTTGGTTTCAGATGGCGAGGCATTCCGTTATCAGGTGATCAGGAGTTTCATCCTCCTCCCAACAGAATCTGCACTCGTCAGCTTCTGCTAGCCCTAATCTCATCATATGCTTCCTAAGGCCGCAGTGCCCTGTGAGGAAACCAGTGCGTGTTCTTACCGAGGTCCAAATATTTCTTGGATCTGACAGTATCAAAGTTCCGGAGGAATTTCTTAGAGTGATACATTCCGGGGAGAGATCTCCAGAAAATACCACTATGAGTTCGTTCTTTCATCCGAAATTCACTTTTGTAGGTGTATCTACCAACCCCACAGTAGGGTTCCGAGCCAATAAAGGGGGTTTGTGCTCCTTTCTTGGCAAGTGTGTTGGCCTCCTCATTTTCTTTAATTTCCGCTTGATCAGGAACCCAGACCAAGGAGACCCTGTTGTTCTTGCCTACTTCATTGAGTAGCCTATATGTACTCTGGACTCAACTGGAGATCCTCCTCTTCCTGATCGACCTCGCATCTTATTCTATGCGCTCTACTTAAAATGCCATTTTGGCTTCAGCCTCGCGTTTCAATTCTATGCAAACTACATTCTTTCTTTTGCTTGTCTTACGTTACAGTACAGGACCTTTGTTCTCCACGATTTTGTTGAAACTCCTTTTGATGTAGATAGTATGTAATAAATGTTATTGTTAGTTTCCGTCCTCCAGCATATTCTTCCGTAAGAACATAGTCAGTAACTGTGAAAAATGTCATTTCAGGTAATGCGATTGAATCTACACACAACAATGCATCAGGTGGATGCTGAAAGGAATGTAAACATAGATTCGATGTAGTCCCTAAGGGCAATCTATCGGCACCCTCAGCATATAAAATAAAGTTCACAACGTGGACGATTTATCTGCGTTCCCCATATTGATCTAGCGGCTTTTCGCGCTGAAATAAAATGTTCACTCATCACTGGAAATGAAAAATCGTATTGTTGTTGCGACCAGAAAAAACGCACACGTGAAGTAGAAAAAACACAGACACAATTGATTTTTTCCTGTTATGTAAATGGGCTAACGACGGAATTCCATTTCATCGTCACTCCGATTTGTATTCGAGGAAATAGGATACAAAGGATATCCAGTGTTGGAATAAGGATTGAAAAAATAGTTCTTGCGCGTGTGCTCTAGCGAACAACGTACTTTAATTTTGCCTAAATGTCTGTAATGTTCGATTTAAAAAAAAAATGGTCTCAAACGATTAGGTTCGACTTTTAAGAATTATTATCAATTGATTTTGACGAGAGATTGGAAATATCATGAGTTTACCAAATTTATTCAAATTGCGCAGAAGTGCGATGTGTAGGTTATATCCATTTTCATAGGAATGGGTTTATTTCTGATGGGTGCCTTAATTCGGATGAGGTAGCATTTTAATATTATTATCCATCACGATGCTCGGTCGGAAAACAGACTGGGACAGGGAATGCACCAACCATGTTCTTAAAAGAAATGCCATTAAATGGTGTACAGACGGATCAAAAACCACTACAGGAGCTGGCGCTGGAGTATATGGGCCAGGCACCGAATGCTCACTATCGCTAGGCTCCTATCCGAGCCTCTTTCAGGCAGAAGTACTTGCAATAGAAAGATGCGTGGAATTGAACCTAGAAATAAACTATCAGAGATGTGATATAGCTCCACTCTGATAGTCAAGCTGCTATTGAAGCTCTGAGCTCCCATGTTATCGAGTCCAAGCTAATATGGGAGTGCCGAAGAGAAGTCAATGAAGTAGGCAAGAACAACAGGATCTCCTTGGTCTGGGTCCTGGTCACGCGGGAATTAAAGGATATGAGGAGGCCAACACACTTGCCAAGAAAGGAGCGCAAACACCCCTTATTGGCCCGGAACCTCTGGGGGGTTGGTAAATACACCAATAAAAGTCCATTTCAGAAGAAAGAAGAAACTGAAAGAGATATTTTCTGGAGACCTCCCCCCGGAATGTATCACTGCAAGAAATTCCTCCGGAACTTTAATACTGTCAGATCCAAGAAATACTTGGACCTCAGTAAGAACAAGCTGCATCTCCTCACTGGCTTCCTCACAGGGCACTGCGGCTCAGGAAGCATATGATGAGATTAGGGCTAGCAGAAACTGACGAGTGCAGATTCTGTTTTGGAAGGAGGATGAAACTCCTGATCACCTGATTACGGAATGCCTCGCCTTCTCAAACCAACGCAAGAAGTGCTTTGGACAAGAAATCTGCAGGAGTGATGACGTAGCTCGCTTGAAGCCATCCCAGATACCTTAAAGTCGCAGTGCAACGTTACCCCTTACAATAATATACATATACAATATTAACATTATAAAATTCCTACTGACTCCACTCTTTACTCATTTGTTCAACTTTTCCCCATTTCGTCATCTTCATCTTCTTGAAGATTCACGTATATCTGATGTTGTCGATGTAGCATTGTCCTCCTCATTACGTTCCTTAGAAAATTTCCCATTAACTTTTTGACGAATAAGTGGATTTTATTATGATATGCTTGTTTTATCAGATTCATTCGTCATTGATAAAATGAAGTCTTGTTGATGCAATTGAGCATTCGGTCATTCTCAACTCCGAATATAGCATTCTGCCAGAAGCCATATTTGGTATTCATGAATATAGATGACACGGCGTTAGTTTGTCGTCTATCCTCATACCATTAGTTACAGATAGAGAGCCACATATCCAATAGAGTAGAATGAGTTCGTAGTACATACTGAAAGCTTCAAGAAGGCGTCATGACTTCCTAACCAAAACCCCCGATTGCTTTCTAGGCACGTAAAGCTGTCCCAGCACAAAGCCCTAACTTGTTCGCGAATTTCGCGTTTATACCGAATTCACAATAAGAGGAAACCAATGTTGGATTACCCAAACACTCCATTGTTTTCCACTCTTCGAGAAGTGGAAAAGAACGATAGCTCCTTTTGTTTCCACAACCCCTTACACGAGATCGTTTTTTTCTTGGTTATTCCGTTATAACGCTGCACGTTGAATTCGCGGAAAATGGTATAAGCAGCAATCTTTTAGGTTATTTCGTGTGAATCCCGATATTTTCCAAGATCGATACAAGAAAACAAGGCTTTAATTTCGAATGGAAAATGGTTCTACAAACAGGCTGTTTTCTAAGGAGGCCGCATTTTTATATCAGGGTATGAAATTCATCATAATTCATAATTGTAACATAACTCATCTCTTATTATATTCATATTTAGGGATCTGACGGTCAAGAGTATAGTGTGTTCTTATGGTCACTGATTAGTACAGAACATTATAAAACTTTTGTAAATACATGGAAATGAAAACGTTCGTAACCACTTCGTATTTGTAAACACGATTATAGAGAACCTTAGAGAGACACATGGCGAAATATTCGTTGATTTTAACCATCAAATGTGCAAGACCAAGAATGTAGCTAATAGTTTTCCAAATTGCATATATTTGGTATGCTAATTTTTGTTTTATAGTCACACAAATGAATCCAAGGTAAATAAGCTTTATCTGATGTTTGTAAATGTAGGTAAAAACTAGAAAAATCAATAATCACAGCGTATTTACGTCTACGGAAATCGATAAGGAAGCCCTAGACGGAAATCTTTGTAGATGCACATAAGTTTTCTAAATTTATGTATTATTATTGTTTATTTCATCCAATTCGTCTCACATATTATCATAAATAGTTGATGAATTGATTGTGGGTGTTCATGACTTTGACTCTATGAGGAATGCAAAACGAAATTGCGTAGGTATTTTCAAATTACCCATGAAAACAAATTGTGGCATTTTTTATTATACTTCTTGTAGTGAAGGTGTAAACAATTATTATTGTATACATCTGTGGAAGTACGTATAATAAAACTGGTAAAGAAATGAAAAATGAAGTTATTCAATGTTTCGAGAAGTGTTATGAGGAATACGCCAAGAACACCCTCAATGATCTACCCACTGGAAAGGAATTCATTGAAAACATACCAATTTGTCCAATTCTTGTTCTGAGTTTGAAGAATATTTGCTGTTAGAAAGAACAAATAGGAATCAAAATATTTCAGAGTGGTGGACATTGCACTGAAAAGTTCTTCAATCTTTCCAGGAGGGCCGATATTTATTAATGGCTACATCCGTACCTGTTGAAAGATTATTTCCCACAGCAGGTATGATGATGGCAAAAACACGTACATCATTGAAAGATGACGTGATGCAAGCGTGAAAAAATTATGTACATAAATAAGCGTAATAAATATAGCTTCACAAAATTATTCATATTATTCATTGTTATCTATCATTTCGTTTATATATTATAATAATTAATATAACAATTAATATCGTTATTCAGAATCAAATGAGACGAGACGAGACAACTGATAACGAGACGAGACCGAGACTTAATTTTTTGGTAACTGGCGAGACCGAGACGAGATTTCTTATATTCTCGCCTACTCTCGTCTCATGTGAAGCCATAAGGGAACCATCGACTGTGGCCCACCCTGTATAACTACATTTCCATTCGGTATTTGGAAGAGCATCTATGAAAGTGTACATTTTCATACGGAAAATCATTTTTTGCTGTTGCTGCTTACAGGAGGAAATAAAACATAAATGTTTTTGCGTCACCATCTTCTTGAATTGCTCAAAGATAGAAGTAATGCTGTACTCGGCCAGAGGCCCGATTTCAATTAATGGAACAAAAGGAAAAAACCTTCAGAAGTTGTTTGCAACAAGCTCATATAAGTAAAATGAGTGGTTTATGTCCCTTCATTGTACGGCCTGTTCCCTCGCTCGGCTAACACTTCAGTTAAGCCATATAAATGCGTTGTTCAGCCAAAGCTGGAGAAAAGCGGAAGACAAGGAGGATGGCGGCACGGTGTCCAATTGTACTTGATCCCCACCGTGAGGGTCCGCGCTTCATTATACGTATTCGCTGTTATTCATTTTTTTTTACCGCATTCAGTGAATCAGTGGGTCGAATCCTTCTCACATGATGTACCACTTGCTCAGAAAAATTAGTGCTAAAATGGGGTCTAGCCCCAAAAAATTGCTCCAGAACTGGATATCGTTTTAAACCCTTTTGGAGGTCCCGAATAACGGGTATCTGAGTTTGGGACGGTTTTTAGCTTCAGCTTCAGGTTTGAGAGCCTAAAATCCACGAAATTTTCACACTTTTTTCAGTGTTTCACTTATAACCTGGGAATAAAGTATCCTACAGAATTTCTTTGCTGAGGAATATGACATCTAGCGTCCAATGGCGTTCAAAACATCAAAATCAGTTCAGTAGTTCAGCCGCAATCGCGTGTCGAAGAGGAGCAATTTTTACATACTTAGCGCAAAAGTTGACAACCCTTACTTCTAACGCTTTTAGGTCGATAAAGACTGCATTGACTGGAAAATATCCTTGGACTAGACTTGTAGGGAATTTAATTGTTAATCAGTTGCTTTTTGAAATTTGAGATTCCCTCACTCCAGTGCTGAGATATTAATTTCAAGCCGAAAGAGTCCGTAGCACCAAAATTCCGCTAAGGCAGTCCAACGCAGGAAACTTCGTCTGAACTCAAAACTTTTCACTCTTTGCCTTTTTTCAAGCAAAAGTGAACGTGATCAACTGAATTTAAACTCAAGTTGTTCTGAATAATTGAGAACAAACTTTAATAATTTAATGCAGATATTCATAACTTTATTCACTGTGGTGGAAAGATTCAGGCATGGTGGGAGAGGACGTAGATTTAATCGTTTTGCCGACTGACCAAATATCACTTAACAACGAAGATCAGTGACTGTTAATTGACAACTAATGAAACGCGGGAAGGGCAATCAGCAAACCATGATCTATAGTCCTAACAACAGCAAGCTATCCTTAGATGCAAAACGACACACCTTGTTTCTCCATGCCTTCAGTGGCTGTGACACTCAAGTGCTCAGCCATTTGCGACCACTGCAAGAGGCATACATGCCTCAATTCAGTCGGTGAGCAACATGCCATAACTATAGACTCCTCTGAACTCCGAAGACCAAGATGTTCTGGAGACAGAAGGAGGATCAGCCGTGGAAGAGAAGGAAGAGCAGCAAGAGCTGGAGTTTGAAGAAGAATTCCCTGAACAACCCGGACCCTCTGAAAGAAGGCGAACCGCTAGACATCAAATATGGTAAATTATTGCAATTAAGAATTCATAATTTGTAGTATGCCAATTCCTGATAATCAGTATAATATAAAACTTTCGTTCTACTTACTGAGACGAAGTACTGGCCAAAAGAAGAAGACGGCTGCCTCAATTCCCCCATTATTGCACAACCCATGTAAATAACTCCCTGTTAAATATAAATTGTAGAGACTTTTTTTTTGAGTTATAAATATATGTTTTGATATAATGAGCAACTCTCCCATTTTCTATTCCCGGTTCTATTTTCTGGGATCGTCTGGTAAGTCGTTGATGGTCACTTCGTAATCAGAGTTTGATATAATGATTCCTTAAGTTTAAATTGTTGTATAAGTTGACTAAATTTAATGTTTCTTGAAAAAAAAATGCATGAAAGTGCGAAGTTCTGAGTTCAGACGAAGTTTCCTGCGTTGGACTGCCTTAGCGGAAATTTGGCGTTAAGAACTCTTTCGGTTTAAAATTCATATCTCAGCACTGAAGTGAGCAAATTTCGAATTTCAAAAACCGTCTGATTCACAACTGAATATACAAGTTTAGTCCTGTGACATTTTTCAATCGGTGAAGTTCTTTTCGACTAGAGAGCGTTAGAAGTTGAGGGTTGCCAACTTTTAGGCATTTTTTTGATGGGCGATTGCGGCAGAACTGCTCAACCAATTTCGATGTTTTGAACACCATTGGCCGCTAAATATAATATTCTTCAAAAGGGGGAATATATTTTTTGTATAATGCTATAATGCTAATATAATTCTTTTACGGTAAAGAACTTCGATGAATGCAACGGAAATGTTTTCATTCTGCGAAATTCGAACAGAAAATGTCCTCAAATAATCATATTAGACTCACGGACGAAAGAGTGGTCGGTTTGTGTTCTCAGACATCTAGAATTTCGTAACACAATGAAACGTATTAAATCAGAATCTGAATGAAGTTCTCGGATAGCCTGTAGGGCATTCTAGCTATCTCCGAAACGTGGCAGATACCGTCTTTATGGTATATATCGGTATTTACCTTAAATCCGGGGTAACCGCTTCCTCCCTGTCAAAATATTACGTACGTATCTCGGAGATTTCGACTACATCTCTCGAATTCCGACATATAAACGTTACACATATCCCGAACGGAAAGTTTCCGGCCATTGAGATATGGCACATTGACGTGGATATATTTCTTGAAAATTTGAGGTACGGCCTGGCGTCAGTCGCGTGAATCAATCATTTCCCGATTCACTACAGCTTTATTTCAGGCCGAGAGATTTTTTCAACCCTCGTTCGGTGGCGAACCACCCTCCTCGACCCTAACAGGAATCGATTGTAATTGTAGGAAATGAGAAAATTAAATGGGTCATTCAGCGTGAAATCTTTTCGATTCAGCCTTCTGCATTACGCTTAATAAGACAATGATATTTAAATGGAATATTGATCAGATTCGTGATTTCACCACAAAAACGATTAGCATCGTGAATAATTCACTTGATTTATTTCGCTTTTCGAAATCAATGTTCTTTAGATGTAACTTGTTGAAACCTGGATAAGGTTTCATTAAAATAACTACGAACTTTGGGATCGAATCAGAAGAAAAACTGGAAACGGAAAACTACCGTCTTCCATCTCAGCAAGGACACAAGGTGCATTCTCTCACGGGTTTTTTTCGCGCAGATTTTATCTTCAGAAAGCACTTAGGTTGTATGTATATATTGTATATTGTTGTAGGGGGTAACGTTGCACTGCGACCTTAAGGTCTATTGTGCCCCCCCCGTCAGAGCTGTCGATGTCATCACCATCTACAGCTCGCCTTCCAGATCCAGAGTTCTGATGAACTCCAGTATCTGGGATGGCTTCAAGGAGGCTACGTCTTCGCTCCTGCAGATTTTTTGCCCAAAGCATTCCTTGCGTTGGTTTGAGTTTCATCCTCCTCCCAACAGAATCTGCACTCGTCAGTTTCTGCTAGCCCTAATCTCATCATATGCTTCCTAAGGCCACAGTGCCCTGTGAGGAAATCAGTGAGGAGGTGCAGTGCGTTTTTACTGAGGTCCAAGTATTTCTCGGATCTGACAGTATTAAAGTTCCGGAGGAATTTTTTGGAGTGATACATGCCGGGAGGAGATCTCCAGAAAATACCTCTTTCAGTTTCTTCTTTCATCCGGAATTCACTTTAGTAGGTGTATCTACCAACTTCACAGTAGGGTTCCGGGCCAATAAAGGGGGTTTGTGCTCCTTTCTTCCATTCTAAAATATCTCCGTTCAAAAAGAGGAATCTCACAGCAGGAAGTTTCCTTCTCCGAGTAAATAGAATCACTGTGGTCTTGTTTGGGTTTATGCTGAGCACCACTGAGAAGCACCACTGCTCGATAATTCTAAGGCCCTCCTGTAAGTTACACAAGGTGCCCTCGAATTTACCTCTAAGCATTAGGACTATGTCATCGGCATAGCCTATACACCCGAAGCCGAGCTCCGTTAGCCTGTGGAGGAGCTCGTCCAATACTAGGCTCCAAAGAAGGGGAGACGTTAAACCCCCTTGAGATGTTCCACGAGTGCCTCGGCCATCCTCGTCGACAACAGCTCATACAGCCATTTTATAATGGCTTTATTCACTTCTCGCCTTTCAAGTGGATCTTTGACAGACACATGGGTTGTGTTGTCAAAGTCCCCAGATATATTCAGCAAAGCACACATTGCGATTTCTTTGTGGTCCAGAGTTCTCTGGATGACTTCAGTCAGCTGAAAGCACTGAGGTTAGTTTCAGTAAAAAATGACGAATATAGATTCTGTGGGGTAGAATACATACTCAATTCATAATAACTCACAATGTCAATGACTGGAATGTTGACAGTTGTATATCAAATGTCCATAAAAGTGGGAAACGATCGAATCGGACTCGATATTTGTTCTTCGAATAGATGAGCTTCGGAGCAAATAAAAGAATGATACATCCACTTGTTGATCGAAGAAGCGCCATATCAAATATGGGGACGAAGCACGTATGAAATGTCGCATTAATCAATCAAATCCGATACTGAAAGCAATGAAAGATGATTTGTTGGCATTTCCATCGAATATCGTGATTTTCCAACGATTATTATGCAACTCCAATATTATTATATGCGATTAATCCTCTTTGCCACGACCATTTCGATGCTTCTTCATGCACACCATTCGTTTGCGGCTGTAAATCACAATTACGGGAAAAAAGAGGCCGTTATTAATCGGAAATGGTAAAACCAAATGAATCGTTGTCTGTTTGGAAAATTCAATTTCATTGATAACAACTGATCATATAGCTTTGGGCTCAAATGTTTCTGAAGCTCTATGTCTGTATGGTAATTATTTTTAAAGAGCAATGAGTATAAAAAATCTTGACTGATAAAGCCCATATAAAATATCCAAGGGATAATTTGGAACCGAATGTGAAATATCTAACTCGATCTTCTTGGAAATCAGTGAATATCGAGAATGTATAAATTAGAAATTTCTCGATTCAGTTTCTTATCAGGTCCTTCTGGGACTAATTGGAATAAATTTAGATGTAAATTCAGAATCTCAAAATAAGATGAACCGTTCCTTCGGAGGTATGTCTGGAAACGTTTCATTATACAGTTACGTTGATTCAGAGACGACCACTTGATTTATTTATTTATTTATCACACTTTAACACAAACAAGACAAAATCCTTGAAATTGCCGAAGGATTTATTCTATTTGTGGGACAAAGATGAATATATGAAATTTTGCAGAGGTATTCCTCGAATAGAGAAGCACCTAGAATTAAATTTTTTACTCAACTCCCATAGCTGCAGAGGGGTGGAATAGAGAACCCTCATTCCATTATCGAATATTATCAGTAAAATGTATACTTTGAAATGAAGATTTTAATCGAAAATTTGCGAGATTGGGTTGAACATGAGGGAGGATGATGAGATGGTATTGTTTTTCCGATGTGCGAAATTGGGAGTCATTCCAAGAACTTTTAACTTTCTCGACCAAAATGGGCCATGGGATATCCTTAGAAGTTTAGTGCATTTATTCAAATTGCTGTAAATCAGATAAAAATGGTCAGATTGGGTTGAACATGAGGGAAGATGATGGGATGGTATTGTTTTTCCGATATACGAAATTGGGAGTCATTCCAAGAACTTTTAACTTTTTCGACCAAAACGGGCCATGGGATATCCTTAGAAGTTTTCTGCATTTATTCAAATTGCTGTAAATCAGATAAAAATGGTCAGATTGGCTTGAAATTGGGGGAAAATGATGGGACGGTGTTGTTTTTACGATGTTCGAAATTGGTAGTCATTCCAATAAGTTTTAACATTTTCGACCGAAATGGGCCATGGGATATCCTTAGAGGTTTTGTGCATTTATTCAAACTGCTGTAAATCAGATAAAAATGGTCAGATTGGGTTGAAATTGAGGGAAAATGATGGGACGGTGTTGTTTTTACGATGTTCGAAATTGGGAGTCATTCCAAGAACTTTTAACATTTTCGACCGAAATGGGCCATGGGATATCCTTAGAGGTTTTGTGCATTTATTCAAACTGCTGTAAATCAGATAAAAATGGTCAGATTGGCTTGAAATTGGGGGAAGATGATGGGATGGTATTGTTTTTCCGATATACGAAATTGGGAGTCATTCCAAGAAGTTTTAACATTTTCGACCAAAACGGGCCATGGGATATCCTTAGAAGTTTTGTGCATTTATTCAAATTGCTGTAAATCAGATAAAAATGGTCAGATTGGGTTGGACATGAGGGAAGATGATCGGATGGTATTGTTATGTTCTTAAAGAGCACTGAAGTGAAGTGAAAAGCTTTTGAGAGGATGTTTGTCTATTCACACCTCATAAGATCTCACGAAATACTGCATGCACCTTCAAGCCGTCTTTTTTCAACTGAATATACTAGATTTCGTATCGATAGGATGTGTATCTTGGAAAATATTGGGAAAATAAAATTCAGCTTGAAGGTTTGTGCGCAATTTCAGCGGAATCTGACAAATATTTTCTGAAGTATATAATTTTTGGAGAAAAATCCTAATTTTGTATTCTAGGAATACGATGCTCACGAGATTTTGCAGAAATTTGACATTCTACAGCTAATTACCAAGTTTCAATTCGATCAAATCTGTATTTTTTGAGTTAGTGAGGAAATAACAATAAATTTCAGATAAGTATGACTCCCAAACTATTTGGCCAAACATATTCCTAGAACATGGGCAAAATGAATGAATCCTCTTTCAAGTCGTCATTTTCGAAGTAAGGTAACTCCTCAATGAAGATTTCACGGACATACCAGACATTTTCTTCTTATTTTGAGATTCTGAACCTACATTCAAATTCAATCAGATTAATCCCGAGACACACAGAAATTGGTGAAGAGCGAGTGAGCTTGGAAAACCCAAGTTAGTCAAAGATAATATACTAATGGAACTGATAGCTCGCTTCTTCATATTTCCGCATGAAATTAGTCAGCACCAAGTGAGTAGGCCACAAGCCAATAGAGCCGCGTATTAAGAGCGACAAGCTGTAGAAAATTACTCATATACAATTACACGAAAACGTGTACCAAGTCAAGCTGTTTGCTTCACATGGCAGATTTCGCGAAGGGAGAATGACAGTAGAGTGGTATATTTCAGAGCAATGAATACGGCGAGAAAGTGGAAATGAAAGAGCAATATATATGAGACCTAATTAGAGTTTAAGACGCAATAAGTTTGCTGTCGGTCGTGGAAGTTTGGCCCTATCGAGTTTTGGAGGTTTGGCTGGCAACATATGCTTCAACATGGTGCTGTATTTTGCATCGATGAAATTACTGCGAGAATTGATATAACATTTACTGTGCGTCAGGCTTCTTAGGGCGCCTTTACCATCACAGACTGTTTATGTTATACAACTTGGCTTGCGGGTTGATCCTTCAATGGTCTATCTTCAGGTTCCCAGCTCATGTTTTCATTCTTTTTCATAATAGAAAATGAGTATGTATCTATGGGATATGATAGCCCTACATTAAGGTGCTGCAGCTCTCAATCAATGGAATAAATATAATATATATATAAATATTTATATACTAACTGACAAAGATACTGCAACACTCAGAAGGAGCTGTTTAAAATTTAATTTCTTTTTGGTAAAACATAGATAGTATAGCAAGGAGTAAATGATTGAAATTTGAAGAAAAAAAATGAAGGGTTTACAATTTTTTTTTAATAAATTTGTTAATAATGTGTTTGTCCACCGCGATTATCTATACACTCCCCAACACGTCTTGGCATTGATGCAATAAGATGGTCTATTTCTTTTCAAACATGCTCTATGGGTGGAAGATCGGCGAATCTGGGCGGCCATGGCAAAAGATTCACATTGGTCGCTTCAAAAAAGTTTAAACTAACTCTGGCAACATGAGATCGAGCATTATCTTGCTGAAATATTGGATTCTCGAGCCAGTTACCTCGAATAAAGACTAAAGGTGACCAACTTGCATGTGCAATAGCACCCCATACCATAACGTTTACTGTCTGGTGTACATGACGCTCAATATTAAACTGAGGTTCACGTCTTTCTCCCCGACATCGTTTAACCCTTCTCCGGCCATCATGTGCACCCAAGGAGAATCGAGGATTCATCAGAAAAGACGACCTGATGCTGTTCCACATTCCAATGTTGACGTTCTCTGCACCACTGTAATCGTTGCCAGTGATGCTCAACCGTCAGAGGTAACACAAGATGGGGTCCATAATGCTGCAGTCCAAAAGACCTTATCCGGCGGTAAACCGTTCGGACAGTTACAGGATGGCCTTGTTCTCCTAACCACTCATCAGCCAAAGAATCGAGTTGTCGCGAATCGGTCTCTAATAGCCATAAGTCTGAGACGTCGATCTTGAACTTCATTTGTGCCCCTTCGACGTCCGGTACCTACTCTTCTTCGATTTTGGGCATTATCAAACAACGCTTGACAACATCTGATAACAGTAGTTGGATTTCTGTTCGTACGGTTAGCGATTTCTCGAAATGACGACCCCGCCCCCCGTAGACCAATAATTCGACCTCTTTCAAATTCACTTAGCAGGCGATAAATTCCGCGTACACGTGCTCTAGGCATTTTAACAACAACTAAACATCGACTTTGGATCTCCTCGAACAGCTAGTTTGTTGTTAAATTTAAAAAAATTGCAAAAAACGACTACAATATGTAAGTGAAAAAAAATGTTTACATGAAAACACCTTCAAAATCTTTTTCTCCAAATTTTAATCATTTACTCCTACACTATCTATGTTTTACCAAAAAAAATTGAAAATTGAATCAGCTCCTTCTGGGTGTTGCAGTTTCCTTGTCAGTTAGTATACTTGCAAATTCCATATGAAGGTTCATCTTAACTGCATGAATAAATTATACACTGTTAGATGTAATGTCTGATTGGAATTCCTCCTTGAAACTTTTCACCAGCTGACCTATATGCAATGTCTCTTATAATTCTGAAAATCAGAACGGCAGGAAACGACCACCATGTTACTCGTATAGCTGCGAGAAGCAGTCTCTCAGTCAAGGAGTGCCTTGTTTTTACGAACCATTCATGGAAGAATTCCCTTTCGCACAAAATTCAATACGAATTTCGTACTTCCGGCCTAAACTCCGATACCGGGGAGAAGATATGTGATTCACGAGAAAACCAGGCAAGAAAATGAAACAGTGGGAGAAAATCGATGGAATCGGAAGATTTATATGGCGAAGTAATATCGTCCTGGACTGAGAAGTAATAAAATGAATGAGTATCCCTTCGATAATAATTACTTTTTGTTCCTACGTTGATTCAATACTCAACTCTTTGTTCAGCCTACACTTATGTCTACTCGAGAATATTTATTGGTACTTTATTATCTGTCTTCTTGTTGTTTATTATTCCCAATAATAAACTCATCGAATTGGTCCTCCAGATCTTCATAGATTGAAACGTATCTTCCATCAATTATGACAGTAAAAATAATTAGGCAGGGATTATTATTATAATTATTGGATAAGGGGTACGAGTGATCTATATGGACCCCCTTTTGTTGCTTACCAGGATTGTCCCAGACTACAACTTCTCTCAACAAATTAAAACTCTTTGCTTTTCATATTCCTTTTTATACACGTTATATATATACATCCTAACGACTCGACGAATATCAATTTCGTTGTACAAACATCAATATCTTTTTCAATTTATCAGTTCTATAATCTTTGTACCAATGGCCATTGCACTTTCATGAAATTGTTAATTCGAATACATGTTCAACGTCCAGTTCTTTGCTCAAGTCATGTTCCTTAACGAATGGTATTTTTTATCGCCAATTAGTTATCACGCGGCCTCTACTTCACAAATTATTCGTCGCCCACTGACCTTATGGATTTATTTTGTCTATAGGGTTGAATCGAGTTTTGATGTAGTCCTGCTAGATTGAAAGTAAATACATATTTGAATATGGTTGATTTGGATCAACATGGAATGTTTTCAATTGAACGTGAAACATAAGATTGAACAATTAAATATTCGAGAAAAGCACTGACGTGAAGTCATGTTTCATTGTGTATTCACGCCTCTTACAAAGTGGATTAAGTTGAAATTCGGTACTCGATTGTAAAATGGCGGATCGGAGGCATGTGCCGAATTTAAGAGGTTTCTGACCCTGAAAATTTCATTCATCAGGGCTGTTTCCTATAGAAATTGCGAGCAAAAAGAGAAAGTTGTATCATGAACTACATACGTTCTATGATTAGGTGCAAAAATTTGTTTAGAAGATATGTCATAATTCCATGTAGAGTGATCAAATTCTTTCGGGAATTCGAACATATTTGTGTACAGGGTGTCCCAGAACTCGACGTCAAGCCAGAAGCGAGTGATAGGCTAAGTCATCATACTATATATTATATAATCAAGGTTACGTATTATCAAAATTATACACATTTCGAAGAAATCGAGAAAATCTTCACCCTGAGATGGTTTTTAAACTCCCCCTATTGAAAATCTTTATTTTAAACTCAATTTTATTTTTATTATGTATCCTGAATGTTTAAATGGGTGCCTAATATTTCAAGTCAATTGCCCCAGCTTGGATTGAAATGTTTCTTCTCACCCAACTAAGCTACCTCATCCAATTCGAACTGTCTGTACTGAAAAAAAAATAAGTACTACACTAGCTTGGCCAGTAACTTGAAGAAGTTGTGAAGATTTTCTCGATTTGTTTGAAATACCTACAACTGTGAAACTACGTAAATTTGTTCTTCTTATAACTAATATCACATGGCCTAGCACCCGCTTCCTGCTTGACGCCGACTTCTGGGACAGCCTGTATTATATGAAATATTCTGTTCAACTCTAGAAGTTAATTGTGGAGAAATAATAAACGAATATATTCGTTCGATTTCTATTCCTATTAACTTGAGCGGCACGTTTGGTTGGGTGCTCTTGTCATGTTGGCATCCTACAAAACATCCAGCATATCCCACTTTTTTCTGGAGACACTCAGGCTCTAATAACCGACAAAACTCCCAGATATATGTTCGATTCTCCCGGCAGCAAACACTCTCGATACGAAATCTGTACAGCGCTTTCCTGATTTCCGATTACTCAGTTCGAATTTTTCCGAACCACAACTCGCGAGATTCAGACGTGCTCGTGAAAAAAAACGAGAGTGGGCTCGTGATTCATCGCCCTTATCGGACATGTCGTGATCTGGAAGTATTTCCAACTCCGGGAATATCACTCGTTTAACGAACGAACCGTCCAATTTATACATCTCGGAAAAGATTCAACAATGCCAGGTTTTGAAGGAATTCTCCATGAATCCGACATTGAAATAGATGAATATGAAAACTTCTGTAATTGATCTCGGGATATATTTTTCTGCATACTCTCAAGTGAAAGGTTAATTCTGTTCTATTACAAATCATCTAGCCCTTATATTTTCTTCATATGTTGCGATTATCAATCGAAAAAGTTCATGCGCATTGTAACTGAGTCAAGTACAATTGCTACAAAGTCGAAGTGTAATTGGAGATCAGTATTACACGAGTTGTATAAAGTTATGGTGAAATTTTGAGAAAAAATCGCGAATGGAGACCCTTGCATTGTGAACAGTGATCTCTCGTGCGTAATTTACATAGTTTGTTTCGAATAAGAAAGCACTTATTGCTTCAGGTTCTTTCACGCCAACAAATGCCGGAGAAATGGGATCTCTTTGCGATGAGCATAACCGTAAAATTTAATAAGACGAATATAGATTGGAATCGTTCTTCGGAAACTGAAATATTGGTCGAGTATATAAACTTCACTCAGCAATAAATTGAGCAGAATCGGCCTTGTTGGCGGTTCGACTACGTCCTGCTCCTTTTCGATATGTTTTCGTGCAGTAAATTCCTGGAAACAGAATAGCTATAGCACACCAGGAACTTTCATCGATAAATATTCGACTGAATTGAGTCTCCCACAAAATACACACAAATATTCAAATTGAATCATCTTTTCAGTATGCGGTCTTCTGGAGAGGCTTCTCGTATGAACCGCGTTATCCATATTTGTAATTCATTCTGCATATCTGTCCTAACCCATTTTTATGGTCCGGGTTCGAGGAATAACGGTTCAGCTTTTCCATACTTCTAGTAAAATAACAGGTTCAAATGGTTCAAAAACAGTAATTATACCGTTCACACTCAAAAGGAATTTGGAGGCAATTAAAGCCCCCAAACTCATTGGTGTGCAACTAAACCTGGCTGATAAGGTACGCTACCTGGGCGTTATGCTTGATACCAAGCTAACCTAGAACGCACAGTTCGCAGAAACAGTTACCAAGGAAAAGAAAATCCTCATGATTGCTCGCAGGGCAATTGGTAAAACATTTGGCTTGAGCCCGGGAATCACTAGGTGGATTTACACTGCTATAGTGAGGCCCTGCCTCACATATGCTGGTGCTGTGTGGTGGTCAAAAATGAACCAGGGCAGGGCTGTCAAAGAGCTGGAGAAAGTTCAGAGATTGGCCTTGCTTTGTGTTACTGGAGCAATGAAGTACTCCAACTGCGGCTATGGAAGTTCTCGTGGGACTCCAATCATTACTATATGAAAATCGAATAGAATTTTGCAGCGATGAAGGTAACGTTTTTTGAGCTATAAACGCAGTTTATAGACCACATTAGTTAGGTTAGAATCATTCTCTTGGCGGGAGATCCATATTCAAACGTTTTAACATGAAATTTCAACTTTGAGATGAAACCACCCTATTTGAAAGAGAATGTTAGTACAGATGGATCAAGTATTGGGTACCTTCATCATTAGTGCATGTTTTCATGTTCTTTCCACATTAAAATCTACTTCTATTTATCCTTAAATCAAAATTGATACCAGTGTAGTTCGAAAGATTTCCGTATGTCGTAGATGACTTCTGTTGTGCGTCATTACAAGGCCAATTTAGGGTTATGTTATTATTTTCGACTGACTTCGAGTGAGCTAAGACATACGTCAATCGAATTTGGTGGACACTTTTATATTTATTAATTATTTTGGAAATATACAATTTTGTTATGAAAACTTGATTCTACATTGTTGAGAAAGGTTCACACAATCTATTTCAACCGAAATAAACCTTAAGAAATTAACCAAAGTATCTAAAAACAGGCGAGGAATTCGCGTAAATTTTGGGTCCATAAGAAATGCATGGGGAAGTCAGTGCTCGGATCCACAGATGGATCGTAATTCAAATTTCCCGCCTAACCTAACTATTGTGGTCTATAGAGGTGTTAGTGCACTGTTCAGATGAATATAGTGCCAATCAATTCCTCCAAATCTCTGTTATTTTCGATTTCTGGGCCGAGAATGCTATCAAATGATTAGTTTCGATTCACGGAGGAAGAATCCGAGGTCAAACTTGATTCTGTCCGGCCGTCCGACAGTCAGCATGATTACGCTCGAACGCAATAAGTTATAGAGCCGATTTGGAATCCAAATGCGCCAGCTGAGTTCGTTAATAGATGAAATCTGTCAATATCGATGGTTTGAAGCACAGATATTGTATGTCCACATTTCAATATCTGCTCAAAATATCACTTTACCCTAACATTGGCAAAAATGGACACACAATATCTGTGATTTAAACCATCGATATGATAATTTGCGTAGTACTCCATAAGAATATATCCCAACGTTTCATTTCATCTAAGTATCAATGAATGGGCCAATAAAGACAATAAATTCCTTTTTTCGTTGATATCGGATATACCTATGGGTATGTATATATAAATATAAGACCCTCCGGTATTTACATGGAAACTTCAGTTCTTCGAGCGAGAGGAAAGTTTGAAACCAAATTCTTGACTGAGAATGCCGAAGAAAGGTCATACAAGAGGGATCGGATAGACGAAAGAGCGTTTTCCTTGTTCCCTCGTTCAGCAACATCCATTTTCTCTGAAATAGCGAGGAATCCGTATAATTGGTCAGTTTCCTTTACGACTCCTGTTTCATGCCAGTTCCATCTGTATAGCATTCATACCTGAACGATCGGCTCGATTTTTGTAACGATCAATTATTCCTTTCAGGAAAATTACAGTTAATGGTCTGTATATTTGTAATCAAGTTATAAATATGCTCTTCGAACGAAATCGTCCAATTAATAATAATAAAAATATCTTGTCATGAAAAAAAAAACAGATTAAACTGAATATCAGAAAAATTTTGTAATGAATACGAAGATTTAATCGAATGGTATACAAATAAAGCTGCAATGAAATATCGGAAACGGATAATGATTTCTTGATGAGTGAATAACGAATTTCCATGATGTTTGATATCTATTCCGAGAATACTTTAATCGGAAATCTTTACTGATGTAATGAACGTGTTTTCCTCAGATTATACCAAATGAATGAGATTCATGTTATATAAATGACGCACACCTGTAATATGAATATCAAGAAATCAGAAAGTCCCAAAATATTTTATCAAGTTTTTTTTGTTATTACATAAACGAAAAATCTTCATGGATAATTTTAGGGCTTAACACGAGAGATAAATTTTCTCTTCTCGTCTCGTTCTCATCTCGGAAAAGCAATACGAGACGAGACGAGACGATTTGACAAATATTATAGGCGATACCGAGACCATATACAGCGTAATCCGAGAGTCTCGTTTTTGGTCTCGTTAATTTTTTTTTGAAGATTTTATTCGAAAAATTAGAAAATATCTACATAGCCACAAATCTTGTAGCTATTATTTGAAATTAAAATAATACTTTCAGATTTTTATTTTAACTTGTTAACTGTTCTTATAACTTTTTATAGTAACGTTTCTCTTATCATAAATATCTATCCTTGCAGATTTTTATATTTTAGGTTTGGATGTGTTATTTTTTTAAGGACGATTTCTTACTCTCGGTTGAGTATGTGTCTATAAAATAGTGAGTAATAAACGTGTATACTATTGAAAGTGTTGCTTTGGCTCGAAAATTTCGACCTGGAAGATCGTCCTATTTACTACAGATACATACAGTAAACTTTTCTTGTATACGACTCCACCTTTCTCAACACCCACAGAAAACAATTGAGTATGAAGAGTTTCCACTATAATCACCAATATATTTTGTCTCTATTATACATCGATCGTTCAAGAAATACACGGTTTCAAAAACCTTGCGATAGATGAGATTATTTTTCAAGAAAAAATAGAATTCACAACCATAAAAACTAATACTATTATGAATTCAATATTTAACGGACACTTTTATTGCCCCAAAATCCCAATATTTATAATATAATTTCGTTTCTATTTGAACATCTGGAGAAATTTATTGTTTTTTTTATTCTGCTTCTTGTATAGTGAAGATGTGAATAATTATTGTATACATCTGTGGAAGTACATATAATAAAACTGGTAAAGAAATGAAAAATGAAGCTATTCAATGTTTCGAAAAGTGTTATGAGGAATACGCCAAGAACATCCTCAATGATCTACCCGCATTGAAAACGATACCAATTTGTCCAATTAAAAAATATATCGACATCGATAGCCTCTTTAAAAAATCAACAAAACCTTCGAAACATTGGAAAGCTGAGTTTTAAGAACATTCGCTGTTAGAAAGAGCAAATAAAAATCAATATTTAATTTTAGAGTAATGAAAAGTGCATGAAGTTTTTACACTTTCAACGATAGCAGATGATTCATTAATGGCTACATCCGTACCTGTTGAAATAATATTTTACACAGCAGGTATGATCATCGCAAAAACACGTACATGATTGAAAGATGATGCGATGCAACCGTAATTATGTTTGAATTCTTGGTCATCAAGTAATTTAAATGATGAAATTAACAGTGTTTAAAATTTTAAAAAATCATTTTATATACGAATATTTTTGTATAAAAGCGTAATAAATATAGCTTTAACGAATTATACATTGTTATCTACCATTTCGTTTATATATTATAATGTTTATTATCGTTATTCAGAATTAAGCGAGACGAGACGAGACAACTGATAACGAGACGAGCCCGAGACTTAAACGAGACTTGACCAGAATTGGCGAGACCGAGACGAGATTTTTTTATATTCTTGCCTACTCTCGTCTCATGTGAAGCCCTAGAATAATTTATACAGAATGGAATATAAAATGTTGTTCATGAATACTATGATGATGTATAACAGCATAGTACTATAGCAAAATAACGGTTTCGTTTGATGGAAAATTTGATACTGATTCGATTGAAAACAAACAGAACTTTCATAGCAGTCATATTGGGGGCAACTCAACTCCACTGCAACTCTTGCTTTCTTTCGGTTTCTTACCCAAAACTCTGTTGAAAATCAAGATTTCAAAATGACGATTATTGATTTAATCTTACTTCTTTGATTTTTGGAGGTACTTTCAGTTTGTGGAGTATTTGCAAATGTTCGCGAATTCTACGTATGGATATGACCAGAACTGGATGTTTTCTAGATGTCTATATACTTCTGAATTCACAGATATTCTGAACGTATATTCGAATCAAGGGAGAATGAAGAAATTTTTAAAACTGTTCATTCGAAAGGAATCCTGAGCGAAATTATATTCACGTAAAAAAGCTGACAAAACCGTGTTGAACTAGACTTCTTTCGAACTGGAATCAGTTTTATCCTGGCGTTGAAATAAAACGGAACGAATTGGTTGTTGTGTGATCTATAGCATAGCAATTGATTCAGTGCATGTACAAATGATACAATTAAATGCTCTCAAAGTCATTGCCACCAACAGTCGCTTTTGAAGTTCCCAAATCATTATTTTCACTCTGGTGTCAGCGTCCTGTTGGCGAAAATAATTGAACAGATACATTTCCCGTTGTCAGCGAAACCGGAGCGTTTTACACACATACCTCATCCGGTAAAACGCCAAATCTTAATTATTTGTAGGCCCGTTGTACGGTGGTGAGCTCCAACGATCGATGGTAACAATTTGAATATCAATCTAGTTTCCACATTCATCTAGATGAGTTCAGGGGCTGGTAACGGAGAGCATTCGGGTTTAGTGGGGTTATATAACTTCCAAGATTAAATACTATTGATGAATTCGAAGAACAAACTTTACTTCGAGTTTCGTTCATGTGATTCATCCACTTCGATGAGTCCACTTTTATTGAGAAATATGCAGATGTCTTCAAGAAAAGTAGTGTTGGATCTTAACGTTCTTCGTTGATAATAGGATTAGTCTGAGTTCACGAGCCTCCATTTCCTTTCGCTCATTTTTCCACTAGAGACATTTCTGGTATGAATTAGAAAAAAATGAACCTGTGAAACAAATATTGAACATTCCTCTTCGATGAAGATATTAGCTGCAGTTCACAGGATTTTCATTTTCTTTTACTCTGGGTAGACTACGACTAGGAATTGTATACAAATAATTCTAATATTCGACTATTATTAATTCACAAAATGATCAAGAAAGTAAGCATCGAAAATAACTTCACTACGATGATCCGTAGGAAAAAAGGCTGGGACAAGGAATTCACCACCCAAGATCTTAGAAGAAGTGGCCTTAAGGGTACACAGACGGTTCAAAAACCACAACAGGAGCTGGCACTGGAGTATATGGGCCAAGCACCAAATGCTCACTATCCCTAGGCTCCTATCCGAGCATCTTTCAGACAGAAGTACTTGCAATAGAAAGATGCGTGGAAATGAACCTTGAAAGAAACTATCAGATATGTGATATAGCAATCCACTCTGACAGTCAAGCTGCTATTAATGTTCTGAGCTCTCATGTTATCGAATCCAAGCTAATATGAGAGTGCCGAAGAAAACTCAATGAAGTAGGCAAGAACAACAGGGTCTCATTGGTCTGGGTTCCTAGTCACGCGAGAATCATAGGAAATGAGGAGGCCAATACACTTGACAAGAAAGGACCACAAATACCCTTTCTTGGCCCGGAACCCTAATGTGCGGTTGGTAGATACACCTTAAAAAGTGAATTTCGGATGAAAGAAGAAACTGAAAGAGGTATTTATGGAGATCTCTCCCTGGAATGTATCACTCCAAGAAATTCCTCCGGAAATTTGATAATGTCAGATCCAAGAAATACTTGGACCTCAGTAAGAACACGCTGCACCTCCTCACTGGTTTCCTCATAGGGCACTCCGGTCTTCAGAAGCATATGATGAGATTAGGGCTAGCTGAAAATGACGGGTGCAGATTCTGTTGGGAGGAGGGTGATATACTCCTGATCACCTGATAACAGAATGCCTCGTCATCTCATTCCAACGCAAGGAATACTTTGGGCAAGAAATCTGCAGGAGCCAAAACGTAGCCTCCTCAAAACCATCCCAGATACTGGAGTTCATCAGAACTCTGGAATTGGAAGGCGAGCTCTAGGTGGTAATGACATCGATAGCTCTGACGGGGGGCACGATAGACCTTAAGGTCACAGTGCAACGTTACCCCCTACAACAATATACAATATACAATTATTAATTCGAAAGTTAGTGATATAACTCGAATATTCAACCATTTGAATATTCAACTTATTAGCCATTGATTATTGGAATATTCCATTATTCAAATAAAAGAACAAATTACTATTCGAATATTTATAATTGAAAAATTCCGAGCCATCTTCATAAGATTATATTCACACAATTTCTGAAATAAGGAGCTAAAAGAGCTGAAATCCGGTACACTATTTTAAAATGACAACAACGAGGTTTGTTTGGAATTTCAGTGGACTCTGATAAATAGTTTTTGAAATATATAATTATTGAAGAAAAACATTTTTCTTCTAGTGATAAGATCCTCACGAATTTCAACGAAAATTTGCGTACTGAAATTCTATAACTAATTGTCAAGTTTCAATTAGCTCAGATCTGTATTGTTCTAAGAAAAATATATATTTTTTATTTTATAATTTGGTTTCTAGATCCTCCCGAATTTCTAAAAAAATTGAGGGCCTGTATTCTACAACCATCAATTTACACGTCAGCATTCTACAATTAATTACCAAGTTTCCTTTCGATTGGATACTTATTCCTCGAGTTTTGTGTCAACAATATTTCAGATGGGTATAACTCCGAAACCGTTTGAAATATTATGCCCATTTACAAACTTAACCGTCGCGTTCGGATGCGTAACCTACCTAGAAAATGTCTTTCCGTTCAAAAGTTATCGTGGCAACGGGCGACCGACCGGACCAAATCGAGTTAGTCAAACCTTATCATTTGAGACCATTATCGGAAAAATATTTGAAAATTACAGACATTTGGGTAAAATTATTTCACGCTGTTTCCTAGAACATGCAGGTAAAAATGTTAAGCCTTAATATACGAAATGATATCGCTGTGATACTCGCTCTCAAAAACTGTAGGAAAATGGATATTGAAATTTCTATATCTGGATAATCGTTTCCATATTGAAAACTCTCAAATGGAGCAGCCAACAAAATCTGTAATTATTATCATTGCAGACATCAGTTCTCAGACGTATGAGGTAGTATCATAATTCAACATTTTGCTCTTGTCGGAATTTTCCGAGCTCATAAAACTTCGTTCAAGAGAAAATGGCATAGAGATTTTCATAGTCGATTTTCCACGAATTTATTCATGGAACATAAGGCACGTATACGATATAGCTCCATCGTTTCAACAAGCGTTGCACCATCCACTAAAGTGCAGCAGAATGCAAACCAAGCTCCATACTCCGATTCCAGTGGGGAGAATCTCTTTTCTGCAGGTGCACCCTGCATGATACAAATCGAATTCTCTCAACTTTCTGAGACATTTCACTTTTTGATTCAAAGAGCGTACATTGCTTATTCTAGAACCGCATAGCTAATGTCAACAACAAATTAGATGATCGATTGATTTTTGTCACGTTACCTTCTTGAATTTAAAGGGGGTTATATGACGAGTTTCTCCGAATATCACTAAACGTATATCGTGCAAGTTCTCGATAAGTTCTTTCAAGATATTCTGCTACTTTTTCCACCCTCACTTTCTTCAAACCAGTTTAAAATGGTCCCGAGCACATTGGGATGGAAAACTTATGATCGAGAATATGGAAATTTCCAACAAACTGAGCCTCAACATAAACTTGTTGATCGTGAATCAATTATTATCCGAAGGAACCAATCCACCTCATAGTGTTTGCATGTTTGGAAATTGAGGTGTAACATACTTAACCACTTAGGTGGGTTGTCTGGGATTTTCTGGACTTATGCTCTAGGAAAACTTTGCTAATATTCATCGATTCAAAGGACTCATCTGTAATACAAAGATTGCGTTTTTGAAGAACTCTATTATATTGGTAGTTAGTTGTACGAGAATACCTATAACATATTGAGAATTAATAAGAGGTCAATTCCTAGGTGTAATCACTGGCAAACTTTCCCTTATCAGCAAGATACTCTCGCTGTATTTGAGAAACAGTTGGAACTAATGCTGTTGCGTAGGAAACATACCTCGTATTCGGGCAAAGTTCTAAAATTCCAATTTCGCAAGTAATCTCATCATGACAATCCGCCCTTTGAGGATGTTGGCTAACACGTCGGCCAATTTGACCTTATCTGCGTTTATTTTAAATTGGTTATCGTGAAAATTCGGGACCCAGTCTTGAATAAAATAGCATTCAAATCTCGAAATTTGAGGAATGTAATACTATCCCACATGCGTATTCCTATAGATATACGTAAAATATTGATTTGCGTTTATTCAATCTAAAAAAGTACCTATGGACAGGAGCTTTGGCGCTATTGTTCAAACTTTGACAAATCATATCTCCGAAAGTATTGGTGTGTCAGCGTTGGGAATGGTCAATGAATTCTTATTTAATTTATTTCATTTTATGTTGGAGTTCTATCACAAGAATCCATTGATATCATTCCCAACTCTGAGAAACCAATACTTTCGGAGATATGATTTGCCGAAGTTTGGACAAGAGCACCAAAGATCCTGTCCACAGGGCTATCCCACTGTCTGTACCACATTTTCTGGCACCAGGCGTCGCTCTTACCGATTTTCGTGGCATTCTCCACCTTAAAGTTACCCGATGTACCAAATTCAAATTGCGGATAACTTTGAACGATTCAAAGTTACCCGATAGTCATACGTTTTCCAAGTAGTTCAATTAAGAATTTTAACAAAAATTTAATGTTTACGAATGAATATTTTGAAATGAAACTGGGGACGACCACATTAAAGGCAAGGAAAATCAATAACTCATTTTGAATTATTAGGAAGCAACCAACTCCCACTGAAAAACGCACTCAGAAATGGCGCGTGAAACGAAACATAATATTTGACAAATGAGTTGTTTCCTTTAATGTGGCAAACTTCACATTGGTATGTTCCGTTTTAAACAGTATCTTGGACTTGCGTCCAACTTTTACGTATGATAAAAATAAATTCATCATTTGTAAGGTTTTATTCAAAGTTAGATTGGAATTCAAAGTTACCCAAGGTGACTGTAAGGAACCAGAAAAATTTGGAATGTCTCTTATAGGAAAATAAGATGACATGTGTAAACACAGATCATACGATAATTCATAGAAAGAATAAATAGAGCATTCTGTGAAAACCTGTTGAAAAATCATATCTCCGGAACTATTAGGTTGCTAGACTTGAAAATGATATCAATAGATTCACATGGTGAAACTGCATCTTAGAAAAAATTTATTTCGAAACTTATTATGTAAAAAACATTCTTTTTTTCGTTACTCCGAAACCATCTGCCTGATTTTGCCCAATTACGAACTAAACCGAGATATTTAGATCCCAAACCTACTCTGAAAATTTCAACTGTCTAGTTCATTCCGTTCGAGAGTTATCGTGTTAACGGCTGGACAGAATCGATTCTGATCACGAATTCTTGATTAGTAAGTCGAACCAAATCGTTTAAGACCATTCATCCAAAAATTCGAAAATTACAGACATTTTGGCAAATTGATAAGCACTCTGTTCCGAGGAACAAGAGCGCCAAAAACGGAGGTAACCTACATGTTTAAAGACATAATTCTTTGATAATATCGATAATGCAGAACTTCAGTTTCATATACAGAGTGTCCCAAGTTCGAGTGCCTATTAGACGTTTCTGGAGAACTGGACATATTTGAAATCTGAAAATTGGGATACCAGGCATGCAAAACTTGAAAACATTTTTTTTTCATCAAATTTATTTCCACTCTTCCACTTGTATAACCAGAAATGCTTGGGCTTCGAAAATAATTTAGCTCTGTAGAGAATTTCAGGCGATATCATAATCCCAATTTTCAGATTTCAAATATGTCCAGTTCTCCAGAAACGTCTAATTGGCACTCGAACTTGGGACACCCTGTATACCAATAATTCCGTGGAAAAACTTGGACTGTCTAGTCTATTTGTCCCGCAACCTCAATTCCAGAACTTCTTCAAATGTGAACATTTCCCTGACAGCCTTTCAGTTCCTCCATTCGGTCCATTGAAATGATGCGAGTATCTGCAAGTTCATCCGAATGATTCGCATTTGCAGTGGCTGAATACGACACGACGAACGCGCAGTGATTCGGAAGTGACAACACGTCTCGCCCTGAGAGGAATAATCTTAATCCAACAAATTGTTAAAATATTTACGGCCCCTCTCAGAGTGAGACCATTTCATTAACATCCACGTTGAAATGCTCCAGAGACCCTCCACGTGAAGCAGAAGCAGATGATTTCACGTAGTACTTTTACTGGAGGATTTCACCTTCCACTCCATGTAAATGGAATTAAATTTATACGAAAATTTCCATCGCCTGAGATTGAGATGAAGCGGTGAGAATAGTGATTAGAATTAATTCTGAAATTTATGCTCATTATAGCGAAGTAGAAACTACTATGCGCAATTTTACCCCCCAAAGAATTTGAGCTTTCTATTACACGACTATTGTCTCCGAAAAATTAATCTCTGGAATCGTGCGGCGAAAGAAGAAAGCAGTAAATGCTTTTTCTTTGATTTTTTAATTATACGTACAGAAACTTAAACTATGAACATTATTATTTTTATTTATTTACAGAGGTTGGGGTAAATAACCTATGAACTGAATTCCCGCGTGACCAAGAACCCAGACCAAGGTTCTTGCCATCATTGAGTTTGCTTCGGCACTTCCATATTAGCTTGGACTTCATAACATGGGAGCTCAGAGCTTCAATAGCAGCTTGACTATCAGACTGGATTGCTATATCACATCTCTGATAGTTTTTTTTAGGTTCATTTCCACGCATCCTTCTATTGCAAGTACTTCTGCCTGAAAGATGCTCAGATAGGAGCCTAGCGATAGTGAGCATTTGGTCCCTGGCTCATATACTCCTGCGCCAGCTCCTGTAGTGGTTCTTGAACCGACTGTGTATCATTTAATGACATTTTCTTTTAAAAACCTTGGCTGTTTTCCTACCGAGCATTTCTGGTTCTTGTACTCTCATTACCTGTTCTTTTCCTAGATATTCTGAGAATGGCTCCATGGACCATTTTGTCTATCACTAGATAAAGTGGTGTGAGATTTGTGATGATCTCAAGTGCCCTGGTAGGATAGGTTCCCATAGCTCCAGTGATACACACACAAGCCAGCCTTTGAACTTTGTCGAGGATTTTCTCGTGCTACCGGCTTGTTTTTTTGTACCAGACTACTGCCTCATACGTGATTATGGGTCACACAATCATGACGTACATCCATCACAGTATCTTAGGGTTGCAGCCCCAAGTCTCACCGGCTAGATTCATGCACGCCATTGAAGCCTTTATTGCTTTATTGCTCCCCCCATTACGACGATCCTATCATTCTCAAGCAAGTCTTATCATCCCAAATTGAATTCTAGTATTCCAACGCTGCACAGACTCAAGGAGAAGTTGATCACCTTGAAGAGATTGACGCCACACCGGTCCAGCATACTTAAAAAGAGGGAGCTGAAATCTCAAAATGCTTTATGAATCATGTAGGTCATCTGTCTGACCCTAATCACAGCCCTCACATGGGGGTGCAACCAGCTCAAATCATGAGCTACTGTGCCACCCAGATCGTAATGTTGATCAACAGGGACTAGGCGGTGGCCATCAACCACACTCTCTTTTGGGATTATTCCTACCGAGAACTGCTTACTGGTGTTTAGGGGCAACAACCATCCTTAACACCAGTCACTCACAGCCCTTAAATAGTAGAAAAGGGGTATTCTGCCAGATGGTATAGTTCAGATACAATACGAGATGTGATACACGGTCTTAGAGAAGTATACAACATCAATAGGAACATTGCTGTCCAGGGAATGATTCCAATCATTAAGACAACTTCATAAGTTGGCCATTGTGAAACGACCAGGAACAAACCCATGTTGTTCACGGGGTATGATATCATATGTCAACTCAAACTGGACTAGCTGGTCACAGATAATTCTTTCTGAGACCTTGGACTCGCTGAAGGTTAGGCTGATGGGGCGATGATTATGAGGTGAGTGCTTGTCGCCCTTTATATAGATTGGTATCACATATGTCCTCAACCAATCGTTTGGAAAAACGGAAGCCCCTAAAGACCACTTGAAAATGAGGGATAGAGAAAGAGCAACAGCTGCCACACACTTTTTCAAAGTAAAAGGTCAAAGACCATACGGGCTAGGAGAAGATGTCAACTTAATATTCGACAGATCTTTGAGCACCAAATCATCATCCACATAAATTCCACCCAGCTCTGAGTCAGGTCTAGGCACTCGTACAGTGGGCAAGAGTCCGACTGGCTTGGGGCAGCGTATATCGACTAAAACCTCAGCCAGGAAATCTACCGATCTTTGGACATCTCACCTGCAGATTTCCAAAGGAACGAAGGAACAGTTACCTTCAAATTCATTGTGGTTCTCACATATTTCAAAAACTTCCTGTTCTTGTTAGAAGCCAATTCAAATGTTATTCCGCAGCACGATTGCGAAGCTTTATCATTTTAAATATTAAACCCTACTTCGACTACAAAGTTATCGTATATATCGAAATTCTGTCTATCAATTTCAGTCCTGACATGCCGGTCTTAAAAATTCGATTCATCATAAAGTGGATGTATGAAGAGGAGAAACATGCTCCGAAGCAACAACAAATTTGAGGGTGTCAGTGATTGACGTTGATATCGGTATGTCGGTCGGATAGTTTTACAGACACCAGATATCCGATTGATTTATTACGTACCGTGGATAAATACAACCATTTGTCCATGCATTAAAAGCTATCAATCACAGTTTGAAGATTTCCAATACCGCGTTTGCTTCGTTAGTGAGTGTTATAAGTATGATCATTTGGTTATATTACATTCGGAAATGCAATATAACATAAACAAACCAATATTTCGTATACCGTTGGAATCTAGGGATTCTGTATGTTTGAATAACACCAAATGTGCTTCATATTGACGATCTGTCAAAGGTATCCGGTTGATACGTATATTTCAACGATTTTATGTGGATCTCATGAATACTCGAAGTTGTTTGAACCCATAAAAATATCCGTCAGTAAAGATGTTTACTAACGAAAGATGAAGAACCATTTCGTGACAACAAAGGAAAAAAATTTGAAAATAATATCCACCATAATTTCTACCAAAAATATATATACTAACTGAGAAAGAAACTGCAACCAACACCCAGAAGGAGCTGTTTGAATTTTAATTTTTTTTTGGTGAAATATAGATAGTATAGCAAGGAGTAAATGATTAAAATTTGGAGAAAATAATCGTGAAGATTTTTCATGTAAACATTTTTTGTTACTTACATATTGTAGTCGTTTTTTGCAAATTTTTTTAATTTTACAACAAACCAGCTGTTCGAGGAGATCTAGAGTCGATGTTTAGTTGTTTTTAAAATGCCTAGAGCACGTGTACGCGGAATTTATCGCCAGCTAAGTGAATTTGAAAGAGCTCAAATTATTGGTCTACGGAAGGCAGGGTTGTCATTTCGAGAAATCGCTAACCGTACGAACAGAAATCCAACTATTGTTGTGAGATGTTGTCAAGCGTGGTTTGATAATGCCCAAAATTGAAGAAGAGTAGGCACCGGACGTCGAAGGGGCACAAATGAAGTTCAAGATCGACGTCTAATACTATGGCTATCAGATACCGATTTGTGACCATTCGATCTTTGGCTGATGAGTGGTTACGAGAACAAGGCCATCCTCCAACTGTTCGAACGGTTTACCACCGGATAAGGTCTTTTGGACTGCAGGATTATCGACTCCATCTTGTGTTACCTCTGACGGTTTAGCATCGCCGGCAACGATTACAGTGGTGCAGAGAACGTCAACATTGGAAGGTGGAATGGCATCAGGTCGTCTTCACTGATCAATCTCGATTCTCCTGGGGTGCCCATGATGACCGAAGAAGGGTTGAGACGACGTCGGGGAGAAAGACGTGCACCTCAGTTTGATATTGAGCGTCATGTACACCGCACAGTAGGCGTTATGGTACGGGGTGCTATTGCACATGCAAAAAGGTCACCTTTAGTCTTTATTAGAGGTAACATGACAGCTTTGCGTTACCTTCAAGAAATAGTGGAGCCATATGCTCCATATGCATAGCTCCTTTAGCTTAACCGGCTCGAGAATCCAATATTTCAGCAAGATAATGCTCGACCTCATGTTGCCAGAGTTAGTTCAAACTTTTTTGAAGCGATCCATGTGAATCTTTTGCCATGGCCGCCCAGATCCCTCGATCTTTCGCCCATAGAGCATGTTTGGAACATCATAGGTAGAAGGCTTGTAAATTTACCCCAGCTCCCACGGACTTTGGCGGCTCTGATACGTGAACTACAGATAGCTTGAGATAGTACCCCTCAAGAATAAATAGACCATCTTATTGCATCAACGCCAAGACGTGTTGGGGAGTGTATATATAATAGCAGAGGACAAACACATTATCAACAAATTTATTAAAAAATTTGTAAACCCTTTTTTCTTCTAGTTTCAATCATTTACTCCTTGCTATGCTAACTATGTTTTACCATAAGAAAATTAAAATTTAAACAGCTAACCGGAATTTATATCGCCATCGTCTCACTCAATACACGTTTTTCGTTCAGGAACTTTTTGCAGTCAGTAGTTTGAGAGTTCTAGATAAATTGCGGAGCAATCCTGAATTAAATAGTGTATGCCAACAAAGGGATGCAAACAAATTTCATTTTAATGAGGAAATAAACATGAACCTCTGCCTAAAATCCACGGTTGTGATCTGATTGCAAGGGAAAAATTTTACTGATGCCACAGAGATAAAAACACAGTTTTGCGGCAGTCGCCGACGCAGATGTTTTCAACTTGAAGTGTATTTCTCGGGAGCGTGAAAAACTTATGAAATTTCTTTTCCACCCCCTACTTTCCGGTTCGACAAACTTTAAGGGGAGAAAAAACAGGGCTTAATCCCCTCTGTTTGCATTCAGTTACTGAAAGTTTCAATTCCTTATAAGCTGAGAACTAAAGTTCGATCTGAATGGAAATTTCTGATGAAATTAACATCTTTCCTGTCAAAAGACCGAAAAAATTCCTCCGGAATGTGATTTCGAATTTAATTCTGGCATTAATTATTGAAGAAACGTAATAATTCGAGGATAATTTTTCCCACGCTTTATAGAAGGATTCGAACGTTTCGAGGAACAGACTTTCATCAGAATAAAATTCGAAGAAATACCAATCCTGAGTATGAATGAGTCCATTTTGAATTTCTTAAGAAGCGTTAATTTTTTCTTTTGGGATTTTTTGCATTATACTTCAATTGAGTTGATTCTCGAATTCTGGAATATTTTTTTGATATTCAACTCTACCCGGCTTTTCGCCCAAACTTTCCAAATTATTACATACAGGGTGTCCCAGATGTCGACGTCAAGCCGGAAGCGGCTGATAGTACAAATCATGATAATTATCAGGAAAATATAAAAAAAATTAGGTCATTTAATTTCAGAATTATCGGTATTTAAAGAAAATCGACAAAATCTATACCTTGTGATGGTTATCCAATTCCCATTTCTACAAATCTCAAGTTTTTGACAATTTTATTTCTGTTATGTCATCTTGAATAATGCGTCTGTATATTATTGCCCAAAACTTCATGACTTTTGCCCCCTTTCGGAGCAAAATGGTACTTCTTGTCCCACTAAATATTCAAAGCTCATATTTCGTCCAATTTCAACTGCTTGTACAGAAAAAAAAATGTGCTACGCTAGTTCGGCAAGTAACTGTGAAAGTTGGCGCATTTGATGAGGATTCCAAAATAATATAACAATTGCCAGTAATTCTGCAAGTTTTTCGGCTAGAATTTTTTCTACTAAGAAATCTTGCCGAAAAAATTGCAGAATTACTAGCATTTGTTGTACCATTTTGGAATCCTCATTAAATGCACCAACTTTTAAAGTTTCTTGCCGAACTAGTGTAGTAATTTTTTTTTCAGTACAGGCAGTTGAAATTGGACGAAATATGAGCTTTGAATATTTAGTGGTGCAAAAAGAAACATTTTGCTTCAAACGGTGGCAAAAGACATGAAGTTTTGGGCAATAATATACAGACGCATTATTCAGGATGACATAACAAAAATAAAATTGGGGCAAAATTAAGATTCGTAGAAATGGGAATTGAATATCCATCACAAAGTAAAGATTCTGATGATTTTCTTTAAATGCCTATAATTTTGAAATTACATCACCTAATTTTTTCTAAATATTTTGCTGATAACTATCATGACATCAAGCCAGAAGCGGGTGATATTACAACCCACTTCCGGCTTGACGTCGACTTCTGGGACACCCTGTATATCGATTCGTAGCATGAAAAATTCTTTGATTGCCAGCCTGTTTCCGGAGGTATCAATAATACTACAAAATTACAGCTCAGATATCAAATTGAATCTGATATGAAGTTTGACTACATTTTTGAGATACTCAGTTATTATCGAAAAAAAAAGAATAGGAGATCACATGTTATTCTTCATCTACGTATCCAAACCAATATACGATTTCGGAAGAAGTAGAAGCTAGAAGCCATCGCTAAGACACATCCAAGTATTTCGAAATTTCTTAAAAAGCAATGATTTCCCAATACCTCACAAGCGATGACCTGGACATAGAGTCTTTATGTTCTTCTAGTTCTAGTTTTAAATAATTCGTACGAAGAAGAAGAAGCAAGAGAGATATTAAATAAATGAGTGTAATTCCTATAAAATTTTTAATTTAATATGGATTTGCATCAAGTAAAAGCCACAAGTATAAAATTTTCCATGAAGATATTATAAACCTTCGTGAAAAATGCACAGCGTTTTTCCACCGCATGCACCACTAACATTTCTCTTCCTGTTACCTTCTAAATAAATCGAGATACTAATGGTGAATGAATGCTCAGAAGTAATACTGTCCCTTTGGGCTTCTTCATTCTATCTAATGGTGCCCTCTGGCGTATTGAGCTGATAGAAAATACAGCAGAGATATATTTTACTGGTAGAAATTCCTTTCTCCAAGGAGAGAAAGTCGTTTTCTTATTTTGTGTTGAAGCTGGACTCAGCTGAAAATTTCATTAGTTCGTTTAATCGAAGTTTAAATATTCAGTGATGCAATCCCCACCTTGGTGACAATTTTAGTCCTTGGGGATCTCCTCGTGGAGTTAACTGGCATCCCATTCAGACTGAGGTCTTGTTAAAGACGTTAAAACTTTCGGTCTGACCCTGATGTTTCCCACGAGGAGATGATATAACCACGTTGCATTAGTCAAGAATGAAAGCAGGCAAATGCTTCCGTATCACAACACGCAATGGAACTTATTTTCATCGCTCAAATTTCACCATCTGACGTGAGGAGTTTGTCATTTCTAATGGAGGACATAACCCGCTGAAGATAATAGAGTTGACAGATTTGATATTTTTAGAGTTTCAACATTACGCGCAGTACTCGTTTGTGGCTCGAAGGCGTGTGCGGAATTTTAGCGAATTCTGATGAATAGTTTCAGAAATGTAAAATTTTTGAAGAACATTTTTTTCTAGTGATGAGATATTCTAGTGATACCATATTTCGGAAAAAATTAGCATGTCGGCATTCTACAAGTAATTAACAATTTTGAATTGGATCGGATTTGTATATGTTGAGTTATTGAGGAAATAACAACAAAATAAGAGATGGGTATAACTTCCAGACCGTTTGGTCGATTATACCCGAGAACGAACTCAGCCGTCACATTTGGAAACGCAACCTACCCTGAAAATTACAAGTCACTACCTCTTTCCTTTCGAAAATTATCGTGGAAATGGTCATCAATCCAGCTTCTGAACCAAGGCTGCTCGGATTTCCAACAATATACATCCGATCGTGTTCAAATTTGCAAGTAGATTCTAAAGTTATCGTGAGATACATCATATCTTTTAATATTTTTTTAAAAATATCTTAGTGATACGATCTTCACGAAATTTCACCTACGTCTTTGTGTCGGTATTTTTCAACTATAAGTTTCAATTCGATCGGATCTGTATTGTTTGAAAACAAAATTAGTACTCAGAAACCGTTTGGCCGATTATACCCATTAACGAATTTAACTCTCGCATCCAGGTGCGCAACCTAACCTGAAACTTTCAAGTCGCTATCTCTTTCCGTTTGACAGTTATCGTGACAACGGCCGGCCGAAAAGATTCAAATTTGACCTCGAATTCTTAATCGGTAAATCGAACCTAATCGTTCGAGACCATTTTCGGCAAAAAATTCGAAAATCAAACACATCTGGGCAAAATGGTAGCACACTGTAACCGTGTGCGCAAAAAAGAGAGTGGTGTATCCGTAACGCACAAATTCGCATTCAAAAGAAAAGCAAATAATTCGGTTGGAAAAATTTTCCGACGAAACCAATGAAATTGTTTCTTTGAACCGTCTTCGAAGGAGTTGGCAAATTCATTCCGAATGAAACTTTTCACAATCTCCGTTGTCGGCTCAATATTGTTCTGAGTATGGAACTGGGAATATTTTTATATATGCATAATACGGCTCGCAGAAAACGTGGGGAGAAACGAACAGAGCATAGTCGCTCTGACGGCGACAATTTTCGACATAAATGAACTTTTCATATCGCCCTGGATGCCGTTGCATTTGTTGAATATATACACCGTGGACGTGGAAAAATTTTGGTGAGACTCACGAAGGAAAGATTCTGAGGAATGTATCAAATCGCGACGACTAAACTCATATTGCTTTGGCTGAAACATTAACTCATGCGAAGTATGGACCGGACGTGTGAATCTAGATCTAGAATCAAAATTAATGACAACATTCTGTGGTGGGTGGTATATCAATCATCATTCAACTTTTACATGGACGATTTTTCGGGACATAGTTTTGGTGAGATCAAAATCCCGTTGAAAAAAAGGCTGACCTTTGAAAATACTCCTTTCTCGGCTCAAAAAACAATAAGCTGGCTTCAAGGAGGTTACGTCTTCGCTACTGCAGATTTCTTTCCCAAAGCATTCCTTGCGTTGGTTTGAGATGGCGAGGCATTCCGTTATCAGGTGATCAGGAGTTTCATCCTCCTCCCAACAGAATCTGCACTCGGCAGTTTCTGCTAGGCCCTAATCTCATCATATGCTTCCTAAGACCGCAGTGCCCGTTGAGGAAACCAGTGATTTTTACTGAGGTTCAAGTATTGCTTGGATCTGACAGTATCAAAGTTCCGGAGGAATTTCTTGGAGTGGTACATTCTAGGGATAGATATCCACAAAATACTTCTTTCAGTTTCTTCTTTCATCCGAAATTCACTTTTGTAGGTGTATATACCAACCCCACGGTAGGGTTCCAGGCCAATAAAGAGGGTTTGTGCTCCCTTCTTGGCAAGTGTGTTGGCCTCCTACTTTCCTGTGATTCCCACGTGACCAGAAACCCAGACGAAGGAGACCCTGTTGTTCTTGCCCACATCATTGAGTTTCCTTCGGCACTCCATTATTAGCTTGAACTCGATAACACGCGAGCTCAGAGGTTTAATAGCAGTTTGACTGTCAGAGTGGATTGCTATATCACATCTCTGATAGTTTCTTTCTTGGTTCATTTCCACGCATCTTTCTATTGCGATTACTTCTGCCTGAAAGATGCACATATACTCCAGCGCCAGCTCTTGAAGTGGTTTTTTCCTACTGAGCATCATAGTGAAGTTCTTTTCGATTCTTACTATCTTGATCATTTCATCACTAGGAAGATTGGCTGATGAAATGTCCCTGGTAAGAGAGGACCAGGCTTTCTGGTTTTTAACACTCCCATTACCTGTTCCTTTCCAAGATATTCTGAGAATGGCTTTGTGGGCCATTTGTTCTATCACTTTAGATGTGTGATACTCTCAAGTGCCCTAGTAGGACAGGTTCCCATAGTTACAGTGATACACACACAGTTTTTTGTACTTTGTCGAGGGTTTTCTTCGTACTATTCTGGTTTGTTTTTGAGTATCAGACTTCTTCCCCATACGTAATTATGGGTCTCACAATCATGTTGTACATCCATCGCAGTATCTTAGGGTGCTGCCCCAAGTCTTACCGGCTAGATTCCTGCACGCCATTAAAGCCTTTGTTGCTTTGCTAGCAATGATTTCAATATGCCTTTTCCACAGAAGTTTACTATCTAGTGTTACTCCTAGATATTCAACTTCAGACGTTGATTCTATAATGTCTCCATCCAAAAAGAGGGATCTCACAGCTGGAAGTTTCCTTCTCCGAGTAAACAGAATCACTGTGGTCTTGTTCGGGTTTATGCTCATCTCCACTGAGAAGCACCACTGCTCGATGATTCTAAGGCTCTCCTGTAGTAAGTTACACAAGGTGCCCTCGAATTTATCTCTGACCAATAGGACTATGTCATCGTCATAGCCTATACATCCAAAGCCGAGCTCCGTTTGTCTGTGGAGGAGCTCGTCCACTACTAGGCTCCACAGAAGGGTAGACGTTACTCCCCCTTGAGGTGTTCCACGAGTGGCTTTGACTGAAGGGTTCTTATTGCCCACCTGTGCCTCGGCTATCTTCGTCGACAACAGCTCATACATCCATTTTATAATGGTTTTATTCACTCCTCGCCTTTCAAGTGCATCTTTGACAGACACATGTGTTGTGTTTTCAAAGGTCCCATATATATCCAGGAATGCACACATTGCGATTTCTTTATTGTTCAGAGTTTTCTGGATGACTTCAGTCAGCTGATACAGAGCAAACTGTGAATGGTAGGCCATTTCATTTCATCGAAAGTTATCCTTGAATATGCATTGCTTAGCTCAGCATCTAAAACTTTTATATGCACATGTACGGTTTTCGAACTTACCGATTTAATTATACTCTCTATACTATCGTACCAAAATTTTAGATGAAACGGCCACAGTACCCCTGTGTATCTCAGAAATATTAATTCTTCAAACTACCCCCGAAGTACGCAGACAGGAACATTTCTTTTGTGAATTATATTTCCAACACAATCCTCGCGCCAAACCGTCGGCTTTTATGCAGAAAATTCTCCTCTCAGACAATTTATTCAACGGGTTTCAAATCGCATTTATATGCAAACACCGTTCTGTCCATATGTCACGGAATGAAAGACATAAAGTTCATGAAACATCCGTATTATGCTTGATGGTGAGCTTGAAAAAAGATGAAGTCATCTGACTCCCGTTTGGAACGAGACCGTCGGATAAGGCGCTGTTGATTTTTTCTGTATTTTTTTATCTTCTGGGATATTAATTCCTTCTATTATGAAAAGTCTTGGTCCGATTCGGGCGAATCAAGGAGCACTCGATAAGAGATCGAAATCAGGTCGTTATGCCGAAGGTTTCTTATTCTTTCGAATCAGGGAAGCGTGAAGAGTCTCGAAATAATAAAATTGTATTCAGTGCTTGTAGTTATGGAATCAATGAAAACGGACATAACTGTAACAATTTGATTTTGTCGGGGCTGGTTCACAAAATTCTATTGTTGAGAGGTGATTTTACGAATCCAATTGCTCTACACTTAGATACATTCCTGCATGTCTATCTTGACATTTTAACACACTAATTCATTCGATCATTCATATAATAGATAGAAAACTACAAGAAACGAAACTTTCGCTCACGAAATATATAGTTTGAATAAAGGAAGCGTTAAAAAAATTTATTCGGCATCAATTGAATTCAAGTTTTCAAATGAAATAATTCCAAAAATACAAAGCTGATCGAGCTGAATTCCAGTAATCTATTTTATAATGCCTGCTTGAAGGTTTGTGCCAAATTTCAGCAAAATCCAACAGATAGTTTCTGAAATATAACATTTTTGAACAGAAATTTAGATAATTTTTTTTTATTTTTATTTTTGTTTTGTAATTATCAGATCCACACAAAATTTCGCACAAATTTTCGGGCTAGTATTCTATGACCAAATACCAAGTTTCAATTCGATCGGTTCAGTATTTTTGGAGTTATTGAGGAGACAACAACACTCCGAAACCATTTCGCCGATTACGCCGAATAACAAACAGAACCGTCACATTTGAAGGCGCAACCTACCCTAAAAATTCACTATTTTTAATCGTTCGAGATTTACCTAAATCTCTTATCGGAAAACCCTGTAAATAATACAATATAAGGACCGATATTCTATTCTCACGAGTGCCAAATGAAAAACTGAGTTTAAATTAAGTCTTCCGATAAATAGCTAAATTGACTCAATGAAAAATTATAAACGATTTACACTATTTTGTTCAATATTGTGACGCGTTCCGTTGAAACAGCGACTTCATCATACTAAATTTAGAATGATGAAGTATTCCATTTAATTTAGTATGATGTAGTCTGATGTCGCTATGTCGACGAAACGCGCACAATATTAAATAAAATAGCGTAAATCGTATATAATTCATTTCTTTGAGTTGATATGAATTGAAATCAAGTAAAAGCAGCAAGAATTAAATTTTTTAGCTAAATTTGAATTACGCCTCTTTTCCTACACAGTGACGACTTATTCTAATTGAATCTAACCTTTTTGCCACAGATGAAGAGTCATGGTCACTCTGGTACAGTAGAACTAAATAGTAGTGGATTCCTTACTCTCTCCTCTGGCAAGTTTCAACTGAAAAAAAATTACATATATCGTTGAAAAACCGAATAACAATAGTGAAATTTATTCATATTCATACAATAATATTATTTTCTTTGGATAAAAAACATTAAGTCCTTTAATAGATTTCACGTGCATGTTTCATCATAGAAAATCGTCCTTGCTACAGAAAATTTTCGAACATACTTAGATCTCTACAATCTACGCCAGAAAAACTAAAAAATTCTTAAGAAGCACTGACGTAAGGTTATGAGCTTTGCGCGCATGTTCTTCTGTCTACTCACGCCTCACCCAACCTCGAAATACCGCATGAACATTCAAGACATCTTTTTCCAACCGAGTGCTAGATTTCAATTCGATCGGATCTCTATTTTTGAAAATACCAGAAAGAAGCCATTTAATAAAGAATTTACCAAGTTTGAATAGGATCGAATTTGTATTTTTTGAGTTATTGAGGACATAACAACAATTTTCAGATGGGTATTAACGCCGAGACCGTTCGGCCCATTATGCCCATTAACGAACTTAACTCTCGCATTTGGATAAAAATTTCAAATCGCTATCTCTCGAAAGTTATAAGTGAGTCGAAGCTAATCGTTTGAGACCATTTTTATTGAAATATTCGAAAATTAGAGACATTTGGATGCAAAATGATAGCACGCTGTTCCCAAAAACATGCGCACAAAAAAACATACGTCCGCCAGATTCACGCGTGTGAAATTTAGCTATGTGGCGAAAATTACTGGCTAATAATATTCGAATATATCCGATATATTCTCTTGAGTTTAGATCAGTTCGAATTAAAAGGCACTAAAAACTGACTAATCAAGTTAGTTAGGCGGCAACAAGTATTAGAATTCCTATCTTGTAGTTGTCTTGTTTCCAAATGAGATACAGTGAAAACTAGTGGCTGAAGGATTGCCATCAACTTTTATGTAGTATATTCAGGACGCGTACTCAAATTCGGAACAAATACGAATTTCCAAAGCCTAACACTAAGAGCGAACTTAACCCAACTATTAAGCCATCCCTCCACGAGCACTACAGAGCAGTTGCCTCATTAAACCCATAATTTCACATCGCAAATGGAACACTTCTGTTTATAATGCGAACTGACTGCTTCGGAATAGAATAAATATATGCGAGGACCTACAAATGTATATTTATTCAAACATCGCCGCCAGATTCTGAGGTAGAAATTATTTCCAGGTGATTGTCGATGGAATCTTTGCCGGGAACCACAATTCTTAATGACTTGAATATACAGATAATAACAATTAATGATATAACTCCTATCCACCTCTAGGATATCTAGGAAAGGAACAGGTAGTGAGAGTATTAAAAACCAGAACGCCTGGTCCTCTCTTACCAGGTACATTCCATCAGCAAATTTTCCTAGTCACGAAATGATTAAGAAAGTAAGCATCAAAAAAAAATTTAAGAACCGCACCCCTAGAAAATAAAAAAAAAAATCACGAAAAAAAAAATTGGTTCAAGCACTGACGTGAAGTCAGAAGCTTTTGCGCGTATGTTCTATTGTCCATTCTTCTGTATTGGACACCCTTAATCGAATTTACCATGGTTAATTATGTTGTCCATTCTCCTATATTGGACACTCTTATTTCGAATTTACCATGGTAAATTCGAATTACTTGAAATGGAAACAGAATATTCTTCTTTTGTCGGTTAAAGAGTTTTCTCGACAAAGCGTAATCAAGTAGGAGTATATCCGCCCTAATCAAATACTTTCCATTTGGACGGATCGTTGAGAACCGAATTGAATATCCCCATTTATAATACTAATTTCTTCAAGTGATAGATAGTAGAACAAGAATCGATTCCTAAGAAACCATTTATATTTTATCGAAAATGGATTCCACAATAATATAAATCTTCTTCGGCAATGACCGGAATTCGAATGAACTTTCCTAACATGGAAGGAAGCCTGGCGTGCCCGTTAATTTATCGTCCAGTTTCCGCATTTGGGACGTATTCAAAGTTACAAAGAAAACTCGGAATGTAAGGATAGTTCAGTTATTTGGGTATTTTCTTCAGAATCATTTCATTTGAATTGAAAATACAGAAGGGTTAATATAAGGCATGAAATATGTTTAAATTCACTAATTTCGAGAAATATTTTTTTGGAATCAGGCAGAATATGAATATCTTCCGCGATATTATTTAATAATAAATGTACCTCCAACAGTATCCTTCAACTTCAACCCTCTGTTAAAACACATCTGCAAGATAACCATCGTCCCATATGGGCTTCTTTTTCCATCCACGCATACTCCCCGTTCACATCAAACTATGCCGAAGGACCAATATGGAAATATATAAATTTTTGCGGCTCTACTGTTTTTCTCTCTTGGCTACTGTTTTTATTGGACCAATCTACATAGCTATATGTCATGGCTCCGTTTAGATGGAGCATTTTCACGTTTTTCGATTGGTTTTTTTCTATTTCCTACCCGAACGAAATAAATATCGAGACCTGAATGCTGTCCGCGTTAATCTTTGAAATCCCCGAACGGAAATTGAATCAACCTCCCAAAGTTCGATATTTAAAATAAGCTTCCTCAAATCTGACCTCGCTATATATCTCCAGGTTATTAGGATCAATTAGGTTATTCCAGAATCGTGAATCCTGCAAAGACGGTATGTATGTTGTAGAATTTCAACTTGTTTTGCTCAGTACATACAGAAATAACGAATTAATCCCTCAAGATGTATTTCCGTTTCTCTGTTACCTGGAATTATTTTCCCGCTTTGTTTATGCATGAATTCCGTTCTTCTTGGATTCCAAAGGTAGACCTGGTTGCCTCAATAAGGGAATTACCTACGTTGAAATATTTAAGAGCTCCATAAGCCAGGCTTACACCGCACGCGAACGGGACATTTAGGGGGGGGGGGCAGCCAATTAAGGAATTTTCACATTATTCAGTACATAGAACCAGACAAAATTGTTCTTGATAAAATACCTACTCCAAATTTTCGTCCAGCTCCTATCGAATGGGATTTCTTTGAACAAGCCAGGTTGACCGGACATAAGTTGCTTATAGACACTGTTCAAATATATTATGAAAAGGATGACAAACCGATAACAATGCTAAATGAAAATCTGCCATGTTTCTAACCTTGATCTTTTCTTTCAAAAATTTATTATCACAATAATAATTGTAGGACCTAAATAAAACATAATTTTTGTTTGCGTTCGTGTAAGAGAAAACTCCCGCACTCCCAGGATTGCAAGACCATTATTTTTTTATTACTCACTAGTAAAACTCTCACACATTCCTTGGAGTAGTTCTTCGTCCTGCCCTTAAAGCGTCCCATAACAAGAGAGATGAGCTGAGAGTGGCCCTCACAGTTGATGGGACCTGATCACTAGAAGTGATCCCGTTAGAAAGTTATCGTTGCAATGACAACTAAGAAATCGCAATGTGTGCATTCCTTAGGATTTATCGAACAGTGGTGCTTGCCCGTCGGACTCAGCATAAACCCGAACAGACCACAGTGATTCTGTTTACTCGGAGGAGGAAACTTCCAGCTGTTAGATCCCTCTTATTGAGTGGAGATATTATAGAATGGGAGTCTGAAGTTAAATGTCTAGGGGTAACACTAGATAGTGAACTTATGTGGAATGGGCATGTTGAAATCACTGCTAGTAAAGCAACAAAGGCTTTCATGGCGTGCGGGAATCTAGCCGGTAAGACTTGGGGCTGCAACCCTAAGATACTGCGATGGATGTACGTCATGATTGTGAGACCCATGATTACGTACGGGGCAGCAGTCTGGTACTCAGGAACAAGCCAGAATAGTACGAGGAAAACCATTGACAAAGCACGAAGGCTGGCCTGTGTGTTCATCACTGGAGCTATGGAAACCTGTCCAACCAGGATACTTGAGCTTATCACAAATCTCACACGACTCCATCTAGTGATAGAGAAAATAGCCCACGAAGCCGTTCTCAGAATATCTAGGAAAGGAAAAGGCAGTGAGAGTGTTAAAAACCAGAAAGCCTGGTCCTCTCTCACCAGGCACATTTCATGAGGCAATCTTCCTACTGACGAAATGATCAAGAAAGTGAGCATCGAAAATAAGTTCACTACGATGCTCGGTAGGAAAACAGACTGGGATAGGGAATCCACCACCCAAGTTCTCAAGAGAAATGCAATTGCAGAAGTACTTGCAATAGAAAGATGCGTGAAGTGAACCTAGAAAGAAACTATCAGAGATGTCATATAGCATTCCACTCTGACAATCAAGCTGCTATTAAAGCTCTGAGCTCCCATGTTATCGAGTCCAAGGTAATATGGGAGTGCCGAAGAATACTCAATGAAGTAGGTAAGAAAAATAGAGTCTCCTCTGTCTGGGTTCCTGGTCACGCGGGAATTAAATGAAATGAGGAGGCCAACACACTCAACAAGAAAGGAACACAAACTCCCTTCATCAGCCCGGAACCCTACTGTGGGGTTGGTAGATACACCTACAGAAGTGAATTTCTGATGAAAGAAGAAACTGAAAGAACTATTTTTTGGAGATATCTCCCCGGAATGTATCACTTCAAGAAATTCCTCCGGAACTTTGATACTGTCAGATCCAAGAAATACTTGGACCTCAGTAAGAACACGCTGCACCTCCTCACTGGTTTTCTCACAGGGCACCGCGGCATTAGGAAGTATATGATGAGATTAGGTATAGCAGAAACTGACGAGTGCAGATTCTGTTGGGAGGAGGATGAAACTCCTGATCACCTGATAACGGAATGCCTCGCCATCTCAAACCAACGCAAGGAATGCTTTGGGCAAGAAATCTACAGGAGCGAAGACGTAGCCTCCTTGAAGCCCTCCCAGATACTGGAGTTCATCAGAACTCCGGAACTATAAGGCGAGCTGTAGATGGTGATGACATTGACAGCTCTGACGGGGGGGCAAAATAGACCTTAAGGTCGCAGTCCAACGTTACCACTACAACATTATACAATATCGTGGCTACAGCCGGCCAACCATACAGAATTGAATTTGATTTTGAACCATTCATAAGTGAGTCAAACCTTATCGTTAGAGGCCACTCTGGGTAGGAAAATTACCGGAATTTGGGCAAAATGGAAGGTTCTCCATTCAAAGGAACAAGCGCGCCGAAAAATTCAACTGACTGCACAATTGGCTTTAAAAAAATCTATATTTAGGATGATGATTTCAATTAAATAACATCAATGATTCACAAATCGCGTTTGTAAGATTCAAATTCTAATCCAGGACAACGGTTTCACCTTCAAAAGTAGCGCAAACCAAAACACCGTTCTCGAATGGAAAACAAACTCGGATTACGAAATAAAAATCACGGGAACGAACCTTAAGTACCGAGACTCGTATAATTCATTTTATTATGATTTCAGAACTGCTCAAGAGACATTTTCCTAAATAATTTCAGGCCCTTTTTCATTCCCTAGTATATTTAATTTATTCTTTTATCCGCTCTAGTTTCCCTTCCGCTTTCGTTTCAACTTTTCAGATTTATATAATTCAGTAACTTTGGGAAACATTTGATTGTATCTTCAGTCCGAATTAATAGTTTGAGTTTGGCTGTATTTGGAAGAGTGGTTAGTTGAAGTTTTCCAAGTCTGATGTCGGAAATACAACCGGCTATTTCAAATCATTATTATTCCCTACCTTCGTCAGAAATATATTCAGACTCAGCATCCCAAAGATTAAGAACATATGAAGAAATGACTGAATTTATAGATTTTCAAGAAACACTTTCTGAACACCAATTTATTTCATTTGCACCTGGATGGTAGAACGATAAAAATCACGGGAAAATGTTCGTTGAAAAATAAATTAATTTGACCAACTTTTTATTCAGTTCTGAATGAGGATTGTCATAGGAGTTCAGAAATCTTAAAATAATTAATGCACTCACCGACATTCAGCAGAAAGAAAATTGTTCATGAAAAGTTTTTCTCCCTGTATGATTTGTCGAGCAAAAATTAGTCTCAGCTCTGAATAAGGATCATTAAGGAATTCAGATATCTAAAAACCGTCAATCAGCAGAAAAAAGATTTTCATGAAAGAGTATTTTCTCATCCTATACTGTTCTATTTCTGTAGAAGAAGCATCCAAGTCTAACTACAGTTCCGTCAGAAATTGATGTCTTCAAGACGTGAAAAGTCGAAAGATCGGTTTCTGGAAATATCTATAAAGTTACTATTTTAATAAGAATAAATTCCCTCGAGGGCGCCTACAAGTCGAAAAGGATAACTGATATTCATTGGGGGATTATATGAAGCGAAGTTTCTTGTTTGATCCGAAGAACTTAAGGAAGAAAACTGCTGGGAATGGACCTTCGGACTATAGAAAAATTACACGTCAGAAGGCTGGGGGTTTAGAGTTATCTCTGGAGTTCCCACCTCTGCACCTGCTAATTCGACATTTCCGTGAAAAAATATTCCGTGTAAGAATAAAATTTTCTTTATTTATACTTTCTTGTGGCATTGGATCCGAACAGATATGCTGGTGTTCCATTGAGTATACCAATTTTTGCAAAGACGTTCCTGTCAGTTCTTAATAGGTTAGAATGCTGGATCATCCCATTTCCTCGTAGCTTCAGTCAAAGCAGGAAGAAATTCGCGGTGGTTTCAGCCCCGGCACTCATTTTGATAAATATGTGCACGATGTCGCTACAGCCGAGCTTTACGGATTTCAATTTCGCCATTTGCATACAAATTGTGCTCAGATGCCGTTTGAAATTTTTTGCCATTTAAGGCCTCACTTGCAGCTTAATCTGTTCGAGAAACCGTCTAAGGTGTGGCTATGGTGAAGGTTAACAAGGGTTGCCCCAGGGTGGTTTTTCCACAACGTCTCGAGAGGGTCTCAATGTTCAATTATGTGAAAAAATGTGTGAAATACAATCATTTCGGTTGCATCATATTCTGTGGGAATCCTCAGAAGTTCATTGCTGAAGTTGATGCGATATACAGGAACGTATTTTGTGATGATTTTCAGTGACAATCATTTCTTTGTTCAGATAACATTTTATAGGGTTTAGCATAATTTAGGTACACATACAGAAATTCAATGATCATTATACAATAAAATGGGTTCAAGCCCTGTGGACAGGAGCTTTCTGGCGCTCTAGTTCAAACAGTTATTATTAATTATATCTCCGAAAGTATTGGTTTCTCAGAGTTGGGAATTATATCAATGTATTCATATGATAGAACTGCATTATAAAGGAAGTTCAATTCAAATGATAGTTTATTTATCAAGATTAAATGAGCAATCATGAGAATGAGAACTGCACCATGGAAGAAATCAAATTAAATCTGGCCAATTTTGCCCAATAACGAACTTAACCGAGATATTCATCTCCCTAATCTACTCTGAAAATTTCAACTACCTAGCTCATTCCGTTCGAGAGTTATATCTATGTCTATGGATGAAAAGCGGTCTCACTACTCTCAGATCTCTTACTTCATGTTCCGTTCCGAAATGTAAGACTTTTCTGAGAAAAACTAATTTCGGAGCAAACAACTCAGATTTTTCACACTTCGCTCACAATTCTTGGATTGATTAGATAATGACATGTCTCAGGAAAATAAGTTGACATTATGACAATTAATACATAGAATAATTATATCATTGTGTGACAACGTTGAAATACGATTTATTATTGAAATTTTGAAAAATCATATCTCCGAAAGTATTAGCTTGTTAGAGTTAAAAATGATATCATTGGATTCTTATGGTAAAACTGCTTATTGAAAATATTTAATTTTGAATTTGTTTTGTAAAAAAAGAAATTTTTTTTTGTTACTCCGAAACCATCTGTCCGATTTTGCCCAATAACGAACTTAGCCGAGATATTTATCTCCCAAACCTACTCTGAAAATTTTAACTGTCTAGCTCATTCCGTTCGAGAGTTATCGTGCCTAAGGCCGGCCGGACCGGCCGGACAGAATGAATTTCGACCACGGATTCTTGATCAGTGAGTCGAACCAAATCGTTTAAGACCATTTTCATCGAAAAATTCGAAAATTACAGACATTTGGGTAAATTGATAAGCTCTCAGTTCCGAGGAACTAGAGCGCCAAAAACGATAACAGGGAATTAATTAAAGTACGAAGATCAAAGTCTCTAGTAAAATTAGTTATCTACAGAATAAGCGACTATGTCGTTAACTCTCATTGTATATATTTGGATCATTATAAGTAATATCGGAACTCGCGATATGCGTTCGATATCATTGAATATATTGTATTATAATAGCAAGGCCTGAGTGTTTTGAAGCCAGGTCATTGTAGAAGAAACTTGGACTAGAATTGAGCAGTGAAAACATTTTTTTAACGCCCTGAAATTGAAGATAACTCAAGTTTTCAAAAAGGCGTTCGATAAAATTCTTCAAATTTTTTATATCGAATCATGTAATATTCCAAGAGCACAAACAAATTCCTCCAGCAAACTAAGCATCTATTTCTCCATGTAATTTCACGTGGAAATGTGCAGAGGACAATCTAATTTATTTTACTTCCCCAGACACCAGCTTTACCTGGCTTTTTCGAACAGAAAGCTGTATTTACTATCTTAATACCCTTCATATTATGGACTGAATAAATGTTTCAGACCTCGCAGACTTACGCTCAGGCCAAAGATTTCAATAGCGCAAAGGTTCAAATTATTTACTCGGGTATTATTCGAATTCGCCAAGGGTTTTTTTTCCAATTTTCCTGGAATTATGGAAACTCGAAATTCGTACACACATGAGATGCGATTTCGAGGCTTGTACTGCTTGGAGAAAGCAGTTCCTAATCATTAAGGGATACTGTGGGAGGTATACTCATTATTAAAAGGTTTCTTTCTGGGTTTTCTCCCCAAACTCTGAAATATATATATATAAAATAAAAATTAATTATTTTGTGATTTGCTTCTGCGTAAGCAACACAAGATATTTGTCAGAAGCAATCAATCGAACAATGTTGCCTCACAAACAACAACGAAACAACATCAACGAAGAAACAACTATATCGTAACGTTTCGGAGTCCATATCAGACTCCTTCGTCATACACTTAACGACAATCTTCAGAATTATTTTGTTGATAGTTATTCTGAAATTCGAGAATTGTCACATTGACAGTATTTGAAAATCATTGTAACATAGTTTTACTTTGCATACAAATTTCCAAGTTCCAACTCCTTTTAGCCATGTTTGAAACATTCTCGCCAGCACCAATACAACAATTGATGGAATCTTGAATTGTTATTAACTCCGTTCTTTTTTGAGTTTCATAGAAGCTGGTAATCGTGACATAATTCATTTCAACATGCTTAGCATCAGGTGAAAAAATGCCGTCTCCTTTGATAACACTCGTTCGTTGAAGTTTTGAAATTACGAATCCTAGAAACTCAGAAATGCAACCCTCATATTCAGTCGTCCAAATACACCCTGTTCGTCTAATTATTTCCTGGAAAATATTCAAGAAGCACTGCGTAAAGCTATAAATAATGGCATTTTCGAAGCTTGAGGTTTCGCCCGGAACTTCTTCGACGAAACATCGGTAGAAAAGGGATTAATTATAGAATTTATTCTGCATTGGTAGTCAAACAACTAAGTTGGTATGTTAATGGGAATTGTTTCCTCCGTAAGATGCTTTTGGCTACTTACCTTGAACAACGATGCAGTGGAGCTGCATGTTTCCGACCTCCTATATTGAAGTGTAGAGTAGTTCGAGCTGCACCACAGTTTCAAATGAAATTGTTCAGTGGGTTGAGTCATTTGCATGTTAATAGAGAGTTTATATCGCCTCGCGTACTCGAAACGAGTAAAACAACGAGATAAATACTTCTAGATAGTCCAATTATCTTATTTACTGCCTGATATTTGAATTTCATGCAGCCGACTTCTTACCCCCTATAATTAATAATATTATCGCTGATGATATCTGAATTTATGTCTGATGAAAGGATATGGGAGTATCTGAGACACCCCCGTTGTGGGAGGAGAGAACGAAGGAGTGGATCCGACATAAAACTTCAAGGTTGTAATTCTTCGTTTCATGATTCCTTGGAGTGCGATAATGTATTTTTGTTCTTGAATGTCTGAGTTGGAGAAACTACTCAAACCTCTGTAGTTCAGTTCATTTATTTTTGTTAGCTTTGTAGTCATTGAGCTCGGGTTCAGATGGCCTGAGTAAACCAGATCTCCTTTTACCCAATGAATATTTCAACCTAGGAATAGCATATCAAGGGCTTGTTTCTTTACTATTTTCGATGTGGATTTCTCTCCTGAATACATGTCTGAACAATACTGCTCTATAGATTTGTTTCCTGAGATCCTGGTCCCATTATATCTCATAATATTTATATTTATTTATAGTATTTTTGTCTTGAGAAATAGCTTAACTAATGTCATCTTTGATGCAACCAGTCGGTGAATCCTCGCTTAAAAAAAAAAACAAATAATCTCGAAAGCAACTATGCGGAATATCGAAAAAGAAAATTTGATTTCTTCAATTATATTCGCACTTATATCTTCCTCCTGATTTCCCACGCAATGATAGACAATACGAAAGATTCAAGATCTTCATCCATTATTTCAATGCTGCAATATTCCGGAGAATATTGAATTACTCCATCTGATGAAATATTCGAAGAAGACATCTACCTCTCAATTCATAAAATGGGCACAATGAACTTCTTTCAAACCGAGTTATTGCTTCGTTACAGCATAAGTTCTCAGCTCTGCCATTCCATAAAATTCCTGTCTACAAGATAAAGGAAGAATGTCAGGACGCAAAGTCCATTGTTATTAAAATTTCACAGTGGAAATAATCGATTTCCTTCTTTCCCGGGTTAACTGGCTGATTGAAGTGTCTTCTGGACGATATGAAAGGAACGTCAGTGTCAAAAATTGTAATCCATGAGACACTTTGTTCGTTCACGGCGAAAATGATTTTCTGAATACATCACTTATGAATGGGGAGTATATTGAGGGGATGACCTGTCTAGCCAACGCAATCCAGATAACGGGTTGGGCTAATCAATTCGGGGTGAACGTCGAAAGTCATCTCGTTTTATTTACTATTCGAAATACATCCAAATATTTTGAATCTGTTAACAGTCCTTCAATGAAGACAGTCCCAATTTCCTAACAGTTCCAGCCCATTCACAGTTTGGGTTATGGTCCGACCAATAACGACAATTTTGTCTGTTGACAGATCTATTTAAATAAAATGTTACTTCATCACTAATTGATCTTCGAGCTGGCAACCCCTCATCCGCATCACAAATAGGGCTTCACATGAGAGCGAGATTTTTCTCGTCTCGTCTCGTTCTCGTCTCGGAAAAGCGAGACGAGACGAGACGTTTTAAGAAATATCATAGGCGATACCGAGACCACATACAGCGCAACCCAAGAGTCTCGTTTTTCTCGTAAAATTTTTTTTATGAAGTTTTCATTTGAAAAATTAGGAAAGGTCTACATAGAGAATAATATACTTTACAAAATATCAACTCTTGTGACTATCTGTGAAATAATTATCTTCATATAGTAACGTATCTCTTTTAGGTTTGAATGTATTTTTTACAAGATCGATTTTTTACTCTCGGTTGAGTATACTCGTATGTGTCTATAAACTATACTGAGTCATAAACGTGTATACTATTGAAAGGGTTTCTTTGGCGCGAAATATCCTACCTGGAAGATCGTCTTATTTACAACAGATACATACAGTTATACAGTAAACTATTATGTTTGTTATGACCTTGCGATAACTGAGATTATTTTTCAAGGAAAAAAAAGAATTCACAACCATAAAAAAGATGCCATTACGAATCCAATACTTAACGGACAATTTTTATTGCCTCTAAATCCCGATGCTTTTAAAATTTCGTTTCTATTTGAACATCTGGAGAAATTTATTGTCTTGTGCTTCTTTTAGTGAAGATGTGAACAATTATTGTATACATCTGTGGACGTACATATAATAAAACTGATAAAGAAATGAAGCTATTCAATGTTTCGAAAAGTGTTCTCAGGAATACACCAAGAACATCCTCAATGATCTACCCACTGGAAAGGTATTCATTGAAAACTATACCAATTTGTCCAATTCGTTAAAAAAATGTATCGACATCAATAGCCTCTTTAAAACATCAACAAGACCTTCGAAATATTGGAAAGCTGAGTTTGAAGAATATTTACTGTTAGAAAGAGTAAATAGGAATCAAAATATTCAAAAAGTTCTTTCTGCACTTTCCAAGCTGGCCGATGATTCATTGATGGCTACATCTGTACCTGTTGAAAGATAACTTTCCACAGCAGGAATGATCATGGAAAAAACACGTACATCATCGAAAAATGATGTGATGCAAGCGTGCATGATTATGTTTGAATTCTTGGCCATCGAGTAATTAAAAATATGAAATTAACAGTGTTTAAAATTAAAAATAATTTGTACATGTACAAATATTTATGTATAACAATTATTCCATACCTTTGACGCTTACGGTGTATAGGATGCATTCAAAAATAGAATATTCGTGAATGTATCCCCGTCACAGAATTCTAGTAGATTGGAGCATTGCGCTAATTCGCTAGGACTAGGAGCTTTACTCTTGATTTGAAACAAAAAACATAAACTATTCCGAGAACAGACCTGTGAACTTAAACCAATAAAAAGCAAACTACTTGATCTGGTCGAGAATGAAAACAAGACGGTTAAAATATTACGAACAATATTGCATTATTATGGAATACGAAAACTTATCCGTTCGAAAAAAACAATAACAATATATCACACCTGATTATTTCGATGAATTCACGTGGCAGGCTCAATGAAATATATGCAGAACGATCCAACTCGGTAACGAGAAACACACAGGAGTTAAAGTTTCGGAAACAGTATAACGAGTTCATTTCGGTTTCTCCAAACACTTTTAGTTTCGTCACTTTGGAGACAGGAAATTGAGTTCCCAATGTATGAAGTTCCAGGTCATCCGCAGATAACGGAATCAACCCTTCTCAGGGACTCCCTTGAACCTTCGTTATAACGAGAACTGAGACTGACTCTATGTTCAATTAGTTGAATGGCAACTAGGAATCTGTTGAGCTTAAGCCAATGAATTCGAATGGTGCAAAGTTCTGCAACAAATCCATTTGTTACATCGGAGTCAGGCCGGTATTGGTTATCTACTGGCTATGTATCGATGGAACAAGCAATATTCGATTTATCATCATAATAATAAGGTTAATATCAGAATATAGACTTATCTTCCTACTGTGTATCACAGCAATTGCAAAGAAGTATTACAAATATTCCAATCATTCGTTTAATCAAATTCTTCTGTAGAAACATGTTAGTCATCTTCGTCAAGAGAGCCTATATGATAGTTATAATGTCAGATAGAGCCACATATTTGAGAAAGACATGGCTGGATGCTTCTTCCTTCCAGTTCAGTTCAGCATTCAGGGTTAAGTTCAGAAACTTTACTTCCCCAGCCATCTGGATTTCATCATCAAAAAGTCGAAGGTCTCGATAAGGCCCAGTAAAATCCGCACATATATTCATGTGTTTCACTTGGACCACCATGACAAGGTGATCAGCTCTTCCTTGGGTATACAGATTGTGCTGATTCGGACCCACGATGAGGTCATCCACCAGAAGGCTCAACCCCTGGCGGCAACCACCCCAAAGGTATCCTCAAAAAGCGCTGCCCGAGTAATTCTACCTCTTAGCATGAATCATCTCAAGTCAGAATAGTACGAGGGAAACCATCGAAAAAGTACAAAGGCTAGCCTGTGTGTATATCACTGGAGCTATGGGAACCTGTCCTACCAGGGCACTTGAGATTATCACAAATCTCACAGCCCTCCATCTTGTGATAGAGAAAATGGCCCATAAAGCCATTCTCAGAATATCTAGGAACGGAACAGGTAATGAGACTATTAAAAACCAGAAACCATGGTCCTCTCTTACCAGGTACATTTCATCTGCCAATCTTCCTAGTGACGAAATGATCAAGAAAGTGAGCATCGAAAATAAGTTGACTACGATGCTCGGTAGGAAGAAAGACTGGGACAGGAAATCCACCACCCAAGTTCTCAAAAGAAATGCCATTAAATGGTACATAGACGGTTCAAAAAGTACTAAAGGAGCTGGCGCTAGAGTATAGAGGCCAGACACCAAATGCTCACTATCCGAGCTTATTTCAAGCAGAAATACTTGCAATAGAAAGATGCGTGGAAATGAACCAAGAAAGAAACTATCAGAGATGTGATATAGCAATCCACTCTGACAGTCAAACTGCTATTAGAGCTCTGAGCTCCCATGTTATCGACTCCAAGGTAATATGGGAGTGCCGAAGAAAACTCAATGAAGTAGGCAAGAAAAACAGGGTCTCCTTGGTCTGAGTTCCTGGTCACGCGAGAATCACAGGAAATGAGAACACGCTGCACCTCCTCACTGGTTTGCTCACAGGGCCCTACGGCCTTAGGAAGCATATGATGAGATTAGGGCTGGCAGAAACTGACGAGTGCAGATTCTGTTGGGAGGAGGATGAAACTCCTGATCACCTGATAACGGAATGCCTCATGATCCCAAACCAACGCAAGGAATGCTTTGGGAAATCTGCAGGAGCGAAGACGAAGAAGCCATTCCAGATACTGGAGTTCATCAGATCTCTGGAACTGGAGGGCAAGCTGTATATGGTGATGACATCGACAGCTCTGACGGGGAGGCACGTAAGACCTTAAGATCGCAGTGCAACGTTACACCCTACAACAATATACAATATATTATGAATCCTCTCCAGGCGTATTAATTATTACCAAACGCTCTTACAATGTCTAGGAATGCTCTTAGAGCTATCTCTTCTTCATAAGGAGACTTTTCAATCCTGCCAACAAACTGAGGTAAAGCCGTGTTTGACAGGATTTTCCTGATTGATATGCATGCTGTTTATCAGAAAGAAGTGTTCTGTGGGGACCCCTATTTCGGACAAACATATCCATCAGTTATTCCAACATCTTCGAAATGATAGACGATAAGACTTAGCTTGGGTTTCTGTCTTGTAGTTTATCACCCTTTATTGTCGAATATCCTGTATGGTTCAAATGCCATTCTGCTCGGAATAGGAAACTACAAGAGATTCATAAATATCCTGGAGAACAAAACGAACTCGCCCATTTTGCAGAAAATCGTGTGCTGTATTATATACATAAATTCAGATGACTCGCAACTATAATTAGGAGTTTGAAAGTTTGATGGAGTTTGTTCCTTTAGTAGGGTATCGTAATAAAAACATCCTAGTGTCATCTTAATTTCGTTCAGGAATTTGTCTGAGAATGTTTATTCATGAGGGGTCTAGCTACCCACAACATTCACTATAACGTGATAAATTGAAATTAAGCTTTCCAGGCTTCGGAACAATGAGTATAAATAAATGGCAATAGTATCTCAAGAATATATACGTCGTGGAACTGCGTAGGCCAAGTTTTCGAAATTTACTACATCCGAGTTTGTGATACCGAATTTGAATACTTGCTGTTCAGGAAACTTGAAGTGTTTGAGGTTTCAACCCTGTCCATTCCTTGTAATCTGAGTGAAATCACTCGAATACTCTCACAATATATGGAATCTCACAGAATTTTTTTTTCAGGTTGGTTGGAAATTCCTCGCTGATGCTCCAAGTAAGTTAGACCTAAGAGGTTTGGATAAAATAAACGAGCCCAAGCTCTCGGTCAGGAGTAATTTCTCTAATAGCGTAGAATAGTATTATTGCAATGAATCGATTGAAAACTGAAACTATTTGCCATCTTGTTCCGATCATATCACATGACAAGTTTCACTCTCTATAACGGCACATTTCATAGATTAACCGCAATTCCGCGTGTTTCTCACTCCACTAATCGAAAGCGTGTATAATCGCGTCGAATTAAGTGCTATTTTGCAGCAAGAAATCAAGTTAGATGGACAACTTACGGTTATTGAGCATAAACGCCCCGTAATATCGTACCATTTAAGCACTTAAATAATTTCGTGGTGAGCCTTTAATCGTGATCGAACCAACATATTAGCTGAACGCGATTTTTGGTAGGATATATCTAGAGTTCTTGGTCAAGAACTAAACGCACATTGGCATGTTCACCCCTAGAAGGTATTGGGCTGTGATAGACTCTAGTCTGCTATTAGGATTTTTCGTTTACTTTCGTTTCTTAAATTTTGTTTTACACTTAATTTTCAAATTCGTTTAATTTTTACACAATAATGTAAAACAATAGTTATTATTTTATACAGGGTATTCCAGAACTCGACGTCAAGCCGGAAGCGGCTGATATATCAAGTCGTGATAGTTATCAGAAAAATATTAAAAAAAAATTAGGTAATGTAATGTCGAATTATAGGCATTTAAAGAAAATCGATTCGCATTCCTACAAAACTTAATTTTTTGACAATTTAGTCTTGCTATGTGATCCAGAATAATGTGTCTGTATATAATTACCCAAAACTTTACAACTTTTGCCCCTGTTTGGAGCAAAATGTTACTTTTTGCGCCATCAAATATTCAAAGCTCATATTTCGTCAAATATCAACTGCATATACTGAAAAAAAAATGTACAACGCTAAGACAATTCTTGAAAAATCTCCAACATCGTATTATCACATCAGAATAAATATATAGAGAATATCCCTAGATTTTTGGCATGATCAACATGAAAACGAGAACTCGAATGAAATTGGTAGATTTGGATAGAGAATAGAGAGAATCGGTACATTTTGAAGAGAAAAACATTCTTCAAAATGATCCAATTCGAACAATGTTGCAAGCAAGGAACACGTGGAACTTTAGTAGATATCCTCATGAATATATCCAGTTCTAACCTATGGGGCACAAAAATTGGACTCATTTTTTATGAGACGGGACGGAACGAAAAATCTGTCCGACTGGAGCAGGTGATAATGAAGTCGAATGAAACGATATTCTGAAAAATGAGCACACTTGGCGTTTTTATGAGGCATATAATGGGGCAGTATTTCAAGGAACGCCGACTTACTGTTGCATAATGCTGTGGTTCCAACTCAGACTTTCGATATAAATTACGTGGTTCGCCCTAAGCTCAGCAATTTGTGTAACGATTATCAATTTCTTCAGCCGAAACTCCTGTGGGTTGGCAGCAGCCGAGTTTATATTTCCGCAAAATTGAAAAGAAGACGCGGAAGTGGAATCGTTTTTTATGCTGAACACTTCATGATCCTTGTTCGCGAAGTCCACCCATTATAATGTTGAAGATAATGTACACTACCGTGGCCATGTAACAATTTATAGATTGAAGATAATATTTTATCTGATCATGATAAATTTTAAACCCACTTATTAGCAGTGGAGTTGTATATCGACCGTCAAAATACTGCGATTTTTATTGAACTCGAAGGGATTTTTTTGCTTATACCTCTTTAGGACAGTTTTATTCGAAGTATTTCAACGCATGTTACGAAACTATGAGCTCTGATCATAAGTTTCTCTGTCACACATAAGTGATTTCCGTTCAAGCTATCCAGCATTTGAAATGATGCAGTTCAAAACAATAACCGGCACATCCGCCATTTTGTAACCATTAAAGACAGTTGCAATAATATTTCTTCTTTAGATTGAATGCTATATTCATTTGTTGATTCGAATAATACCTTTTTGGCACTCTTGTTCCTCGGAATAGAGTGCTTATCAATTGGCCCAAATGTCCGTAATTTTCAAATTTTTTTGGTTCAACTCGAAATCAATTCTGTCCGGCCGGTCGTAGGCACAATAACTCTCGAACGAAAGGAGTTAGAGGATTCAAATTTTTAGTGCAGGTTTGAAGCGTAAATATCTAGGACGAGTTAGTTAACGAGCGAGATCCACCAAGCGGTTTCGGAGTTATGGCTGTTTTTAGCAAAAATATTTTATATTAATATATCCGGAATCAATCCGTCGATCTATCTGAAATTTAGCATCAAATTGTAGAATGATGATCTTTATATGCATGCGATGTTTTGTATTGATCGGATTGCCTTAAAGTGAGAAAAAACTACGACCGGCCGTAGGCACCATAACTCTCGAACGGAATGAGCTACAAAGTTGAAATTTTCATAGAGAGTTTGGGAAAAACATATTTCAGTTTAATTCGTTATTGGGCTGAAACAGCAACAAAAAAATTTCACATTACAAATTTCCAATTCAATTTTTTTTGAGATGCACTTCCATCATAAGAATCCATAGATGTCGTTTTCAACTCTAACAAGCTAATACTTTCAGACATATGATTCACTCCATTTTTTTTCTCCTTGGGTTCGTAGGGGTTGAAAGTTGTGCAGGAACAAAACCGTAATGGTCGGCATTCATTCGGTGACAAATTTCATCAGGTACCATCGTCTCAAAGTAAATGAGCCATGACGAAGTGCACATACTGAAAACCTCTTTGAACTATCTATTTTTCAAAGAAAAGAATGTTTTCGTGAAAATTTCTGCACGCCTGTAAAGAAGATACAGAGACCTTGCCAAAAAAGTACCACAGAACCCACTTTCCCTATTCAAAAAATTTAGAGGGTTGATGGTGATGGCACAGGCTGCAACAAAAATTTGGTAAAATTGAAACAAAAATTGACCTGTTTCAGGATTTTTTTGCCAAATATTTTTCTTCTGAGAAATTGATTTTGTTCCATAATTTTGACGCGCACTGTATGAAGGAAAATAAATCGAAATCTGTTTGCTATGTGAAGACATCAACAGGAAACATTCCAAGGAACGGTTATTTTTCCCTGCTTGCTTTCTCATTTGCTTGACTGCAACATTTGGTGAGAATATATGCAACATTCAATATTCCCGAGTCAGAAAATAATTATATGGTGAGTGACAGTTAACAGGAAAAAAGTAAAATTCGAAAAATTCGGCGAGTTCAAACTTCAACAGACTTCCTTTCAGGAACCGGTAGATGATAAAATCTCCCCTTTATGTTACCCCCATATTCATTCCCATGAGAACAAATGAGACGTTTTACTCTTGCAGAAATGTACTGAGGAATCCACCCCATTTTTGCCTCCAATAGCGCCAGCACCTCCTGGAACATTTGTACCCTTCATAAACCCCTCGTATTACAGTTGTAAAACCTTTCTCGAGATATGTGTCGTTCCTTTCCATTTTTACCTTTCAAGCTCAATGAGCATATTGTAGCGAACATTTTTTCATGAAAAAAATCAGGATTATTCGCTTGGTTCATCTCCTTAATGCTCAATACGGATGACTTATTCAGGAAAAATTAAAATTCATGACTTCTGAAAGCAAACATATACCATTTTTAAATTTTGCACGCATATTCTAGCCCACATGACTGTAATTTCCGATTTTTTTTGCCGGAAATGGTTCCACTCACACACACTTGTAGCCGGCCGACTATTGACCACAACAAAGATTCATATGCAACCCAAAGATCAAGATTATTCAGATTGGAATTCTGTTTCGACTGCAGTGTATTCATGCTCAACAAAAAATTATTGAAGCGATGGATGTACTTCATGATTGTGAGACCCATGATTAAGTATGGGACAGTAGTCTGGTACTTAAAAACAAGCCAGAATGGTACGAGGAAAATCCTCGAAAGTACAAAGGCTGGCCTGTGTGTGTATCACTGCAGCTATGGGAACCTGTGCAACTAGGGCACTTGAGATTATCACAAATCTAAAGTGATAGATAAAATGGCACACGAAGGTATCTCAGAATATCTAGGAAAGGAACAGGTAATGGGAGTATTAACTAGAGCGCCAAAAACCAGCAAGCCTGGTCCTCTCTTAGATGCATTTCATCAGCCGATCTTCCTAGTGACGAAATGATTAAGAAAGTAAGCATCGAAAAGAACTTCACTACGATGCTTGGTAGGTTAAGAGACTGGGACAAGGAATCCACCCCCAAGTTCTTAAAAAAAATGCCATTAAATGGTACATAGAAGGTTCAAAAACCACTACAGGCGCTGGCGCTGCAGTATATGGGCCAGGCACCAAATGCTCACTATCGCAAGGCTCCTATCTGAGCATCTTTCAGGCAGAAGTACTTGCAATGGAGAGATGCGTGGAAATCAAGCTGGAAAGAAGCTATCAGAGATGTGATATAGCAATCCACTTCGATAGTCAAGCTGCTATTAAAGCTCTGAGCTCCCATGTTATCGAGTCCAAGCTAATATGGGAGTGTCGAAGAAAACTCAATGAGGTAAGCAAGAAAAATAGGGTCTCCTTGGTCTGGGTTCCTGGTCCGCGGTAATTAAAGGAAATGAGGAGGCCAACACACTTGCCAAGAAAGGAGCGCAAACATCCTTTATTGGCCCGGAACCCTACTGGGTGTTGGTAGATACACCCACAAAAGTGAATTTCAGATGAAAGAAGAAACTGATAGAGGTATTTTCTGGAGATCTTTCCTCAGAGTGTATCACCCCAAGAAATTCCTCCGGAACTTTGATACTGTCAGATCCAAGAAATACTTTGACCTCAGTAAGAACACGCTGCACCTCCTCACTGGTTTCTTCACAGGGCAGGAGGATGAAACTCCTGATCACCTGATAACGGAATGCCTCGCCATCTCAAACCAACGCAAGGAATTCTTTGGGCAAGAAATCTGCAGGAGCGAAGACATAGCCTCCTTGAAGCCATCCCACTGGAGTTCGTCACAACTGGAAGGCGAGCTGTAGATGGTGATGACACATCGAGAGCTCTGGCGGGAGAGCACAATAGACTTTGAGGTAGCAGTATAACGTTACCCCCTACAACAATATACAACTAGGCCAAATATAGAGACTTGTGGAGGACCCATATTGATGCTCAAGGGTTTAGAATTTGCATATATTCTATAAGAAGTACTCACTTGATTAATGGAAACAAATGGTTTCCATTTCTGTGAGGAAAGACGATACCAATCTTAGTACAGGCCCTCCTTATGCCATAGCCCTAAAGCTTTTCCAGAAGTCTTACATGATCAACACAATGGAATGCCCTGCTGAGGTCAGAGAAGACCCCAACAGGAAACTCCGCCACCTTCATCCGACAAACAATCCTCCTAAAGAACTGCGGAATATTGCATCAGCAGTTGACCTATTCACTCGAAAATCGAACTGGTCATAAATTAAAATTCTTTGTATGAATGAATTTTTAGTTCAAGAATATTTCTGAGCAGTATTATGATGAGACATGAATATTGTTTAGTTTTCTTTCACGCAGCATTATTTTTGAGAGTTATTTATAATATTAGATAAGTGAATTTAGTGGATGGAAACAATAATATTGAAAAAGGGTTTATTTAATGGATGATACTGAAGATTTGTGCGGAATTTGTAATGTTTTCAAAATGAGGTTCTGGAACAACAGACCCGGAAACATTGGACAACTCTAGGTTCATTATTCGAAATGAAATAAAGGCAAGAACTCCTGGATATATAAACGACCAGAGCAATTCTGCAATGGTTTACGATACCCACTGTAATATTATATCGAAGACTGTAATCATAGGAGAAAATCCTCTTCGTGATCTGAATCTCTATTGTATATCTATTTCTACCAGAATAGGTATTTTTCGAATCAATGTGGTTCTTATTTTCCGTCAGTCAATTGATTATTGATTAAGATTGCGTGTTGAGGCTGCCAGGCTAATAGGCTTTCCTCCTTCATTCTGATTTATCGCGGAATGCCTCTTGAATGAAAATATATAGGGAAAGTATTCATTCCGAGAATACCAAGATCGATAGGGAAATATTTAATCAGATATAAATCTGAGATCGGATGTTGGCGATGACCGAATGAAAAGGGGCGGGCAGAGGTGATTCATTAGCCAGTGTGCGCCCTTATATATCTTAGTGGTTGCTTATGTGTTTGACGCGCATGTTCACGAGGTAGCAGCATAATCAGTGAAGACCCTGTAATTAGAGTCACTTGATATATGCCCTCGCAAAGCATTTGAGCAGATCACGCTAGGTTACGTATATGTTTTAGTACCCTTAGCTTTTTTGGCAACTCCCCCTTAAATGATTCAATCAGGAAGTCAGATAAGGTCCTAACAATCATTATGTTGAACTGGAAATTTTCCAAGCTCCTTTTTTAAGCCAAAAAGCCCTCGTACTCATATTTTCTAACTTGTTTCCGTCTACACCTTTTCCCCATGAAATTAACTTTTCACTGATTGAAAACCCATCAGGAACTCTGCGCCAAACTTGGCCATTAACAAAACGAATTTGATATCGTTAGTGAAAATTGAGGATCCCGGATAATTCATTTTTAGGGTACAAAAAAATTGGAAAGCAAACTTCGTTCCGTCCTGAAGTGGGGGTCAATATTTTCTGGCTTCGGAAAGTGCCAAAAAACAACTTCAGCTTTTTGAACTCTGAAATTAATGAATTGAAATCTCGAATAAATCAGCATCATTCCAAATACACGATCTTCGAGCTCCGTACGAATGCAAATTATAGAAGTTTTCCACCAGTTGTGACTACAAATATCTTCTTCTGACATATGTTTTGCGAACGATGTTTCCATCATCTAACATAGAACATAACTGAAGCATGCTATTCATTAATTTTCTCGAATAAGGTCTGACATTATACCCTTAACAGTACACCAATTACTGAGAAAAGGGAGTTGTTAGATCATTATTGAGTAAACATTTTTTCTTTTATACATTCCTTCATGAATTCAAGAGGTACAATTTATTTCAAGTTTTCAATAATTTAACGATGTTGTTGTTTCGAATGTGTCCCATATACTAATATACTCGTATACCTTGCAAGAATATTTCTGGTTGTTTGCCTACAAGTTACTTGATTTTTGTGGAAGTTTCGAAAGTCAGTATTATATCAACTTTTTTGAGAATGATCAATCCAAGTTACAACGATTTTTCTCAGGCATTTATGATTACGATAAATTTTTTTGGAAGTTTATTATACACAATATTTTCTGGGCCCATGTAAACTGGAGAACTGATTGACCGATAATTCGATGTCATCGCGACTTGAGAACAATTGATTCCAGATTAGGACCCATGTAATCGGATCTAATTCACTGTGAGTTACGTATAACTGCACCGAAGGCGAGTGTTCAATAGAAAGACACCTTATGGTGCTGTCAGTCTAAAATCGATATTCCACACTGATTGAAATGCTTTAATTTACCTATATGGATTTTTGTCAATCAGTCATAGTATCATTAATTCGTAAATGTTGCGTATTTTGAATTTATGTCAAAGCAATTGCAAACTTATGGAATGATTATTCTGAAAAAACCTGATATTGTTTGTCGGGAGCAACAGTTACGGTGAATGGATTACCCTATCGAGAATAATTAATGATTTTTTTTATGGCCGGAACTGGATGGTATTGATCTGGACAACGTTTACTTTCAACAAGACGGCGCTACGTGCCACACAAGCAACGAAACCATTGATCTTTTGCGGGAAAAGTTTCCGGACCGTGTTATCTGCCGAAGAGGTGATCACAATTGGCCACCGAGATGTTGTGATTTAACATCTTGCGACTTCTTCCTTTGGGGCCACGTGAAAGAGAAGGTCTACGCCAATAGCCCAGCGTCGATTCAAGACCTCAAAGATGGAATCCGTAAGGCTATCGAGGACATAGGGCAGCCACTTTGCGATTTGGTTATGGATAATTTCATTAAAAGGATATGGTCCTGTAAGCGTGGTCGTGGTGGTCATTTGCTTGATGTTATTTTCCACTATTAACGGCATAGCTTCTTCTTTATAATGAAATAAACATCCGATCATTTATATTGAAAAATGGCATTTTTCTTTGAATATCAAAATAACACCTCTTATTGGAAAACCCTTTACCCGAGGGAAACTATGTTCAGAAATCGGCTCTAGTATCTGGTCGGTCAATTTTTTTCTTGTGTTAATATATGGCCAAAATATACCGAAAGGGGAATGAGAAAAAGGCCTCTCGAACACCGGAATGATACTCAAACTCGAAATGAATCCTACAAGCTCAACGATGTTGCAATCGCCCCGATTAACATGACTGGAAATGGAATAGCGATATCTTCCGTTCGTATTTGTCTTTCTCAAAATAAACTGAGAAAATATGTCAATATTTTCGAGGATGAATCGAAATTCCGGTAGTAATTAGTTGCCAACCTTAATTACCGCTCGGATTTGATCAATATAATGAAAGAGAGGTTCTGCTTCACATGAACGTTCCGGCCGCGCTCACATACCGGGGGGTGGAGCGAGATTCTTTCAGGTTGAAGCTATTTTGAATCTGTTGTTAATTAGTCCACCGCGGGGAATGAAAATTCCCGGAAAGAATACCCCGAGTTTGCGGTCCATCAAGGGATTCCTCTATTATGTAATCTTCATCATATACAGGCGTCCGAACATCAGAGAAATATTCCTACCTACCATATTTCCAAATGCTTAGTAAATAGATTCAATAGCTTCGAAACTACTCAAACACTTGCCATACAAAATTTCATATGAATTAGATGATAAACTAAAAGATCCTTGACTTCGTGGAATGCAATTTATTTTCCCCTGTTTAAAATGTTAAAATCGCAATATAAAAATTTGAAAACTGGCTTTCGAGTTGAGATCTAAATAAATATGAGTATTTGATGTTGGCTTCGCTTTGTATGGAACAATATAATTTTTTTTTAACGATGAATATTATACATATTCGGTACGGTCAGGGGTATATATATATACTAGCTGGCCCGGCAGACTTCGTACTGCCTCCTCAACGCCTGCCCAACGCCAACGCCAACGCCAACTCCAAATCCAAATCCAACTCTAACTCCAACTCCATCTCCAACTACGACTCCGACTCCTACTCCGACTCCGACTACGACTCCGACTCCGACTCCGACTCCGACTCCGACTCCGACTCCGACGACTCCGACTCCGACTCCGACTCCGACGACTCCGAATCCGACTCCAACTCCGACTCCGACTCCGACTCCGACTCCGACTCCGACTCCGACTCCGACTCCGACTCCGACTCCGACTCCGACTCCGACTCCGACTCCGACGACTCCGAATCCGACTCCGACTCCGACTCCGACTCCGACTCCGACTCCGACTCCGACTCCGACTCCGACTCCGACGACTCCGACTCCGACTCCGACTCCGACGACTCCGAATCCGACTCCAACTCCGACTCCGACTCCGACTCCGACTCCGACTCCGACTCCGACTCCGACTCCGACTCCGACTCCGACTCCGACTCCGACTCCGACTCCGACTCCGACTCCGACACCGACTCCGACTCCGACTCCATTTCCACCTCCATCTCCATTTCCACCTCCATCTCCACCTCCAACTCCAATCCAACTACAACTACTACAACTCCAACTACAACGCCAACTCCATAACCAATGCCAACCACAATACCTACTCCAACTTCAACTCCAACCCCAACGCCAACTTCAACGCCAACTCAAACTCCAACGCCAAAAACATTTTCCAGTAGACCAAATTGTAAATCTAAACCATTCTCGAATCTCCACGAACACACACAAAAAATTTCATCAAAATCGGTCCAGTCGTTTAGGAGGAGTTCAGTCACATACACACGCACACAAGAAATATATATATTAAGATATATATATATATATATATATATATATATATTGTATATTGTTTAGGGGGTAACGTTGCAATGCGACCTTAAGGTCTATTGTGCACCCCCGTCAGAGCTGTCGATATCATCACCATCTACAGCTCGCCTTCCAGTTACAGAGCTCTGATGAACTCCAGTATCTGGGATGGCTTCAAGGAGGCTTCGTCTTCGCTCCTGCAGCTTTCTTGCCCAAAGCATTCCTTGCGTTGGTTTGAGATGGCGAGGCATTCCGTTATCAGGTGATCAGGAGTTTCATCCTCATCCCAACAGAATCTGCACTCGTCAGTTTCTGCTAGCCCTAATCTCATCATAAGCTTCCTAAAGCCGCAGTGCCCTATCAGGAAACAAGTGAGGAGGTGCAGCGTGTTCTTACTGAGGTCCAAGTATTTCTTGGATCTGACAGTATCACAGTTTCGGAGGAATTTCTTGGAGTGATGCATTCCGGGGAGAGATCTCCAGAAAATACCTCTTTCAGTTTCTTCATTTATATGAAATTCACTTTTACACCAACCCCACAATAGGGTCCCGAGCCAATAAAGAGGGTTTGTGCTCCATTCTTGACAAGTGTGATGTCCTCCTCATTTCCTTTCATTCCCGCGTGACCAGGACCTGACCAGACCAAAGAGACCCTATTGTTCTTGCCTACTTCATTGAGTTTTCTACGGCACTCCCATATTAGCTTGGACTCGATAACATGGGAGCTCAGAGCTTTAAAAGCAGCTTGAGTATCAGAGTGGATTGGTATATCACATATCTGATAGTTTCTTTCTAGGTTCATTTCCACGCATCTTTCTATTGCAAGTACTTCTGCCTGTAAGATGCTCGGATAGGAGCCTAGCGATAGTGAGCATTTGGTGCCTGGCCTTTATACTCCAGACAACTGCCCCATACGTGATTATGGGTCTCACAATCATGACGTACATTCATCGCAGTATCTTAGGGTTGCAGCCCCAAGTCTTACCGGCTAGATTCCTGCGCGCCATGAAGGCCTTTAGCAGTGATTTCAACATGCTTATTCCACAGAATATTACTATCTATTGTTACTCCTAGATATTTAACTTCCACTTCCACTTCCATTGTATAATATCTCAGTTGCCTCTAAGAAAAATATAACTCTCGGCGCCTCTTTTATATTCCCAGATGTTTGAAAAACCATAGAACATTAATGTATTTCAATCGATATTTCTCGATTGTCCTCTATTTTTCGGCAATCAAATTGGAGTACTTTAAACGAGAACCCGACTCTTTCAGTACACTATGCAGATCTGAGGCGGACTTTATTTATTCCAACGCAAACATTTCTTCGCTGTTGTTTTATTCACTAAGAGCGACCTAGCAAATAAAATGGTTGTCCACTAGACCCTGAACCATCTATGAAACCGAGAATGAGAGGGAAAGGCAAAATTACTGATTAATTGACGAACTTCTCCGAGGTCCACGTAGACCTGCTAAATAATTTTCTGGTAGTGTTAATTAAAAGTCTGATTGCTTTTTTCTGTTTGAGTAACCGAAATGTATCGCCTTGAAACCCAAGGAAAAAATCACTAGAGCACTTTTTACGCCGTTTTATCCACCCAGCAAAGCTTTCACGATGTTATTGTATATAAAGAGGATGTGTCTTTAATTAGTACGGATATTCACTCGGAAATTCTCCTTCTGAATACAACACTCCACTTAAATTGAAAGGCATACTCCGAACTATGGTTGAATTTGATAGATTATGTGATGTTGCCCTATGTTAAGCTAGTGTGGGTGTGAGTTCACCAAAACTGGAAGGTTTTATGATTTTTGATTCTTTTCTCTCGAAACTGCTGAAAAATGATACTTGTTCACTTGTTCCTTAATTGTCAATAGCGAACTATAGCGCTCGAGGATTGCATCATAAAAATTTTATAAATTTGAAAATGTGGAGGTTGAGGGATGGTATAAAATATTAAAATATTTGCTGCATTGTATATATGGTCGTTTTTGTCATGTTCTACGATAGTTTTTTGAATAAAGTTATAAAACAGTGGTGGAAGAAATACAGGGTGTTTGGCAGAACGTTGAACATACGAAAATGATAGATAGGTGGGGTCATCTGCTACCCACTCTGCCCTAATTTTTTTGGCCCTGGCTCCCTGGATATTTTAAAAAACCTTTTTTTTGCTTTCTTCTGGTTTCACCACTTTCTTAACTTTGAAGTGTAATTTTTAATACAAATGGGCAAAACAAACAATTTTTTTTTTCAATCTTCAATGTTGGCAGATTCTTATAAAATTATTGCTTTATTTAGATGTTAGCTAGATTAAAAGTTATGAGTCCTCAAACTTACAGAAATATGTAAAAAATACTCAAATCTTGAATTCAACTTGCATTAGAAAATAGAACAGGGGGTCAGGGCCAATTAAATTAGGGCTGAGTAAGTAGCAGATGACCCCACCTATCCACCATTTTCGCACATTCAACGTTCTACCAAACACCCTGTATATGAAATATTGATAGATTTACATATAGTGGCGGAGGATTGTGAATTTTGGATGGAAAATAATTAAGCCTACCATAATATGCAGCAATTATTTTGGTAGGCTCCTTCAAAGCATTAGGCCCATATGAAACACCTCGAAACTCGGGTAAACCGAATGAAAATTGGCCTCAGTGTAGAAACAATCATACTGCCATTTGTAATTACTCGAATTTATCTCAAGCCATGTGAACACTCGATAATTTCCCGATTCTATGATGAATGTGCATGTAATCCATTATCACCTAATTACCTAATGGTGTTTGTTCTGCCAGTCGAACGATTTGCAAATTCGGATGCTTAGCACGGAGCATGCAGAAATCTCATCTATAAATGCCCAGTTTACTTGTACGCAGAACAGCCTTGGATGTAGGTCAAAGCTTAATGAACAATGCAGAATTCCGACCTGTTCTAGTTGCACCAGATATAGGTGAACGATGACCATATTTGCTGGAAGAACATCGTATTGATGGCAGAACCAGCCACGCGAAAGAATGGTGTTCAAACAGAAACTATACAAATGTGAATATCCATTGAGAATACTGAAATTATGCTTATAACATGGACAGTATACTACATTCACTTTTATAAAGTTTTCCGGTTGGCCATGATCTCGTTTTTGTAACTAAAACAAAGGCAGGTTGGCACTTCTGAAATATCTTCAATGTCAAAACAATTCTCTGAGACGTTAACAATTTTTACTTTTTGAAAGTGAAAATGCCGAAAGCAGTTTTGAAGAAGCAGAGACAAAGTATGGGGAAGTGATATACAGAACTGAAATCTGCAATAGGAAAACTTCATTCTGTCTAAGGACATGTTGAACTCTCCAATGAAATTATTTAGTTTCCTATCCTATCACTATATTTTATTAAGGTTGAACAGTGACTCGGGTTTCGTAGTACTACTTTATTTTGATACTGGTGTATTTCAAGTTGTGCATCACGGTATTTAAATGTCTTCTGTAGGCAAATATCTCAACAATTTTATTTTTTTTCAAATGAACTATCACAAAGTGACGGACTACTGTATCCATTATTCTCCATTAAAATTTCAACACTTGAATCTTGATTTCCGTACAAGAAAATAGCATAACTGAATCTTCCAATCAGTTCATATACGTGAAATATTTCCATAGTAACAACAGATGAAAAATTTTCTTCAACAGTCGCCAGGTCTTTGGAATTGTTGAATTCATTAATATCTTCTCAAATTCATTATTTTTCCCAAGAAAATTCACATTGTGAAAAATACGTAATTACTACGACTTCTATGTAGAGAGGACAACGTCGCGTAGTTATCTGACAGGAAAATGAGCATAACGTAACATTTTCAAAATGTACACTGTGAAATGTGTCAAAATTTCATGGCCAACCGTGGAGTTTATAAATGTGAATGGAGTATATGCGTTACCACCAATCTGGAACTATATTCAGAACGCTTTACCAAATCGTCATCAACCAAGAATGAAAATACTGGAAGCAACTAATGAAATAATGATTCCAGAACGAACTCAAGAGCCCTTAGCGAGCTATAAGTGAAATAAATAAATTTCTTATTCCATCGAAGCCAGCGAGTTCAGTTCCATCAAACTATGTTCTATCATTAGTTCTTCCCATTTATGAATGTAACCATATTTATCGTTCAATAGGTTGCTGAACTGAAGAAGTTCCATCTCATCATTTCATTCCACTAATTGATATTACGTATCAGAATCTCGCCCATCTTCCGAATATTTGGATATGGTGAGGAATGACAAGAATATATGATTGGCTGCTGTTACATACAAATAGCTGGAATAGCTTCATTAATGGTGAATTGGAAAGGGTTTTGATTTATTCGATCAGCCGGGAACACATTAGTATAAATACCTAGTCATAACGACCAGTACAACTGACGAATTCAGCCAATGATTTCTCGGAATAACAATGGTTAAATATCACATAATTCATGATGGTTCAACAATATTCCCAAATGGATGTTTCGGATTATAATTTTAAATTGACGAAAATATTCATTGGTTTCGACGAACAATCCCCGAAGTGTATTGGTCTTTTAGAATGATTTACCCTCCGCCTACAGAAAATCTCATATAGCGTTGTACCTCTGAGTCAGGCATTCATCTTCCGTATTGGAATCAGTTTATTTGATTGAGTGAAGACCACATGCACACAAATAAAAAATAAGCTTCGGAAAGACAGGGAAAGGTACACAGCACTGATGGTCCTTATTTTCCGATGTGCGAAATTGGGAGTCATTCCAAGAACTTTCAACATTTTCTGGCAAAATGGGCCATGGGATACCTTAGAAGTTTTGTGCATTTATTCAAATTGCTGTAAAACAGATAAAAATGGTCAGATTGGTTTGGACATGAGGGAAGATGATGGGATGGAATTGTTTTTCCGATGTGCGAAATTGTGAGTTATTCCAAGAAGTTTTCACATTTTCGACCGAAATGGGCCATGGCATATCCTTAGAAGTTTTGTGCATTTATTCAAACTGCTGTAAATCAGATAAAAATGGTCAGATTTAGTTGGACATGAGGGAAGATGATGGGATGGTATTGTTTTTCCGATGTGCGAAAGTGGGAGTCATTCCAAGAACTTTCAACATTTTCTAGCAAAATGGCCATGGGATACCTTAGAAGTCATTCAGTGGCAGCAGAAAGCTGCTGAAAGATGCATTATCAAAATGATCACGTCGTATTGCATCGTCTGCTACATGCATCTACCCCACCAAATGTATTAATTCGAAGGGGAAATGAATTTGCACTGATTGTGCACGCGAATATCATTTGTTTTCTGCAAGTTACACCTTCTGGGACTCTAATGCTTAACTGGTTGTTAAATACTATCGTACAAATACACGCAATTATTCCACGTGAACATAAATCTTCTTGCTAAAATTAATTCCACTGTATTTATTTCCATATAGCGATATTTTGCAATAACAACTGATCATTAAAGTAGACTACAGAAGGAAACTATGGAAGTTTGTAGGATACCTGACGAAAAATTTTTACAACAGATGAATTTCGACTAATGAATTATAAACATTCATATCATATTCATATATTATTGAAAAATAGCTTATACCGTTTCTAGTAAATCAACAAGTCATTTTAGTTCAATTTGTCGAGATCAACAGAACACTAATGAAGGCAGAGAAGCCTGAAACGCGCCAGTTCTTTCTCCTCGCCAAATAAATTAAATCCCCTGGGTGATAATTTGATTTGTGAACTCTATGCATAAGTGTATTAATTATACGAACCCATCTCGAGATCCTATTGGCAGAACGTCCTGGACTTTTTGATTTCAGCACAAACTCAATTGAAAGACTTTGACCATTTTTGAGTTATTTAGTGGTAGCATTAGGGGGATAATATGGACTTCATAAGATATACATGTATATACAGGGTGTCCCAAAAATACCACGCGAAAGTGACACTGGAGATAGATTGGCATTAGGTCTATCAGATAGCATCAACATGACCTCAGTAAAAGTCCGCTGGTTTTCGAGATATCACCACTTTTGTGTATTTTTTAAAAATCTCCAGTTTTCGGTCTTTTATCGCCTAGCATTGCTAGAAATTACTTCAAACTCATGTTTTTTTTTTACCTAGGCTATCCTGAATAGCTGCTTCAAACAATGAAGTAATAACTTCACCGACCACTAGACCAAAATCCTTCAAAAAATGTCTAACTTGATGTATTTTATGCCGAAGTTAAAACGTTAACTTAAGTTTGACTGACTGCTGTGAAAAAAAATTATATCAGACTGAATTGACAAATAATCGCAAAAACTGGTCCATTTCATGCCCTTTTCAAAATGATACAACACTACCAATTTTTTTTAATCAACACCAGAATTGCTACTTATTAAAAAAAACCAAAACCCTTATCGGCTATCTCGCTCCCACATTCATTGTTTTGTAACATGGAAACCGGTCCGACTTTCACAGACTAGGGGTCTTCGAATAGTCTAGACCAGGGGTCACCAAATGGCGGACCGCGGTCAGGATGCGGATCGCGAACCTTTTTTTTGCGGACCATTTTTCCAGAAAACATGTATTCTTGATTAAAAAAATTCAGATAACTTTTCGTTTTATTTACTAATTATAGATATTGGATTTAGATTAACTGCTAGTCAAATTCTTATGCCATCATAATGCTATACGACCCGCGACAGATATACAGATTTTGTGAACGGACCTCCAATGAAACTAATTGGTGACCCCTGGGTTAGATACTAGAGAAAACTTTTTGGCGTTTGACGGATTTACTCATTTCCTAATATTTTCCGAACGGATAGAGATACAGAGGAAATAGATACATAAATCTAAACGTCGTCCACCGACCAATCATCGGGGATATCGAGATGTGAAAATCATAGATTTCGGAGGGGAAAGAAGAATTTTCCTTCGATTCCGGGTCAAAAATATTTCTAAGTGCCTACCCAAAATATCGATACGGAGCTCGTGTCTAGTTAAATCGAGGTCGCTGATAACGAATATGCAATTAGTTTTTTCCTAAGTGGCGTACTTTGGGAAAATTTTCACTAAGAGTGAAAAAATGGACGAAAATAGGTCAATTTTGGAAGTTCACACCGCCAAAAAAAATCGGAGTAAGGTGTTGTTGATTTTTGCCCTCATATATGGATCCTTTATCTACTGAATAATCCAAACAGAAAATGTCCAGGCCGTACTATTCGGAAATTATGATTTTTTTCCCAAGGGTCTGTTTTTCGGAAAATTCATTTCGCGGTATTTCCGCGGAAAATTCTCTAATGAAAAATCCGATCATATATTCGTAATCTACGGTCCCGAATTAGTAAATGACGTAATTTGCATCGAAATCGGAGACCGGTCGAAATTTGGCAATTTTTTAATACATTAGCCTTAAAAAAATCCCATTTTTCGAGAAAAATTTTTTGACGCAAAACTATGGAACGGATATTTATTCTTATAGATTCGGGGCCGTAGATTCCGAATCTACCATCAGATATTTATTACAAAAATTTTCCGAGGAAATATCGCGGAAAGAATTTTCCGAAAAATAGACCCTCGGGAAAAAAAATCATAATTTTCGAAGCGTACCACCTGGACATTTATTGTTCGGATGTTTCGATAGATAAAGGATCCAAATATGACGTAAAAAATCAGCAACACCCTACTCCGTTTTTTTTGGGCGGTGGAAAGTTCCAAAATTGACCTATTTTCATCAATTTTTTCACTTTAAGTGAAAATTTCCCCAAAGTACGCCACTTAGGGAAAAACTAATTACACATTCGTGATCAGCGACCTCGATTTAATTAGACACGAGCTCCGTATCGATATACCATGAAAAAAATTTTTTGGGTCGGCACTGAGAAATATTTTTGACCCGGAATCGAAGGAAAATTCTTCTTTCCCGTCCGAAATCTATGATTTTCACATCTCGATATCCAAATTTTCCCCGATGATTGGTCGGTGGACGACGTTTAGATTTATGTATCTATTTTTTCTGTATCTCTATCCGTTCGGAAAATATGGTAATGAGCGAATCCGTCAAACGCCAAAAAGTTTTCTCTAGTATCCAACACATACAAAAATCTACAATTTTCCGATTAGGTCGACGCGGCTTTGGTTATTCACTAAATCGGGTACGCAGATCACGAATCTGTAATTAGATTTTCCGTATCTCGATTAGTTTCGGAGCAATGACGAAGAAAGTCGCAATTTCTGGCTCTACCTCCGGAAAATGGACTAATCAGTCGGATTTTTCGCCATATTACCAAAATTAATCGAGATTCGGAAAAACTAATTACAGATTCGGAATCTACGCCCTCGATTTAGAGAATAGCCAAAGCCGTGGCGATCTAATCGGAAAATTCTAGATTTTTCTATGGGTTAGAATCTAGACAAAGGACTCACAGCTCTGGCAATGTGTTAGTTGCATTTTATCAATATTTCACAGGAAATAGGTCATAAATACTTCTACAAGGGTTGAAGTATTACAAGATATTTTACTTGCAATTATCTGTGGAAAATATTAATTTCAAGGGTGAGACCACCCATGCAAAAATAAACCAGTTAACCCAAAACATTCAAGTTTTACAAGCGAGCTGCTTTGTTTAGAAATACAAATGAGCGCTTCCCAACATGTGAAGTCATGGGACGCAACAGTGGTGATATCTCGAAAACCAGCGGACTTTTACTGAGGTCATGTTGATGCTATCTGATAGACCTAATGCCAATCTATCTCCAGTGTCACTTTCGCGTGGTATTTTTGGGACACCCTGTATAATTAGATGAGTTTCCATCAATTTTTTTGGAATTCATAATGGGCACTTTACTAATTATATGCATACCCCGAGAGTATATCAATTTCCGCTGTCGAGTGGTCTTAGAGAATGGAAAAACTCATCCACTAAGCAAGATACGCTTTTCGCATCTCCAAAAGCTATTACACAAAGTCAAGCCAAGGACCGGAGATGAACGAAATTCGAGTTGATCAAACGAATTTGTCGAAGCTTCCTTAAAAAGCATACTCCATTATAATCCCGCTCAAGTCGACTGAAAACTTCCCCTCTTCCGATGAATTTACCAAATGAAAATCTAACATCTTCTGGAGTTTACCTAATAGCGAGTTCATTATCTCGAACATTAGAATTAAAACGCCAGCCATTTTATTCCAATTATATCATTTTCTCTTTTGTGATACTGAAATTTATACATTGAATGCGGATGAAGTCCCCTGGGGTTGATGGTGGGGCATTTTTTACGTATTGCTGATGGAGCAACAGCCTCCAATTTAGTACTCCCAAATGTGCTTTTTTTTCAGATTTGCCCGCTTTTCCACCGCACAATGTGTTGAATTTTTCTCCCATTGGATATGTTTCAACTCGGCTTTCTTTATATTCGACCTGATGTGTCCGAATAGACTTGTTCAGTCCATGAAACAGCTAATCTTGTCATTCCCTTCCTGATTTTGATATTGGTTAAAAAACTTATATGCAAACTTCAAATACATATCTTGTATATTATGGGATAGGTCAAACATAATTTTCCATTCAATTAACTTCTCTTCGCTGCTCGTAGGATGAAAAATTGTGACCTGATTACATTAAACTTGTAATATATACGAAAATAACCTGAGCGAATATGATAAATAAGCTTCATTTCTACTCGATTCAGTGGAGCTACCAATACTTAAACTTGAATATGCAGGGCATTTAATAAAAAAAAATTAAAATCAATATGCGCTTCCGAATAGCTTTCAGCTAATAAACTATTCAGAAAATTTCACCAAATCGCTCCAATTGTGTACATACGGGGAGCAATATAAAATTATGTACATAAAAGTGAATACGTTCGCAAAAAAATAATCAATATTCTTGTACATTACCACGAGCGCTCTCCATTCACACGAGGCTGCAGGATCATAATAAATATAATAAAATAAGCTGAACGGAAAAAATGTAATATTCGGAATTCATTTGGTGCGCCAATCGTGGCTCGCGAGATACAGGATGTTGATTTTGGAAAATTTTCAATTATCGGCATACGATGCTTCGAATCGAAATCACCGAGAGAATCTTAATTTATATGTAACCTTTCAAGGATTTTTTAAATATCCGGAATTCCTATAATCATAGTAACATAGTTACTTAGCTAAGTAAAACTATGATTTTCAAATACTGTCAAAGTTACAATTCTGGAATTTCAGAATAGCTACATTAACAAAAAATAATTCTGAAGATTTTCGTTAGTGTCTGAGGAAGGAGTCTGATGTAGACGAAATAGTTGTTTCATCGTCTATGTTGTTTCGTTATTGTTCGTTAGGCAACATTGTTCGATTTATTGCTTCTGACAAATATATTGTATTTCTTACGCAGAAGAATTTCACCAAATAATAAGTTTTATTTAATATATATTCTTCAGAGTCTGGGAGCGAAAACCCAGAAAGAAACCATTTTATAATGAATGTACCGCTCGCCATAATCCTTTAATGATTATTAAAACACGTCTGAATCGAAACACCCACATTATTTTAATGTTCTTTTGTTAAAAAAGTGAAACCTTCATTATAATACTCATACCTATATTTGAAAGACTATAAAATGTAAAACACCTGTATAATAGCACCAAGTACGTTTTAAATCACTCCGTTTATCGTTAGCTAATGCCTTACACTTGAAAATTTTCAATGTTTTCCCTGTAAAAATGCCTATTATATCTAATAATCAACAATTAATTCAATAAAAAATTAACAAGAAATTCATCAAAAAATGTCGACTTACCCAGAGGAAATTCGTCAATAGTTCACATATTATTCCTGAACAGGTCTCCAATAATGCTCAATTCACCTGCAGAAAATAAAATGATGAAAACATTTCATTCTGTCCAGAATTTTTCGAGAAAAATAATCAAATGAAGTAAGAATATGATTTCTCCGAAACCGTTTGGAGGATTATACCCATTAACGAACTTAACCGTCGAATCCGGATGCGCCACCTACACTTAAATTTGCAAGTCACTATCTTTTTCCGTCCGAAAGTTACCGTGGCAACGACCGACAGAATTTAATTTGACCTCTCCTTCATAAGTGGGTCCAACCTAATCGTATAAGACCATTTTTGGGAGACCGAGAAGAGATTTTTTATACTCTCGCCTCGTGTTAAGCCCTAGTTATCATTTTGCCCAAAATTTCGGTAATGTCGTAATCGGACGTACAACCTACCCTGAAAAACGCAAGTCTATCTCTTTTACCCACCCAGCTCTGAAATCGCCACAGATATTTGTCTTACAGAGTACAATTGAGGAGCAACTTTTCAAAACGCACTAAGTCCAAAAACCATTTTATTGGGAATCAACGAAAAACGATTTTTTCTTCCACCCTGGCTTATAATTTGAGTTCGTTGAGTTTGTTTGATAGGAATTCACATCTTAAGGTAATAATTAATCTCATTTAAATCAATATTGATCAGATATACACAGAAAATTTAAAAAACGTTTGGACTTAATGCGTTTTGTTTCATCTTATTGTATATAATGCGTTTTGATGTGGTTGAAATTGAAAATAATGCTGTTTGTTGCGATTTTTTATACATTTAGAGAAACCTAGTCTGCACAGTGAGTGTTGGCGTGTAACCTAATTAACATGAGTAAATCGATAAAAAATGTTTTTGGTTATATTTTATCTGTTTTAAAAATGCAAACGTAAACATAATTCATTGCGATGCGGCTTACATACTTTGGATTTGAATTACAGAGGGACATAATGCCATTCGGAAGATTTTGTTTACATAGGGCTATAGAGCAATAGAAATCATTTCCGAATCTGCCTCAAACTCAATTTCGCCCAAGATGGACATAATGCGTTTTGAAAAGTTACTCCTCAATTGTCCATGATGAGTTTGCGGCGTTTCCCACCCACATATCCGAAAATTTCCCGAAGAAAATTGGGTCTTTCTAAACACTACACCACAATATTAGCGAAGCTTCTTAGAACAATAGATGTTACGGAATTATATCTGAAGACTCTTCAGCGGAAGCCGCACGACACTTGAGCGATTCCGGCACAGCATTATAACGTGGTACGTCAGGCGTATTACTCCTTCGCGCCAATAATCGTAGCTAATTGGTTCTAGTCCGATAGAATTAATCTGCTCTCATCAATCGATAGTAATTAATTAATTAATGCCTTGTAATCATGGTGATCGTTTATTGTGAATGAGAATATTCCAATTCTTTTCAAACGGAATCCCATTATTTGTTTACAGGAAATGATCAATTCGAGATGCATCTGTCTTCAGAAAATGTGAGATTGTTTGGGAAATGAACAGAAAATATGGAAAAATACAGACGTTGTGTGACACCTTAAATTGATGATATGTATGGTTATCAAGGAACCATCAAATCGAAAACACTGAATTCTGAAAGAGGATATTCATGAAGACGTTGTCGCATTACGAATGAAATGGTCAAACAACTTCAGAGCTTCTTTCACCCCTTTCAGTGAATTTCAACCCAATCTGACCATTTCTATCTGATTTACAGCAGTTTGAATAAATGCACAAAACCTCTAAGGATATCCCATGGCCCATTTTGCTCGAAAATGTTAAAACTTCTTGGAATGACTACCAATTTCGAACATCGGAAAAACAACACCGTCCCATCATTTTCCCCCAATTTCAAGACAATCTGACCATTTTTATCTGATTTACAGCAGTTTGAATAAATGCACAAAACCTCTAAGGATATCCCATGGCCCATTTTGGTCGAAAAGTTCTTGGAATGACTCCCAATCTCGCACATCGGAAAAACAACACCGTCCCATCATTTTCCCCCAATTTCAAGCCAATCTGACCATTTTTATCTGATTTACAGCAGTTTGAATAAATGCACAAAACCTCTAAGGATATCCCATGGCCCAAATTGGTCCAAAATGTTAAAACTTCTTGGAATGACTACCAATTTCGAACATCGGAAAAACAACACCGTCCCATCATTTTCCCCGAATTTCAAGCCAATCTGACCATTTTTATCTGATTTACAGCAGTTTGAATAAATGCACTAAACCTCTAAGGATATCCCATGGCCCATTTTGGTCGAAAAGTTCTTGGAATGACTCCCAATCTCGCACATCGGAAGAACAATATCTTCTTCCCTCAATTTCAACCCAATCTTCCAGCCTTCCTTCGGGCGATCGGGTAATGAATGATGGTGATGAAACATCATGATGAAAAACGGATCAATAGTAATATTATAAATTGAAGCTTTATAATTATTCACTTAAGTGAATTGTTCATAACAAAACAAATATTTTTGGACCACGGATTATTGTTCATTGATCTATCCTGCAGGCACCTGAATTTTTTCCAACTTTCTATTTTCATATTTAATAAGTGTAAATAATATTTACGAAGAGGGCGAGGCTTGCGCAAGCCGGAGTACCAGTTTTCGGGCGTATTTTCAACCCTCTAGGAAAATTATAAATATTGGTCCTGCAGTTCCAGCAGTTAGGACTTTTTTAGTAAATTTCCTCCTCTATTTGAATCTTTTTTCATATTTGAATTATCTCAAACGATGCGATTTCGAATCGAATAACACCTCAATCATAATTTTCGGAGAATACGCAAAAATTTTGACCTAAAAAGCACTTGACTAGACTAATAGACACACTGCAATTTACGTTCGAATGACAGTAATTATTTCTAGTTACAGCGAGTTGATCTGGTCAGTGATCGTGGTTGGCTGTATAAGAAGTTAGGATAAAACCGCACAGTAGAAGTTAATTACTTGTTGATGGAAGAATATGCCCCTTATGAGTAATTTTTTTTTTATGTTCTGCGCCATATTGATTTTCTCCATCATCGTGCCTGACCTACCCAGAACTCGACCACCCAAATTGGGAACAATCAGGGTGGATGTGCTCTGATTCAGGTATCAAATCTTTCGGAGATCTCCTTCTCGTTTAACCGTTCTTTTCTTGTAAGCTTCTTCGTGTGAACTGAAACGCGAAAGCTGAATTTCTCTATTCAATTCCACCAAGTTCTCCGTCTCAATTGATATCAGAATGTTTTTTTCCATTCCTCTATAAAATGCCCTAACAAATGCAGAAGAACGAAATCATATACAGGGTGAGTCTTTGACCACTGCATTTATTTTAACCAAAGATTCCTCTCATCAAATGAAACACTTTTTTCATTTAACATTTTTCCAAATTCAGCTCAGGTAAAAAGATACAGGCTGTTGAATTTTTGGAAAAAAATCAGTTTTTATTTTGTAGCTTTGACATCCCTATTTCGAATAAAATGAATGTTGGCGTTTCCTATAACTATGATACATATTTTCCAAATATTAGTTATTTTCTACTTCTACTGGTTTTCTAGTTATGGACTCGTGGATTCATAAAACTAAACGAAATTAGCATAAAGAAAGCATATAAAGTTTTTCTTGAGTCATTTCATTCAAGAATATTCCATCGTTTTAGAACATTATATTATTCCTCATCATTTCTCCTTAAACGCACCGTTTTCGAGATATTCTTCATTGAATGTTTTAAAATGGAAAACTCCAGAAATTTCACTACTTTTATGGATCCGTCCCTGAGCGTTGGAATCCCGAATCAAGCTGTAAACCACGTTACCATGCCTTATTCTCGTCCGCCAACAATGTCTAGATAATTTATACGCGGGAGTGTATTAGCACATTGTGAAATCTTTAAACGCTTGTAAATTTTTACCTGAGCCGAATCTGGAAAAATGGTAAATGAAAAAAGTGTTTTATTTGATGAGAGGAATCTTTGGTTAAAATTAATGCAGTGGTCAAAGACTCACCCTGTATATCAAATGCTCAATTTTGAAATCGTCCAACGAAAGCAAAACATATATCAAGCTCATTTTCGGCAATTCACTGAAACATATATGATTTTTGATGTCGATTACATTGCTTAGATTTTTCAAATAAATTGAGACATATCATCCAATAACATTGAAAGATGTACAGTGACCGTCAAAATTACGGAATAATGGATTTAGTTTCACTTTTCGAAATTCTCACATGTTTTTCAAATTTTGAAAATAAATATCTCGAGAATTATTGACCCAACTCGCGTAATATGCGGATCACTGCTGGGTCATGGAAATTGGTAGAAAAGAAGTCCCAGAAGAAGGCGTGTTTAGTAGCTGAGGCTCAAGGTGACAAGGGGCCATTGTCGAAGATGAAATTATTGATAAGATATCTAGATATAACCTCATACCATTTTATGTGCATTTTTCATGGAACTCATACCCAACATCAAAAATAGCAATCATTCATAACATCATAACTTCACTATTGTCCATGGATACGAAATATAAGTCATAAAATATCCTATTCCTGCTTTGAGAACGAATTCTGGACATAAAAGTGGGAATATCACACTATGGAGTAGGTACATAAAATAAATCCTCATGGAAGAAACTTCCATGAATTTCTTTATGTGAACTTTCTTCTTGGTTGAAGGATATCTGAAATTTGCGGACAACAACAGAAAGTTTATTACGGATATGGAGCCAGTATAAGATCCTTCCGGTCTATCTTTTTGCCGAATAAAAAAAAATGAAGGGTTATTATTTCAGATATAGTGGAAATTATATGGTGGAAACCCGTATTAGGCCAGCTGCCGAAGGAGATTTATTCTTGGCGCATCTGATTGCTGTTTCGGGTATTCTGTTTAAAGAAACTATTCAATACTTCCCAATTCTTCAGCTATTTTCAATTGACATTGAACAATGGCTGATACCTTCGTCAATAAATCAACCAATTAAGCCATCTGCCAACAGGGTCTCGTATAATTATTATGCTTTAGCATAGAGTTCACATATCAAATTAACACCCAGGGGATTTAATTGATTTTCCAAAAAGCAAGAATAGATGCTTTTCAGACTTCTTGAACTTCATCAATGTTCTTTAGCTCTCGACAATTCAACTGAACTTAGCCGTGTTAAGCCTCTCATAGCCGACTTGAGCGGATATATACATAAACGTTCACGCCACCTATGAGACAAAACAAAGAACTCACAGACCCTATTGGCGCAACGCTCGGATTTGCTGATTTATTGACAATGGTATCAGCCATTTTTCGATTTTATTTTGAAATTGGTAAAAAGCGTTCATGGCCATATAGGAAGATACTGTCTGAGTTCTGTGAAAGTCGTTTCTCGATTAATATCGTGCTAATGAGGGCAAGAAGTCTGAAACGCTTCTGTTGTTTTTTTTCAACAAATCAACTAAATCCTGTGGGTGTTTATTTGGTTTGTGAACTCTATGTATAAGTATGATAATAATTATTCGAACCCATTTCGACCCTATTAGTAGAACGCTCTGGATTTTTTGATGAATTCAATTAGCTATAAAAGCTTACAAACCATTTCTAAGTTTTAATGGTCTCGCGGAATGTAATATACATCTGAATATATATGTATAGAAGCAATTGCGCCAGCGAAAGAACTGCTATAGTTGAAACAGATATGTCGAAATTTTCTTGTGATCATTTATCATAAGAATGCATTCCAGAGGTTAGGTTACGTGATATTATCGTTTCACAGAAACACGATTTTTTCTTATAGACCGAAGGATACATCTATGATTGAATTAATTGTCGACAAAAAGAAATTTTTTTGCCTATCACCTGATCTTTAGACTGAAATACAAACATATGCAGATTAACTTTGGCAAATTAATTATCATCCTGCGATTCACCCAAGCTTTCCGAGGTTACGACTTTCTGAAGTCCGTAATGGAGTTTCAAAATCCTTGGTTCCAGGCCCTTGGTTGCATCATTACTCATTTCGAAATAATGAGCTTGTCAAGGGCACCTACTTTTTCTGATTCCGCGAGTTGCGATAAACTTTTTCATCTATAATTCCGATAAACCAACTTCTTACGCTCCATCGCTCCGATATTCCCATTTACGGCGAGGTGTTTATATTATTTTTATCTGCATGCATTTGGTACAACGATATCCTGAACTGATTCAACCAGGCTACAACATGCCATCAAAACACGCGATATTTCAATTTTTCGCTTCTACCGATGAACCGAGGTGATCCGGCTAGTAGCTTTATTTTCATCCTTTCGATACATATGGTGTAGCTGTAGACACATTTGTGTTGAAGGGTGTCCGATTAAAATGGTAATTTGAATTTTATATTAATATATACTAACTCACAAAGGAACTGCAACACCCAGTAGGAGCTGTTTAAATTTGAGATCATTTTTGGTAAAACATAGATAGTAAAGCAAGCAGTAAATGATTGAAATTTGGAGAAAAAATCGTGAAGGTTTTTTCATGTAAAACATTTTTGTAACTTACATATTGTAGTCGTTTTTTGATTTTTTTTTAAATTTTACAACTCACCAGCTGTTCGAGGAGATCCAGAGTCGATGGTGAGGTGTTGTTAAAATGCCTAGAGCACGTGCGCGCGGAATTTATTGCCAGCTAAGTGAATTTGAAAGAGGTCGAATTATTGGTCCACGGAAGGCGGGGTTGTCATTTCGAGAAATCGCTAACCGTACGAACAGAAATCCAACTACTGTTATGAGATGTTGTCAAGCGTGGTTTGATAATGCCCAAAATCGAAGGAAAGTAGTTAGCGGATGTCGAAAGGGCACAAATGAAGTTCAAGATCGACGTCTAAGACTTATGGCTATTAGAAACCGATTCGCGACAACTCCATCTCTGGCTGATGAGTGGTTAGGAGAACAAGGCCATCCTGTAACTGTCCAAACGGTTTACCGCCGAATAAGGTCTTTTGGACTGCAGCATTATCGACCTCATCTTGTGTTACCTCTGACGGTTGAGCATCGCCGGCAACGATTACAGTGTCCCAGAGAACGTCAACATTGGAATGTGGAATGGCATCAGGTCGTATTTTCTGATGAATCTCGATTCTCCTTGAGTTCACATGATGGTCGAAGAAGGGTTAGACGACGTCGGGGATAAAGACGTGAACCTCAGATTGATATTGAGCGTCATGCACACCGGAAAGTAGGCGTATTGGTATGGGGTGCTATTGCACATGCAAGTAGGTCACCTTTAGTCTTTATTCGATGTAACATGTTAGCGCTGCGTTACCTTCAAAAAATAGTGGAGCCATATGTTCTCCCTTACCTTAACCGGTACGAGAATCCAATATTTCAGCAAGTTAATGCTCGAACTCATGTTGCCAGAGTTCGTTTAAACTATTTTGAAGCAACCCATTTGAATCTTTTGACATGGCCGCCCAGATCCCCCGATCCTTCACCCATAGAGCATGTTTGGGACATCATGGGTAGAAGGCTTGGGAATTTACCCCAGCCCCCACGGACTTTGGTGGCTCTGATACATGAACTACTGGTAGCTTGGGATAGTATCCCTCAAGAATAAATAGACCATCTTATTGCATCAATGCCAAGACGTGTTGGGGAGTGTATAGATAATCGCGGTGGACAAACACATTATCAACAAATATATTGAAAAAAAAATTGCAAACCCTTCGTTTTTTTCTTCAAATTTTAATCATTTACTCCTTACTATACTATCTATGTTTTACAAAAAAAAAAATTGAAATTTAAACAGCTCCTTCTGGGTGTTGCAGTTTCTTTGTTAGTCAGTATACTTCAAAATGCACAAACGTGGCAACAGGAACCTCTGCGCTCATCTTTCAATTACGATTCATCCTTATAAAATTTTGTTACAACCATTAGTTAAAATTCTCCACTATCTTATAGAAGGAAAAATTAAGTCTACCGGAAGTTCATTCCCAAAGAATTCTATTCGAACTTTCGGCACCACGTACGTATAAACAACAGTCAATTAAATGAACCTCTTCTATTCGAAATCGAAGCACGCCTTCATTCGCTCTAACCCGCAGAAAATGCAATACAAGTTTGTATTCCCTGTAACCTCTGTCTCAGTGAGGCCGAGAAAGCCTTCAAGTACCGTACGCCATCATTTCGGTGTTCACATTGTTAGTGGACAACTGCCGGATATTTCATTTATCCGATTTAATTAGTTCATAGGACTGTTCTTCCGCCACTCTTGGAATAGATCAGCAAGGATAGAGGTTTGAACAGCCAAAAGGGGATTTGATAACAGCTTCAAAGGGAAATCATACACCGAACTTTGTATTTTGGGAGGATACTCTAAGGGAAAGTTGAATGTGTGATGAACTTAGGAATCTCTGGTTATGTTCATACTTAGGTCACGGAAGTTTATAACATGTTTTGTTCTATGCCCACTTTAGTGATTCCGCAAGGGATGCCTACCCTGAAACTCCTGTAGTATATTTTTCATAATTTCACCGAAGAGTGAATCTCATAATTAAATCATATATGGAAGTAAAAGATATTATGTTTCGTTCAAAACTCCATAGCCCTATTCGGAAATCACAATTTATTGTTCTTATGATATTTTACGAGTTCTCAATTCAAAATTTCAAAAAAACTCAAGATAGCGAGTTGTTTGGAAAGATTAAGGATATGGATCTACGAGCAAACTGATTGTCTTGTTCTTCATTTGAGGGAAATTTCGCTGCTGTTTATTTAATTATACAATGAATTATACCATTACTCCTCCGCGTGTACATTAAAATTCAGTTGTTTTTATATACAGGATGTCCCAGAAGTTGACGTCGGAAGCGTCAACCTAACGTAGTAAATTGTTTTCTCAGTACAGACAGTCGAAATTAAATCTTTATTTTGGATACAAGTTGGGCGAAAAGTTTTCTTGCAAGTACCAATGTACAGAACCAACATTCAGGATACATAATAAAAATAAAATCGGAATTAAATACAGATTTGTAGTAGCGGGAGTTAAAACACCATCACAAGGTGGAGTTTTTTTTTCGATTTTCTTTGATGCCATTCCTCAGAATATCTAGGAAAGCAACAGGTTATGAGAGTATTAAAAACCAGAAAGTCTGGTCTTCTCTTACCAGGTACATTTCATCATCCAATCTTCCTAGTGACGAAATGATCAAGAAAATAAGCAACGAAAAGAACTTTACTACGATGCTAGGTAGGAAAAAAGACTGGGACAGGGAATCCACCATCCAAGTTCTTGAAAGAAATGCCATTAAATAGTACACAGACAGTTCAAAATCCACTACAGGAGCTGGCGCTGGAGTATATGGGCCAGGCACCAAATGCTCACTATCGCTAGGCTCCTAGCCGAGCATCTTTCAGGCAGAACTACTTGCAATAGGCATATGCGTGGAAATTAACCTAAAAAGAAACTATCAGAGATGTGATATAGCAATCCACTCTGACACTCAAGCTGCTATCAAAGCTCTGAGCTCCCATGCTATCAAGTCCAAGCTAATATGGGAGTGTCGAATAAAACTCAATGAAGTGGACAAGAACAACAGGGTTCCCTTGGTCTGGGTTCCTGGTCGCACGGGAATCACAGGAAATGAGGAGGCCAAAACAATTGCCAAGAAAGGAGCACAAACCCCCTTTATTGGCCCGGAACCCTACTGTGGGGTTAGTAGATACACTTGCAATAATGAACTTCGGATGAAAGAATGAACTGAAAGAGATACTTTCTGGAGATCTCTCCCTGGAATGCATCACTCCAAGAAATTCCTCGGGAACTTCGATACTGTCAGATCCAAGAAATATTTGGACCTCAGTAGGAACACGCTGCACCTCCTCAATGGTTTCCTCACAGGGAACTGCGGCCTAAGGAAGCATACGATGAGATTAGGGCTAGCAGAAACTGACGAGTGCAGATTCCTTTGGGAGCAGGATGAAACTCCTGATCACCTAATAACGGTATGGCTCACCATCTCAAACCAACGCAAGGAATGCTTTGGGCAAGAGATTTGCAGGAGCGAAGACGTAGCCTCCTTGAAGCCATCACAGATACTGGAGTTCATCAGAACTCTAGAACTGGAAGGCGAGCTGTAGATGGTGATGACATCGACAGCTCTTACGTGGGGGCACAATAGACCTTAAGGTCGCAGTGCAACTTTACCCCGTACAACAATATACAATGAGTTTGAAAAAACTTCCTTAGATTTTTTGAAATATTTTTCTTATTACGATTATGACTTGGCCTATAACCCGCTTCGGGCTTGACGTCGAGTCTGGGGCATCCTGTATAAATATGTAAATTTGGAAACACCGATAATGAGAATCAACCTAGGCCTGGTGATGGCCCTGAAAATATTTTGTGAAATCGAATTTGTGGTTACTCAATATCTCAAGATTACAAGTTGGGACTAATGATCATGTGTTGTTGAAAACATCAGAGTATGAGGAATGTTGACGGAATTTACAAGAGGAAATATGAGGAAAGTTGTTCATGTACTATCTCTTTTTAGATCTTTTTCCCAGGATGGAATAGAATTTCAAATGACGAATATTTGGCTTTTCGAACTCATAGGAAAAGAACGAGGTTTTTCAATTCTTGGTCAAACTAAACTTCAGACGCGTGAAAAGGCGATCACGTTGGATTGGTAGAATGGTCGCCCAAATTTTAAGACTCTTGAAATTTCCGAAAAAAGTATCACGATCTCCATCACGTAACACGAGAAAATACTGAACTCGCGTTACCGATGTTTCTTAAAATTGTATCTTATTAGGCAATGTGCCTAGTTTGACGTAAATAGGATGAAACGAAACCACCCTAAATTGATGCAACATTCTCAGGCAGCTATTCGTCAAAGCCGGCAATCCAAGATCACGGAGCATAATCCTGCGGGAAGACGTCAGCATCCAATTTATTAGAAGCCCTTTTTCCGACGGAATACATGTACTGCATATAACATATTTTTCCGCTATGAATAGTTTCGTCAGAACCTCACGAGTCACGAATGCTGGCAGAAAAGAGAAAAGAATTGAGCACTCAAATAAATCCGAACCCGATCCTAAGTATTTTTAAGCTCTCTTGTTTCTGGGAACAGAGTGCTTATCAATTTGCTCAAATGCCTGTAATTTTCGGATTTTTGGATGAAAATGGTCGTAATCGATTTGTTTCGAGTTGAAATTTCAGATTAGGTTTAGGAGATAGATATCTCGGTTAAGTTGGTTACTGGGCCAAATCGGTTTCGGAGTAGCGTAAAAAAAATTTCTTTTACATTACAAATTTCAAATTCAAATCGTTTTAAAATGAAATTTCGCCATCCATTGATATTATTTCCAACAAGCTAATACTTCAGGAGATATGATTTTTTGAAATTTCAATAATAAATCGTACTTCTATGTTTCCACAGAATGCTGTACTTATTTATTCTATCTATGAATTATTATATGATCTGTGTTCTTACATGTCATCTTATTTTCTTATGAGAAATAAATTTCAATTATATTTCTGGTTTGTTATTCTAGATGTAAAATACACCTCCTGTTCTAGAAAACAAAGTATGATTGAAAGCAAAACGACCAATGAAATAACCCCAGCTGTCGTAGCGTTTGAACCAATTTTTTTCGTAATATAAAGCGTACATTTTTCAGTGCAGATCAATGTCTGGAGAAGGAACACAAATATTGGCCATAGGCCTAAACAAAAAACCTCTCTGATACATTCAAACTACGTTTTCTTCACCACCCGTATATTTATTTACACATATCAATCATAAATTATCTCGTAATCCATAGTGACCAGAGCGTTAAAAAAAATCCACAAACTTGATCTTCTAATCCAGAAAATGTACTCAAAATAATTGATTCTATACAGGGAGTTGTTCCCCAGAACATACGCGCAAAAAGTGTTTCTCTTGATGTGGAGTATTTATGGTTGAAATTGATGTACAACATAAAGACTCGCCCTGTATACTTATATTTTCTCTGCAAAATCAAGTTTGGTTTTTTTTTAACGTCTCAATAGGTATACAGGGTGTCTCATTTAAAATTGTCCACCCTTAATAACTCAACAACGAATCAGAACGACAGGGGGATATGATTTGGGATACAAAGCTTGTTTCTACTAGCAACCTCCTGGAGAGGGTTGCAACCCCATCAGGAATTTGAATAGGGGAAGTGAGTAGTTTTGTAGTACAAATGTATGCATCGATTCAAATTTGTATGAACCTGCAGTTTGTGTTCTTATAAACTGAATATTCACAAAGTTACAGGGTGGGTGTTTCTGATGGAATTATGGTATAATTTCTATTGAAAGAAAATTCTAGCAAAAGATAATCACGGTTTTATCGCAGAATTTGTGGTGAATTTTTAGTAATACTTTTTGCTAAAAATATTTTTCTTTCAATAGAAATTATACGATCAATTAGAACATCTCTGTTTCATTTAGTTTTATCGGTGCCATAATTCCATAAAATACACCCTGTAACTTTGTGAATATTCACTTTATAAGAACACAAACTGCAGGCTCATACAAATTTGGATCCATGCATACATTTGTGCTACAAAACTACCCACTTTCCCTATTCAAATTCCTGATGGGGTTGCAACTCTCTCCAGGGGGATGCTAGTAGAAACAAAATTTGTATCCCAGATCATGCCCCCCCTGCCATCGAAAATCGACCTGTCTGAGTGTTTTCACAAATTCTGATTCGTTGTTGAGTTATTGAGGAAGGACACTTTTAAATGAGACACCCTGTATATTATTGGAGTGTTGTCATCCCGACTTTCTTTTCTACTATGAACAATGGATTACGTTGTATGTAATTAATCATTCATTCAATACCACGTATTTTTGTCTGCTGCACGTTTTCAGTTAATGAACGACCTGCTGAATAGTGCAGGTTTCCAGTTTCTGAATAATTCAGGATAAATATCTTCCTGCAACCTCCCAGTCGAGGACAATATAACAATGTTTTAGTCCTTCTTTTGCGAGTTCGGATCGGGAGAGGGTTCATCGTCATTCTCCGTTATTTCTCGGAAGATCTTTTATTATCCAATTTCCGCTTTCTCAGTAGCAGGAATGAATGATTAGATGAAATCATTTCATTAAGGAATAACACATTATTCTGAATAGCCACGGATAAATGAAATTAGGTGAGAGAAACGAGGGTAGAAAAAATTGATCTGAATTGAGGAGAATTCGAGAGAAGTCTGTTCAAGGTTTTTATTATTTCATATCTCGGAAAATTATCTTCTTTTGAACTTTTGACATACAGCGTGCCACAAAAGTAACGTAACTCGTCAAAAATTCTTGTTCGAAGAATTATTAAGGAAAATCCTCGCACCCGTCGATTTTTTATTTCAAAAGCAATTTATCGTATGATTATTTGAATTTGATCATCATCATATGGATTATCCACGGATATTATATAATCACCTTAAAAGTATAATATCATATCATCCTCATAATTCTACGATAGCTGAGGTTATTTCATTGGTCATTTTGCATTCAATCATACATTATTTTCTAGAACACGAGGTGTATTTTATAACAAGAATAACGAACCAGAAATAATTTTGACATTCATCTCTCATAGGAAAATAAGATGACATGTAAGAACATACATCAAATAATAATTCATATAGATAGAATAATTAAGTTCAGCACTCTGTGAAAACATAGAAGTACGATTCATTATTGAAATTTCGAAAAATCATATCTCCGAAGGTATTAGCTTGTTAGAGTTGAAAATTATATTGATGGATATTTATTTGGTTACTCCGAAACCATCAGGCCGATTTTGCCTAATAACGAACTTAACCAAGATATTTATCTCCCAAATCTCCGAAAATTTCAACTGCAAATTTAAAAAATTTAGAACATTTATTTTTTACATCCGATCAATACAAAACTTCGCATGCATATAAAGGTCATAATTCTACAATTCGATGCTAAATTTCAGATTGATCGAGTGATCTGTTTCGGAAATATTCATATAAAATATTTTTGGCGCTCTAGTTCCTCGGAACTGAGTGCTTATCAATTTGCCCGAATGTCTGTAATTTTTGGCTGAAAATGGTCTCAAACGATTTGGTTCGATTCACTGATCAAGAATCCGAGGTCGAAATCGATTCTGTCCGTCCGGTTCGTCTGGCCGGCCGTAGGTACGATAACTCTCGAACGAAAGGAGTTAGAGGATTGAAATTTGCAAGGTCGGTTTGGAGCGTGAATATCTCGGACAAGTTCGTTAATGGACGAAATCCATCAAGCGGTTTCGGAGTTATGACCCATTTTAGTAAAACACATTTTTTATGAATATTTCCGAAACAGATCACTCGATCTATCTGAAATTTAGCATCAAATTGTAGAATCATGACCTTTATACGCATGTGAAGTTTTGTATTGACCAGGTTACCGCAAAGTGTCGAAAAAAATTGTCAAAATTTGAAAAAAAAAATTCTACAATAACTCTCGAACGGAATGAGCTAGGCACATGAAATTTTCAGAGTAGGTTAGGGAGATCAATATCTCGGTCAAGTTCGTTATTGGGCAAAATTGGCCAGATGGTTTCGGAGTAACGAAAAAAAATTTTTTTTCAAGCAACAAATTTCAAATTCAATTTTTATTTAAGATGCAGTTTCACTATTAAAATCCATCGATATCATTTCCAACTCCAACAAGCTAATACTTTCGGAGATATGATTTTTCTAAATTTCAATAATGAATCGTACCTCTATGTTTTCACAGAATGCTATAATTATTCTATCTAAGCTTTATTAAATGATCTGTGTTCATACTAGTACATTTCATCCTGTTCTATAAGAGAGAGTTAAATTCAGTTCAGCTATTTTGATTTGATTTCTTCCATGGTGCAGTTCTCATTGTCAGATTGCTCATTTAATCTTGATAAATAAACTATTATTTGAATTGAATTTCCTTTATGATGCAGTTCTATAATAAGAATACATTGATATTATTCCCAACTCTGAGAAACCAATACTTTCGGAGATATAATTTGTCTGTTTGAACTAGAGCGCCAGAAAGCTCCTGTCCACAGGCCTTGAACCCATTTTTGCGCGCGTGTTCCGCAAGGAACAGCGTGCTATCATTTCGTCACAATGTCTGTATTTTTCGAATTTTTTTTCGAAAATGGTCTCAAACGATTGGGTTCGACTCCCTGATGAAGAATTCGAGGTCAAATTCAATTCTGTCCGTCCGGTCCGGCCGGCCGGCCGGCCGGCCGGCTGGCCGGCCGGTCCGGCCGTTAGCACGATAACTCTCGAACGAAACGACTTAGAGCGTTGAAATTTGCAGGGTAGTTTCGTAGCGTAAATATCTCGGACAAGTTCGTTAACGGGCGAAATCGACCGAGCGGTTTCGGAGTTAAGGCCGTTTTTAATAAAAACGTTTTTTATGAATATTTCCGGAACCGATCACTCGATCTTTTTGAAATTTGGCATCAGATTGTAGAATCATGACCTTTATATGCCTGCGAAGTTTTGTGTTGAACGGACGGCCTTAAAGTGGCAAAAAAATTTTTTGAAAATTTGAAAATTTTGTTTTCACGATAACTCGAAACATACTGATCTGATTAAATTGAAACTCAGTAGTTAGATGCAAAAGACCAAAGCAAACACTTTTGCAAAATTTCGTGAAGATCACGTGACATGAAAAAAATAAAAAAATTACTACTATTTTGCGGAATACTTTGCTTTTAATGCCGAAACATATGTTTTTGAGGTTCATGCTGCCCTTTCCGGGCATTTTCCGTATTGCGCATGCGCAGATGAGAAGTCCTTTAACTGCTGTAGTTTTCGTCAGAGAGGATTGGGGTTTTGGGGTGGCGGATCCTATTCCTCCATAGAATTCAGATCCCTGATGAGGGTCTGCGCATGCGTAGATTAAAGATGCGATATCTTCCGAACCACTAGTGTTGGAGAATCGGAGTTTTTTGTAAGGTGTGTTATTTTGAGAGGACTTTTAGCCGCCAGTAGATTGCGCATGCGCAGAAGAGAAGTGACTATTTTTGGGTTGGATGGGTTATGTTGGGAGTGCTGAGTCGATATTATGAGGTTTTGAAAGAATATTCATAGCAATTCAGTGCAAGGACAAGTCAGTTTGGGGGATGTAGCGTTGTTTCCGAGTTAAAGTGTCCGTACCGTGGCCCTGGGGCTAATTTTGAAATTGATGTTACCCCTTACCGGCATTTTTCGTTATGCGCATGAGCAGACCATCAGTGATTTAACTGGTGGTGTTTTCATCAGGGAGGATTAGGGTTTTGGGGTGGCGGATGCTATTCCTCTATAGAATCCCTCGTTGAGGGTCTGCGCATGCGTGGATTAAATATGTGATATCTCCTGAACCACTAGTGTTGGAGAATCGGAGTTTTTTGTAAGGTGTGTTATTTTGAGAGGACTTTTAGCCGCGAGTAGATTGCGCATGCGCAGAAGAGAAGTGACTGTTTTTGGGTTGGATGGGTTATGTTGGGAGTGCTGAGACGATATTATGAGGTTTTAAAAGAATATTCATAGCAATTCAGTGCAAGGACAAGTCAGTTTGGGGGCTGTAGCGTTGTTTCAGAGTTAAAGTGTCCGTACCGTGGCCCTGGGGCTAATTTCGAAATGGATGTAACCCCTTACGGGCATTTTTCGTTATGCGCATGAGCAGACCATCAGTGATATAACTGGTGGTGCTTTCGTCAGAGAGGATTGGGGTTTTGGGATGGCGGGTGCTTTTCCGCTATAGAATCCCCTGGTGAGGGTCTGCGCATGCGTGGATTCAAGAAGCGATATCTCCTGAACCACTAGTGTGGAGAATCGGAGTTTTTTGTGAGGTGTGTAATTTTGGGAGGACTTGCAGCCACGAGTATACTGCGCTTGCGCAGACGAGAAGTGAATGGTTTTGGGTTGTTTGGGTTATGTTGGGAGTAATGAGCCGATATTGTGAGGTTTTAAAAGAATATTCATGTCAATTCAGTGCACGGACACAAGTCAGTTTGGGGGAAATAGCGTTGTTTCCGATTTGAATGGTCTGTATGGTGGCCCTGAGGCGAATTTATAAATAACTATATTCAGTAGATCTATATTAAAATGCGTTCGGATTTGGAGAAGATGCAATTTCGTCCCTAACGGAGGACCCACAACCGAATTTTTTTCTGATCTACGGTAAAACTTACAGCCAAACTGTATTGATAGCTATATTTGTTAAAGGAACTTGAAAAAAAAAAAAAAAGCACTGACGTGAAGTCAGTACTCTTTGGCGCGCGTGTTCACGGTGGCTAATTTGAATTGAATGATTCAAAAATTAACAGTGCTGTATCTAAGCTGCCATCAGGATAGAGTAACAAAGTTGGAAAAGAACACAAGTGACTCTCCTTAGTCGCACAAGCTCCTAGAAGATTTGGGAGGGTCAGTATAATCCTAATCATGTTTATAGCACGCGCGCAAAAGCAGATTGACTTAACAATGAAAGAAAAAGTGTAAAAAGTCAATCTGCTTTGGCGCGCGTGCTATAAACATGATTAGGATTATACTGACCCTCCCAAATCTTCTAGGAGCTTGTGCGACTAAGGAGAGTCACTTGTGTTCTTTTCCAACTTTGTTACTCTATCCTGATGGCAGCTTAGATACAGCACTGTTAATTTTTGAATCATTCAATTCAAATTAGCCACCGTGAACACGCGCGCCAAAGAGTACTGACTTCACGTCAGTGCTTTTTTTTTTTTTTTACTAAAAACTCCGAAACCGCTTGGTGGATTTCGCCCGTTAACAAACTCGTCCGTGACATTTAAGCTCTAAACCTACGTTGCAAATTTCAATCTACTTTCGTTCGAAAGTTATCGTGTTATGGGCTGGACGGACGGATGGCCGGACGGACATAATCGATTTCGACCACGGATTATTTCATTAAAAAATTCGAAAATGGCAGACTGTGTTCCGAGGAACAAGAGCGCCAAAAATGTTCGATCTCAGATTAGGGAGGAGACTACCCCTCGAAACAATTTACCTCGATCTCAATAACTTCGAGGCTCTTCTGCGAGTGGATGACAACGAAATGGCTCCGGCTTAGAATAGTTAGATTGCTTCGATAGAGTGATGCCATGTCGACGATTTGTAATTGGTTCGCTAGTAGAGCAAATTAAATGCTTTGCCGCATTCGGATCAAGATAACTGGGGGGAATCGGCTATATCAATATAACTGTCAATGTTCGAGCCATAGGTCGGAAGGTGTCTGATAAACGGAAGCCAGATGTGGCGTGTTGCCTGTCATATCAGTCAGGGTTGTGGAATATGAAGAATTAGTGGACGATCTAGGCGTAGACTGAACCGTGTGAACGACAAACTAATTAATCACGATAATTAACCCGCGACGTACTTATGTTGCCGCATAGTCACATTTCAAGCTCTACTACGATTGCCCTTTTTCAGACTAAGCTCGCCTCTGATTGTGATGGATGATAGTGCAGCTGGAGGATTGAACCAAGGCTTATACATTAATCGATAAAAAATTGGAATCCATATTGAATTTCCGGGCGATCAATAAATCTCTCCTATCACATAATGGATGAATTTATACCGGTAACATCAATTAATTTAGATTGTACATATCGCAATGATATACTAGTATTTTCAAGACATTTTTGAATGCAGGAATAGGGCTTCACACGAGAGCGAGATTTTTCTCGTTTCGTCTCGGAAAAGCGAAACGAGACGAGACGAGACGTTTTGAAAAATATTATAGGCGATACCGAGACCACATACAGCGCAACCCGAGAGTCTCGTTAAAACATTTTTATGAAGGTTTTATTCGAAAAATTAGAAAAGCTCTACATAGAGATCAATATATTTTACAATATATCAACTCTTGTGGCTATCTGTGAAATATTTTATTGTACATTAAAATAGTGCTCAAGTTCAGTATAACCACCATGGGTAGAACAGACTAATTTTTTTGTTATTCGATCGTTAAAATGGCCATCATGAATGTATTCAATATATATGCATTGGACCTTCCAGACAGCGGTCTCAAGAAATCAAATATCCATTGAGATATTGTTGGAAATATGCTGAAAAACTTTCGGATCCTTTGCGTCCATGAAAATCCAAGTGAATTTTTCGAACTCCAATATAAATTCCACGTCCATTCGACAAAGCATATTTTCGCGAATACTTTGCTGCAAAAATGTATCACTAAATTGTCACCGCATGCACGGAATTTTCATGCTCGGATTTCTCTTAAAAAGCGGTGGGATACGAACGAAGAATACGTGCGCCAGGTCCGAACTGATCATATATTATGAGGCTCTCACAGCAAATATAGAAAAAACCTATTTCATAGAAATGTCCGCAGTGTTGACGAACTGCGTTAATTACAGTCCCACTGTAATATATCACTACAACTCGCCAAACACCGACTTTTAGATCTCTCATCTCCTTGTACGGTAATCCCTTTTGCCAAAACGCTGTCAGCAAGGAAGAAAAAAAAGCAATTATCCTTTGGTAGGGGAGAGAAAGGTCAATACAGAATTGAAGCATTTCGTGTTAAACGTTCGTCCATTAATTTCACCTTCTGTGAGCTATGGCAATTGATTGGAAATATTTGATTAATAAAATGATAAATTTCAGGCATACTACAAAAGTCCGCAGTATATGAAATGAGTATTGAATTATTCTTGCCCTATCTCAAGATAATGGCGACCTAACCACATACTTGTTGGAGCTACTTGCAAAATTCGTTATTCTACATCTAACTTTTCGATATAAACTCATCTGGAACAGTACAAAACTTAAAATGATCTCACTAACACACTTAATTATCTATGGGCTTTAAAACCATCCTGCATATTCGGTTAAGTTGTTTCTACCAAAAATGTTGGATAGACAAATCTAATTATTTCAGATGATGTCCGGCTATAGATTAGCAAAATACAGATATTTGAAAAAATCGTGCCCTAGTGAATAACTGGCAAAAAAGTATCTCCAAATAAATTGTGTAAATTATGGGCAAATACAGGGTCTCCCAGAACTCGACGTCAAGCCGGAAGCGGGTGATAGTTCAGGTTGTGATATATATCAGAAAAATAAAAAAAATTTGGTAATGTACTTTCAAAATTATAGACATTTAAAGAAAATCGAGAAAATCTACTCCTTGTGATGGTTTTTCGATTCGCATTTCTACAAAACATAATTTTTTGATCATTTTTATTTTTGCTATGTGATCCTTAATGATGTGTCGGTATATTATTGCCCAAAACTTTGAGACTTTTGCCCTTGTTTGGAGCAAAATGTTACTTTTTGCGCCACTAAATATTCAAAGCTCATATTTCGTTAAATTTCAACTGTCTGTACTGAAAAAAAATGTACTATGCTAGCTCGGCAGGAAACTCTAAAAGTTGGCGCATTTAATGAGGATTCCAAAATGCTGTAACACTTGCTACTTATTTTGCAAATTTCTTGTCTGAGAATTTTTTCTGCAGAGAAATCCATTTACGAAACAACTGGTAGTTTGAATCGAAAAATAATTGGACCTTTTGAGCTGCCAGATATAATTCTTGAAAAATCTATTACCGAATTTATTTGAAGACACTTCATTCAATATTTTGGTCATTGTTTTTCCAGAAAAAAGCAACGAAATTCTGACTCCATGATTCATTCAAACCGGAAAACTACTCACGAGCACCTTGAATATATGTAACATATAAAAAAATATTAAAAATACCGTCATATTCGAAAAAATAAACTTTTACTTCAATCAGAACAGGAACCGGATGCCATAACGTGCATCACATAACAATGAAATTATTCACATATTCATGTCCTACCTGGCGTGAATGGAGGATAACACGTCCATTTCGGTAGACGAAGGCCCGAGTTTGCTATGTCATCAAAGCTCGTATAACGTAAATGTTTTAATCTTTTAAATTTTCGCCAGGCGGAATAATTTCGTTATATATTTAACAAGAACAAAACTCAAATGATAATACTGGAATATTGTCCTGGAATACTGATTCGCAGAATGCAAGTAGAAAATCCAATTGCGAATAGGTGCTCGAAAATACGGAGCGTAATTAACAGAGTTTACATGACATGACATTGGAATTGACGTTATGAAATGCATCAAAATTAATATGGTCTCTTAATTTGAAATTAATTAGGATAGAAGAACAAGAATCAACATCCGCAAAGGTCCATTATTCATTTTGGAGATTAAAATAACCGCCAGCACGTCATTAGAATTAACAGAAAAGCGGGGAGGATTAAATTTTCTTTAATTATGTCCACAAACACTCAAGGCATTGCGTGTCCATATTTTTGGGGAGTATGCTTCACTGGTATCACTCTTAAGGAACTTTCAAATGGAAACAATTATAGGAGTGAGATCTGGCCATATTGGTGCCCAGGAGATGTCAAGAGCTACTTTTCGAATTCATTATATTTCGGACTAGTGGAAGGAAGTACGACCCTTATACAAAATTAAGTACTTTTTAATTCGATTCTTAGAAATAGTAACCAAGGGACAGAATTAACCTCGTACAATATTTTATACCAGTGGAGGAGATGCTACTGAATTGAGCATTGTATATTGTCTATTGCTCCCCCCGTCAGAGCTGTAGATGTCATCAACATCTACAGTTCGCCTTCCAGTTCCAGAGTTCTGGAACGGTATCTGGGATAGCTTCAAGGAGGCTACGTCTTCGCTCCTGCAGATTTCTTGTCCAAAGGATTCCTTGCGTTGGTTTGAGATGGCGACGCATTCCGTTATCAGGTGATCAGGAGTTTCATCCTCCTCCCGACAGAATCTGCACTCGTCAGTTTCTGCTAGCCCTAATCTCATCATATTCTTCCTAAGGCCACAGTGCCCTGTGAGGAAATCAGTGAGGAGGTGCAGTGCGTTCTTACGGAGGTCAAAATATTACTTGGATCTGACAGTATCAAATTTCCGGAGGAATTTCTTGGGGTGATACATTCCGGGAAGAGATCTCCAGAAAAAAACCTCTTTCAGTTTAACTTTCATTCGAAATACTTTTGTAGGTGGATCTACCAACCCAATAGTAGGGTTCCGGGCCAATAAAGGGGGTTTGTGCTCTTTTCTTAGCGAGTATGTTGGCCTCCTCATTTCCTGTGAACAGGAACCCAGACCAAGGAGACCCTATCCCAAATTAGCTTGGACTCAATAACATGGGAGCTCAGAGCTTAATAGCAGCTTGACTTTCAGAGTGGATTGCTATATCCCGTCTCTGATAGTTTCTTTCTAGTTTCATTTCCAAGCATCTTTCTGTTGCAAGTACTTCTGCCTGAAAGATGCTCGGATAGAAGCCTAGCGATACTCCAGCGCCAGCTCAAGCAGTGGTTTTTGAACCGTTTGTGTACCATTTAATGGCATTTCTTTTGAGGACTTGGGGGGTGGACTCCCTGCCCCAGTCTTTTTTCCTACCGAGCATCGTAGTGAATTTCTTTTCGATGCTTACTTCTTTATCATTTCATCACTAGGAAGATTAGCTGATGAAATGTACCTGGTAAGAAGACTTGAGCAGCGAAGCTTATTTAAATTTTCGATTTATTCAAAATAGACGTTGACTTTCAGAAGACTGTCTAATCCAGCTTCATTGGAAAGCAAGAATATACGGATAGATTTGTTCTCGAACAGAATATGTCAGGTTTGAGACTATCCAAGAATCCTTTTAGACTATACGTATCAAGAATTCATTAAGATCCTAGAAAAAGTTGGTCACATCTTGAGGTGACGGTAGGTAATAACTGAGAGTCATGCAGAAAGTTTGCATTACAGTCGCTGACTCTCTCATGTTTGTTGATGGTTAAAATCGATGAAAATTTCGCCGTGTATTAGGTACAGTCAGCTTTCAGATCTACATTCAATGTACACATAAAAATATGTAATTGAACAAGACACATCAGGATTCACCAACCTATCGGGAATAAGAATTAAAGGTGCCGCATTCTTATTCACGTCAAAAAAGTTTCAGAATGAGTCAATCCAATACGAGGGAGAGTGTACCATAATAACAGGTTAGTTTCACCCTCGCGAATAAATCCCACGTTTCCAATGTGTGGAGAAGATAGAAGAAGCAAAAGGAGTGGCCGCTTGGATTTATCCAAGGACCATAAATTGAATAAATCGAGTTAACATTATCAGCTTATTGAACGGTCTTCGGGATTTCAGAGGGTATGCAAGGGGTAGAATAACAATGACTTTTTCGTTTTTCCTTCGAACGGGGAATGGAAGAGATCTGATGTGATAGGTGGCACCAATAACAATCGGGGTTAAAATGTAGTAAATTTTTCGCAGGATTTTCATATTCGCTTAGTCTAACTCGAAGTATGTTCATTCGTTCGTAAGCTTTGGACCAATAACCATTCATGGGATCCGAAGGAGGGGTCCAGAAGGATACCACTTACAATATCCGTAATACTTCGTAATACTCTTCGCTTTGTGTAGGGCTCCACAATAAGATGAAATAATTCAAATGCTCGTTCTACGAAACAAAGGGGCAATTCAGTAATAATTCGAATGAAGTCGTTCTTCTGTCTGGGTCGAAAGAAAAAATTGAAAAGGGTAGTTTATTGGTATTTTTTTGAGTAGTGGTCCAAATCAATAAAGTCAAAAGTTGACAGAACATTGCGAATATAGACGATTGAGCTTAAATCTGTAGTTAAATTGATCGAAAACTAACGATAATTCGATTGAGGCAAATTGCAACTGTTTTGATTTTTTCGATGAAGTTCTACTTCTTGTCGATCAATAGCATCACCCTATCTGATTGATAACAAGTGGTAATTTAGGAAAGGAAACGAAATTCTCACAAGACTCCTGAAAAAACAGACCACTAAAAAATACTGAAAGAAAGTCAAACAATTAGTTCACGTGATAGAGATTTACGGCTTACATATAATCTCTTCCCATTGTCTCAAATGGCCTATTACGATATTTTCACGTTAAATTAAACATCTGATTACACCCCAAAAACAAAAGCAATAAAGATTGGCTGATGTCTCGCTCAGATAGCAAATCAATAAATAGGTGAGATCGCCCGACAAACTACATAATTACTGTACTTTTTCGACGTTTACAAGAAGTCTACTCGCATGAAAGAATGGCCATCTGAGATTTCTTTCATCCCTATCAGGATGTCTTCATTGTGACAGATCCTGGTCTCTATCGTGTGCCGGAAATTAAAGCTAATGTTGAATGAAACGAATTTCCGTCGCTTTCAACTAAATGCTCCTGCATTCTCTCGTTAGTGCTCCAATACAAATTCAGTGAGAAAGACATTGAAAGGAATCATACAAAGGATTCGCATATCTTTGTCATCACTTTATGGTTCTATATCTATTTAAAATATTCTCAAAAAACACTTACGTGAAGTCAGGAGCTTCTGCGCACATGTTCCATTGTCTATTCACGCCTCATACAAAGTTGATCAAGTTGAAATTCGGTACTCGATTGTAAAATGGCGAGATTCTAGTGCATTCTGACGGACAGTTTCTGAAATATAAAATTTTTATAGAAAAAAAAATGTTTTTTCTCTAGTAATACGATATTCACGAAATTTCGCAAATATGAGCGCGTCGACATTCTACTAGTAATTACCAAGATTTAATCAAATCGGATTGCGTATACATGCATATAAAGGTCATTATTCTACAATTTAATGCTAAATTTCAGATAGATCGAGTGATCGGTTTTGGAAATATTCATAAAAAATGTTTTTACTAAAAATGGCCATAACTCAGAAACCGCTTGGTGGATTTCGCCCGTTAACGAACTCGTCCGATATATTAACGCTCCAAACCTACCCCACAAATTTCAATCCTCTAACTCCTTTCGTTCGAGAGTTATCGTGTTAACTGAAGGCCGGCCGGACATAATCGGAAATTTGGGCGAGTTGATAAGCACTCTGTTCCGAGAAACAAGAGCGCCAAAAATCGATGTTGAAAAAAAAAACATTCAAACCTAAAACATAAAAATCTGCAAGGATAGATATTTATGATAAGAGATACGTTACTTTGAGAAGTTAGAAGAACAGTTATCAAGTTGAAATAAAAATGTGAAAAAAATAATTTCAATATACAGTAAAATATTTTACAGATAGTCCCAAGAGTTGATATTTTGTAAAATATATTGATCTCTATGTGGACCTTTTCTAATTTTTTTAATAAAAACTCCATAAAAAATAATTGACGAGACTCTCGGGTCGTGCTGTATGTTGCCTTGGTATCGCCTATAATATTTTTCAAAACGTCTCGTCTCGTCTCGCTTTTCCGAGACAAGAACGAGACGAGAATAGAAAAATCTCGCTCTCGTGTGAAGCCCTATGCTCGAGCACCTAATTCATTTGAGATCACATAAGTTTCAACCAAATTCACTCAGATAAGTCGAAAAAATAAAAAAGAAGGTGGTAGTCGTGAGTAGCTCAAAGTAATCCGCGGATGGGTCGGTTATGTCATTAATTCCTAACAAATCATTCCTCTGGGAATTGGAATGCGGAATCTTATTGTCTCGCAAATCAGGGGACTGAGACCAACTTCCCAAGTTCTAATACATTTAACCCTGTGTGTGTTCGGGGTCCTGGTGCTAGACGCCAAGATGCCGTGAAAACAGGAACGGCATAAATTTAGGCAGTGGGAGAAAGTTCGAACTCGTACTGTCACGGATGGACAATTACGTGAAATTGATTATTATGAGTTAGTGCGAAGAGAAGTCTGAGAAAAGGATATTGTAGGTTCAAGATGCTGCTTCAAAACATTCAGAATTAATCATTGTTTATTGGCGCAGTCATTTTGAACTGAATAGTTTTTTCCAAAAACTTAAGACCGAATTCCATGATGTTTCCGAGGGGGAAACCGCTGAAAAAATTTGTACACCAGAATTCCAACTCAACCAGAAATTAATTGGAATTCAATAGGAATTCATTTGGAATTCAAAAGGAATACTTTTGAAATTCTATTGGAATTCTATATTCGTATATTCCTAGCGGTTTACCCCTCGGTTTAATCCAACTATTAGTCAGATTGAACAATTTTTGAATGATTTTAATGGCTTCGAGTCGAAATGAATGTTTTGATTCGGTGCAATATTGAGATTTTAAATTAATTGCCCATATTACTCGTACTGAAATTCGGAACAAATCTACCGTAAGATCAAAAGGTCCACTGTGAATTTAAACCTCAAACCTCATGAAATTAGCAATCCGAGAGTGAAATATGTTGGGCACTTCAATAACCGACCGAATATCTTCTGCTTGAAAACACTCTGAACCGATAATGATGCCCTTTCAAATATCGCAGGATCTGGACTCGACTTTTCTCATCACAGCGAAAGGTGGCGAACCTTTTTCGCACTAGAGAATAAAGGAGTGAGGCCTGTTCCAATCCAATTTGAATATCTGGGTCAGTTGAAATATAATATCGGGGAAATCAGGCGGGAAAACTCCGAGTATTGAATTAATAGAATAAAACCTTTTAAATTTGGTATCGAGGCAGTCTGAAAGGATTTTATGAAGGATGTACCTATGTTTTTATCTAAATTTAATAATATTAACGGATAATTATCAATATTCGCGCCATCGCAGAGGTTATATGAACAGTTTACCGTTTGAAAGTATGAATTGAAGCTTTATGATTTTTCTCTTAAGTAAATTGTTCATAACAAAACGAAAATCAACAATTTTTTAAATTTTCCAATCGGAATTTATTCTAAGACCCTTGAAAAATAGCTCCAAGAAAGGGAAAAATTCTTAAATTAATAGTTTAACAATTAGCGTACTTACACTGATAATGTTCGTGCTACAGAAAATAGTTGATTAACTAATGGATAACTGATTGAAAAATCGCAATAAACATTTTTAGACCACGGATTATTGTTCATTGATCTATCCTCCAGGCGCCTAAATTTTGTCAATTTTTTATTTTCATATTTAATAAGTTTAAATAATATTTATTCATCAAAGGTACGAAGGGGTCGAGGCTTGCGCTAGCTGGAGTACCCGTTGTCGGGCTTATTTTCAACCCTCTAGGAAAATTATAAATATTGGTTCTACATTTTCAGCAGTTGCGACTCTATTAGAATCTTTTTTCAAATTTGAATTATCTCAAATAGTTTTCCAGATAATGGCGAAAACCTAAACCTCCTTGTTTTCCCTTAATTGTTTATAAGTATTGGAATGAATTGTTATAAATACGTATATATTTTGTGTTCCATTCATTGCTTTCCACATTTTCCAACTCAGAAATATACATCAATATTTCACCCTGTGAAAGCATAAGAAACCATTACCATCTTCCTGTTGACGTGAAGGAAAAAACGAAATGGGCTCAAATCCCAACATGAAGTACAATCGAGATAGATGAGGCGATCATAATAATCAGACACAACGGTCTGCCCAGTGATTAACTTGCGTCATAATGAATATTTATTTCTGACAACAAAGTGCTACGTTATATTTCATACTCTTCAGCATACATATGGGTATGTTTGTGATGTGACATATTATTGTTAATTATAAAGCCATTTCAACAGTGATCAATAATTGTTGTGGACAGGACACACTCTCAAGTGAAGTTAACTTCATCAGTAATGGAGAGACGACTCTTCATCAAATTTCATCGTGAAATCTTCCATATTATACATTTCCCACCCACGACTTTATCTATAATCAGGTACAGAATGTGTAATTCCTTTCCTCCTGAGGTCGTGTCACAGTTCCTTTTTTTAATTCGACACTGAATATATGGATATCAGAATTCCAAGAGGAATATATACTGGTATAAAAAAATTTGTTGGACAATGAAGCCAAGAAAATTTTCCTGAGGACAAAATAAAACAGATGGAATTTTGTGAAACGATGATGGAAAAAGAAACTGAAAAATAAAATTTTCAAACAATATCTTATTCACCAAGTCATAGTTTTCCTTGAATAGAAAACATAACCCATTCAAGATACGAGGAAAACCCTCGACAAAGTACAAAGGCTGGCCTGTGTGTATCACTGGAGCTATGGGAACCTTTCCTATCAGGGCGCTTGAGATTATAACAAATCTCACACCACTTAATCTAGCCAATCTTCCTAGTGACGCAATGATCAAGAAATTAAGCATCGAAAATAACTTCACTACGAGGCCTGGCAGGAAAAAAGACTGGGACAGAAAGAAACGCCATTAAATGGTGTACAGACGGTTGAAAAACCACTACAGGAGCCGGCGCTGGAGCATATGGGCCAGGCACCAAATGCTCACTATCTCTAGGCTCCTTTCCGAGCATTTTTCAGGCAGAAGTACTTGCAATAGAAAGATGCGTGGAAATGAACCTAGAAAGAAACTATCAGAGATGTGATATAGCAATCCACTCTGATAGTCAAGCTACTATTAAAGCTCTGAGCTATCATGTTATCGAGTCCAAGCTAATATGGGAGTGCCGAAGGAAACTCAATGAAGTAGGCTAGAACAATAGGGTCTCTTTGGTCTGGGTTCCTGGTCACGCAGGAATCATAGGAAATGAGGAGGCCAACACACTTGCCAAGAAAGGAACACAAACCCCCTTTATTGGCCCGGAACCCTACTGTGGGGTTGGTAGATACACCTACAAAAGTGAATTTCGGATGAAAGAAGAAACTGAAAGAGGTATTTTCAAGAGATCTCTCTCCGGAATGTATCACTCCAAGAAATTCCTCCGGAACTTTGATACTATCAGATCCAAAAAATACTTGGACCTCAGTAAGAACACGCTGCAACTCCTCACTGGTTTTCCCACAGGGCACAGCGGCCTTAGGAAGCATATGATGAGATTAGGGCTAGAAGAAACTGACTAGTGCAGATTCTGTTGGGAGGAGGATGAAACTCCTGATCACCTGATAACGGAATGCCTCGCCATCTCAAACCAACGCTTGGAATGCTTTGGGCAAGAAGTCTTCAGGAGCGAAAACGTAGCCTCCTAGAAGCCATCCCAGATACTGGATTTCATTAGAACTCTGGAACTGAAAGGCGAGCACAACTATTCGAACCTACTGTAAATGAAAACCACACTTCAGAAGTTATGGATGACAAATCAATGGCATTTCTGAATATTCTGTATTTCCCATATACCTGACAACCTCGAATTAACCGAATCTGGGTCCTCTTAGTAATTGAGGAATGCTCAAGAGAATATATCATCTGCTCCGGTACTCGTCAACAAGCGCGATGATTCTATATCACAATTGAAAAGAGAATCTTCTCCTATACATATATACAGGCTGATTTCAAATATCAGTTATCTTTACAGCAGGTACCTATATATCATTGAAAGAAAACTATTTTTTGCAACTTCCCTATGATCGATTTTTGGCGAAATGTTTGTTGATATGAAATTCCGAATAACAGCTCATTCCATGAAAACACCTTCAGCTTTCAAGGATTTCTCAGCATCCATTCTGCATCAAGGTATGAGTGGGTATAAAATGGATAAAACGCAAAAGTCTCTATTTTATGACACAGTCGAAAACAGTGTTACGGAAATGCTCCTCTAGTTTACATGAGCCAAACTGTAAACAACCACTCCTGAAGGAAAATTGCGGATTTATGGGGAATCAGGTTTCTCGTAGTCATTTTCAATTTATCGTATGGCTCGGTTTTCCTAAAGTGCAAGAATATTTTGAACGATAACCCATTTCTGTTGCCAACATCCACCCTGGTCTGTTAATAAATCAAGCTGTATTCAGTGGAGCACGTTTAAATACGTCCCATTTGGAAGATCAGGGGCAACAGAGAACAGAAAAGAAATATTTCGAAATACTGCACATAATGTGCCGCCTATATATGTTCACAATTTAGCAATCTGAACTGAGTTATGATTTATACTTATGAAAATGAATCCAACATCTGCGCTTGTATTTGGGACCAGGCTAAGATTTTTGATGGTGAATCAAAATTTATAAGCTACGACAGATTTTATCTAGGAACGAGAAGAAAAGTCTCGAACCCAGCCAACGGAGCCAATCGTTTCTTCTTGGGAATTCCTTTTTTATGTCATTTCCGATAATAAAACTTTGGAATCGAGACGACACAGAAAAGTTCGTACGCTTTCTAGAATCTTGGATCGTATTACGATGTTTGATATCAAAATTTCCTTAGAGCGGAATATGCAGAATGAATATAAATTTATTGAATTATTTTTGTATTTTCTACTGGGAAATATAAAAATTGGTTCAAGCACTGACGTGAAGTCAGGAGCTTTTGCGCGTATGTCCTATTGTCCATTCTCCTGTATTGGACACCCTTAATAGAATTTACCATGGTAAATTATGCTGTCCATTCTCCTGTATTGGACACTCTTAATTCGAATTTACCATAGTAAATTCGATTAAGGGTGTCCTATACAGGAGAATGGAAAGCATAATTTACCATGGTAAATTCTATTAAGGGTGTCCAATACAGGAGAATGGACAATAGAAAAAACTCGCAAAAGCTCCTGACTTCACGCCAGTGCTTGAACCAATTTTTTTTTCGTAATTTTTTTGAAATTTTCTAGGGGTACGGATCTTACAAAATCTTTTTTTCGTAATTTTTTTCGAATTTTTCTAGGGGTACGGTTCTCAAAAAAATTTGAACACGTCGTTATGTGGATTTTCTAGTAATAGTTACCAAATTTTCAATTCGATCGAATCTTTATTTTTTGAGTTATCGATGAAATAATATTCCAGGTGGGTATAACTCGGAAACCGTTAAACCGAATATGCCCAAAAACGAACTTAACTCTCCCATTCGGATACGCAACCTACCCTGAAAATTGCAAGTTCCTATCTCCATTTGTTCGAAAGTTATCGAGGCAACGGTCACCCATCTACTGAACTCACACAAGGCTGCTCGAATCTCCAATAATATTTAACCGATCGTGTTAAAACTTGGCAGTAGAGTTGGGTTCTTAAGGCTCTTGCAAAATTTCAGCAATTTCAGACGAATAGTTACTGATATATAGATTTTTTTTTTATTTTCAATGGTTTCTTAAACATTTTCTACAAATACTATACTCACGAAATTTCGCAAGAATTTCCGCGTTGGTATTCTACAACTAATAACCATGTTACAATTCAATCAGTTTAGTATTTTTCGAGTTAACGAGGAGAAAAAAACAACGATATTTCAGATGGCTATAACTCTAAAACCGTTTGGCCGATTATGCTTATAAGCAAACTCAAATGTCGCGTTCTGATGCACATCCTAACCTGAAAACTTCAAGCCGCTATCTCTTTCCGTTCTCAAGTTATCGTGACAACAAAAATATTTTTTAATAATTTTTTAATACTTTTCTAGCCATACGATTCTCACAAAATTTTACAAACGTGCTTACGTTCATATTCTACAACAACTCACCAAGTTTCAATTTGATCGGATTTATATTGGTTGAAAACAAAATTATTACTCGGAAACCGTTGGGCTGATTATGCCCATTAACGAACTTGTCCGTTGTATTGGGATGCGCCACCTACCCTGAAAAGTCGATAGCTCTTTCCGTTCCCAAGTTATCGTGGCAACGGCCAGACGGCCGGACAGAATCAAATTTGACCTCGAATTATTCATTGGAGAGTCGAACTTAATCGTTTGAGACCATTTTCGTAAAAAAAATCGAAAGTTACAGACATTTGGGCAAAATGATAACGCGCAAAAAGGTCTATGTACACCTTGTTACCAAGAAACGACATCGTTGAGTTTGAATCTATCCTTCAGGTAACTACTTTTAATTTTCATCTAATCAATAACCAACAGAACGAAATATCCGTGAACCAGACGAAGTGGCCACTTCTGAAAACATCCTCAACATCTCGATTATTTGATTGCATTTGCCTGGTAAATATTCGCCCCATTGAATCGATTTTTCTTTCAGTTCAACCAACTCCGTAGTTCACTTCGAGGTTGATATGGATACTAGGAAATCATGAAAGAATTCCAATAGAGCTGAAATTGGCTTCCAGTTCACAAACTTGATGTAGAAGACCTTCATGAACAACAAGACGGGCAGTTGAACTTAATAAATATATCGCGAACTTTTATATTGAAAAAGGAATTGGAGGGCGAGACATGATGTCTAGGAAGTTGACCTGAATGATTAACGGAGTAATCTGCAAGAAATTAGGTTGGGAAAATTCCGAGACAAACAGGGACAAATGGGAAGGAACTGCGCCAGTAACTTCAACAGTTCTGCGTGACGTGATTGAGAATACGAAATTATGAAGAGAAGAAACAGAATGTTGAATATTCTTCCATATTGTTAATGACATTTTTCATACTGCCACCTCTCAGGCGGTGAGGGCGATGTTTTCGTGTAAAAATATTTTCAATTCGATGCACTTTAATAATACCCTGTATGAATGAGGAAAATATTAATGTGTAAATGAGCTACTCGACCGAACTATGTGTTCTCTTATCTTGAAAAGAAATCAGCGTTGTAGTTTTCACAGAATCAATTATTTATAGTAGAAAATTTCTAAGAAGTCGTAAAACTATTCATTTTGCACCACTGGTTGACTGCACTTAATTTGTATAAACTCTTTGTAGGATCACGTTGAATTTCAAATCAACCTGTATACAAGGATTACTATGAATTTTTTGGGGTGATATACTTTTGGATAGAAATTCAGCCTGACCGTCGGCCATTATGACTCAAATTTTAAACAAACAATTTTCCACAATTAATACTTCAGGTGGAGTATTCCAGACAAAATGTGCGAAAGCCCTGTGGACAGGAGCTGTGGTGCTCTGGTTCAAACTGTGAATCCCAATGCGTTGGTTAAGTTCGTAAATGGGCATAATCGACCTAACGGTTTCCGAGTACAATTTTTTTTTCGAGCAATACAGGTCCGATCAAACTGAAACATGGTAACTTGTTGTAGGATACCGACACAAAGACATATGTGTAGTTTTGTGAGGATCAGATCCCTAAAAACTTTTAAAACAATTATTTAAAAATATGAGATTTTCGTCTACATATACGAGTCTTATGTTCAAAACGTCATAGTTTCTCAAATATCCATCGCACAGACTAATTATTCTCGCTCACAACAGATCAATACATTTTGAATAAATCCTGAAAATCTCAAATCAATCGATGAACCGGTTCAGACATAATGATGTTTTCCAACTAGTACTAGTTTTATGTCCGTAATACGAATTTTTACTTACGGGCTTCATAATTCGGAGAAAAAATTATTGTAGAACAATAAGAGTTACCTTCTCTTGAATTTGGATCCTTTATCTAAAAAGTTCCGAGAGTCGTTTGATCTAGGACGAAAAAAAAAATTTACATGATTTTTTTACGAAATTTTCCGTTTTCGCAAAAAAAAAATTCTTCGATTCATACAAAAATTTCAACGTTAATAGAATCGAGCCCGTAGAATAAGGAAATGTGATCAGATATTTATTAAAAAAATTATATTACAAATGACGCGACTCGGAAGTAAAATTTCACAAAATATAACCTCACTTTCAAGATACACTTATCCTTAATAAGTCAAGCTAACGAGATGAAATACACATATGATGTGAATACATCCATCATCCAAACATACCCGAAGTTTAAGATGCGCAGAAGCCGCGGTTTGGGAAAACCGCGAATTGGCCCGCGGGTCCATTTTCGCAGATTTTCCGCAGGCTTTATCTCGCGATATGTGGTGAATAGAGAAAAATTGTTAGGGCCATCGGATCTAACGACCCCGAATTTATAAAGAACAGTCATGATTTAATCAAATTTGGGTGATCGAAATTTTGACCAATTTTTGCATACATATGCAAGGAAATTTTTTTGGCTGAAAAAATTATTTTCATCGAATTATACGAAAACTATACTGTTCATAGAATCGAACCCGTATAATAAGAAAATGTGAACAGATATTTTCTATGACAATTAGTTTCCAAATGACACAATTCGGAAGGAGTAATTTTTCGTCTAAATACGAAGCTTATGTTCCGGATGTCTTTATTCTGGAAATATCATTAGCACATACTGATCGTTTTTATTCAGGACAGATCAACTTATGAGGAATACGTAATGGAAATTTTGAATTGATACATGGACTAGTTTTGATATGACGTTCCTTAGACTTTTTATGGCCTATTTAAGAAGGTCTTGTTCCGAGCTTCACAACTGCCAAAAAAGTTATAGTAGAATAATAAGAGTTACCTATTTTTAAAGGTGGTTCTTTTACCTACAAACCACCGGAAGATGTTTGATCTAGGACGAAAATTTTTTTTTTATGATTTTTTCCGTATTAGCGGACCTATTGAATGGCATTAAAAACCGAACTACTGGACCGATTTCAATAAGCGATACCTTTTTCTGGATTGACAGGAGACGTAGAATTCAAAAATAATATTAATAACACGACACAACAACCAATTCATAGATGACAACATATTTTCTTTTTCAGATTTTCGTCTATATACGACGCTTATGTTCAAAACGTCGTAATTCCTTAATTATTCATTGCACAGACCAATCATTATACTAGATCACAACATATCAATCCATAGTGAATAAGACCCTGAAAATCTCAAATCAATCGCTAGACTATGTTACGATATACAAATATTTGGGCAAATTGATAAGCACTCTGTTCCGAGGAACAAGATCGCCAAAAAGAAGCTCCATCCAGTTTCGGAAATAATTTTCCATTTTTCTTTTCGATTCCCAAGGAAGCTGTCTGTAAAAATCCCAATCATACCTCATTCGAATCAGTCGCGATCGATGAACTTTAAGTTCATTTCGTTCTGAATCTTAGCTCGCAATACACAGGGGGACCCTAGAAATTCCGGGAAATTTACATTGTCGTATTCTGACGGGAATTTATGGCGAGTCGAATTCTCTCTTTACCGTCTGAGCTCTACAAAAACGACAGTATTCCATGGATTTCTCAGCGGTCTAAGGATACGAAAGTACAAGAAGCAAAGATTCGTAATGGATATACAGACTGAAAATGCATGCAAAGGATTTTCCAATAAGAGGTGTTGTTTTGAATAGCCCGCTATTTCGGTAGATGTCACTTTTGAAGCTGTAATTTTTTGACATTTGACAAGTAGAAACTACGCCATTAATAAAAATGGAACGATACACGCATCAAGAATGCATTGAAATTATTAAAATCCACTATAAAAATGGTGAAAATTTGGCAGAGACGGTTCGTAAAACTCGAAAATTTTTGGGTCGTCGTGAAGCGAGTAACCATATCCAATTGATTATTTTCTAATGTTTCAATAAAAAAAACAGAACAACCAATGTTCCTTTCATTCACACCGTTGAGTAGGTAATCAAATTACCTTTCATTTCATGTATCACAATCCATATATACCCATTTGAAAAAATAAAATGGGGTGCGGGGCGTAGGGGGTGAGAATATCAGATTCAAACAAGCACAGGATAAATTGCTTTTGATTAAAAATCGACGGGTGCGTGGATTTTCCTTAATAATTCTTCATACAAGAATTATTGACGAGTTACGTTAGTTTTTTGGCACGCTGTATAACTCCTCTAATTTAAATAGCATTTTAGGAGGTTAAACGCAATAATTACGAATTTTATTAAAGTCGAACACTGATTATTCCTTGAAAGACAGTGAAGATCAGGGTTTACACTGATTATTCCATGAAAGAGGGTAAAGATCGAGGTTTATTTCCGAAAAATTCTATATTTCAAACCCAGGCTATTTCGATGCATCATGCTCTCTTCTCCGGATATCAGAGCGTTAAATTAAAATTACGCCCCTCTTCTTTAACCGAATTATTTGACTCAATGGAAATTGTGCGATGCGCTCCTGGACATTGACTCATAGATACTGAAAAATCGAACAATTTTTCGGGAGCTTATTGGAGGATCCCTTCAACCATAGGGAAATGACATTTTTCATTGGATAGAACTTCCATGCAAATTTCAATCGACAGAAGCAGAGACTTTGATTTTCCAATATTATGCACCCCCTGACCTAGATTGCAGCTTTATTGTCTTACTGGACATACAAAGGGATTAATACGACAGATACGACTTCACATTTCACAGGCTTACAATCGCTAGTTAGGCAAGATCTCCACGGCAAGTTCAGGACGGCATTGTAGAGAAATATCGAAGTTGAAACTGGACCAGTAGTGATTAATCTGATCAAATCCATCGAGAACTTCGTCCATGTGCAATACACGTGAAATCTGAGTATTATGTGCCTACATCAGAGCTTACGAACTTCGGATTATGGGGTTGGGGATTTATATTTATGATTATATATTTCCTGATGCACACATTCATCGGTAGAAACTGATTCAGTTGAAGTGTTTCTGACAGAAGAGAGAATATTCTTTTCTACCCATAAATATCCATTTTATTTTCGTACAGTGCGCGTCAAAATTATGGAATAAATTGATTTTCTCAGAAGAAAAATATTTGGCAACAAAATCCTGAAACAGGTCAATTTTTGTTTCACTTTTACCAAATTTGTATGCATTTTTGAAGGATTTTTGTTGCAACCTGTGTCATCCCCATCAAGCCTCTGAATTTGTTGAATACGGAAAGTGGGTCATGTGGTACTTTTTTAGCAAGGTCTTTGTATCTTCTTTACAGGCGTGCAGAAATTTTCAACAAAAAATGTTTCTTCTTTGAAAAATAGTTCAAAGAGGTTTTCAGTATGTGCACTTTGTCATGGCTGATTTACTTTGAGACGATGGTACCTGATGAAATTTGTCACCGAATGAAAGTCGACTATTACAGTTTTATTCATGCACAACTCTCAACCCCTACTCTATTTTTTCACGTGAGGGGGTTGAAAGGGTTGAAAGTTGTGCATGAACAAAACTGTAATGATCGACTTTCATTCGGTGACAAATTTCATCAGGTACCATCGTCTCAAAGTAAATGAGCCATGACAAAATAGGTACACATGCTGAAAAACTCTTTGAATTAACTATTTTTCAAAAAATAAATTTTTTTTATTGAAAATTTCTGCACGCCTGTAAAGAAGATACCCAACTTTCTCTATTGAAAAAAATTTAGAGGGTTGATAGGGAAATCGCAGGGTGCAACAAAAACCCTTCAAAAATGCATACAAATTTGGTAAAAGTGAAACAAAATTGACCTGTTTCAGGATTTTGTTGCCAAATATTTTTCTTCTGAGAAAATGAATTTATTCCACAATTTTGACGCGTACTGTATAGATATTTTTCAGAATTTGTGAGAGAAAAGCCACAAATGAATCATTCAACTCAAGTTCCCTCGCATTCGTATCAAATCCAATCCCCAGTGCCGCGTGAAAATTCGATGAAACAACAAGCAATCAAAGTTTATAGCGTCAAGGATCTCACATTATTAATTTTATTTCAGTATGGCCTGCGAAAGCAGGAATGGCGAACACCGGTGAGAGGAACATGAATGCCCTTCCAGAAGTTGCCACTGTTGGTTCGATAGCAGTCCCAATACCCTCTAACCGCTTCGAACCCTATTTTGACGCCCTAGTTCCCCAAAATGTAACTGCTCTGGTGGGAAAATCAGCATACTTGACATGCAGAGTCAGAAACCTCGGCAACAAAACGGTAAGATTCTAAATATCTTGGTGTCGAAGATAGTTTCCCAGGAGTCTGGTTCGATTATTGGATGTTAAAATGACTGGACTTTTGTTACTTTACACATGGACAAACAGACGTAAACACTCTTGAATATTTGTTGTTTGTGAAATTGTCATCTATTCTAGAATATAGGGAGAATATTTCCGATACGTCTACAGTTATTTAAAATTTAGTTGTGATGATAATTATCATTTTCAATTGATTCATTCATAATTTAATACATCGAAAATATCCTTCTTGTATACTGGGGTAGATAGAAAATTCATCAACAAAAAATATTCATGAGTAGCTGTTTAAGCATTATGAGAGGAAATGAAACACTTAAGTTTCACAATATAATGGTTTCGTAAAGTAACAAAAACATTTTTTTTTTACATTAAAACTTTTGGATTCAATTTTTTTAAAGTTGTTAAGTTATGTTACTATGAGTTTGGGAGAGAAAATCCAGAAAGAAACCTTTAAATAAATATGTAGTAACAAAGTTCATTTCCACGCATGCATGTCAGGAAGTATTTCCTACAACGAATGAAAAACTGTAGAGCTTCCTGGTCTCAAAGAAAGATATGCATTAACGGTAACATTCTGCGAGAATCAGGGGGCGAGTAGGTGGATGACGACCACTTGATAATTCATTCATAACTCGCCAGTCAGATCCTGAAAGATTTTACCCGAGATATAGCAGAGGGAAGGCAGGGGAGAAACGAAGATTAACGCTGAAATAATAAGCGAGCGATTAAAATTTTGATTAGGACTATCAATATTTTATTCAAGTACTCATAGACTCCGAACGCGTACCTTGATAATCAATAACGGGTTCGACTCCAGTTAGCTAAAAACTGCGTCTATAAATATTAACAAAAGTTCAATGGAGTTAGTGGAACCGAGTAAATTTTTCCCGCATTTGCATCAAGGATTTTCCTGAGTGGCACTCAACAAGAAGTTGAATAACTGTCCCGGAAGTATAATTTGCTGTTGAATATTCAGGATTTTCTCCACGAACTCTCGAAACATTCAAATTAAGTGGGGGAGTTCGCAAAGATCATTCTACAGACTGAATGTTGTTCACTCGGTTGTAGCGGGTGTTATTCGAAGCAGACAACTTCGAACAACTGCATATTTCGTACTTCTTTCAGTGACACTCAAAAAAAGACATTTCGCTACCTCTCAACTAACCATGTCAGATTACAGCTTCCGTAGCTAATTCGTCGAAAAACTTTTCTATGCTTCGGTTGTCATAGCTCTGGAAACGCTTTACTTCTTCCAAAAAAAAAATTATCGATCTAATTGCTCGATTGAAAGGAAAACCACGCCACATATTCCAAGAGTTACCATCTGCTTATTATTATATCCCCTCCTCACACTGTACAACTTTTCCACCAAACAATGACTCATTTCAAAAAGAGCAAATATCAACCTGTATAATACTTTATGTAAAAGGTGTCATTTTAAAAACTTGCCTGCCAATTATGTCACGACAGGGATGATCTGAGAGAAAATGTCGGAACAGGTCAATTTTTATTCGGAGGGGGACATACAAACATTTCAGAACAGACTGTATTATTGTTTGGCTAGTAATAGAAATCATTTCGAGCATCTCATTTGATTAGCACACTAAGTATGAACACCCTGTAACTTTTAAAAGATTTCTTTCTGAGTTTTCTCTCCCAAACTCTGAAAAATTTCAATTCTCGAATTTCAGAATAACTATCAACAAAATTATTCCGAAGATTTTCGTTAAGTGTCTGACGAAGGAATCTGATATAGACTCCGAAACGTTACGATATAGTTGTTTCTTCGTTGATGTTGTTTGTTGGGCAACATTGTTCGATTGATTGCTTCTGACAAATATCTTGTGTTTCTTACGCAGAAGCAAATCGCGATTGGGAGAGAAAACCCAGAAAAAAACCTTTCAATAATGGATTATATTCACCTATGATATACATTTTATTATCCTCTGTAAAAAAAACCAAAAATTATGTAATAGTCGTCGAGATGGATTTTGTATAATATGCCTCTGTGGGCCTTACTCAGATTACACTGGCAAAATATCATTCTTGAGAGATAATTTTTGGTCTTTTACTCAATCGAAATTGTAGATAATTGAAAATAAATATATACCTTGTACTCGTTGGCCATGGTTCGATATGAATCACACTTAAGTCCTAACGCTAGCTTCATATGCAATGACCGTACATATATTTATTACGAAAATTTCGCGGCATTTTTCAAAAATTCAATAGAAAAACCAACGAAATACACGAACGACATCTTATCAAGCCTCAGTTTCACGGCATACTGCCGATCTTAATTAACTCAAGCTCGTGACTCATTCAAGAACCGAGTCCAGATGTGATTTTTGTTCAATCCAGAACATGTGTCACCAATAAATGCACTTCGTGAAATACGATTCTTTATGAAATTATTCATATTGAAGTGTATCTCATAATAAAGGGAAAAATATCCATCTGAAACACGTTGTATCTCAAAAATGTATACAGGGCTGACTCGCGAAGACCGTTCGTTAGAATATTTCAAAGAAAGAATCGAGGTAAACACTTTAAATTTCATTTTCAAGCTTTGTTAGGAGAGATGACATGTTGGAAAAAATTCCAGACTCTTTCGAAATGATAACAACTATCGTTTTTAAAATGTAATACTCAATTTTTTCATTGATAATCAGATTACCCATTGAATTCTACATCGTTTTAATGTGTCACTTACATATTTTTCTGAGAATATTAGGGTGACTTCAAGAAACCCTTTAAATTTTCTCAAATAGGGCATCATTCCAAGGTTGATAGTTTTAGATTTTTAAATGAAAATTCCTAATTTTCTAGATTTTATCAGGAGACATACCAATGCTTCTCCTTCGTTCATTATAAATTCAATTGAACATACAGGGTGTTTCTATTTCAATTTCAAGGTCAATCATGACAAAAACGTCAAAACTAATTTTTTCAAATGAGAACCCAGTCGACTGGAATCTACGTTAAAAAATAGTGTATAAGTGTGATACATACTACTGCTCTGATATGCATTTTTAACGTAGATTTCAGTAAAACCAATAAAAAAATGAGTTCTCATTTGAAAGAAATGTGTTTTGATGTTTTAGTCATGACTGACTTGGACATTGAAATATAAACACCCTGTATGTTCTATTGAATTTTTAATTAACGAAGGAGAAGCACTGGTATGTCCTCTGATAGAAGCTAAAAAATAAGGAATTTTCATGCAAAAATCTACAAGTTTTTAATATTGGAATGAAGAACTATTTGAGAAAATTTAAAGGTTTTTTTCAGATTTCCCACGAATTTTCTGAGAATAATATGTAAGTGAAACATTAAAACAATGTAGAATTCAATGGGTAATCTGATTATCAATGAAAAAACTGGGTATTACATTTAAAAAACGAGAGTTGGAATCAAGAATCTGAAATTTTTTCCAAGAATTCATCTCTGCTAAATAAAGCTTAACTATAAAATTTCAAGTGTTTATCTCGAGTCTTTGTTTGAAATATTCTAACGAACGGTCTTCGTGAACCACCCTGTACAAAATACTCCTACTATATCATTCATTCGCAAATGTGATATTTGTGGAAATAATGAGCGTCATCAAGTGTTGAAACACGAATTGTTTTATTCATTAGTTAATTATTTTTAATTCATTTGATTCATGGTGACGAATAATAGGGAGATAATAGTGAGAATGATACAAGATTTCATTAACACCATTAAAACTCTGGATGATAAATTTAATACAAATCTGTTTGGAAATCGCTCGTTTCAGTTATTGGGAATTTTTCCGAAATAATTAGTTATTCGATCGAGATAACATTAACCTAGCAGAAAATGCAGATTGAAGTGAACAGTAATAGCATTTTTATTTTATTATTATACGCACGTGGGCAGTCATGAGAAGGATAACTGAAAGTTCGAGTATCGTAATTATCCTTTTAATTACTACCCATTTTAAAATATCAAGAGATAAGTTAGTCGAAGACATCAATAATGATCTCATCAGCAAAAATTGAAGAATGAATAAAAATTTCATTCTTGAGTTATTAATTAATGGTAAATATATTATATGATGCTTTCTAATTATATGTTTGCTATTTGTTACTATAAAGGATGCCGGTATGAAATATCGTTTTTCCATCAAATTCGAACCGGGAAATACCTAATCAGTTTTCATTTTCAATCAATAGAGTTATCAAATTGGTGACCTTAATAAAAATAAGAGAAAAAAGTAATCTCAAAAATACTATCCAAAAATAATGATTCTCTTGGTTTTCGTTCAATGATTCTTCGAAAGATACAAAACATTGCACAAGTCCGCTCCCAATAATAATTCGGAAAACTAGGGCAATTGTCCTATTTTCAGTTCTGAATTGTAGACATATCATTCTCGTTTGCATATAGTTTTCAAAAATATGAAAGCAATTATCTTCATTTATGTCAATTATTTTCATTCGTTACTCCATCATGAAGTATTTTTCATTTCAATGTTTCATATTATTCATTTAAGCCAAATCACAATTTTGAATTGCGAATTCTGCAAAACAATGGAAACGTGTATTAATTGGATTTTTTCAGGGTACATAGAACTTAATTTCTCACTCCCAGCAACTCTTCGCCCTTTGACACAGTGAAAGTTTCCATTGTTTCACCCCGGAAATTCGATTTTTCGAATAAGTTCCAAATTAGATATTCTATTGAAATATAAGGTTTGGTCTTACACCTGCTTCATATACAGTGAGCGTCAAAAGTATGTAATAGTGGTGGATTTATTTTCTCTTCCAAGAATATCGAAAGATGGTTGAATAGACAGAGTAATTTTATTTCAGAAGGAATATTATCCGGTAATTCTCATTTTTCGATCTTTTTCAAAAAATGAATAAAATTAATAGAACCCCTATATGACCGTAATGAGCCAGAGGCCCTTTCAATTTTTGCCGCTCTTGATATTATTCAGAATCAGTCATCCCTACAGTTGAAGTTTTCACCTCCCTCTATAAAGCACCCTTTATAGTTATACGGTGACAATCACTTGACAGGTAAATTGAGCATTAGGAGATGCCAGGTGAGACACGAATGATAACAATAATAAAAAGCCCGACTAAAACAGCTTTCTGGAATAGGAGGAGAAATGAATTTGCAGATGAGGATAGGAAGTGCTTAAGTTAGTTGAAAAGGAGATTTTCCTGAGCGTACATATTCATACCTCGAAGAAGATAAAACGAAACTTCCTACACGAGTGGTTGGCGAAACTCTAACTCTTAAGCATTTGGTTGGAATACTCATACAGAAGGAAATTTCTTGGATTACTGTATTTTATCAGCCAAAAATCAACATGAATTATATATTTAAATATTTTCTCAATCGACTTTCCTTAATCCAAATGAAGAGATGAAATGAAATGATGACATACTGCAATTCTGTGCTCCTACAGTGCAGCCCCAACTGGCAATTTTCTATCCTATTCTGAAGAGGGGATATCGACGGAGAATGTGGTATAGAACTGATATAAGATGCGGCCCTTGACAGCTTTCCTTCACTGGAACTCTGCAATATTTCACCTTAGACCTTATTGATATTTGGGTCATTTTGTTTGAACTCCCTTTAACCATTCTAGGTTCAACGATAATCTGTTGGTCAATCTATCCTATACGTGATCAATTTAGCAAACAATTGTTGGGTTGATGTTCTAGCTAGATTTATGATCTTAGGGGCGACTCAAAAGGCTCAATATATTGAATTCTCACCTCGTATGGTGAAAATGAGTCTGAGCACCTGTGAAATACAGTCAAAGAAAATCACGTGCTTATCCGAAGGGCTGTTCTGATTTTATAATAAATAATTACAATTTTAATGTTTTAGCTAGCTATCCTATCAATGTAATGTATTTTCCTTCTTAGCAAGAGGTAACCGACTGCAGGTGCATATACTACCAGTAAATATTCTTTCGATACTTCAACATTCGTATTATGGAAAGTGGCCCATTAAAACTAATCCCTAGTTGGCCTGAAGTGTCGAAATACAACGATTACATCTAATTTCGAATTATTCGTTCTGAATACCGAAGCATAATCTATTTCGAGTCGTCTCAGATATATTAGCATTCTCAAAGATATTTTTCTACATTCAAGAAACCATTCGAGAGGTCTCCCCCATTTGTTCACAATGATTACATTACCCTGACAGGTGTGCCAATTGTTATTATAATAATATGACAAAATGATGGTGGAACCAATATCTAGCCGGCTTCAAACTCTGTGTAAAAAAATTCATCAAAACCCCCCACAGCATCGCAATTCTCCGACCGGTCACTCTGCAAGGACAAGACACAGATAGATGCAGAAGGAAACACCCACTCAAACCCCTCATGCAGACCTTACAAGAATAACCTATATAATTTTTTTTAGCAATAAAAGTTTCAATATTAAATTACCTAAAAAATGTAAAAAAGGAAATTGTAACTATCACTGGCAGAAAGACGCAAGTCTATAGCCATTTGCTCACTCGCAATAAATCTATTCTCTCTCGAGAGAGAGAAAGTGAAATTTTCCTTTTCAGTTCAGAGTATTTTCATCATCATAGTTCACATCCAGCAGAATATGCAGACAAAGAATGAAACAATACGGGAGAGATAAGTTTCATAATTCCGAATACCTAGTAGGCCTAAACAAACAATCCATCGAAGCTGATGTTTTTCATGCTGTAATCCTGAAATGATTATTTAGGATAACTTCACACTAACAGAGATATTGAGTATTGTCCGACCTTCTGGCTGTTGATCTAAGGTGCAAGGCATCGATCGACCAGACTAACCAGAGTGGTCAGAAACTATGAGCATTAGACCTCTGATGAGTTATTTGCCGAGTAAACAGAATTATTCAGATGATCCTACATCGGGTCGATTGGACAGTTCCACTGATAGAGAGTCGCTGAAAAAACATAGGAAAGTCATATTGCAAAACTTAATCACTTTCGGAGGGAATTTTCCAAAATCATAAGCTTCTGGCATGTGTAAAACTATTTACGTTGATTTAATACCTACGAGTTATACTTTATCTTATTAATGGCGTGCGGGAATCTATCCGGTAAGACTTGGGGCTGCAACCCTAAGATACTGCGATGGATGTACGTCATGATTGTGAGACCCATAATCGAGTATGGGACAGTAGGCTGGTACTCGAAAACAAGTCAGAATAGCACCAGGAAAATCGACAAAGTCAAAGGCTGGCCTGTGTGTGTATCACTGGAGCTATGCGAACCTATCCTACCAGGACACTTGAGATTATCACAAATCTCACACCATTTCATCCAGTGATAGACAAAATGGCCCATGAAGCCATTCTCAGAATATCTAGGAAAGGAACATGATGTAATGAGAGTATTAAAAACTAGAAAGTCTGGTCCCAGGTACATCAGCCTAGCTACATCAGTTTCCTAGTGACGAAATTATTCAGAAAAGAACTTCACCACGGTGCTCGGTGGAAAAAAACTGGGACAGGGAATTCACCACTCAAATTCTTGAAAAAAATGCCATTCAATGGTACACAGACGGTTCACAAACCACTACAGCAGCTGGCGCTGTAGTATATGGGGCAGGCACCAAATGCTGACTATTCCCTGACTCCTATCCGAGTGTTTTTCAGGCAAAAGTACTTGCAATAGAAAGATGTGTGGAAATAAACCTAGAAAGAAACTATCAGAAATGTGATATAGCAATCCACTGCGACAGTCAAGCTGCTATTAAAGCTCTGAGCTCCCATGTTATCGAGTCCAAGGTAATATGGGAGTGCCGAAGAAAACTCAATGAAGTAGGCAAGAACAACACAGGATCTCATTAGTCTGGGCTCCTGGTTACGCTGAAATTGAAGGAAATGAGGAGACCAACACACTTGCCAAGAAAAGGGCACAAACCCCCTTTATTGGCCCGGAACCCCATTGTGGGGTTGGTAGATACACCTACAAAAGTGAATTCCGGATGAAAGAAGAAACTGAATGAGATCCAAGAAATATATGGACCTCAGTAAGAACACGCTGCACTTCCTCACTGGTTTACTCACAGGGCACTGCAGCCTTAGGAAGCATATGATGAGATTAGGGCTAGCGGAAACTGACGAGTTCAGATTCTGTTGAGAGGAGGATGAAACTCCTGATCACCTGATTACAGAATGCCTTGCCATCTCAAACCAACGCAAGGAATGCTTTGGGCAAGAAATCTACAAGAACAAAGACGTAGCCTCCTTGAAGCCATCCCACATACTGGAGTTCATCAGAACTCTGGAACTGGAAGTCGAGCTGTAGATGGTAATGACATCGACAACTCTGACGGGGGGGCACAATAGCCTTAAGGTCGCAGTGGTGGCACTGTCATTTGCGATAGTGTATACCGACATAATATTTAAATTCGGTTCAACGTTCCCCCTTTGTGTGATATGTCGACGTAGACCGTGCAAACTAATTCGTTTTCTGACTCCCTCTAATCATGCTTTCAACAGCACCGAATCTTATCGGTTGTTTTATTTCAGACCTCCGTCTAAACAAAAACCAACTAAGGTTGAATCAACAAACGCATTTCTTCATCAATCAAGTCGACGAATTTCCGACCGACATGATGGGGAAAACGAATTGCAAAATTACCTCCCTAGATGTAGCAGAGATCGATAATATGAATGTGTTTTCAAGGAAAGAACACGCTATTGTGGTTTTACATGGTGAAATTTCACTATCACGGCTATGAACATAGACGAATGGATAAATGGCTCGGATCCTTGAATGATCACACACATTATACACAACAATTCTTTGACTTCTTCCTAATTCGCCATGATATCAGAGGTATTCGAGTATGTAAGAAAGGATTGCGCATAGATATTGAGTTTTCACTAATGACTTGCCGAATTTGAGAAAAAATATAGTAAATAAAAGGCTCAAGTTTCACAATATAATAATATGTTGTTGATATAAATATGCTTCGAGTTTCATTCCATTTTCAAAACTGAGTAGAATAATTAATGCATTTTATGTACAGATAAAAGGAAGTTACGGAACAGATTGAATTATAGTTGCTCATTAGTGACTCTCTCCGAATCGTTTGAAATCGTTTCGAATCGCTCATTCCGAATAATCTTGAACCGTTTCATATCGTTCCGAATCATTTTAAACCATCTAAAATCGCTTACTGCGAATCGTTTTAACATTTTTAAATGAATAGAATTGGAATCGTTCGTTGGGAATAGTTTTAAACCGTTTCCAAACGGTCTGAACAGTTTCAAATCGTTCTCCTTTATCGTTTCGAATCGTTTAAAGCCGTTCATTTCGAATCATACCTGATGTGTCAAAATAGTATGAGGAAACTTTTGGAAAATTTCGTGCAAATCTCAACTCAATTTTCAGAAGAAAAGGTTTTGTCTCGTTCCATTATCTTCAAGTAATAAAACCTGAAAAAAATTGCAGCTTCTTCCTGGCAGAACCCTATAATTTTCAGTTACTGAGAATTTGACCCCACATAATCCGAGGAAAAATTGTCTTACCATATATGTTCCGAGATTCCTCAACGAACTAGCGAGTTTTACATTTTGCCAGCGTCAACTGTGACATTCTCAATGATATCAGGAAATTCTGGCTCTTCTACAGCAGCTGAAAAAAAACATTATATACTACCAGCATTATGAATGGTAATGTGAGTGAAATAATTGAATGGAAGCATTAAAATTAAGGAATATTTCACTTGAACAAATTCTTTAAAAGCAATGGCATGAAGTTATGAGCTTTCGAAAAAAAATTCTCTATTCCTGTAAGGGATATTTGAGATCCGATATATAAAGAAAACGAACTTTCACTGGAGCATACAAAAAACGTCACTTAATCTCAACATCGTCCTCTCCAAAGGTCAAGGTATATCTAAATGATAAAAAGGTATAAATCTGAATCTATCCAATTCCTCGAAACTCCCTTTTCCCATTCTCAATTTCAGACCTTTCTGTACGAACCTAAGTTCCATCAAGATATCCCATATCATTTCGGCCTTCTTGGTCAAAGTTTACACGTACCAGTTTGACAACCCCGTTCAATCTCTCGTGAAATGGGAGATCATCAGGTGGAAACGTGGGATGGACAAGTTTATGGCGTGGCTCAATTTTTTCCTACCGAAGAAAATAAGTTCAGTGAAAGTGAATGAAATGACGGAGTCTCCAGAAAGTTTCAACTGGTGAAACTTTCACGACATTCTTTCCTGTCGGGAAATCTAGCCGTGAAAATCGTCTCTTCGTAAAGCAGGAATCTGAGGAAACAAGTCAAGGAACCGTATGACTTAGTCAGTCTACTGATACATCATCCACTCCAGCGGGGTAAAATGATTGAATATTTCAATATATTGACGTGCTTTTTACGATGAAGTTGCCTACTCACGAGTATATTTCAATGGAATTCACCTGTTAGTGGAAATGATAGATAAACAGAAATGTCGTGACATATCCGTTAGGGAGTATCACAACAACGGGACATGAAATATTCTAGGAAAGAGTTTTGATGCGTCTTCTCTATTTTTAGAAGTGAGAGAGAGAGTGCACATGAAGTTTAATATATGATACGTGACGCTCAAGAATGCTATACAAACCTTTCAAATTAAATTATATGTTTGTGTATACTTCTTCATTTATTGCCAGCATGTACTATATTATGAAAGATAGTGTCATTGACAAGATACAAGTTTTAGAATTCATGAAAAGCGTTGAAGTGCGGGGTAGATTTTGCTCGACTCATATCAAATACAGCCTGCCACAAAAGTAACGTAACTCGTCGATAATTGAGGAGCAACTTTTCAAAACGCATTTAGTCCAAAAACCATTTTATTGGGAATCAACGAAAAACGATTTTTTCTTCCACCCTGGCTTATAATTTGAGTACGTCGAGCTTGTTTGATAGAAATTCACATCTAAAGTTAACAACTAATCTCATTTAAATCCATATTGATCAGATATACACAGAAAATGTAAAATACGTTTGGACTTAATGCGTTTTGATTCATCCCATTGTATATAATGCGTTTTGTTGTGTTGAAATTGAACATAATGCTGTTTATTGCGATTTATTATGAATTAAGAGGAAATTGTCTGCACAGTAAGTGTTGGCCTGTAACCTAATGAACACGAGCAAATCGATAAAAAAAAAATTACTTATATTTAATTTGTTTTAAAAATACAAACGTAAACATAATTCATGGCGATGTGGCTTACATACTTTGGATTTGAATTACACAGGGACATAATGCCATTTGGAAGATATTGTTCACATTGGGCTATAAAGCAATATACATCATTTCTGAATCCGCTTCAAACTCAATTTCACCCAAATTGGACATAATGCGTTTTAAACAGTTACTCCTCAATTCTTGTACGAGGAATCCAGGGAAAATCCTCGCACCCGTCGATTTTTAATTACAAAAGCAACTTATCGCATGCTTTTTTCGAATTTGATATTTCTCATCCAAATCCAAATTCAAAAAATGGGTTCAAGCCCTGTGGACAGGAGCGCTCTGGCGCTCTAGTTCAAACAGACAAATTATATCTCCGAAAGTATTGGTTTCTCAGAGTTGGGAATTATATCTATGTATTCATATAATAGAACTGCATCCTAAAGGAAATTCAATTCAAATAATAGTTTATTTATCAAGATTAAATGAGCAATCATGAGAATGAGAAAAGCACCATGGAAGAAATCAAATGAAATCTGGCCAATTTTGCCCAATAACGAACTTAACCGAGATATTCATCTCCCTAAACTACTCTGAAAATTTCAACTACCTACCTCATTCCGTTCGAGAGTTATATCTATGTCTATGGATGAAAAGCAGTCTCACTACTCTCAGATCTCTTACTTCATGTTCAGTTCCGAAATGTAAGAATTTCCTGAGAAAAACTAATTTGGGAGCAAACAACTGAGATTTTTCTCACTTCGCTCACAATTCTTCGACTGATTAGATAATGTCTCAGGAACATCATTTGACATTATGACAATTCATATTCATACATAGAATAATATCATTCTGTGACAACGTTGAAATACGATTTATTATTGAAATTTTGAAAAATCATATCTCCGAAAGTATTAGCTTGTTAGAGTTGAAAATGATATGAATGGATTCTTATGATAAAACTGCTTATTAAAAAAAAATTTGATTTGGAATTTGTTTAGTAAAAAAAAATTTTTTTTTTGTTACTCCGAAACCATCTGTCCGATTTTGCCCAATAACGAACTTAGCCGAGATATTCATCCCCCAAACCTACTCTGAAAATTTCAACTCTCTAGCTCATTCCGTTCGAGAGTTATCGTGCTTACGGCCGGACAGAATGAATTCCGACCACGGATTCTTGATCAGTGAGTCGAACCAAATCGTTTAAGACCATTTTCATCGAAATATTCCAAAATTACAGACATTTGGGCAAATTGATAAGCACTCAGTTCCGAGGAACTAGAGCGCCAAAAAGCATAAGGAGACCTGCTTCCGAAATTAAAAATCCATGGACTCATGGATTTCCCTGAATAATAATTAATGAAAGAATAATGGTCTGATTGCAGTACTCTCCGATCACAAATTGTAAATTATTTTCGAATTTTTTAATGAAAAACGGCACATCCAATTCTACTTTTAGCTACATCGCTGAATAGGTAATCAAATTACCTTTCATTTGATGTATCACAATCCATATATTCCCATTTGATAAAATAAAGTAGTGGGGTGCGGGGCGTGAGAAATATCAAATTCAAAAAAGCACAGGATAAATTGCTTTTAAAATTAAAAATCGACGGATACGAGGATTTTCCTTGATAATTCTTCGTAGAAGAATTACTTTTTTGGCACGCTGAATTTCCAAAGGTATGAATAAAATTGCACATATTTTTCTACTTCGAAAGATTCCACAAACAGTATTGAAAATCTATATATTTGCCTGGGAAAGTTTGCCGGAGAGTTCATAGTTCAATGAATTTCACTCATTTTAATTAAATTTATGAATACGCCCATTTGGAATTTTGTTTTTTTTTTGTTCATTAACGGGTCTCTGACTTTTATACATTCGAGAATATTGGATAAAATTTCATTGGAATTTGTCAACCGCCTCTGGAATTGCGCACATAATATTGAAAAAATCAAATACGAACTGGAAAAATGTACAAGGCGAATTAAAAATAAAAATCCCAAGAACGAACAAACTTCAGTAATTATTTCATCATATTCCGTTGAATTTTGTTACAATAATAAAATACTGTGTTCGATTTCATAATACTCTATGGTGAATATCGACGACTAACTCTATTCTGATCCGAAATAATTGTACTAAAGTAATCTCACAAATTGGTCATCATCTCTATTATTCCTTTTAAGCTCATTCTAGTCGAAAAAACGCTGAAAATAGTATACATGCAGTCGTCAGATCGATAGGCGTTTTTACGTTTTAATTGAAAATTGATGAAACGAAGAAAACGATCCGTACACGGGCGGACAATGCAAAAATGCGATAAAATGGAAAAGCGACTAAACTGCAATACTGCGGACGTTAATAGCGTTCCAGGAATAAAATTTGGCGGGACAGTGCCGAACGGCTACCAGTTTAATAAAATAAATGTGATAACGTTTGCCGAAATTTCCCGAATGCAATCTAATTTAAATTTGCCCTCCACCTGGAACGGGAATAAATCGGTTTGTATGAGTAGGACACATGTCGAATTATTTGCATTCATGAATTCAGAAACAAATCACATTATCATGCCGGAAACTACTAACGAGTACCCTCTCAGATTCCCACCGGAAATGCACCAATTCGCTTCAAATAGTTCGAACGAAATTAGAAAATGATGACTCGGTGATTAAAGATTCAAAATTGAATGCTAATGATATTATGGAAATGCTTGATGTATGTTTGAATACCACCTATTTCCAACTAGGAGATGTTTTTTATCGACAAAATTTTGGAATGGCAATGGTTTCGCCTTTATCATCTGTCATGAGTAATATATTGATGGAAAATTTTGCAAAAAAATTCGTTGAAATCAAAAGCTTGATGTCGATATGTTGACGATATATTTGTAATTTGGCAACATGGTAGAGAAGAGTTAGGCAAATTCTTCGATTTCATAGGAACCTACAATAAAACTCACTTTGGAAATAGAGAAAAATAATCAGCTTCCTTTTCTAGATGTTTCGATAATAAAATATACGAACCATTTCGAAACGAGTGTCTTCAGGAAGCAGACACATACAAATAGATATTTAAATTTCTATTCCAACCATCAATTTAATGTGAAAAGAGGTGTTATCAGAACACTTCACGATAGAGATAACCCAATTTGTAATACTCTTGAAATTCGAAATAAGGAAATTGATTTCATTGAAGATAAGGGATATCCGAGGCAATTCATAAATAAATCAATCATGAATTTAGATAGAAGAGCAAATAATCAATAACAACAGAATAATCAACAAGAACAGCAACCAGCAACCCAATCTGTTGAATGTGATCCCTTATGTTCGTGGCCTTTCTGAAAAAATCGAAGCATCGGTTCTAAGTTCAATATAAGAACCGTCTTCAAAACACAGAATAATGATCTTAGGTCTTTATTAACGAGGACAAAACACATTAATGAAAAACAAAAATAAAAAAACTGTGTGTATAATATTCCTTGTATTTGTGGTAAATCATACACAGGAGAAACATCAAGACCACTAGAAGTAAGAAAGTCAGAGCATAAGAATAACTTGAGAAATAGAGACATAAAAAAATCAGAAATAGCAGAACATGTATGTACAATCCAAGGAGATCACATGATGGATTAGTAATACAAAGATTCCAATGACAGAACCTGATTATATTGAAAGGAAACTTAAGGAGTCAACTTGTATTTTATTGAACAGAGAATGCAATTTTGCAAATGGCTCAATTGGTATTGACCATATTTGGCTGAATTTATTGAAAAAGGAGTTCGAACTTGGAAATTTCTATGAAAAGTAAAACTATGTTAGCTATGATTTTCAAATACCGTCAGTGTGACAAATCTCGAATTTCAGAATAACTATCAACAAAATAATTCTAAAGATTTTCGTTAAGCGTTTGACGAAGGAGTCTGAATAGACTCCGAAACGTTACGATATAGTTTTTTCATCGTTGATATTGTTTCGTTATTGTTTGTTAGACAACATTGTTCGATTGATTGCTTCTGACAAATATCTTGAGATTTTACGCAGAAGCAAATCACAAAATAATACATTTTTATTTTATAGATATTTTTCAGAGTTTGGCAGAGAACATTCAGAAAGAAACCATTTAATAATGAATATACCTCCCACAGTATCCTTTAATGATTACTTAATTTATATTTATGTTTCTTGATAATTTTTGGCGCTCTAGTTCCTCGGAACTGAGTGCTTATCAATTTGCCCAAATGTCTGTAATTTTCGAATATTTCGATGAAAATGGTCTTAAACGATTTGGTTCGACTCACTGATCAAGAATCCGTGGTCGAAATTCATTCTGTCCGGCCGGTCTGGCCGGCCGGCCGGCCGGCCGTAGGCACGATAACTCTCGAACGGAATGAGCTAGAGAGTTGAAATTTTCAGAGTAGGTTTGGGGGATGAATATCTCGGCTAAGTTCGTTATTGGGCAAAATCGGACAAATGGTTTCGGAGTAACAAAAAAAAAATTTTTTTTTTACGAAACAAATTCCAAATTAAATTTTTTTTAATAAAAAGTTTTTTCATGAGAATCCAATCATATCATTTTTAACTCTAACAAGCTAATACTTTCGGAGATATGATTTTTCAAAATTTCAATAATAAATCGTATTTCAACGTTGTCACAGAATAATATTATTCTATGTATGAATATGAATTGTCATAATGTCAAATGATGTTCCTGAGACTAATAAATCATAGTATATCTTGTCTATGCTAATCAATCGAAGAATTGTGAGCGAAGTGAGAAAAATCTCAGATATGATTTTTCAAAATTTCAATAATAAATCGTATTTCAACGTTGTCACAGAATGATATTATTCTATGTATGAATATGAATTGTCATAATGTCAAATGATGTTCCATGTTCCTGAGACTAATCAATCGAAGAATTGTGAGCGAAGTGAGTTAAATCTCAGTTGTTTGCTCCGATATTAGTTTTTCTCAGAAAATTCTTACATTTCGGAACTGAACATGAAGTAAGAGATCTGAGAGTAGTGAGACTGCTTTTCATCCATAGACATAGATATAACTCTCGAACGGATAATGAGGTAGGTAGTTGAAATTTTCAGAGTAGTTTAGGGAGATGAATATCTCGGTTAAGTTCGTTATTGGGCAAAATTGGCCAGATTTAATTTGATTTCTTCCATGGTGCTTTTCTCATTCTCATGATTGCTCATTTAATCTTGATAAATAAACTATTATTTGAATTGAATTTCCTTTAGGATGCAGTTCTATTATATGAATACATTGATATAATTCCCAACTCTGAGAAACCAATACTTTCGGAGATATAATTTGTCTGTTTGAACTAGAGCGCCAGAAAGCTCCTGTCCACAGGGCTTGAACCCATTTTTTTTAACTAGTTCATGACTGTGCCCGTTTTTATCCACCAGTCAGAAAATGTATTCTTTTCTTGAAGTTTTCATTGTTTATCAGAATATTCAATAGCTGTCACAGTCCGAATGTTTTGCAAAAGTATTCAAGTTGAGCAAATTTAAGTTAACTTTGGATAATTTCAAATCAAGGAGCGATTGTAGTGTTGAAGAGTGCAGGTAGTCACTATATAGTTGAGTATGTTCAGTCCCGAAGACTGTGAATTTTTAGTATGTTAATAAATCAAAATAGAATAAAAAAACAATGAGATAATTTTTTGTTCGAATTATCTGTGGACTGGACAATATATCGAGTAGCTACCCTCTGCTCTACTGCAAATTTACTGTACGAATGATGTACAGCTACCTTTCAAAATAAGGCAGTTATTTCAAATAATTGTTATTTTAGAAACGAAACCAGAAACCGTTGGGAGAATATTGAATTGAATTTGTATGGTTTGAATTGAATTTTCCATTCAGAACTTAAATCAACTCATGCATTCATCAAACATTGAACCCAACCAGAAGCAAAACGAGCACGAATGCTGACTGGAGTTTAATAATTATTTTTTAAGAAGGAACAAAAAATTCATGAGCAATATTGAGACCCACTTCTAGCAACGACTTGTGAGAGCTTTTCACTTAACGGCGTTCCTGCGTTCAAATACTGGTTAATAACAAAAAATTCCTGGATTAAATTAAATTTCCGCACAAAACGCTCCCTACCGACTGCGCTATGTTATTCACGTCATGTACTTCAGATGCAATCTGCAACCGACAATAAAAATAAAGAGGAAATCAGGAATGAAAATTCCAAGGATGAGTTGTATACCTCAAAACCTCGAAATTACTCCGGTAGAGGATTTAGCGAAAGTTAATTAATACGATTTCCACCAGTTTTTGTAACCCTAATAAAGAGAAGAATTCTGCCACCTATACTGCTGAAGCAATTCCGCCCCTCAGTCCAAATTAAAAGAACAAAAGAGGTCAATCAAGAATTCTGATTCATACTAAACATAATCATCATTATTGGCGTGAGCATATTTCTTTCAATATATTAATGAAACGTGCAATATGTACAGGTTTTAGAGCCTACTCCTTTTTCAGTGCAGAACAGAATATACCATTTCAATGAAATCGCTTATATTAAAGCCAAATAGTCAGTGATACAATTAATTGTCCGATTATGCGCTCGTTAAAGTAAGGTGTACCACACAAAGAGTTCCAGAATTTTATTGGAGAAATTTTGTATGCGTAACAAGTACAAGTTTCTCCAATATATGCAACTCTCGATCATAATGAAATTATAGATTCTTACCCTCAAATCAAAATTGATTCATGTATTTTCCTCCTGAATCTCTGTTCTCATCGAGGGATAAAACCACAATAACGCTAAGGGACTTCATCTCCACCACGAATACAGAAATCTCCAATCGATAGAATTCGGGAAAAGCCAAGCTTGTTTATCTCGCTTATTTCGTTCTGATAATGAAATACTCGTTTCAATTTTGCGTTGAACACACATTGTACCGAAAGCATAAGGGAAGTGAGTTCCGAACTGAAAATGGATCTAGAGTCTACAGCCTGTGAGCTCCCAAGTAATAAGAAGTTATATTTACTACTCTTTGAAACACATTTATGGCGCCAAATTCTGTTAGGAGCTCTGCCCTTATATTTCTTTCGGGTAAAATGAAAAAAGGAAGTATTTTGATGACAAAGCTACAGAAGTCATATTGAGATTTCTCGAAGTTTTTTAATATAAAACGAAATAATTGTAATGAAGAAAACACATGTTAAATTCTATAGAATGAAAATAAAGAATTCAAGTGAAGCAATTGGCACCTTACTTTAAGGCTGGTTAAGTTCTTCACATTGTGGATTTTAGGATATTTCAAGACATCAAAAAACGCTCAACTTTATGATTTGGAATAGGAGTTTTTACTTCGTTCGTATTATCTCGAGTAGTTTCTGAAGATCATATAAGATACCTTATGACTATTTCATATATCCTGAAAACGTTCACACGTTTCATCTTAGACTTGGGAACCAGCATTCCAGGCCAGTATTCTATTTTATCGAAGAGAAAATGGATAAACCGAGTGTAAATGTCAAGCTATGATATGCGATAGCGGAACTGTACATCAAGCACATGAAGTTAAATAGAGGTGATAACTCCGAAGAATGCGAGGTATACAAACATCTCAAATTAAATTTTCTGTTTGTGTATACTGTATATAGTTCGCACTTGGGGTATTCTATTATTCATAGTGTCTCTACGAATGAGGAAATTTTATGCGTTGGAGCTTCATTCAAAATGAAAAAAAAATTGTTCAGACATTGAAGTACATATACAGCCAAGGGGCAAACATGAGGATCCGCTATTGTAACTTCAGTAGGAGAAAAAGAAGGGTTATATCACAATTGAGTATTTGCTCATTTTTGGCGCTCTAGTTCCTCGGAACTGAGTGCTTATCAATTTGCCCAAATGTCTGTAATTTTGGAATATTTCGATGAAAATGGTCTTAAACGATTTGGTTCGACTCACTGATCAAGAATCCGTGGTCGGAATTCATTCTGTCCGGCCGGTCCGGCCGGCCGGCCGTAAGCACGATAAATCTCGAACGGAATGAGCTAGAGAGTTGAAATTTTCAGAATAGGTTTGGGGGATGAATATCTCGGCTAAGTTCGTTATTGGGCAAAATCGGACAGATGGTTTCGGAGAAACAAAAAAAAAAATTTTTTTTACGAAACAAATTCCAAATCAAATTTTTTTTAATAAGCAGTTTTATCATAAGAATCCATTCATATCATTTTCAACTCTAACAAGCTAATACTTTCGGAGATATGATTTTTCAAAATTTCAATAATAAATCGTATTTCAACGTTGTCACAGAATGATATTATTCTATGTATGAATATGAATTGTCATAATGTCAAATTATGTTCCTGAGACATTATCTAATCAGTCGAAGAATTGTGAGCGAAGTGAGAAAAATCTCAGTTGTTTGCTCCCAAATTAGTTTTTCTCAGAAAATTCTTACATTTCGGAACTGAACATGAAGTAAGAGATCTGAGAGTAGTGAGACTGCTTTTCATCCATAGACATAGATATAACTCTCGAACGGAATGAGGTAGGTAGTTGAAATTTTCAGAGTAGTTTAGGGAGATGAATATCTCGGTTAAGTTCGTTATTGGGCAAAATTGGCCAGATTTAATTTGATTTCTTCCATGGTGCTTTTCTCATTCTCATGATTGCTCATTTAATCTTGATAAATAAACTATTATTTGAATTGAATTTCCTTTAGGATGCAGTTCTATTATATGAATACATTGATATAATTCCCAACTCTGAGAAACCAATACTTTCGGAGATATAATTTATCTGTTTGAACTAGAGCGCCAGAAAGCTCCTGTCCACAGGGCTTGAACCCATTTTTGGAATGAAAATCTGATCTTAAGCATCGGACTATCCTGTTGTAATGAACAACGCGCAGGAATGTTTGTTTGAAAGACTTCGAGAACTACCATGAGGAATAAGTAACTTAAGAAAGAAAAAAAATAACATCAATAAATGGTTCGTTCCTGGCTTTTATCTCCCATAACAATTTTTTGAAATTGCTTCTATGTTAGAAATACTAAATATTTGTCGGAAGCAATATATAGAACAATGCTGTCTTATAAACAGTAAGGAAACAACATCAACCGTAAAACAACTATTTTGTATCTTGCACTTCAGAGACTAAATCACCAAGCCAAAATCTTCAGAATTATTTTTGTCAACAGTAATTCTGCATTTCAACCCAGTAGGAAAAAAGACTGGGACATTGAATCCACCACCAAAGTTCTTAAAGAAATGCCATTAATTGGTAAACAGACGTTTCAAAAACTACTACAGGAGCTGGCGCTGGAGCATATGGGCCAAGCACCAAATACTCACTATCGCTAGGCTCCTATCCGAGCGTCTTTCAGGCAGAAGTACTTGCAATAGAAATATGCGTAGAAATGAACCTAGAAAGACACTATCAGAGATCTGATCTAGCAATCAACACGTCACAGTCAAGTTGCTATAAAAGCTCTGAGCTCCCATGTTATCGAGTCCAAGCTAATATGGGAGTACCGAATAAACTCCATGAAGTAGGCAAGAACAACAGGGCCTCCTTGGTCTGGAATCCTGGCCACGCGGGAATCACAGGAAATGAGGAGGCCAACACACTTGCCAAGAAAGGAACACAAATCCCCTTTATTGGCCCAGAACCCTACTGTGGGGTTGGTAGATACACCTACAAAAGTGAATTTCGGATGAAAGAAGAAACTGAAATAGGTACTTTCTGGAGATCTCTCCCCGGAATGTATCACTCCAAGGAATTCCTCCGGAATTTTGATACTGTCAGATCCAAGAATTACTCGGAACTCAGTAAGAACACGCTGCACCTCCTCACTGGTTTCCTCAGAGGGCACTACGGCCTTAGGAAGCATATGATGATATTAGGGCTAGCAGAAACTGACGAGTGCAGATTCTGTTGGAAGGAGGATGAAACTCCTGATCACCTGATAACGGAATGCCTCGCCATCTCAAACCAACGCAAGGAATGCTTTGGGCAAGAAATCTGCAGGAGCGAAGACGTAGGCTCCTTGAAGCCATCCCAGATACTGCACTCAGAAAATTTTCTAAGTATTATTAACAGAAGTACTTCTGTTGAAAGTATAAAGTATTAAATTGTTAAATGTAACACAAAACGTTTATGACTACGAAAAAATACGGTAACCACAACAGAGCATTTATGTTACCCTAAATGTCGTTTGTTAATACTATAAAACATGAAATATTGTGGTAACAACATGATTTTTGTTATAGCTTCACAATATTCTTATAATCAATGTTTTGTTTATCAATACAATAGTAAAATTCAATAAAATGGAAGCTACAATTCCATTACTTCGATACCTTTAATATTGTGAATATAACACAAATTATTTATAAATAATATTTAATAAACTGTATAGTCTATAACACATATTATTATCATTACAATTCGAACGTTTTTGAAATATTTCATCATATGATCGCATATCTTTTTGTGCGCATGTTATGGGTAACAGCGTGCTATCATTTTGAACAAATATTTATAATATTCGAATTTTTTGCCGAAAATGGTGTCAAACTATTAGATTCGACCCACTGATCGAAACCGTCAGGCCGATTTTGCCCAATAACGATCTTAACCTAGATATTTATCTCCAAAACCTACTCTGAGAATTTCAACTGTCTAGCTCATTCCGTTCGAGAGTCATCGTGTTAACGGCCGGACCGGCTGGCCGGAAAAAATCGATTTTGACCATGGATTCTTGATCAAAGAGTCGAACCAAATCGTTTAAGACCGAGGAACAAGAGTGCCAAAAATCAAAAAGCACTGATATGGGGTAAGACTGCTTTGGCGTGCTGGTTTATATTGACCAATCTGAATAGAATAATGTCTGAACAAGCGCGCAAAAGCATATGGACCTAACGTCGTTTCTTTTCGAGATGATATTCAAAGAAAAATTAAAAATCATTCGTTGATCAAAAAAGCACTGACGTGCAGGTCTCCTTTTGACCGCTTGTTTATGATTTCATTCAATTCAGATATGATCAAGCAGACCAAAGCAGACTGACCTCACATCAATACTTTTTTAATTTTATATTTCTGCTCATACTATCCTAACGATTTCCTACATGAGTCTTCATGTCGGTATTTTTAAACTAACTACAGACTTTCAATTTGAACAAGTCAGTATATTCTGAGTTATTGCGAAAAAAAAATTTCAAATTTTTTTTTCTATTCCTAGTTATCTGATGAATAAAAAACTTTGCATGCATATTCAAGTTGCAATTCTAACGCTTGCTGCTGAATTTCATCATCGAATGAGTTTTTCGGAAAAAAACTTCGAAATCCTTCAAGTAATTTTGTCCGTTACGTACTTAACGGCTTATTTTGAGCCCGAACCTACTCTTAAGATATGAAGGTCCTATCCCGTTTCGTTCGTGGGTTATCGGGCTTACGGACGACAGGCCTGATGGAACAAGAACACAAAAATCATATAGGTACTGTTAAAATATATTCGTTGTGTTAATAGCAATATATTGTATCGAAGAACATTGGTTAACAATAGTCAACAATATCACTGCGTATATAACACACTCCACTGTTAATTTAACAATATCTCTGCGTATCCAACACACTGCACTGTTAATTTAACAATATCTCTGCTTATCGAACACACTCCACTGTTAATTTAATAATATCTCTGCGTATCTAACACACTCCACTGTTAATTTAACAATATCACTGCGTATCCAACACACCCCACTGTTAATTCAACAATTACACTGCATATCCAACACACTCCACTGTTAATTTAACAGTCCTTCTTTACACGAATGCCCCGAAATGAAACGGATATTCGCGAAGAACAAGCCAACAACAAGGGCATTGCGTGTCCGTGTATGTTGTAGACTACTGTAGTGAAGTTAATAAGTTAGGTATGGTGATTTCAAACAACATTAAAAGTGAAAGAAAAGCATTTAAAAGAAAATTAAGGCATATTTTCAATAAAGCAGGAGTGTTTGAAGCTGAAAAGCTTGCAAAAAAGTGCAGTGGTAAGTAGTCAACTTATTTCTTGGTTAAAATTGGTATTTATATTGATACACAGTTGTGGAATTACCGGTTGTTGTATTACCATTTACTAAATTACTTTATTAATTAGTCTTTGCTATCGGTAACATGTCACAACTATTTCGATGTCGAAAGCAGGTAGGTATAGGTGCAGTTCCCAAGTTTCTACAAGTGTATTTCAAAACACGACGTGCGCATGCACCGACATGGTAATTTCGCAGCAATTTTTTCAAGATGTGCAAAAGTATTTACATTTATGCATTTCGGAACGATTCCCGAATAAAGGGCAGTAACTGTAAATAAATTTTGATATTCCTTGGGGAATCAAAGTGAAATTTGAGTATTGTCTGTTCGAATGGCAAAAACAAATTGTACTACTAATATTAAACTAAGGGACCAAACGCTAACAGTTTCTTTTTAGGGTACCCATGTTCACGAGGACCTAAGTACGTACAGCAAAAATAAATCAGATGTACCTGAAAATACCGTGGCATTCAATACACCGGACATGTCTTCATTGAAAGATCAGTGTACTGAACTGGTATGGCACATAAATAATATTTAATAGATAGTATCTAAAATTTTATTTCTTTTTAGGTAGACTTGAAAGAAATGTTAAATAGTTACAATGAAGGAAAATCAATTATGAAGCTAATTGATCAGGACGTTAAGGAACTTCCAGATGCCCAAAGGCAAATATTGGTGGATAAAATAGTAGATATTTCTTTATTCAAAATAATAAAAAAATGACTGTGTCACTTGCGAAGAATATAACAACTCAAATTTTATGTTTATTTCCTGAAGAAATTAAGGTATTCATTTTATATCAGTTTGTGAATATTTTTTTCATTATCTTCTATTACAGGAATATTACTTCGCTCCACGGAAAAATGGAGCTCCTAAGGGAAAACTTTTAGCGAAATTTTACAACAATGTTCGAAAACTAAAATCGATTGGTCTTATAGAGGTGCCTTCTGCCAAAAGACAAGTAACTCCAGAGTCACATTGAGGTAAACTTATTACTTTAATACAGGCTTCAAAAAGGTATCTTTAATTTCACGTTTTGACAGTTATTCCTGAATCTGAAGAAGGTGCCGAAACAATGAAGGAGAAATTAAAATACATGAAAGAGGAAGAGAGATGGGAGGACGTAAAGATTTTATGGAAAAAAAGCCACAATTATAGAAGGCAGTATTTGGTTGACGACGAGAGTAAAAACTTGACAAAAATTTTTACTGAATGGCCTTTATATATACACTCATTGTGTTACACCTTGGTAAGATTTTATACTTTTATTTTTGGAATAAAAATTATCGATAAATTATTTACAAATGATAATTTTCGAATATTTGTTTTCAGATCGAAATAGATTTCGAATATTTATATCCAAGAGCAAGTAGTATATATTTGAAGTGGCAGTTATTTGTCAATGCAGCATTAGAAATATTCCCTCGAAAAAAAAAAGGAAAAACATGTCTGCTGCTTCTGGAAAATTTAAAAACACAGAAGGAAATTTCAGAAGGTTTGTTGACAATATATTTGAACAATTATTCTTTCAATCCTTGTTGCATAATATAAAAGAAATTAAAATTGCTTTAATTTCTAAAAGTTTAACCGTATGTGTATATATAAATTTCATTAGTTTCGTTCGGATTGGCCAAGCATCGTCCCAGCATTATATTTTGCCATATTTATTTTTTCTTGTCACGGCTATCGGATAAAATATAAATTCAGGATATATGCTTAAGTATACAGGTAGATGAAATCCGCAAAACCGTATGCCAGAAGATAATTTCGTATTAACTTTTGTATTGATCAAAATAAATATAAGGACGGTTCACTTTTCAGAAAATAAAAAAAAATGTGTTTCTCCTTACAGTTTTAATTTTGACACACTGTATCTCTTGATATATGTATAATTAGGTATACATCTGTATTTGCTATGGCTACTCTTTTTATTTTCATTCCTTCAGAGATTATGACAAGAAAATATTAATTTCATGTGGTTATATTGTTTATTACTTCTTGATCTTCTTGATATTAAATTGTATTTGTATTTATTTTAGAAGGACGAAATGTTGGCATTTTGTTTCTGTTGCACGCGGCGATTGCAACAACATCCAAGAAGACCCAAAGGATTGGTACCAAGAAAGTGTTGATTAAATACACAATAACTGATTCCCAGGATGCCTTCATAGTAACAGGTGCCAGTGTAGCGGAAGTCGAGATCAAACTCTATTCATTAAAAGATAAAAACATACCGATCCAACCACACCTAGTGGTAATTTACGAAGACCATATATTTAACCCCAAACAATATTTTGTTTGTTGCGGTCAAATCAAATATATATTTTTTTCTCCAATTTCAGCAGTGAATTGTTGTTTTCAACTATTCCACAGTTTCAATTTGAACTACCCTATTGAATGTATAGCCGTATGGCAATTTTTTCAAATTTATTTTTATGATATGAAAACGAAACTTGACGTTGTTTTACCCAACATCAATATATTTATAAATGAGATGAAAAAAAAAAATTTCTATTTGAAACGGGTTTTTTTAGTTTTTAGATAAAATGAATGCCGTATTTTTTTGGGCAAACTGTGTGTTATATTTGATTTATATCGAGTGTTACAAAATGAGATATAGTTATTCGTTTTTGTTATTTATTTGTTTTCAAGATTTTTTGTTGAGAATGTTTTTATATTTTTTTATTCTTCGAATAAATTTGTTTCCACTTCTAATTATTTTGTTTCATCGTACCTACACCTTAATAACTGGTACAGAAAATGCGAAGGAAATACTATTGACAAAAGAGTATAAAGGACCAGGCTTATGGAGAAACGGTTTCCAGTAAAATTTCGTGAAATGTTGGGTCGACTTTCTGAAGGATAGTGTTCGTAGACACAACTCAATCCGATGACTACCTTTTAATAGACAGAGTATTATAGTTGGAACATTGAAATTTTTGAAATTATAGGTATGAGGTTTCATTGCTTTAATGTATTTGTGCATTTTTTGACATGATATTATTCTGATGATATCAAATATAAGTCCATGGTGAGGCACAGTAATATGGTTTTTCGAGTAAAATCCATGATACATTGAAATAATAAAACCTTATATCGTTAAAGAAGACAATTATATTCCAATTTTGATGCCCTGTATAAGTAGTCATAGAATTAAATTTGGGTCCACGGACACTTGTTCAGGAAACCGACTTCTTCGATATACCACATATTCAGGAAATTATACCGGATCCCATTTTTGCATTAGCCGAATTTGAATGGTGTAAAAGAATAACTATCGGGAAAAGTATTTAAATGTGTATATTCAACAGTTACACTGTTACAGTAATAATTAATTTTTCGTATTATAATAACATATTTTGATTAGCACAAAGGAAATACTATTGGCAAGAGTGTATAAATCTGTATATTACACATTACACTATCCATTTTACAATAAGTTACTGTTGTCAAGATCGTTATTTCTTTTGAATGTAATACTAATATTGAATTATTTTGTATAAGTATAACAGCATATTTTTATTAACGTAAAAGAAACATTATTGACCTAATACGGTACACAAATATTCATTCTATGAATATATTGTTCATGTTACACGAAAGTGTTGTTATGAATATCAATATTTTGTATTATGTAATATCTCTAATGCTAGTAAAGGAACTATTTTATTATCATGGTAACAGAAAAGTCTTTATATTTATAATGTGTTCTTGAAATTGGATAGCTGACAAAAGGGCTTCTGTAAAAATAACAGAATTTTAGATTGACCAAATAGGGATCTTAGTATTGTTACATTAACATACATTTTTCGTTGTATTTACTAGAAGATTTTTCTGAGTGTGGAGTTCACCAGAATTCTGGAACTGGAAGGCGAGCTCCAGTTGGTGATGACATCGACAGCTCTGACGAGGGGGCACAATAGATCTTAAGGTCACGGTGCAAAGTTACCCCTTACAACAATATACTATAATAGCCCAACGACAGTCTTTGAAAAAAACATAGTACCACAGTATCAAGGGATCACATTCACTCGAATTGGGTTGTTGTTCTTCTCGGTTATTATGTTTTTATTGATTAATTGTTATTTCATTAGAATGTCTTCTATCTCTGTTCATGATTTATGTGTTTATGAATTGTCTCGGATATTCATTATCTTCAAGAAATTTTTTGATGAAAAAAAAAATTAATTTTTTCTAGAGTAGAATAAATTAAATCTTCATTAAAGGATACTGTGGAAGGTATATTCATTATTAAATGGTTTCTTTCTGGGTTTTCTCTCCCAAACTTGAAAAATATCTATAAAAGAAAAAATGTATTATTTTAGTATTTGCTTCTGCGTAAAAAACACAGATTTGTCAGAAGAAATCAATCGGACAATGTTGCCTAACAAACAATAACGGAGTCTATGTCAGACTCCGAAACGTTACGATATAGTTGTTTCATCGTTGATGCTGTTTCGTTATTGTTTGTTAGGCAACATTGTTCGATTTATTGCTTCTGACAAATCTGTGTTTTTTACGCAGAAGCGAATCAGAAAATAATGAATTTTTCCTTTTATAGATATTTTTCCGAGTTTGGTAGAGAAAATCCAGAAAGAAACCATTGAAAAGAATAAATTATATCAACTCTTTCGTGAAGTGTTTTAATAACACATATTTTCACACTAAGTAGATGATTCGAACAGAAACTCTAATATCTATTTATTTGGGTCTGCTTTCTGAAGACCGAAACATCTAGAAATGAAGGCTGATTTTCCTTTTCTATTTCGAAAGTGAATTTTATTGTTGGTTCATTTGAATTTATGAAATCAACAAATTCCGTTATATTCACAATACACATAATTTTGAAACGTTCGAAAAAAATTAATTTTTCACGGCTTGCCTTGCCTCCGCAGAAAATAATACATTATTATTTGCGTTATCGCTCGTGTGACGGTAGGTACATCAAAGGGGCCGTTGAGCTTTTCGTAAATTCCAACCCAAAGAACGAACTCTTCCTTCAAATACGTTTCAGTCATGCCAAATTCAGCATGTGAAGTATCCTAGACCCTAACTCATTTCAGTTAATTAATTTTCAGGTATCCTGGATCCGGCACAGAGATATACACATATTAACCGTGGGCAGTTACACCTACACTAGCGACCAAAGGTTCCAAGCGAATCATCACGCTGAGACTGACGAGTGGACTTTGCAGATTAAGTGGGCCCAAAAGCGTGACGCAGGAATCTATGAATGTCAAATAAGCACTCAGCCTGTGAGGAGTTACTTCGTTAATTTGGAGGTTGTTGGTGAGTAACTACAGTAATGGAACGAGTGAAAGTCCCTTAAGGATAAACGGCTTGACACGGTGGAAAACATTTTGAAACTCATTTTATTCTATAACTCCTTTGAAAACGTTACGCATTCAAGAGTCTCGATTGGAACCGAACATGTTATATTGGCTCGTACATGCATCCTTCTATAACGATCCCTCCTAGATGATATTACAAGGAATAAAAACCTTGCACATACACTTATATGTATTCTAGTTTGAGTTCACACTTGTCGTCTGACAAATGTTTTGAAAACGATGGGTAACCCCCATTTCAGATGATCTGCAAATTATAACTTGAACAAAACTTCAAGAAAGAACGAAAAATGAAACGGGTATAGTCATCAACTAGTTCAGCAAATTATGAACAAACATAAAGATACAAATCTCTTCAGTAACCTAACCTTATGAAATAAATTAACACGGAAAAAGGTTTCCAAGCTTTCACGTTCCATCTGAAAATAAACAACAAACTTCTAGGAAATACATTCGATGAAACTACGAAAATGTTAAAATCGGGCATATAAGAAATTAAATGTTTAGATTACAAAAAGTGCTACGTCGGGCAAACAACCAGTATTCTCATACGGTATCAAGTGCATAAGGGACATATTCGGAACAGCAACATCGATAAATCTGCTGTTGATTTGCAGCAGCAGACAACAGGTCACTCATTTTCAGGAAATTCCGTCAAAGTGTTGAAAACTTGTACCTTTAACCCCCTTCGAAAGACAGGTAGATACAACCCCCAATTTTTAAAATAGGAAATTTGAGTTTGTGATACATCGTTTGAAGGGTGGCGTCGTCCTCTATTCAGAAACATCAAATTGGAAAAAATTAGAATCCAGTGATTAGCGAAATTTAGAACAATATTAAAAACTAAAATGTAATACGAAATATAGCAAAAAAAATATGAATGTGAATGAAGCAAATGGCAATATCCATTTGCATTTCATTTTATAGGTCAATCAACATTATGTTAAAAACTATTTTCAAACATCTATCCTTTAGAGTATCTGAATATTCATCAAGATAATTAATTCCTTCCTAAATGACTTTCGGTATTTGTAGGAGGCTTTCTATACTTCAACAGCGACTTATGAGCGTTGATTTATTTCGCTCCATCGTATTGAATCCTTCCGCTGAGTAAATGAAAGTAAGGGAGAAAATGATATTGCTCTGCATAATTTCAGGTTTCCCTTTCGCTGGAAATAAGAGTTATCAGTCCTTCCTGCTCTTAGGAAGGCGATTCGTGGATTTCGCGCTGCTATACACTCAACCGCACATTTGAATCTCGGGAAAAAACTGTTCGAATGGAAGTGGATGAAAAATAAACATTTCAATGAATAGATGGCTAGCAGTTTTTATATTATTCGGCTTCTATGCCAATTTGCTGGTCCGCTTCTTTTGAAAACTAGTGATGTAGGAACAAAAATCCACCGTTGCGCAGTTTTTTTTTCAACATATTTTTCTATGCATAGAATATGAACAGAAATTTCACTGCGTTCCTTCAAAATATTAATAATCCTTGTGATTCGAGTTAAGACAGCCGATGATGTGGCTGATCTGGCCCTTATCTCAAATTGAATATGAATGAACCAATTTTGATGAGTATGCTAAGAAGAATTCTCCTTATACTATTTTCTTTTCCACTTTATTTGTCCCACTCGAAATCACTTCATCAATAACTTTTAATCAAACGAAATATCATTTTTTTCAAGGGATAATTAGAATAATAAGTTGAAATTAAGGGAAAACGACGAAATGATCATATCAAAACTGAAAGCCACGAAACACCCTTTCAAATATCCTCATCTCGTCGAAAAACAGTGGTCGAAAATTACACCATCAAAAGTGATCACTAACAGTGTAGGAGTTTTAATTCGATATAAAGCGGCTCTCAGTTGGCCTGCAACATTTGTTCCGTTCAATTACTCCAGACAAGACTTTTATTATTCCCCACATCTGAGCCCAGAATTTGATCATTGTTCCTTAATTTACCCAGCCAACCTGTTTACGATATTCTTATATGTTTATTTGATTATTTTATACAAGGGCAGCTACAATAAAGTCTGAGTTTATAGCTTGCAAGCCGGAGGACAAACTGCTATGTGATACTGCTTTATTGTTGCTCTCCAGACATTGTTGTGAGAATTAATTATTAATTCGTTGATGTGATTGTGTAATATATCACAGGAAATGAGAATGTACACGAAATACTGGAGAGTTCCACAAAAGCTGGGATGATCGAGTGGAAAAACCAGTCCAGAGAAAATCAACTTATCTGCACATTCTTCTTCTCTTCACGTAATAATCTCACTTCAGGAAATTAGTACGATATATACTAACTGACAAAGAAACTGCACACTGTTTTTGTTAAAACATAGATAGTATAGCAAGGAGTAAGTGATTGAAATTTGAAGAAAAAAAACGAATGGTTTACAATTTTTTTAATAAAATTCTTACTTATGTGTTTGTCCACCGCGATTATCTATATACTCCTCGACACGTCTTACATTGATGCAATAAGATGGTCTATTTATTCTTGAGGGATACTATTCCAAGCTACCTGTAGTTCATGTATCAGAGCCGCCAAAGTCCGTGGGGGCTGGGGTAAATTTCCAAGCCTTCTACCCATGATGTCCCAAACATGCTCTATGGGCGAAAGATCAGGGGATATTGGCGGCCATGGCAAAAGATTCACATGGTTCGCTTCAAAAAAGTTCAAAATAACTCTGGCAACATGAGGTCGAGCATTATCTTGCTGAAATATTGGATTCTCGAGTTGGTGAAGGTATGGGAGAATATATGGCTTCACTATTTCTTGAAGGTAACGCAGTGCTGTCATGTTACCTTGAATAAACACTAAAGGTGGCCTACTTACATATGCAATAGCACCCCATACCATAAAGCCTACTCTCCGACGTATATGACGCTCAATATCAAACTGAGGTTCACGTCTTTCTCCTCGACGTCGTCTAACCCTTCTTTGGCCATCATGTGCATCTAAGGAGAATCGATATTCATCAGGAAAGACGACCTGATGCCATTCCACATTCCAATATTGACGTTCTCTGCACCACTGTAATCGTTGCCGGTGATGCTCAACCGTCAGAGGTATTAAAAGATGGGGTCGATGATGCTGCAGTCCAAAAGACCTTATCCGGCGGTAAACTGTTCGGACAGTTATAAGATGGCCTTGTTCTCCTAACCATTCATCAGCCAAAGATCGAGTTGTCGCAAATCGGTCTCTTATAGCCATAAGCCTTAGACATCTATCCTGAACTTCATGTGTACTCCTTCGACGTCCGGTGCCTACTCTTCTTTGATTTTGGGCATTATCAACCATGCTTGACAACATCTCATAACAGTAGTTGGATTTATGTCCATACGGTAAGCGATTTCTCGAAATGACAACCCCGTCTCCGGTAGACCAATAATTCAACCTCTTTCGAATTCACTTAGCTGGCGCTAAATTCCGCGGACACGTGCTTTAGGCATTTTAACAACCACTAAATATCGACTTTGGATATCCTCGAACAACTGGTTTGTTGTAAAATTAAAAAAATTTGCAAAAAACGACTATAATATGTAAGTAACAAAAAATGTTTACATGAAAAAACCTTCACGATTTTTTCATCCAAATTTTAATCATTTACTCCTTGCTTTACTATCTATGTTTCACATAAACATTTCAAACCCCATTAATAACAAATGAAGACTTTAAATTATTATTTTGCATATGAATATGAGAATAAAGCACAATAAAAATTTTACCATTAATTTTGCATCTGCAATCATTTGAGATCATTTTTTACCAAAAAATTAGCGTATTACACACAGTTGGACAAAATTGGTGCTGAAATTATGATGAAATAGTTTTAATCTGTGAATTTGAATTTTGAACTGATATATGTCCCTATCACTGAATTTTTCTCATTGAACAATCATAGTAGTGACACAATGAGATAGTTTAATCTTAAATGTTATTATTTTAAGTTTATGTTTATTTTACAGAAAATTCTATAGATAATCAAACCTATCAGGATGAGGGTACCGAATCTGTTGTAGAAAAACCATGCACATGCACATGCAAGAAGAAAGACTGGCCTCCTAATGCAGGTTTCTCCTATATCAATTCCTTTCAAATTAACATAATTACTAACAAACTATTTAACCACTTGAAATTATAATTGCTATGTGTCGAATTTGGGTTTGTTTAGTTTCCAAACTGGTAGCTACTAAGGAATCGAGAAGTTAATATTGTTTGACAAAGTTGTGAATGAATCGATAACTAAGCCGAAGTAAAATGGTATTGAATTGCTTAGGTTGATTGCCGAATTATTAATGAAAACCAGCAATTTACGGTGAATAAATTGGAACTGATGCAAATCGGTTTCCTACAATCACCAGCTGCCCTATCGCAGTTTTAATGGAATTATACTAACAGTGAGCAATTTCATGATGAGTTTGAAATATTATCCATGATTTTCCTAATTCTGAAATGAGCCATTAATTAAATGAAGTAAAACATCTACCAATTTTCTCAGCTCAACTTGACTGTGACTAATAGCGAATTTTCTCGCCCAGTTGATGACGAAATAATTTGGGATTCAGTGCAACTTAATTTGGATATTTTCCAGCATTATGCGAAATTTCAGACTTGAAGTTATTTTTTGCCTTGGGGAATAATTGGCTAAATCATATCAGTCATTACTTTCCTTCTCGATTAATATTTTATTTCAAATCGTGAATTCATTTTCACGCGTGTTTTCAACCGAGCGTGTGTTCAACCGAGCCAGACGTGTTGATCTTATCTCTCAAAATATTGTATGATAGTTACCAGCCACCGACTCCGGGCATAAAAACCCGGATTGATCGAGCTGGTATACTACAGTAATATACGTAATTAATTGTGCCAAACAAGACAAATTTCTTATATCTTGAATTATGTCAGTGAATGGAAGCCAGAGCGGGGAATGCTCGAATAGAGTAATGGATATGTCAGAGAAAAAGGGCAGTACCTGTGCTTATTGCAAGAAAAGTGTTCTTGAAGCAGTATTGTGCATGAAATGTGGTGAAATATTTCATCGATCGTGCTTAATTTTGGCCGCAAGAAGGAGAAATACTAGCTGTGTTCATGAGTCGAATGATGTTGAAGAAGTTCCGGAAATCCAGGAAGAAGAAACTCCTCAATTTGAAATAAAACTACTGAGTATGAAAGTAAAATATCTAGAGGATTTATTATTTGAAAGTAGAAGTAAGAATGAAGTGCTAATGCTGAACAATGAATTGCTACTCGAAAAAATAAAGGGAATGGAAAAAAGTGGTAATAAACAATCGATAAAAACTGTAAACAATGACAGTGTACCAACCTACAACGTAGAAAATTCATATCCCCAAATGTCAAATAAGCAACGGAATCCACAGAAACAACAGAATCCACAGAAACATGCAGTGAATGTCACTCAAAGTGACAGTCATATGGTGTCTCAACCACAACTGAAATCTAAACAAACTGATAAGAAGTGGAATGAGGTTGTGAAGAATATTGAAGGCAAAGCAGATCAAAGTTTGAAATTAGTGCAAGGAAGAAATCCTATTTCTGATAACATGAAAATAACGCAGGAAGATGGTGATTGGCTTACAGTTACCAGGAAAAAAAGAGACAATAAGTTTAATAAAGTTATATAATAATAATAATAATTTCTTTTATTTGCACACAAATAAGCTCATACAAGGTTTTTTTTTTTTAACATACAAATGCTAACAAATAAAATGCACTGGAACCAAGTCAGGTGATGCATTAATTCAAGGGGTTAAGAAAAAGAAATGGATATATCTAGGGAAAATTGCAGGTAAAGAAACAACAGAAGAGGATGTGATGAAATACGTTAAGCAAACAAAACAAATTGTCGATGTGCAAGTTAAAAAACTTGAAACGAGAGGTGGTAATTCTGCATTTACTATTGGTGTAACTAGGGAAGAAGATTTCAAATCTATCTGTACGGATGAATTTTGGCCTGAGGGAGTTGTTGTCAGAGAATTCAGTTTTAGAATTTTTTTTCGTTCAATGGACAAAACAAACCCAGTAAGCTGAATCAAATAAGCACTTCTTGAAAAATTAAGATAACACATATTAATATACAATGTTTGAGAACATCTTATAATGCTCTGTAACTGTTACCTACTATGCGAGGGTAATTTTGTTTGACATTTTTTCTTGTACAACTGCTAAATTTGTACTATGAATTGAATAAAGGTTATTATTATTATTATTTCAATTAGAAGCAATATAAACTCCCAAATACATTCTATTCAATTGAATTTGGAACAACACAAGCTTTACTAAGTGAATCCATTTCGAACTCCAGTGAATATGCTGCAATTAGTTGATCTACAGATGATTGAAAATTCGACGTGATACTTCAAAGGGGTTATATAAGATGTCATTTGCAACAAATTAAGTGGTATGGTAGTGGCATGGTTATATTCTTGTAGGGGATAACGTTGCACTGTGACCTTAAGGTCTATTGTGCCCCCCGTCAGAGCTGTCGATGTCATCTCCATCTACAGCTCGCCTTCCAGTTCCAGAGTTCTCATGAACTCCAGTATCTGTGATGGCTTCATGGAGGCTACGTCTTCGCTCCTGAAGATTTCTTGCCCAAAGCATTCCTTGCGTTGGTTTGAGATGGTGAGGCATTCCGTAATCAGGTGATCAGGAGTTTGATCTTCCTCCCAACAGAATCTGCACTCGGCAGTTTCTGCTAGCCCTAATCTCATCATATGCTTCCTAAGGCCGCAGTGCCCTATGAGCAAACCAGTGAGGAGATGCAGCGTGTTCTTACTGAGGTCCAAGTAATTCTTGGATCTGACAGTATCAAAGTCCCGGAGGAATTTCTTGGAGAGACCCCAGAAAATACCTCTTTCAGTTTCTTCTTTCATGCGGAATTCACTTTTGTAGGTGTATCTACCTTCCCCACAGTATGGTTCCGAGCCAATAAAGGGTGTTTGTGCTCCTTTCTTGGCCTCCTCATTTTCTGTGATTCCCGCATGACCAGGAACCCAGACCAAGGAGACCCTGTTGTTCTTGCCTACTCCATTGAGTTTTCTTCGGCACTCCCATATTAGCTTGGACTCGATAACATTGGAGTTCAGAGCTTTAATAGCAGGTTGACTGTCAGAGTCGATTGCTATATCCAACCAGGGTGATCATTTTGAACGATAAATTAATGCCACGCAAGACCACTTATTTCTGAGATTATGAGGGTTTTGGACAAATATTTTTTTCTACAGTGATCACTAATTTTCCAATTTTCGAAAAAGTATCAATTCAGAAATCTTACAGTAACGGCCTCAATTAAAAAATTGGGTACACCAGAATCAATTGAAGTTTTTGGGAAAAATTGGTTCGAAAATGGTTTTCTCAGCAGGAAAAATTCTAGCCGAAAAACTTGCAGAATTACTAGCAATTGTTATACCCTCATGAAATCATCATTAAATGCACAAACTTTCACAGTTACTTGACGAAGTAGCGTATTGATTTTTTTTCAGTACAGACAGTTGAAATTGGACGAAGTATGGGCTCTGAATATTCAGTGGGTCAAAAAGAAATATTTTGCCCCAAACAGGAGCAAAAGTCATACAGTTGTGGGCAATAATATACAGACGCATTATTCAGGATGACATAACAAAAATACAATTGGAAAAAAATTGAGATTTGTAGAAATGGGAATTGAATAACCATCAAAAAGTATAGTTTTTATCGTTTTTCTTTAAAACCCTATAATTTTGAAATCACCTTATTGTTTTAAAATATTTTTCTGATAGCTATCATGACTTGTAATATCACAATGTTATTAAGTTTCCTTGAGCTCCTTCGTTTGTCATTATGGCTGAGTTACGCTGATGATTGGTAACAACCATGAATGTCCCGAATGTCATATTTCCTCTTTGGGGGAACACTGAGCGATGAGTTGGCTAACCCGGATCACGGGAGAATATACGTGGATGGTTGAAATCGACCAATGATTCACCGTGTGTCCGTTAGTTATCACGTATGTGGCTATACAGGGTGTCCCACTAGTGGCGCAGCGAGCGATATACACGTAACGGTCAAAGTTTGGCAAAATTTTTTGATGAATACTTGAATTACTCCAAGAATATCGCAACCTAAAAATATTTTCCGAATATATCGGGTGTCCCACAAAAGAGGAATAGGGGGTGACTTTGATTTTACAAATGGGACACACTATATTCAGTAGTGTTTTTCAATTCTCTGGAACTTCCTGCATGCTCTTGTATACCTTTCACATATTTCTGTTTAACAGTTTTCGAAATATAAGTCATTTTGACAAAAAATTGATACTTGTAGAGGCTATGTCATCTAATTATATTTCACGAATCCTTGCACATACGAAAAACAGCCTTACTTGGATTGAAAGACAAGACTCCAAAGTGTCATAGCCAGCTACAATAAAGCATCTCCAGCATACGGAGTGTCCACAAAAAGACTATCAACATGATGAATTTCAAATCGATTTATCTTCATTTTTTCAAATGTAATGCATATAATTTTTTTCATCATTGTAATCACAAAAAGTGAAGTGAAGTGAATAGTGATTGCAATGGTGAAAAAAAATTATATGCACATTTGAAAAAATGAAGATAAATCGATTTGAAGTTCATCATGTTGATAGTCTTTTTGTGGACACTTCATATCCTGAAGATGCTTTATTATAGGTGGTTGTGATACTTTGAAGTCTTCTCTTTCAATCCATATAAAGCTATTATTGGTATGTGCAAGGTTCATGAAATAAAATTAGATAACATAGCCTCTACAAGTATAATTTTTTTGTCAAAATGACAAATATTTCGAAAACTGTTGAACAAAATATGTGAAAAGTATATGAGAGCATGCATGAAGTTCCAGAGAATTGAAAAACACTACTGGATATAGTGTGTCCCATTTGAAAAATCAAAGTCACCCTCTATTACTCTTTTGTGGGACACCCGATATATTCGAAAATATTTAGAGGTTGTGCTATTCTTGGAGTCATTCAAGTTTGCATCAAAAAATTTTGCCAAACTAGCGTTACGCTTATATCGTTCGTTGCGGCACTAGGGGGACACCCTGTATTGCCAATATAATCTCAATCTCAACTTTTCTTCAACTGTGAACTTATTCTGTAGCAAGGGACATCTTAGCGTGTCTCCAGTGTGCCGGAGTTGACAGTTTTGAGCATACCCCACCGACTTGAGTGTATTTAACTCTCAACCGTTATCTGGAAATTGCGATACAACAAACGAGTAATTTGTATCTGAATTGCAGTGCCGACAGCACAAATTCTGGGCGGACCGGACCTTCACGTGGACAAAGGCAGCACCATCAATCTTACTTGCTCCATCCGATTCAGCCCCGAACCACCGGCTTACATATTCTGGTATCATCATGACGACGTGAGTATATGCTGCTTATTCATTGTTTGATCATTTTCATTCGACGCAGTTTATTAACCATTCTGCTAATTCGGAGAGGGAATCGAAAGAATCTTAACCCCCAACTACTATGGCTTATTCACACTAACATAACTACTATCGTGGGATCACCAATGACTCCAGTAACTACTTAGTCCTAAATTAATTATAGTGCTTGATATTGTTGTTTTTTTTTACTTCAGATACTTCAATAAGTACTTAGAACATAACAATGTGGTTTGAAACATTTATTTTTCAATTATTTTGACATGTGTGAGGAAAATAAAAATATCCTTTGATTTTCAACCAAAAATAAATATAATTGATTGATTGATCCATAATATAATATAAATGAGAAATTGAATTTTTTTTTCTAGCTTGCCTAATTGAAAATAATATGGCCTTCGCATGTGAAAGAAAATTTGAAACAAAAAATTTATCACAAAAAAATAACGCTCATGTATTTGACCTTACATATTTAGTGAGATAGGACTTTTGAGGTTGCAAGAAGGTTTTGATACCACTTATGTATATCAGTTTGGTCCGTATTAATATTTCGTAGAAACTTCATGGTCTGTTGCAGCAACAACCTCGTCTTCCGATATGTCCGATAATAGATATACCTTACTAATTACAGACGCTGTATCATGAGAGTGTTCACTTTCATTGTCAGTGTCAATGCTATTAGGTCAATATGGTCATTGCTAGCCTCAACATCGTCTGGTTCATCCCTTATAGAATATAAATACTCGAAAACTTTTTGGGAGTTACCCGTACACCGTCAATGCTCACGAAATCATTATTTATACTGATGTAATTACGAAAAAAAAAATTCATACTAACTACTATCGTGGAATCAAATCCTACCCCAAATTCAAATATCTTACGACAAATGAAAGGATGCACTATAGTGTGGGAATACATAGAATGCCAGCGCTTTAGTTCATGGCTGCGCGAAATTATTCAGCAAAATTTAGAGAGTGGGGTCAAATTTGACAGGATAGTACTTCAGGGTTAATGACAAGAGGTTACAAAGGGGACGAGCATGAACTGTTTAGGGCTTCACCCGAGAGCGAGATTTTTCTCGTCTCGTATCGGAAAAGCGAGACGAGACGAGACGCGACGCTTTGAAAAATATTATAGGCTGTACCGAGACCATGCACACACAGCGCAACCCCAGAGTCTCGTTTTTTGTCTCGTTGAATTTTTTTTACGAAGTTTTTATTCGAAAAGTTAGAAAACATAGAGATCAATATATACACGTAGAGATCAATATAGTTTACAAACTATCAACTATTCTGAAAAATACTTGGGATGTTCCAAACTATTTTTTCATCGCACGAAGTAGCTACGATCCCATTTTGGTATAAATTTTCGCAATACTTAATCAGGAGAAAAATAAATCGACGGACCTAATATATCACGATACGTCATGAATAACGAAACAGAAAACTAAACACCGGGCACTCTACATCAATTTCGCTCAGAAATCGAAAAGCACGGCATGATGTATTGATATATTCTTTTTGACGTCTGTCGCACTGATATCACATTTGGTAATTGAACATGTACGCTTGAAAATTTCGGAATGCCGAACAACTGTTATGCCTGTTTGCGTTGTTCCTCAGTTTTGAGGTTATCCGCCAGTACTTTGTTGATATTCTATATTTCGGACAGCGTAACTCGTAAATGTTACACCTAAGCCGCTTAATGGGAATATCAGTGTGGCTAATGGAACATTTGTATTCCGATGACCAGAAACTCCAGTCAACGACCTCCATTATGTAGAATTGAAAAAAAAGTACAGACACCCTAGAAAATTCACATTTGATGAGGAAAGATGGATCACAGCATCGGTTTAAAATGAACATGTGGACCGGAAGTTTGAATAGAGAAATAATTGGACCTCTTGAGCTCCCAGAGATAATCTTTGACAAATCTATTACCGAATTTATTGGATGACGTGCTACTAAGCATACGTAGAGATATGTGGTTCCAGCAAGATGGATGACGTGCTACTAAGCATACGTAGAGATATGTGGTTCCAGCAAGATGGCTGCCCCGCGCACTATTTCCGCTCAGTTCGAGAACATCTTAATGAAGTATAGCAGAACAGATGGGGGGCGTGAATATTTAGTGGGGCAAATAGTAACATTTTGTTCCAAACAGGAGCAAAAGTCATAAAGTTTTGGACAATAATATACAGACGCATTATTCAGGCTGGCATAACAAGAATAAAATTGGCAAAACAATTAGATTTGTGGAAATGGTTATTGCATTACCATCACAAAGTATAGATTTTGTCGATTTTCTTTAAATGCTTGTAATTTTGAAACTACATCACTTCATTCTTTTTAAATATTTTTCTGATAACTATCACGACTTGTAATATGACCCGCTTCTAACTTGACCTCAAGTTCTGGGACACCCTGTATATTCGATCGTGCTCAAATTTGAAGGTGCAATTTCAGCGATATCGGGCGGATAATGTCTGAGATACAGAATATTTTTCAAGGATTTTTTTTTTTATTTTCTAGTAATAGGATCCTCGCGAAATTTCGCATAAGTCTTTGTGTCGGTATTAAAAAACCAATTAACAAGTCTCAATTCGATCAGATCTATATTTCGAATTTGAAACGGAATCAAAGATTCATGTGAAACTTGCGCAGCGTTTATCGACATTGACAGTGACCTGCCGAAGAAATAATGAAGTTAATTCTATAATGAATTTTGCATTCCTCATTTCGCCATGTAAATTGATTTTTCCCCACTTCTGTAGTATACGGTTAGAAAACAAGACGATTCATCATTGACGGTAGATCTTGTTTGTCTTAAAGTCCGTGAAAATACCCGAAGGAGTTTTTATTTACGGCCCGATAGTTGGGCGTATATATTCCTGCAGGATTCGCTGCGTGAGTTATTGGAAAGCGCCGGGACTAACTCAAAAAAGAAGACATATAGATTGCTACCATTTCACCTTATGTAGGGAATCATTCAACTTTGAATACCAACACGAAAATTTTCACTTTGTTTCCTTTCGCGCTTTTTAGGAACGATGTTATAGCATGCACATAAAAACCATTATTCAGTGCGCCCAATGGCGTGCGCTGCTCCTTGGAGAACTCTTCGTGCTATGTGCAAACTTTCATGCGATTTATAATGAGAATGTTCCAGGTGTTCTTGTGTAACTATGAGATTCCACATATCTTAATATTCAAGGAATATAAATTACTATATTATGCTTGTTCAGTCAGTTTGCTACAACTACAAAAAAAGGAATGCAATTGCGCTCTATTTTCGGAATTGAATTTGCATAATTCAACTATCATTCCTTGGAAATTCATTATTACTGTTCTTCGCATTCTTTTTTGTATTCTCCATTAATCACAATACTCTCACGTTATACAGGGTGATTCACGAAGACCGTTCGTTAGAATATTTCAAAGGAAGACTCGAGATAAACACTCAAATAAGGCTTCATTTCAATTTTGATAACTTGTAGATTTTTGAATGAAAATTCCTAATTTTCTAGCTTCCATCAGAACACATACTAGTGCTTCTCCTTCGTTAATTAAAAATTCAATTGAAGATACAGGGTGTTTCTATTTCAATGTGAAAGTCAGCCATGACAAAAACCTTAGAAATATTTTTTTCAAATGAGAACCCTTTTTTATTGGTCAGCTGGAATATTTTATTTTTTATAATACATTAGTATGAAATACTTATTTCTCGAGATATTCGTTAAATGAAGCAGGGGTATGTATTATAAAAAATACACTATTTTAACGTAGATATCAGCTGACCAATAAAAAAAATGGGTTCTCATGGAAAAAATGAGATTTGTCATTACTAACTTAGACATTGAAGTATAAACACCCTGTATGTCCACTTGAATTTTTAATTAACGATGGAAAAGCACTGGTATGTCTTCTGATAGAAGCTAGAATATTAGGAATTTTCATGCAAAAATCTACAAGTTATTAACATTGGAATGAAGCCCTATTTGGGAAGATTTAAAGGGTTTTTTTCAGATTTCACACGAATTTTCTTAGAATAATATGTAAATGACACATTAAAACAATGTAGAATTCAATGGCTAATCTGATTATCAATGAAAACACTGGGTATTACATTCAAAAAACGAAAGTTGGTATCATTTCCGGTAAAACCGGAAGTTGAACGAGTCTGAATTTTTTTTCAAGAATTCATCTCTCCTAACAAAGCTCAACTATAAAATTTCAAGTGTTTATCTCGAGTCTTCCTTTGAAATATTCTAACGAACGGTCTTGGTGAATCACCCTGTGTATTTGAAAGACTCTAAAAAGTAAAACACATGTATAATAGCTCCAACAACGTCTTAAATAACCACGTTTATCGTTAGATAATGCCCTACACTAAAAAACCCAAAAATTTTTAATGATTTCCCTTATCATATCCAATAATTTCTGTTTAACGAGAAATTCACCAAAAAATGTCTACTTACCAAAAGGAAATTCGTCGACAGTTCACATATCCTTCCTGAACAGGTCTCCAATAATGCTCAATTCACCTGCAGAAAAGAAAATTGTGAAAACATTCAATTCTGTCCAGAATTTTTCGAGAAAAATAATGAATTCATGAATAAAAGAAGTAAGAATATGAATTCTCCAAACTCACACGGTCCACTTCACTTTTGATCAAAACAAGCAGTACTAATTGCATTGCCTTGCAGTTTTCAATTGACATATCTGATCGAAACAAATTAAAACCGAATAAATCTGGTGATATAATAGCATACAAAAACGACGAAATAAATATTCTCAATTTCAGTACATCAACTTCAAAACAGATTATTAGCGATACATGGACAAACTCTGATTTGACTGTTTTTCATATAACCATCAGTTCTGCATTTTATTCGATAAATAGAGGTTCAATAGGTCAAGAAGGTTCAATATTTCCATTCCTCACTGTCGGAAAAATCGGAGAGAAGGAAAGTCCCAAGGAGCAAAAACAAAAAGTCCATATTACTGAATTACTCAGCAGTCCTAATGAAAATCAACTTGAATGCATCAGGTTCCAGTCAGTGATGGCAGTAACATCCCTTCTCCATTTATTCGAATTCACTTTATTTTGGACTCTTTGGCATCATAGGGTAACAGAGAACAATGCCTGCGAGATATCATGAGAAATTCCAGGATAATACCACAGCATTAACAGAACAAAACCATGAATAAGATAATACGATGAAATGGCTCGTGGGTCATAGAGAAATTCATTAGAGATCCATCATATGGATGCATAAAATAAATTCAAATTTCAATTCAAATTATCTCCAAAAGTGGTTTCTCAAAGTTGGGAATTATATCAATGGATTCTTATGATAGAACTGCATCACAAAATAAAATAAATTAAATAAGAATCCATCGATATCATTCCCAACTCTGAAAAACCAATACTTTCATAGTTATGATTTGTCAAAGTTTGAACAAGAGTGCCAAAGCTCCTGTCCACAGGACTCTCCCACTTTTTCAATTCGGCTCCTGTGCGTCAGTTTTCAAGAATTTTCGTAATTAAATTCAAAACGTAGGTCTATGATTCATCACTTGTTGGTTTCACATGCATCAGCAAATTATAATTAGGATGTTCTACGAAATGATATAGAATTATTGAGAATAATGATTGAAATTTTGATAAATCATATCTCCGAAAGTATTAGTTTGTTCGAGTTCCGAAGGATATCAATGGATTCTTATGATAAAACTGCATTAATTTAAAATTTGTAATGTAAAACAATGTTGTTTTCCTGTTACTCCGAAATCACCTGGTCGATTTTGCCCAATAACGAACTTAACCGACATATTTATCACCCAAACCTACTCTGAAAATTTCAACTGTCTAGCTCATTCCGTTCGAGAGTTATCGTGTTAACGGCTGGACGGACTGACGGACGACTCGACAGAATCGATTTGGACCATGGATTCTTTCAGCCAAAAATTCGAAAATTACAGACATTTGGGCAAATTGATGAGCACTCTGTCCTGAGGAACAAGAGCGCTAGAAATAAATATATATTATATTTATTAAATGCTGATCAATTGAGATATTTCCCAACAAACGGGAACATAAAATGCACTAGCCTCCATGCATGCATGAGCAATAAGCAGTGTTTGAATGCATGCTAGCAAATTTCACTTGCCAAGTTGTTTTATGGGATGATGGCAATGTGATGTTTTGCGAGGACATAATGTTGAGTTAGCACAGCCCTTTAGCTTGCATTCAGGGAACTATAGCCATCAATGCTTAGATACGAAACCATTATGCGACCAATCATTTAATTCAAACCTAATGTAATATGCAATGACTTCATCTTAATGGTCGATAATGTGAGGTAATTGGCTCCCCAGGAGGCTTAGCAGGTCCGAAAGGAATACATGATAGGTTTCCACAGCAGATCAGAGTTTTTCCATGATAAAGAGACACAGAAGATCCGCAAAACACTTATTTTTCGGAATTGTGTTAACAGGAATTCGGAGTTTTGTGGTAGTTAGCTGATGCCGACGTTTCGCAAATATATATTTGCTTCTTCAGTGCTGAACAAAACATAGAGAGTACAACATTTGATCAAGCTCAAAAACTGAAACACACCTGAAAAAGACCATACACAAATATACGATATATCACAACCATTCCTACTTCTTATATCATGATCTGCGTTAGTAATATGATGCACTCACCAAAGCCACCTTATGTTTTCCACAGGGTGTAAAATATACAGTGCGCGTCAAAATTATGGAACAAATTTTTTTCTCATAAGAAAAATATTCTGAAACAGGTCAATTTTTGTTCCACTTTACCAAATTTTTATGCATTTTTGAAGGATTTTTGTTGCACCCTGTGCCATCCCCATCAACCCTCTTAAATTTTTGAGTAGGGAACGTGGATCCTGTGGTACTTTTTTGGCAAGGTTTTTGTATCTTCTTTGCAGGCGTGCAGAAATTTTCAAGAAACATTTTTCTTTTTTGAAAAATAGAGACGTTGGTACCTGATGAAATTTGTCACCGAATGAAAGTCGACCATCACAGAGTTGTTCATGCACAACTTTCAACCCCTGTCAACCCCCTCACGCTCCCCCCATTTTTCTCCATTAAAGGGTTCGTAGGGGTTGAAAGTTGTGCATGAACAAAACTGTAATGGTTGACTTTCATTCGGTGACAAATGTCATCAGGTACCATCGTCTCAAAGCAAATGAGCCATGACAAAGTGCACATACTTAAAACCTCTTTGAACTAACTATTTTTCAAAAAAGAAAAATTGTTTCTTGAAAATTTCTGCACGCCTGTGACGAAGATACAAAGACCTTGCCAAAAAAGTACCCCATGACCCACTTTCCCTATCCAAAAAATTCAGAGGGTTAATGGGGATGGTACAGGGTGCAACAAAAATCCTTCAAAAATACATAAAAATTTGGTGAAAGTGAAACAAAAATTGACCTTTTTCAGGATTTTGTTGCCAAATATTTTTCTTCTGAGAAAATTAATTTGTTCCATAATTTTGACGCGCACTGTATACAAAAGAAAAATCAGTCGGCCAAACATTGAATATTTTGGAAAATGCTGTCTCTTTGTTTCATGCAATTATTTATCACTCTAGAATGCGCAAGAATAACTGTGAGATATACCAAACATTCGGCATCCCCAAGCAATGTCCTCCACATGTTAAAATTTTAGGTTTTGAAAACAATTGCAAAAACGCAATGTTAGCGAGATTATGCAGATAGAATTGAATGCTACAGTAATTATAGAATAAACATTCAAAACCTAAGTTTAGTTTACGAGAGCATTTTACATTCTTTCGAGAATAAGAACAATATTGAAACGTGATTCTGTCTTTCTTCACCACGATTACATAGAGTGATGAATAATTGTATGAAACAAAGAGACAGAATTTTCCGGATTATTCAATTTTTGGCTGGCTGGAAAACATAAGTTGGATTTAGTGAGTGCAATGTAGATCATGATATTAGAAGTATGTAGTTGAATGCTTGTCATATAATTATTGTATATTTGTGTATGGTATTTTCTATGTGTGTTTCAATTTCAGAGCTTTATCAAATCTCTGAGTTTTTTAAACCCTGAAGAATCCAAAATATATTTGTGAAACGTTAGCATTAGCTAAAGTTTGTTATGTCTACCACGAAACTCCTAATTCCTGTTACCACATTTGATTATGATATCTCAAGGAGGTGAACAATCAACTTACTTATTTTTCTATTCAAGTGTATGAAGCAGTGGCGGCTGTGGATCATTTTGTTCAGGGGGGCGCTGATTTGAATCACGTACACCTCCTTTTGACCAGTTTTCGTCTCCACCAAGCAGTAAGCAAACGAAACGAAAAAAAGAATTTTTTCTCAGCATCCGCACAACCATAAAATCTGTTCGTAAACATGTGCGTAATAAGCCCGAATCATCATTGAAAATCGCGTGGCCCTGGGACTACATGAGTGGGGACGTTGCCTGGCGATCGGCGATTTCGCTCGGCGTTCGAGATCCAGCCCGACCCGACATAAGGCGGACTTCGTCTATGCGAACCGATGCCTACCTTGTTTATGCAGACGCTTAACGCAAATCTAATTATTGTGGAATATAGATGGTCGCTAGGTAAAAATATTGATCAGTTAGAAGAGGAAAGCACGAGTATGAAATACACAAATGATTTTTTTATGTATCTACGTCATTTTTCTAGGGAAGGCGGCATTCCGCAGCCCTTCCTCACCAGCCGCCTGTGGCATGAAGTATATCTCATTAAATGTAACATATTTTCACTTCGTGTAACTTAATAAACGAATTGCATTTGCCTAAATGCATAAATGAAAGATCTGTCTTACAAAAGTATTATAAAATATATACACCCCCCTTTTTCGCGCGCTTGGCTTGATGAAAATTGGGCTGGTACCAAAACCAGATTTCTTTAACATCTTTGCTGTTATAAGAATGAAATTTTACCCAACAATTTTTTACATGAGGTGACCAAATCGAATCAAACAATGAATAAATATTAGGTTTTTCTGTAAGCTCTTGTATCAAACGTCGAATTATATGGTACCCCGTTACTCCAACCTCTTCGATGTTGGTGGAGCCTTCATCTAGTGATAGAGAAAATGGCCCATGAAGCCGTTCTCATAATATCTAGGAAAGGAACAGGTAATGAGAGTATTAAAAACCAGTAAGCCTGGTCCTCTCTTACCAGGTACATTTCATCAGCCAATCTTCGTAGTGACGACATTATCAAGAAATTAAGCATCGAAAAGAACTTCACTACGATGCTCGGTAGGAAAAAAGACTGGGACAGTGAATCCACCACCCAAATTTCAAAAGAAATGACATTAAATGGTACATAGATGGTTCAAAAACCACAACAGTTGCTGGCGCTGGAGTATATGGTCTAGGCACCAAATGCTCACTATTGCTAGGCTCCTATCCGAGCATCTTTCAGGCAGAAGTACTTGCAATAGAAAGATGCGTGGATATGAACCTAGAAAGAAACTATCAGAGATGTGATATAGCAATCCATTCTGATAGTCAAGCTCTGAGCTCCCATGTTTTTGAGTCCAAGATAATATGCGAGTGCCGAAGAAAACTCAATGAAGTAGGCAAGAACAAAAGGGTCTGCTTGGTCTGGGTTCCTGGTCACGCGGGCATCACAAGAAATGAGGAGGCCAACACACTTGCCAAGAAAGAAGCACAAACCACCTTTATTGGCCCGAACCCTACTGTGGGGTTGGTAGATACACCTACAAAAGTGAAATTCGGATGGAAGAAGGAACTGTAAGAGGTATTTTCTGGAGATCTCTCCCCAGAATGTATCACTCCAAGAAATTCCTCCGGAACTCTGATGCTGTCAGATCCAAGAAATACCTGGACCTCAGTAAGAACACGCTGCACCTCCTCACTGGTTTCCTCAGAGGGCACTACGGCCTTAGGAAGCATATGATGAGATTAGGGCTAGCAGAAACTGACGATTGCAGATTCTGTTGGGAGGAGGATGAAACTCCTGATCACCTGATAACGAAATGCTTCACCATCTCAAACCAACGCGAGGAATGCTTTGAGCAAGAAATCTGCAGGAACGAAGACGTAGCCTCCTTGAATCCATCCCACATACCGGAGTTCATCAGAACTCTGGAACTGGAAGGCGACCTGTAGATGGTGATGACATCACAGCGCTGACGGGGGGCACAATAGACCTTTAGGTCGCAGTGCAATGTTACCCCCTACAACAATATACAATATAGACACCAACATCTGCTAACCCATATAAAGCTCTCAACCAAAAGAATATATGTATATAACAAAACAACATTTGACAAACTTTTCAAGATGTTCGATCCAAAATTCATCCATTGTGTTCTAAATCTATAACCTCTGAACATTATACACCCCGCATGTCTCATTGAGAAATATAACATAAAAACGTGCATACACGTTCTGAATTTATTTCAAGCTGTACGAGCGACTCAAAACGAAATACCTTCATTTCCACAAAAAAATCCAACAAGCAATGCCCGGTAGTGCGATGTGAGTAGAAAAGCAACCCATTTTCATAATATTCATGGGTATAAACTCAGCTCCCCATTACAGTCAAGATGATATCAAGATGTGTCGTCGACATACTTTGCATATATATTTTATATGGCACACCCGTGTCACTTAGATGTTGGCATGACATATTTTCATATATCTTATCGCGGTTGTGGAAAGCCACGTATCTGTGTCTTTTAGGAAAGAATGAGAGAAAAGCGGATATCTACCGCAAATGAAATTAGGTTGAAATCTGTAGTCGTTGGAAGCTGAATCCTTGGATGGAGTCACGTGGATTTATTCGATAACAAATTCTGATGTATGGGAACCCCCTTCGAATATTCATAGTTTATATTCTGAAGTAAGTAGAATTGAAATGACAAAGTGTTAAACAATCGATTCTATTTCAATTTACTATGCTTTCAGAATAGGGCTTCACACGAGAGCGAGATTCTTCTCTTCTCGTCTCCTTCTCGTCTCGGAAAAACGAGACGAGACGAGACGTTTTAAAAAATATTATAGGCGATACTGAGACCCCATACAGCGCAGCCCAAGAGTTCCTTTTTGGTCTCGTAATTTTTTTTTATGAAGCTTTTATTCGAAATCAATAATTTTAAAATATCAACTCTTGTGACTATCTGTGAAATATTTTATTTTAAATTGAAATAATATTTTCACATTTTAATTTCAACTTTTTGGGCGCATGTTCTAGGGGAACATCGTCCTATCATTTCGTCCAAATGTCTGTAATTTTCGAATTTCGAGCTGAAAATTGGCTAATAGACTAATTCGGACTCCCTGATCACGAATCCGGTGTCAGATTTTTGGGTGCCGTCCGGCCGGCCGGCCGGCCGGCCTTCCGGCCGTAGGCACGATAACAGGAGCACCGAAGGTCCTATCGACTTCAAACTTTCAGGGTAGGTTTCTGATCAAAATGCGACGGTTAAGTTCGTTAACGGGCAAAATCGGCCGGACGGTTTAGAAGTTATAGACATTTCAAATTTTGAGGTTATTTCCCTGATATTTCAGGAACTAAAGAAGATGTTGAATCGAAACTTGGTAGTCAGTTCGAGGATATAAACGCGCAACTTTTGGCAAAATTCTGTAATGATCGGAATGTTGGTAACTTTTAAAAAAATATTTCTTTTAATTTTTTCGAAAAAAAATTTTTTTTTCCGTGAACTATTCATCAGATTGCAACAAAAACTTGTACTAACGTCAATTGTAGTATTTTGCAACATTGTGCAAAATTTTGGCTCTATACGATTTCAATTTCTGGAGATATAAGACAAAATGTGTCAAATTTCCTGGGTCTCTCTCAGTATTTTCATCGATTATTCTATGAACTCTTTGAATTCCACCGAAAACAAATTCAAAGACATAAACATAAAGAATCAAGTCATAGTTTAGACGTCGAAAGAAGGACGATGTTGATCGACTTGAAAAGGTACCTATTTCAAGAAATGCAATAATGAAATGCTTAATTTATGGATATAATATTATCTAAGTATTGTTGGGATCGGGCAGTTGGAAAATGAAAAACAATTATTATGATCACATTCTACAGGAATTGATACTAAATAGAAGCTAGATGAAGATTATTGTAATGGAAAATTTGTGTTCCAGAATGAACATGCGCCCGATAGCTCCTGTCCACAGGGCTTGAACCCATTTTTAATTATTCTTATAACTTCTTATAGTAATGTATCTCTTATCATAAAGATCTATCCATGCCGATTTTTATATTTTAGGTTTGAATCTGTTTTTTTCAAGATCGATTTTTTACTCTCGGTTGAGTTGTTATGTTTTTATGTATCCTACTAAGTAATAAACGTGCATACTATTGAGAGGGTTTCTTTGGCTCGAAAATTTCTACCTGGAAGATCGTCTTATTTACTACAGATACATACAGTAAACTTTTCTTATATACGACTCGACCTTTTTCAACACCCACAGAAAACAATTGAATATGAAGAGTTTCCACTATAATTACCAAAATATTTTGTCTATATTATACATCGATCGTTCTAGAAATACACGATTTTTTAAATACCTTGAGATAATTGAGATTATTTTTCAAGAAAAAATATAATTCACAACCATAAAACTGATCCCATTATGAATTCAGCACTTCATTGTGCTTCTTGTAGATGTGAACAATTACCTGAATATACCAAACATCTGTGGAGGTAGATAAAATAAAACAGGTAAAGAAATGAAAAAAAAAAAGCACTGACGTGTAGTCAGTACTCTTTGGCGCGCGTGTTCACGGTGGCTAATTTGAATTGAATGTTGAGTACTTCAAGCTCAGTAGATAGAGCGAGCCGAAGATCTACCCAAAGGCTAGTGGACACCATTCACTGTCGGTTCAAAAATTAACAGTGCTGTATCTAAGCTGCCATCAGGATAGATTAACAAAGTTGGAAAAGAACACAAGTGACTCTCCTTAGTCGCACAAGCTCCTAGAAGATTTGGGAGGATCAGTATAATCCTAATCATGTTAATCGCACGCGCGCCAAAGCAGATTGACTTTTTACACTTTTTCTTTCATTGTTAAGTCAATCTGCTTTTGCGCACGTGCGATTAACATGATTAGGATTATACTGATCCTCCCAAATCTTCTAGGAGCTTGTGCGACTAAGGAGAGTCACTTGTGTTCTTTTCCAACTTTGTTAATCTATCCTGATGGCAGCTGAGATACAGCACTCTTAATTTTTGAACCGACAGTGAATGGTGTCCACTAGCCTTTGGGTAGATCTTCGGCTCGCTCTATCTACTGAGCTTGAAGTACTCAACATTCAATTCAAATTAGCCACCGTGAACACGCGCGCCAAAGAGTACTGACTACACGTCAGTGCTTTTTTTTTTTTTTTCAAGTTCCTTTAACAAATATAGCTATCAATACAGTTTGGCTGTTAGCTTTACCGTAGATCGAAAAAAAATGCGGTTGTGGGACCTCCGTTTGGAACGCAATTGCCTCTTCTCCAAATCCGAACGTATTTTAATATAGATCTACCGAATATAGTTATTTATAAATTCGCCTCAGGGTCACCATACAGACATTTCAACTCGGAAACAACGCTATTTCCCCCAAACTGACTTGTGTCCGTGCACTGAATTGACATGAATATTCTTTTAAAACCTCACAATATCGGCTCATTGCTTCCAACATAACCCAAACAACCCAAAACCATTCACTTCTCATCTGCGCAAGCGCAATATACTCGTGCCTGCAAGTCCTCCCAAAATTACACACCTCACAAAAAACTCCGATTCTCCAACACTAGTGGTTCAGGAGATATCGCCTCTTGAATCCACGCATGCGCAGACCCTCACCAGGGGATTCTGTAGAGGAATAGCATCCGCCACCCCAAAATCCCAATCCTCTCTGACGAAAGCACCAGCAGTTAAATCACTGATGGTCTGCTCATGCGCATAACGAAAAATGCCCGTAAGGGGTAACATCAATTTCGAAATTAGCCCCAGGGCCACGATACGGACACTTTAACTCGGAAACAACGCTACATCCCCCAATCTGACTTGTCCTTGCACTGAATTGCCATGAATATTCTTTTAAAACCTCACAATATCGGGTCAGCACTCCCAACATAACCCATACAACCCAAAAACAGTCACTTCTCTTCTGCGCATGCGCAATCTACTTGCGGCTGAAAGTCCTCCCAAAATCACACACCATACAGAAAACTCCGATTCTCCAACACTAGTGGTTCAGGAGATATCGCCTCTTGAATCCACGCATGCGCAGACCCTCACCAGGGGATTCTGTAGAGGAATAGCATCCGCCACCCCAAAATCCCAATCCTCTCTGACGAAAACTTCAGCAGTTAAATCACTGATGGTCTGCTCATGCGCATAACGAAAAATGCCCGTAAGTAGTAACATCAATTTCAAAATTGGCCCCAGGGCCACGGTATGCACACTTCAACTCGGAAACAACGGTATTTCCCCCAAACTGACTACTGTCCGAGCACTGAATTGCTATGAATATTCTTTTAAAACCTCACAATATCGACTCAGCACTCCCAACATAACCCATCCAACCCAAAAACAGACACTTCTCTTCTGCGCATGCGCAATCTACTCGCGGCTAAAAGTCCTTTCAAAATAACACACCTTACAAAAAACTCCGATTCTCCAACACTAGTGGTTCGGAAGATATCACATCTTTAATCTACGCATGCGCAGACCCTCATCAGGGATCTGGATTCTATGGAGGAATAGCATCCGCCACCCCAAAACCCCAATCCTCTCTGACGAAAACTGCAGCAGTTAAATGACTTCTCATCTGCGCATGCGCACAACGAAAAATGTCAGGAAAGGGCAGCATGAACGTCAAAAAAATTGGTTTCGGCATTTTAAGCAAAGTATTTCGCAAAATAGTAGTAATTTTTTTATTTTTTTCATGTCACGTGATCTTCACAAAATTTTGCAAAAGTGTTTGCATTGGTCTTTTGCATCTAACTACTGAGTTTCAATTTAATCAGATCAGTATTTTTCGAGTTATCCTGAAAACAAAATTTTAAAATTTTTGAAATTTTTTTTTGCTACTTTAGGGCCGTCCGATCAAAACAGAACTTCGCTGGCATATAAAGGTCATGATTCTACAATTTGCTGCCAAATTTCAGAAAGATCGAGTGATTGGTTCTGGAAATATTCATTAAAAACGTTTTGACTAAAAACGGCCTTAACTCCGAAACCGCTCGGTGGATTTCGCCCGTTAACGAACTTGTCCGAGATATTTACGCTACAAAGCTACCCTGCAAATTTCAACGCTCTAAGTCGTTCCGTTCGAGAGTTATCGTGCTAACGGCCGGCCGGCCGGACCGGACGGACAGAATTGAATTTGACCTCGAATTCTTCATCAGGAAGTCGAACCTAATCGTTTGAGACCATTTTCGAAAAAAAATTCGAAAAATACAGACATTGTGACGAAATGATAGCACGCTGTTCCTTGCGGAACACGCGCGCAAAAATGAAGCTATTCAATGTTTCGAAAAGTGTTATGAGGAATACGCCAAGATCACCCTCAATGATCTGGGAAGGTATTCATAGAAAGCGATACCAATTTGTCCAATTCTATTAAAAAATGTATCGACATCCATAGCCTCTTTAAAAAATCAACACCTTCGAAACATTGGAAAGCTGAGTTTGAAGAACATTTGCTGTTAGAAAGAGCAAATAGGAATCAAAATTGTATTTTAGAGGGATGGAAAGTGCATGAAAAAGTTCCTACACTTTCCAAAATTGCTGATGATTTATTGATGGCAGCAGTTAGGATGATGGCAGAAACACGTACATCATTGAAAGATGTTGTTATGCAAGCATGATTATGTTTGAATTCTTCGTCATCGAGTGATTTATAAGACAAAATTTACAGTGTTTAAAATTCTAAAAATTATGTTTATGTACAAATATTTTTGTATAAGAACGTAATCAATACAGCTTTACAAAATTATTGATTATTATCTACCATTCCGTTTATATATTATAATATTTATTATCGTTATTCAGAATTAGTCTTAAACGTCTTGTTTAAGAAAAATTTCGTAAGCACCCGTATGTTTTGAACACATTTTTCATTTTCCACCTGAAGAACCGAGAAGAGCATTTTTGAAATACAAAGTTCACATACTACGCTATTGAGAAATATAAATTTCACACCTCATTTTTCACCGTAGATTCAATTTTGCACAATATATTGTTTGGGAGCGATATCTTCCGGAAACCGAGTTCCAATATTAACTCCGAATTCCATTTAGGTGTAATAATTCATGTACCATCGACGATTGGGATAATTTCACAGAAATACCGGTTTATCTTATGCTCCCAAGCTTACATGAATTATTCAGAAGTAATATAGTTCCAGGCTATTAGTTGCAGTTATCATAGCGATGACATCGGGTCAGGAAAAGAAGAACAAACACAGTCTAGATGATGTTGAATCATAGAATTTCTCTTCAGCGTTTCGGCCATTTTGCGATAGATGAATCATTGCTCCTAGAAATGGAATTTCCATACTGTAAACCCGAGAGTGCAATAAACGCGATGTAACTAGTAGCTGAGTATCACAAATCTTACACCACTTCTTTTAGTGATATAGAAAATGGCTGATGAATCCATTCTCAGAATATCGAGGAAAGGAACAGATGATGAGAGTATTAAAAACCAGTAAGCCTGGTCCTCTCTTACCAGGTACATTTCATCCGCCAATCTTCCTAGTGACGAAATGATCAAGAAAGTAAGCATCGACAAGAACTTCACTACGATGCTCGGTAGGAAAAAAGACTGGAACAGGGAATCCACCACCCAAGTTCTTATGAAAAATGCCATTAAATGGTACACAGACGGTTCAAAAACCACTACAGGAGCTGGTGCTGGAGCATATGGGCCAGGCACCAAATGCTCACTATCGCTAGGCTCCTATCCGAGCATATTTCAGGCAGAAGCACTTACAATAGGAAGATGCGTTTAAATTAACATAAAAAGAAACTATCAGAGATGTGATATAGCAATCCACTCTGACAGTCAAACTGCTATTAGAGCTCTAAGCTCCCATGTTATCGACTCCGAGCTATTGTGGGAGTGCTGAAGAAAACTCAATGAAGTAGGCGAGAACAATAGGGTCTCCTTGTTCCGAGTTCCTGGTCATGCAGGAATCACAGGAAATGAGGAGGCCAACACACATGCCCAGAAAGCAGCAAAAACCCCCTTTATTGGCACAGAACCCTACTGTGGGGTTGGTAGATACTCCTACAAAAGTGAATTTCGGATGAAAGAAGAAACTGAAAAAGGTATTTTCTGGAGATCTCTCCCCGGAATGTATCACTCCAAGAAATTCCTCCGGAACTTTGATACTGTCAGATCCAAGAAATACTTGGACCTCAGTAAGAACACGCTGCATATTCTCACTGTTTTCCTCACAGGGCACTGCGGCCTTAGGAAGCATATGACGAGATTAGGGTTAGCAGAAACTGACTAGTGCAGATTCTATTTGGAGTAGGATGCAACTCCTGATCACCTGATAACGGAATGCCTCGCCATCTCAAACCAACGCAAGGAATGGTTTGGGCAAGAAATCTGCTGGAGTGAATACGTAGCCTCCTTGAAGCCATCGCAGATACTGGAGTTCATCAGAACTCTGGAACTGGAAGGCGAGCTGTAGATGGTGATGACATAGACAGCTCTGCTGGGGGGGGGGGCACAATAAGGTTGCAGTGCAACGTTACCTCCTACAACAATATACAATATATGGAACCTGAAACTGCCTAAGAGGATTCTTGAAGGGATAGAGTGCATTATCATCCATACTAATCATCTGGTAGTGAAGTTATTGAACATCTAATCTGACCATACATAATCAGGTTCACCCAGTAGGTATTTATCTAATATGTAGATATATAGTAGTGCGGTTGGCTCAGTGGGAGAGTATTTGACTTGGGATTGGAAGCCCCAAGTTCAATTCCGAGGCTAGAAAAGAAATTTTCTAGTCAAGGTAATCACCACCATTCACTGCTAGGGTTGCAGAATGGGCTCCTATTCAAATACGAATGCGAAATTCGAAAACGAGCGATGAAGGAGCGAGTTTTCGAACGCATGAGTGTTGGAATTGCCTTCTGCAACGACTATTAGATGATATTTTCTCTATTTCAGGCAAGTTTTATAATATACTGTTGAAATTTAATAAAAAAATTCGGATTATACATCCAAGTGACTTTTGTATTGTATCTTGGCAGTTGGTGTGACTGTAAGGAAAGTTGACTGATTACAGAATTTGAATTTGAATCGTAGGTAGGGCATGGAGGTCACATTTAAAACAGTTTCCTTATAGCATGAATGATTCAAAATTAGCAAGAAGTAAATCTCTAGTACCTTTTTTTTAAATGAAACCGATGACATTACGCTGATGAGAACGAAAATTTTGGGTGAATTTTTCAGAATCGGATTAATAAAAGACCCGGCGGGATACAATTTCTAAAACCTATGCAGCTATTTGTTGAACACAGATGAACATTAAGATTTTCAGTCGGATAAGCCTGCCTCCGAAATTTATACGCCACGAATTTTGCAACCCTTACAAGATTGAATTCTCCATTGCAGGTTATCAGCTATGACTCCACCCGGGGCGGGGTGAGCGTAATCACCGAAAAAGGAGATGTCACGACTAGTTTCCTCTTGATTCAACATGCAGACATTTCGGACTCCGGAAAGTATTCATGTAGTCCATCCAACGCAGATGTCGCCAGCGTTAGAGTTCACGTACTAAATGGTGAGTTTCATTAATATTAATTTTGCAGGAAACCGCATATCTCTCTCAATTACGAATATCATTTGGGGCCCAGTATAATGCCTGGTTGGAATCGGTGATTATTTCAGCACACGGGCGTTAATCTCATACCTTATTCGATGCGATCACCGCACTTGTCATTTGTATAACTGCCGTTCGAAGAAGCATCGATCAAACTTTCAAAAACGATGCTAATTTTAAACGTGGTTGATTCCGTATCATGGCACTGATCTAATTTTTTTTAATGAAGAAAAATGATGATACCGTTGTTTTAAATCACCAAGTCCAGAGCGTTCCTGCCAATAGGGTCCTTCATAATGGCTACGTATAATTAATATACGCAGTATATATACGCAATATACTTCTTGGCCTTCATCAGTACTCTGTAGCTTCTCAACAAATTCAACTAAACTGAACCGGGTTAAGCCCCTCAGAGCCGGCTTGGTCGATCATACCTAATCGCTCACGCCACCTATGAGACAAAACACGGTATTCAGCAGAGAATCCCGCAGAGCTCAGACAGTATCTTCTAATGGCCATGAACGCTGTTGAGCATTTTCAAAAATAATAATGAAAAATGGCGTTGCCGTTGTTATAAATCAACAAGTCCAGAGCGTTCCTGTCAATAGGGTCCTTCATATGCATATGTATATTAATTATACGAAGCCATTATGAAGGACCATATTGGCAGGAACGCTCTACTTGTTGATTTATAACGTAGCATGTCAATTTCTAATTGACGGAAATAAATTTTACAATTTAGAATGGTTCAATTAAGTGAAAAAGAGCGTATTGAAATTTTAATGATGATCGGTTATGGTGACCGTGTTAGAGGTCATGAAGAAGTGTGTCATATTTTTAATAATTTGCATCCGGAGAGAAATCCTATATCACGCTCAACAGTAACTAAAACATTACAACGTTTTAATACAACTGGGATAGTAAAAAAAATTGCTAAAACCTGGAAGACCGCGGACTGCAACGAACGAAACTGTTGAACAAAATATTGCAATCGATTTAGAAGAATAACCTCAAACTTCCACCACAAATTTGGCACTAAACCATGGTACCAGTCGACGTTCTGTAGGAAAGATATTAAAAAGTGAAAAGTATCATCCGTATAAGGTACAGTTGGTTCAAGAATTGTCCGACGATGATTTTGACCGACGGCTGGAATTTTGCGAACGGCTAATGGGCATCTGTAATGTCCATGAAAATTTTGCTTCTAACATAGTTTTTTCCGAACAGTTAATCGCCATAACTCAAGGTATTGGTCAAATGAGAATCCTCATTGGTTTCATGAAGCACATACCCAGCATCCACAGAAGTTGAATTTTTGGATGGGAATTGTCGATCCCTGAAAGGCCCTGAAAATTTGAAGTCGCTATCTCTTTCCTTTCGAAAGTTATCGTAGCAACGGACGGCTGGCCGGACAGAATCGAATTTGACAATTAGGCGAAATGATATGACGTTGTTTCCTAGAACATGAGCGCAAAAATATCAATTACTATTCATAGCATAAAATTGATTTCATAGGAGGATAAAATTGGAACATTCCAATTAGCGTATACCTATAATAACATGGGACCAGATAATTCGTATTCTCATAATAATAACAATTTCCGTTGCATTCTCTTCTGCGACTATTGTGAGCTACTATTAATTAGTCCTGGCCTGTTTTGAATCCAAAAATAATTGATAATCACCTGCAAAATTCATTCATCAGAATTTCAGCTCGCAAAATGTCACCGAAACAAAAGAAATTCGATATTGTACACCCTCTTTAGATTAGGACAATTATTTTCAACGATATCCCCATGAAAACAAGGTCTGTATCATAGATAGCGAGGAGGGGGTGATTTTCAGATTTTCTGTATTTTGAAACAGTAAATTTCGCTTCCGGAGCTTCATTAATGGAAATAATAAAAACGCGCAAACCATTCGTTCTTCGCATATTCGCTAAGGTATATTTTCACTCCTGTGTTCTTTATTATTGTAGCAATTTCAGTTCCAGGTGACATTTGATATACTTATTATTATGGAGAATGGACACGGATAATTAAGAGATGAATAGATATAACAAAATGAAAATAACTTTGAACAGACAGACGCCTCGGATAGCAATTTGCAAACTCGACTATTATCTTGCATGTATTGGATGTATCAACAAATTCTTTTCAATGTTCACTTCCTCTGTAATAGAGGGTTTTCCAATAAGAGATGTTATTTTGAATAGCCCGCTATTTCGGTAGATGTCACTTTTGAAGCTGTCGATTTTTGACATTTGACAAGTAGAAACTACGCCATTAATAAAAATGGAACGAAACACGCTTCAAGAACGCATTGAAATTATTAAAATTCACTACAAAAATGGTGAAAATTTGGCAGAGACGGTTCGTAAAACTCGAACATTTTTGAGTCGTCGTGAAGCACCACCTTGTCGGACCGCAATAAAGAAATTGGTGGAAAAATTCGAGCTGTTAGGACGAGTTAGTTATGTGAAGAATAAAACCCGTGCACGTCGCTCAAGAACAGCCGAGAATATTGCTGCTGTAGCCGAAAGTGTTGAAGAAAACCCAGGTTTGTCCATTCCTCGTCGTTCTTTGGAATTAGGCATTCCACAAACGTCATTACACCGTATTTTGCATAAAGATTTGGGTCTTAAGGCTTATAAAGTTCAGTTAACACAAGAACTCAAGCCGGCCGATCATCAACAACATCGTGTCTTTGCCGAGTGGGTCGTTGAAATGCATGATAATGATCCGGAATTCCATCGAAAAATCATCTTGAGTGATGAGGCCCATTTCCACCTCGGTGGCTTCGTCAACAAGCAAAATTGTCGCATCTGGGGCTTGGAAAACCCAAGAGTTACTGTTGAAAAGCCTCTCTATCCTCAACGTGTGACTGTTTGTTGCGGTTTATGGACCGGCGGAGTCATTGGACCTTACTTTTTCGAAAATGAGGCTGGAGCAACAGTTAGGGTGAATGGATTGCGCGTTCTAGAGATGATTTTTATGGCCGGAATTGGATGGTATTGATCTGGACAACGTTTAATTCCAACAAGATGGCGCTACGTGCCACACAAGCAACGAAACCATTGATCTTTTGTGGGAAAAGTTTCCAGCCTTGTTATCTCTCGAAGAGGTGATCACAATTGGCCACCGAGATCTTGTGATTTAACACCTTGCGACTTCTTCCTTTGGGGCCACGTGAAAGAGAAGGTCTACGCCAATAGCCCAGCGACGATTCAAGACCTCAAAGATGGAATTCGTGAGACTATCGAGGCCATAGGGCAGCCACTTTGCGATTTGGTTATGGAAAATTTCATTAAAAGGATATGGTCCTGTAAGCGTGGTCGTGGTGATCATTTGCCTGATGTTATTTTCCACTATTAACGGCATAGCTTCTTCTTTATAATGAAATAAACATCCGATCATTTATATTGAAAAATGGCATTTTTCTTTGAATATCAATACAACACCTCTTATTGGAAAACCCTTTACTAAACCTATTGGCAGGGATCTTAGGTATGATACTGAATTACAGGTTCCAATTCCAGTCACATGGAACGCAGGATTCTTAAGGAAATTACATCTAGGTGATGCACGTGGAATTGAACACAATTCTATATAAGAATCTAGGTTATTGAGTCATAAAAACATATTCATACAAAACAAATTACTATTTCCACGCGTCTAGGAAAGGTGTGCGAATATATTTAGTTTGAAGGTAGTTTCGTTATTTATGAATGAAGAACGTACTGAGCGAATATAAAATACATACTCCTGAAAGGTTACTTCAGAAAGGAGCATATTAAAGATTTTTTCTGTGAATGGCAAGCCTCCCCTGAGGCTATACGCTCTTGTTTCATTCTGTATGCATATCATACAAGTAAATATGTCAGTCTCTCCGATTTATTCTTCATCCAGAATATTCCATCTTTCATACAGAAAATAGAGAGATCGAAACCTGACTTTTCGGGACATTGAGAATCGAGAAGATATTTAGCCGTTCACGTTTTATTCAGATTGAATACCTTGTTCAAATATTCTAAAGCGCTATTATCTGGTCGAAATGTCTGTTATTTTCGAATAATCTTTAAAGGATACTGTGGGAGGTATACTCATTATTAAAAGGTTTCTTTCTGGGTTTTCTCTCCCAAATTCTGAAAAATATCTATGAAATAAAAAATTAATTTTTTTGCGATTTGCTTCTGCGTATGAAACACAAGATATTTGTCAGAAGTAATCAATCGAACAATTTTGCCTTAGATAGTTGTTTCTTCGTTGATGTTGTTTCGTTGTTGTTTGTTAGGCAACATTGTTCAATTGATTGCTTCTGACAAATATCTTGTGTTTCTTACGCAGAAGCAAATCATAAAATAATTAATTTTTTTTATTTTATAGATATTTTTCAGAGTTTAGGAGAGAAAACCCCAAAAGAAACCATTCAATGTTAACTTTCGATCTAACACGATTCCATTTTACTCAATGATGAAGAATCCGCAGTCTACTTAAATTAGGTCTGTACGGCCGTAAACACGATAACCTTCGAAAACATAACTTGAAATTTGACGGGAGGGTTTGGGTCTGTATTAGTCAATTCGTGAGTGGTTGAAATCCGCCCTGTGGTTTAGCAGATATACAGATATATACAGGGTGTCCCAGAACTCGACGTCAAGCCGTAAGCGGGTGATAGTTCAAATCGTGATAGTTATCAGAAAAATATTTTAAAAAAATTAGGTGATGACCCCACATATCCACCATTTTCGTATGTTCAACGTTCTGCCAAACACCCTGTATTAAGTTTTGCCTCTTGTTAGGAAGAGATTCACCTTCGAAAACGGTCTATATATCAGAAAAGCCAGCCGAGCAGCCTGGATCCGAGTCACATGCGTCAAATTCCGCAGGACCGAAATAGAAGGGGATGAAGTAAATTGGGTAGATGGATCAAATTTTTTTCCGGCTGACGCCGCATTCCAAGTGATTTTGCTTTATCTCATTCGACGAGGATGTCCTTTGTGAGCAATTGTTTAATTATATCAGTATGCCGAGCCACATTAGCTGCGTACAGAGGGGGCAGATAAAATGAAACCCTACTCTGAACGGATGTTTCGGGGTAACACAGGGCGCCATTGTAGTTAAGACAAAGGACATACAAAATGGGGAAGAGACTAACATAATCGAATAGTTTATGCATGATAGCAAACTGCGCAGTCGGCGCTGAAATATGAGGATTGCTCAATGAGCAGCAAAAATGACGAAGGTGGATCCGTTGGAAGCTGCAGTCCTGTCAAAATATCAAAAGGGCTGTTGTCGGTGTAAAACAGATATAGGCTGTTTGTCGCCGATTTGCATTTCGAACACATTCATTAACTATGCAGTTGAAGGTAGTGTTAACTTAGTGAAAATCTCCTGCTATCTCAGAAAACATATTAAAATGATCCGCGATTCGAACTTCCAACAACGCATTCCAAAAGCTACATACAAGAAAATTTTGGATGATAATGTCATAACACCTTATGTTGAAACAAAATATCCAAATGAGAGTTGGAATATTATATGGAAGTGGACTGCCCACAGTTTTCTACCCTCAGAATGGAAGTCGACCCTTTATAAAGCCTTGAATGAGATAATACCAACAAAGGACAGACAGCTCAGACATGGGATAACCGACAGCCTAAACTGTGAATATTGTGGACAATGCGATACATTGAGGGGTTAGGTGTAGTCAGCTTTTTCAAAAAACCTTGTTTTCTGTTTTTGCATTTTCTTCATTTCGAATTTTTATAAACAATTAACTGTTGTTTTTTTCCCGAAAATATGGAAAAAATTTTCCTGAGGCTGAAATTTGTTTAATTTAAAAGAAAAAAAAAGCTTCGCTCAGGCACAAGATTCTCTATTAATAAAACCATTTTTTTTGTCCGATTGATTTTTGATGAATCTCCAAGGATATGTGATGGTCACCGCAAGGAGCTCAACACAAAGAGCCATTACTTTCAAAATTATTAATATTTTTTTCTGAAATTTCTGCCACATCAAGTCAAAACCCTATTTGATGATACCATATTTTTATTTTCATAAAATAAAATAGTTTACTGGCAGAAAAAAATTATTTACAATTGTCATTTTTCGACGCTTCTGGCTACACCTAACCGCTCGCTTAACTCATAGAATTCAGGATTTTGGTAGCCATTAAACTTGTGTGGGACTGGGTGAAGAATAAGTGCATAAAACATTGTGATGTGAACCCTAATGAAACAAACGGATTGAAAGTGTTTGTGTCCGATGTAGGTCAAAGAAAAAATGCAATAGTTTGGTTTATAGCAGCGATGATATATTTCAATATTGATGTGATGAAACCGAAAACATTACCTAACTTCATAGAAATAATAAGACGGGAAAGATTCAAGATAATAAATAGAGGACAGTCTAATATATTTGGTGAAGTACTTTTCGAGCTAAAAACATTAGAAGTTGAGAGTTGTCAACTTTTGAGCTAAGTTTGTAAGAATGGCTCATCTTTATAGGGTGATTGCGGCCATTAAATTTTGTTTTCTGTAGGATGCGTATTTTTCGAGTTATAAGCGAAATACTGAAAAAGGTGCGAAAATGTTGCGGTTTTTGAGCTCTCAAATCTGAAGTATAACCTAGAAACCATCGCAAACCCAGATACCTGTTATTCAGGACCCCCACAAGGGGTTAAAATAATTTCCGGCTCTAGAGCAATTTTTAGGGGTTAGAGCACTAATTTGCCTACGCTATAATTGTTTATTCATTATTTATTATTCATGAGGATATAGGAGAAATAGATGGAAATATCCTTCCATCGAAATCCTGTCAGTATTCTCGTGAGCAAAAATGTTTATGCCAACAAATATGGTGTATGTTGCTTCCGATATATCAATAATTCCTGTGTATAATTTAGGGGGAGCCGCATAGTATTCGATCGTTTAGAACGAATTTATGTGGAAACGTGACGGAGAATAAGAGACGCTGTTTGAAATTTCAATGATACTATGCAAAATTTAACTGCCACCTCTGAAAACAAGGATGGTTCAGTGGAATGAAAATACGAGTATATATTTTTCCGTTATTTTACTATCAGAATTAGAAAAAAAGAGAAGCACATGTCTGTTGAAACTTCCATTCAATACATTCATACTGAACAATTCGACAATATGATTCAGATGAACTCTATATCGAATGAATATAATATGAGGAATCATACGAAAAAATCATGGAGAAAAAGGAACAAGATATGATACTGTATCAATTTTTGGTTGACCATAAATAGCACTGAAGTAAAAAATTATAATAATAATAGTAATTATAAGTATATATTTCCACTTGCTTTCACCTTATTTGAATATATATCACTCCTGACAAATACTATAGAAATTTAGATACAAATTCACTAACTTTTTCAAATGGCATAACGAAATTACAGGTTCACTTCTCTTCATGATATGAGTAGATAACACAGAACACACATGAAGATAACTAAGTCACATCACTATAATCCCTTAAATGCATTATCAAGCGCCCTTCGAATATCCACAAGCTCCTTGACTTTTCTCGGAGAAAGTTCTATATTTCTACTCTGGAGGTACATGGTAACATCGAGTACTCTTTCACCCCTTCTATAAATTTCATCCACTCTCTTGGCATTCGGATTATTGCTGTCCATCCAACATCTTGGTCCTTTGACTAATCTTCTATACCTCTCCTCCACATCTGCTGGTCTGCGTCTGAACCTCATCGCAAGTTTTTCCCAGGGACTGATGAAGCATTGAATGTCACCCCAGAGTATTATCAATTTATCCTCTAGTTCAGACCAGTTACCCAGCTTGATCGGAAAATATCGGACGTGGTTTAAAAATCTGCGCTTCAAAATTTTTTTCGATCTAGTTCTCTGGAAGCACCGTTCGATGAAATCAAAATCGCCAGAGGATTTCAAATAGTTAACCCACAAGTACACATCCTCGTACTCGGAAAAATGTCGACTTCTCATTTTCTCGAAGGAAACTCATTTGATAGTGCGATATTGTTAATATAATGGCGCAGAAAGGACTCACCTGATATCGAAATCATTCGATTCTTCATTCATCGATGAGTTGCTCATACATACAAAAGACAATTGAAACTCATGTTTTCATTATTATGTCTGCGAAGAATTTGATAAAGAATATAACTTCACATAATATCCATCGCTATCACTACGACAATCGAATTCTTGCGACGTCAAGAAAATAACAGCAAATTCAACAAACTATCTATTCTGCTTCGTGGTGATTGCAAATGTAAATTTTCTTTGCTTTGATCCAGATTCAGCTCGAAATAATGATCTAATCAATGGAATCAACCATTTCCATTTAGATTTTATAGTATTAGGTTTTAAATAGGACTGATGAACTCTGTCAAAAGCTGAGCTCGAAATATACTTCAAACGCGAATTTGTGTCATCTTTTTGCAACTCCTCGTCACAGACTCGCTTCAACATACATGACGTGACTGGAGTCTTGTATATGTTAAAGTTTAATGATTAATTACTCACTGTATCCCTAGAGAAAAGAGGTACTTATCAGAAACCAACACTTTATCATCGTTATTCTGTTGAGAAATGCGGTATTTTGCTCATATTCGGGCGTTTGTATGACCAAGTTTGTCGCACCGCATTATTTGGTTGTAATTAGCCTTTAAGTGCCCCATATACTTTCTGAGATATTTTTTTATATGTTCACAGTGTTTACTAGTTCATCTAAATGCAAGAACATCTACAGGGTTTTCTAACAATCAAATATACCAATAAACGACACAACTGGTGCAAAAAATTCATATAGACGATCTCATTCCAAAATTGATGTTTTTTGCGATATAGTTTTTCACTCAAGTTCCATACGGCTATCTTAAATTACCAGATTAATTCGAGTTATTTAGGTTCTCACTGTGCCAACTTAAATATAATGCTCGTTTGAATAACGAAAAGGACCATATTCCATTTCGACATGTAAAAATTGGGAACACTAATAAAATCATAGTAAGAAACGAAAGATGTTTAGGTTAGTTTTACAGTGACAACCGATCTTCATAGCCAACTACGAATCTCAATACACTGAACTAGGTAGGTATCTGTATACTAGAAGAGTACAGAATGTACCGTTCTTCATCAGAGCAACAGGAATCACACCTTACTCGTTTACAGATCACCTCAAGCAATTCAATCTTCCGGCCGACACCCTTGTGAAAGCCCAGAAAGCTGTCATCCGTCATTGTTGCAATAATACCACCTCAGCTTTTCTTGACTGCCGTTACAATCGTCCGTTTTTTAGGGCATTCCCATTTATTTTCCCCGGTTTATTAGTTTCAATGAAGTATTTCTCAAATAATACACTGTGATCTCATGGATTCAAGTAGCAACAGGAAAAAGAATATATAAACATAATTTACTCGACCAATTGACCCTCCATTGTAGAAACTCGATCATTCATTAACACAACAACAATCAAAGATGGTATTGTTTTTCCGATGTGCGAAATTGGGAGTCATTCCAAGAACTTTTAACATTTTCGAGCAAAATGGGCCGAGGGATATCCTTAGAAGTTTTGTGCATTTATTCAAACTGCTGTAAATCCGATAAAAATGGTCAGATTGGCTTGAAATTGGGGGAAAATGATGGGACGGTGTTGGTTTTCCGATGTTCGAAATTGGTAGTCATTCCAAGAAGTTTTAACATTTTCGACCAATTTGGGCCATGGGATATCCTTAGAGGTTTTGTGCATTTATTCAAACTGCTGTAAATCAGATAAAAATGGTGAGATTGGCTTGTAATTGGGGGAAAATGATGGGACGGTGTTGTTTTTCCGATGAGCGAAATTGGTAGTCATTTCAAGAACTTTTAACATTTTCGAGCAAAACGGGCCGAGGGATATCCTTAGAAGTTTTGTGCATTTATTCAAACTGCTGTAAATCCGATAAAAATGGTCAGATTGGGTCGAACATGAGGGAAGATGATTGGATGATATTGTTTTTCCGATGAGCGAAATTGGTAGTCATTTCAAGAACTTTTAACATTTTCGAGCAAAATGGGCCAAGGGATATCCTTACAATTTTTGTGCATTTATTCAAAGTCTTGTAAATCAGATAAAATTGGTCAGATCGGGTGTAAACCGAAGGAAAATGAGGGGATGGGGAACAGCTGTTTTCAAATTGAGGTATAGCTCAACCTCTATTCCCTATTAAGAATTTAAGGGTGACAACCCGTACACCTAGGCTTGAGAAGATTTTGGCTTACAATTGTACTCAAAATACGTCGCCCTCCGAATAAAAATTGACCTGTTGTGACATAATTTGCCTGGCAAATTTCCAATTGACAACCTGTATATTGTAAACTTATATCTGGCAACCGGTGATTAGAAGTTTTATGGTCTAATCTTAGCAGAAAGGAGCAAGGAATAGGTGCTCTACATCTCATTTTGTCAGCAACCACTATTTCCTTCCATGTTTTTTTCGTTGGCCTTCCCAAATATCTATTCTCCTGATTTGGCTCTCACTTCGCAATCATTTTGGTTCATCCGCATTAAATAAAAAAGTCTCCTTCAGATACGAGTTGTTGCTGAGATGAATATAAAACTAGTATCAGAGGAACCGGGGCAGTAGGGTGGGGATCAGGTTTACAATATGAATTATATTGATCGTTATTTTTGCAGTCAGATGTTTTCCTATGTCTTCCTGTATGTTTTATTCAGAAGTTCATAACCATCAGTCCGCAGAAACGAATAACGACTGGATATGGATTACATTCGGGCCTTAAATTACAGCAGCCGATGGTTCTCGATGTGGAGAGTGAATGGCAATTGCCGGGCTCATGATTTGTTTGTAAAGGTGAAATCCTTTCCGGGTCGAATGAGCAACGAGTATTTGTCGTTTCAGAGTTCGATATCTGCCTCAAAATCGATTTCCTTTCGTTATTTCCTCGAATAATATTTTTTTGGAATCGCGCAGTGAAAAAATATCTATGGTTTAACCTACCGAATAACTCGGGAAATATGTAATTTAGAGCAGTAGTTTGTATTATAAACAAGATTAAATGAGCAATCTGAGAATGAGAACTGCACCATGGGAGAAATCAAATTAAAATAGCTGAAATGAATTTGACTCTCTCTTATAGAACAGGATGACATGTACGAGTATGAACACAGACCATATAATAAAACTTAGCTAGAATAATTATAGCATTCTATGAAAACATAGAAGTACGATTCATTATTGAAATTTCGAAAAGTCATATCTCCGAAAGTATTAGCTTCTTGGAGTTAAAAATGACATCAATGGATTTTTATGGTGTAACTGCATCTTAAATGAAAATTGAATTTGAAATTTGTTGCTTAAAAAAATATTTTTTTTCATTACTCCGGAACCATCTGGCCTATTTTGCCCAATAACGAACTTAACCGAGATATTCATCTCCCTAACCTACTCTGAAAATGTCAACTGCCTAGCTCATTCCGCTCGAGAGTTAGTGTAGAAATTTTTTTTTTATTTTCAAATTTTTTTTTACACTTTACGGTAACCAGGTCAATAAAAAACTTCACATGCGTATGAAGGTCATGATTCTACAATTTGATGCTGAATTTCAGATAGATCGAGTGATCGGTTTCGGAAATATTAATAAGAAAGGTTTTTACTAAAATCGGCCATAACTCCGAAACCGCTTGATGGATTTTGCCCATTAACGAACTTGTCCAAGATATTTACGCTCCAAACACACCTTGCATTTTTCAATCCTCTAACTCCTTTCGTTCGAGAGTTATCGTGCCTACGGCCGGAACGGCCGGACAAAATTGATTTCAACCTCGGATTATTGATCAGTGAGTCGAACCAAATCGTTTGAGACCAATTTCAGCAAAAAATTCGAAAATTACAGACATTTGGGCAAATTGATAAGCACTCTGTTCCGAGGAACAGAGAGCGCCAAAAATACATTATTTTTTACGTAGACTTCAGCTGACCAATAAAAAAAATGGGTCCTCATTTGAAAAAAATGAGTTTTGAGGTTTCTGTCATGACTGACTTTGACATTGAAATAGAAACACCCTGTATGTTCAATTGAATTTTTAGTTAACGAAGGAGAAGCATTGGGATGTCTTCTGATAGAAGCTAGAAAATTAGGAATTTTCATGCAAAAATCTACGAGTTAGTAACATTGGAATGAATCCCTATTTAACACGTTAAAACAATGTATAATTCAATGGCTAATCTGATCATCAATGAAAGAACTGGGTATTTCATTTAAAAAACGAAAGTTGGTATCATTTCCGGTGAAACCGGAAGTCGAACGAATCTGAAATTTTTTCCGGAAATTCATCTCTCCTAACAAAGCTTAACTATAAAATTTCAAGTGTTTATCTATTTTCTTTGAAATATTCTAACGAACGATCTTCGTGAATCACCCTGTATATTGAAGATTATTCAGTGGTCTATACTTGTTGGAAATCAATTATTATTATAGTTCATTTTAATAAATCATTAAAAAAAATTTCATTATTATTTCATTCTAAATGGAATGAATCTGAAGAAATCTCTTTGTGAGCGAAACGCCAATAGCCGAATTTTTTACTCTAGCGAACACGAAAGAGGTTGGTGTTCCTGTAAACTTAATCCAAATTAGAGATTATGCATAGAGATAATGAAGTACTGTAAATCGGCTGTTCTATTCTATAAATCTTGTTTTGAATCACCTTCGAACTTGAAGGGTAACAACAAGAACAAAATGTAGAATACAATGCCCATTTTACCTCAAAAAGGGTCAAAGAGGAATGAAAACTACGAAATATCTGATGTTGAAGGGTTCACCCGGATAATAATAACGAATGAAATATTTTCATTCAAGTTATGTGATCCACTTTCCTCGGAAAAACAAACAAGCATAAATTTTCTTTAGGATGGTCCCAAAATGCACGGAAAAATGCTGCTTCAGTTAGCTACTGGAGTTTTCCATTACTTTTAATCTACCAACCAGTTGTAATGATAACAAAACGAATCATAAAATTGCAATTGATATCTACCAAACGTATGGTAATTTTGAAAGAATTCAGATTCCCGATGAAAAATGGATCAAACTTAAGTGTAAATCGAAATTGGTATGGTTTTCAATTCTATTTTGTCAATGATGATCAGCTCTACAATATTTCAACGTATATCTCAGTATATCATTGAACAGAAAATCGATAAACATGTAAGAGTTACTATAACCATATCAAAATCGAAATAACACTGCTGTGAATAAGAATTCAGAGTAGAATATTATTGAAACATACCTTTCATTACTATCCCCAAGTCGATGCAATTATCTGCACTTTTCAGTTCATTAAATTCACTATCGATACATCGTTTTCAATTATATTTCACGCACGAAATACAAAAAGACGTTGCAGTTCTATTCGTATCATAAAATCGTGAGAACAGAGCCTCCTTAGTATCAACCACAGAATGCACAGAAAACCAAAATATGGGAATAGAGAACTACGTAAAGCCTACTGAATTTCGAGCTGAATATTGTGAATATTAACCTCAATTCCATTTTCATGCATATTTTCCGGTTCTTCTAGGAATCGTGAGGCCAATTTCAAAAGCAGCGTTCTGATTTGATATCTTATATTGTGATTTTTCACGATTTTGGGTATTTAATGCAAGTCATAATATAGAATTATTAGTCAGTGCTTCTAATCTGTGGAAACAAAAAAACTGCAAGCGGCCAGCAGGTACCGCACTACTGACAACATATTTATCACAGCAATATGAGCAATAAACATCTGTTTTGAATTAAGGTTCGTGAAGAAAAGGATGACAGAGTGTTCTTTCACTTCACTCGTTTCGAGATATTTACATTTATTGATGGAATTGACTTGATATGAAAAAGAAAATTCCCGATTCGATCCGTACAACTGTGTATACAGTGTGTGGATAAAGTAAGGAACAAAATTCCTAACTGCGTTATTGAATGTTTTCATGCAAAACGTTCGGACAGGAAAATTTCTGTTTTTAATTACCACCTTATGGCATAGAAATTTTACTTATGACGTCATTCATTTTTACAGAGTGATGTCTTAATTTTTTTTTTAAATACCCCAAATTTTGAGAAAAGTACTGAAGTAAAGTGAGAGGCTTTTGTGCGCATGTTTTATTATCTATTCACCCCTCCCTCATCCACACGAAATACGGCATGAACCGTCTTTTTGCGCGCATGTTCTGGGGAATAGCGTTCTATAATTTTGCCAAATGTCTGTAATTTTCGAAATTTTGGCCGAAAAAGTCTCAAACGATTGCATTCTTACCACAGATGCAGAATTCGAGATCAAATTCGATTGTATCCGGCCAGCCTTTGCCATGATAACGAAAAGAGATAGAGACTTGTAATTTTCAGGGTAGGTTATGCATTCGAATATGAGAATCGAGTTTGTTAATAATAATTGGCCAAACAGTCTTGGAGTGTTATTCCCATCTGAAATTTTGGGTGTAAATTCCTCAATAACTCAAAAAATACAGAAGCGATCTGATTTAAACTTGGTACATAATTAGTTGTAGAATGCTGACGAGCAAAATTTTGCAAAATATCACTACAAGTACTAGTATTACTAGAATTTTTTTTTTAAATCATTGAAAATTGTTGAAACAAATTCTATATATCAGAAACTATTCGTCTGACATCGCTGAAATTTTGAGAAAGGCTTCAAATCCTAACGCAATATTTTGTGAGGATCGTATAACTAGAAAATTTTAAAAAAATCATAGAAAATTATTGAGAAAAATTCTATTTATCACAAACTATTCGTCCGATATCGCTGAAATTTCGCGAAAGCCTTCAGAACCTAACTCTACTACCATGTGCCAAGTTTGAACACGATCGGATTTATATTGTTGGAGATCCGAGCCTTGAGTGGGTTTAGTAGCTGGACGGGTGACCGTTGCCTCGATAACTTCCGAATGAAAAGAGATAGGGACTTCAAAATTTCAGGGTAGGTTGGGCATCCGAATGGGAGAGTTGAGTTCGTTGTTGGGCAAAATCGGCCTAACGGTGTCGGAGGTATACTCATCTGGAATATTATTTTCCCGAATACTCAAGAAATACAGACCCGATCGAATTGAAACTTGGTATCTGATTGTAGAATGTCGACACAAAGACGTGCGTGTTATGAGAATCTTACCATTTTTAAAAAATTACGAAGAAAATTTATGTATCGTACGATACCTTGTGAACGGAAAGAGATACCGACTTGCTAGTTTGAGGGTAGGTTGCGCATCCGAATGCAGCATTTAAGTTCTTTAATTGGCATAATCCGCCAAATGCCTTTGGAATTAATTCCTATATAACTCAAAATATACTAATCTTACCCAATAAAACTCGGTGATTATTCGTAGAATGCTGACCCCCTAATTTTCGCGGAATTTCGTATCCGGGAATTACTTGAGGCGTAATTTTTTGCGTATTTCAATTTCAATAAAATACATATGAAAGAATAAAACATGCTGAGATCATAGATTCTCTTGTTACTAAAGTATGTCATTAAAATGGTATTAAATGTATTCATATATTATAAAAGCTGAGAAAACGGTATATATTGATGCTACATTCGGTAAAGAGTGTCTGATAGGGGCGAGTAGACAATAGAACATGCGCGTAAGAGCTCCTGACATCACGTCAGTGCTTTTAACCAATTTTTCTCTGTAATTTCGAGTCTATCAGTAGGTAGTTCTTGAGATTATATGGTGAAAATGGAAAAAATATAGACGGAAATAACGAGATGGGATAGTTTGAATTGTTAACAAATCTACAAGTCCAGAACGTCCTGCCAATAAGATCTCGAAATGGGTTCGTATAATTGATATACTTATGCATAAAGTGCACGAATCGAATTAACTTCAGGGGATTTTATTGATTTTCCGAGAAGCAAGAACAGACGCGTTTCTGGCGTTTTGGACTTCATCAGTGATCTATAGGTAGCTCTCGACAAATTCAACCAAACTGAGCCATGTTAAGCTCCCCATAGCCGGCCGGCTATTATTTCTCGTCTTTTTCGACCATACGTAACATTCTTTGGTGTTTTCGTACACAAAATTCTGTTGCGATGCACAAATGAAGGCATTATTCGAAGTATATTTTCATCCATTGTAAAAATCGCTTGGACTCACAGAATGGTGCACTGTTAATAGAATAAATGACAAAAACAATGTCACTTCTCTACTGGTCAGTTCCAGTGATGGAAATAATAAATTACGCTCAATTCTCCCAAATAACGTGCAGGAACAATTTTACTCATTATTGAAAGTAAAGGTAAACCCTTTTATTCCATTACCCAAATTAATAAAACCCGAAACATATAAGTCTGATTAAGGAAGCGATAAATTTTAATCTTATTCCGCTAATGCATAAAGTCGAAAATGGACGAACTGTACATTCATCTAAAATTCTGATATGAACGTTGTTCTTAGATGAGCCCAGTTCATGCTCAGTTTGGGCTTGGAAGGACTACGCCCAACGACGGAAATACATCCGAGTCATGCAAACGAGTCGGTGGTTTCCATTTGACCTGATTGATTCGCAATCAGGGTGTTTTCGGGAAGGGCTGCGAACCTCATTGCCGTGGCTAAAACTGAACTAGAACGATAGGAAACGGCTTGGTAGAGGGACCGAAACAGTTTGTATCAATCAATGACTAATTATTCCTCGCCATCCGAAAGGAAATCAGATTCAGTTATGGTAACTTCGCTCATTAAATACGGACGGAACGTGGAATGTCCACGTATTTATTTAGCTGGTTTTCGTAATCACATTATCAATTATTTGCAGCCACGTAACTGATAAACCTGCATATAACAAACCACAGAATTTACCCTGTAAATTAGTAGCTAGACTGCGGAAGCCGCTCCATACTTCATCAATAATTCGGTAAAATATGCTCACTCCCTACAACATACTTTTAGGGTGGTTATCGAGGACACAGACGAAACTAAATGATTCAGTGTTTTTCACACTTTATAACTAGAATCCAGAAATTTCCTAGATTCCGGGCTGGAAAGCTTGATACACGTGTTCGTCCAATTTTCTGAATATTTAGACATTTTTCGGCAGATGACAACTAAATAATATACCATTAATAAAAATTTTTCAAATTAACTACAACTAGTTGGAAAAGCACTGAAAGCAGGAGCTTTGGCGTGCTTATTCAAATTTATAGCCAGAGCAGTCATTGATCTAGGTGCTGAGCTCACCCAAGGCTTCCAGGAAAATTCTTACAAAACTAATAAGTAATCATACCGAATTCCGAAAATATTCTTTCCAATTTAGGAGAATACGTCTAATATACCCTATATATTTTACGCATTTCGAGTCGGTATTGCGTTTAGATATCGATTTCTAATCAATTTTATAAAATAATATACTTGCAGTCAGTAGAGAACGAAAAATCTACTTCAGCATCTCTAATCTGAAAATATCTGATATCTGAGAATATTCAAAATGATTATGTTCGTAAAAATTGTGATTATTAATAACTTATGCTCTTTCATTATTTGTTGTTTGGTATTATTTAGAATATTTCCGCTTTAGACCAATCCTGGAATAATGAAAAGATACCCAAAAACATTTTCCCCATGCGAAAGAAGATATATGTATTTCAAACTGAAAATACGATTTGATGAATGCAAGTAGGTATTTGCTCAGAAAGACCTTACTTAAGCAGGTTTTTTACTGAAATTGATATCTTTTCAAGGGTTTCACAAAGCTTTGACAGCTCTTAATTGCCAAATCAGCGTAATTCCGATTCCCAGTTCATTATGTGATATGATGAGTTTTGTGAGATTTTCTGTATTATTTTTCAGAGTTTGGGAGAGAAAACTCATAAAGGAACCATTTAATAATGAATATATCTGCCAAAGTATCCTTTAATAATATACCACAGTGCTTCTGTTTTCACTTGGAAGAGGAAACTTCTAGCTGTGAGATCACTGTTTTTGAACGGAGATATTATAAAATGGAAGTTTTAAGTTGAATATCTAGGAGTTACACTAGATAATAAACTTTTGTGGAATAAGTGCATGTTGAAATCATTCCTAATAAAGCAATAAAGGCTTTAGTGGAATGCAGAAATGTAGCCGGTAAGACTTATGAACTGTGATGGTTGTACGTCATGATTGTGAGACCCAGAATCATATATGTGATTAATGGTATACAAAAATAAGTCAGAATAGTACGAGGAAAATAGTCGAAAAAATACAATGGCAAGCATAAGAGTGTCAGATGGAGCTATGGGAACCTGTCATACCAGGGCACTTGAGATTATAACAAATCTCACCCCTTCACATTGTGATAGACAAAATGGCTCATGAAGCCATGAGGCATGAAGCATGAAGCGGAACAGGTGATGAGAGTATTAGAAACCAGAGAGCCTGGTCCCCTCTTATCGGGTACATTTCAATAAGCTCCTATCTGATCGTCTTTCAGGCAGAAATAGTAGCAATTGAAAGAAGTGTGGAAATGAACCTAGAAAGAAACTATCAGAGATGTGATATAGCAATCCACTCTGACAGTCAAGCTACTATGTTATGCAGTGTAAGCAAATATGGGAGTTCCGAAGAAAACTTAATGAAGTAGGCAAGCTTTATAAAATTCGAAATATTCTTTTACGGCTCACACTTTACTATGAAAGAATTAATTCTCCTATGTAGTAATCAATGCAATGTATTCATTAGCTTCATGCACATATAATACATAGCATCATTCTGTGTCACAGTCAACGTCAATATTGACTGTGTCATGTAATGCATGTACTCGAGTGGGTCCTTATGCTACCACAAAGACAGCACTGTTTGTTTTTGACCCAACAGTTAAATCATGCATTTGAATAGACACCATACGTCACACGGCACTGTTTATTTTCGAACCAATAGTGGATTGATGTATTTGAATGGGACCTTATGCCACTGCAAACACAGCACCGTTCATTTTCAAACCAACATTGAATGTATGTATGTGAGTTGAAACTAACCATTCGATACTATCCTTAGCCAAGAGGTGTACCAGTTTTTTTGGACGCTTGTTTTTACTGTCCCCAGGGCTTTCCCACATTTTTAAACTAAATGATTTTTTCATTTGTTTCAGGAGAAAGGCCAGCTGCGATGCAGACAGGGTCGGCAGGACTGTCTAACAGCTCCCTAAACATTCTAATCCTTATGATATTATCATATCTGTGCTCATCGTGGTATCTGCAAAGCTCCGACACGACAAGCCTCAGCTTCATATCTTCCTTGAGCAGGTAGCTACATGTAGATATGGTGAGTAGTCCACAGTGCTAATTTGCTGAACCTAAGAGCTTCATCATTACTAAAGAAGATGTTTTCTGTACATATGGGTGAGGATTTTAATTCTCAACGTCTTGGTAGTTGACCTGTTATGTGTATATAAATTTGTTCGAAGTGTTTTATATATGTTCGATAGTGATAGAATATATTGACATGTGTGATATGTAGGTGCTGAAAAAGTTATGTGGGACATTTCGAAGTGGAACAATAAATGTCCAAAATGATGGAACGTGACAGGTGAATTGGAACTTGTTATAGCATTTAGATTTTCTTATAATTTGTTTAAGAGTCCATTTATTCAAGTTGAAAGACTCTGTTCGTTGGCAAACTGGAGAATGCAGAATGAGATTTATGAATTGTTGTATATTGTTGGTTTTGGAAATTCATATATAGAACACTTCTATGTACGTCGATAACATTGAACTCACGGAAAAATGAATGTAAATATCCGTTGATAGGTATATTAATATTAGCAACACTTCAATCAAATGGAATCATGAGTTCGTTATTTGTATGTAGATTTTACTTAAAGTGACTTAACTGTCGTTGTTGAACATGATGCTTCTCAAGAAGAGAACTGGAAACTTTCATGACACATTTGATGATATCTTCTCCCTTCCATGTTCGATTTGGTTGGATTCAACATGAATTAACACCATTTTCTCAATGAAAAACGTACTGTCGATCAAAATCGGCCGCAGAAGGAGAAAATCGAGTTCATTTGATAGCCTTTTGAATATGAATCACAAGAATTTTCCATAAAGTTCGGTCCACTTCAACTTGCTATAATTGAAATTGGAATCTGAATGGAATGCATTTATCCGATGCCTCACTCTTTACGCTTGAAACATTTCTATTGTCACTACATTTTAAAATCAATATTTAAGCCTAGTGCTCCAGAATTTTCATAGACCTACGGATGAAAAATATCGATTCCTCAGTTTCAATATGTGAAATGAATTGAATCCATGGATTCAACAACTCCTTGTGGTCAGATAAATAAGCTGGAAATATGGGTTAATTATTGAGTTATTGCTGATCAGAGACCTTCAATATATACAGGGTGTCCCGTTTTAAACTAGTAATCTGAAAATTGTGAAAAATTTTTTCTACTTCGAGGGGGACATCTTCCAGAGACAAAATTCCCTTCAAAATATCAATCCCTGAAGGGTGGTGGCTACCCTTTTTGAATTATCAATAGGGAATGTAGTCCTTCCATACGATGTTTCATTATTGGATCAAATTTGTCGGAAATACAGTGTGTTTAACGGACTGTCTGGGCCATGCCACCGTCATGAGAGTAGATATTTTAGAATTCATTGTAACTCAACATTCTTCTGAAGTACGCGTCGCTTAAGATTTGTTCCTGACACTCCGATAAATTTGATCCAATCAAGAAACACCTACATTTCCTATTCATAATTTACCATACTTCAGGCGTTGATAAATTGAAGGAAATGTTCACTCCTCGCATTGGAAAAAAAAAGTATTCAAGACTTTTTTTGATAAATTCCATAGTTTTCGAGATTATGGAATTACTCGGTTGAAATGGGACACCCGTTATATATCAATATATGTTCTAAGTGGTTCGATTAGTAACTGCCCTATTTTTGGGTAAACACGATCTTTCATTCGGAAAGCTTACGGGCCAGTAGTCCTGCTTCACACCCCAATTCTATTTTGTCAGATACGGAAATACAATATGGAGTTATCTGAACGCCATAAATCTCCAACTAGAAACAAATTTCGTAGCCGTCCTAAAGAGAGGAATATTCGCTTGGGGCTTTTTTGCAAAGTACACTGACAGCCACATTGGGGAGTTTCACGAATTGAAAATCCCCCGGAGATTAGAGCGTTAACGAAATAACATCCGTGGATTAACGTATTTCAGAATCGTTTATGTGAGATTCTGAAAAAAGCCCCCATTTCTTCAAAAAACGTATAATCCGTGATTGGCAGTTGGGGGAAAAACCTAACGAAATGAATTACCAGTACAAAAGAAGGGGGCGAATTTTTATACAGACAAACCTTGTGTTGGAACACCAAGAAGATTTTATAAAGGTTGATATTCCATTCAATCGCGATATATATGACAGATTTCTTATCTGTCAACTTTTCAACTCAATACTTAAGGAGCAGTCGAGAATTTAAGACATCCCAATTCCTGATATCCATCCCATACCATATCTTCAGTGAGAAGTGGTAACCTGCTAACCATTTAACACAATTTTACAGTAGAGCATACCTGCGCAGAAATTGAAATCACCAAGTTTCTAACGAAAATTTGTCTTGAAATTACAAGAAAACATTTTTTAGTTCTTTTTTACTATAAATAAATGTACAAAATAAGTCGTATTAGCATTTTTACACTGAAAAATAGGAGATTTTCGCTTTGACAAAAAGGTTTCAAAGCCCGCAATTCAAGGAATTAGCAGCGTTTCATTGAAACCAAATTTTCAGCAATAACTCAATGTCAATGTCCCTAGTGATTGGTGGATATCAGGAGACACCTGGTATTCGGCGACGAGTTTAGGTAAGCTGAGTTAGTAGGAATTATTGACACAACATCCCGCGTAATTTATAATTCTGAAGTAAATGGCTGTTTTTGTTACTGGTAGTATATTTTTTTCTCTTTCTAACCACATAATAATCGCATTTTGACTTAACACTTTTCAATAACGATATAACAAATATCGCTTATGTCTTTGGATGTTAGGGACGTCTGATTTAAGATCGAGAGCCGAAATTAAGAAATGGATCATCCGCTGAAGAATATTTTCAATTTTCTAACTTGCAACTTATGAAGCATTCTGTAAATTAGTAGGAATGGATTTTGTTCACGTATTAAGTATTATATGGGACGTTCAACACAGTCTCAGTTTCAGGAGTTCCGGAAATTGAATAAGTTCCACTTCAGAAACACCTCTGGCCGTTATTGCGGTATGAACGTTTGAAAAAGTTTCTTCAGCCATTTCGCTTATCCGATATCGAGCATTCCTGGAGCAATTTTCATTCCATTGAATCAATGGATTTTCTCACGAAACGGCAGTTAAGTTCCTATAATATTATCATAAAGTTCGGTTCGATCGCTCGGCAATTTAGCGATGTATATATCAGGATGATATATCAAATTCAATTACTTTATACCTAACGTTACCATTGTTCAAGGAACAATCCGCTCAGCTTGAAACAATGCATTTCCTTTACACAAACATTGACTTCGCAATTGTTCACTTGCGTTAACCAATTTCCTGATCAACTAACTATACTCCACATTGTATCCGAAACACAGAACAAGGCTCCTGGGCCTTGGATAGCTGGAAAGTTGCCTTACTTCTGATCCTACTAGCATGTATCAAAATTAACGTCGATAATGCAGAACTCACACGTTGTTCGTAATTGTTCGAAAAGGAAAGAAAACGAAGTTTGCCGTTTGTTGGGGCACCTGGCCTTAAGCAATTCACGACTTCATTTCACGCCAATAATTTGTTGCTCAACTCAACACGAAAAAAGGGACATATTGTATATTGTTGTAGAGGGTAACATTGCACTGCGACCTCAAGGTCTATTCTGCCCCCTCGTCAAAGCTGTCGATGTCATTACCATCTACAGCTCGCCTTCCAGTTCCAGAGTTCTGATGAATGGCGAGGCATTCCGTAATCAGGTGATCAGGAGTTTCATCCTCCTCCCAACAGAATCTGCACTCGTCAGTTTCTGCTAGCCCTAATCTCATCATATGCTTCCTGAGGCCGCAGTGCCCTGTGAGGAGGTGAAGCGTGTTCTTACTGAGGTCCAAGTAGTTCTTGGATCTGACACTATCACTATCAAAGTTCCGGAGGAATTTCTTGGAGTGATACATTCCAGGGAGAGATTTCCAGAAAATACTTCTCTCAGTTTCTCCTCTCATCCAGAGTTCACTTTTGTAGGTTTCGGGTCAATAATGAGGGTTTGCGTTCCTTTCTTGGCAAGTGTGTTGGCCTCCTCATTTCCTATGATTTCCACGTGACCAGGAACTCAGACCAAGGAGACCATGTTGTTCTTGCCTACTTCATTGAGTTTTCTTCGGCACTTCCATATTAGTTTGGATTCGATAACATGGGAGCTTAGAGCTTCAATAGCAGCTTGACTGTCAGAATGGATTTCTATATCACATCTCTGATAGTTTCTTTCTAGGTTCATTTCCACGCATCTTTCAATTCCAAGTACTTCTGCCTGAAAGATGCTCGGATAGGAGCCTAGCGATAGTGAGCATTTGGTGCCTGGTCCATATACTCCAGCGCCAGCTGATGTTGTTGCTTTTGAACCGTCTGTGTACCATTCAATGGCATTTCATTTAAGAACTTGGGTGGTGGATTCCCTGTCGCAGTCTTTTTTCCTACCGAGCATCGTTGTGAACTTCTTTTCGATGCTCACTTTCCTGATCATTTCGTCACTAGGAAGATTGGCTGATGAAATGTACCTGGTAAGAGAGGACTAGGCTTTCTGGTTTTTAATACACTCATTACTTATTGAGTGCCTTGGTAGGACAGGTTCCCATAGCTCCAGTGATACACACACAGGCCAGATTTGTACTTTGTCGAGGATTTTCCTCGTACTATTCTAGCTTGTTGTTGCGTACCAGACTACTGCCCCATACGTAATTATGGGTCTCACAATCATGACGTACATCCATCGTAGTATCAGGCACATGAAGACATCTTAAATTCATGCATTCATAACAATCAACCATTGAATTTAATTCGAAGTTAATTATGGGGTAAACATGATATCAAATGAACGAAATTTGAAGTCGAAGGATCAACAACGAAATAATAGTACCATTCAATAAATTGTGGAGAGTGATGTAGCTGTCGCCATCTAACAATTGATGGAAGAAACCGGTGAAAGCCCTCTCAGATAAATGTAATTACATTATTCTGTTACAATGACCTAGCGATTTGTTGTTGACCTGCGTCATTTGTTTTTCCCCATGCTTCATCCCAACATACGCCCAATGACTATATACCATCGATTTATGTTATTTACCTCAAGAAATACACTGCAATTTCTCAACGACTATTGGCTATGTCAACCGATTTGTCGTTTTCACTACGACATTCTTGAACATCTGTATCGTTCATCAATCAGGACGTATAAAGGGCGGAGATCAACCGATGAGAAAAGAAAATGAAGGACAATCTACCATTCTCTCGACAAACAGTACACATATATTTCCTATTAATTTGATTGACTTATATAAAAACAATCTGGAGTAAATAAAATCAATTTGGCAATTTGAGAATGTCGAACGATTTTTTTGGATGTCATATTCAGTTCATCTCAAGTTGAACAGTAGTTTCATTAGAAAAGGTTTTCAAGCTTCATTAATAATTCACATATGTCATTTTATCCATAGTGAAACATTTTCATGATAGATAATGGGTTTGGCAGTATCATTATCTGTTTAATTCCAAGAATTGATTCACATCGATCGAATCTTTAAGTATGGATACATTTTTTAATTCCAACTTGTTTTGAGCCTGAAAGTACGCCGAACTATGACAAAAAACTATAAATATCCCCCTTTGACCTAATCTGACACATTCACGATTTTATTTTATGATTTTAACTCTCGATATTCATATTTCGAGTCAACAAAGCTAAAGGCTTCAAGATGAATTATATTTTATAGGAATTATGGTACAATAGATTTTGTTACCTATTTTTTCCTCTCCATTCTATCTAGTATTATAACAATAGAACTGCCCAACCTACAAGATCAGATTTCAAATTAACGTCAAACTGAGCAAATATCTCAGAATCACAGAGGAAATCCAAACGATTTTCGGTACAAAAGAATGCGATTCCATCTCGAATGTACCTCACTCTTTTCCCTGTAAAAATAACAATGGAATTGGAAGTGACAGAGATTCCAGATCGCTCGTTTGAACTCAATTATCTATTTCATTTTAGCCAGAACATTTATCAGGCTATCCCAATCAAACACGTCTGAATAAATGCACAGACATATTGATTGAGAAAGTACCGCGATCAGAGTGATTTATAAGGATTTAGAAAACTAAATTGAATTTTTGATCCGCTCAAAGAGGCTTATTTGGTAAATGGGTATTCCAGTTCAGTAGATTATCATTCATTCCACTTATCGGGAAGTAGATCGAAGATAAATAGAAAATTCTTGTGATCACAGAAACTTTCCAAATAATTTTTCCCGCAAACTTTTCCGCAACTCCGGTGCTGTCGCTAATGAGTTGAGAATTTTCATGAAATCTCTCGTGAAACGTAGAAGCCATTTGAAAGACTCTCAATCATATTTTAAAATTCACCAATCTGATGGATACGTCTAGAAATTAATTCTTAAAGCTTCAATTTCGAGCTGAAATCGCTATTCCAGAATTACAGTGAATTCACATCTTTATAGAGATCAATTTATGAGATTTTTCTTTATGTTGAGTGGAAATGCTAAATGGATAAATTCCAAATGTTTTATATTGACGGAACACATCAGATTCTGTAGCAGGAGAATCTTCTCGAGTAAATGGCAACCTCTTCCAAGGGAATGTTGAACTTACAACTTTTTGAATTGCAATCAGAGCGACATGTGACATTCGATTATGAATTATATGTTCGAGCATTTTTCTGTCAATGTGCAATATGAGCATATTGGAAACACAAAATCTTTACCAAAATCCGTATTCAACAAATAATTTTCTCCGATGGGCCCTCTACAAAAACATAACCATTGAACCAGATCGAAATGAAAAAATGACAGAAAGCTTTTTCTTATCAATGTTTGATGTTCTTTCAGATTGAAAGTTAGATGGTCCGTTTTAAGTATTCGTTAAAAAATCAAAGATTCATGTTTATTATTGTAGTATTTCATCGCATGAGCTCCACCATACCCTACGTAATGTTTGCCCTCGTTTCTGCCTATTTCCCGCTCTGAAACATTTGAATATGCGAACTTTCACGAAGAATCGAATGTTTTTCAATCTCCTGATGTTAATTTAAGAACAATTAATGTGGGAAATACACTCAAACTGTATATACTAAAACTAATTAAAAAAATTGTGGACAATGTTTGAATAAATTTGACGACTGTATAAACGTAGTTTTAAGATCAGCTGGGATAAATTCGTTGTAAATGTTTGTAAATAACCTCAAATAATTTAAGTAACACGATTAATGGCTGCTGATGCACTGAATAAGGGAAATTTCAGTGTAGGAATGAATAGACGAATGGAACATTTTCTAGCTAGAATGAGTGAGAATTTGACACGCAATCATGATAATTCATAAGTAATTTTCAGCCGAGGATTTAGTGGGCTGAACATATTTTAGACATCTTATTGTAAGAGAGCCTGATATCTATGCATGCTTCGAAAATATATTTTTTCTCTCACAAGCAATTTCAGTTGAATAGACGAAAGCGCGATCGTTACCTATGATATTGGTACCTATAATATTAAAGAAATAGATTTGAAGAAATTACATGTATAAGGAAATTGTTCCAACAAACTGTTTGGTTATAATATTCATAGTTGTTTTATGTCGAACACATAAAAAAATTGTACACTAGTGTGTTATTTATATTACTGTAATGATTCATTGGGAAATAAAATTGTTATTTACAATTTTTTTTTTAGAATATATCGGAACTAGTACCTTTAATTAATTAATTGAATGAATTGATTACACTAAATTTCCCAATTTTTCACATATTCATTTTGAATTTGAGGACAGCTTCTGTTATAAAACACAAAAATATATTCTTTCTCATCTATCAGTAAGCTTCGTTACGTTTTCGGACAGAAGTAGGCATTGACACCTAATTTGGAGGACGATTGATGCTTCGATGAGGTGAGTACAGATTTCAATAATAGTTTGACGTTTTCACTGATAAGGAAATCGAAAAATAAAATGAAGGAACTATGTTTTTGCGCAACTTTTTGGCTCGCTTGTCTTCCTGATCAGAGTGCCTATCAATTTGCCCAAATGTCTGTAATTTCGAAGTTTCAGACGAGAATCTATATAGTTGGAGACATTGGCGAATTATCGAAGTATTATAACATCTTTTTCCAACTAGTTTCTTCATTCGAGAATCGGGTTTGTGAGATCATATTTTTCTGCTCGGTTTCATAAATTAGATAAAAGATGATCCGAAAGGATCGTTCCAGATGAGGTTTCAAACACACTGTGCTATTTTCGACTAATGATACCTTGGATGCGTGAAAATAGTATCCCGTACAAAGTCAAACGCATTTCTGAGAGAATGGAGTTCAGTCAGACAAATTGGATACTCTCCTTACCTGTCTTGTCAGCTGTCTAGAGGAAAGAGTTCTCACTATAGAGAGTGACGATAATGAAGCAGAAAGAAAATATTGTCCCGGCTTTTCTCCAAGGACATCCCCGTTTCAAATCAAGACTCAAACCTTTTGTTGAAGTGAAATACTATGTTTATCATGATGTTTCCCCTACAAATCTGTACTATATATCACACAATTGTCTATATTTCACACAATCCGCTTCACCGTTACAGAACTGAATCACACTTGAGATTACGATTTATTTCCTCATATTATTCACAGGGTTGAGATGAAATAAGGGAGCAAGGAACTGTAAAAATAATGATGTATGTTACTGAGATCAACTTTTCGCATCGAATGAAACACAGAACGTGCTGCTAGTTAATGAAAAAGTAATTGTATAGATTTGTCAATTTTGTTGACAAATTTTTGTTGCTCAAGGGTTAGTAACGGCTAAAAGACGAAGGCATTTCTTTGGCTCTCTTTTTCATCAATTATAACAGGGTTTTGTGGTATATATGCAAGCCGATCAGTTAGCTTAATTGCTTCATTTTGTTATATTCCAATGTTAGAAACAAGGAATCATTACATATCAAAGGACTTCACATTCATTAAATCTGGGTTTTGTCACCATGGGCCTTTTGTACTGAACACACTTCGTGAACTGTCAGAAATCCATTACGAATGCCATAGTTATTTGGAACTGAATAGATTTCGATAATTAATACATAACTTATTCGGTGGCAGAAATACAACAGGATTATTCGTCTGAATGATTTATGATGTAAATAATCTGAATAATGGAAAATCCTTTCGGTCGAATTTGACACGTTTGCATTGCTATTTAACGATATATGGAATTCTTTATGACTTGACCACTATTTTAGTGCGATATCGATCCGGAAATATATCCTCGAATTCTTATCCATGACCGCTTCAGTACGTTTATTTACAGAAAATGTTTGTAAACATTGGTAAATTGAGAATTTGAATCCACGATCATGGATGACCGGTATATTATTATCAATATTTAAATATACCTGGATGATAGAAAACGGATTATGGATAGTATAATCACTAGCCTTTCAAGCTTTATTTTCAAAATTTGTTCAAGTCCTGTGGACAGGAGCTTTGTCACTCTTGTTCAAACTTTGACAAATCATATCTCCGAAATTATTGGTCTCTGGGAATTATATAAATGGATTCTCACGATAGAAATGCATCATGAAAGAGACTAAATTCAAATAGACCGATTATTAACGAACTTATCCGAGATATTCATTCCTCAAATCGACTCTGAAAATCATATTATATCAATTGAAACTTAGACAATATTGCAGTTTTGTTTTTACTGGAGATATTCTGAACCCAATTTGATTATTTATCTTACCAAGGAATATACTTCCATCATCATATGGATTATCCACGGGCATTATATTATCACCTTAAAAGTATTATATCATATCATCCTCATAATTCTACGATAGCTGAGGTTATTTCATTGGTCATTTTGTATTCAATTATACTTTGTTTTCTAGAACGGGGGTATATTTTATATCAAGAATAACGAACCAGCAATAATTTTGACATTTAATCTGATAGGAAAATGAGATGATATGTAAGAACACAGATCATATAATAATTCATAGATAGAATAATTAAGTACAGCATTCTGTGAAAACATGGAAGTACGATTCATTATTGAAATTTAGAAAAATCAAATCTCCGAAAGTTTTAGTTTGTTGGAGTTGAAAATTATATCAATGGATTTTTATGGTGAAACTGCATCTTAAAAAAAATTAATTTGAAATTTGTAATGTAAAAAAATGTTTTATTCTTCGGAACTCCGAAACCATCGGGCCGATTTTGCCCAATAACGAACTTAACCGAGATATGCATCTCCCAAACCTACTCTGAAAATGTAAACTACCTAGCTAATTCTGTTCGAGTGTTATTGTAGAAAAAAAAATTAAAAAATTTTTAATTTTTTTTTACACTTCACGGCCACCCGATCAATACAAAATTTCGCCTGCATATAGAAGTCATTATTTTACAATTTGATGCTGAATTCCAGACAGATCGAGTAATCAATTTCGGAAATATTCATAAAAAATATTTTTACTAAAAACGGCTAAAACTACGAAACCACTTGATGGATTTCGCCCGTTAAAGAACTCTTCTGAGATATTCACGCTCCTAACCTACCCTACAAATTTCAGTTCTCTAGCTCATTTAATTCGAGAGTTATCGTGTTAACGGCCGGCCGGACAGAATCGATTTCGAACACGGATTCTTGAGTCGAACCAAATCGTTTAAGACCATTTTCAGCCAAAAATTCGAAAATTGCAGACATTTGGGCAAATCGATAAATACTCTGTTCCGGGGAACAAGAGCGCCAAAAAGAGGTTAGAATAACGGAGAACCATACAATTCGACGTATGATACAAGAGCTCAGGGAAACACCTCAGCAAAAAACCCTGTCTCCTTGTGAGTGCTGTGATTTGTAAAAATTGAAAATGTTTACAAAATATGCTGAAATATTGATGGGTATTTCTCTCTTCAATATTGGCACCTTCGTCAAAAAGCGGAGAAAAAGTTCCTCTAACATTTACGTTATAATTTAATCTTCATGACATATGATTAGATACGATGCGAACAGAAATGAATCCCTCTTAGTCGGTTTCTAACCTCAAACGAAGTTTAAGTAGTTCACGAAGGATATATTTCGATATAATTTAGTTACTCGAGTAGATCATCAATAAATTACGAAGTTGCTATATCTACAATTAGCGTCCCCGGATAGAATTTCACAATATTCAGGAAATTTCCCCCGTGAACATTTCAGATGAATGAGGAATGTATGAAAACAATGTCCCAGGTTAAGGGTCTGTTCGATGACATGCATTTCCTACTACGATAAATTAGGATAATAATACAAGAACAATGGGAAATCGACAGTGAAGATTGATATTTGGTTTATAAACTCGGCTGCTCTTCGACACAGCTATGCATGGTGGAATTTCATCAAGTAAGCCAGGAAAACTGCTCACGTGACTCGGTTCTAGACGATTGACACCAGCATTATGCAGTTCTCGTCCCATTGACAAATAGATATGGAAAACAATTTTTTCGAATTGACATAAATTTGTCCAGTTACGATTTTTTGAGCCGCTATATTCACATGGTACACATAATACAGGATACAAAATACCTAAACTCAAAAAAGTATCACATTTGGATTGAAGAGATTCCTCGAGCCTAAAAATTATATTTGTAAATCAACAAGTCCAGAGCGTTCCTGCCAATCGGGTCCTTCATAAATGGCTTCGTATAATAAATATATTTATGCATATATTTCACAAGTCAAATAGACCCCAGGGGGTTCATTTATTTGCCGAGAAAGCAAGAGCAGACGCGTTTCTGGCTTCTTGGCCTTCATCAGTACTCTGTAGCTTCCTCAACAAATTCAACTAAACTGACCCGGGTTAAGCCTCTCAGAGCCGGCTTGGTCGATCATTTTAATCGCCCACGCCACCTATGAGACGAAACACGGAAATCAGCCTCTCCCTCCAGTGAATATTTGAAGCGTGAAATCATATGCCACCATTCACTCGATATTAATCGAGAACGAGTCCCGCAGAGCTCAGACAGTATCTTCCCAATGGCCATGAACGCTGTTTAGCGTTTTCAAAAATAATAATGAAAAATGGCGATACCGTTGTTAATAAATCAACAAGTCCAGAGCGTTCCTGCCAATCGTGTCCTTCATAAATGGCTTCGTATAATAAATATACTTATGCATATTCACGAGTCAAATAGACCCCAGGGGGTTCATCGATGTGCCGAGAAAGCAAGATCAGACGCGTTTCTGGCTTCTTGGCCTTCATTAGTACTCTGTAGCTTCCTCAACAAATTCACAAGTCTATTTGACTTGTGAAATATATGCATAAGTATATTTATTATACGAAGCCATTTATGAAGGACCCGATTGGCAGGAACGCTCTGGACTTGTTGATTTATTGACAACGGTATCGCCATTTTTCATTATTAATTATATTTGTGTAATGATGGGCAAGAATTACTGGCGTGCAGACACCACAGGGAGGGAGTTCTACTTCTTATAAGAACCAAGGATTTCTTCAGAATAGAAATAGAAGTATTAATACTGATTGAAAGTAGGGTCCCTTCTCATATATGTTCAAGAATGGATAGGGGCCTCAGATAAAATTAGTATATTTATCGTAGGAACAGAACAACGGATAACGTCTGTTTTCGTACCAAAATATCCCTAGAGCCCGAGAAGGACATTAACTTTGTATATTGGCCACATGGGTCATTCTTATTCATTCAGACTACCACTAAGTGTTTTATTCATTCCGCTTTTTTAAAGAGCAACGAAATAACTTCTCATTTTCTATGAAGTGTGTGTTGGGAGTTGATATTCCTGAAAATTTGTACTGAAAAAAACTATGCATCATTGATAAAATACAATAGGGAATATATCAGTATGGATCCAACATTTTTGGTGCGCTTGCGCCCCCGGACAGAGTGCCTATCAATTTGCCCAAATGTCTGTAATATATTTTTGCTAAAAATAGTCTCAAACGATAAGGTTCGACTCACCGATGAAGAATTCGAAGTCGAATTTGATACTGTCCGGCCACCTGGCCAGACATCACCACGATTTGAGAACGGAAAAAGATAGCGACTCAAAATGTTCAGGGTAGGTGGCGCATCCATATGAGACGATCAAGTTCGTTAAAGGACATTTTCGACCCAACGGTTTCCAAGTAATAACTTTGTCATCAACCAATACAGATCCGATCGAATTGAAACGAGACTTTGTGAATATATTTCACTCAAAGTGTGCAAAAAAGGTATTTATGTAGTAGATGCACAGCGAGAGGTTAACATAAATGGCGTGAATCCTGAAATAATATAATGCTCACATTTCCTCAGGAATATTGCTTATTTCCCCCGTGCCTTATGTGTGCGAACTAGATGCAGGTTTGAATTTATGTATAAATCGGTCGAAATTATAATAGAATTGAATCCAGAATGGTGTCCAGATTTCCTCACGTATGCAATTGGACCCAGCAAATTTCGAAGAGTTTCTGGCAAGATTCGCAGGTGCATAAAACATGCGGCAGGAATAAATGTGGTTGAAAATAGAATAAATCATCTATAGCCTCTCGCATGGGACTAAAGTTTTAATGGAGTTCAAACACTGTTGCCCCCAAACTATAACGTCATAATTATAATACCTGGTGAAATTTTTAGTTCTGAAACTGCTTGAACTCCATGAGAATTTATAAACTCTGATATTTCCATTAGGAAATGGGTTTTTCATCGGCGAAAATTGAATAACTTTACGGTGGAGCTGGGTGGCGTTGCTTGGGGCAGGAGATTTTAATCAATCCAAGTAGCATCCCGCTCAAACATTCTCACAATGTCATTCACTTGGTGAACCTTTGCTCCTAAGAGCTTCCTTATGGTATATTACTACTTCTGGGACATAATACGTATTTCCCTCCTTTACAAACATCAAGGAAATTGCTTATTTGCATTTTCGATATTGGAGAACAGCAATAGGTACAAGTTCCTTTCAAAAGAATATCGAGAACATAGTATTTTTACAACTGAATCGAGTCGAAGCGAAGTAACGCAGTTGTGAGGAATAAACTGCAATTTCACACGAAAGTTCGACATTTCTTCTTCAAAATGTACAAATTCTCTCTTTCCTTTGTTAGAACTTTTTCACAACCAGCTTTTCATGACTCGTAAGCTTATGAACGAAGAACGAAACGGTCTCAATCTTGATATTGGCCATTTAATATGAATTACGTTTCACTTTGGCACGTGTCACGGGTCAATTGGACCCGGTAGGTGGCGCTGCAATCGGGTTGTAGATGTTTTTTTTTGTAGATTTTCGCGTTTGGAAATACAATTGGAACCGTTAAATACAAATGTATCGAAATATAATGCATGAAATGAATACCAATTACTGTATTTGAATTTATTTGCTGAGGTATTTTTGGCGCTCTTGTTCCTTGGAACATAGTGCTTATCAATTTGCCCAAATGTCTGTAATTTTCGAATTTTTAGCTGAAAATGGTCTCAAACGATTTGGTTCGACTCACTGATCAAGAATTCGTGGTCGAAATCGATTCTGCCCGGCCGTCCAGCCGTTAACACGATAACTCTCGAACGGAATGAGCTAGACAGTTAAAAATTCCAGAGTAGGTTTGGGAGATAAATATCTCGGTTGAGTTCGATATTGGGCAAAATCGGCCAGATGGTTTCGGAGAAATTTTACATTAGAAATTTTAAGCTTTTTTTAAGATACAGTTTTATCATAATAATCCATTGATATCATTCTCAACTCTACCAAACCAATACTTTCGGAGATATGATTTTTCAATTACGAAATTTAATTGTATTGTATATGACAGTACAAAATAAAGGTGCCTTATTATTATTATTATTATTAAAATTCTTGAAAACTGACGCATAGAATACAAATTGAAAGAGTGGGAAAGCCCTGTGGACAGGAGCTTTGGCGTTCTTGTTCAAACTTTGACAAATCCTAACCCTGAAAGTATTGGTTTTTCAGAGTTGGGAATTATATCAATGGATTCTTATTCAATTTGTTTCATTTTGTGATGCAGTTCTATCATAAGAATCCATTGATATAATTCCCAACTGTGAGAAACCACTTTTGGAGATATATGGAGAATATATTTCTATTCACACCATTCTTCATAGAAACAAAATCATAATTAAGGTTAGTGTGAAAGGACTGGTATGATAATTTCTCATTTCGACGTCAAGAAGTATTGGTGGTCAGAAATCACCGATTGGCACTTGATACATGATGGCTGTCAAGAAGATCGAATACTGAAGGAATAAATTGTTCTCTAACCCTCAGAACATTTCAGGGATAAATCTCTATAAAGAGGGGAAGAAATATGTTACGTTATTGACCATTATATAAACCAGAAGTGTTCCCCTACGTTGAAAGCAACGATAATATTTCACTCGTATAAACACCTCTATCGATAAAGAGTCACTGTTCCTTTCCCTTATCTAGAACCATTAATTTTGGGATCCAAAATTTACACAGCCTTCCCATAATCTTCCTATCAATTACTGACCTAACAGTTTGTGGGTTTTTGGGGAACGTTTCTCATTGTCCCCAAAAACGTTTGGCGCCACTTCCTGGGGAACTCTGAATTCACAGATGGATATCCATATGTGGAAAGAATGCAGAGGTTCTCACTCGATTCCTCTCGATACATTTAACACTGTAGTGAGATTTTTGTCGAAGTTTGTGAGTATTCCAATTGGTAACACACAAGCAGAATATCTGATAGCAAAGGTATTATTAGATCAATAATTCCTCGATGTTCAGTTGATTAAGGATTATCCTCAGTTTCAACAATACTTCGACACATCATACCGAATTTACATTTAATTGCAGATATACGACGCAAGATATGAAGAATAACGATGGAGATGTAAGAAACATGCCCATTAACGAACTAGATCATCCTATTTGGATGCTATCTCTTTCCCTCGGAAATTCTTTATCAGCGAGTCCATCCTAATCATTTGAAAACATTTTCGGCTAATAATTCGAAAATTACAGACATTTTGGCAGAATGGTAGCACTCTGTTCCCAGAAAATGCGCGTAAAAATAGTTTTTGTTCTAAAGAGTACCTGCAGAGAATAAATAAGAATGATTTTAAGTAATCATTCATTTAGCGAAACATTTGCTTCAACTTTTAAACCCATTAACAGGAAAGAAAGATAGTTTTTTGAAGAACAGCAAACACTTTCTTGGAAAACTACAAAATTCAAATTTGAACCAAAATGACATTCTAGTAAGTTGACGTTGTCAGTTTGTTCCCCAATGTTCCTGTTGATAAGTCGCTTCAAATAGTTCGAACGACATTAGAAAATGATGACTCGATGATTAAAGATTCAAAATTTAATGCTGATGATATTATGGAAATGCTTGATGTATGTTTAAATACTACCTATTTCCAACTAGGAGATGTTTTTATCGACAAAATTTTGGAATGGCAATGGGTTCTCCTTTGTCACCTGGCATGATTAATATATTCATGGAAAATTTCGAAGAAAAATTTGTGGATGCATATTTGTTGAAACCAAAAGCTTGGTGGCGATATGTTGACGATATATGTATGTACAATCCATGGAGATCACATGATGGATTGGAGTAATATAAAGATTCTGATGACAAAACCTTATTATATTAAAAGGAAACTTAAGGAGTCAACTTGTATTTTGTTGAACAGGGAATGCAATTTTGCAAATGGCTCAGTTGGTATTGACCATCTTTGGCTGAATTTATTAAAACAGGAGTTGGAAATTTCTATGCAAAGTAAATCTATGGTACTATGATTTTCAAATACTGTCAATGTGACAATTCTCGAATTTCAGAATAACTATCAACAAAATAACAAGATTTTCTTTGAGTGTCTGACTAAGGAGTCTGATATAGACTAGTGTTTCTTACGCAGAATCGAATCACAAAATAATAATTTTTTTATTTTATGGATATTTTTTCAGAGTTTGGGAGAGAATATCCAGAAATTTAATAAGAATCATTTTCATAGTGAAATTCTCCTAATTTTTTCTCAAGATTTCAGAGATCGAAAAGTTGATTACTGTAGAGAATATTTTCTAATAAAAATAATTCTCTTTCAGGAGTAAAATCAAGGTGACCTTGGAAGAGACTGTATTCCTATTTCACCTCAACTACTGCCGTATATGAATAGAAGAAATCGACAAAAACCGCCATTTGGATTTCTATTTAATCATTGACATACTAACATACATATAAATCCGAGTACAAATGGGCCAAAATCTGAACCCCTTTGTTCGATAACGAACGAAACGAAAGCATCTATTGATATGAACTGGCGTCCCTGATTCAACATTCTTTCGAGCGGTCTACAAGAAGGGTCCCCTTTGAATAGATAGTCGAGGAACCACATTGCGGTACTGGCCCTGCTTGCTTCTACTAGTTTAAGTGGACCATTCAATGGTAACAGGCTACAGGTGTAGGTGTCAACGAGAAGGCCGAAGGAGAAGTTCTGAAGATGTTGAGGTAAGAGAGGATGGCATAAAGACAAGGTCGTTGACCACGACTGATAGTCAAGGACAGGATTGTGAGACCAAGTGAGGCAACAACACAAAAGGCAGGTCCGGCTGTTGGATGTCATGAATAATGAGAAAGATGGCACACTGAAATTTTCGATTAGCTATACAAGATGTCAAATATGAATTTGTGCGATTTTAAATTGAACAATATTCAAGATATGTATGGATACAGCGGTTTTTAGTCAAAAATATATGTATTGTCTATTGTTCATCGAATGATCTGCGAGATTTCAAGTATAGTGATATTAATATCCCGCAGAACATGAATTGAAACATTAAGTCATTTCTAAAAAAACTACCATCACTGGGGTCAAGTTCCACAAGGTTTAATATTCTGTTGACATATATGTTTCAAGTTTTACCCTATTTTCAAAACTAGGTTGAAACCCGGAACATACTATGTCAAGTTCAGAATTTCAAATCGTAAGTCAAGTGTTTTATGCTACTTTTGATAATTTTATAACCTCTTTGAAATCAAAAATAGGATTGCACATCTCTAGGTTCCCAACTATACAAATATATATTGTGTATGTTCATGATTTAGAATTTTGAAGTCTATTTAACATTCAATTGAGTAAATTAAATATTTTAGGACCATAAAAGTTTATCTAACACAACTTCTTGAAAGAATTAATATAAAGTTTGTAATTCCACGAAATATTTGTACGAAAATTCATTGAAATAATAATGTAACATACAGTTTCCAGGTATCAAAGAACTTGAACACCATTTTCGAATCGAATTATCATGAAGAAATAACTTTTTTAATTTTATAAATGCACTAATTTTAAATTATAGGAATTTTTATTGCGAAAACAGCGATAGGACCTAGCCAGCAGATCAATAAACCGGTAGATCTACACAGCCATCTGATCTACTTAGCTGATAGATCTACATAGCCAGCTGATCTACGTAGCCAGCCTATCAATGAACCGGTAGATCTACATAACCGGCACATCTACGTAACTGGTAGATCTACATAGCCATCAGATCCACGTAACCGGAAATCCACATTGCTAACAGATCTACGCAACCAGTAGATCCGAATAGGAGCTAAATTTAAATATTCCGTAGATCTACCCATCCGATAAAGATAAATATACCTAGCCAGGCCATCCAAAAATGACCATTCAAATTATCAATTTTTATTTTCAATGTTCAATATCAACGCTAAAATCGTTAATTCAGTTATCATCAACTTTCCTTGCTTTAAAAATATTTGGATATTATACCGCAAGGTCAACTGAGTGAGCCCTGACCAGTAATCCAATTGTAAGAATTGTTATACATTTCAAGAAACTTATCGGAATCTATTCACCAGGAAAAATCCACAAATTTTTCCACAATGCAACATACTGGTTTTACGCATCGAGTTTGAATTCTTTAAATTATGATCACAATTTTGCTACGAAAATCGTGAAATAATAATCAGTGATATATTTACTCAAAAAATTCTATCTATAGCAAACTATCCAGCTTGTCCAAATATGTACTTCAATTTCAAATGAAACAATTCAATGCAACATATGATAATCCTCAAGAATTCCATTATTGCATGGATTAATTTGAATGAACAAAAACTATGAGGGAGAATAACTACTATGAAATGCCTGAAAGTGGGAAGTGAGCTATTATACGGTATCAATGAATGTCTTTGGAGAAATATCGTGTTTTTCGGCCTAAATACTTCAGATTTTCTATGCTAATCCTATGCTTGGGATTTGGATCGAATTCTCATTATAAACAGGTCTTTTTTCCTGAATAATAATAGCATATTTTTCTTAAATGCCATCTACTACTGAATGTTCTTACACATAACCTCCAAAGAAATATGGGTCTAAAATATTGTGGGTTTCTTTCTGAAAAGTAATATAGAATTTTCAGATGATTATTACCTACTGCGGAATCTTATTCCGATCTTACCGCTCAGATATTTCTTCCTTCGTTTGGAGAATTGGTCTGAATAACTGATAAAATATCACCTAATATGTTGTTGAACCGATACGGAATCCATGATTTAACCATCTCTAAGCGAATCTACTTGTTATTTCGAATTAGAACATTACAACAAATTATTCCTTCAAAACGATTTTTGACATTGTCTTCAAAGCTTATCGATTTGTCAAATTTGACTTCGGTGAGCAACGAAAACGAACGACAGCGTCGTTCGTTGGAAAAGTCAGCCAAAATTCTGTGTGGTTGGAATTTCGCGGGAAAAGTCACATTTTCCGATGTTAATTCCAAGAAACCGGTTTTTTTTTAGAAAAAAGGAAGTCATACTGGAGTCGTTTATTCTTTGGTCTTTCCGTTCCTACTCAAATATCCTCCCGACCTTCGCCGCCCCGGCCATCCATAAAGGCTTCTTTTTTCCGTTAGCAAAAAACGACGTTTTTTCCCGATTTTACGGTTTTTTTTAAAGACGCCACGTTTGTTGGCCAAGAAGGAAGAAAGGCCCGCATAGAATGGCCCTTTCTGTCCGACAGTACCTCCGTTTTCGTCCCATTTTCACGAACGTAAACAGGAAAAATCTTCAAAAAAAAGCCTGTTTCGAAAAAAGTTTCCTTGATCTGCCTCGGTGGTCGGTCTTTATGTCAAGATTTCTTTTAGTAGTATTAATTTCTTTTAGTAGTATTAATAAGTTAGATAGGAAATTTTGATGCCGTTAATCATGTTAGAAGTACCCCTCTCATTTTTGTTACCTAACTGTTTAGCATGTAGAATCGCTGGTAAAATCCGAAGATCGAATGGTATAGGTTTAAGTGACTTTGTGTGTCTCTAGCATTTACAGCTACGTCCGCTCTTCAGAACATCGAATGTGGTCCCGGTTTTGGGGTCATCCAAGACATGTTTTTCCTATGCCGGCACTGCGAAGAAGCAACGGTATTTCTGGAAGTGTGGAAGTATTGCACGCTATCGTCGCCGCATATGAATGAATTGGTTGAACCCCGTGGACAAGCAATGTGCTTCAAGCTTAGTGGAGTGTGCCAGTGAAGGTGATAGTGACGGTGTTGAACTATGTGCAAACTGGCACCGCTTCTTTGGTGGAGTGCCTTCCTCTCAAGGGTTTTCGCTCAGGATGACTCTCTGGCAGGAGATTTCTTCACAGGTATGTCCACACCAAATCTCTTAGTCATACGTTCTTGTCATCAGAACGGTATTTTTTCTAACTGTATCAAATCCATGCGTAGTCGACTCGTGTACATGTGTCACAACATAAACAATTCGATAGTATCCCATTTTCATTGATGGTCCCAATCGAACCTTTCGATTAATCTTTTAATCTTCCGAAATACTGAGGTTTATATCATTGACATAATTCATATAGGTTCAGCTAAATAGTAATAAAAACAACGGTAAATTCCAGAGATGAGACATATAATGAATACCATTAACTGTGAAATGGTTCTATGATATTAATTTGAAACAAGTTCAGCAAATTAATAGGAATCTGTGACAACAGACAAGGTATTGAATACAGACTTGATCTACGATATCAAGAAACTAGTTCTCCTCTTTATAGGAAATTGCCGTAGCTTTCTTTCTTACCACAAGTTGCTTTAACATGACTAAAATATATTTTCCACAAGCCACGCCCTGTAGGTTCAATAAATCTGATCCCATAATTTAAAATGCGATAAAACTGTAGCTCATTCAATTTATGAACACAGATGAACTGAAAACCAGGCATCAACTTCTGAAAGCTCACGCAGAAAGTTCTCACAGGTGTTGTCACTTCTTTTCGTTTCCTGGATATTTCGAGAGGAGCAACTTCATTGTGAATTTTTGGATGCAAATTAGACTGAAGTGGACCTGTTTCAGTCTTACTTCAAATCCAGCTAATTCTTTTGACCTATTTTTCTTCGAATATAAACGGGATAATCGAGTGTTCCATTGTAATAATGATCATAATTTTCCTTCGACACGGAATGAGTATTCTACTTTGCAGGACTACACGAATTAGCAATGAACTTCAAACCAGAGAAAGATATGTGAAAATGAAATCGTGATAGAGGTTTTCTATGTTATATTAAATGGGTTGAGGTTCCGTTTTTTATGAGTAACAATCTCAACAACCGCAAGGATCGTGCCTTGCAGGAACCATGCATGGGTCGAATTCCCATAATATGAATCATACCGAGAGTCATTACGGTTTCAAATGTTGTGAATAATTTTACCAGATAAGAAAAATTAATGTGTATATCCTGCATTCAGTCCTGAAGATGAGGGAATGAAGTTTTGAATAAAAAAATGTTAAGAAAAATTTAATAAAAGCAAGAGGTATAACTAAATGTATTTAAAAAATTGGTTCAAGCCCTGTGGTCAGGAGCTTTTTGGCACTCTTGTTCAAACAGACAAATTTAATCTCCGAAAGTATTGGTTTCTCAGAGTTGGGAATTATATCAATGGATTCCTATGATACAAATGCATCATGAAAGAAATTGAATAAAAAAAAGTGTCGTTTAAAAAAAATTCTTCAAAAATTATCTTATGAAAAAAAGAGCAATCTAAAATGCTTCAATGCCTTAATTCTTCAAAAAGTGTCATTAAATTTATTTATCAAGATTAAATGAGCAATCTGCAATGATTCAACCTCGTGGAATGGGTTGTAGCAACTTACACTCGGTGCATAGTTTTCATAACTCGAAGAACCTTAGGAAAGTATCATCGAAATGTCTAGATCAAGGCTGGAGACGATCATAGTAGATTGTCCATTTATTCCTGATATTTGAGTAGGTAGTGGATTACGAATGAATTATTTTGATAGTTCAAAATATATTTATAAAATACAATTCTCTTTTCATAATTTGAAATTTAAAAGTTCATACTACCAACACATTCATTTCTGTATTATGAATATTACTCAAAAAAAATGATTGTTACACAAATGTAGATCCATATTTCAGTATTTACTTGCTAGCAACATTATGAAAATACTGTATATAGGAACGTGTCTCACTACTTAAGGAAGTAAAAGGTAATATTAGCCTTAGTGGTCAACGAACAGTAATTTCTTTTGATGATTCCATTATGTTCTTCATTCCTATTGCCTCCAAAAATTACATCAAAATAGTCCTGTATATATTCACAAATTCAAGAATCGAATACTTGCTTTCCAAGAGAAAATAACAACTACGAATTGACAATTTCTAATAACTAGAAAAGATGACATTTATGAATAGTGATCACAGACAGATTCTATGTTCACATTCTGTGAATACATAAAACTTACGATGTATTATTGAAACATCATATCTCCAAAAGTATCAGCTTGTCAGAGTTGAAAGTGATAACAATGGATTCTTATGAGGAAACTTTATCTTAAAAAAAATTTAATTCAAAAATTTTAATGTAAAAATAATATTTCTTTTCTTTACTGCGAAACTATTGGACCGATTTTGTCCAAAAACGAACTTAACCGAGATATTTATTTGCCAAACCTACTCTGAAAATTTCAACTGTCTAGGTCATTCCGTCCGAGAGTTATCGTGTTAACGGCCGGACGGACGGTTGGCCGGACAGAATCGATTTCGATCACGGATTCCTGATCGGTGAGTCAAACCAAATCGTTCAAGACCATTTTCAGCCAAAAATTCGAAAATATCAGACATTCGGGCAAATTGATAAGCACTCTGTTCCGAGGAACAAGAGCGCCAAAAATCGGATGATCAAAAATTCTACTCAGAATGAAAGTTCCACATATTGTAAGTGTACCAGTTCATCGATGAAATGATGACAATGGGGGTCATTTAGAATTCAGAATGAAACAGGATCAAACGAAATTTCCATACCACCATAAAACCATATAGAATTTCATTTTGGGGAAAGCAAGATTATCTAATCACGTCAATATATTCCACCACTGCAGAATATGATGTAGTTTCGTTAATTTATGGAAAAAAATGTCAAGAAATCAAAGTAATGAGGCTTTAAAGTCGTCGATGGATAATTATATTTTGAAAGAACTTGTCTATGCTGTTGATATTTGATTAGGATCAATCGGAGCAGTTCAACAAAGTATTTCATTCTTCAAAAGAGTTTAATATCGCCTATTCTCATGAATAAGCCATTTTTGGAAAAAACAACGATTTTGAATTTCAAGAACTGACAAATCACTCACGACGTTCGGCTATGTATTAGCTCTACTAAATTTGTACGAAGGTTGATTCGAATACTAATTTCTCCATGTAACAAGAATCATATTTTACAAAACAGAAAGTTCAACACTGCTCTCGAATTCATATTCTTTTGAAGTAACAAACATATCACAAATATTTATCACTACTGCAAATTAACAAGTGCTTTTATATTTGCCATCGACAGTAGTTTTTATTTTGTTTTGGAAACATATTGATCCTATTCATCATTAACGAGTATATACGTAAATTTTCGTTTATTCCAATGTAACATGTGGTTATTTGGGTATGATAAATACACGCATATTGATACTGAAATAGCAAATCGAAATGTTTTTAGATAATTGAGTTCTATGTGTTTTTTTGCATTCTTATGAATTTTCAGTGCACGATTTCGAAGATTTGTCAATTGGGAGAAAATAAAACAAAATAATATTAATAATTTTGCATCTTCTCTATCATACATATCATCTTTATGTTGACTATTCTATTTTGAGTTCACTGTGGACATTATGAACACTACAAAAGTAACTACACTCTTGTCCACTACAGTTTTTTGTCGTCGGACACATGTTTCGGAAACAAAGTTTCCATCTTCAAAAACAAAGCGTTACTAAAGCATGCAATGTAAGCAATGTAAACTTCAAGAAAGAAAGAAAAATTATTTTCCAAATTGCCGAAAGAAACGAGTATAGTCATCAACTAGTTCAGAAAATTATCAACAAATATAAAGATAAAAAAATCTCTTCAGTAACATAACCCTAACGAAAGAAATAAAAACTGTAAAAGGTTTCCACGCTTTCACGTTCCGTCCGAAAAAATGGGTTTAAGCCCTGTGGACAGGAGCTTTCTGGCGCTCTAGTTCAAACAGACAAATTATATCTGGTATTGGTTTCTCAGAGTTGGGAATTATATCAATGTATTAATATGATAGAACTGCATCAAAAACGAAATTCAATTCAAATAATAGTTTATTTATGAAGATTAAATGAGCAATCATGAGAATGAGAACTGCACCACATTTTCAAATTTCTTTTTTTGACACTTTGCGGTAATCTGGTCAATACAAAACTTCACATGCGTATAAAGGTCATGATTCTACTGTCTCCTACAGTCTGGTGCTAAATTTCAGATAGATCGAGTGATCGGTTTCGGAAATATTCATAAAAAATATTTTTACTAAAATCGGCCATAACTCCGAAACCCCTTGATGGTTAACGCCCATTAACGAACTTGTCCGAGATATTTACGCTCCAAAACCACCTTGCAATTTTCAATCCGCTAACTCCTTTCGTTCGAGAGTTATCGTGCCTACGGCCGGTCGGCCGGCCGGACAGAATCGATTTCGCACTCGGATTCTTGATCAGTGAGTCGAACCAAATCATTTGAGACCATTTTCAGCCAAAAATTCCAAAATTACAGACACTTGTGCAAATTGATAAGCAATCTGTTCCGAGGAACTAGAGCGCCAAAAAAACAAGTTTCGTATGACAATTGCCCAAAACAGGTTTAAAGTACCTACAAATAGTAGGTATTCCATAAAACATGTATAAAATAATAAATTACCTTGTAATCGATCAAAAATTTCCTGATCTACGTTCACAAAATTTTCTCCTCTCTCGAACTTTGGAATTATGCTTTCAAATTTACGTAATTTTTTCAAACATTTTCGGGTGAGGTCCCCGTTGCATCGCTAAAATACGAGTATTTCAACCCCAATATTCTTGAAGTTACAATATTCCCTTCTGTCAAGTTGACTTTATGGCAATTCATACATAGAATATACATAGAATAATTATATCAACCTGTGAAATACGATTTACATTGAAATTTTGAAAAATCATATCTCCGAAAGTATTAGCTTGTTAGAGTTAGAAATGATATGAATGGATTTTTATGATAAAACTGCTTATTAAAAAAAATTTAATTTGGAATTTGTTTTGTAAAAAAAAAATTTTTTTTTATTACTCCGAAACCTTCTGTCCGATTTTACCCAGTAACGAACTTAGCCGAGATATTCATCCCCCAAACCTACTCTGAAAATTTCAACTCTCTAGCTCATTCCGTTCGAGAGTTATCGTGCCTACGGCCGGCCGGCCGGACCGGCCGGCCGGACAGAATGAATTTCGACCACGGATTCTTGATCAGTGAGTCGAACCAAATCGTTTAAGACCATTTTCATCGAAATATTCGAAAATTACAGACATTTGGGCAAATTGATAAGCACTCAGTTCCGAGGAACTAGAGCGCCAAAAAAACAACAATCTCCTGAATATTTTTTAAAAGGTTAATATAAAACTGGTTTTCAAAACTTCCACGAAGATTAAACAACTTCAAGGAAATACATTCGAAAAAACTCCGGACATGTTAAAATCGGGTACATTTGGAATTAAATGTTTAGATTGCAACAAGTGTTACGTCGGGCAAACAACCAGAAACTTTCTCACACGTTATGAAGAGCATACGGGACATATTCGGAACAACAACATCGATAAATCTGCTGTTGCAAATCAATTTTTAACAACTGGCCACTCAATTCCAGAAAATTTAGTCAAATGGTTGAAAATTTAAAATAAAGGGTACTTAGGAACACTTAGAGGTATCGAAATGTATAAGAGAAAGGATATTTTACTCAATAATGACGTAACCCCTATTAACAACCCATTATTCTCACTAATGGGTTCATGACTGAGGGTATAATGTCAACCCATACTGGAATGTAGAAATTGTTTGCATGCTTTAGTTACGCTTCGTCTTTGAAGATTGAACATTTGTTTCCGAAACATATCAGACGACAAAAACAGTAGTTGACAAGAGTGTAGTTACTCTTGTAGTGATCTCCTTGACCGATATACAGAAATTGATATTAGGGAGCAGATTTTCATTTCGATCATGAACCAGGAATTAACAGCGTTTAATAAGAAAATTGTCGGAACGCATCTGAAGACCTGTACAACATTTCTGATTACTTAAAGCAATCGGCCTCAAGCCAAATTCGAAATTACTAACTAATTCCGTCAGATTATAATGAAATTCTCGACGGTTCTCATCGAATCTTTTCTTTACCTATCAGTGAACGGATAGGATCCATATTAATAACATTTCTCCATTTAAGAATCACCGTTAATTGTGTGAATAACATATGAGGCGTTACTCAAGCAATTATTTTATTCATACAACAACTTCTATATACAGTTAAGCTGAACACATTAGGCTTCGAAATTTAAATAGTTCTGATATGTAACATTGGTTACAGACAGCGATATTTCCAAGTAATATTTGGATGAATGTTAATTTTGGAGTTTGTTTTCGTTCCGAAATTCATGAATATTATTACGAAAAACCTCCCCACAGTGAATGTTATGAAGTATGTAGAATTCAAAATTGGACTGGTAACAATTCATTAATCCAGATTATTTGGTTGTTTTGATAAAATATAATAATAATAATCTCAATATTCACGTATACAGCTTTAATCTTTTTTGACCTATTAAAGTTTAAGTATTCAGACATTCTGTATTATCTCAATGTATCGTGTATCTTCTGGCAATTAAAAACGCTTTCAAAGCTTATAGAGCTCGAATATTAATCTATATTATTTTAGATGACATATGGCATAGAACACTACAAAAGTAACTACACTCTTGATCACTACAGTTTTCCTCTGATATTTATTTTTCGTCTGATTCGGTAGCTCCCTGGTTACATAAAACAGCCAGCTTACATTTCGTCATTAACCGGTTATTTAATATATCGCTAAGACATGTAAACTTCAAGAAAGAAAGAAAAATGATTTTCCAAATTGCCACGAAAGATACGGGTATAGTCATCAACTAGTTCAGAAAATTATCAGCAAACATAAAGATAAACAGTTCATCAGTAACATTAAACAACTTCTAGGAAATACATTCGAGAAAACTCCGGACATGTCAAAATGGGGTATATATGAAATCAAATGTTTAGATTGCTACAAGTGTTACGTCGGACAAACAACCAGAAACATTCTCACACGGTATAAAGAGCATACGGGACACATTCGGAACAACAACATCTATAAATCTGCTGTTGCAAATCACGTTTTAACAACTGGCCACTCAATTTCAGAAAATTTCGTCAAATTGTTGAAAAATTCCAATAAAGTGTACTTAGGTACACCGAAATGTATAAGAGGAAGGATATTTTACTCAATAATGATCTAACCCAATATTCTCAATAATTGGTTTATGACTAGAAATTTATTGCATGCTTTAGTAACGCTTCGTCTTGGAAGATGAAAACTTTGTTTCCGAAACATATCATGTCAGACGACAAAAACTGTAGTGGACAAGATGGTAGTTACTTTTGTAGGTTCATAATAAGTCCACAGTGAACTCAAAATAGAATAAATGGCATAGACATTCTTTGATTTTCTAAAAATGTTCAACTCCTCTCGAATTTACCATAACCAAAGTCTCAAATTCCGGAATGTGTAATGCATGTATTTGTTCTTCATTATTTCTGCATCAGGACGTATCTATTCTGCACCCTATAATATTCCTACAATTCAGCTACCTATCGTGAAAAACTTCGATACGGCATTTTGAACAAGATATCATTACGTGTTTCATGTCAGTACTGCGATTTTCACCTCTAACACCACCCCTTAAATTGAACCGATCAGGGCAAAAAATTTGGAATGAAAATTTGACGCCACTCTTTTTTTTATGTGAAGATTTCGTCTTGGATTATTTAATCACAGCGCTCTGAATAGCTTTTGGAATCATAATAGTTGAGAAGAAGAGGAAATATAAATGTGAATAGTATTAATCATTAATCATAACAAATCTGAAGTTGACTTGATGTCAGAAATCCGACATGCTTAAAAATGTGTCAATCAGCAAAATAAGTCCGCTTCAGTTTGTACCCTCGTAATCATATAAAAACCGGTTCGTAAAATAAGAATTTCGAACTTTTCATGGATAATGAAAGACCAACTGAAATAAACTATAAAATAATTTAAAATATTGTTACTTCTCGAGTGATGAAGATATATATATATATATTTTTTTTTATAGAAAGCTTATATTAAGGAATTGAACCGAGATGAGCAATTATCCAATGAGTTTGAACACGTCATATCAATTCGTAGAATTAAGTCTTCATTGGATCGAAACATATTTGCCCAGGAATATGAAAATACAAAATACAAAAACACGATGCTTCTGGGTAGAAAGACAATATTTGTTCACTAAAAAGCAATTGGAGTCATGCGTAAACAATCAAACATTATTTACCATAATTTCCGAACCGTTGTGGAATTGAATCATTCGACCCACCATTTTTGTAGTGGAATTCCGAATAATGTAAAAATACAATCAACGTTAGTTATGAAACAAGTTGATAATTATATCAAATTTATCGTTCTATTCAGCGACAATCCAAAAACGATGCGAATTTCACACAAAGGATTATTATTTCCCCATCAAAATGCCCCAATTCTCTCTCCCTCTATTGTTTGTCTGAATCTAATAATGTTTTCCAATTTTGAATAGGCCAGTTTCATTTCTCACTAGCTAAAATATGGTTTTATATACAGGGGGAGTCTTTGAGTTGTACATTTAAATTAACCAAAGATTCCTCTCTTCACTTTTTTCATTTACTATATTTCTATATTCGGCTTAGGTAAAACATTACAAGCGTTTAAAGATTTCACAATGTGGTAATACCCCATATTCAAATTAGCTATGACGATTAAAGAAAAATACGGCAACGTCGCTTACATCTTGATTCGAGTATACCAAAGCTCAAGTAGTGAAACGAGTGGAATTTCAGAAATTCAATAACATACAATGAAGAATATATCGGAAATGGTGCGGAGAAATGATGCAGAATAATTCAATTCTAAAATGATTGAATATTCATGAAATGCCTCAAGATAATAATAATTTTTTTTTTATTTCAACAGCCTGTATCTTTTTACCTGGGCCCAATTTGGAAAATGGTAAATGATAAAACTATTTCATTTGATGAGAGGGATATATGGTTGAAATTAATGTATACAATTCAAAGACCCACCCGATATATTCAGAATTCAGCGTGAAGGAGCATCCTGTACTTGGACGGATGTTTTTTATTAGAGTTTCGAGGACGTTAAATTTCGAAATTTTGTTTGCGCTACATCATTTCCGAGCTCATTTTCTACCCTAATGCTTCACTTCTCCAAAATCCACAAGGCATTCAATCGAGTGCCTGTTTGAGCAAGGGAGCATATAATAATAATTCGCTGGAATTATAACTTTTTGCCTGAAGGTATGCTGGATTTCAGGATCGTTGCATTACTTATATTATGTTGGCAACCCTACTCTTAACATATGCCATTTGCAGTCGTTGATGTCATTAAAAGAACACAGGGATATAAAAAAAAATGTTACCTCGAGCTCAAAACACGTAACAAGTTCCACCCAATTAAACCTACGAAACTATGAAATGATCGTCGTAGAGGGATTTATTATTGAGACAAAACGAAGAGAAATTTCAAGTTTTTGTTTCCTATTCTAGGTTTGCTGGATACTATCACTAGCACAGCCAACTCGAAGGACTGTCCAGGAGTGTGTATGCACGCATTAGCCACCCTCATATGCTACGACGTACTTGAGGATGTCCCCTGCCCCTCACCCTCCATGAAATGTTGTGTCGATGTACCTCCATCAAACACGACGGATAAAGAAAGTTTCTATAGCAATTCCACATCAATTGTTACGACAACAGAGATAACAACTACAGAACTAATAACTACCACGAAAACTCCTGCACCAGTAACAAATTCACCTGAGAAGGTATTTTTTTTTCAATTGATAATATCGAGCGGAATCAAAAATGAAGTATCAACAATTTCAGGTGCCAGCTCTAAAACAAAACGCCAACAACAAGACCACAAGCAATAAACATCAGAGTGAGTACTCGAGACAATTCTTTTCGTATCTGTTGGTTCAAAGAATTCTTATGGGGATATTCATAGAAGGCCTCCAGGAATTCTGAATGCCATTTAAATTTTCACATCTCCGACAATTCGAATATAAATTAAACGAAAATATGAATGCTTCGTTTCGGGTAAGGGAAACTTCATTTCAGTTATTGCTAGATACATGAAAGATTCTTCTTCGAGAAGGTGCAGAATGCCCGCAGGGATGTTAGAACAACGATATTATACACGGTGTTCCATTTCAGACAAGCCACCCTGCATATTTCTTATCCCATAGTGATTGAAAAAATTTCCCGAAACACGTCGAATGATTTTGTTTGGGGGACATCTTTTGATGTGTATCTGAGGCTTGAACGAGCAACCCCCTAAGAGGGGGCGTTTCAACCCCTCAAAATTGAATAGAGGAGAGGGGTTGAGTGATACTTCATTCGAAAGGTCATGGAAGCCTCCTTAAACGGTGTATGGAAAACCTAATTTTGATAATCCATTTCCGACAAACATCAATTTTTAAGCCACCCTGAATATTTTGGTTATTTTTAAAATGTACGAGCCCATTTTTATCAAGCCCTTTTTACAAACTCAAAAAACCTTAAAAAATTGAATTGCAATTTTTTCTCAAGTAAAAGGAAAAAATCTTTCAAAGAAAGAAAGAAAGAAGCTTCCAAGACCTTTCAACTGAAGTATCACTCAATCCCTCTCCCCAACTCAATTTTTAGGGGTTGAAGCGCCTCCTCTTATGGGGTTGCTCGTTCCAGCCTCAAATATACGTCAAAAGATGTCCCCCAAACGAAATTATTCGTCGTGTGTCGGAAAATCACTATGGAAACAGAAATATACGGGGTGCCTCGTCTCAGATGGAATACCCTGTATCTGAATAATCTACCTGATACAACAGAAATATGCCGCATTATCTCTAGTAATTGAAACAAAAAGAGGATCATGACATTTCTCGGAAAACGTAGTTATCGTCCAAACAGAAACTTTCTTTCCAAAACGCCGACATCCGAAAAGCAAATATTGAATTAGTAGATGGTCTTTCAACGTGAGTGTAATTGCACTCTTGTTGGAACACTAATCAGAATTTCGAACGTTATTGCAAAAAGTCCACTTGTATCAAAACTACACGATATAACTCCTGGAGCAACCTCCAAACTTCTCTACTCAAACAAACTGCAACATTGAACGCAAACATCCCTTGATATCATCTAATTGACTAACTTTCAGTAAGCAACGGTATTTCGAATTTTTCAACTTTTTTATGGCCTACTTTCTTGTTTTCAGGCTTCAATTTCTCCCAGTATTTAGTTGAATTTCCGAGTAATCCTTCGAATAATTTTTTTCTCAATTTCTAGGTGTAAAGACATGCAGAGGTTTTTGTATGGCAGAAAGGATATCAGATTACTGTGAAGCGATTCTAGATGCCCCAGATCTATGCAAACCAGGATTGAGGTGCTGCGTTTCGAGCGATGCTTACGGAGAAAAAGCGCCGCCGAACTTGATAATACCAAGCAAGACGAAAAATAATTATTCAAACACAGAAGTGACAACGAATCGTCCAACGTTAACTACTACATCGTATCCCGTTAGAGAAGTAACACAACCACCAACGAGACCCACAAGACCTCCAAAACCTTGCAGAGGGGAATGTATAAGTGGTATTTTAGCTATAATATGTGATGATATAGATGCAGAAGCTGAATGTCCCAACGAGGGAACCTGCTGTGTAGCATCTGCTCCAGAGAGCGCTCCTACAACCACTACAACGCAAAGACCTACAACCATTGACTCGAGACCACGTTGTCCAGGATATTGTCTAGTAAATATCATGGCTGCTTTCTGTGAAAGACCTTCCGTGTTAATACCACATACTTCGAACTGTAAAAAGGGGTCAGTGTGTTGTGATAATACCAGAACAGCGGTTACAAAACCGAAGCCTAGGCCACACCATCCAACACCATCTACGACAACAACAGTTGATCCAAGACCCGAATGTCCAGGGTCTTGTATTGTTTCATATCTGAGTTTCACATGTTTCAGTAAGTTCGCATTTTCACTGATCGAGAACAGCACATTCTGAAATTTATAGTAGTTTGTTACATGCACGCTGCCAAACTTAATGTTCAATTATTGTTATCTCTAAAAGTTGGTATAATTCAATTTAAAAGTTGCGTTCATTTGTTGGTTTCTATGATTGTAAATTAACTTTTCAACTAAATGAATCAAATCTCGAAAACTCGATGGACCAACTGTATCAGAATGTGCTCCTCGTTTTGGATATAGAAGATATTGGGTTACATATATTGATTCCCTAGGAAACGCGGAGATGACGGATGTCTTCAAATGTAGGAAGTCTGGAACGAAATGTTGCGCACCAAAGTCTCTCATAAAAGAAGCCATCAGTGGAAAAGACGAAGCCACTGACAAAGAAAGTACAAATCCACCAAAGTTAAGTTACACGACTCAGAAACCTGTAACAGAAGAGACATGTGAGTTGAATTTTCCGAATGACTACTTATTGAAGTTGATCTCCCATTTTTTCGTTTCTATTTTCAGCTACAGAAGTATCCAAGGTCAGCTCCAGTAGTGGAAGGCCATTGGTATACTCAAAATATGTGTGTGGTGTGAAGGGTACCTCGAGAGTAGGCAGAGTTGTAGGAGGTGAAGATGGTGATGAAGGAGAATGGTGTTGGCAAGTTGCTCTGATAAACTCCTTGAATCAATACTTATGTGGAGCTGCTTTAATTGGAACGCAGTGGGTTCTCACAGCCGCTCATTGTGTAACTAAGTATGTTCACTAATTTTAAAAACATTTTCATCTTTGCTGTATGTTCTTTTTCTCATCTCAGTCTGTAACTTTCAGTATCGTAAGATCTGGTGATGCAATTTATGTTCGTGTTGGTGACCACGATCTCACAAGAAAATATGGAAGTCCTGGTGCTCAAACCTTAAGAGTGGCCACAACTTACATCCATCACAACCACAATAGCCAAACACTCGACAATGACATAGCTCTTCTGAAGTTGCACGGTCAAGCTGAGTTAAAGGAAGGGGTGTGTCTTGTATGTTTACCCGCAAGAGGGGTCAATCATGCTGCTGGAAAGAGATGCATCGTAACAGGTTATGGATATATGGGAGAGGCAGGACCAATACCATTGAGAGTCAGAGAAGCTGAAATACCAATTGTTAGCGATGCAGAATGTATCAGAAAAGTGAATGCCGTTACGGAAAAAATATTTATTTTGCCTGCCAGCAGTTTTTGTGCCGGAGGTGAAGAAGGCAATGATGCTTGTCAGGTAATGTACAGATACGTAACAGAAGTATTGATTGAATAATTGAATAAGAAGTATTACTGAATGAAAAATTTTGTTATTGAAGAACTTCAGTTATGATTGAACGCAGAGAATGATATTGAAAGATGTATTCTCACTTTTCAGGGTGATGGTGGTGGTCCGCTAGTTTGTCAAGATGATGGATTTTACGAATTAGCTGGTCTGGTGTCATGGGGTTTTGGTTGCGGAAGGGTAGATGTCCCAGGAGTATATGTTAAAGTCTCATCGTTCATTGGATGGATCAATCAAATTATAAGTGTTAATAATTTATAAATTTTATTTATTTCTATAGAAAACCAAAAAGATAAAATATCATTCCATTCAAATTATTTATTTTTTAGTCAATAAAATCCATAATTTAAGTGTACATATTTAAAACATATACCAATCACAACATTACATGATCGTGAAATTGTTACCAAATGAGTATTTGCACTGAACTGCCGGTTTATCATATTTATCATTCCCAATGTAAAATTCTTGTAAAATAAAAATATTTTCCTGTCTTCAGTTAATTTTGAAAGTTTATGTGATGACTCTCCAGAAGAAACTGAAGAACTTCTGAAAATCATTTCAATTCAATATATTGAAAGTTCACATCAATATTGAACTAGAGGATTACTCGGATAACTAATTATCATCGATATCTGAAGACAAAACTAGTAGAGATACTTTTTATTTCAGTTCTTCACATCAATTGCAGTTCATACATTATAGAATATCCAATGAACATTCATCTTGGTTGTCCAGAGGTTCCTTCATATCTCCAAACGTTAAATAGGTTCTTCATAAAATTGTATACTTCTATTTATTGTTCTCAGACATAAGAGCTTATCTTATACCCTACCACTCCTGGTCTCCATATGTATATTATTCCATTTTCTCTTACATTTAAACTTTTTTGAGTGTTTCTCAGTGTTTGTGGGATATTCAGATTCCACTTGTGTCTTATTTATCCTCGATGTATTCCAGAGACGACTAACTTTGGATATTCTTTCTTGAAGCTTTGTTACTGAATGCATTTTTTTGCATCCTCCAGTGGAGTCAATTGATTTAATTTTTTTGTATTGTTTCAAAGCAGCTTTCCGTAAACATACGCGTATCATTAAAAATAGTTAAAAATAGTTTTTCTAATTCTGGATTATCTATGAGATAAAGATTTTATAATGAAATCATTGTCACCTGAATCAGAAAGGATCCAAGATTGGTTCGAAATTGATAAGGTGTCTAATCACTATTCACTTTCTTTACCGAATTGCTCTACTTAATTCAATAGTAGATTAAACCATTAAACCACTTTATGATCATCCACTGGATATAGTTGTTGATATAGTTGAGTTCATTTCCTATACATTCACCAGAATACATACATTTTGTATTAACACCCCTTGGAAATTGTTACTAATTTCTTCTCCTTGTCCTTGAAAAGATGTATTCCATGGTAGCAACAGGTTTGGAGTATTCCAATTATTACTCTTCAATTTGTTTGAATATGCTATGAGCTCATCAGTATATGTAAAAACATACCTTGAATATAAAGTATAATATATGTACATGTACATGTTAAGGCATGCGTTCAATACGATTATCAAAGTTCTACACAATGTCTGATTGTAAGGGAAAAAAGGCAGAACAATACCTACAGGTCTTGGGGAGAACGCCAATTCTGGATTGAAATATGATGAACGCTTACTCAAAATAACTCAAAGGGGATGAGGAGAACAAAATTAATATTATTTAGAAACAATCTCCATTAACCTCCGAAATCCCAATCCTCATCGAAAGTCAGAAGTTGAGAACAAGAGGTAAAAGAACGATTTCAGAAAAAATTCAACGTGATTTAACTTAAAAACAAGAACGTGATGTTCATCATTATAAGGCACTCAATGATACGGGAAAGGTGAAAGTTTCAACAAGAACGATATGGAGACATTTTATGTGCACAATTGAAATGAGCAGTCCCTAAATACCCCTCTGTGGGCCAAGAGTGGTTATAGCTATAGAATTCTAGAGCACAGCTTATTCTACCTGTGTTCGTTAGTAGAGGCCAACAATTGAATTTAGACTATCTTAAAAACAATAATACAATGAATATATAGAGGGGGTACAACATAAAATGATAGAAGTCTTCTTAATACGATATCTCTTGTGTGAGAAACATCGATGAAGACATCTACCCATACTTGATGAAGCTATTTCTTTGGCAATATAGATAAAGAGAGAAATCAATACTATTCCTTTGATAACATTAATGTACCTTGAAAAATATCAGCAGTAGTCTCACTGCTGTGTAGTTTACTTCGATGCTTTCAGTAGTGAAACTATTACTTCAATGAATCCTTAGAAGATGGCGACAATGTTCCCTGGGAAATGCTTGCAGTAGTGAAATTGCTACTCCAGTGAATCCATAACAGATGGCGACACCAACAGAGCAGAGTTGTCTGAATAGAACTTCTATAGTCTAAATATAGAACGCGTACAAGTAAGCAGATAACCTCAGGGGAGACATCTATGGGTATCATCAAGAAGGACGCAACATAATATTGCAAGTTGATGCAGGGAATGATAGGGGATAGTTCCAGATGTTTCAGTCTGCACTCCGTCAGTCGTAAAACTGTTATGATCGATGGATGCATGCAGCTTTGTGATGCAGTTCCCCATCGAAGCCCAGCTCCTTAAACATCAACAACAATTTAAAGACATAAAATATTACAAAATAAACAATGATATCACTCACAAGCCAGCTAATTTGGTTCAAACCTGAGTGATATTTCCGATTTCCCAACATCACTCGCAGAAAGCCATTTTTTTAAATTTTTTCCTGATTCTTTCATTGATCGTTGTATTCACACAGGAAATGTTTATCTGATGGTTATTTTATTTGTTGTGTTATTGAAGCTTATCATTACGCTACGACAACATCTGATTACCACGGTATTTGAGACGAAGGAATCTTCGTTTGGTTAGTAGGTAGAATAGAGTATGAGTAATTCGTCCGCCCGCCATCTGCATATTTTCGAAGAAACTCCGCTACATAAATTTACTAAGTTTTGAGTTATATGCGGATATTTTCGTTGTCAATGTTAAACAAGAGTGCCTAAAAAAGAATTAAATGTGTCACTGCAACCTTTTAGGATGGATTAGCAGAAAACTCGCCTATTATAAAAAGGAATATTATTCCCAACATTTGTTGAAATTTTATAGAAATAAAATACTCCTATGTACTTCTAATATAGTGTACCTGAAGACCGTCCGACGAGTCAAAATGAAATCACTACATCAGAAATCATTCAAAAATACAGGATAAATCGATTAATCATCCGAGGTGTAATACGCGGAATTTAGAAATATACAGAGGGATCAGCCAATTATTGGACCACAGAAAAATGGAATTCAAATCTTCCTGCAACACAGAACGTCCGTCGGTGACCGAGCTGAACATCATGATGTTCAGAACGAAGCAGAATTGGATTTCTTTGCGTTATGTAAATCGCTGACATAACCCAAGAACAAGAGCGGACCAAGTATGGAGCCCTGTGGGGCAAAAACCTTCCTGATATTGGAAAAAAAATCACGCACTTGCATGCGAAATGTTCTGTTTCCTAAGAATTCACCAATACTTCTAAGAAGAGCCCCTGTATATAGTTAACGATTTGATGGCACTCTATCGAATGCTAGACCTCAAACCCACTCAAAAATTTAGTAATACTAGAACTGCCAGGAATAAAAAGGGATACCAACATGTTTTCCGTGATTTATCTTGCCTTTTCAATTGATTGCTGAAACAACTGACCATGGAAGGGTTGAAGAAATCATAGTTTCAGAAAGGATACCTAAGGTATTTTCCAGGTCATGTAACTACCTAATTTTCCATTCCTCTTATTTATAGGTTTGAATAATTAGATCCCGAACTCGCTACACAGCTAACATGATATTTTTTTGTCTCGAATCGATATAAACGCCAGACTTCCAATTTACCCTCTGATCCATGAAGATGGCGATTAAACGGCGGAAGTTATTTAGAAGTAACCATCCCATCATCGGATGTTGGAATCGCTGCACAGCGAAATGAAGGTATTTGATCCTGGAAATCATTGAGATACTTCAAGATTTTCCTACAATTTTTCATTCTCTTCAGTTCAGAAACTAAACGAGTTATCTATATAGAGTTTGTGGATCGCTGGGGGATTAGGAATGCACGTTTCTTTCTCGTTTCGAAAATTATGGCTTGGCTGTTCATAGAACAATCATATTGCATGACACAACATTAAGGACCAGGGACTTTTTTTCTCACCAAGTACATACTTTTTGACCAAGATGTAGGGTTTGTAGAATTAGGGCTTCTACAGTAAGGGGCTTAGCTTTTTATGAGATCCGACATTTTTTTGTAGTGTTAAAGCTCCTTGAGAGTCCTGGCAATCAATTTTCTACGAAATATTTTTCATTTCATTTTGTAATATGTGCCTTCCTTCTAGCATAGTGGGGTAAAATAGGCATTCCTTGCTCACCAGCAGTTCTGTCATCATAGCCCATAACCCACTCACTTTTTCGTCATTTATACACTTTCACAACGAATGGAAGTTGCTGTTATGAGAAATTCAATTGCATCCCCCTTTATCGGTGGGTGAGGGTTGAAATTTCAGCTTTGTAGGACATCTGAAAATACCCTAGTTTTATTAGTTTGATATACAGAATTGCACCCCCCTTTATGGAGATTGGAATCCACCACCCAAGTTCTTAAAAGAAATGCCATTAAGTGGTACACAGAGGGTTCGAAAACCACTACAGGAGCTGGCGCTGGAGTATATGGTCTAGGCACCAAATCGCTATCGCTAGGCTCCTATCCGAGCATCATTCAGGCAGAAGTACTTGCAATAGAAAGATGCATGGTAATGAACGTAGAAAGAAACTATCAGAGATGTGATATAGCAATCCACTCTGACAGTCAAGCTGCTATTAAAGCTCTGAGCTCCCATGTTATCGAGTCCAAGCTAATATGGGAGTGCCGAAGAAAACTCAATGAAGAAGACCAGACCAACAGGGTCTCATTGGTCTGGGTTCCTACTCACGTGGGAATGAAAGGAAATAAGGAAGCTAACACACTTGCCAAGAAGGAAGCACAAACCCCCTTTATTGGCCCGGAACCCTACTGTGGGGTTGTTAGATACACCTACAAAAGTGAATTTCGGATGAAAGGAGAAACTGAAAGAGGTATTTTCTGGAGATCTGTCCCCGGAATGTATCACTCCAAGAAATCGTTCCGAAACTTTGATACTGTCAGATCCAAGAAATACTTGGACCTCAGTAAGAACACACTGCACCTCCTCACATGGCACTGCGGCCTCAGGAAGCATATGATGAGATTAGGGCTAGCAGAAACTGCCGAGTGCAGATTCTGTTGGGAGGAGGATGAAACTCCTGATCACCTGATAACGGAATGCCTCGCCATCTCGAACCAACGCAAGGAATACTTTGGGCAAGAAATCGGCAGGAGCGAAGACTTAGTCTCCTTGAAGCCATCCCAGATACTGGAGTTCATCAGAACTATGGAACTGGAAGGCCAGCTGTAGATGATGATGACATCGACAGCTCTGACGGGAGGGCACAATAGACCTCAAGGTCGAAGTGCAACGTTACCACCTACAACATACAGGCCGAAACTATGTGAGAGTTTGATAATAGGTCGAAATGTTTCGAAAGAAGGTATGTACTGCCTGTTCGATTTAGCTGGTCTTGGCAAGGTTTCAATTTCACGTGTAAGTATTTCCGAGTTTCAAACATTTAAGCAGGGGAAGTGCAAAGAGTTCTGCCTCCGTTACATTTGGAGTAAAACTCTCGACTCGGTATCTGATTTCGATAAGTTTTAGTATTTTGAACGTAGCGTGGAATCAAAGTTCAATCTCCCCTGGAAACGTCGAGCGTAACAACTTTAGGTTCGGCCAATGAGAACATTAGCCGTTCGATTATTTCCTGGAAATCTCGAATATTTTAAAAGACTTCAAGTTGGAAGAAATGTACAGCAAGGGGACAAAGTCTCCCTTGCTTTCTCCGACGAGCCGTTATTGATCCGAAGTAGAAAATTGCGAACAGCTGTTTAAGATCCATAAACGTTCCTGACATATCGACACCATTATTTAAACCCTGTCACACCGATACAAATCCGTAGATAGTTTGAAAAGCGCCGAAAAAAGGTAATTGCCAAAAATTGGTTGGTTCTGTTGCGCGGAATTCGACGGTTCGATGACTATTCAGGTGGCAGATGGTGCTCGGCGAAGAAAAATCTACACATTAGATGGAAAAATCGAAATTTCGAAAGTTTGAACTCGTTAAGTTGATGCAGTGTCATATATCAAGAGTCAACGAGTGTCATATACAAATAGCGTGAGATCAATGATTGACGCTCAAACTTAGCGGTCGGTGGCTGTAGCTGAAGAAGCATGTGGTTTAGCGTTCGCGGCAAGCGCAGTCTGGGGCATCGGAAAACGTCTCTCGGTTTTGCCAGTTTCCAGTTTCATGTTTGCGTACAGTTGCAGTTTTACCCCGTCTGTCGCGGCTCGTGCTGCGTCACCTCGCGCAGTTCAGTTCACCACCATGCGATCCCATTCATTATGAAGCGCGGATCTGATACGCTTTCACGACTTTTTTGACGCAACCGTTCGTACGGCGTATCATTATTGACTCTTTTCGAGAAGTTTGCTGAGTTGATGCTGAGTTATGAGACGGAAAGCGGATAGCAGATACGTTGCTGTGGTTATTATTTACATCGTCACTATCATAAGCCAAGGTAATTAAAGATTTTATTCCCCGCTATCCGTAAACAAAGAATGAGAACGGAGTGGTTAAGCATATTTGCGAACCTATTAAGACCTGGCAAAATAAACACCAGAAATACGGGTTTCATTAATAACCGGGATTAATCCTGCACCATAATCGTAATGTATGTCAAATTATAACGTAAATTTTCCGGCTCAATTTTTCATTCTTTCACACAATACGAAGTAAAACAAAAATCTATGGGAGATGACAGCCCTACATTAGGGCCCTGTAGCGGTCTTCGAACATCTGAAGTTCTGAATAATCATCGCTTGGACTGGTCAGACCTGGTTTTGAAAGAGACCCTCCTGGCCTTACGAGCAACATTTTCCGTTTTGAATTCAAATATTGAAGGGATTACTAACAACAAGAAGGAATATCTTTGAAAACTAGCGGAGACGATTCTTCTCCAAGAGATACCATGCGTCTACAGAGAAGTATATTTGTGAGAGGAGACTTTTCAAAGGTTATGTATTACTTTTAATTTGTTCGTTCTTCTCCTCTTGTCTGTCATTTTAAGCTCTTGTATCATACGTCGAATTGTATGGTACCCCGTTACACCAACCTCTGCTTAACACATATAAAACTCTCAGTCAAAAGAATATAAATATAATACGAAAATATATCGTAATGTGAACTCTGTTCTAAACGAAGTTACTCATTGTCATCCACCAACTTTTGCAACTTGGGTGCAATGGGGAAATTGACAAAATGTCACGTGCTGGATTCTAGTTATCTCTGTTTTGATGGAACACTCATATCGCGTTAATCACTCATTTATTCCAACTAAGCATTACTTAGGGTATCCTTGGAAATATCAACATAACCACATTTAACAAAGTTCATTCGAGAAAACTTAATATGAACAAATTAGAAGAACGCCTCAACATCAAAATTGATTTATTGGCCAACTTCTGGGAACATAGTAATCTCCATTTCCATTCATAAATTTGGGCGGAATATTGACTCGAAGGATGAGTTGAAACTGTTGCAATTCATAAATAAAAATCCAATTTTTCAGAAGAAGGAAACAACGAAAAGTTGTTCTGAAGAATATTTTTTTTTAGATAATCATGAATGCTTCGTTGGTTTGGTAGAATGTGAAGTATTACAAGGATCTTCATAAAAGATGATTAATTATAATTCATTGATAAGAATACTTGTGGGTGCAGAAAGAGTAGCTGTGATAGCAAGACAACATTTTGAAAAATTATTTCAAATTCTATATAATGATTTTCAAAGAACTTATAACGAGGAAATGTAAGCTGGCTGTTTTATGTGACCAGGGAGCTACCGAATCTGACGAAATGTAGTTATCAGAATTGATAGGTTTTCTAAAAATGTCAGAACTGCTTAATTTTGAGTTATCTCTAGAAACACTGGTAAATTCGTTAATATCAAAATTTTCATTAACAATTGCAAATATGTCATCTACCTATCTTGCCCAAAATTTTGGAAAATATATGTGTCCTATTCTTATTTCAAGTTGTAATTTGCTGAGGAACAAATTAGGTAAAAGGGGGGGGAAGGGGGTTACCCATTGCCGTACCGAAAGGAGAGTTCTAGAATATATAGAACAATGTTCCCTAATAAACAGTAAAGAAACAACATCAATTAAAATACAACTATTCTGTAACGTTTCGGAGACTAAATCGGACTCCTTCATCAGACACCAGGCAAAATTCTGCAGAATTTTTTTTTGTTGACAGTTATTCTGAAATTTGTCACACTGACAGCTACAGAGTATCTCTTTATAAAGAAATTTCCAAGTTCTAATTCTTTCTTCAACAAATTCAACCAAATATGGTCAATTCAAACTGAGCCATTTGCAAAAAAGTTACCTTTTCATGTCATCAGACTCTTTGTTTTACTCCAATCCATCAGGTGATCTCCACTGATTATACATACATGTTCTGATATGTCTCTATTCCTTGAATTTTTCCTATGTTCCAACTTTCTAACTCCACAAACACAAGGAATATTATTTAGACAATTTTTGGATTTTTGTTTTTCTTTAATCGAATCCTCATCATATCGGTTCTTATTATATTGAACCCAATACATTGGGTTGTTGTGTTATTTTGTTACTTTTCATTTCATAGTAATTTTGGAGTTTGGATCAGAAAACCCAGAAAGGAACCATTTAATGAAAAATCGATATTATTTCGAATATCAGGTATATAACTGAAACCAAAACAATCGATACCCAGCAAAAAGTACAGTAGGAAACAATTCGTACGAATGAATTGGATTAAAGTATATTATTCCGATGAGAATAGTGACATTTGCGTTTTAGCATTCCTCTTCTATTGCTTCTGTTGCGTAACAAATGTACATGAATTTATTCCCTCTGCTCAGAAAAAGGGTCTGAACTGTTTCAAGAAAGAAAATCGACTCAATTTCAAGCAAGGACGCGTATAACTTGAAGCCCTTGTTCCACCAGTAAGTGTTTGTAAAAATGGATCTCAGTTGGAAATGAAATATTCTGTGTTTCTGCGTAGAGGGGATGAAATATTGCAAATTCGTGAGATTTTCGTATTCCCGGAGTGGATCTGAATTTTTGTCGAATGCAGCGTATCAGAATATGCTGGAGCATTTCTGTTTATTCCAATTAAATATCCCAATTATGAAGTGGCAAATGAAAATTCCGTTGGCGTCATGTGATGAATATTTTTTCTAATGAACACCTTCGAAAGTTCATTTCAGAAAAGCTGTATAACGTTTTCACGAATATGAGTGCATTTTATATCAATGGAAACGTCAAATTGGAAGGGATCATGAATTTATTGTGAATAGTTAGAGAGCACTCATTGAAAGGTTTCTCTCTGGGGATTCTCTCCCAAACTCTGAAAAATATCTATAAAATAAAAATAAATTATTTTGTGATTTGCTTCTGCGTAAGAAACAAAAGATATTTGTCAGAAGCAATCAATCGAACAATGTTGCCTAACAAATAACAACGAAACAACATCAACGAATAAACAACTATATCGTAACGTTTCGGAGTCTATATCCAACTCCTTCGTCAGACACTTAACGAAAATCTTCAGAACTATTTTGTTGATAGTTATTCAAAAAAGCAGAACATGTATGTACAATCCAAGGAGATCACATGATGGATTGGAGTAATACAAAGATTCTGATGACAGAACCTGATTATATTAAAAGGAAACTTAAGGAGTCAACTTGTATTTTGTAGAACAGAGAATGTAATTTTGCAAATTGCTCAATTGGTATTGACCATATTTGGCTGAATTTATTAAAAAAGGAGTTGGAAATTTCTATGCAAAGTAAAACTATGTTACTATGATTTTCAAATACTGTCAATGTGACAATTCTCGAATTTCAGAATAACTATCAACAAAATAATTCTGAAGTTTTCGTGTCTGACGTTACGATATAGTTGTTTATTCGTTGATGTTTTTTCGTTGTTGTTTGTTAGGCAACATTGTTCGATTTATTCCTTCTGATACATATCTTGTGTTTCTTACGAAGAAGCAAATCACAAAATAATTAATTTTTATTTTATAGATATTTTTCAGAGTGTGCGAGAGAAAACTCAGAAAGAAACCCTTTAATAATGAGAATATCTTGCACAGTATCATTTAATGATTACTCAGAGAGCAGTTGTTTTATACAACCAAAATGCGAATGCTTATTAATAAAGCTAATTGAATAGAAATCTCGCATAATGAGTGATAACAAGGATTGACAAGAGAGTGGTTCTAGACATTGGTAGACACCAGTTTGTCTCACCATGAAGATGAGGAAAACATTAAAAAAAAACCAACTGGATAATGATCAAGGTACATTGTCTGAGATTATTCATACAGACCCATTTCTACTTTGTTTAAACACATATCCGAAGGGAAATAATATCACGTTATTTCAATCTAGAAATATCGTCGAAATTCATAAAAAATGCTCAGTAAAAACATATTTCTACCCAATACAAACAAACCGTATTGGTTCAATATGAATCGGCTATGAGCTACGCAGATCAGTTGACGAAAGAGCAAATATTTGTATATTGATCTGGAAATTAAGAAAAATGTACACATTCCGTTGTGAGCTTTAGCAGACTGATGAATAATATTTGACGAAAGGGGCCAACCCTTCACAGGGTTCATGAAAAGTTGGAGAAAGAGGAGATTCGTTCATCCTTTGATGCGACAATTATTGAAGGACCTTTCCACATTTCCTATTTCGTCCTTCAAACTGATACATTTTTCGAAATATTTCTAGACAGACGGCGTGGGTGATGGAGTCGCCCGATTTAGTGTCCGAACATTTTTTTATTTTATTTACGAGTAAATATTCTTGGAAAGGAAGGAAAGTGTTGAGATGGTCCAGGAATTCATAGGAATTCGATCCATTGAATGGTTTAGACATGACAATTTTTCAACTAGTATGACCATTTTACGGACTTCAACTTCCGAGCTTCATAATTCCCAAGAAAAATATTTTCTTGGAATTATATAAAAATTATATCATCCATAGAATCGAACCCGTAGAATACGGAAATGTAATCAGATATTTTCAAAAAAAATTATTTCCCAAAGGACGCAGCTCGGAAATAAAATTTTCCAAAATATATCCTCAATTTGGAGATGCAGTAATTTTGAATTAGTCAAGCAAACGAAAAGAAATTTACATATGATGGAGATCCATTCTTCATCTAAAAATAACCATAGTTTCAGATTAGCAGATGTCTCCGTTTGGGATAACAGCGAATCGGCTCGCGGGTCCATTTTCGCGGATTTTCCGAAGGCCTTAACTGGCGATATGTGTGGAATAGAGCAAAAATATTAGCGCCATTGTATTCTACGACCCCGAATTTATAAAGAACAGTCATGGTATAATTAAAATTCGGTGATCGAAATTTTGACTATTTTTGCTTATGTATGTATGGAATTTTTTTCGGCCTAAAAATAATTTTTTTTCGAATTGTATGAAAATTATACTGTTCATAGAATTGAACCCGTAGAATAAGAAAATGTAAACAGATATTTTCTAAAAAAATTATTTTCGAAATGACAAAACTCGAAAGTAGAAATTTTTCGTCTAAATACGAATCTTTTTTTAAGAAGTCGTAATTCCTAAAATATCATTCGCATAGACTGGTTATTTTTATTCAGGACAGATTAATTCATAAAGAATACAACCTGAAAATTTCAAAGTGATACATGGTATAGTTTAGAGATGACGATTTTTCAACTGAAATTACTTTTTTATGGCCGTTTTACGAACTTCAACTTCCGAGCTTCATAATTCCCAGAAAAATTATTGTAGAAGAATAAAAATTACTTTTTCTTAAACGTGTATCCTCTATCTAGAAAATACCGGAAGTTTATTGATCTAGGTCAAAAAAAAATTTCTATGATTTCTTTTACCGAATTCCGTAGTAGTGATGGAACGAGGAGGAAAAAGGGCTATAAACACCGAACTACTAGACCGATTTTGGTAAACGATACCATTTTCTGGATTGGCATAAAACGTAGAATTTAGAAATAATGTTAATAACACGATCACATTTTCATTCAAAAATTGGTTCAAGCCCTGTAGACAGGAGCTTTCTGGCGCTCTTGTCGAAACAGACAAATTATATCTCCGAAAGTATTGGTTTCTCAGAATTGGGAATTATATCAATGTATTCTTATGATAGAACTGCATCTTAAAGGAAATTCAATTCAAATAATAGTTTATTTATCAAGATTAAATGAGCAATCTCAGAATGGGAACTGCACCATGGAAGAAATCAAATTAAAATAGCTGAAATGAATTTGACTCTCTCTTATAGAACAGGATTACATTTACGAGTATGAACACAGAGCATATAATAAAGCTTACATAGAATAATTATAGCATTCTGTGAAAACATAGAAGTACGATTCATTATTGAAATTTCGAAAAATCACATCTCCGAAAGTATTAGCTTGTTGGAGTTCAAAATGATATCAATGGATTTTTATGGTGAAACTGCATCTTGAATAAAAATTGAATTTGAAATTTGTTACTTAAAAAAAACTCCGAAACCATCTGGCCTATGTTGCCAATTATTATATATATATATATTATTATTATATTGGCCAATACCAAACTTAACCGAGATATTCATCTCCCTAACCTACTTTGAGAATTTCAACTGCCTAGCTCATTCCGTTCGAGAGTTATTTAGAAATTTTTTTTTTATTTAAACATTTTTTTTTACACTTTGCGGTAATCTGGTCAATACAAAACTTCACATGCGTATAAAGGTCATGATTCTACAATTTGATGCTAAATTTCAAATAGATCGAGTGATCGGTTTCGGAAATATAAAAAATGTTTTTACTAAAATCGGCCATAACTCCGAAACCGCTTGATGGATTTCGCTCATTAACGAACTTGTCCGAGATATTCACGCTTCAAACCTACCTTGCAAATTTCGATTCCCTAGCTTCTTTCGTTCAAGAGTTATCGTGCCTACGGCCGGCCGGACAGAATCGTTTTCGACCTCGGATTCTAGATCAGTGAGTCGAACCAAATCGTTTGAGACCATTTTCAGCCATAAATTCGAAAATTACAGACATTTGGGCAAATTGATATGCACTCTGTTCCGAGGAACTAGAACGCCAAAAAGGCATGAGATCTCTTTGATTCGCTCTCAAAAGGTATAAAATACAGAGTTATATGAAGGAGCCTTCCGGAATATGAATCCAATTTCGAAATGCGAACAATTCCACAACACTGGAATATCAAACTAATGCGGTTGTTATTTTGATAAGCCGAATTCAGACTGCCTCTAACGCCGTCACTTTGTGATTGAATTAATCATCGTTCAAATGTTTTGAGCACGAAACTGAGATGGGACTGCTTGTTTTAATTATAATGACTTCCACAAGTTCCTTAGGCTCAGACTGTTCAATTACTGTCAAAGACGATTAAAATCGGGAACCTCCATGTTCCTCCGGATCGAAAGTGAGAAGAGAATACCCCGAAATCTAAGACAGCCTTCCTTTATTTGTCGAGTATCGATTCAGGCTCATCTGTAGCCCCTTGAAAGGACAATAGTTGTTTGTTAGGTGTAAGTGTTCGGGCCCACTATGCAAATTTGGGATTGAACACGCGGTGAAGAGCCATCACTGTCCTTTTGTTGACACCTCGAAATGAATCTTGAACTTCCCTTATAATTCTGGGGTTGGGGTGGTATTTCACGATCTAGTTAGAGGTGGTTCTGAAACGACCGGAGGATACGGAAATTACGTCAGTTCCTGACCAACAACTTCATCTGCAGAAAGCCTCCAGGTCTGCTTGTCATCATTCGAGATGATTATACAGAAATATTATGCAAAAGATCATAAAAGGTTTTTATATTTTATTTTTAATACAGTTGAGAGAATCAGGAGTAAAGATTTGTATTTAATAAAAAATTATTGGGATACAGAGGTCGCAAACTGCTAAGCAGGGTGGTGTAATCACTAATAAAACTGATCTTCTGTCGAATCGTCGATTCTAAACGGGAAACTGTATGTTAAGGGTCACAAGTATTACGTTCGAGATAATTGAACTGTGGTTTTTACTTCTCACTGGAAAGAACGAACGATTACCCTTGTTCAACCAACTACCACATTTTAGTAACAGCAGCCTTGGAGGAATTGACTAATTCCCAATATCGATCATGAAATTTCGAGCGAATGGAATATTGGCTTAAAAATGAACTGATCAGTGGCTAAGTTACGCTGATAATTGGTAACAACCATAGAACCAGGACGTATCTGCCACGAATAACACGTTTTTGAGGGGAACACTGGGCGATGAGGTGGCTAGTCCGGATCACGAAGAAATATTTTCTATGGTTAAAATCGACTGATTTTTGAACGTGTGTTTTTTAGTTATTAGCAATTAGGTACAGTTCACCTTATTCCAAAATTTCATAACTTGTGTTTCAACCGGTGTTGATTGAAACTATACCAACCGACGTGCATCGAAACCACAAAATTGCGTCTGAACACAATTCCAGCTATCATGTTCTGTTGATCGTACCTAAGCCGGATGTTGTTGTGTTTTTTTATTTGTTCGGAACAGTCGAAATCGTTCTACAAACGTTCGCAAAACTTTCCAATGGCAGCGTTGTGATCCAATCGTTACGTTTGAAGCGGCGTTATTATTCACGTTGTAACTGGCCTGTGTCCATTCATATTATAACGATATTATCATGAATAATGGATTCACATCTGTAAGAAGAGGGAAGTTCGGATAGGATGTGCCGGACGGAATATTCATTTTGCGGAGGCTTGTCTGAAAAGTTAGATCTGAATCAGCAAGTTTTTATACAAAAATGAAGGTATATCTACCGCTCTTGTCGGGAAATTATTACTCTGCCAAATTCACTGTTCTCTGTTATGTTCATGCGTGGGGCTGCAACCCTAAAATACTGTGATGGATGAACGTCATGATTGTGAGACCCACAATCACGTATGGGTCACAAAAACAAGCCAGAATAGTACGAGGAAAACCCTCGACAAAGTACAAAGGCTGGCCTGTGTGTGTATCACTCGAGTTATGGGAACCTTTCCAACTAGGGCACTTGAGAATATCACAAATCTCACACCCCTTCACTTAGTGATAGAGAAAATAGCCCATGAAGCCATTCTCAGAATATCTAGGAAAGGAATAGGTTATGAGAGTACTAAGCACCAGAAAGCCTGGTCCTCTCTTACCAGGTACATTTCATCAGCCAATCTTCCTAGTGACGAAATGATTAAGAAAGTAAGCATCGAAAAGAACTTCACTACGATGCTCGGTACGAAAAGAGACTGGGACAGGGAATCCACCACCCAAGTTCTTAAGAGAAATGCCATTAAATAGAACACAGACGGTTCAAAAACCGCTACAGGAGCTGGTGCTGGAGTATATGGGCCAGGCACCAAATGCTCACTATCGCTAGGCTCCTATCCGATCGTCCTTTAGGCAGAAGTACTTGCAATAGGAAGATGCGTGGAAATGAACATAGAAAGAAACTATCAGAGATGTGATATAGCAATCCACATTGATAGACAAGCTGCTATTAAAGCTCTGAGCTCCCATGTTATCGAGTCCAAGCTAATATGGGAGTGATTAAGAAAACTCATTGAAGTAGGCAAGGACAACAGGGTCTCCTTGGTCTGGGTTCCTGGTCACGCGGGAATCATAGGAAATGAGGAGGCCAACACACTTGACAAACAAGGAGCACAAACCCCCTTTATTGGCCTGGAACCCTACTGTGGGATTGGTAGATACACCTACAAAATTGAATTTCCGATGAAAGAAGAAACTGCAAGAGGTATTTTCTGGAGATTTCTCCCTGGAATGAATCACTTCAAGAAATTCCTCCGGAATTTTGATACTGTCAGATCCAAGAAATACTTGGACCTCAGTAAGAACACGCTGCACATCCACACTGGTTTCCTCACAGGGCACTGTGGCCTTAGGAAGCTATGATGAGATTAGGGCTAGCAGAGACTGACGAGTGCAGATTCTGTTGGGAGGAGGATGAAACTCCTGATCACCTGATAACGGAATGCTTCGCCATCTCAAACTAACGCAAGGAATACTTTGGACAAAAAATCTGCAGGCGCGAAGACTTAGTCTCCCCAGCCACCCAGATACGGGAGTTCATCAGAACTGTGGAACTGGAAGGCGAGCTCTAGATGGTAATGACATCGACAGCTCTTACGGGGGGGCACAATAGACCTTAAGGTCGCAGTGCAACGTTACCCCCTACAACAATATACAATATATATGTTCACGCGAGTAACGAATTTAGAGTTGTAATGCATTCACTAATCCCCAATGCTGAATTTAATGATCGATAAGAAGATTTGGCGCACATAGAGAACTACTCTTTGAAAACTGGCACAAAAGATTACAGAGGTTCAGTCATGGAGAATATCACGATCGGGAAACGCAAAAGGACTGTTGGAACCACAACACTACAGTTTAATCAGAAGCTTTTGGCCACCATGCACTGTTGGGTCTGGAATCAACAGTGCTGTGCTTGAGCTGGCCTGAGGATACAGCAACAAAGCCTAAACAGAACACAACTGACTCTCCTAACTCCCCCTAGGAGCTTCTGAGGGGTCCTTTTGAAGAAGACTTAGCAGGGTTCTGTGTAGGCTTTGTTACTGTATCCTTACGTCAACTCAAGCACAGCACTTTGATTTTTGACCTAACAGTGCATGGTGGCCAGTACTTTCTAACTAGATCTTCGGTTCGCTGTATCCACTGAGCTTGAAGCACTCATCATTCAATTGAAATTGGTTCAAGTGAACAAGCGTGCCGGAGAGTACTGACTTCACGTCAGTCCTATGTCGATTTCTTGCTGATACAAACGGATATTCTTCATCTTAAAAAGGTCTGAGAATAAAAAATAATTCCGTCTTCGAAATCGCAATTCCATCTGCGGAAAATTATGGTTGAATGAAAAGAGATTTATAGCTGAATACGCTTCTTGCTGGCTGTCAGAAAAGCTTATGAAAAGAATTACTCAGAATTTAATATGTAATAACACGATTTCTGTGCGAATACACATCGAAAGCAAACTGAATATACCCTCTTTAACCAGGATGGAGCATCCCAAAAATAATTTTTTTTTCTATTTTCGCGAAGGCGTTCCACTTCTTGCATTTTATTTCTGCTCTTTTATTACCACCTGGAACACCTAGCGAAACCTACGGCAGTTTGCTGCGTAACTTCAACAGAACAATCCATCACATCTTTCGACATAGGACGTATTGAAATTAGTTCACTTTTACACGCGTTCGGGACAAAATGTAGCAAAGAAACTTTACACTCCACGAAACACACATAAAGCAGTTATCAGACTGAACCTCCTCCATCGGTTAAAAGTTTTTCTCTGAACTCACTTTCGTCTTAACTTTTGTGATACATATAAAATAATTTTTTTATTTTGAAATCCGTTCTTATAGTGTTCGAATATTCTGGGATATTGAAATGATATATACTTTAATCATTATTAATATATTAATTTAAACAGAAAAATATTGTCCCCAAAACTATTTATAGGTACTCGAAAAGGAATTCTGTCTATTTTATTTGATGTAATAGGAATTCGTGACAATAACACACAGAGTTATGTCGATATCCGTTGTTCAAAATAGTTTCCGCATTCTTCAAAAAATAACTTTCATAAATCACATTTCTCAACTGCATTTCAGCGTCTTGATATAACTTCAGCCAGAAAGAAATTCAGACAACGACTTTCATATTTATTCTAGAAAATCAATATCTTTGAACGATAATTGGACATCATTAAGCAGAAAACATCCAACCCACAAATGGTCAAAAATGAGTTTCATATACGATCTGTTGTAAAATCAATTTTTTGACAAACTTTTTTTTTATTTGTGTAAAACGTTGAAGTAAATCGAATGGCTTCAATGAAGAATATATGTTGGCTAATAATAAATCGTTGAACAGTCTCTAGAGGGTTGGATCAATTGTATCAATAAAATTAGATAAAAAATAGTGAATATACTCATATACTTCAAGTTGAAATTTCTCAAAACTACAATTTGTGGGTTGGATTCTTTCTGCTCAACTAGGTCCAATTATGATGCAAAAGGTAAGGAGAATTCTCAAAGCGTCACGTATACGCTTCTGTTGCGTATAATCTCTGATTTAATCTGAATTCTCTTGAGAAAATAAAATATTTCTATATGAAAAATGTTGCCTCTTACCTTATGAAAATTCCTGACGTTTCTGCTCTTCCTTCCGACAACATCCAAATTTTATTCAGTTCTTGACCAGGATTCTAATGAAAACGTCTCCTGCTCCTTTGTAGATATTATTTGGTCTGGAACCCTTCAAAGGAAACAAGATTCATTCGTTGGAAAATGAATTGAAGGAAAGAAAAATAGAAAAATTGTCCACCTTAAATATCAGCCGACTATTTTTCATTTTAATGGCAATCCGTAGATATAACTGAATGTCATGGTCGGCGCAACATAATTTTTCAAGCGACATCACTTCTTCCTATTGTAGTAATGATGAACATATAAGACATTCTCAAAATGGCGCTTGTTTGAAAAAAAGTTCTCGAAATTGAAATGTTCCGCAATCAACTGCAACATCTTGAAGCATTTTTCTGCGACATCAAAAGAACCGGTTTAGTGGAGAAATTTAATTTCCTAACGGCTGAAAATTCGAAACGAATAGTAGTGTAATGAAAAAGTTGTATTAAATTCATTTTAACTGGAATAATTACTTTCTTTGAGTGAGTACACTAAGTAGACGGAATAGAACGTTTTCTTTGAACAGGAAGTCGGAGAAAAAACGCAGGATATAGTTCAGGGTGTCAACAATATTCTTGCGTCCCAGGGCCGACGAACTTCGCGAAAAGTTTATGCCAGGAATATGATTGTGAGTAGGGCTTTACTCGAGACAAGAGTAGACGAGAATATAGAAAATCTGGGTCTATGTCTCAGTCTCGTCTCGTTATCAGTTGTCTCGTCTCGTCTCACTTGATTCTGAATAACGATAATAAATATTATAATATATAAACGAAATGGTAGATAACAATGAATAATTTTCTAAAGCTATATATATTACGCTCTTATACAGAAATATTTGTATATGTGCATTTTTTTTTAATTTTAAACACTGTTAATTTCATGTTTTAAGTTACTCGATGACCAAGAATTCAAACATTATCACGCTTGTATCCCATCATCTTTCAAAGATATACCTGTTTTTGCCATGATCATAGCTGTTCTGGAAAATAATCTTTCAACAGGTACGGATGTAGCCATTAATAAATCATCGGCCATCTTGGAAAGTGTATAAACTTTTTCATGCACTTTCCACCACTCTAATATACAATTTCGATTCCTATTTGCTCTTTCTAACAGCAAATATTCTTCAAACTCAGCTTTCCAATGTTTCGAAAGTTCTGTTGATATTTTAAAGAGGCTACCGATGTCGATAAATTTTTTAATAGAATTGGACAAATTGGTATCGTTTTCAATGAATACCTTCCAAGTGATTATATCATTGAGGGTGTTCTTGGCGTATTCCTCATAACTCTTTTCGAAACATTGAATAGCTTCATTTTTCATTTCTTTACCAGTTTTATTATACGTACTTCCACAGATGTATACAATAATGGCTCACATCTTTACTATACACAAGAAGATTAAAACACGATAAATTTCTCCACATGGTCAAATAGAGAAGAAATTTTGAAAGCATTGGGATTTAGGGCCAATAAAAGTTGTCCGTTAAGTATTGAATTCATCAGTTTTTATGGTTGTGAATTCAACTTTTTCTCAAAAAATAAAAAATAATCTCAATTATGGCAAGGTCTTCGAAAAATTCGAATAGAGACAAAATATATTGGTAATTATAGTGGAAACTCTTCATATTCAATTGTTTTCTGTGGGTGTTGAAAAAGGTCGCGTCGCATATAAGAAAAGTTTACTGTAGGTATCTGTATTTTCAAGCCAAAGAAACCCTTTCAATATTATACACGTTTATTAGACACTTATACTTATCTCAACCGAGAGTAAAAAATCGATGTTGAAAAAACACGGTCAAACCTGAAATATAAAAATCTGCAAGGATAGATATTTATGCTAAGAGATACGTTACTATAAGAAGTTATAAGAATAGTTAACAATTTGGAATAAAAATGCTAAGAATTATTTCAATTCAAAATAAAATGTTTCACAGATAGTCGAGAATTGATATTTTGCAAAATATATTGATCCGTATGTAGACCTTTTCTAATTTTTCGAGTGAAAACTTCATAAATTAACGAGAGCAAAACCGAGATTCTCGGGTTGCGCTGTATGTGGTCTCGGTATCGCCTATTATATTTTTTGAAACGTCTCGCTTTTACGAGACGAGAACGAGACGAGACGAGAAAAATCTTGCTCTCGTGTGAAGCCCTAATTGTGAGGTATCACCTAGTGATCAAGAAAGTGTGATAGCTGTTTCGTGAGATACATCGTGAATTTATTCGATTTCGATTCCAATATTCGCCCTGCGCAGTTAAGCTAATTTTTCCGAAAATTAATAAGACTTGCTCTAAGAATACTGTGTCATCTGTGATCATTCACGATTCTCATTGTAATTGACTCTCTCTCAGACTTGAGAATGTGGAAGGTTATGCATTTTCTGATGGTTCCTCATTCGGAAACAATGGAACCAAAACTATTAATGTCATATCGTTGGCATAGAGTACATACCGGCTATCTCCATTTTATGAAAATTTTAATTTATAAGCCAGTGTTGGCTATAAATCCATAATCAGGTGTTGAATAAAGTATTTTTCTTGATGCGACAGTGCCATCTGAGTAGAACAAGTACCAACAAAATTCTGAAATATAAATTAAATCAAATAAAAAAAATTATTTCGATTTCCTGAAGAGTTTTCTCATTTTTGGAGTGAGCAGGTTTACAAATTAAGCCATCGATATTTTTTATACTCGCCCTTTGAGTTACCGATTATTCCTGAAACCCACCTCGCATTCAACCCATTGTCGTCATTAATTAAAACGGCAATTTTTCGAACATTTTAAATAGTCAAGGGAAGAGACGCTTATCTGTCACGAAAAGGAATGCAAAATGCTATTTTCATAAAGAGCAAAAAAAAGGTATTCACAAAAATCCAGTGATAATATTGCTCGGTGAAAGATCCGAATACCTTTCAGCTGCGAGAAACTGTCGATTTTTTCAGGCGGAAAATTCGAGCATAAAAACTGGTATGCGCAAATGAGAATATTCAACGTGAAAATGATCGAGGCCTTCAGCGAAATTTGTTATCTTTGCGAATTACATTTTCAACTATTTTTGGCATTTATCGAAAGAATCTGGGAAATGACATATTTCATATTTTGGGGGTGCTGTCTCTTCAATTTGGACAGTAGTGCTGGATTAGAAGTATTCTATTTGCGTTCAGCTAGTCTGTATTTCATCGTTATCCAGATTTCTGAACTGACGTCCCTTCCTGGAGCCGAAGATGTCACCAGGACGCATGTCGGGCCTAGATGTATATCAAGTATCTGTGTTAGTTTCGAGTCTGAACTTTTTTCTTCCTTCCTCAATTCCCAGTCATGAGCTCGATGGATTCTCCCCCTAGATGTCCAAGATCCCTCTATTTGATCGAAGATATTATGGAATGGAAGTCTGAAGTTAAATATCTAGGGGTAACACTAGATAGCAAACTTCTGTGGAATAGGCATGTTGACATCACTGCTAGCAACGCAACAAAGGCTTTAATGGCGTGCAGGAATCTAGTCGGTAAGACTTGGGGCTGCATCCCTAAGATACTGCGATGGATGTACGTCATGATTGTGAGACCCATAATCAGGTATGGGGCAGTAGACACACAATAGACCTTGAGGTAGCAGTGCAACGTCACCCCCTACAACAATATACAATATAGATGTCCAAAGATCAGATTCTAGGTCAACCCCTCAACAAATTGACCATGAAATTAAAGGGCATTCTCGCACAAGCCCTAAAGTTTGAGATGGCCAGTATGAGTCTTGGAGATTTCGAAATAACTAAATATGATTTTCAACACGAGTTTCAATAGGTATAAAGTCTGCCATCACTCTTTCAACATCCTAATTTAGTATAAATATTACAGTTTAATCGGAAGAATTACATATCGAGTATATTGAGGAGCAGCGCCTCTCGAAGGGCACACTTTATATAACACCGATACAGCTTATAGCGAAATGGTGTTCATGAACTTCGTATCTAGTTTATAACTTCAACGTTTGGGAATGGGAACTGCAAATTTCATGAAAAATCTGCGACAATTTGGCTGCCACTGAAAAGCATTCGGTTTCGGATTTAGAATTCCAACTAATCTTTCACACAATAAATTTCACGACTCCCCCACCCTATAACTTTGGCCACGGCTGCCAACCGTTCGAGTTTCTCAAGAAATAACATATCTCAGATTCATGTACTTCGAAGTTGACGGGAAAGGGGTACTCTCCAAATTTCAATAAGAGGTGAAGCTGCTCATCAAGTTTTGCTTCATGAATTCCGAACTACCTTGACGATACTTGGAGAATTTTCTAAAATATGCAGGAGATATATGGGGTGATTTTAAGGAGTGTTGCAAGTTGACAACATGTCGCAATTTTCAACGCGCAGGAATTTCAAAACCTTCAGAAAAATAAGGAAGAAAGAGATTAATCTGATACCATCTCAATCACCTCAATCAGAAAGAATAACAGGAAAATCCTAAATTCGATTGATAGTCTACCGAATAACTTTCAACAACTCAAAATATCGGTCCAAGTGAAACGAATACTACATGACTTTCGAATTGAATATCAATTAATACAATACTCTTTTCGCTATTTAAAAGGTCCGTCTACCTACTCCAGAGTATGCATTTAGTTCTTAGTTTGGTTTATTCATTAAGACACGATCATGTGGTAGTTTAGTTGAATGTCCGTAAATCCAAAAATTGTTCGTGTGCGTTGAGCTTTATTAATTGATTCGTGTATTGTACCCATTCCGCTATTTCTTCGATTATTAAACCCTTTTTCGAACTCCTCTGTAGATCGTAAAGCTTAATCTTAAATTCTTCACAGCAATTTTCCACGATCAATAGTTCGCATGTTACTCATATTACGGTATAAATTTGAAAAATCAGGACAGAATTGGAATACTAATAATAATAAAAATAATACCTTGTTCTCTGCATGGTGACAGAGTCCATGCTCCATCAGGATATGTGGAAAGACAGAATGCGGCACTCCAAATTCTCTACATTCATCTGAGAGTGGTTTATGGTATCGACAACGAACCAGTGCTACCATATGTGCCTCTGGAGATTGAAGCAGTTATTGAAAATGACAGAGCTCGCATCTATTGGAACTATGCGATTCCAACAACTCGGCAGATCCACGCCATAGAGCCAGATATAGTCCTGCTGGACAAAGAACTCAAGGAATTGTTTGTCATCGAATTTTCATTCCCTGCAGAAAATAATGTGGTGATGAATAAAGAACAGAAGAGGGAAAAATAAAAGGTACTACGAGCGTTACATGTAACGCTCGTGCACCGTCCAAACGGAGAATTCGCGTTACATTACGCATTATATTACGCGTTATATTACACCCGTCTGAATGAGGACAGGTATAAATTCGCACGTGAATATGCCCCCTTTTAATGGTACCTTTGGAAATTTTCCATGGAATAAATCCTTGAACTGTACCTTTCACCTGATTTATTCGAGTTCTTCAATAATCGAACAGTAAATTGTTTGACCCAATTTTTCATCTAATTCAACTGACGCAGTTTTTTAATCAAACACGGTCGGTTGAATCAAAACGATAAATGATGTCGTATTGATGCAAGTTGAATGAAAAATACGCGGGGAAACCATTAATATCAAACAACCCTTCATGTTGATTTATGAGCAGTAAAAAACAAACGATGGATATGCAGCTAACATGGAGACAGTATATTATATCAAGTTCGCGTTGATGCAAATGCTCCAGTGCCGTCCTTCAACGGCACATAAAGCGAAACACGATTAACGATTCATATCCGGTAATAATTCAAGTATTATTTTATTCCGAATCCAAAATCATTTCACCTCGAAGGGGATCTTTCTCTTTGAATAGGAGATTGTTTCTGGTTGTTTGACGTTTGGCCGACGTAACACTTGTTGCAATCAAAACATTTAATTTCATATATCCCCGATTTTAACATGTCCGGTGTTTTATCGATTATGTTTCCTAGAAGCTGTTGAATTTTCGTGGAAGTTTTGAAAGCCAGTTTTATATTAACCCTTTTAAAAATATTCAGGAGTTTGTTGTTTTTATTTCTTTCGTAAGGGTTATGTTACTGAAGAGATTTTCATCTTTATGATTGTTGATAATTTCCTGAACTAGTTGACGACTATACTCGGTCCTTTCGGCAATTTGAAACATCATTTTTCTTTTTTTTTTGAAGTTTACAATGCTTAGCGGGATATTAAATAACCGGTTACCGAGGAAATGTAAGCTGGCTGTTTTATGCGACCAGGGAGCTACCGAATCAGACGAAATGTGAATATCAGAATTAGTAGGTTTTCTAAAAATGTCAAGATTAATTAAATTTGAGTTATCTCTAGATTATTTTAGATCTAAGAATGGCAGGTAGCCGTCCTTTTCCATTCCGAAGCTGAACTTAATAGATGGGGTATGTTTAAGACAATGATAAATTCGTTAATATCAAAATCTTCATCAACAATTGCAAAGATATCATCTACGCATTTAATCCAAAATTTTGGAAAATATTTGTTTTCTTTTTTAGTTTCAATTTCTAATATGCTGAGAAACAAATTAGCTGAGAAGGGGGAAAGAGGGTTACCCATGGCCGTACCGAAAGTTTGTCCATAATATTCACCGTTAAAAGAAAAGATATTTTGCTCCATGCTAAGCGAGGTTAACATCAAGTACTCATTAATTTCTATTTGAGGAATATCTGAACTAGCATGCCAGTTAATCGGTTTATGACTAAGGGTATAATGTCCACCCATACTGGAGTGTAGAAATTGATCGCATTCTTCAGTAACGTTTCGTCTTTGAAGATGGAAACTTTGTTTCCGAAACAAATGTCAGACGACAAAAACTGTAGTGCACAAGAGTGTTGTTACTTTTGTAATGTTCATAATAAGTCCACAGTAAACTCAAAATCGTGTAATGGAGAGCATCTGCAACCTTATTTTACAACAGACCTTCATAATTTTGCAAACGAATGACGTTGAAATTTAACCTGTCAATGTAAAACAGGCACCGTAACTATTTCCACTGGTCACCATTGAACATCGCCATAAATTTCGTGATGGTGAGTGGAAAACCGTTAATATCTGCATCTGGGAACAGGAATTCCACCGACGACCAGATAAATCTTCCCTAGCAATCAGGATCTGGAACTGGAATCGTCTATGTGGCCTCACGTTTCCGGTTATAACATACGTATATTCTGTTTGAATGAAATTGAAGGACCAATGGAAATATCGAAGTCATATCAAACAATTTCATTTCCTCTAAAGTAAGGTAAAAGTTAGCGAAACGGCGTTGTCAAGCATATACAGGTTATATCTAAGGTGTATGCCTTCATTATTTCCATTTAACAGTGCTTTGAACACATCGAGATGACCAAATCGCCTCTATAAAAGTTACTCACTTGACAAATTGATCCGAATATGGCCTAAGAAGTTGATGAACTCAGTTTTCCAATTGGATGGCTTTGACGGGCCTAAGTATAAGTTTCAACAAGACGTTGCACCTGTGTAACGTGCAGGACCCTTAGCGTTTGCTGCCTCTTAGTCAACCCACTCTGTATTGTTGGGAATATTCATCTCGAAACAACCTGAAACAAACTCCTGAATTAATTTCAAAAATTCAGTGGTATTTTTGTGTGAACTCAAAATAATGAGACAATAATCATCACTATAAATATAGCGAATGCCGGATATGTCTAAGGGCCGATTTTTCCACCTATTAATAAACTGTCCAATAGTGAAATAACCGTCTTTCCAGTTTCCAATTGCAACTATTTGACGAATAACGCTCTGTATTTTCTTAGTTTATTCGTCGAATAAGTTCAGCTGCTAACAAATAACTATTGGATTCTTTATTAGGAGGTGGGAAGGCCGGCCCTTAATATAATTTTTAGTTAATTGAACCAATTAATATGCATCAATATGCTAACAATAAATTTCATACTTATAATAGTCATTATTTATGCAGATGAGAAACTAATAAATAAAGATCCATGTCATGATATCCTGAGCAAAATTTTCCATATCACATATTGATATTAGATGACAAGCTATGTTCCTCCCAGAATTCATCTGCACATGTTACCGAATCTGTTCGGAATTGAGTAAGAACATTTCTTAAAAAAGTAGGAAAGCCATGTGGACAGGAGCTTTGGCGCTCTTTTTCAAACTTTGACAAATTATATCTCCGAAAGTATTGGTTTCTCAGAGTTGGAAAATATATCAACGGAATCTTATGATAAAACTGCATCATGAAATAAAACAAATTAAATAAGAATCCATTGATATCATTCCCAACTCGGAGAAACCAATACTTTCGGAGTTATAATTTGTCAAAGTTTGAACAAGAGTGAAATCATATAGAATTGAGAATAATGATTGAAATTTCGAAAAGTCATACCTCCGAAAGTATTAGTTGTTAGAGTTGATAATGACATCAATGGATTCTTATGATAAAACTTAATCTTGAAAAAAATTTAATATAAAATTTTTAATGTAAATTTTTTTTTTCCTACTCCGAAACCACCTGGCCGATTCTACCCAATAACGAACTTAACCGAGATATTTATCTCCTAAACCTACTCTGAAAATTTCAACTATCTAACTCGTTCCGTTCGAGAGTTATCGTGTTAACGGCCGGACGGACGGACAGAATCGATTTTGGTCATGGATTCTTAATCAGTGAGTCGAACCAAATCGTTTAAGACCATTTTCAGCCAAAAATTCAAAAATTACAGACATTTGGGCATATTGAAAAGCACTCTGTTCTGAGGAACAAGAGCGCCAAAAGCACTGACGTGATATCAGGAGCTTTTGCGCGCAAGTTCCATGGTCTATTCAGGCCTCGTACAGAGTCGATCGTCCTGAAAATCGGTATTCAATTGTAAAATGGCGCCAAGAAGGTATGTGCGGAATTTCAGCGGATTCATACTGAGTTTTTGAAATATAAAAGTTTTGAAGAAAAAAACTTTTTTTTTCTAGTGATACGATCCTTTCGAAATTCCGCGCAAAATGATAGCACGCTGATTACTAGAACATGTGTGCAAAAATGTTACCATTGTATATTTCCAATAAGTATTTTTATTTTCATGAAAATTATTATATTAGAGTTCCTCTAATTACTTTTCTGTAACTGATGTCAGTTGAATAAAATATGTATTTTGGGCTACGGAACCCTGGAAACATTCGTGCAGGAGTGTGGCGAATAAAACATGCAGATTCAGTATCGAAAACCGGCTTTCAGAATCAATCAATAGAAAGTATAGCATTCGGTGGAATCCGTAAGCGAATTTTATGGCATTTTCTGGAATCCTTCACTCGATAAAATATTTACTAGGTGAAAATACAACTTGCTCGCTCCAGAGTCTCCCGAAAATGCTTCATTATTTATACGTCGAAGAAAATTAGATCGCTTTCCGTTTCTCGAGTTCATCAAAGACTTTCGGATCACTTAGATAGGATAATTCCCACTGATATCCCTCCATTCGAGGGGAGAACGGCATTTTCGGCTTCTGATGATTGCATGCGGGATGCGGTATTCATGACAAAAAGGAATTGCTTTCAGTTTAATGATTTCAGTTCTGGACAAATAACAGAGTAGAAGCACAGCGGAAAAATTCAAAAGAAGCTTTGATGTTCTATGCACTCTTCCATTGGAAAATTAATATATTTCACTGTAGCACATAACACTAGCTGAAAATCAATAATAAAGTTTCAATTAAAATTCTTATCTTCTCCTATACTGACTGACAAAGAAACAGTGAATTTATATTTTATATAACAAAATTTATGTTATATAAATTTACCATGGTAAATTCGAATTGAGAGTGTCCAATACAGGAGAATGGACAACATAATTTACCATGGTAAATTCGATTAAGGGTGTCCAATACAGAAGAATGGACAATAGAACATACGCGCAAAAGCTTCTGACTTCACGTCAGTGCTTGAACCAATTTTTTTTTTATAAATTTATTAATAATGTGTTTGTCCACCGTGCTGTCCATAACTATCAAAATAATTCTGAAGATTTTTGTTCAGCGTCTGACGAAGGAGTCTGATACAGACTCCGAAACATTACGATATAGTTGTTAGTTCGTTGATGTTGTTTCGTTTTTGTTTTGCCTACAAAACATTGTTCAATTGATTGCTTCTGACAAATATTTTGTGTTTCTTACGCAGAAGCCAATCACAAAATAATTAATTTTCATTTTATAGATATTTTTCACAGTTTGGGAGAGAAAACCCAGAAATAAACCTTTGAATAATGGGTATACCTCCCACAGTATCCTTTAATGATTCCCTAATTCCTATTATCACATTTGATTATGATATCTCAAGGAGGTGAACAATCAACTTACTTATTTTTCTATTCAAGTGTATGAAGCAGTGGCAACTAAGGATCATTTTGTTCAGGGGGGGCGCTGATTTGAATCACGTACACCTCTTTTTGTCCAGTTTTCGTCTCCACCAAGCAGTAAGCAAACGAACCAAGAAAACGCATTTTTTCTTCAATTCGGCACGACCACAAAATATGTTCGTAAACATGTGCGTAATAAGCCCGAATCATCATTGAAAATCGCATGGCCCTGGGACTACATGAGTGGGGACGTTGCCTGGCGATCGGCGATTTCGCTCGGCGTTCGAGATCCAGCCCGAGTCCCGACATAGTGCGGACTTTGTCTATGCGAACCAATATTTACCTTGTTTATGCGGACGCTTAACGCAAATGTACACTGACTGACAAAGAAACTGCAGCACCCAGAAGTAGCTGTTTAAATTTTAATTCTTTTGTAAAACATATAGTATAGCAAGGAGTAAATGATTGAAATTTGAAGAAAAAACGAAGGGTTTACAATTTTTTTTCATACATTTGTTAATAATGTGTTTGTACACTGTGGTTATCTATACACTCCCCGACACGTCTTAGCATGGATTCTATAAGATGGTTTAGTTCTTCTTGAGGGGTACTATCCCAAGCTTCCTGTAGTTCATGTATCAGAGCCACCAAAGTCCGTGGAGGCTGGGGTGAATTTCCAAGCCTTCTACCCATGATGTCCTAAACATGCTCTATGGGCGAACGATCGGGTGATTTGGGCGGCCATGCCAAAAGATTCACATGTTTTACCAAAAAAAAATTGAATTCAAACAGCTCCTTCTGGGTGTTGCAGTTTCTTTGTCGGTTAGTATAATAATGTACAATATTTATGGACAAAAATCACCTTCCTCAATATGTAATCAGTAAATAATGTTCATTTTTTGCTGAGGATTCAGTAATTTAGTTATTTGGGCCTTGTTCTTTCGTATTATTGTAGAAATAATATTCGCAATAAATAATTATTGATAGTTTCATCAAAATGAAATCATTGTGTAATTATTTCAGAAAAATATGCTTTTGAATTGCTCAATAAAATTGAGGATCTTCAACAAGTAAGGCTCAGTCAAAATTCATATTCAGTCACGTTTTAAATTGTTGAATAATATCATTTTAATTCAGAGTGAAAATATGTGAAATATAAATTTTGGAATAAACGCTGCCTTACTAGGTTATGCCGTACAAATTACTGAGCATCCGCTTTAGGTGAAAATCAATACGAATTTCCGAACTTTTCTGCGAGTTTTCTCACCGATAAAAATGTATCCTCAACTTTCCCTTGTTCCGCATTTTCTTTTTCGGGTACTCGTTGAATATGTTAACACCCCTGCATGAATATGTTTAAGTATTCCTGCCTCCGGTACAACGTTGACGGAAGTATTTTTTTTCTATGGGGAATGGGTTTTTGAGTGGAATGCTATGATATCGCCGATCTGTTCAGTATTTGTTCGATTGGTTTTTCGGAGGAACGGAGGATTCATTGGAAGATCTATATGATTTTTGACAGTAGCATTATTATCTCCTCGCTCAAATTGTCGCATGTCATAACTATTTCACCCTTATTCGAGTTAATCGATCACACCCAAGCAACGGGGATACATTGAAGTTGTTTTAGGTGAAATATGTAGCGTATACCTATGACTTTCTTTGTTTTCAAAACTAACTGAAAGAAATTGCGACAGACAATATTTAAGAAGAACCATATATTTTGGTATATTGTTTTAGGGGGTAACGTTGCACTGCGACCTTGAGGTCTATTGTGCCTCCCCCCCGTCAGAGCTGTCGATGTTATCACCATCTACAGCTCGCCTTCCAGTTCCAGAGTTCTGATGAACTCCAGTATCTGGGATGGCTTCAAGGAGGCTACATCTTCGCTCCTGCAGATTTCTTGCCATAAGTATATGTTCTGATCTCACTCTTTCACGTATAACTGGTGACGATAGATTATAAATAATTATGGTGTCGTTTTTCTAAAATTCCTGAAACTTCACGAGATAGAAAAAGTTTGAAGACGTTACAGATCGAATCGATACATCGAACAGTTTCCGTACTGATCTCCCGAATCAAGCGTGGTGCTGTCAATTCGATGTTGTAAGTTTCCCTTTCCAATATACCATCTAATTCCATTAGCTATCAATTCTTGAATGAGAAATTTCGATCCGGCGCTAGTGAGAGGTCAGCGGACGCTTTCTTGATTTATTTTTAATATCCTCAGATTGTGGATTTATCTCCGGCAGGAAAGTTCAATTTGATCTTCAGGTGAAATGAATGAACTGGCAAGACCTTAGGTGTCGGCTCGGATGAAAACTACTCCGGAAGACTTTCCGCAGAAGTTTTCTCGTCCGTTTTCCCGGGAACTCATTTATCCAAACTCCATTATTACCTTTGAACGTTTTGACACTCACCGTTGGAATATGTAACGTGGAACCGTCTTTTCTCCGTGAAAAGTAAATAACCAATAGAAATTAAAACACCTAATGAAATTTCCTATGTTATTGAAATATTGAGAAAGAAGTTATCCAAAAGCCTGTAGCCTTTCATAAATCATCTAGAACGATCGATGTATAATATAGACAAAATATATTGGTAATTATAGTGGAAACTCTTCATATTCAATTGTTTTCTGTGGGTGTTGAAAAAAGTCGAGTCGAATATAAAACTCCATACAAAAAAATTTAACGAGACCAAAAACGAAACTCTCGTGTTGCGCTGTATGTGGTCTCGGTATCACCTGTAATTTTTTCGAGTCTCGTCTCGTCTCGTTTCGCTTTTCCGAGACGAGAACGAGATGAGACGAGAAAAAACTCGCTCTCGCATGGAGCCCTACCAATCACATCTCTCATTAATCATTTTCCAACTTTGTTTCCCAATCGCGCCATATTTTCGAATACTGTAAAATATTTTCATCAATCAAATATAGCAATAATAGTTTAGGTTTCCATTTAGACCATTGTGTAAATATATGGATTATTCACCCACAATGTCGAAATAATTCTCGTAAATCAGATCACGTATATCATGAACTTTAACCCAAACATTATTCACCATCATATGGGAAGCTCGAATGATTCATAAAAGCACTGACATCAAATCAGGAACTTTAGCGCGCTCGTTCGTGTAATGATCAATATTCAACACCCTTCTTAACAGTAATTTATAGTTTTTCAAACTTCAAAATTGACCATGGACGAGTTTCCACTATGAGTATCGTACTAAGCTCCAATTCGAAATGAAAAACGAGTTCGCGAGAAAAAAATTGGTTCAAGCCCTGTGGACAGGAGCTTTGGCGCTCTTGTTCGAATTTTGACAAATCATATCTCCGAAATTATTGGTCTCTGGGAATGATATATATGCATTATATTATCACCTTAAAAGTATAATATCATATCATCCTCATAATTCTACGATAGCTGAGGTTATTTCATTGGTCATTTCGCATTCAACCATACTTTGTTTTATAGAACAGGAGGTTTATTTTATATGAAGAATAACGAACCAGAAATAATTCTGACATTTATCTCTCATAGTAAAATAAGATGACATATAAGAGCACAGATCATATAATAATTCGATAAAAAATTAAGTACAGCATTCTGTGAAAACGTAGAAGTACGATTCATTATTGAAATTTCGAAACACAAATACTAAAAACAGCCACAACTCCGAAACCGCTTCGTGGATATTGCCCATTAACGGACTCGTCCGAGATATTTACGCTCCAAATCTCTAACTCCTTTCGTTAGAGAGTTATCGTGTTAACGGACGGCCTGACAGAATCGATATCGACCACGGATTCTTGATCAGTGAGTCGAACCAAACCATTTTCATCAAAAAATTGTTCCGAGGAACAAGAGCGCCAAAAATGTTCTTCGATTGAGAACGGAGGACTAGAAATAGTCCCTAATTGCAAGGAAATCGTGGAGCAGCCTGTACCTCTTTAATAGATGAACAGAGATGTGTTTCTGGATCTGGTTCTTCCTATTCTCGAATATAATCACTATTACTAAAATGAAGATGGGTTCTATAGAAAAGGAACAAAAAAACTTTTTTGAAAATGTTACTACGAACGCGAAGATTTTTCGGACGTTAGGAGGGGGGGAGGGGGGAAATTTCCGAGGGGTTTCGCGAGGAAAAAGACGGAAGTTTCGTAGGGTTTCGCGGTTTCGGAGCGAAAAGAAGGGGGTGTATTTTTAAAAAAATCGCGAAAAGGCGAAAAAACGCCGATTTTGGCGAAAGGTACGAAATGAAGGAAAGGAGATCGGAGGACGGGTGGCGTTCGGAACGACGGTATTTGCGGGAACGCGAAGACGAGATTCGAAATTAGTCCGTAGCTGAGCCCTTTTTTCGATTCACTCTTTCGTTTTCCCGGAAGAACGATAGGAAAATGTGACTTTTTGCGAGAATCGACGAAATTCTGACGTTTCACGTATTTCTGTGGCGAATTTTAACGCGGCTGCTTCACGGTCGACGTTTTCGGTCCGAACGAGCGATTAGAAATGTCAAATCGAATTTGAATTTCGAACCGAATCGGTCGAAAACCTTCGAATAGTCTAGAAAAACCGCGAGAAATATGAACGGGTAACCGATTTCGATCGATCGCTCGACAGGATTGACGATATTCTGAAAATCGAAAGACGGAAATCATCCGAGTACTTAAAATCTTTATGTGGTACATAATCGGAATCGATTCACGTAGACGTCGGTGGCCGAGCGGACTAGGCGTTGGGTTCATAGTCCAGAGCATCGCAGGGCGGCGGGTTCGAATCCTCGGTGCGTCCGAAATAGCTAACTTATTAATTTTTTCATTTTTACCCAATGGAAAACTCAGAGGAGCGTTCTCCGGTGAACGTATTTTGGGATTTGGATCTTTTCGTTAAGTCACGAAATCTATAAAGAATATCCGTTCGATCGGACGGATTTTTGCATTAAAATTACTCAAAATATTCAAATATTGAGCTGAAAATTAACGGTCAAAATGAAAAACCGCTGCTATACAGGGTGTTTCAAGTAAAATGTCACCACAAGAGATCTATCGTAAAGAGAATTCTCAACACTGTAAAACTGCTACGAAAAGATAACCGCTGCTATACGGGGTGTTTCTAAAAACATTTCAACTCCGAAACGACTTGACCGATTTTGATGAAACTTTGTGTGTGTGTGTGTTTCGGCGTGTCTCAGGGTCACAATAGGTAACCGTTAGATGGCGCTGTATTCGTTTCATAGAAACTCAAGAACGGCTGAACCGATTTCGATGAAACTTTGTGTGTGTATCTGAGGTTGTGTCAGGTCCGCAATACACCCCGGTAGGTGGCGCTGCAATCCGTCTGTAAGAACTCAGAAGTGCCTCGACCGATTTTGATGAAACATTGTGTGCGTGTTTGAGTGGCTCTAAGGGTCACAATAGAAACCCGTTAGGTGGCACTGCATTCGGTTTATGAAGACTCAAGAATGACTGGACCGATTTCGATGAAACATTGTGTATGTATCTGAGTAGGTTTCAGATCCACAATATTCCCCGGTAGGTGGTACTACAATCGGTTTACACGAACTCAAAAATGGCTATACCGATTTTGGTGAATCTTTGTGATTGTGTTTCGGAAGGCCTTAGGTTTACAATACGATTCGGTAGGTGGCGCTATATTTGGTTTTAAGTAACTCAAAAACGTGTGAATCATTCTCAGAATCACAACAGAACCTGTTAGATGTCATTGAACAACCGGTTCAATTGATCTACCGATTATATTGATCTACTGAAAAAATTTAGATCTCATGGAAAAATGCAGATCTACCGGAAAAAAGTAGATCTACCGGAAAAATGTAGATCTACCGAAAAAATGTAGATCTACTGGAAAAATGTAGATCTACCGAAAAAATGTAGATCTACGGAAAAATGCAGATCTACCGGAAAAATGTAGATCTACCGTAAAAATGTAGATCTCCCAGAAAAATGTGGATCTATTGCTAGGTAGATCTGCTGGCTCATCTGAATCCCAAAATATGGACTGCTGGCCACTAGTCTAAACTAACAGCATCGATAATTGCCGATTGTGTCTTTTGAATTCAGTCAAGCTCAGGCTCCAATGTCGAAATCATAATCTCGTCAAGGAAGGGCATTAAGAAATAGGATTATCAATTTCGCTCATTTGAATGAAAGTTCAATATTTCCCCCTTTAATGCCCTATAAATTTAGTTTGAGGAATGACAATATATTACTCCGAATGAAATGTAAATGAAGAAGCCGGAGAGTGAGATGAAGAGAAGAATAAGTAAAGTTCAAGGGTCTGCGAGTGTCTGTGCCAGTCTTCGAGAAGTTCTGTTTTTGAGCTGTTACTTACGTTATAATAGTAGGTCACAGACTGTGAAAAATAACACGGCAATTTTCAACACAGAAGGTTGGGATTAAGACACTTGATATTAATTTCCCTAGTGAGCAATACATTTTATTAGTTGTTTCTCTCTTCCAGTCCCACCTTTCTTACACATGTATTTAATTATTGTGCACTGCATATAAGACCATCTCGACTCTCGCGTAAATGTTATTGCCCCTTATCCGATCCTAATTTCGCTAGAAGGTTGTTTTCTCCCTCGCAAAATCTTCTTTTGGCTTATCAATCTTGCTGGAATATGACACAAACTATCGGTACGTATACAATTGCGAGAAAATTGCTATTCGACCGTTCTCACACCCTTCATGACACCGTTCTCCCCTCATTTCTATACACAATTCTTTACGACGAGTAATCAACGAGAATGTGTTACGCGGAGCGTCCGAAAACTCGTAGAATTAACAGTTATAGGCATCTATAGTTTTGTTGTTATTTCCTCAATTACTCAAAAAATACATGTCAGATCAAATTGAAAGCACAGGATCGTGAGGATTTGATGCCTAGATCCACGGAAACCTCCGAACAGACATTTTACAACAGATTACCAGATTTCTGCACGATCGGCGTTGTATTATTGTAATTATATCATTTCAAAATTTGAATTCACTCGATGCTCAACACATTTTTTCAAGTATTTATGATTCCTGAATTCATACTCTAATTCGTGCAGAATTTCGTGAGGGTTTGGGAGGAGCGAATAGACAATAGAACATACATACATTCATCCGATAACGGATGATACTAAAGTTTTGATGTATATTATGATGCGTTGGCGAAATCATCTTCGATATATCAGCCAGAATAATAGGAGTAAACCCTCAACAAAGTACAAAGGCTGGCCTGTGTGTATATCAGGGGAGCTCTGGGAACCTGTCCTACCAGGGCACTTGAGATTATCACACATCTCACACCACTTCATCTAGTGATAGACAAATGGCCCTTGAAGCCATTCTCAGAATATCTACGAAAGGATCAGGTAATGAGAGCATTAAAAACCAGAAAGCCTGGTCCTCTCTTACCAGGTACATTTCATCAGCCAATCTTCCTAGTGACGAAATGATCAAGAAAGGAAGCATCGAAAAGAACTTCTCTACGATGCTCGATAGGAAAAAAGACTGGGACAGGGAATCCACCACCCAAGTTCTCAAAAGAAATGCCATTAAATGGTACACAGACGGTTCGAAAACCACTACTGGAGCTGGCGCTGGAGACAATAGGCCAGGCACCAAATGCTCACTATCGCTAGGCTCCTATCCGAGCATCGTTCAGGTAGAAATACTTCCAATAGAAAGATGCGTGGAAATAAACCTAGAAATAAACTATCAGAGATGTGATATAGCGATCCACTCTGACAGTCAAGCTGCTATTAAAGCTCTGAGCTCCCATGTTATCGAATCCAAGCTAATATGGGAGTGCCGAAGAAAACTCAATGAAGTAGGCAAGAACAACAGGGTTTCTTTGGTCTGGGCTCTTTGTCCGGAATTTTATTGTGGGGTTGGAAGATACACCTACAAAAGTGAATTTCGGATGAAAGGAGAAACCGAAAGAGGTATTTTCTGGAGATCTCTCCCCGGAATGTATCACCCCAAGAAATTCCTCCAGAACTTTGATACTGTCAGATCCAAGAAATATTTGGACCTCATTAAGAACACTCTGCACCTTTTCACTGGTTTCCTCACAGGGCACTGCGGCCTTAGGAAGCATATGATGAGATTAGGACTAGCAGAAACTGACGAGATTCAGTTGGGAGGAGGATGAAACTCCTGATCACCTGATAAAGGAATGTCTCGCCATCTCAAACCAACGCAAGGAATGCTTTGGGCAAGAAATCTACAGGAGCGAGGAAGTAGCCTCCTTGAAGCCATCCCAGATACTGGAGTTCATAAGAACTCTGGAACTGGAAGGCGAGCTGTAGATGGTGATGACATCGACAGCTCTGACGGGGAGCCACAATAGACCTTAAGGTCGCAGTGCTACGCTACCCCCTACAACAATATACAATATAATATCATGGGCGTGCCATGCAATCGAATCACTCCTGTATATGCCACTATTGTAAAGTGTAATCCTCCGCCCCCAGGAAACAAATCACAATCAAGACAAGAGTAAAACTTGTCTGCCTTGGCTTATCGAAATAAGAATTTATTGGTAGCCAAAACTGCTACGAATTCCCATCGTTTTACGTGGGCCTCGTAGGGTTCAATATGTTCGAATACAATACTTACCGATGCAATTGTCTCATCAGAATAGTTGAAAGAGCACTGAGGTCAGGAGCTTTGGTGCGCTTGTTCAAATTTATAGCCGGAGCGGTCACTCATTCAGGAACTGAACTTGCCCAAGGCTTGGCGTCCTGAAAAAAAAAATATTCTCACAATACTTCCAATAATATAGATCTTTTCAAGCCTAAATCTAAAACTCGGCTGTAAGAAATGGTTTTCACGGCTCGGAAAGGTGATGTAAGTCGAAAAATATCAAGAAAATTCTATAAAATCATTGAAATCATGAATCTTATATGAATGCTGCAGGTTGTTATGTTATTCAATCTTAAAACGAAGAACTGTTCTACGAATTCAACTAATCAAGTATCATATTCCATAATATATATCGAATTCTTTCTAATTCTTCAGAATATGTCCAATATACCTACCCCATTTCACGCTTTTTGAACCAATGTTCACATATCGATTTTACGAAAAAATACCTTTATTCAGTAGAGAAAATTTCAACTCCCTTACTCCTTGCGTTCGGGCATAATCGTGCTGGCGGCCGGCCGGCTGGACAGAATCAAGTTTGACCTCGGATTCTTCATGAGTGCGTCGAAACTAATTGAGACCATTCAGGGCCAAAAATTCTAAAATTACAGACATTTGGGCAAATTGACAGACACTCTGCCCAGGTGAATAAGTACGCCAAAAAGTGCGTGTCTTTGGTTTGATAATTGTGGGTGTTCCAGAAGGAGGATCACGCACAAAATATGTCATTGGTGCGAGTCCAGGAATCCTCCAAACGAACACCTTCGATATATTTGAATAAAATGCAGAGTTGATTTATTTATCAGACATTACCATAAGAGAATATTGAAAGTTATGAGGAAAAAGTGGAAAAAATTAGAAATGAATGAATACTGAAGAAGCATTGAAGAGGGATACTCTGCATGAATAACATGTAACTCGCTATATGATTCCCGGACATTTTTCATGAATGAGTTAGTAGGATAACAGAAAAGTCTCCCAGAATCGATGGTAGACATTTTTTTTCGTACGATCTAAGCGGATGATCTCTCTTGTCTTATTCTCAATTCAGCCGAGAAAATAATATCACCAAAAACTCTCTTCATTAAAGCGTAGCAAATAGCTGTTTGTGAATTATTCAAAAAGCTTCGACTTTCTTCGGAATGGGGCGAAAACATTGTCGTAAAGGAGCATCTGTCGGGTAAAACCAGGAGAAAACTGCAAATTGAGTTCGGTTTCGTCCATAATCCTTGTCGGAATATTATAATAAATACGAAATTGACACGTTGCATTCCGTATTCTGTTCAAGAAATGGAAATAACGTGCCAATGATGACCTCGTTGAAGTTCAACGGATCCATCACGATCCAGTGACATTCGAAACATCTCAGGCGCTTTAATACTGGGTAATAAACTGACCGATGAGGACAGATCGAAGCGATTAATCATTTTTTTGGTCCCACCGATAAGCGGATTATATTAATTGTAGAGGATAATTCTTTCGTATGACAAACTACGATTGCTACTGCTATCGCTAAAATTTCCCTGGCAATCCCCGATTGGATGACCTGCCTCGATTGAGTTATCGATTGTTCCGTAAAAAAAGCCAAAATCAAATGGTTTAACTGTTCATTCACTTGTAATATGCCGTCCTTGTACGCCACTCATACAATCACCAGCAAATCAGTATTTTTACACGACATAATCACGCTTGCTTCACATCATCTTTCAATGGTCTACGTTTTTTTGCCATGATCATACCTGCTGTGGAAAATAATCTTTCAACAGGAGCAGATGTAACCATTAATAAATCATCGGCCATCTTGAAAAGTGTAGGAACTTTTCAATCCCTTTCCACCACTCTGAAATATAATTTCGATTCCTATCTGCTCTTTCTAACAGCAAATGTTATTTAAACTCATTTTTCCAATATTTCGGAGGTTTTGTTGATGTTTTAAAGAGGCTATCGATGTCAATACATTTTTTTAGGTATCGTTTTCAAAGAATACCTTCCCAGTGGGTAGATCATTGAGGGTGTTCTTGGCGTATTCCTCATAATACTTTTCGAAAAATTTAGTAGCTTCATTTTTCATTTCTTTACCAGTTTTATTATATTTACTTCCACAGATGCATACAATAATTGTTCACATCTTCACTACAAGAAGCACAATAAAAAACAATACATTTCTCCACTTTTCCGAGACGAGAAAAATCTCGCTTCCGTATGAAGCCCTAATTTTAACTGATTTTGTTAGAATTATTATTCCCATTGAGTGAATAAATTTACCTATTATGTAACTGTGAAGTTACTTATTTCTCGTTGTGAAAACTATTTCCACTACACATAGTATGTACGAATTCGATATTACAAGGTGTTTCGAAATTTGCAAACATATACAAGGTGCCCCATTCAAATTTTAAAAGTTGAGGTACTTTAGTAACTAAAAATATGGCATCAGATTCATTGTGTGTAATTTTATTTGCATTGAAAGTATCATAAATATCACTCCTGCCCCTCTAAAGATATTTACTCGGTCTCATACTTCATCCCGACACTGTATAAAAGTCATGATTATTTTTTCTGCACCGTTGGATTTCCATTCCTTAAGATCTTGGGACGAATTGATTTCGCGTTTCCAGTCCAGACCATATTTACCGACTCAGTTTCAGAAATAAGGCCTTCATGCTTTGCAGTTCCAGCAACACAAGAGCATTCGGGAATTCTGACAGCTCATGTGTGGTGATTACAAATTGTTGAGGCGAACAAAGGGACCCGACTGGGCATAGTAAAATGAATTGAGGATAATTTCAGAACAATAACCCAACTGTGTAGAAATGAATTTAATTCATAAAATTTTCGAATACCCTTCGCGTACGAAGTAAACACTCCACTTCATTTTCTACATCGTTGAAATTAGAATAATCGGCATTCTGTTGAAATCAGCCAGATGATTCTTAATTTTTGACGTTATGGTGGTTCTTTTGTATGTTATTATCTGAACTACACAAGAAAAAACAGGCCATAAGTGACTACCTTGAATGAAAAATCAAGCTGAATACCATAATCCTGGAGAAATGGAATTATGGTTCTGTGATTCATCTAAAAACTCCCGACTTAGTTATACGTCAGTATATTTATGAGAACTAGCTTATTCTAATCCAAAGAACGTAATCGATATAAGAATATTCATTATTTGCTCGTCAAAATTCACCAATTATTTCACAATTCCATCACCACTGTTTTATAATCCATCGCTTAATATCTGAGCGGATTCAAATGTACTCAACTTTGGTGTGCTTGAACGTAAGTATGGAATCGAATTATATCCGAAATCATATCCTGATTAAATGAATTGGCAATTCAGATGAATGTGATATAACACTCATCAGAATTTCTACTTGACATACACATATCTGAATGCTACCAAACGTACAACTCTAACGAAATAACTATATCGATTAATATTTTCTGGTAATATCAATTGTGCGGCTAGTTGGCTGGGAGATATTGCAGATGATAATGTTCAAAATTATGTTATAAACTGGAACACAGCTTCACCTCTCCCATTCTTGGCCGCTTTCCAAATTACGTAATTGTTAATATTAAGCGGGTTGAAGAGTCAATTACAGCTACAAACACAAAGATAAGGACGAAAATGGAATCATGGATAGACTGCAAAAAAGGACAACGAGACAAATACTCCAACCACCATTGAATTGTCTAAAAATCGTTGGAAAATCTATTATCGTGGCACTTGTCTTTCGAGACAATCCGGAACCTAATTCGAATTATATCGATAAAAACAACATGGAACTTTGAACTCCAAAAATCTATCAACGACAGGCGGAGACTGATATGAATATAGACTTTCAAATGATACTGTGTGCATTGCGCAGTGTATACTACATTGATTAAAAAGTTTCTGGACTAGCACATAGATGGAACCATAAATGAAACTTGTCTCGTTCTCGTCTCGGAAAAGCAAGACGAGACGAAACGAGACGTTTTGAAAAATATTATAGGCGATACCGAGACCACATACTGCGCAACCCGAGAGTCTCGTTTTTGGTCTCGTTAAATTTTTTTTATTAAGTTTTTATACGAAAAATTTGGAAAGGTCTACATAGAGAACAATAATGATATTTCACAAAATATCAACTCTTGTGATTATCTGTGAAATATTTTATCGTTAATTAAAATAAATTTTTCAAATTTTTATTTCAACTTGTTAACTGTTCGTATAACTTCTTATAGTAACGTATCTCTTATTACAAATATATATCCTTGTAGATTGTTTTATTTTAGGTTTGAATGTGTTTTTTTCAAGATCGAGTTTTTACTCTCGGTTGAATATATGTGTCTATAAACTACTGAGTAATAAACGTGTATAGTATAGTTTTGGCTCGAAAATTTTTACTTGGAAGATCGTCTTATTTACTACAGATACATACAGTAAACTTTTCTCATATAAGACTCGACATGTTTCAACACCCACAGAAAACAATTGAATATGAAGAGTTTCTACTATAATTACCAATATATTTTGTCTATATTATTCATCGATCGTTCTAGAAATACACGATTATTCAAAGACCTTGCGATAATTGAGATTATTTTTCAAGAGAAAGATAGAATTCTTAAACATAAAAACTAATCCCATTACGAATTCAATACTTAACGGACAAGTTTTATTGCCCCTAAATCCCAATGCTTTTAAAAATTCGTTTCTATTTGAACAGCTGGAGGAATTTATTGTTTTTTATTGTGCTTCTTATAGTGAAGATGCGATTAATTATTGTATACATCTGTGGAAGTACATATAATAAAACTGGTAAAGAAATGAAAAATTAAGCTACTCAATGTCCAATTCTATTCAAAAATGTATTGACATCGATAGCCCCTTTAAAACATCAACAAAACCTTCGAAACATTGTAAAACTTAGTTTGAAGAACATTTGCTGTTAGAAAGAGCAAATAGGAATCAAAATTGTATTTAAGAGTGGTGGAAAGTTCATGAAAAAGTTTCTATACTTTCCAAGATGGCCGATGATTTATTAATGGCTACATCCATACCGGTTGAAAGATTATTTTCCACAGCAGGTATGATCATGGAAAAACACGTATATCATTGAAAGATGATGTGATGCAAGCTTGATTATGTTTGAATTCTGTGTCATCGACTAATTTAAAAGATGAAATTAACAGTGTTTAAAATTGAAAAAAAATGTACATGTACAAATATTTTTTTATACCAGCGAAATGAACATAGCTTTACAAAATTATTCATTGTTATCTACCATTTCGTTTATATATGATAATATTAATTATCGTTATTCAGAATTAAGCGAGACGAGACGAGACAACTGATAACGAGACGAGACCGAGACTTAATTTTTTGGGAATTGGCGAGACTGAGACGAGATTTTTTATATTCTGGCCTACTCCCGACTCGTGTGAAGCCCTTAATTGAAATATCAATTATGGCATTCGACAGCGCCACCTTTTAGAAGATTTCATGACAATCGGACCAGGCGTTCTCAAGATATAGCTGGCTGGCCTCGGTGGTCTATAGTGGAAGAAGATTCCAATTTGATGCAGGTGGTTGCAGGTTCAAATCTTAGCTAGGGCATGGTTGTTGTTTCGTCTGGTGTGAAAGGGACGAAATCTGGATACACCATTGCACTCCAGAGTCAAACCAGTCGTCCGCTAAGTGAGTTGAGGTAGGTGGAAGTATTCCAAAGCGACCATTGACACAACAGTTTGCTGGCAAGGTTATGGCGTCAGTATTCTGGGATGCACATGGTACTTTGTTTATTGACTATCTTGAAAAGGGAAAGATGATCTATTCTGAACACTACACAGCATTATTTCACCGATTCAGTGAAGAAATAAAGAAAACACCTTATATCAAAACTGTTGTACTTCATGGATATTGGAATAGGGAGAGTATCTAGGTATATTTTGAATAGAGAAATAATAAATCTTGTAGCATTTTACGTATAAACTTCAAGACGTGAGAGTTAAAATGTAATCTCAAATATCCATCAACTTCCACTGTTTCCAGGCAAAGAATTCATGTATGAATAACTGGCTTTGGTCGACAAGAAACCAACAGATTCGTGAAGTGACGCCTAAGTGGGTCATTCTTCTTGTGGGATTACCAGAGGAGCAAAAGAAATCCCCGACAAAAGTTCGTTTCAATAACGTCCGTTTGTTTGTAGTATCGGTAAGTTTAGGAACATTCGTTCTCATCAGTTTCTTTCCACAATAGTGATTCCAAACACCGATAATCGCTTTTGGCTTAATGTTTGTTTTTCATCGGAAACTCTCAATCGTTACTACCGAAGTAGTTCTTTTATTGTTTCATTTTTCATTCAGGCCTGTGCCTTTATAGCGATTTTATCTTGATTATTTCGCCACGCACAGTTGCCGTGAATTAAACGAACGACTGTATTAACCACAGCGAATTAAAATGGAACTTGAAAAAGCGAGTGGCGAGAGTATGTGCTTCGAATGTGTTATATCCCTCTTTTCTCTCGAACATAAAGTGGAACAGTCGCCCTTTGGTCGATATTTTCAGGACCAAGTGAAAATCTTCATAATCATTTTTTATCGACATTTATTCAGAATAATTTCTAAATAATAATTTTTTTTAATTCATATATATTTTTCAGATTTCAGGAGAGAAAACTCTGAGAAGAACAATTCAGTAATGAATTTACCTATACCAAAGTATCCTTTAATGATTACTTATACTGGGTGGTCAAGAACTCGACGTCAAGCCGGAAGCGGGTGATATTTCAAGTCGTGGTAGTTATCAGAAAAATATTTAAAAAAATTAAGTAATGTAGTTTCAAAATTATAGGCTTTTAGAGAAAATCGAGAAAATCTACATCTTGTTTTAGTCTTTCAATTCGCTTTTCTCCAAAACTTAATTTTTTGATAAATTTATTTCTGCTATGTGATCCTGAATAATGTGTCTGTATTTTGTTGCCCAAAACATTATGACTTTCGACCCTGTTTGGAGCAAAATGTTACTTTTCGCCCCACTAAATATTTATAGCTCATATTCCGTCACGTTTCAACTGTCTGTACTTAAAAAGAAATGTGCTATGTGAGATCGACAACTAACTCTTAAAGTTGGCGCATTTAATGGGTTTCTCAGCAGAAAAAATTCTAGCCGAAAAACTTGCACAATTACTAGGAAATGTTATACCATTTTGGAATCCTCATTAAATGCGCCAACTTCTACAGTTACTTGCCGAACTAGCGTAGTACATTTTTTTTCAATACAGGCAGTTGAAATTGGACGAAATATCAGCCTTGAATATTTAGTGGGGCAAAAATTAACATTTTGCTCCAAACAGGGGCAAAAGTCATAAAGTTTTGGGCAATAATATACAGACAGATTATTCAGGGAAACGTAACAAAAATAAAATTGGTGAAAAATTAAGATTTGTAGAAATGGGAATTGAATAACCATTACAAAGTATAGATTTTTTTCGATTTTCTTTGAATGCCTATAATTGTAAAATAACAGCACCTAATTTTTTTAAATATTTTTCTGATAAATATCATGACTTGTAATATCACGTGCTTCCAGCTCAATGTCGAGTTCTGGGACACCCTGTATACTTTAAACACTCGGTGATGCTTTCATTTGGCTAATCCAAATCAGTAGTCCTCCCCCACATATTCCAGATATTTCGATTAAATATATCTTAGATTCCTGGCGGTAACTTCAAGGTGTAATTGAATGCAGAGGTGTAGAGCAGAATTTTTCATGTCGTCCGCTAATTTCTACTAACGTTTCTGGTTCGTAAAGCAGAAAACTTAGTGATTTCAAAATTAAATGTGAAGATGGAAGTATGAGGCACTGGTGATACAGCGAATGAAATGATCAAATATTGAAGAGTATTCGTTATTTGAATTTAGTTCGCCTAGCGATACCGTTCACAGGAGAAACAGGCATGAAAACGAAAAATGGCGTAATTCTGCTGAGAGTGTTACTAGCACTAAATCAGAATATATGTGTGCGGCCAGATTTTAGCTCCAACCGTTTCCAACCTGCGGAGTAAAATTCTTCGTCACACGTATATGACCAGTAGGAAATTACTCGTTAGCTCGTTTCGGGTCGGTGTGAATTATGCGGGAAAGAGCTAATTATACTCAACAAATTTTTCAATGGGAACAAGCTTTGACGCATATTCATTTTGATAAGCAATCTTCAGTCTTCATTAAATCATTTTCAGAATTAGCGTTCTATTTACAAAAAGGATATCTATCGATGATGATCAAGGAAGTAAGCATAAAAAAGAACTTCACTACGATGCTCGGTAGGAAAAAAGACTGGGACAGGGAATCCACCACCCAAGTTCTTAAGAGAAATGCCATTAAATGGTACACAGACGGTTCAAAAATCACTACAGGAGCTGGTGCTGGAGTATATGGGCCAGGCACCAAATGCTCACTATCGCTAGTAGGCTCCTATCCGAGCATCTTTTAGGCAGAAGTACTTGCAATATAAAGATGCGTGGAAATGAACCTAGAAAGAAACTATCAGAGTTGTGATGTAGCAATCCACTATGACAGTCAAGCTGCTATTAAAGCTCTGAGCTCCCATGTTAACGAGTCCAAGCTAATATGGGAGTGCCGAAGAAAACTCAATGGAGTAGGCAAGAACAACAGGGTCTCCTTGGTCTGGGTTCCTGGTCACGCGGGAATTGAAGGAAATGAGGAGGCCAACACACTTCAAAGAAGTGCAAACCCCCTTTATTGGACCGGAACCCTACTGTAGAGTTGGTAAATACACCTATAGAAATGAATTTCGGATGAAAGAAGAAACTGAAAGAGGTATTTTCAGGAGATCTCTCCCCGGTATGTATCACCCCAAGAAATTCCTCCGGAACTTTGACAATGTCAGATGCAAGAAATATATGGACTTCAGTAAGAACACGCTTCACCTCCACACTAGTTTCCTCACAGTGCACTACGGCCTTAGGAAGCATATGATGAGATTAGGGCTAGCAGAGACTGACGAGTGCAGATTCTGCTGGGAAGAGCATGAAACTCCTGATCATCTGATAACGGAATGCCTCACCATCTCAAACCAACGCAAGGAATGCCTTAGGCAAGAAATCTGCAGGAGAAGCTTTATATCTACAAAAGCAATCTCTGGGATTAGTACTTAAATTAATTCGAAATTGATCAAATTACTTCCATTGTAATTATGTTATCCCTTAAGTGAGAATGAATTATTTTGTAAGAGGTATCTGGAATTGTAGGCATTTTCACTCTAGGACTTGAAATTCAAATAAAATGAAACTTTATCCAAAGACACTCATTTCTCAAGGGAGTTGTGATAACGTAGCACAACAAAATAATCCCGAATAGCTGATTGGTTGAGGACATTGAGCTCAGCTCCAATTTCAGCTAAACTATCCACTTTGACATCGGATAGGGGATTTACACCATGGCTCAGAAACAAACCCCAACTTACAGAGTATAACTTTAGTGATAAACAAATAAAGTGACTTAATGCAGCTAATAAATATGATGATGATGCCATTAACATGCAGAGGCACCTGGGGGCGGCACGAACTCTAGCGTTAACCGGGATCTGGTGTTTTATATTGTGCCCTTCTTGTATCCGGGATATTTACCTACCAGGCGCCCGTTCTCGTGCTTATAATAAGAGCTGACAAATTACCGCTTAAGATCTCTCGAAGGCTTATTGGTTGGTCCCAATTTGTAGCGATCTAGATGAATTGATTATTATTATAATCATTCTTGCAACCGAGAGACAACAAAAATCAAAATTTAATGAGCCGACTTTTCTTGCTCGGCTAATTAGAATTATTTGAATAAAACACAGAAATGAATTAGCAGATAATCCTACGAAAATATACGTTAGACTATTCCAAATGATTGTAGTTATGTAACAAAATTGGTTCAAGCACTGACGTCCAATTTACCATGGTAAATTCGATTTAGATTGTCTAATACAGGAGAATGGACAATATAACATGCGTGCAAAAACTCTTGACTTCACGTCAGCGCTTGAACCAATTTTTATCTGATTTACAGCAGTTTGATCAAATGCAAAAATCTTCCAATGGACCATTTTGCTCGAAAACGATAAAAGTTCTTGGAATGACTCCCAATTTCGCACATCGGAAAAACAATACCATCCCATCATCTTCCCCCATGTCCAACCCAATCTGACCATTTTTATCTGATTTACAGCAGTTTGAATAAATGCAAAAATCTTCCAATGGACCATTTTGCTCGAAAACGATAAAAGTTCTTGGAATGACTCCCAATTTCGCACATCGGAAAAACAATACCATCCCATCATCTTCCCCCATGTCCAACCCAATCTGACCATTTTAGTCTGATTTACAGCAGTTTGAATAAATGCACAAAACCTCTAAGGATATCCCATGGCCAAAATTGGTCGAAAATGTTAAAAGTTCTTGGAATGACTCCCAATTTCGAACATCGTAAAAACAACACCGTCCCATCATTTTCCCCCAATTTCAAGCCAATCTGACCATTTTTATCTGATTTACAGCAGTTTGAATAAATGCACAAAACCTCTAAGGATATCCCATGGCCAAAATTGGTCGAAAATGTTAAAAGTTCTTGGAATGACTCCCAATTTCGAACATCGGAAAAACAACACCGTCCCATCATTTTCCCCCAATTTCAAGCCAATCTGACCATTTTTATCTGATTTACAGCAGTTTGAATAAATGCACAAAACCTCTAAGGATATCCCATGGCCAAAATTGGTCGAAAATGTTAAAAGTTCTTGGAATGACTCCCAATTTCGAACATCGGAAAAACAACACCGTCCCATCATTTTCCCCCAATTTCAACCCAATCTGACCATATTTATCTGATTTACAGCAGTTTGAATAAATGCACAAAACCTCTAAGGATCCCATTGCCCATTTCGGTCGAAAATGTTAAAAGTTCTTGGAATGACTCCCAATTTCGAACATCGTAAAAACAACATCGTCCCATCATTTTCCCCCAATTTCAATCCAATCTGACCATATTTATCTGATTTACAGCAGTTTGAATAAATGCACAAAACCTCTAAGGATATCCCATGGCCCATTTCGGTCGAAAATGTTAAAAGTTCTTGGAATGACTCCCAATTTCGAACATCGGAAAAACAAACCGTCCCATCATTTTCCCCCAATTTCAACCCAATCTGACCATTTTTATCTGATTTACAGCAGTTTGAATAAATGCACAAAACCTCTAAGGATATCCCATGGCCCATTTCGGTCGAAAATGTTAAAAGTTCTTGGAATGACTCCCAATTTCGAACATCGTAAAAACAACACCGTTCCATCATTTTACCCCAATTTCAAGCCAATCTGACCATTTTTATCTGATTTACAGCAGTTTGAATAAATGCACAAAACCTCTAAGGATATCCCATGGCACATTTCGGTCGAAAATGTTAAACCTTCTTGGAATGACTCCCAATTTCGAACATCGGAAAAACAACACCGTCCCATCATTTTTCCCCAATTTCAAGCCAATCTGACCATTTTTATCTGATTTACAGCAGTTTGAATAAATGCACAAAACCTCTAAGGATATCCCATGGCCCATTTCGGTCGAAAATGTTAAAAGTTCTTGGAATGACTCCCAATTTCGAACATCGGAAAAACAACACCGTCCCATCATTTTCCCCCAATTTCAAGCCAATCTGAACATTTTTATCTGATTTACAGCAGTTTGAATAAATGCACAAAACCTCTAAGGATATCCCATGGCCCATTTCGGTCGAAAATGTTAAAAGTTCTTGGAATGACTCCCAATTTCGAACATCGGAAAAACAACACCGTCCCATCATTTTCCCCCAATTTCAAGCCAATCTGACCATTTTTATCTGATTTACAGCAGTTTGAATAAATGCACAAAACCTCTAAGGATATCCCATGGCCCATTTCGGTCGAAAATGTTAAAAGTTCTTGGAATGACTCCCAATTTCGAACATCGGAAAAACAACACCGTCCCATCATTTTCCCCCAATTTCAAGCCAATCTGAACATTTTTATCTGATTTACAGCAGTTTGAATATATGCACAAAACCTCTAAGGATATCCCATGGCCCATTTTGCTCGAAAATGTTAAACCTTCTTGGAATGACTCCCAATTTCGAACATCGGAAAAACAACACCGTCTCATCATTTTCCCCCAATTTCAAGCCAATCTGACCATTTTTATCTGATTTACAGTAGTTTGAATAAATACACAAAACCTCTAAGGATATCCCATGGCCCATTTTGCTCAAAAATGTTAAAACTTCTTGGAATGACTCCCAATTTCGCACATCGGAAAAACAATACCATCCCATCATCTGCCCACATATCCAACCCAATCTGGCCATTTTTACTTATAGGAGTTCCGGTTCGACTAGTTTATACCTATACTGTCAGTTCTTCATAATAATAACGCTACGAGTCTCCCATGGTAACTGAATGGACGGATGACATTAGTCTAGTTGTGAGGAAACTCATTCTGAATTCTGCATCGCTTCCTCTCCCAAGTTTGGCTAATTAATCTTCAAACAATAATATATATCTGGAGCGACGTCCGCAAGGCTTTCGCTAGCAAATTGCTAATAACTTTGACGAAAAACAACTGCTTAAATTCGGAACACATTTTCCTGTTGAGTTTGGGAACCGCATCGGAACTGCAGCTTGACTTGGCAAGAATAGATTCACGGAATAACAAACTTTTTGATTTTTTTTTTATTATTATATGCATTTCAAGAAATAAATCCCTTCGAAACAGTGTTCATCTATTATGGATCATCTCACTATTTTACTCTCAAAATAATATAACAGCGAATAATTCATTGTCGTTTCAGGTTTGTCTACCACGACTGGAGTTATTTCAATTTTTGGAAATATTTCATGTTATAATTGCTCATTAATGAATTAACCTCCGCCTTGTTCTTAATAAAAAAATTAATGACTAAGGTTAATGTCAGCCCACATTTATGTGAAGTAATAGATAGCATATTTTGTCTGAGAAGATGAGTACATCGTTCAATTCGAAAAAATTCGTATTCTAATAATTTTGTATGACCAGTATATTACTAGGCAGATATAGTCCGATATCCTATCTACAGCCATCAATTTCTCACCAGATCATACGATTGGGCTTTATTTGAAGGCGAAGCTAGTAATTTCTCCCGAAAAAATATACACCATCAAAAATGATATGAAATATTTTCCAGGTCCGAACAATCCAGGATCATCCGACATTTCGCAACCAAGTGTCGATTATTCTCTCATGAAATTAATTAAATTAAATCTGATGTTTTACGTATTATCAACCCGCGGAAATTATTGTCCATCGTCTTCTACAAACAAAAATATCCCTACATTCCAGTTACTTCCGACGCGATATTCAAATGGATAGATCAACTGTCACTCTTCGCGACGCGCCTATATAAAATACGCGAATGTTTTACGCAAACCGAATTTCTGATTCCAGGCGGCGGCTCATTCGCATTTTGCTAGCAGAATTGGTATTTCCGGCGGATATGATGTGGAACATTTCTCCACTGTAGTTCGTATTCGTGAGAAATATTTGGAAAGGACCCTATTGTTCATTTGCCAAGTACATTTCCTCTTGAGACCCTTAGTAAAAATTGTGCGTTGTGTTCAGGGTCGTTCGGTCTGCATTTGTGGGCTCCTCTCCGAAATGTAGTAAGTTCAAGTCGTGGAAATTTCACAGCAGATTGTACCAGTTGGAAAATTACGTGTTATACAAGTTGCTGGGTCTGCTACTTCTCCTCAGCTCGCTGAACCCGATCGTAACAACCTGACACTTAACCCTATCGATGCATACACAGGCTGATTTCGAAGAAACCCATATATTACATAAGATCAATATAGGTCATCTATTCATTAAGCCCAACAAGATAAAATCAAATACGCTTTCTGTGACGAGTCCGTTAAATATTCGTACATTTTTAACTATATTTGGTCGGTCGATTTGAAGCAATATTAAGGGTAGAATTTGTAAATTGTCAACGAGCCAACATTAGAGTAATTTTATTCATCATGAAAGTTTACGAGCGACAAATAGAGAAGAATTCTTATATCTGTGTGCAAAATAATGAAGATCACACAAGATCTTGGGAGTTATTAGGGTGTATCGCAATTCATAAATACATCAATCATGAATTTATATAGAAGAGCAGATAATCAAATACAACAGAATAGTTAACAAGAACAGCAACCCAATCTGTTGAATGTTATCTCGTATGTTCATGGCGTTCTGAAAAAATCAGAAGAATTGGTTCTAAGTTCATTATAAGAACCGTCTTCTAAACACAAAGAGATCTTAGGTCTTTATTAACAAAGACAAAACCCATTAATGAAAAACAATAATAAAAAAACTGTGTATATAATATTCCTTGTATTCGTGATAAATAGTACACAGGAGAAATATCAAGACCACTAGAAGTAAGAAAGTCGGAATGTAAAAACAACTTGGGAAATAGAGACATACAGAAATCAAAAACAGCATAACATGTATGTACAATCCAAGGAGATCACATGCATGATGGATTGGAGTAATACAAAGATGCTTTCGAAATTACAAAATTTCCCTTGATAATAATTAGTGAAAGAATAATGGTCTGATTGTAATACTCTCCAATCACAAATTGTAAATTATTTCCAAATTACAACAACAACAAAATGGCACAAGTGATTCTTCTTTTAGCCACATCGCTAAATAAGCAATCAAATTACCTTTCATTTGATGTATCACAATCCATATATTCCCATTCGAAAAAATAAAGTAGTGGTGTGAGAAATATAAAATTCAAAAAAGCACAGGATAAATTGCTTTTGAGATTAAAAATCGAGGACTTTCCTTAATAATTCTTCATACAAGAATTATTGACGAGTTACGCTACTTTTTTTTTGCACGCTGTATATTATTATTCAGCGATATAAACTGGCATCAGTGGTACGACAGACATATCTCCCCTGAAAGCGTTATTTTTTTCCCGAAGATCAAACGTTGACAACACTCTACTGCTATATGTAAAATCCGACAAATTGTTCAGAGTGGTTGTCTTAAAATGGGATGCTAAAACAACGAACAACACGAAAAGCTCCGAGACGTAATGCGGCAACGGATAACTAAAAAACTGTTTATTTTTCTTTCCTAAATCCTGCCATCTTATTTCACCGCTTCAGTCTACATGCGAAAATATCCAGCTAGTTTGTTCTTATACCACGCAGTAAGAGAGGTTTCTTTCGGTAACTTGGAAAATGGGCATTAATGATGAAAAGCGATTTCGAAGAAACATACTTTGTACAAGCGATTTGAATATTTTTCAAATTTCAAATGTGAAATGAAAGTTTGCTCAAGAAAAAGGTACATCCGATACAGTCTCTGGAAAATAACGGCAGATCCAAGATTTTCACGAAAAACAACAATGAGAATCATACGAACTATACAAAATGGTGTTTCATGTTCCAAGTCCAATACAAAGTCAATATAAATTTCCAGATATCCCAGGTCGAATGTCTGCGAAAATAGCGTGTATACTGAAAGTAATGCCATATTGATTTCGAGTGAAGTTGATAGAAAACGTATTCCGTACGAAGGTTGTCATTTTTTGGGATGCTCCAATAACGAGCACAAACTCGCGATCCATAACAAGGGTTCAATATGTGTAGAAACACAGGTTTTCGCGTCAGCTGTCAGAAATACCGCACGCCAACCTCCAGAAATTGGGGAGAGGGTTGGGAGGAAATTGCCCTACATTCATACTACGAGACGACATTATATTCTAATAAGTTTGACGTATGTAAATTGCATAGCGTTTAATGATCGAACAATCCCATTCTGTGTGATTCCGGAGTTGGGATCAAGCCACCTCTCTACATTGAGCAGCCGCTTCAGCGAACTTCAAAATTTACTCAATCGGAAATGTGGATACTTAACGAAAATGAATTGACGAAATTTCAAATCATGGTTGAGAATATGGGGTTTTATGAAACTATCTTTGAAATTTTTGAGAATCTAACGGAGCTAATATATCCTCTGAATTCTCACAATTCAAGGATTTGATTTACGTTTTGTTGAGCCTTCTGCCAGATATTTCAGGAAATACTGATACTATAATATTGACTAGTAGCTGCCAGCTTATTGGTATATTTAGTTTTTTAGTTCCGGAAACCATGTTCTCATCTTCTGAGACGAAACACTACTAAAGCTTGATATCTATTAATCTACTCAAATAAAATCTTGATACCAATGAGTTTTAGGAGATTATCTGGACTCAAGTCTCACCTGGATCCGTCATTCCAATGAAACGGTATCCAAAATAGTAAATAACATGGAAATATAGGGCTACCAATAATTATCATACAAAAAGAATAGCAAACACATTCTTGAAAAACAACAAAATTCAAATTTGAACCAAAATGACATTCTTTTAAGTTTTGATATTGTTGTTGTTCTCCAATGGTCCTGTCGACAAGTCGCTTACAAATAGTTCGAACAAAATTAGAAAATGATGACTCGGTGATTATAGATTCGAAATTTAAGGCTAATGATAAGTAAACATTAAAGGATACTGTGGGAGGTATACTCATTATTGAAAGGTTTTTTTGGGTTTTCTCTCCCAAGCTGTGAATAATATAGTTGTTTCTTCGTTGTTGTTTGTTAGGCCACATTGTTCAATTTATTGCTTCTGACAAATATCTTGTGTTTCTTACGCAGAAGCAAATCACAAAATAATTAATTTTTATTTTATAGATATTTTTCACAGTTTGGGAGAGAAAACCCAAAAAATCCTTGCAATGAGGCTAATGATATTATGGAAATGCTTGATGTATGTTTGAATACCACCTATTTCCAACTAGGATATGTTTTTTATCGACAAAATTTTGGAATGGCAATGGGTTCGCCTTCATCACCTGTCATGAGTAATATATTCATGGAAAATTTTGAAGAAAAATTAGTGGATACATATTTGATGAAACCAAAAGCTTGATGGCGATATGTTGACGATATATTTGTAATTTGGCAACATGGTAGAGAAGAGTTAGGCAAATTTTTCGATTTCGTAATTTCGAAGGAACCTACAATAAAATTCACTTTGGAAATAGAGAAAAATAATCAGCTCGCTTTTCTAGATGTTTCGATAATTAAGTATCCGAACCATTTAGAAGTGAGTGTCCTCAGGAAGCTGAGACAAACAAATAGATATTTAAATTTTTATTCGATCCATCAACTTGGTGTGAAAAGAGGTGTTATTAAAACACTTTAGAGTGTCTTTACGATAGAGCTAACCTAATTTGTTCCACTCTTGAAATTCGAAATAATGAAATTAATTTCATAAAAAACTTTCTTGAAGATAATGGATATCCGAGGCAATTCATAAATACATCAATCATGAATTAAGACAGAAGAACTTCTAATAAAATAACAAATAATCAAGTATAACAGAATACTCAACAAGAACAGCAACCCAATCTGTTGAATGTGATGCCTTATGTTCGTGGTCTTTCTGAATAAATCAGAAGAATCTATTCTAAGTTCAATATAAGAACCGTCTTCAAAACACAAAACGATCTCAGGTTTTTTTTTAACAAAGACAAACCCCATTAATAAAAAACAAATATAAAACAACTGTGTACATATTATTCACTGTATTTGTGGTAAATCGTAGACAGGAGAAACATCAAGACCAATAGAAGTAAGAAAGCCGGAACAACTTGAGAAATAAAGACATACAGAAATCCAAAATAGCAGAACATGTATGTACAATCCAAGGAGATCACATGATGGATTGGAGTAACACAAAGATTCTGATTACAGAATCTGATTACATTAAAAGGAAACTTGAGGAGTCAACTTGTATTTTGTTGAACAGAGAATACAATTTTGCAAATTGCTCAATTGGTATTTATCATATTTGGCTGAATTTATTGAAAAAGGAGGTGGACTTGGGAATTTCTATGCAAAGTAAAACTATGTTCCTATGATTTTCAAATACTGTCAATGTGACAATTCTCGAATTTCAGATTAGCAATCAACAAAATCAATTCTGAAGATTTTCGTTAAATGTTTCATCGTTGATGTTGTTTCGTAGTTCGATTGATTGCTTCTAACAAATCTCTTGTGTTTTTCACGTAGAAGCAAATCACAAAATAATGAATTTTTTATTTTATAAATATTTTTCAGACTTTGGGAGAGAGAACCCAGAAGGAAACCATTCAATAAGGAATATACCTCCCACTGTATCCTTTGATGATTACTTACAAGTATATCTGACTCGTAAAATCAAAGAATGACCCCAATTGCATTTCTACTTCTCAATGAAATACCTGACGAGGTGAAAAGGTTCAGTCTCAGTGAGTTCAAACAAAAAATATCTGAAATTTTGTGACGGCATGTATTCACAATATACAAAAAACTATTTCCAAGAAGGAACGGAATAATAATAAGCCTTTTCATAAGAAATTTGAATCTGCGGACCAAGTTTTTTGCATCACATGCCAATCTTCCAACGTTTCTGCACAGCGCTTCAATTGAGATGCACAGTTTTGTATGCGCACTCAGAATTTCGATTAATGTGAGTGCCTTCAGTGTCCAACAAAGATAAATTCGATTGTGCGGTTCATGGTAAGTACAATCAATTTATCATTGCCGATGGCTCCGCTCACTTGCAAATTATTCAGGGGTCGCACATATTATACAGTCGAAGAATTGATTTTTTGATGATCTATCCTCGGGTTCCATGGATTCGATGCATAAATACCGGCGTTGGGAAATATCAATGTCCCGTGTCGTGATGTACACCCTTCATGTTACCTTTTAATACTCCTGAATTAATGCACGCATAGCCTCAGAGAGGAATTAGACTTAGGACAGGTAACTAGACGAGGACTCAAAAACAAGCGACGAAAAGAATGAAAAATGGAGTAGAAGGTGAAACACTGAAGAAAAAAGTTCGAATATGTCGCTAAAAAATGCAAGTTATTTGAAATCGATAATTAAATAGTAGTTATAGATGATTATAAATTATAATGAATCTTTAGAATTTCTTAATATTTATTTTCCATAAATTGATTATTTTGCTAACACAGAGTTAGTAATTGTGATAATCATCTATTATTATGAATTTTCATCGAACAAATTGCAAAATGTACTACAGGAGAACCTTTCATTATATTTCCTGTGCCGTTCAGTACATTCTCTAAGCCCTACCTTGAGTGTGAAGCCCCTCCAGTCAATTTTATTATGACTTTCGACATTAAAGAGACGAGAACCCAACTCTTCCACAAAATAAACATTCCCGACAACCACGAGTGGATGACTAGACTCTTTTTGCTGGACATATAAGACATAAAGGTTTGCATTTTCAGATCAGAGAAAGGTTTTTGATTTGAACTGCCACGTAGAAAGTGATCATTCTGTGATTACCTATATTTTATTCCATTCAAGAATTCCATTACAGTCGAATTTGGTACTTTGTTTGAACGGATATCTCGTATAGGGTCAAGATATACAGGGCGAGAGCAATAGCACTCGAACTATTAATATATATATATATATATATATATATTTAAATGGAAAAGTATAACGGGTAATTCCGCAAAAGTAGCATGTATTTTTTCGATGACATTATTACCGATTTCGAGACAACTTCAGAAACCTAGAGCACAAGGTAATTATTTCAGTATTTTATTATTATTACACTGACCCTCTTAGGTCTTCTCCAAGTAGACCCCTGAGAAATTCCTAGGAGCTGGTGCGAGTTGTAAGAATCAGTTGACTACAACACTGTTAATTTTTGACCGAATAGTGAATGGTGGTCACTTCCGTCTGACTGGGAACCACTAATCTTGGTTTGAGTCTACCTACAGAAGATTCTCCGAAGTGAAAAGATGTTTTCGAGTCATGGTTATGACAACCATTCACTGTTGGGTCAAAAACTAACAGAGCTGTGCTCAAGTTGACGTAAGGGCCCATTTACAAAGCCTATACAGAACACAACTGATTCTCCTAACATGCACAACCTGCTAGGAGGTTCTGAGGAGTCTCTAGGGGAAAGACCTAGGAGGATCAGTATAATGATAATCATAATACAGGCGAGGCGTATTCCAAGGAGACTCGCTAAGCCCGTTATTGTTCTGCATAACACTTCTACCATTAATAACTGAGTTGAGGGCAAGCAGAATAGGGTACAAGGCCGGGCCACCAGGCAGAAGAGAACATCTGATCTCACATCTCCTCTACATGGTTGACTTAAAACTGTACGCTTTCTCCAAGTCAGCACTACAACAACTACTGAACATCGTTGCCGAACACACCTCAGCAATAGGAATGTCATTCGGTTTGGACTAATGTGCTGTTTTTCATCTAAGCAGAGGAAGATCTGAAGAAACAGGAGAAGACGTCGACCTAGAAGGGGGAATAAGCATATGATACCTCAAAGAGGGAGAAACATACAAATTCCTTGGGATGAAACAACGAGGGGCACTGGAAACATCCCAAAATAAATGCTTTCACTTAAAAGAGTGTAGTTGTCCTTGACGTCTGAAACCTGTTTGGATATAATCAATAGTTTGGGTGCTATTGCTCTGTTACACTTTATGTGCCATACCCTGTGTACACGGTATATGATTTTCTCTTTCGGTTGAATCTACACGATTAGGTTAGATAATTTTTTCAGCTACACGAACACCATCGTAATCGTGCGGTGAAAACATTTTGAAACCCCTACCAAACGCGAAATCTTTACAGTTTGCGGGAGTTTGGAGATCTTAAGATTCGAAAAAATATGTTCATGCCATGAAAGAAGTATTTTCTGGAGATCTCTCCCCGGAATTTATCACTCCGAGAAATTCCTCCGGAACTTTGATACTGTCAGATCCAAGAAATATTTGGACCTTGGTAAGAACACGCTGCACCTCCTCGTTGGTTTCCTCACAAAGCACTGCGGCCTTAGGAAGCATATGATGAGATTAGGGTTAGCAGAAACTGACGAGTACAGATTCTGTTGGGAGGAGGATGAAACTCCTGATCATCTGATAACGGAATGCCTCACCATCTCAAACCAACGCAAGGAATGCTTTGGGCAAGAAATCTGCAGGAGCGAAGAAGTAACCCTGGAACTGGGAGGCAAGCTGCAGATGGTGATGACATCGACAGCTCTGTCGAGGGGACACAATAGACCCTAAGGTCGCAGTGCAACGTTACCCCCTACAACAATATACAAAATCCTTTCAGGGATTTTCTCTCAAACTACTGGGAAAAAATGCATTAAACTTGTTGATAATATTGATTATGAACCCATGGATGATCCCCCAAATGCTCCATTTGAATAAATCAGCACAAAATATTTAAGGACCAATCAATGTATTGACTGAAATTCGGATCGAGTTCCAGGAATGACATTTACCGAATAGCAAGAGGCAGTTTGTCTCGAAAAGAAATAATAAAATTTTGTGAAAAATACATTTTTCATGAAGTAACCAATGAGATCTATCAACATTGCCCGCATATTTTGCGTTATTCCGGCGCAATTTCCCAATCAACAATGAGCAAACATATCCAGGGGTTGCCAACTAATTCATTAACGAGTTCACATCGCCGTGCATAATACACATCTCGTTGTATTCATGGAACGCTAATTGATCTTGTGTGCGCTCAAATTTTCGAAGGTGTGAGGAAAAAGGCACAGAGTACTCCCCCGTGAATTCTTCTTGTCTTTCCATAGTTGTGTTCAGTCAATATATTTATGCGGGGCACATGAATATGTACATTCCGACATCTCCCTATCGAAATGCGAAATTATATTTCAGAACACGGCCTGAAAAGTATATACGGAAATTTTCCACGTTGCTGCATTGAATCCAAGACTACATTTGTTGTCTAGGGACTCGTCTGACATGCTACTTACATTCAAGGAGTTGACAATATCGATGTAACAATAAATATCGATCCTCACTCGAGGCGCCCCGAATTTTAAATATCTCACTGCATGGGTTAGCAACAAGTATTCTCAACGATATCCAGACATGAAATATCAAATACCTGTTATGCATAATAGCCGGTTTATTTCAAACTCTTTCAATCAAATGATTATTAAAAAGTTTTCAGGATCTCGAATCAAAATATTTTTAGCAGTAGGTATATATTGAAAAATCTTTTGATGATGAGATGTCTAAACATATTTCTGAAGGAGTAGCAGCAGAATACATTTTGAGATACGCAGGCATCAAATCCTACTTTATTTCTATTGATTGGTAGGACAGATATTTATTTATATATGATTGATATTGAAGTAATCAACTGTAATTTTTTCCTTCAATATGCAGAGCTTGTATCAACTGACCTTAATGTCTATAGTGAAGGAACTTGAATGCGGAACAAAATCATTTGAGAGAATACTAAGTTTCAATTCTGCCTTGCCCAGAGCTTTAATTGCGTTGGTTTGAGATGACAAGGCATTCCGTAATCAGGTGATCAGGAGTTTCATCCACCTCCCAACAGAATCTGCACTCGTCAGTTTCTGCTAACCCTAATCTCATCATATGCTTCCTGAAGCCGCAGTGCCCTGTGAGGAAGCCAGTGATGAGGTGCAGCGTGTTCTTACTGAGGTCCAAGTATTTCTTGGATCTGACAGTATCAAAGTTCCGGAGGAATTTCTTGGAGTGATACATTCCGGGGACAGATCTCCAGAAATATCTCTTTCAGTTTCTTCTGTCATCCGAAATTCACTTTTGTAGGTGTATCCATCAACCACAAAATAAGGTTCCGGGCCAATAAAGGGGGTTAGTGCTCCTTTCTTGGCAAGTGTATTGGACTCCTCATTTCCTATGATTCCCGCGTTACCAGAAACCCAGACCAAGGAGATCCTGTTGTTCTCGCCTACTTCATTGAGTGTTCTTCGGCATTCCCACATTAGCTTGGACTCGATAACATGGGAGCTCAGAACTTTAATAGCAGCTTGATTGTCAGAGTGGATTGTTGTATAACATCTCTGATAGTTTCTTTCTAGGTTCAATTCCACGCATATTTCTATTGCAAGTCCTTCTGCCTGAAAGACGCTCGGATGGGAGCCTAGCGATAGTGAGCATTTGGTGCCTTTGCCATATATTCCAGGTTTATGCTGAGTCCCATTGACAAGCACTACTGCTCGATAATTTTAAGGCCCTTCTGTAGTAAGTTACACAACGTGCCCTCGAATTTACCTCTGACCATTAGGACTATGTCATCAGCTTAGCCTTTACACCGGAAGCCGAACTCCGTTAGCCTGTGGAGGAGCTCGTCCACTACTAGTCGCCACTGGAGGGGATACGTTACTCCCCCTTGAGGTGTTCCACGAGTGGCTTTAACAGATGTGGTCTCATCGCCAACCTGTGTCTCGGCTATCTTCGCCGACAACAGCTCATACATCCATTTTATAATGGCTTTATTCACTCCTCGCCTTTCAAGTGCATCTTTAACAGACAAATGTGTTGTGTTGTCAAAGGCCCCTCACTATGGACTAAAATCTGAATCTTAAATGTTTGATCTTAGAATAATAACTCATCCCTAGGGATTTCGTTATTTTATTTCACATTGTTATTAATAATTTTCTGGAATGAAACGTACACACGTGGAGTTTTCCGAATTTACGTTTTCCGTACCAGAGAAAACAAACAACGGTAAAAGTTTGATCAGATACGCAATGGAAGACAACCAGAAAACGCATCACACAAGTTGGAGTCACGTTTTTCTATTTTTGAAGTTGTTTTGAATTCAGAAGAATATTTTCACATGGTTTTGATTTATATTTCTCATTGAAAATGAAGATGTTAAAAAAGTTTCATGCTTCATGTTTCGAACTAACCGTATACAGTGAAATTAGAATCGAGAAAAATTGAGTTTATGAAGTTTAACGAGTTTTGCATTCCAAAGTGGGAATTGGCAGATGTCACTGGTACGTCTTCTGTTTATCTAACTGATTCTTTCTTATAAAAAAACAGGGCAAGTATACCTTCAGAGAGCGCAGTAGCCCATCATCGTGGGAAAAGATAACCTATAGTTCAAAGAGCTCTACTTTCTGTTATTCCTAGAAGTTCCAACGGCGAATGAGGAAAGAGTCTCATTCATCATGCTCTGTTTTCTGCGGAACACAAAACTTTTCTTGCACTTGTGCGATGAAGGATTGAATTCGTTGAAAATTCTCCAAAGAAAAACATGTTCATTGAATGATAGAACATGAATCGTGGTTCAAAAAGTTGCATGCAGTTCGAGGTGATTTTGAGACGCCGAAATGTAACTGTGGGATGTCATGGAGATATTAGAAGTTGAAAAATATTGCTGTTCTTTCCATTACCCCGAGAAGATTCAATGGCGAATGAGGAAGGAATATCTCCCTCATTGATCCTGATATCATCTCATTTCTCGTTGGGTGAAAAACATCGTTTATTCCCATTCTCCATTCTGCGCTCTGCCATCCGATTTAGAATGATCGAAGTTTCCATTACGCCTTTTTAGATCAAATTTATTTTTACTGCTACGTGATATATTTGTCTGTTCTCCAATGTCCTACAGTTCCTTCGTGCACTATGGAAGACCGTATTCTGTGATAATCACATCGAGTTCTCTACAATCGTTGCCCACAAAATCCTACGAACCTGAGAATTCAAATTTCACATCTTACTTGGTTTTACACTTTACTGAAATAGATTTTTCAATTTCCGGGATCCCTTTGACTTTTTCCGAAATCGGTCTACTTTTTCCGAAATTGAAAAGTGCGAAGGAAATCTCTCAGCAGGTTCTACTTGGAGCATATTATTATATGAAAAAAAAATTCCTTCACCATGCATACAATTCACTACGATGCTCAGTAGGAAAATCCATCCAAGTTCTTAGAAGAAATGCCATTAAATGGTACACAATGGTTCAAAAACCTCTATACGAGCTGGCGCTGGAGTATAAGCACCAGGTACCAAACGCTCACTATCGCTAAGCTCCTATCCGAGCATCTTAAGTACTTGCTTTAGAAAGATGCGTGGAAATGAACCTAGAAAAAAACTATCAGATATGTGCTATAGCAATCCACTCTGACAGTCAAGCTGCTATTAAAGCTCTGAGCTCCCATGTTATCGAGTCCAAGCTAATATGGGAGTGCCGAAGAAAACTCAATGAAGTAGGCAAGAACAACATGATGTCCTTGGTCTGGGTTGCTGGTCAAGCGGAAATTTAAGGAAAAGGCGAGGCCAACACACTTGCCAAGAAAGGAGCATAAACCTCCTTTATTGGCCCGGAACCCTACTGTGGAGTTGGCAGATATACCTACAAAAGTGAATTTCGGAGGAAAAAAGAAACTGAAGAGGTATTTTCTAGAGATCTTTTCCCGGAATGTATCACTCCTAAAAATTCCTCCGGAACTTTGACACTGTCAGATCCAAGAAATATATCGACTTCAGTAAGAACATGCTGCACCTCCTCACTGGTTTCCTCACAGGACACTGCTGCCTTAGGAAGCATATGATGAGATTAGGGCTAGCAGAAACTGACCAGTGCAGATTCTGTTGGGAGGAGGATGAAGCTCCTGATCATCTGATAACGGCATGCCCTGCCATCTCAGACCAACGCAAGGAACGCTTTGGGCGAGAAATCTGCAGGAGCGAAGAAGTAACCCTGGAACTGAAAGGAGAGCTGTGGATGGTGGTGACATCGACAGCTCTGACGGGGGGTACCATACCTTAAGGTCGCAGTACAACGTTACCCCCTACAACAATATATAATGAACCAATAGGAAAAAATCTCTCAAATATAGAAATCATGTATGATTTGCAGTTTTCAATCGCAGTCTTACACCTCATCAATAAAATGAGGTTTCTTTAATATGGACAGACGAACCGAATTGAATTCAACATTGAATTATCCATCAGTTATTCTGACGTAATCGTGTCATATCATTTCCGGTCAAATACAGACCAAATGATAGCGCACTGGTACGAGGGCGCAAAAACAAAACTTTTTTCCAACCCATTCATTCGATGAATAAATTGTTACGATATAAATCGGTGCATCCACTAGAAAATCGAAGTGCTCCATTGTCATGTTTATTTTTATCCTTTGCGTGATGTTCATTCTGTATTGGGAAAACGCTCGAAGGATTTCAATGGGTGCTTACGCTCTGAAAAAGGGCGATATGAAAGAACTATAACCGGAATTAAAACCGTTTGGTATCCAATGATTGTCCGCATCCCGCGCTAAAATCGGATGCCCCAAATCTGCGTTGTTCAATTCGTTAGAAGCGATATAACTCGAATTTCATAAACGATCTGTTTACGGAGGCCCTCCTTTTCATAGATCATTCGAATTGATTAATGTTTGTTTAATGGAATGATCGCAGCTGTATAGCGAAATAAATAGCCTGCCATCCAATTATGAATTATCAGCCTACTACTACTTCATTTATGAGTATTCCACTTATCCAATCCCCCTCTTCGGATTCAAAATATCACAGAGAAACTGCCGGATATCGGGAAGCAGCAACAAGTTGTCTTTTAATTCCGGATTTGAACCGAATAATTGATTATGCCAGTAAATATCTAAGTTTCACTGCTCATAATCATTCGGTTGAGAGATAGAAATGAATATTCCCTTCGTGCTTCGAAAATAGGATTGAGAAGTAGGTAATTCAGAATGATACCTACCCGTTGATAAATAGATGGGTGATTTTTTTTTTCAGTTGTAAAAATTAGGGCTTCACACGAGAGCGATATTATTAAGTTTTCATTCGAAAAATTAGAAAAGGTCTACATAGAGATCAATATATTTTACAAAGTATAAACTCTTGTGACTATCTGTGAAATATTTCATTGTGAATCAAAATAATTTTTTTAAATTTATATTTCAACTTGTTAACTGTTCTAATAACTTCTTATAGTAACGTATCTTTTATCATAAATATAAAAACTAGCTTGCCCGGCGAACTTCGTACCGCCTAATTGAATAAAAAAAATGCATCACCCCTCAACCCTTTCAGGCTAAACATCTGGATATTCTAAGGGGCTCTAACAGAAAAAAATTAACTCGTGAAGGAAATGTTCTGTACAGGCTGTCCTATTATTTCGGAACTGCGTAACCTAGAGTTGATTTCATATATTTATAATAACTTTTATGAAATGGCCTATCAGCCTCTTCCGGCTGTACGTTACTTCCGAGACACCCTGTATACATTAAGAAATATCTACGTCATGAATACTATTAAACTGTGGATGTACGAGAAAGCGGATTATAATTCACCCGAATATTTTCGGTATAAATTTCTGCTAAGCCGAGAACGAACCAATTAATATTTTGGAAATGATTAAACATTAACAAATTTCCCTTGGGCTCCAAGAAAACCCCTCAGAATCCCTGGAAGCTTGTATGAGATACGGAAGTACCAGGACTAGGAGTTTCATGTGAGATCCTCTAACAACAGGAACAAATAGAATCCAATAATATAGTTTGGGGATACTGGGACCGGGAAAACTAATAAATAATTATTAATTCATGCTTTAATCCATGAGAAATGAATGTGCTGCAGACGTAGTTCAACATGAACAAGGAAAACAATAAATATATGAGATGGCCCAACTTTTCTGCAGGGACGTTGGTTCGAACTTTATGCTTTTTAAGGAAACTTCAATACGGCATATGTTTCCGACATAGCGAATGGATGGATAAATAAGACAGGGATATTTTTTGCTGATGTTCTATTGTGAAAGATAATGGGGAAGGACTTTGATGTCCGCACAGTACATACTTATGTGCCTGTACGTTCCTAAAATTAATTGTTTGGAGAATTGCGGAATGTGCAAAGCGAAAGTCATAGTAATTTTAACACGATTCTCCTGATCCTTGCAGTTATCGACCCATTTATCTGTTGAGTGTTCCTTTTAAAATTTCAGAAAGATTGATTCTTTTTAGGATTGAATCGTCTGTAGAAGACGTTCTACAGAATTGCCAGGGAGCACAACCCCCCTTTATTGGCCCGGAACCCTACTGTGGGGTTGGTAGATACACCTACACAAGTGAATTTCGGATGAAAGAAGAAACTGAAATAGGTACTTTCTGGAATGTATCACTCCAAGAAATTCCTCCGGAACTTTGATACTGTGAGATCCAAGAAATACTTCGACCTCAGTAAGAACACGCCGCACCTCATCACTGGCTTCCTCACAGGGCACTGCGGCTTCAGGAAGCATATGATGAGATTAGGGTTAGCAGAAACTGACGAGTGCAGATTCTGTTGGGAGGAGGATGAAACTCCTGATCACCTGATAACCGAATGCCTCGCCATCTCAAACCAACGCAAGGAACGCTTTAGGCAAGAAATCTGCAGGAGCGAAGACGTAGCCTCCTTAAAGCCATCCCAGATAGTGGAGTTCATAAGAACACTGGAACTGGAAGGTGAGCTGTAGATGGTGATGACATCGACAGCTCTGACGGGGGGGGGCCAATAGACCTTAAGGTCGCAGTGCAACGTTACCCCCTACAACAATATATAATATACATGGGTAGATTTTGGTGAGGAAATAATGAACTTTTTTGAGGAATTTGCAATAAAATTACTCAAAATAAGTCGCTCAAATTTACTGTCCATCGATTACTTCTCCAGTAATTAAATTAGTAGATTCCAGTCAGATTCAGCTGCTGTGTATAACTTGCTTTTATTCATCGAAAGTTCTACTACGTACACATTATGAGGGCACCCCCATTCAATTAATATTGATGAAGTTGTCATATCAAAGCGGACCGGCGTTCAAATAATATGAATTGGGTCCAAAATTAGCACCACAAAATTGTAGCAATTATTACATAATTATGCCAGTTATGCGTGTCATTGCGATTAATTAATTTTGGCGTGAATCCGTGAATACCTCGACAAAGATTCACTATGAATTTATTTGTATCTGACAGTGTCGTTCTGTAAGCACGTGAATTATACTTATCAAAGAGTTCAGCCTAATTGCGAATTATTAACAATTAGTCATTGTTAGAATAAAACTATTATACTAAGCATTATTATACGCTGGATGTATTCTGGATAATCAACGTGCCTCTGCATTAGCGTCCTGATTATTTTGTGACAATAGGGTTATTACTACTACAGCTGTCAGATACAGAAATGCAACATACTGGTTTATCCACCACACCGTTACCTTCCCAAAACGTCATGTCATGATCAAACCTTCGCACGTACAATGTAGACGAAAATGTTACCGATTGTAATGAATCATATTCCACATTTTCCGCCTTCAAGCTGTGTCCTATCGTTTTTTCAATCAACGAACTATTGCGAATTAAACGTATATATAGACTCGCACCACCAACCAACCATCGCAATCTTTAGCTACTCATCATGATGACACATTCATTCTTTCTACGTGAAGAAGATGAATGAAGTTCATTTGTGACTATTTGAACAAAAAAAAATCGTAGAAAAGCACTGACGTGAAGGCAGGAGATTTTGTGCGCATATTCTATCGTCTATCACGCCTCGAAATTAACTTCAAGCTGTATTTTTAGGAAAAATACCTGTAACAATGCACTGGGACCATCGAGGTCATCTCGGTTATCAAGGTGTTGAAGAATTCTGAGATTTAAATGATTTGAAATTTCGAAGGAAATAGGTAGATACTAGGCCGAAATTTTAATTTCACAATAATTCCTAAAATACAAACCCGATCGAGCTGAAATCCGGTAATCGATTGTAAAATGGTGCCATGAGAGTCTGCGCAGAATTACAGGAAAATCTGATAGATAGTTTATCATATAAAAATTTTTAAGAAAAAACAAATTTTATTTCAAGTGATACGATCTACACGAAATTTTGTGCATCCGCTACAACCGATTACCAAGTTTCAATTCGGATCTGTATTTGTTGAGTTATTGAAGAAACAATATTTCAGTTCGATAGGTGACATAATGGAACCATTAATTCATCACTATGAAACACAGTATGCATCACGGGCCAACCTGCCAACATTACCAATTCACAAACACTTATTATCTATTGAATAACTTTTTTATTGAACCTTTTATCCATTAACAAAAATGTATAAGTGTAACTGGCAGGAAGACTTCGGTCGATAGCCAATTGATCTTAGTATGAATAAAGTTATTTTACAACTACTACTACTACTATTCTAAGATTTATTCACTTGGAGTCACACATAAAACTATATAGATTTCCAGTTTCCAGAATCATTTTTCCTCTAGTGAAATAGTTACATATATGATATGTAGAGGATAAACAATTTGGTTTTGACTCATTCGACTAATTTTTTGTGTTGGTTTGTTGAAATGAATGGATTATAAATTGTAATATTCGGGTCACCAAACACTTCAATACATTGTTACCCCAAATAAATAATAAATGAAAAAACTCTATCACGAAATATCAATGATGTAGGATCAAAAAGTGCTTGAAGTTTCGAGAAGTATGTAAACAGCCAATGACAAGAACCACGTAATTTATCTGCGAACTGGTCACTAAATGCACAACAAATGTTCACTGTTGTACATCTGTGATACTGGAATTCGAAGTCTATAAATTTTCCTTCTGGTTTCCCTGAAACAAACGTTGCCGGAAAACGGAGAGAATGCGGTAAAATGAAATTTTACCTGGGATCACCCAATGAAATAGAATTCACTTGATTAGTGTAAATTTGGATATAAATTAATCCTACTCGTGGGGCCGGGAGAAACTGTACAGTTTCCTACAGAAATGGATGATTCATCTGAGACCTTTTGAGGCAGAATATTCGCATAAATCCCATCTGTCCGAAAAAAGAACAATATGAATAGAGGTGGGGATAATCGAATTTATTGTCCCACTCAAAAAGGAAATATTGTTAAGATTCTCCTAACGACAATTGTTCCCCTTCGGCTGCAGTCCAACCCAACTTGTTTTTCAAATGCAAACATACGTCATGTGTGGGTTCATTGCGAAGCTTATTAAAAATTAATATATATATAAATATATGGAATATATGGAAGATCAAACCCCGGAACTCTATTTGAAGGATCAGAAATTGAATCTTTGTTGAATAAATTGCAAGAAATCCATTCAGACCGCCAAACTTCCTTGTCACTTTTATTCGAATTAAGAAAACAGTTGGACCATAAAGGGTTTCGTGACTTCAATCTGGAAATCTTTTGGTCTGGAATGTAGGAGAGAATCGGAACTGAATTCGGAAAAGAATGAAATTTATTCCAAGAAATTGAAACAGCAGTCTGTCTGCGAATGTGGGGCGGGACAATGTTTGAGAGAACTGGCAACCAATGAATAGGTGTAGATCTAACTGTTCCAGTGATGATCCGCACAGATAAATTCAGCTGTGCGTCAAATGAAAGCAAGAAACCTCAGTTTTATTCGGATTCGGACACAAACGCCACTGAAATAGGTTGTTTTTCAGAATATCTAAATCTGCAGAAATGCAAGGGCAATATCATCAGCATATATGAATTTCTCAGAGGAAGTAGCAGGAATATCATACAGATATAAATTGAAAAGAAGAGGTGCTAAAACTGAACCTTGTGGGAGACCATTATCCAAATTTTCGAATTTACTACTATTATTATCAATAAGAACACGAAACCTTCTATTCGTCAGCATATTTTCGAGTAAACGAACCATTTTGCCACACTTTAAATGAGTATAAAGTTTAAAAATCAAACCATCTTTCCATACCGTGTCATATGCTGCCGACAAATCCACAAATGCTGTTCCTGTTTTCATTTTACTATTGAAACCTGTTTCGATATAAGTAGTAAGACTAAGAACCTGATCACAACAATTTCTATTCTTCCTGAAGCCCCCCCTGGCAATTCAATCCTAAAAAGAATCAATCTTTCTAAAATTTTAAAAGGAACACTCAACAGACTAATGGGTCCATAACTGCTAGGATCAGAAGAATCCTTTCCAGGTTTTAAAATTCCTATGACTTTCGCTTTGCGGAATAATTTTTTTTTGTAGTTATTTAATTGTAAGAAAAAATAATGAATCCGATCAGTAGAGTTCCATTCTGAGTTCTGAAAATCAAGCAAAATGGTATCTAGCAGGTGTACTAGGAAAAGCAGAAAAGAATATTGCATTTTAGAGCCTAGCTTATTGCATTGTTAACAAGAACATTAACTATTATGAGAGACGGAAAAATAATTACGTTGTCTGTTATGCTCATGATTCAATGCATTTGTGTACACACCCATGTACATAATTTACCGGATATGTTTGCGTAAGCTATGAAATTTCAGATTGGTGGACTAGTACAGATTCTATTTAGCGATTTTACAGGGTTTGTTTATTCAGGTGTGATGAATTATGAAGCTTACCATCAAGTGAATGCTGAGGTAGAATCAAATGATGAATGTTTGCTCGTTATCATTATAGGCATTTTGTATGAGTGAAACTCAGCCAGTGAAATGTATTCATGATTCAATGAATGAGCCCTTAAAATCTTATGACACCGCGTGGGTGCTTTCATAATTTATTTACGTCTATGTTTTAAGTGGGATGGAATAACCCCCTTCCTGACAATTTATTTTCTGTTTCGAATTATGAAAGCAATAATGCCAGCCATTGATATTTCGACATATTTTTTTCAATAAAGGCGAGAGGATTTAATATTTCAACTAGGTTGCAGTGGTTTCAAAAATTTAATTCTCAAATGGAAAAACCAGCTCTAAATTATACGCAATGTCCGGCCTGACTTTTAAACGTCTGTATTGTATTTTTCATCCCACTGATCCCGACAGTTCGTGAAATATAATAACTATAAAACGGAAAATTAATTACGGTCGAGCCCAAAATACATAATTTTATATTCTTCGTATTATGGTACCCCATTTACCCAACTAATGGATATCAATATTAGTTATTTTGTTGCTAACGTTGACACCGTATCCATCACGAGATTGACGTTGCGCAAACTAACATTTTTCGAGTTTGATTTATGACAGAATTCGGTATTATATTGCCCTGGCCATATCGTTTTTCACCGGACCCAGAGATACCGATACTTTGCCGTATATCCAAGGAGCATAATTTCAGCCAGCGACAGAATGATACATGTGCTCCTTCGTGGCAACTTCTGGAATATAGTCCACTCCGGGCGTCAGGTGATTCCTGGCGTTCGGAAAAATGTTGAGGAATTCGAATTCGAATAATAAAGGGTTTTCCAATAAGAGGTGTTATTTTGATATTCAAAGAAAAATTCCAGTTTTCGATATAAATGATCGGATGTTTATTTCATTATAAAGAAGGAGCTATGCCGTTAACAGTGGAAAATAACATCAGGCAAATGACCACCACGACCACGCTTACAGGACCATATCCTTTTAATGAAATTTTCCATAGCCAAATCACAAAGTGGCTGCCCTATGTCCTCGATAGCCTCACGAATTCCATCTTTGAGGTCTTGAATCGACGCTGGGCTATTGGCGTAGACCTTCTCTTTCACGTGGCCCCAAAGGAAGAAGTCGCAAGGTGTTAAATCACAAGATCTCGGTGGCCAATTGTGATCACCTCTTCGAGAGATAACACGGTCCGGACACTTTTCCCGCAAAAGATCAATGGTTTCGTTGCTTGTGTGGAACGTAGCGCCGTCTTGTTGAAAGTAAACGTTGTCCAGATCAATACCATCCAATTCCGGACATAAAAAATCATTAATCATCTCTCGATAGCGCAATCCATTCACCGTAACTGTTGCTCCAGCCTCATTTTCGAAAAAGTAAGGTCCAATGACCCTGCCGGACCATAAACCGCACCAAACAGTCACACGTTGAGGACCATTTTTGTAGTGAATTTTAATAATTTCAATGCGTTCTTGAAGCGTGTTTCGTTCCATTTTTATTAATGGCGTAGTTTCTACTTGTCAAATGTCAAAAAATGACAATGTCAAAAGTGACATCTACCGAAATAGCCGGCTATTCAAAATAACACCTCTTATTGGAAAACCCTTTAGAAGACAATCCATCAAATATGCACGGTTCCTCTGATCTACTACTAACTATACATTTCACAATGTGTCATGTCCATGAAATAACGTAAGCCATCAATTAACCTGATATTTAAATGCGTAACTTAATTGGAGTTCTGTACAACATATCTCGTTCAAATTTGAATCAATTGCGATAAATCAGTAACCAAATATAAAGGCAGATAGATCTATCAGTTGATTTATATAGTCGCTGGATGAAATTTTTAACCGACCTCATTAACTATGTATAGAATTCGTTTGGCGCTGGATCCATGGCATTCATAACATATTCATCGAACTAGATGGAAAAGCACTGAGGTCAGGATATCTGGCGCGCTTGTTCTGATTCATAGCCAGAGCAGTCATCAATGCAGGTACTGAACCCGCTCAAGGCAGCTGGGATTCCAGGAGAATTATATTTTTACAATACTCCAAAAAATACCAATCTGAATAATCATTAAAGGATACTGTGGGAGGTACATTATTAAATGGTTTATTTCTGGGTTTTCTCTACCAAACTCTGAAAAATATCTATATAATAAAATTGGTTCAAGCCCTGTGGACAGGAGCTTTCTGGCGCTCTAGTTCAAACAGACAAATTATATTTCCGAAAGTATTGGTTTCTCAGAGTTGGGAATTATGTCAATGTATTCATTTGATAGAACTGCATCATAAAGGAAATTCAATTCAAATAAGAGTTTATTTATCAAGATTAAATGAGCAATCTGAGAATGAGAACTGCACCATGGAAGAAATCAAATTAAAATATCTAAAATGAATTTGACTCTCTCTTATAGAACAGGATGACTTGTACGAGTATGAACACAGATCATATAATAAAGCTTAGATAGAATAATTATAATATTCTGTGAAAACATAGAAGTACGATTCATTATTGAAATTTCGAAAAATCATATCTCCGAAAGTATTAGCTTGTTGGAGTTGAAAATGATATCAGTGGATTTTTATAGTGAAACTGCATCTCAATAAATAAAAATTGAATTTGAAATTTGTTATTTAAAAAAAAATTTTTTTTTTCGTTAGGTACTCCGAAACCATCTGGCCTATTTTGTCCAATAACGAACTCAACCGAGATATTCATCTCCCTAACCTACTCTGAAAATTTCTACTGCCTAGCTCATTCCGTTCGAGAGTTATTGAAGACATTTTTCTTTTAAATTTTCAATTTTTTTTTCCCACTTTGCGGTAACCTGGTCAATTCAAAACTTCACATGCGTATAAAGGTCATGATTCTACAATTTGATGCTAAATTTCAGATAGATCGAGTAATCGGTTTCGGAAATAGTCATAAAAAATATTTTTATTAAAATTGGCCATAACTCCGAAACCGCTGCATAGACTTCAACCATTAACAAACTTATCTGAGATATTTACGTTCCAAACCCCCATTGCAAATTTCAATCCTCTAACTCCTTTCGTTCGAGAGTTATCGTGCCGGCCGGCCGGACAGAATCGAAAATTTAGTTGTTTCATCGTTGATGTTGTGTGGTTATTGTTTGTTAGGCAACATTGTTCGATTTATTGCTTCTGATAAATATCTTGTGTTCATTACGCAGAATCAATTCACAAAATAATAAAATTTTATTTAACAGATATTTTTCAGAGTTTGGGAGAGAAACCCAGAAAGAAATCATTCAATAATTAATATATCTCCCACAGTATCCTTTGATGATTATTCAGTAAATGCACAATGTGAAGAAATAATAGTTTTATTTTAACCTTTTTTAAAATATTCGGGAGTTTATTGATTATTTTCCGATGAAATCTGAATGGTTAGAGACCTATTTCTGTTTGTTTTTCTTTCGTCAGGCTTATGAGTTGTTTATCTTTATGTTTGTTGCTACGTCAGACAACAACATTTGTAGTGAACAAGTGTAGTGTTCATAACCATACCACAGAATACAGAATGACCAATAATATTGTTTCATTTATGCCATGAAATGTGGGATACCCTTTAGCGACGTATTAATTTTGGATTGCACAAGATTACCACACAGAGCTAGGCTTAACGAATTAAGAGGCCATAAACATGCAAGTACGTAGGAACGTTTTGTCTTCTTCAAAGGTAGCCCAGGAGTTATAAAATCCATTAGGACTTCATCCGAATTCCTTGCGTCCTGCAATGACCATTCATCTGATGGACCGCACGTATCGGTATTCTGTCGCTGGAACCGAATTGTTGCGCTCTTGAACGCTCCGGAATTAACTTTGGATATTGCTGATTGGCATTTGTGACATTGTGACGTATGTATAGCTATGGGGTGTTCGAAAAATATTGTGACGACACGACGAAAATAAAATTAACTTATTCCTTATATTTTTCACTCTGTTCTATATTTCAATATTTCCACGCGCCCGTACCAAGCTTTTGAGAGTTTGTGCGAGTAGGGAAATCAGTTGTGTTCTATTTAGGCTTTGTTACAGTGGATTGAAAATATTCAAATTTTATCCGAAGAGTTAAAGTTGAATTTGCAATCGGCGTGCGCTCTAAAGCTCATGACAGCGATTTCGATTATTACGTATGGGGCAGTAGTCTGGTACTCAAAAACAAGTCATAATAGTACGAGGAAAACCCTTGACAAAGTACAAAGGCTGGCCTGTGTGTGTATCACTGGACCTATGGGAACCTGTCCTACCAGGGCACTTGAGATTATAACAAATCTCACACCAGTTCATCTTGTGATAGAGAAAATGGGCCATGAAGCCATTCTCAGAATATCTAGGAAAGGAACAGGTAATGAGAGTATTGAAAACCAGAAAGCCTTGTCATCTCTTACCAGGTACACTTCATCAGCCAATCTTCCTAGTGACGAAATGATCAAGAAAGTAAGCATCGAAAAGATCTTTTCTACGATGCTTGGTAGGAAAAAAGACTGGGACAGGGAATCCACCACACAAGTTCTTATAAGAAATGCCATTAAATGATACGCAGACGGTTCAAAAACCACTACAGGAGCTGGCGCTGGAGTATATGAGCCAGGCACCAAATGCTTAATATCGCTAGGCTCCTATCTTTCAGGCCGAAGTACTCGCAATACAAAAATGCGTGGAAATGAACCTCAAAAGAAACTATCAGAGATGTGATATAGCAATCCACTCTGACAGTCAAGCTGCTATTAAAGCTCTGAGTTCCCATGTTACCGAGTCCAAGCTAATATGGGAGTGCCGAAGAAAACTCAATGAAGTAGGCAAGAACAACAGGGTCTTCTTGGTCTAGGTTGCTGGTCACGCGGGAATCACAGGAAATGAGGAGACCAACACACTTGCCAAAAAAGGAGCACAAATACCCTTTATTGGTCTGGAACCCTACTGTGGGGTTGGTAGATATACCTACAAAAGTGAATTTCGGATGAAAGAAGAAACTGAAAGAGGTATATTCTGGAGATCTCTCCTCGGAATGCATGAGTCCAATAAATTTCTCCAGAACTTTGATACTGTCAGATCCAAGAAATACTTGGACCTCAGTAAGAACACGCTGAACTTCCTCACTGGTTTCCTCACAGGGCACTGCGGCCTTAGGAAGCATAAGATGAGATTAGGGCTAGCAGAAACTGACGAGTGCAGATTCTGTTGTAAGAGCCCCAACCAACGCAAGGAATGCTTTGGGCAAGTAATCTGCAGGAGCGAAGACGTAGCCTCCTTGAAGCCATTCCAGATACTGGAGTTCATTAGAACTCTCGAACTGGAACGCGAGCTGTAGATGGTAATGACATCGAAAGCTCTGAAGGGGGGGCACAATATACATTAAGGTCATAGTGCAACGTTACCCCCACAACAATATACAATGTATAAAGTTGAATTTGCAATCAGCGTGCGCTCTAAAGCTCCTGACAGCGATTTCAGTTATCGATTTATTCGTTGGGTGATAAGTATGTGAAATTTCTTTGGTGAACCAAACAAACTGTTTTCGATTTGAAGAGAAAAGTAACTTAATCGATGAGTGGAGAATCCTGAAACTCGGATATGGGTTGACAAAAACTTGTGGAAATCAAAACGTAAATACCCCTAGAGGTCGAAAAGCCTCCGTTTATCGATAATTATTAATCTTCACAACGATTCTGAATCGTTCATTAGTTTCAGTTCCATCAAGATACGCGTACATCCGATTATCCTCCAACAACCTCTCTAAATCCATACAAGTAACAGTCGGTCTCATTTCTAGAAGAACAATGCATTCAACTTCAGATGGAGAAACGACATAAGGTAAAATCCACGCGGCACTTCGCGTCATCATTTTCATCAATACCCGCCTCATAATCTCATAGAAGCTTCTATTGCAACTTGTACAAAGCCCCAGTTACCTGATGAAGAAGCCACTCGGCATGGTAGCGAGCGCAAAAAGCAGATTCGTCGCTTATCAACGCTTTTCTTATCTTGCTAATTACTCCATCAGACTTCTTGCCGATGATCAGCTTGAGTAGCGTCATCTTAGCCCATTTAATTCGATGTATAAATAGATCTCTGAGGATCCTACGGTAAAGATACGTCTCATCCAAGGTGCGCTTCACATTTATCGTGCATTTTCAAAATAGGACATTCTAGTGGCTTCACCTTTTGATGGCTGCCTGACTTGGAAATGTTCTCATTAACTGACGTTATGACGAAGTCGGGTTATTTCGTTCTAAAGAAATCGGGAATCGTATAGTCAATAGTAATCCGGTAATCTATTATAAGATGGCTGCTTGAGGTTTCTGAAATATATAATTTTTGAACAAATTTTACCCTCGTTAGCCAAATTAACCGTCGTATTCGGATGCGAAACCTACCCCGAAAATTGCAAGTCGCTATCTCTTTCCGTTCAAAAGGTGGGACTGACTGAAATGAATTTTGCCTCGAATTCTTCATCATTGAGTCGAACATATTCTTTTCAAACCATTTTCGGAAAAAAAAAATTAGAAATTACAGGAATTTGGGCAAATTGATAGCACACTGTCCCCTAGAACATGCACACAAACATTAAATATACACGATCAGTCAAAGTGTCATGATGAAACAAAGTTGCTATTTCCTTGATAGTTTTTCTAAAAAATTGATAATTAAAATTCAATCATATCCATATACTCCCCCTTGTGTAATTTCCTTCATAAATCTACATTATTTCGAACTTTCTTCGTTCTTCGTTAAGTGTCTGACGAAGGAGTCTGATTTAGACTCTGAAACGTTACGAAATTTAGTTGTTTCATCGTTGATGTTGTGTCGTTATTGTTTGTTAGACAACTTTCTTCGATTTATTGCTTCTGACAGATATCTTGTGTTTCTTACGCAGAAGCAATTCCCAAAATAATACATTTCTATTTCACAGATAGTTTTCAGAGTTTGGGAGAGAAAACCCAGAAAGAAACCATTTAATACTATACAGAGTGTTCCATTGAAGAAAAGGCAACTTTTTTTCGTCAGTTTTACTGATCCAGTATACTTAATTATAGAAAAAGGATGACGCTTTAGGAGAGCTAAGCACTAGAATAATTTCTTTTATTTTTGATTAAAATATATAGTCGGACCGATCCTATTTTCAATTTGAATCCTTCATCAGTGAGCTAAAACTAATCTTTGAGGCCATTTTTGGCAAAAAATGCAAAAATCACAGATGTTTAGGCAAAACGATATCACTCTGTTTCCTAGAACATGCGCATATCCGTATCATTCGATGTTTCATGAAGATATTTTTTTTATCGAACAAGGATGACCTGGATAACGTTTATCTCCGACGAAAAATTCTAAGTGTCATAGTAACAGTTCCTTGGCGATTATGATGATTAATTATTTTTTTCCGTTCGGTAGAGCGAAAAGAAAACATTTAATCCTGCACGATTTCCTTCCATTCGTTTCAGCGTGCCCTAAACATTTTGCTTTTCACACGAAAAAACTCGAGAAATCATTATATTATTGCTGCACTCACACCAGATTGTTCCATATCATTTTTATTTTTTAAAGTAAATGTGTTATTCTGTCAAAAAAATGTGTTATCTACGGTAACAATTTTTTACTCCGTCATTTAGGTGAGGTGCACTGTATAATGAAGCAGCAAAAAAAATTGGGGTATTCAAAAAAAAAATTACGTCACTCAGTAAGAATGAATAACGTCATAATTTAAATTCTTATACCATAAGTAGTCTCTTCAACAAGTACTTTTTGGGTCAAAATTTTTGCGTATTCTCCGAAAATTATGATTGAGGTGTCATTCGATTCGGAATGGCATGTAGATAGTTTTTGAGAAAATGCTAAGGTTGCTCACAAAAATTGTAATAGTTATAAACAATTGAGTAAAAAAAAAAGAAGGAGGGGTAGGTTTTCACCAATATCTCAAAAACCACTTGAAACAATTCAAATTTGAAAAAGATTCAATTTGAGGAGGAAATTTCCTAAGAAAAATCCCAGCTGCCAGAACTGTAGCACCAATATTTATAATTTTCCTTGAGGGTTGGAAATACGCCCGAGAACGAGTACTCTGGCTTGCGTAAGCCTCGCCCACTTCGGACCTTTCATGAATAAATATCATTTAAACTTAAATTAAATAATTAAAAAATTCAGGCGTCTGTAGGATAGATCAATGAAAAATAATCCGTAATCCAAAAATGTTTATCGCGATTTTTCAATTAGTTATCCATTATTTAATAAACAATATTTTGTAGCACGAACATTAACAGTGCAAGTACGATAATTGTTAAAATATTAATCTGAGAATTTTTTCTTTTCGTGGAGCTATCTTTCAAAGGTTTTAGAATAGATTCATGTTGAGAAATTTTTAAAATTGTTAATTTTCGTTTGGTTATGAACAATTTATTTAAGGAAAACATCATCACAGCTATGCATTTAGTTACTTACTTTATCCACACGCTGTATATTCAGTTTTCATTCAGGTAAGTACCCACTTCAAGCAGGATATTCCATAGAACATCTCAAAAATGCAAAATTTTAAAGGTATTATTTTTCGGAAGAAGAATCTTTCATCAGCATATCTAATGTAATCGTCGTTTGCAAATTCACAAAATACACAAATTTGCACGGAAATAAATGTAGCATACCTATATCATCCCTTCTTACGGATATTCTCGGGAGGTCTTTCAAACGACAAGGCTCAACTCCGAGTTGGAACGTTATATTCAATTTCGCCGGAAACAAGTTTGAATGCACTACTCAGATATGCCATATGGATCGAATGCCTATTGGCATTTGTTTGGGTGGAGCGAAATGAAATGCGTACGAAATATCCAAATACCACAATATTCCTCGTGTTGCTTCTTCTTCAAGACGTACGGGAAATATTTGAATCGTTATTCGGCTGTAGCCGTGTTGAGAAAGTAACTACTTGTTACAGGTCGCTCCATTCACCTGTCAAAACCGAATTCGCCAACTAACATCCTTTTTGTTCATTTCATTTGATTATTTTTCAATTTCAAGTTCTAATTTGTAAACGAACAAATTAGCTAAAACAAGCACTAACGTGAAGTCAGAGGCTTTTGCGCGTATGTTCTATTGTCCATCCTTCTGTATTGGACACCCTTAATCGAATTTACCATGGTAAATTATGTTGTCCATTCTCCTGTATTGGACACTCTTAATTCGAATTTACCATGGTAAATTCTCACGAAATTTTGCAAGAATTCTCGCGTTGGTATTCTTCAACTAATTACCATGTTTGAATTCAATCGGTTTAGTATTTTTCGAGTTAATGAGGAACAAAAAACAACCAAATTTCAGATGGCTATAACTCTGAAACCGTTTGGCCGATTATGTTCATAAACAAACTTGAATGTCGCGTTCTGATGCACATCCTAACCTGAAAATTTCAAGCCACTATCTCTTTCCGTTCTCAAGTTATCGTGACAACAAAAATATTTTTTAATAATTTTTTTTAAATTTTCTAGCCATACGATTCGCACAAAATTTCACAAACGTGCAAAGGTTCACATTCTACAACTACTCATCAAGTTCCAATTCGATCGGATTTATATTGATGGAAAACAAAATTATTACTCGGAAACCACTGGGCCGATTATGCCCATTAACGAACTTGTCCGTCGTATTGAGATGCACCATTCACCCTGAAAATTTCAAGTCGCTAGCTCATTTCGTTCTCAAGTTATCGTGGCAACGGCCGGACGGACGGACGGCCGGACAGAATCAAATTTGACCTCGAATTCTTCATTGAGGAGTCGAACTAAATCGTTTGAGACCATTTTCGTCAAAAAATTCGAAAGTTACAGACATTTGGGCAAAACTATAACGCGATGTTCCCCAGAACATACGCGCAAAAAGGGGCAAGGGGGTTACCCATGGCCGTACCGAAAGTTTGTTCATAATATTCACCGTTAAAAGTAAAGATATTTTGCTCCATGTAAAGCTAGGTTAACATCAAGTACTCATTAATTTCATTTGAGGAATATCTAAACTAAAATGCCAGTCTTTCAAATTTTCTTCTGCGATTTTAATCAGGATGTTTGGAAATAATGAATCTACGTCCCACGAAATGAAGCGGCCCCGGTCAATCAAGATTATACCAAAACAAGTGAATATACACTGCCCAAATTATCGAAGATCGAAGGAGATTATATACCCTAAAGTCATGTGTATTGAATTGATGACGATTTCAAACTCTTTCCTTTCCGATCACATAGTTCTGTCACTTGCTTAGCTGGAAACTTCCACCATAGAACACAGAAAGTTGTCATTTCAGAGCAAAATCATTTCAAACGGTTTATTCATCCAACAAATTCGAAACTTTTTCTTCCTCAATTCCTAATGAACTCATTCCATTGGAAACTTCCGAATCAACAACAAAAACGAAATCCATTCACGAACCAATCGAAATCATTCCAATCCTGGTAGGAGTTACATTCCGTGGAACGCTTTGTTCAGTTCTAGCGAAACAGAAATGAATTAAGCAAAATACATTTCTATTACTCCGATAATTGATCTTCCTGCTACTTGTATATTAATGCGTTGTTTGTTTCTTACGAGGTCAGGCATGCCAACATCGGAAATCTCTCGGAAGGACCAACTTCTAGCATGGTTTCTCGGAAAAAACCTTCACGAATAGGTGGAAAGAACGCTCAACCAACCGAAGGCGGAATTTTGGTCGACCAACCGGTGTTTTTATATAATTTTTTATAGGGTTCCACGGACAGAATATCTATTCGACTCCATAAGAAGTTGAGGAATTCTTTAGATTCAAGCATCATATCTATCATTTTGTGAACAGGGTGAACTCGAATGTTTATTTCAGGATTGTCTGGCTACGAGAGATTCGCGAAAAAACTTTACCATTCCACAAGGAAACAGTATTTTCAACATATTATATTTAGTTAATAAAAATTTTCGAATTTAAAAAATTAATATCTAGAGAATTATTGTCCCAAATGGCGTAACATGTGCATGACTGAATTCAGAAATTTTATGGTCTATCTAAAGCTTGCAATTTGAAGAAAATATCGATGACGTCACTGCTTGGTAACTGGAAATGGTAGAGCAATAAAAATTACGCGAACATGTTCCTTAAAAAATAAATTAATTTGCCCTATCAAACCATTTTTCGCTATTCCTGAAAGGGGAGAAAATAAAGCCATTATTCCATCATTTTGGCACTCACAGTATACAGGGTGTCCCAGAACTCGACGTCAAGCCGAAAGCGGGTGATATAACAAGTCACGATAGTTATCAGAAAAATATTAAATACAAAATTAGGTGATATAATTTCAAAATTATAGGCATTTAAAGAGAATCGACATGATCTATAATTTGTGATGGTAATCCAATTCCCATTTCTACAATTCTTAATTTTTTGCCAATTTTATTTTTGTTATGTCATCCTGTATAATGCGTCTGTATATTTTTACCCAAAACTTTATTACGTTTGCCCCTGTTTGCAGCTAAATGTTACCTTTTGCCCGCTTCCGGCTTGACGTCGAGTTCTGGGACGCTCTGTATAACTTCAAATGTTAATATTAAAAATTGATGATTCCTCTATTTTATGGAAATACCTGATGACTACTAGAACTTTATTTAACACGACCGGTTTCAAGTGTTAAGTCATTGTCTGCTTTCACTGATAGTATTGATCCGAAGTCAACAAGAGAAATATCAGTGAAGTATTGTAGTTTTATAGAAAATATGATAGTTTTCACGAAGCCCAGTATTTGAGCAGTATGTCTCCTGTCAAATATAACTTGTTCCTAAGAGAAGACCCCTTTCCACGATGCAATACGCTGAGTTTATAATTGCACAGTTTCCAAGGAAGTGTAATTTCTCATTCCTATTTCTTCTCTTTGCCACGGTAGCCAACTCTTGGATTGTATGATAATCACGTTCCTCATCTCAGAGAGAGGGGAAACTTAACGAATTGAGTAAAGTGAAGACCAAACTGCAGAACCTCATAAAATGGAATGGGTTCAAATTAAAAAGTGGCTGATAACTTCTAATTTCGAAGGCAGTAAATCAGGTGTTTTCGACCAGACCCTCACAATAAATTAAATATATATCATTTGAACTTTAAACAGAGCAGAGAACGGAGGAAATCGAAATGTCCGTTCCATATATATATACTCAAGTGTTAGGGTATCGAAGAGGATACTTTTCCTACCGTATATACGAGGTTTCTCACTATATCTGCCTCCTCTTTGGGGTAAGGTACTTCAACATATCGATTACATATTTATGGGCAATAGGGCAATACTTTCTAAAGGGTATTAGTTCAGCGAGGAAATATAAATTCACCGAAATGAGTCCATATTCGGTAAGCAGAATTTATTATTGATGAAATTTATTTTATGTTATGGTATAAGGATGAGTTATATGATAAAGACTGGAAACTGTTGAATGAAGTGAAATATGCTGCTTGCTTTTGCTTCTGGTTTGTTCAATGTTAGCTCGTCTTATGTCGTTTTCGTTTGCCGAGATATAAATATGACACTCTAGCGGCGTGTTTACTCAGGTTTTATGGATATTCTTGAATTTCTCATCGGAAATTCGCGGAAGAGGAATTACTTTCATCGATGTGCTTCACATCGAACAGATTAAAAGGCCTTGTTCCCCTAGATGAATTATTATCAATATTATGTTCACCCCTTAGAGATGAATTTCTAAAGTTTTGGAGAAAACAACTAGACTGGTGAAGGAGGGACAGTGTTTTTTTGGCGCTCTAGTTCCTCGGAACTGAGTGCTTATCAATTTGCCCAAATGTCTGTAATTTTCGAATTTTTCGATGAAAATGGTCTTAATCGATTTGGTTCGACTCACTGATCAAGAATCCGTGGTCGAAATTCATTCTGTCCGGCCGTCCGGCCGGCCGGTCCGGCCGTAGGCACGATAACTCTCGAACGGAATGAGCTAGACAGTTGAAATTTTCAGAGTATGTTTGGGGGATAAATATCTCGGCTAAGTTCGTTACTGGGCAAAATCGGAAAGATGGTTTCGGAGTAACAAAAAAAAATTTTTTTTTTACAGAACAAATTCCAAATTAAATTTTTTTCAATAAGCAGTTTTACCGTAAGAACCCATTCATATCATTTTTAACTCTAACAAACTAATACTTTCGGAGATATGATTTTTCAAAATTTCAATGATAGAATTATTCTGTGGCTATTCTATGAATTGTTATAATGTCAACTTTGACGTTGACTCATTGTAATTCATTCCAGTAATGGTATCAATATGAGAATTAGAATATTATCATACTTTTGTTGGTTGATATTTTCATGCCGATGGTCAATCCATATGATGATGGGAATGGTAATGGTAAGTTAATAATATTGAGTTCAGAATATCTCCACTAAAAACAAAACTGGAATTGAGGAATGAATATCTCGGATGAGTTCGTTGTTGGGTAGAATTCGTCTATTGGTTTTGGATTGATAATTTTTGGCACTCTTGTTGAATTTAAATTCTTCTATGATGTTTGAATTCAATTTCTGCTAAGATGAAGTTCTAAATTTCAATAATGAATCGTACTTCTGTTTTCACAGAATGCTATAATTATTCTATCTAAGCTTTATTATATGATCTGTGTTCATACTCGTACATTTCATCCTGTTCTATAAGAGAGAGTCAAATTCATTTCAGCTATTTTAATTTGGTTTCTTCCATGGTGCAGTTCTCAGATTGCTCATTTAATCTTGATAAATAAACTATTATTTGAATTGAATTTCCTTTATGATGCAGTTCTATCATAAGAATACATTGATATAATTCTCAACTCTGAGAAACCAATACTTTCGGAGATATAATTTTTATTCGATATTTCGATCCTCGTCTCAGTCTCGCCAATTCCAAAAAAATTAAGTCTCGGTCTCGTCTCGTTTCGCTTAATTCTGAATAACGATAATAAATATTATAATATATAAACGAAATGGTAGATTACAATGCATAATTTCGTGAAGCTATCTTTAGTAAGCTTTTATACAAAAGTACTTGTCCATGTACATATTGTGAATTCTATTTTTTCTTGAAAAATAATCTCAATTATCGCAAGGTCTTTAAAAAATCGTGTATTTCTAGAACGATCGATGTATAATAGAGATAAAATATATTGGTAGTTATAGTGGAAACTCCTCATATTCAATTGTTTTCTGGGGTGTTGAAAAAGGTCGAGTCGTACATAAAAAAAAGATTACTGTATGTATCTGTAGTAGATAAGACAATCTTCCAGGTACAAATTTTCAAGCCAAAGAAACCCTTTCAAAAGTATACACGTTCATAACTCAGTAGTTTGTAGACACATATACTCAACCGAGAGTAAAAATTGAATCTTGAAAAAAACAGATTCAACCTAAGATATGAAATCGGCAAGGATAAATATTTATGATAAGAAATACGTTAGTATAAGAATTCATAAGAACAGTTAACAAGTTGAAATAAAAAAGATATTATTTTAATTTACAATAAAATATTCCACAGATATTCACAAGAGTTGATATTTTGTAAAACATATTGATATCTATATAGACTTCTTCTAATTTTTCGAATGAAAACTTCATACAAAATTTTTAACGAGACCAAAAACAAGACTCTCGGGTTGCGCTGTAAGTGGTCTCGGTATCGCCTTTAATATTTTTCAAAACGTCTCGTCTCGTCTCGCTTTTCCGAGATGAGAACGAGACGAGACGAGAAAACTCTCGCTCTTGAGTGAAGCCCTATTCACATCCCCAAAATCAAGATTGACGTCGTCACTCCTCGAACAGAACCCACAGACAGACAGATAGATGGGCGGATGATCATCCAGATCTACTTTCTTCATTCGATGAGATACAGGGGCCGTAGAACCAACGAAAAATATAACGTCATCGTCGCAGAATCACCATCAGAGCTGAATGTTATGACGAACATTTTCGAGAGCTGGGCATAACGAACGACTTTCATGAAATTATATAATTTGTTCCAACTGTGTTTCGTGTTTTACAACTAGAATTCTGGCGAATTTAATGCTGAATTAAACCTGAACACTTTTCATCTAGGATTTTCACGTCAGAATGACAAGCGCCAGCGATTCGGCCCTCCAACGCTTACGTGGAGTTTTGATCGGTTACCATTTCTGTTAATCAACAGAGCGCGCAGCATGTTCCTTGATCTGGATTCATATGTATACATGTTTGTGTGAATACGGAAACAGGTATTGTAGACATATCAGACACAATTCATCTCACAACTCTGGATTACCGCTGTCATATAGTAACGAATTTTTGTTAAACAGAGTATCAATCATGTGCTGTATTCCTTCCGTTACTCTTCCGCAATTCGACTCGGAACCATTCAAAAAGTTTTTAATGGAACATCAGAATAAATTAATTTTGTATTTCTGTTCCTTATGAATATTCAAATTTCAGCAGCAAATTTTCTCATCACCTTCTATTCATACAGGTACAAGTAGATAACATTATGGAAGGAAAATTTCAAGTTTCATTCTGGTCTTAGGATCAACCGATTCCAGTTTCAGAGTCTTTAAAATTTGTGAATCGATAGTTTCTGATTCTTTGAAAGGTTATGGAAATGTAGAGCTTTCGAGATGGGTTCAATGCAGAGTACAGGATGCAATGATGCTACCATCCGTCAGTCACCATATTCCAGCAGCAAAACATGAAAAAGTTGAAAATAATGGTGAATCTATGCGGTTCTTCTTTTTCGTATTGAAGGAACTATCGATTATAGAAAATAGAGGTACTTTACAGGAGTAGATTCTTTCAGGAATGTAAATGTTAAAGAATGATTCCACCTTGCAATGGTCATTAGTTTATGAACAACAGTAAAATAAGTAATTAAGAGTAAGTGGTCCAGATGAGAACCCTGGGGAACTCAGAATATCTAGGAACCGAACAGGCAATGAGAGTATTAAAAATCCGAAATCCTGGTCCTCTCTTACCGGGTACATTTCATCAGCCAATCTTCCTAGTGACGAAATGATCAAGTAAGTATCGCAAAGAACTACACAACGATGCTCGGTAGGAAAAAAGACTGGGACAGGGAATCCACCACCAAAGTTCTTAAAAGAAATGCAATTAAATGGTACGCGGATTGTTCAAAAACCACTACAGGAGCTGGCGCTGGAGTATATGGGCCAGGCACCAAATGCTCACTATCGCTAGGCTTCTGTCCGAGCATCTTTCAAACAGAAATACTTGCAATAGAAAGATGCGAGGAAATGAACCTAGAAAGAAACTATCAGAGATGTGATACAGCAATCCACTCTGACAGTCAAGCTGCTATTAAAGCTCTGAGCTCCCACTTTATCAAGTCCAAGCTAATATGGGAGTGCCGAACACTCCATGAAGTTGGCAAGAACAACAGGGTCTCCTTGGTCTAAGTTCCTGGTCACGCGGGAATCACAGGAAATGAGGAGGCCAACACACTTGCCAAGAAATGAGCACAAACCCCCTTTATTGACCCAGAACCATATTGTGGGGTTGGTAGATACACCTACAAAAGTAAATTTCGGATGAAAGAAGAAACTGAAAGAGGTATTTTCTGGAGATCTCTCCTTGGATTGTATCACTCCAAGAAATTCCTCCTGAACTTTGATACTGTCAGATCCAAGAAATATTTGGACCTCAGTAAGAACACGCTGGTCTTAGGAAGCATATGATGAGATTAGGGCTAGCAGAAACTGACGAGTGCAGATTCTGTTGGGAGGAGGATGAAACTCCTGATCACCTGATAACGGAATGCCTCGCCATCTCAAACCAACACAAGGAATGCGTTGGACAAGAAATCTGCAGGAGCGAAGACGTAGCCTCCTTGAAGCCATCCGAGATACTGGAGTTCATCAGAACTCTGGAACTGGGAGGCGAGCTGTAGATGGTAATGAAATCGACAGCTCCGAAGGGGGGCCCAATAGACCTTAAGGTCGCAGTGCAACGTTACCCCCTACAACAATATACAATATATATGGGTGAGGTTACTATATTTTCTGATAGTTTTTTATAATAACGTGTCAATAGGGCTGTACCTCCGTTGGTTATTCAACTGTCAAATTTCCGTTACGTTTCGGTTATTCTGACATTCTGGTAGTACCACAATTTCGCCAATATACTCCTCGCATCTGAGTGATATTCTCGTTTTTCTCCCGGCCATTTCATCTCGGTTTAGTGCCTCGTTCGCAATCCAGCTTTCGTCCCGCAAAAAAGGTCCCACTTCCAATAGCCAGTGTATATTGAGTAACACGACCCGTTCGTAGAAGTGAAGAAACGCGATGACGAAACAGGAACTGCTATTTTGCCGTTGACACTGTCGCCGTAACTATCGACATCTACCGCCCTTATAATAATTGCCGCACTGTCATTTTAAACCGATGGCCCAGGGTCGAGATATCGTCTCAGCTGTCGGGAGAAATGACACATTTTATTCTTCGAAGGGGATAGAAAATTATTCATTGTCCGCAAATTATGGTGCCTAACCTATCTTTTCATTTTAATTTCTCACTGTAATATACTACAAGACCTTTTTGAACAATGACGAATTCGAGATGGAAATTGGAAACATTGTACGAATACGAAAGAAGTTTTTCAATCCTTGAAAGAATCTAACTCTGAATGAAATAATGAATGAAGTTATATTGAATACACGCCAATAGTGATGAGAATATACATTAATCATGAACATCATTGCCGAAAAACTATATCATGAAATTTCAAATAAGAATTCATCATGAAGTAAATTAATCGGTTTCATTGTTCTCCAACTTTTGGATAAGGCAACCAGCATCTCAACAATTATGTTGATTAATTTGGCTTTACTTGGAAACTTCGAATTTGTCGTGCTCAACAGATGGAAGCAAATATCTTCGTCACTAGAGCGATGATATGTGAGCGGTTGGCGGTAATATTTACTTTACGGCAGCGCCATCTATCAACTACAAAGAAGATTTATATCTTGTTATGCAAAATAGTTTATGTACTAACATAGACAAAGTGGTATGAGCATTAGAAACAGATGTTATCACCGAAGACATAGTTTCAGGAAATGGGTAATGGAAGGGTGTAAATACCAGAGTTCATCAATTGTGGCGTCAAGATTTCAAATACGAAGGTTCCATGGTTTTTTTCCTTTCCACTCAAATTCATATCAAAATCACACGAGTATCTGAACCGTGAAGAAACTATTAGACGTTATTTCACTGAATTTCAGTCACAGTTCTGAGAGAATTTCAAAAATAGGCTAGGAAACCTTTTATTCATTTCTATCTCGTTATATAATGTTGATTTAGTTTTGTGCGCTTCGTTTCTCAACATCCTCATAACTTGACATTTATAGTGTCTTCTTTGCGTGGTCAAGTTTGCTTCAAAAAACTGGTTTGTAAAAATATGTACAATATTCGACTAATAACGTTGAATTACGCAAAAAATATAAATATACTAACTGACAAAGAAGCTGCAACACCCAGAAGGAGCTGTTTTAATTTTAATTTCTTTTGGTTAAACATATATAATATAGCAAGGAGTAAATGATTAAAATTTGGAGGAAGAAATCGTTTTTCATGTAAACATTTTTTGTTACTTGCATATTGTAGTCGTTCTTCTGCAAATTTTTTTAAATTTTACAACAAACCAGCTGTTCGAGGAGATCCAAAGTCGATGTTTAGTTGTTGTTAAAATGCCTAGAGCACGTGTACGTGGAATTTATCGATAGCTAAGTGAATTTGAAATAGATCGAATTATTGGTCTACGGGAGGCGGGGTTGTCATTTCGAGAAATCGCTAACCGTACGAACAGACATCCAACAACTGTTATGAGATGTTTGTCAAGCGTGGTTTGATAATGCCCAAAATCGAAGAAGAGTAGGCACTGGACGTCGAAGGGGCACAAATGAAGTTCAATATCGAGGTCTAAGACTTATGGCTAAGAAAGACCGATTTGCGACAATTCGATCTTTGGCTGATGAGTGGTTAGAAGAAAAAGACCATCCTGTAACTGTCCGAACGGTTTACCGCCGGATAAGGTCTTTTGGACTGCAGCATTATCGACCCCATCTTGTGTTACCTCTGACGGTTGAGCATCGCCGGCAACGATTACAGTGGTGCAGAGAACGTCAACATTAGAATGTGGAATGGATCAGGACGTCTTCTCTGATGGATCTCGGTTCTCCTTGGGTACACGTGATGGCCGAAGAAGGGTTAGAAGACGTCGGGGAGAAAGACGTGAACCTCAGTTTGATGTTGAGCGTCATGTACACCGGACAGTAGGCGTTATGGTATGGGGTGCTATTGCATATGCAAGTAGGTCACATTTAGTCTTTATTCCAGGTAACATGACAGCGCTGCGTTACCTTCAAGAAATAGTGGAGCCACATGTTCTCCCGTACCTTAACCGGCTCGAGAATCCATTATTTCAGCAAGATAATGCTCGACCTCATGTAGCCAGAGTTAGTTTAAACTTTTTTGAAGCGACTCATCTGTATCTTTTGCCATGGTCGCCCAGATCCCCCGATCTGTCGCCCATAGAGCATGTTTGGGACATCATGGGTAGAAGGCTTGGAAATTTACCCCATCCCCCACGGACTTTGGTGGCTCTGATATATGAACTACAGGAAGCTTGGGATAGTATCCTTCAAGAAGAAATAGACTATCTTATTGCATCAATGTCAAGACGTGTTGGGGAGTGTATAGATAATCGTGGTGGACAAACACATTATCAAAAAATTAATGAAAAAAAATTGTAAACCCTTCGTGTTTTTTCAAAAAATTTCAATCATTAACTCCTTGCTATACTATGTATGTTCTACCGAAAAAAAAAAATAAAATTCAAACAGCTCCTTCTGGGTGTTGCAGTTTCTTTGTCAAGCAGTATATCTGCTATCATACCATCGTGAAAATGTTCCATTATCACAATTTTCAGAGGATACGAAGAGCCGGCTCCATCCATGGAAAACAAAATGGTTGGCGTATGGAGATAGATCATGTAATCTATTTGGAATGAGTTTTTCTTCTCCGTGACTTGTTCGAATGCTTGGCCATTCCGTGGAGGGATTTTACGCACGGATTTTCAGGAAAACACTCTCTGAATTTGATTCGGAATTCTTCATATGAAAATATAACAAACGGCGGCATATGCATTCGTTCGGTACTTCTTGTTCTCCCAAACTGCAGGAATTTTAATAAAAAATTTCACGGAATTTTCTTACGGAAGCGGAGTAAGGAAAGTTAGTTGGTGGTCGTAGCTATGAATATTTCCTTATTCGACAGTAAAACTAGTGATTCCATTTCAGGTTTCGCCATAGCCTACATTGTTTATTCACTTATCATATCTCTCATGAAAGAAAACTCAGAAATACAAAAGAAGGAAGGAAAGCTCGCCAATTGTTTAGGTTTGTAATTGATGAAAATTTGCGAGTTTATAATTTAAGCATTATAAAATATCTTATAACAGGATATCAGAAGTTTAGAAAACGTGACGTTTTGAAACATCATTGAAAGATGATGGGATGCAATCGTGATTATGTTTGAATTCTTGGTCATCGAGTAAGGATGAAATTAACATTATTAAAAGGTTTTTTTCTGGGTTTTCTCTCCCAAACTCTGAAAAATATCTATAATATAAAAATTAATTTTTTTCACGGTATATCGATACGGAGCTCGTGTCTAGTTAAATCGAGGTCGCTGATCACGAATATGCAATTAGTTTTTCCTTAAGAGGCGTACTTTGGGAAAATTTTCACTTTGAGTGAAAAAATGGACGAAAATAGGTCAATATTGGAAGTTCACACCGCCCAAAAAAATCGGAGTAAGGTGTTGTTGATTCTTGCCCTCATATATGGATCCTTTATCTACTGAATAATCCAAACAGAAAATGTCCAGGCCGTACTATTCGGAAATTATGATTTTTTTCCCAAGGGTCTGTTTTTCGGAAAATTCATTTCGCGGTATTTCCGCGGAAAATTCTCTAATGAAAAATCCGATCATATATTCGTAATCTACGGTCCCGAATTAGTAAATGACGTAATTTGCATCGAAATCGGAGACCGGTCGAATTTTGGTCGAATTTTTAGCTTCCCTAAAGCGTTATTCTTTTCTTATGGCTCCGTATTGCGCATTGCGTATTAACCTGGGCGTTTTCGCTCCCCAGTGGTCAATTGCATGAGACTCCAATCCGAGTACTTGCTAATTACCACATAGGGGAAAAGAATGTACGTAGAGATCTGTAGTTTTTGGGTAGCCACAGCGAGGAGCTTGGTTGATTGAATTCCAGGTGTCACTTGTGTCTAAATTCTACTCACAAGGGATTGCTGGTTTTCTTTAAACCGGTTACTTCGTAGTGTTGTTTTCATCAGCGTTGAATTGTGCTCCACTGATGATTCCTAATAAGGATGAAACCGCGGTATGTAGCTATTCAACTTTGATGAAATCATACACACTCTGTGGATTGCTCCAAAACTTTGGTCTCTACTAGTCCTTTCATCTACGATTAGTGGTTAGCTTCCCTAAAGCGTTATTCTTTTCTTATTAGCTAACCACTAATCGTAGATGAAAGGACTAGTAGAGACCAAAGTTTTGGAGCAATCCACAGAGTGTGTATGATTTCATCAAAGTTGAATAGCTACATACCGCGGTTTCATCCTTATTAGGAATCATCAGTGGAGCACAATTCAACGCTGATGAAAACAACACTACGAAGTAACCGGTTTAAAGAAAACCAGCAATCCCTTGTGAGTAGAATTTAGACACAAGTGACACCTGGAATTCAATCAACCAAGCTCCTCGCTGTGGCTACCCAAAAACTACAGATCTCTACGTACATTCTTTTCCCCTATGTGGTAATTAGCAAGTACTCGGATTGGAGTCTCATGCAATTGACCACTGGGGAGCGAAAACGCCCAGGTTAATACGCAATGCGCAATACGGAGCCATAAGAAAAGAATAACGCTCGAGAAAAATTTTTTGACGCAAAACTATGTAACGGGTACTTATTCTTATAGATTCGGGGCCGTAGATTCCGAATCTACAATCAGATATTTATTACAAAAATTTTCGGAGGAAATATCGCGGAAAGAATTTTCCGAAAAATATACTCTCGGGAAAAAAAATCATAATTTCCGAAGCGTACGACCTGGACATTTATTGTTCGGATGATTCGATAGATAAAGGATCCAAATATGACGTAAAAAATCAGCAACACCCTACTCCGAATTTTTTGGGCGGTGGAAAGTTCCAAAATTGATCTATTTTCGTCAATTTTTTCACTTTAAGTGAAAATTTTCCCAAAGTACGCCATTTAGGGAAAAACTAATTACATATTCGTGATCAGCGACCTCGATTTAATAAGACACGAGCTCCGTATCGATATACCATGAAAAAAATTTTTTGGGTCGACCCGGAATCGAAGGAAAATTCTTCTTTCCCGTCCGAAATCTATGATTTTCACATTTCGATATCCAAATTTTCCCCGATGATTGGTCGGTGGACGACGTTTAGATTTATGTATCTATTTTTTCTGTATCTCTATCCGTTCGGGTAATATTAGGTAATGAGCGAATCCGTCAAACGCCAAAAAGTTTTCTCTAGTATCCAACACATACAAAAATCTACAATTTTCCGATTAGGTCGACGCGGCTTTGGTTATTCACTAAATCGGGTACGCAGATCACGAATCTGTAATTAGATTTTCCGTATCTCGTTTAGTTTCGGAGCAATGACGAAGAAAGTCGCAATTTCTGGCTCTACCTCCGGAAAATGGACTAATCAGTCGGATTTTTCGCCATATTACCAAAATTAATCGAGATACGGAAAAACTAATTACAGATTCGGAATCTACGTCCTCGATTTAGTGAATAGCCAAAGCCGTGGCGATTCAATCGGAAAATTCTAGATTTTTGTATAGGTTAGAATCTAGACAAAGGACTCACAGCTCTGGCAAAGTGTTGTATGCATTTTATCAATATTTCACAGGAAATAGGTCTTAAATACTTCTACAATGGTTCAAGTATTACAAGATATTTTACTTGCAATTATCTTTTCGTGGAAAATATTAATTTCAAGGGTGAGACCACCCATGCAAAAATAAACCAGTTAACCCAAAACATTTAAGTTTTACAAGCGAGCTGCCTTGTTTAGAAATACAAATGAGCGCTTCCCAACATGTGAAGTCATGGGACGCAACAGTGGTGATATCTCGAAAACCAGCGGACTTTTACTGAGGTCATGTTGATGCTATCTGATAGACCAATCTATCTCCAGTGTCACTTTCGCGTGGTATTTTTGGGACACCCTGTATATTATAATATTCATAATCGTTTTTCAGAATTAAGCGAGACAAGATGAGACAACTGATAACAAGACGAGACCGATACGAGATTTTTTATATTCTTGCCTAATCGTGTGAAGATCTACTAATACCGGATGAATTATTTTCAATTCCTCGAATCAACTCGATTAATAATTTAATAAATATTCATATTTTCGTTCCGGTACCACTGGGGGAAAGAAACACTCTACTGTCAGTTTGGAATTAACTACAGCCTTACCCCCCTAACGCCTATGAGAATATGAAAGATGAAGGATGCATGTATGATTATGTTCAATTAATAAACTCCTACTCCTGAACCTATTTGAAGTCTATTCCGGTCACCCATGGACCGTGCTGTATATGTTTGTCTATCACAAATCGATTGGGAACCGGAGGAAATGAGGATAATTCGAGCATATCTATCGAGAACCCGAAAATGCACTTGGACGGTTTCGAGTTCAAGAAAATAACGTTTGATTATGATATGACCAACAAAGTTGATGTGATTGCAGGTCTGAAATTGTTCGGGCTTCACCGTGCCATAAATATAACAAGAATTTATGATAGTGTTATATATAATAGTGAGTCGAGTTTCCGTCAGGGGCGAGAGTAATTTGGATGGGGGAGAAAGCCATTCAACGAGAACGCTTTTCTTCTGTATTGCCACGTTGTTCCGGGCTTATTCAACACTAGGTCGTGTAGTGAAGTAACGTCTTGCTACTTCACTGAGGTATTTAACTGACGTTCATAACCTTATAAGATGAGGTTAGTAGGCATGTCAGTCATAAATCGCTTGTGCAGGTTCTCATTTCCATATATTCCAGCATTCTTATTGAAGCTCTATCAAAACATCGGTTCAACTAAATGTTGATACATAATGGGGTAATATCACCCGCTTGACTCAGAAGAACCTAATGTTCAGCATTGGATAGGATGAAGGGGCTGGTGCAGTGTATATCAAGATTAAAATTCAAAGATTTTCAGTCTCTATCAGAGATGTGATATAGCAATCCACTCCGATAGTCAAGCTTCTATTAAAGCCCTGAGTTCCCATGTTGTCGAGTCCAATCTAATATGGAAGTGCCGAAGAAAACTCAATGAAGTAGGCGAGAACAACAGGGTCTCCTTGGTCTGGGTTAATGGTCACGCGGGAATCACAGGAAATGAGGAGGCCAACACACTTGCCAAGAAAGGAGCACAAACCCCCTTAATTGGCCAGGAACCCTATTGTGGGGTTGGTAGATACTCCTACAAAACTGAATTTCGGATGAAAGAAGAAACTGAAACAGATATTTTCTGGAGATCTCTCTCCGGAATGTATCACTCCAAGAAATTCCTCCGTCTCTTTGATACTGTCAGATCCAAGAAATACTTGAACCTCAGTAGGAACACTCCTCACTGGTTTCCTCACAGGGCACTGCGGCCTTAGGAAGCATATGATGAGATTAGGGCTACCAGAAACTGACGAGTGCAGATTCTGTTTGGAGGAGGATAAAACTCCTGATCACCTGATAATGGAATGTCTTGCCATCTCAAACCAACGCAAGGAATGCTTTGGGCAAGAAATCTGCAGGAGCGAAGACGTAGCCTTCATGAAGCCATCCCATATACTGGAGTTCATCAGAACTCTGGAACTGGAATGCGAGCTGTAGATGGTAATGACATCAACAGCTCTGACGGGGGGGCACAATAGACCTTAAGGTTGCAGTGCAACTCTACCCCCTACAACAATATACAATATATATACAACCTCTATCAGGTCCAAAACTTTTCAAACCACCCCTATAAGTCCGATTTTTTGAGAGTCAAACGTATTAAATTGAACCATAACACGATATGAATTATCATCATTACCGACGGAGAGAATAGCCTGTAAACTGTAATAGGAAACGATAAAAGAAGGAGCCTGAGCAATCATATATATATTTTATGCATCTATATATATATATATAGAAACAATCTAATATTTCCACATAAAACATATTAAGCGGTCACTCTGAGTATGAAGGATGGAGTAACAATAGCATTAAATGGAAGAATGCCTCTTTCCTCGACTCTTCGAGGGAAATCGATCCTGTAATCTCGTTTAAGGCTTTTACCTTATACTTTCACCCTCTTCTGATGCAATCTTTGTATTCCGTGCATATATAAGCTTTACCGATTCGATCTCCAATAATAAACATCGTGAGGAAATTATAGGGGTTGAATTCTTCGCGATAACCGAAGAACACCCCATATTCTGTTCGGATTTCGGAGAAATAGCGAAATCATACATAAACTGAGGATGCTGCACATGAAAACATAACTGGGCAGTTTTCTCATGGAATTTCATTATTCTTTGGGGTCATATCGGAGATCTCTGATATGTTTGGTTTATTATATTTATTGATTTCGATGAATGATTAAGATTATGCAGCGAAACATTTCTAATTAATTTCGATGTGATTGCTCTTTGATATTTTCTCGTTTTTAACGTTAGAAGTACGTAGAAACTATCACTTTGGAATTTCGGTTAGCAAATGAATTCATGGAATCAAAGAAAGTTAATTTAAGTTCGTAGTACAGTTCAGTTCATTAAGTGGAAATATGTCCTGGAAATTAAAGCATTATCAGAATTTTTCCCCCGCGATATTCTATCATGAGTTGTCTGATATTTATAAAGAATCAGTTGTGGGAATAGGAAAATATCAGCATTTTATTATCTCTATCCTCAGTTTTTTCGAGTTTCGAATACATTCAGATGAAATCATTTGAGAATAATATGCAATTATAGATAACAAAGTTCCATGAATTCTCTCTGATCTTGCTACGACAACTTTGGAACAAAAAGGAGATTACGATTTACAATTTTCAGAGTAGATTGCGCATCCAGATGCAACATTTGAGTCAGTTAATGGGTATAATCGGCTGAACGGTTCCAGAGTTATACTCAACTGAAGTTTCGGTGCAATTTCCTCAATAACTGAAAAAAATGCAAATTCGATCGAATTAAAACTTAGTGATTACTCGTAGACTACCGAGAAATACCGCAAAATTCTACAAAATTTATCAGAAAATAAAAATAAAAATTTGTATTAAAAACTCCATATTTCAGAAACTATCCGTCAGAATCTACTGAAATTTCACTCATAAATAGCCGCCATTTCACAGTCGAGTACCGAATTTCAGCTCAGAAGTTAGCTGAAAAATACCCAAACAAAAACGAATACCCAAAAAAAAATTCTTGAAGATAATGGATATCCGAGACAGTTCCTAAATATATCTATCATGATTTTAAGTAGAAGAGCAACCCAATCTGTTGAATGTGATCCCTTATGTTCGTGGCCTTCCTGAAAAATCAGAAGAATCGGTTCTAAGTTCAATATAAGAACCGTGTTAGGTCTATATTAACAAAGACAAAACCCATTAATGAATAACAAATATCAAAAAACTATGTATATAATATTCCTTGTATTTGTGGTAAATCGTACACAGGAGGAACATCAAGAGCACTAGAAGTAAGAAAGTCAGAACATAAGAACAACTAGAGAAACAGAGACATACAGAAATCAAAAATAGCAGAACATGTATGTACAATCCAAGGAGATCACATGATGGATTGGAATAATACAAAGATTCTGATGACAGAACCTGATTATATTAAAAGGAAACTTAAGGAGTCAACTTGTATTTTGTAGAACAGAGAATGCAATTTTGCAAATTGCTCAATTGGTATTGAGCATAGTTGGCTGAATTTATTAAAAAAGGAGTTGGAACTTGGAGATTTCTATGCAAAGTAAAACTATGCTACTATGATTCTCAAATACTGTCAATGTGACAATTCTCGAATTTCAGAATAACCATCAACAAAATAATTCTGACGATTTTCTTTAAGTGTCTGAAGAAGGAGTCTGATATAGACTCCGAAACATTACGATATTTTTGTTTTTCGTTGATGTTGTGTCTTTATTGTTTGTTAGGCAACATTGTTCGATTGATTGCTTCTGACAAATATCTTGTGTTTCTTACGCTGAAGGAAATCACAAAATAATTAATTTTTATTTAGTAGATATTTTTCAGAGTTTGGCAGAGAAACCCAGAGAGGAACCTTTTAATAATGAGTATACCTCCCACAGTATCCTTCAATGATTACTTGAAAACTTCGTATGACTTAAAAATAAAAGAAAATCTGGTGGCTTAATAATATGAGATAAAAGTATGTTCTCCAGAACAGTAAGCTCTCAATTTGTTTTGGGAAGAAAATAGTAAATCTTTGTATAAATAGTGTAGCGTTTTCCATAGTCACTTCCTCATATGAAGCGATATCTACATTCCAACATAATGCATCGTCATTCGCATAAACACAATTTTCCCTATCATGAACTGAATAGTCGGAAGAATATTCGGCTTAAGAACGCCGTTGCACTATTGGTCCAGGTGGTATGGAAGAAGGAATCCATAACCGTCGTCATGGATCCGCACGACCTCAAGCAACTTCAGCACGGGAAGATCATCATTTTAGGATTGCGGCTTTATAAGATGGTTACGTGGAGATTTAGAAATTGCTGTGTAACGGCATACGAACCTAATACGGTACATGATATGGGGTGCGATAACACACGGTTGCACCTTTATTTTGTATTGACAGAAATCTGAATGCAACTGATTATTATCCACGGAACGCATTGCAAGTAAAAACTCAGTAGTTCATAGACACATATACTCAACCAAGATTAAAAAATCGATCTTGAAAAAAACATATTCAAACCTGAAGTATATAAATCTGCATGGATAGATATTCATGATAAGAGATACGTTACTATAAGAAGTTATCAGAACAGTTAACATTTCTGTAACACCATTTTGTAACACCTGAAAATCCCGCGGTTCAGAAACTAGACAAAGTTCAAAAATCAATTTATACCAGATAAGAGTATCTCCCGTAGAAATATTTTTGAGCCTACTTAATCCCAATTCATTTCAATGCGTGTTGAACACAATTCATCTGAATTTTCGGTACAATTTTTGAAACAGTGTGAAGATGATACATATATTTCTTTTCGAAATATATTTCGCTGCGAACCCTTCTTATGGTAAATAAACTTCTGAAGCAGATGTGAGTTTAACCTTCGTGAACATTGTCACATTTGAGCATCTGCCACTTGAGAAGTGCAGTAACTTGGCGGGAACACCCTGCAACCCCGAGAAGCAAACGCAGCAAACTTCGCGAGATCCGCCATCACCCTGCCAATTCCACGAAGAATTGATGATGAACCTTCATGAAACTTATCGTTCCGATAGTTTAATGTTACGTGAAGTTAGAATTTCACAGATCCTTAGATATAAATGTGAGCCGGATTTCGAACTTTCGTGAGTGAACCTTCTAATTGCATTTCACATTGGTTTTGACCACCCTGAAGTGTTCATGTAACTTGATTTCACGCGTTTTCGTCCGATGGAAATTAAAAAATACTTCACCGAATGGAGGAAATGATGATGAGTTATATTCATGAAGATATTATTAAAAACTTTGAAAGTTTTTCTTCGAAATAAGACCCAACGAGAACCTAAGGACTGGAAATTCTTGAAGTGAAGTATCTCTTATCATACATATCTATTCTTGCATGTTTTGATATTTTAGGTTTGAATGTGTTTTTTTCAAGATCGATTTCTTACTCTTGTTTGAGTATATGTGTCTATAAACTACTGAGTAATAAACGCGTAAACTATTAAAAGGGTTTCTTTGGCTCGAAAATTACTACCTGGAAGATCGTCTTATTTACTACAGATACATACAGTAAACTTTTCTTATATACGACTCGACCTTTTTCAACACCCACAGAAAACAATTGAATATGAAGAGTTTCCACTATAATTACCAATATATTTTGTCTATGAAATACATGGATCGTTCTAGAAATACACGATTTTTCAAAGATCTTGCGATAATTGAGATTATTTTTCAAGAAAAAATAGAACTCACAACCATAAAAACCGATCCCATTATGAATTCTATGAAACTTAACGGCCAACTTTTATTGCCCCTAAAGCCCAAAGCTTTTAAAATTTCGTCTCTATTTGAACATCTGTAGAAATTTATTGATTTTTATTGTGCTTCTTGTAGTGAAGATGTGAACAATTATTGTATACATCTGTGGAAGTACGTATGATAAAACTGGTAAAGAAATGAAAAATGAAGCTATTCAATGTTTCGAAAAGTGTCATGAGGAATACGCCAAGAACACCCTCAATGATCTACCCACTGGGAAGGTATTCATTGCAAACGATACCACTTTGTCCAATTCTATTGAAAAACGTATCGATATCGATAGCCTCTTCAAAACATTAAAAAAACTTCCGAAACATTGGAAAGCTGAGTTTGAAGAACATTTGCTATTAGAAAGGCAAATAGGAATCAAAATTGTATTTTAGAGTGGTGGAAAGTGCATGAGAAAGTTCCTACACTTATAGGCTGGCCGCTGATTTATTAATGTTGAATGATTAATTATTTTCCACAGCAGGTATGATCATGGCAAAAACACGTATACATCATTGAAAGATGATGTGATGCAAGCGTGATTATGTTTGAATTCTTGGTCATCTAGTAATTTAAAAGATGAAATTAAAAGTGTTTAAAATTTAAAAAATTATGTACATGTACAAATATTTTTGCATAAGAGTTTAATAAATATAACTTTATATGCACGGAACCATAACTCAGAATCCTGTCAAAATCTATCCTTGAAACCTTCAACAAACCATCAACTGAGTAGATGTTCCAGAAGATTTTTCTACGCCCTCCTTTGAAAAAATATCCATTCAACGGCCTGATACAAAACAACAGTTTCTCCATAAATTTTAAAATTCGAAGAGTCTTCTATCAACGATCCAGGTAGCTCAACGTAGTATATTGATGTTCACTTCCTGACGCATTCTTTCGAAAATCGGCACCCTGGTTTGATTCATTCAATAAAGTAAAAAAGACACAAGGAGGTATTCTTTTTCCCTTTTGCATACCAAAATGTAACACACCCGGTCGAGGAGTGAACGGTATTCCTGTATATGTTGGCGTACGGAAGATCCAAAGCTTCAAGTGATCTTCGCCTGCAATATTGAAATTTCCCAGCCTGCTCTTTTTTCCGGATTTCACTGTTGAATTATTCTATCAGAACCTTTTTCCGATTTGTATATTTAGATATCGAACAACAGATGTTTTCGCAGCATTCCACACACTTCCCTTTTCCGGGAAACACCGTATATAGGCAGTATGAAAAATTGGCAAGTCCCTGAGATCTTCTGCAACAATTGCGCCTTTGGTGTTTGCGATCTCGTCGGTATAAACAGAATAGGCGGAATAAGGCACGACAAATTCTCGTATAGAAGCCACCCGACTTAGAAATCTCGCTCGTTCGAATAATTCTCATTGGAAAATCTGGAAATCGTCCGATCTGAATACTGGCAAAGAGTCAACGTATAGAGTTCTCGGTGGTTAGTGGCTCATGAAAATTCATTATTCCCTTCGTTTACCGATTCAATATAAACGGATATCGGGAATTCAAATATTTTCGTATCGATTCTTTATTAGGTCGGTTTCCTTCGGAGTGATTTTCTGAGTGAAAAATGAATGAATTGTTGTCCCCTCAATTTGAACACATATTTCTGGATTTCGGAATTCAGAATACTCAAAAAATATATCATCTTTCAAATTAATTAGTCTGTTATCCAAAAATTTATTAACAGATTAGTTAGTTTTTTTTTAAATTGATTGAAAAAATCTAGAGAGTAGAACTTTCAGTCAACTCACGATTATGCTTGATTACTTTTTATTTAATTCGAATTATCTATCAGTTTTTTTCCATTTTAAAAATATGAACGGCAGAATCTTAATTTTTAACGAATTTTCCAAATTATCTTATTCGATTGAAAGAAAGAAATAAACCCCCAATCCAAATATGAAATATTTCAATGAAATTTTCTTCAGAATTTTCTTCGAACCACCGATTTCTAACAGCGCTCCTTTTTTCAGCGATGACAGATGACCCCAGATTTGCAGAACCCATCCCCAATGTAACTGTAGCTTTAGGAAGAGATGCAAGTCTACCCTGCGTAGTAGAAAATCTTGGAACATATAAGGTGAGTGTAATGACAAATTTATGCTTTGAAAAGAGAATTATTTAACGCAAACAAAATCTTACAACATTACAAAAGTAACTACACTCTTGTCCAGTACAGTTTTTATCATCTGACATATGTTTCGGAAACAAAGTTTCCATCTTCAAAGACGAAGCGTTACTAAAGCTTGCTATCAATTTCTACATTTCAGTATGGGTTGACATTATACCCCTAGTCATAAACCAATTAGTGAGAATAATGGGTTGTTAATAGGGGTTAGATCATTATTGAGTTAAATGTCTTTTCTCTCATACATTTCGATACCTTTAAGTGTTCCTAAGTTCAATTTATTGGAGTTTTTCAACAATTTAACGGAATTTTCTGAAATTGAGTGGCCAGTTATTCAAACGTGATTTGCAACAGCAGATTTATCGATGTTGTTGTTCCGAATGTGTCCCGTATGCTCTTTATACCGTGTGAGAATATTGCTGGTTGTTTGCCCAATGTATCACTTATTACAATCTAAACATTTAATTTGACATATACACGATTTCAACATGTCCGAAGTTTTATCGAATGTATTTCCAAGAAGTTGTTTAATTTTCGTGGAAGTTTTGAGAGCCAGTTTTATATTAACCTCTTCAAAAATATTCTGCAATTTGTTGTTCGTTTTCGGATGGAAAGTGAAAGCGTGGAAACCTTCTACCGTTCTTATTTCTTTCGTAACGAGGAAATATAAGCTGGCTGTTTTATGTGACCAGGGAGCTACCGAATCTGACGAAATGTAGTTACCAGAATTGATAGGTTTTCTATAAATGTCAAAACTAATTAAATTCAAGTTATCTCTATCAATAATCAAGTAATCAAGAACTGGTCACGACATTTCAAACTGGTAAGAGAGTCAACATGCACAAGGTGTGGGAGCTCCCAAAACTGTTTGCGACCAAACAATATGATAATTTAGTCAATGACACGGTCATCTATTGGAAGCGTTGAAAAAATTTCACATGAGGAATTGGGTCTCAAAAAACTCTCTGCACGTTGGGTCCGTGAACCATCCTCGTAGATATCCGATTACCAATTCTTAATTTCGCCAGTAGACACTCTGTATCATCAACAATCACGACAGTATTTCAAGTTGCCCAAATTCTGCTTTACAAATATGCGATTCGACGCTTATGCCCGCCATACGACAATAATGAAACTATAATTGTCTGCTTAAGTGAATATAAACGGCTGCGGCGGTAATTTAACTGCTAGTTAGATACGAATAAACATGACTAATGAGTCGGCGAACGTTCAAAGTTGGGCATTTAGAAATAACGTAAGGGCCCCCATTTCATATTCTGTATCCGATATGCATAGAAAAATAAATCAACTGAAATGTTCCTGCTATTGCTTATATAGACAATTTTGTAGCAAAGCTGCGATTTGCGCTATATTTCCATTAAACGGTGAGAAATGCTAGGTTGTAAATTCGGTGATAGTTCTCGCGATGGGAAAATGCATCTGCATTTATTCCTCTGTCTTTCCTCTTTGACAAGACCTATTTCCCCAGTTCCATCAGAACATTAGGCACAGGAAATTACTTCTTCCCAAATCGTTGGATCACAAAGTGAGTCATTCCTTATGAAATATCATCCCTCTGAAATAACACGATTTCGTCACGTTGGCTAAACTGGAGACATATACGGGGTGTCTCGGAACTCGACGTCAATCTGGAAGCGGGTGATGTTACAAGTCTTGATAGCTTTCAGAAAAATATTAAAAAAAAATAGTCGATGTAATTTCAAAATTATAGGCATTTAAAGAAAATCCACAAAATATATACTTTGTGATGGTTATTCAATTCCCATTCCTTCAAATCTTAAATTTTTGTCAATATAATTTTTGTTATGTCATCCTGAATAATGCGTCTGTATACTATTGCACAAAACTTTATGACTATTGCCCCTGTTCAAATTTGGATTTTCTACATGCCATTCATGTAGGTTGTGTTGATCCATGTAACCGTCATTACTGAATGTCGACTTATAGGACCATACAACATTCTCCAAGAATCGTGGATCCCCCATGATGTCTTTGAATCATCATTTGACAAAATGCAACTCTTGGGGGGTAATCTCGGGGTTGTAGAGTTTGTACCCTTTGAATGTGATACGGGTGTAACCTGTTTTTTTTTCAATATTCTGTGTGCAGTACTTTTAGATACCGTGGGCTTTTTTAACTGTCTTAATCACTTTCAAATGAAGAACTCAAAGTAACCACCTTTAGTGCACTAGAATCATTTAGAGGTAGTAGGAAAAATTGTTTCGTAAATGGGTTTCTCTGCAGAAAAAAATCTCAGACGAGAAATTTGGGAAATAAGTAGCAAGTGTTATAGCATTTCGGAATCCTCATTTAATGCGCCAACGTTCAGAGTTACTTTCCAAACAACCGTAGTACATTTTTTTCAGTGCACACAGTTAAAATTCGAGGAAAAATGAACTTTAAATATTTAATGGGGCAAAAAATAACATTTTGTTCCAAACAGGGGCAAGAGTCATAAGGTTTTGGGCAATAATATACAGACACATTATTCAGGATCACATAGCAATAATGAAATTGTCAAAAAATTGAGTTTTGTAGAATTGCGAAGTGAAAAACCATCACAAGGTGTAGATTTTCTCGATTTTCTTTAAATGCTTATAATTGTGAAATTACATTACCTGATTTTTTTAATATGTTTTTGACAACTATCACAACTTGAACAATCGCCCGCTTCCAGCTTGACGTCGAGTTCTGGGACACCTGCATACAGGTGTTCCTAAAAGACATGCTAATATTTGAGGGGGTGATCCTTTGACTCAATATAAGAATAAAACTTCCTGACGTCGAGTTCCAGGATAATATCCAAATGTGTGTGCCGCATTTCCTTCGGAAGTTGCGATTCTCTGACAAATACGCATAGGCATGTGCTTGTTTTGATAGACCTATTCAAAATCACACGATCGATAATTCCGAATAATATCCACCAAGAAAGCGAACTGGTGATGGAATATCGTTCGTACATGTAAAACAAGAATCACAGAATTGTTCGTGTTTTCCTATTCCAATTTGGTTTGAGGAGTATAAGTAGACGAGATCGCTCCATAAATGTGCAGCTTGAAATTAGCCGTTGCCAAGCTACTGGAGAGATCTTCAATTTATGACTAAGCCAGATAATTATTATCGAATATTTCCCCATTGGGCTTATACGTAAGCACTAGCGATATCAGAAAAGAAGCTCATAAGTCAGATTTTAATTACTGGAAGGGTTCTAGGTGACGCTTAATTTCGTGAAAACTTTCCATTCAGGAGACTTTGAAGGCAACTTCTCATCGAAGCTCCAGATATTAATTTACGACTATCAATGAAATCTGCTACTTTATGGATAATTGGATCTGTACCTAACCAGCCTGAATCCGTTATGGCTTTGAACCGTACGAACGACCTGCATGGAACATTCAGCATAGACAGCATAATATCCAATAACTTTGCGTATTGCATACATCATTAATAACTTCACCTATTTTAGACTATACGACTGTTTCCAAACCATGAGACGGACTCAAATTCATTCGGACATGTGAGGACGTTTCAGAATAGAATACAGGAGGTTTCCTAAATTGAACCATTCCACCTACAATCATCTTTGTGCGAATGGCAACAAATAACCGATAAAATTGATTTATCATGGCTCTGATATAACTTTCATGATATTTCCTTTTTTTAAGCTAACGTTCTTTAGAAGCTATACTAACTGACTGATCTTTGGCTGATGAGTGGTTAGGTGAACAAGGCCATCCTGTAACGGTCCGAACGATTTACCACCGGATAAAGTCTGTTGGACTGCAGCATTATCGAGCCCATCTTGTGTTACCTCTGACGGTTCAGTATCGCCGCCAACGGTTACAGTGGTGCAGACAACATCAACATTAGAATGTGGAATGGATCAGGTCTTCTTCTCTGATGAATCACGGTTCTCCTTGGGTGCACATGATGGTCGAAGAAGGGTTAGACGACGTCGGGGAGAAAGACGTGAACCTCAGTTTGATGTTGAGCGTCATGTACACCGGACAGTAGGCGTTATGGTATGTGGTGCTATTGCATATGCAAGTAGGTCACCTTTAGTCTTTATTCGAGGTAACATGACCGCACTGCGTTACCTTCTAGAAATAGTGGAGCCACATGTTCTCCCCTATCTTAACCGGCTTGAGAATCCAATATTTCAGCAAGATAATGCTCGACCTCATGTAGCCAGAGTTAGTTTAAACTTTTTTGAAGCGACTCATGTGCATCTTTTGCCATGGCCGCTTAGATCCCCGGATCTTTCGCCCGTAGAGCATGTTTGGGACATCATGGGTAGAAGGCTTGGAAATTTACCCCAGCCCCCACGGACTTTGGTGGCTCTGATAAATGAACTACAGGTAGCTTGGGATAGTATCCGTCAAGAAGAAATAGACCATCTTATTGCATCAATGCCAAGACGTGTTGGGGAGTATATAGATAATCGCGGTGGACAAACACATTATTAACAAATTTATTTAAAAAAAATCGTTTTTTTCTTCAAATTTAAATGATTTACTCTTTGCTATACTATCTATGTTTTCCGGAAAAAATATTAAAATTTAAACAGCTCCTTCTGGGTGTTGCTATTTCTTCCTCAGTCAATATACATATCTCAGTGATATGATTGATTCGATCTTCAATTGATGAAAATTCATTTTCAATAAATAAGAATGCAAATTTCAAATTAACACAAAATTATTCCTTCAAGAACGACCATTTCTTAGCCACACTGTGGCTTCTTCAGTTTCTACCTATGCAACTATGACTATGAGGAGCACTGACACAAGATCTTGAAAATAGGAAATAATCCTGCTAAGATCTAATTAAAACTGGGCAGTTGGTTGAAAAATACCGACACGAAGACTTATGCAAAATTTCGTGAGGATCTTTTGACAATAAAATGAAAATAAAATTATTTAAAACATGTGTGTATCCCAGAAACTATCCGTCAGATGATGAAATTCTTAAGAGCCTTCAAAATCGATTTTTACAACATTCTACATTTAAACTCGAACGGATCTATATTGTTGGAGATATTGGCAAAATATCGCAATATTATAACTATCGCTTATGCGCTCTTTTTAAAGAGTTGGTACACGTATATGCAGGTTTAATTGAAAGTTGGATTTCATTTTTAACCAGATATAATATAGGGTGCCCAAGATTCGGAAATATGCTTCAAAATATAAAATAACGAACAACAACAAAAGCTTTAGTAACTAATCCTTAAGAATTTTTTTCAATACGAATAAAATCACTCAGAAAGTTCTAAAATTTCTGTTTCAGTTATAATATGTATTTATATCTATTCCTGAATTATTGTTTCAACACACGTGAGTACTTCCGTTCGAGACCATTTTCGGCCCAAAAGCATCGGAATACAGACATTTAGGCGAAAGCATGATGATTCATATGAATGAAGTTTTGAGTTGTAAATTAGAATGAAATGATTATTACTTCTGAAATAAATATTTTCCGATGGTGTAAACGATCGATCTGGGTAGGTACGTTTCAGTTTGAATCCCAAAGATGCTGCTCTCTAGAAAATAATTCCATTTTCATTATTTGCATCGTTTCTTTTATAACAATTCCAGAAAGAAGATATTGCTCAACAGCTCCCCCATTGTAAAGCAATCTGTTGTGGCGCGAATACGCTGTTGCCCTCAGGAAAGCTGTTAACCTCCACTATGAGGTCGCACCGCTATGATTGTACAGCAGGCTTATTTCGCTCGGATTTGAGACAGAAGCAAACGATGAATACTTCTTGAAATTAGGTTACTGAAGTTAGATTGATATAAATCTGGAAGTTCAGGAGAATCTTCTTTTTTATTAAGATCCACAATTCGCTTCGAAATTTAATATTGCGTCGTGAGTCAAGGAGCACATGATGTACCTCGAAGAATACGGCCCGACATTTGAAGGCATATATCGTAATTTCACTCTATAAGCGAAGACAAGGATGTATGTATAACCAAGGTAAAGTTAATATGCCTCAGAAGTGAATAACGGGTATTCGGTTTGGTGTACAAGAACTGTTTTTAATAGCTGAGAAGGAATGTCGGCCCCGGCACCGACTGCAGCGTGAGGGCGGCCACATTCATGAATAGCAAATTTAATGAGGGGGAGGTGTGTGATAATTGGTTGTATCGGAGATTTGCGACCTACACGGAATTTGGCCGTTTTTATTATTTTCCGCGCACTTCATTAAACACGCAATCTAGGCCGATTTGGAGAACCTTCGACCTTTTCATCGCTCTGATCCTTGATGATGTTTTTGCTCATTTTCTACTTTTATAATGGCAGGGTTCAACGAAGAAAAGGTTATCTAGGTAGGGGAATTCATAAAATTACGAACCACTGCAAACGAGGGTGTGTTGTGGATTACTAAAACACGTTAAAACCATAACATGTGGAGACTGAATGATTGGATGTATACTCCATTCACTTTTATAAAGTCTCCCGGTCGGCCATGAAATTTTGACACATTTCACCGTGTATATTTTGAAGAAGTTAGGTTATTCTCATTTTCCTGTCAGGTAAATACGCAACGTTGTCCTCTCTACATACAAGTCGTAGTTATTACGAATTTTTCACAATGTGGAAAAATAATGAATTTGAGAAGATATTTGGTGAGTTCAACAATTCCAAAGATCTGGCCACTGTTAAAGAAAATTTTTCATCTGTTGATACTATTGAAATATTTCACGTTTATGTATAAACTGGTTGGAAGATTCAGTTATGCTATTTTCTTGTATGGAAATCAGAATCAAGTGTTAAAGTTTTAATGAAAAATAATGGATACAGTAGTCCGCTACTTTGTGATAGTTCATTTGAAAAAAAAACAATGAAAAAGTACCTGAATAACCCGGCAGGAAAACTTCTAAATGAACAGACGAATTCCCCACTTTTCGAAATTCTCAAAAAATAAGCCTACAGAAGACATTCAAATACCTTGTTGCACAACTTGAAATACACCAGTTTCAAAATGTAGTAGTACTACGAAACCCGAGTCACCTCAATAAAATATAGTGATAGGATAGGAAACTAAGTAATTTCATTCGAGAATTCAACATGTCCTATTGCAGATTTCAGTTCTGTATAGCACTTCCTGACACTTTGTCTCTGCTTCTTCAAAACTGCTTTCAGCATTTTCAATTTCAAAGAGAAGAATTCTTTATTATTCGAAAATAATGATAATGTCTTGTCTAAGATGGAACATTATGTTGATTGTTGAGAGTGGAAATTGGCAACGTCTCAGAGAATTGTTTTGTCATTGACGATATTTCCGCAGTGCAAACCAGCCTTAGTTTAAGTAACAAAGAGTGATAGAAATAAATCATGGCCAACCGAGAGACTTCATAAAAGTGAATGGAGTATACTATCATAATAAATGTATATAAGGCTACAGAGGAAAGGTTTTTTATCTGCATACGTCGAATTTTACTTCAATTCAAAAGAATATATATGTATATTTGAACGGTGAATTCTATGGAAACTGAATTATTTTCATCATTATGAGACCTCCATGAAATTTTCTCGAATGTCGCATTTGTCACAAAATATGACTTGTTCTAACCCTCGTAAAATATAGACAAATGCCTTTGTTATTATTGTCGCGAAAAAATTCAATTCATCTCTACCGTCTCAACATTTTCATATATATTGACTATCGTGTTCGTTTAGAGGATTAACTCTTTTTTGCGTTCCAGGTATATGAGCTCTTTTACGTTCCGTTTCATTTTCAAGTGGATGTTAGTGAACGAAATGATTGCAACTGTCGATCTGAATTACCTCTCGTAATTCTCGTGCTTTAACGGGTCATTTTGGAGAGCAATAACAACTACTTCTGGTTATGATGATATTGTTGCTTTCACCAGAGGCAGTTGCGGAACTTTTTTCATCAGAACATTCTACGAGAGAAAAGCTTAATTTTTTTCAGTATTCATTTCTCGTATAGAGAATAAACCTCCACTATATTCTTATTATATTTCAGTTTCATATTGGCCTCGTTTGCTTCGAAGTAATCGTACTACACAAAAATGACAAGTTGCACAGTGACTTTTTGTCTGTGTACATAGTGGCGAATTATGTAATCTATTGCTCGAGCCATGCTTTATATCTACAGTCCCTTTGCGCACATGTTATGTCTGTTGTTTCCCGAATTTTTCGATGAAAATAGTCCTAAACGATTAGGTTCGACTCACTGATGAATAATTCGAAATAAAATCCGACTCTGACCAACCGGCCATCCGTTGCCACGATAACTTTCGAATGGGAAGAGAAATCGACCTGAAATTATTAGGGTTATAACTACCATGAAGTTATAACCATCTGAAATATTGTTTCCTCAATAACAGAAAAAACACCGGGACAGGGAATCCACCACCCAAGTTCTTGAAAGAAATGCCATTGAGTGGTACACAGACGGTTCAAAAACCACTACAGGAGCTGGCGCTGGAGTATATGGGCCAGGCACCAAATGCTCACTATCGCTAGGCTCCTATCCGAGCATCTTTCAGGCAGAAGTACTTGCAATCGAAAGATGCGTGGAAATGAACCTAGAGAGAAACTATCAGAGATGTGATATATCAATCCACTCTGACAGTCAAGCAGCTATCAAAATTCTGAGCTCCCATGTTATCGAGCCCAAGCTTATATGGGAGTGCCGAAGAAATCTCAATGAAGTAGAGAAGAACAATAGGGTCTCATGGGTCTGGGTTCCTGGTCACGCGGGAATTAAAAGAAATGAGGAGGCCAACACACTTACCAAGGAAGGAGCACAAACCCCCTTTATTGTCCCGAAATCCTACTGTGAGGTTGGTAGATACACCTACACAAGTGAATTTCGGATGAAAGAAGAAACTGAAGGAGGTATTTTCTGGAGATATCTTCTCGGAATGTATCACTTAAAGAAATTCCTCCGTCTCTTTGATACTGTCAGATCCAAGAAATACTTGGACATCGGTAAGAACACGCTGCACCTCCTCACTGGTTTTCTCACAGGGCACTGCGGCCTCAAGAAGCATATGATGAGATTAGGGCTAGCAGAAACTGACGAGTGCAGATTCTGTTGGGAGGTGGATAAAACTCCTGTCAACCTGACAAGGGAATGTCCCGCCTTCTCATACCAACGCAAGGAATGCTCTGGGCATGAAATCTGCAGAATAGAAGACGCCTTCAAGCCATCCCAGATACTGGAGCTCATCAGAACTCTGGAACTGGAACGCGAGCTGTGGATGGTGATGACATCGACAGCTCTGACAGGGGGACACAATAGACCTTAAGATCACAGTGTAACGTTAACCCCTAGAACAATATACAATATACAACGCTTTGTCTCAGAAGATGGAAACATCCTTTCCGAAACATATGTCAGACGACAAAATTTGTAGTGGACAAATTATTAGTATAGCGTTCAGTACTTTATGTGTTCAAAGCAATCAATTACTCAATTAATCAAATGCTCTACTGCATCCGTGGATGAATAAATAATTCACGATAAGTGATATCAGTCCACCGAAAAACGTCCAGAATGAGATTCGAAGAAAAACGGAATCGTAACTCCTTTCGGAATGCACGGAGTGAATTCGAGTTAAGTCCGTAGGATGGTCTCGGAAAATATAACAGTGATAGAATTAATTCGCCAAGTCTGTTTTTATAGAGGCCTTGATAAGATAGTAAACATTAATGCAATAACTTTCCGTTGTTTATATGGATCTCGGCAAGAACTTTAAAATTAGGAATGCAGTATAGAAGTCGGTTTATTGGTAAATATTTAGGGATTGTGATAAAACTCTTACTCCAAGAACGTATTGCCGTCATTACAAAAGTCACGAAGAGGCACTAAAGTTCTTCCATAAAATCTTCCGTAACAAATAAAAACCTTTTTACAACCCTTGTCTAATACATATTCCACATGAGTATGTGGAGAATTTCAGATATAAAAAATGTAAATGATCATATTGATCTAGGTTGCAGTGGCTTGTACTATTCATAAATTATCTACTGAATACATAATGCCAATTGAAATATATATGAGAATTGAGATATCCTTTATGGATTCGACTCGATGTGAAAATGGGAAAACGGAAATTTCGACAACTACTTTTTTATTCTTTAGCTTTATCATATCACTCGTGGAAATGATGTTTATGTGTTTCGAGTTCCAACGAATGTTATATCAGAGTTTCGGCTTCTTCGCTACATGATCTGAATACGGGACACAATTCGGTACATGCGATTTCAAGATTTGCCATTAATAAGACAGGAATGCTCACGTTTCCTTCAGAGCAACACGAAGAACTACAATAAAATTATAGGGATTCTTTACACAGGGTTGGGATATTGTATGGAGTCAAGTAAATATCTTTAAAACGAAACGGATGATATTTATGAAACGTTGCAAGCCAGTACAGAGGCGCAAAATATATCTCATGTCATATTTTCATAGGAAGTGTTGAATTATTTTAACAGCTCAACTCGACTGAAACTGTAATTAACATTTTTCTTGGAATCACATAATTCTTTATGTTTCTCCCAAGAAGAGATTCTTCACCATCCGCTGAAAATTATGAGAAGCAGTTTAGACTTGGGTCAAGTAGCTAGTAAATGGAGAAGGGTAAAAGTAACCTTCATACTAAAAATAGGGAAGAAGGACGGGACTGATCCCCGATCTTTTAGACCCATTTTTCTGACGTCGTTACTACTTAAAACGATGGAGAAGGTATTGGACAACTACATAAGAATGGAGGATCTGGATAGCATTCCACTTCACAAAAGTTTGCATGCTTACAAGGCCATCCGATCTACAGAGACTGCTCTGTATCAGCCGACTGAAGTCATCCAGAGAACTCTTTTTAAACGGAGATATTATAGAATGGAAGTCTGAAGTTAAATATCTAGGGGTAACACTAGATAGTACACTTCTGTGGAATTGGCATGTTGAAATCACTGCTAGCAAAGCAACAGAGGCTTTAATTGCGTGCAGGAATATAGCCGGTAAGACATGGAGCTGCAACCCTATGATACTGCGATGGATATACCCCATAATCATGTATGGGGCAGTAGTCTGGTACACAAAAACAAGCCAGAATAGCACGAGGAAAACCCTCGACAAAGGCTGGCCTGTGTGTGTATCACTGAATCTATGGGAACCATCCATTTTGATATTCTGAATGTGAAAATGAGTTTCCTGTTTGAAGTTCTCTAACTTCCCAGATAAAGTACGCAAAAAATTGTATAAGTGTAATTGAGACGACTAGAGATTTTCTCAACAGAAATGATCTTATTTTTTCGGCAAATTCGACAGTTCCTTTAACTGTCGTAGAAACAACTGTACTCCAGCAAAGGAATAGTTGGTAAGACGGAAAAAGAAAGAATGCAATTATAGAAAAAAAATTATGAAGTCAACGACGAATTTTCTATAAAATGACATCTGAAAGCCTTCTGTAGTTTGTGCAATATCCAGCATTAATCATTATATTGGATATCCAACCTATTCAATTCGTTTTATTTTTCTGAGGAATAATAGAGGATTGAGAGAATGTAGATTCTATTTTCAACCAAGGAAACACTCTAGGACAATTTCACCATCTATCTATTTACCTCTACTTGCTAGCCTGATTCATTGCTGAACTAATCTGAGGTTTGTGTCAGTGTATTATTTTCACGCCACAGATACTGAAATATAACTAAAGCACCATCGCATATTGAACACGGATTCACTTCATTTATATTTTTTTGCACAACAAATGGTTACTCCCACTTGGTGGAAAAACACATTGGTTCCATCACTTTACAATTTCCAGTCAGCATGTGTCCACCCCCTCAGATAAATCCCAGAGTTTTGGCGCGCCCTGTACATCGAACACACCGAACTAGCCCTTTTTCCGGACTGGACTGGCATAAGTTAGAGGGCAGGTTAGCATGTGAATATTTCTTTGGGTATATATCTTAGTTACGAATGCAGAAAGATATAAACAATATCTCCTGAAAATGGCCACTCCTCTGGAAACGTCAAGCGTCTCGTTCATGAAGGCAATCCTTCAAGAGCAATAGTGAGAGAAGGAGCAGCCTGCCCCGTTTATAAGTGTACACTGAACCCCAAATGGGTGCAGCAGAGGAAGCAAGTAGCCATACATTTTTAATGAATGTTATACATAGGGATGTGAAATTACGTCCCTCCGAAGTGCAGGCGGTTCATAACTCAGAGGAACGTGATTAGGGAGCAATATCAAAAATGAGATTACGAATGGAGTTATCGCAGCGATCTTGGGTGATTTTATAGTGCTTGCCTACTACCGCAACGAACTTTTCGATATAAATTAGCGAAATGGGAACTGATTGATAGCTGGATGGTGCATCAACGATAAGATTGATGCAGTCACTTTCGGTTCAATACTTCTGTTGATAAATATTTGAAAAGCATATGAAAGTGTTTATTATAATTATCAACTATCCTCCGTTTGGCGGCGGGAATGGTTTCATTTCGTCAATTCTACACTGCAAGCAATCAACACACAAAGCGAATTAGTTCGTTTAAGAATTAGAAGTTATGGCGCAAAAGGGAAACCAATGTTGGAAACGTTTCCTCAAATGAAAATGTTAAAGAAGGAGATGATTGAAAAGTATTTGACGAAAGATAAGAACAACAATTTATTGCTAATTGTGTTAATGATGATAAATGCAAAATAGCTATTCTGATAACCAATATTAAATGGTTTCTTTCTGGGTTTTCTCTCCCAAACTCTGAAATATATCTATCAATTGAAAAATTTATTATTTTGTGATTTGCTTCTGCGTAAGAAACACAAGGTCAGAAGCAATCAATCGGACAATGTTGCCCAACAAATAACAACGAAGAAACAACTATATCGTAACGTTTAACATTACATCTGAGGGCTCGGCGAAGAGTCCAGTTGGTCCAGTAAGCTACTAGAAATTCCTATTGCCAGCAGGCTATCGGACAGGATGTTTGTATTTCACATACCTTCTTCTACAACATTATTTCCGCTGCATGACTGCAAAAGTGTTCCGAGAAAATAATAAACCAAAAAAGAACTTAAAAAACGAGGGAAACTATTCCTGGGGTCGATAGTTCCTTTGAGCCATGTCATCCGAAATAATCCCTGATTGCCATTTTAACGGGGGTTGACATTATATCGATATAATTGTAGCGATGAACGATGTCCCCGGGTGAACCCTCGAAATGGCTTTTTGTTTCCATCCGAATGTTTGAAAGACTCATCCCAGGTCCGTAACGGCAGCCGACATAAAGTTCCGGCAAAAGTTAATAAAGAATGAAATTGAAGAACTCTGGGGGGAGTTGAGTCGGTATTTCGCTCTTGTTAAACGCGGAAATAAATTTTTGAGAGATACCTTCAGATAACGTGCTACATAAAGGAGGAACCCTTTCGTTGTGCGGTGTACAAATTTGATTGTAATTTTTAAGTTATGAGAATAATGCAGCAGTAGCGTTAAGAAGTTCTGGAAAAGTTAATATCGGGGTTTTCACATTATGGATTCGTTGAAGATAGTTAGGGAATACCTAACAAGTCGTTTTATCAATAAACTACGGCATGAAGTAGCAATTTGCCAGCCTATTGGTTCCTATCCCACACTATATGAGCTTGGTAGCTCAATGTTGCACTTGCAGTATAATTACCAGAGATATGGCCTTATTATATTGTTGTAGGGGATAACGTTGCACTGTGACCTTAGAGTCTATTGTGCCCCCAGTCAGAGCTGTCAATGTCATCACCATCTATAGCTCGCCTTCCAGTTCCAGAGTTCTGATGAACTACAGTATCTGGCTTCAAGCAGGCTACGCCTTTGCTACCGCAAATGTCTTTCCCAAAGCATTCCTTGCGTTGGTTTGAGGTGGTGAGGCATTCCGTTATCACGTGATCAGGAGTTTCATCCTCCCCCCAACAGAATTTACACTCGTCAGTTTCTGCTAGCCCTAATCTCATTATATGCTTCCTAAGGCCGCAGTGCCCTGTGAGGAAACCAGTGAGGAGGTGCAGCGTGTTCTTACTGAGGTCCAAGTATTTCTTGGATCTGACAGTATCAAAGTCCCGGAGGAATGTCTTAGAGTGATACATTCCAGGGAGAGATCTCCAGAAAATACCTCTTTGAGTTTCTTCTTTCATGCGGAATACACTTTTGTAGCTGTATCTACAAACCCCACAGTAGGGTTTTGGGCCAATAAAGCGGCTTTGTGCTCCTATCTTGGCAAGTGTGTTGGCCTCCTCATTTCCTGTGATTCCCGCGTGACCAGTTCCGTTTTCAATTGCTTCCAGAAATCTAGACATTTTCCATTCGAAAATAAATTCCTGGAATTTTCTTTTGACCACGCAAAACGAAACACCCTGCAATCCTCAAGATACATATTTCGATGAAGCGAGTGAGGACCACCCAATACCTTTCTGAATGGGATAGAGTATATTGATTCGATTTCTTGAATGTTAGCAATAGCTCTTGGAACTGCGGGTGTTCTTTGTTTCGTTTCAGTCTGAAGGATTGATAGTTAAACAGTGCACATGATTTTGACTCGTCCAACACGCTTGAGAACCATTTACCTCCCCCCACTGGCAGGGAAGCGAAGTTAACTCTCGGAAACTACGGAAGATTATGATATTTGTGAAACTCTGACGTCTAAGTGGGAACAAAATGTTTATATACATACTGGCTTTCCCCCTTGGCTTTACCTTCTAAGGTGGTTTGCAACAGACCAGTATCTCTGAAGTTTAATGGTGATACAACATCTATTTTCACTGAAATTTCGAGTGTTTATTCGAATCCTGAATAGCGACTGGTATTTTCTTAAATTATAATGATAAATGGTAGTTATTAGTTGAATTTCCACCTGGAGATATCGAGATTCCATGTACACTAACAAAAAATATGGAAATACAGCTTATTCTAATTTCACAATCGCGGAGTTTTAACTAACCACTTCATCCGGCCATTCAGGTCCTTTTCATAATTGATGAGAGGTTTTCGGGCTGTTTTATGAGATCTTCATTTTGAATATTCAAAAATACATGTTAACGCGTTGCGGTTGAAGCGAAAAATATTATTACCATGAATTATATAGCATCCGTTTCAATGCACGGAAAGAGATTACGTAAATTTTTCACCAGAACTCGGATCTCGCAAATTTTGACGGCGCAACCGCGGCAGGAGCCTTATGTAAACTTCCTCGCGTACAGCAGTGGTGTAGACCGGAACAAGCTATATTTCGTTGTCCGCAATTCTTCATTCTTAACTTCAGATCGCCTGACTGCGTCAGGAATTTAAACGGTTTATAAGCAGCAATTATAAAATTCATATAGGTCCCTTCAAAAGGATACATATGAACTCAACTAATAAAACTCCTTTGTCCGTAGTAATTGACATTGAAGGTGACAGGAATATAACACATCTGACCTGGCCAAACAAAAACATTCCGCCATTGATGTCTCTAGGATTTGAATACAACAATGAGTTTGAAAAATCTATATGCAAATTTAGCAATGTCCAAACATACGTGAATTATTTAATTATAATTTAACGTTCCCCATTGTCATTTGATAGTATATTAATTGATGGAAGATACTGGGCTAAAATTTCAGAAGATATTGTTAACATTGTACATTGATCAAAAAGTATCCGGACTAACACATAGTTGAAGCCACAAATGCAAAATCAATGACGGCAGTCGATAGCGCCATCCTTTAGAATATTATGTGTCGAAATATTATGACAATCGGACCACGCATTCTCAAGTTATAGCTGTTTGTGTCAAGAAACTTTGGTGATTTTTGTTAACAAGAACAAGAAAGGGTTTCTGCTAGCCCTAATATGCTTCCTTAGGCCACAGTGCCCTGTGAGGAAACCAGTGAGGACGTGAAGCGTGTTCTTACTGAGGTCCAAGTAGAAGGAAGTGCGAATGAAAAGAACTATTGACACATACTACTGAGGAAATAGAAAAAATATCATTCTGATTTCTGGTGGTTGCTACGCCAATGATTCCTCGTTTATAGAAGCTCTTGCCACCCTGTTGAATTCTACTTATCGAGCTTTTTATCATCGGTTCTGCTCGAACCGATATTCTAATTGTGTGAACGCAAATTTTTCTTTAGGGAACAATTAAACGAACAGTTTGGTAAATAAAATCGATTTGGATCTCATGAATGTTCAATTGCAGATCATGGACGAAGATGTACATTTGTTTCTTTTGATGTTAAACGTTTTCTATCTGGAAGACTGAATTGTCCGTTTCAATTGGCGAAATTCACGAGGTGGTTTGATTATTCAATCCTCAGCATGTTCACGAGTAATTTTGAAAGCCTTACATCGGAAGGAAATTATCATACAGCAAAAACAAATGAAACTGTAGTTGTAAGTGTCTAGAGTTTAGATCTGGCAATACATTTTTTTTTTATCATTTACGGAGTAATCTTGAAAAAACCACCGAAAAAAATTTTCCAGATTGTTGCTTTTCTGAAAAAGGGGTACAGGCAGAATCAGCCCCGGCGGTTTCGCAGTTATACCCATCTGATATTTTGTTTTCCCAAGAACCATACAGATCCGATCGAATTAAAACTTGGTAACTAGTTGTAGAATGCCGACAGAAAGACTACTACTACTAGAAAATAAAAAAAAATCTTTAAAGGATATTCTGTATCTCAGAAACTATTGTTCTGATATCTAAAACTAATTCTACCGCCGAGATTAAAATTTGAACACGATTGGGTCTATATTTCCGGAGATATTTCAAAAATAATATAGATGGGCGACCGTTACCCCGATAACTTTCGAACAGAAAGAGATAACGACTTGCAATTTTCAGGGTAGGTTGCGCGTCCGAATGCCACAGATAGGTTCTTTAATGGGCATAATCGGCCTAGTGGTTCCGGAGTTATTCCCATCTGAAATTTTTATTCAATTTCCCCAATAACTCAAAAAATACAGAACCGATCTGATTTAAACTTGGTAGTTAATTGTAGAATGCTGAAGCGCAAATTTTTGCGGATATTTAACTCCATCGGATCTTTAAATTTAAAATTATTGGAAAAATAAAATTTCAAATTAATATTTCCGAAACCATTTGGCGGATTCTGCCCATTCATGATACCCTTCTTCCAAATTTCGAGTTAGTTGTCTACATTTTATGTCCAAATTCCTACGATATGTTGTTTATTTTCAATTATATTACACTCACGAAATACACAATGACGTTGCAGTTCTATTCGTATCATGAAATCGTGAGAACAAAGCCTCCTTAGTATCAACCACAGAATGCACAGAAGACCAAAATATGGGAATAGAGAACTACGTGAAGCCTACTGAATTTCGAGCTGGATATTGTAAATATTAACCTCAATTCCATTTTCATGCACATTTTCCGGTTCTTCTAGGAATCGTGAGGCCAATTTCAAAATCACCGTTCTGATTTAATTTAATGCAAGTCATAATACAGAATTATCATTAGTCCGAGCTTCTTATCTGTGGAAACAAAAAAACAGCAAGCGGCCAGCAGGTACCGCACTACTGACAACATATTTATCACAGAAATATGAGCAATAAACATCTGTTTTGAATTAAGGTTCGTGAAGAAAAGGATGACAGAGTGTTCTTTCACTTCGCACTTCTCATTTCGAGATAAAATTTCCATTTATTGATGGATTTGATTTGATGTGAAAAGGAAAATTCCCGATTCGATCCGTAGAACTGTGTATACAGTATGTAGATAAAGTAAGGAGCAAAATCCATAACTGCGTTATTGAATGTTTTCAAACAAAACGCTCGGACAGGTCGATTTTTGTTTTTAATTACCCACCTTATGGCATAGAAATTTTACTTATGACATCATTCATTTTTACAGAGTGACGTCATAATTTTTTTTAATGAATACCTTAGTGTACCTTATGGAAAAGGGGGAACACAAAGTGTTCTCGACATTAAAACGGCTATATCAGCATATATACATACATAGATGTTCAAACTACAAATTCTCGTTGTGATGTGGTGCAACGAATTTATCATTCTCACACAAAAATCAACTACCATCTCTACAAGCTTTCATGTCACGTAATCACAAGGTTTCCTTTGGAAAAATTTCCAATTGATTGTGACGTGTTTGGAAAGTTCTAAGAAGTATAATTTGATATTTTTCGCCTTTTTATACCATATATTTGAAACCTTAAAATAAATGAAATCTTCAATGTTTTTATGCTACAAAATGGATTCACGTCAGGGCCCAGCTTTTTAGTTGCGTTTAAAAGCGTGCAGAAATGAAAGTTAAAAAAAAAGAAGTGTTGGTAAGGAAATAGTTGGATCGTCGAATTGACTTGAGAGCTGGTTCATCTCTCCTAAATGAGTTGCGGTTGAAGGATGCACAGCAGTTTAAAAATGTCATTCGGATGTCTCCAGGGAAGTTTGAATTGCTTCAAGACTTTTAAAACATCAGATTTTCTAGCAAGATACAAAATTCCGTGATGCCATTCCTGCTCATGACAGATTAATGGTCACTCTTCATTTTCTGGCTGCATGTTCAATTTAATATTGAATATACAATACGAAAGTAACTGCACTCTTGTCCACTACAGTTTTTGTCGTCTGACATATTTTTCGGAAACAATTTATTGGAATTTTTCAACAATTCAACGGAATTTACTGAAAATGTGATTTGCAACAGCAGATTTATCGATGTTGTTCGAAATGTGTCATGTGTCCCGTATGCTCTTTACATCGTGTGAGAATATTTCTGGTTGTTTGCCCGACGTAGCACTCGTTACAATCTAAACATTTAATTTCATATATACCCGATTTTAACATGTCCGGAGTTTTATCGAATGTATTTCCTAGAATTTGTTTAATTTTCGTGGAAGTTTTGAAAGCCAGTTTTATATTAACCTTTTCAAAAATATTCTGGAGTTTGTTGTTTGTTTTCGGATGGAACGTGAAAGCGTGGAAACCTTTTACCATTTTAATTTCTTTCGTTAGGGTTATGTTACTGAAGAGCTTTTCATCTTTATGTTTGTTCATAATTTTCTGAACTAGTTGATGACTATACCCCTGGACTTAATAGATGGGTATAATAGTGTTTTAGACACTGGTAAATTCGCTAATATCAAGAATTTCATCAACAATTGCAAAGACGTCATCTACTCATTCAAATATAGATACAGAGATAAGGGCGAGAACACCCAGGAAAAAAATCATTGAATGATAAATGCACCTCCCAAAATATCCTTTGTTAAGAGTATATGTATGTAAGTTTTGTAGGGTAGCCCTTCCGCCCCTAAATCCTTTTCTATACTTGATCCATAATATTCGAAACTTGGATAATCAAGATTTTACGATCATGCAAGGCAGGAACCAGAATAGAACGTTGGGGGGGAAATCGAGGGAAATTTTCATTCCGTCCATCCCTTGGTTATATGGAACTATCGGGGAATATCGGAGATCCCGTTTGGTATGCGGCTCAATTTCCAAAAGGGTACATTAATCGAAAGTATGCTATTTATGTGCCATGTCACGTGGCTTAGGGGGATGTAACGCAGTGATGCAGCTGCCACTCACGGATTACCTCAACCCTAAAAATCTCTCCGTCGCTACTTATGTTACATTAAAAAGGCCAAAAGTGTCATCTTAGCCGGGCATAAAGACAAACCGGGGAGTAGGTATGTTAATGCGGCAAACAGAACATGCCTGCCTCTGAGCAGGAACAAGACTAGAGGAATGGAAATTAATGGATGATACTCGTGTGTCAGAAGAAATCAAGGCATATTCGGTTTTCACATTACCGCAAATATACACCAGGGATTCCCCAACATTTACAGTAGCGTTTCATTTCGTACATATAACTATGTTTGATGTTGTTCACTAGTGAGAGAAAATTACCGCGACATTAAAACATATGCGGAATGATTGAAATACACAATCTTATGCGTAAAATTTCCATCGAATTATATTTACTTTATTCCGATTAATATTAATAACCCTCTGAATGAGGTTAGGTAAGCTTGAATTCCTATGAAGGGAAGCACCTTGAAGGTGAATCAGTTAATGAATAATAAGATCTCAAATTTTCCGCGTTACTCATTATATTTAAATAGAGAAATAAATTTATGAAGGTGAATTATTGAATGAATAATTTTAACAAAGTTCTCCCTGGTCACATAAAACAGCCACCTTACATTTACTCGTTAACCGGTTATTTAATATTCCGCTTAGCAGGAAAGAAAGAATAATGATTTTCCAAATTGCCGAAAGAAACGGGTATAGTCATCAACTAGTTCAGATAATTATCAACAAACATAAAGATAAAAATATCTTCAGTAACATAATCCTAACGGAAGAAATAGAAACGGTAGAAGGTTACCACGCTTTCACGTTCTATCCGAAAACAAACAAAAATATTTTTCAAAAGGTTAATATAATACTGGCTTTCAACACTTCCACGAAAATTAAATAACTTCTAGAAAATATATTCGATAAATCTCCGGACATGTTAAAATCGGGTATATATGAAATTGAATGTTTAGATTGCAACAAGTGTTACGTCGGTCAAACAACCAGAAACATTATCATACGGCGTAAAGAGCAAACAAGATACATTCGGAACAACAACATCGATAAATCTGCTTTTGAAAATCACGTTTTGACCACTGGCCTCTCAATTTCAGAAAATTCTGTCGAATTGTTGAAAATTCCAATTAAGTGTACTTAGGAAAAATTGAAGGTATATGTATAAGAGAAAGGATATTTTACTCAATAATGACCTAAGCCCTATTAATAACCCATTATTCTCACTAATTGATTCATGACTAAGGGTTTAATGTCAACCCATACTGGAATGTAGAAATTGATTCCATGTATTAGTAACGCTTCGTCTTTGGAGATCAAAACATATGTGAGACGACAAAAATTATAGTGGACAATAGTGCAGTTACTTTTGTAGAGTACTACGAGTGCGAAATTGTTTCAAACAAGCCTTAATAAGAAGAACAATAATAAACTATTTGCCCAGGTCATCGATTGTGAAGTATAAGAAAAGCATTGGCTGTTAAGAATTTGTCAATGTCAATGAAATGAGTCAATATTAAATTTATAGTGTAAATCGCATATAATATTTCATTTAAATAGGTGTGGTCCAATTGTATGGGACTGCTTCAATTTTACATATTATCATCGTATAACAGGTGTTTAAATTTTCGTATGAAAGGGATAAATGAAAATAAACTACAAATATCACACAAAGGTTCAGTATTTCAACATTGAACAAATCCCCTCAATTCCGCACCTAGATCTATCCATTTGTTTTAATATGTATAATTTTAAGTTTCAGTGTCATTACTAGTATCGTTTTTGTGATGAAAAAATGTTTATTCGATGAAGACTTGATTTAAAAATGTTCAAATGTTTCTCTAATTCGAAGAATCAATATCTCGAGAATTATTATTACATGTGCATTACTGAATTCAGGATTATTTTATTATCTATCCATGTCAAGAAGAAAATTATTGGGGCCAGTTGGGTAACGGGAAATGTTAGAACAATAAGAATTGCGGGAAAATGTTCTTTAAAAAATAAAGGACTTCGATCCATTTTTGGATACTCCAGAAAGGGGAGATAATAAATCAATTATTCCATACTTTTGACGGTCACGGTATATCTCCTTCCGTCCTAACCGAATAATAGTGACATTCTCTTATTAAATTATTCAAAAATATATAAAACGCCTCATGTGTTATAAGAATAAATGCCGAAATATATTCATCTTCCGACTGACCCGTTGGAATGTTGAGGAAAGCTTTTTCTGGTCCATTCAGCTGGGAAATCGTTTGTTGCTTGTCAAATTTCAGGTTTCAAGTCTTCTCAGCAAGTGTGAGAGGATTTGAGCCTTCTGGGAACACGAAATTCATTTATATTTATTTGTTTGCAGGTGGCCTGGATTCACATAGATCGTCAGATGATTCTGACAATCCACCGTCATGTAATTTCAAGAATAGCTCGATTCAGCGTGTCTCACGATAATGCTAAGACATGGCTTTTACATGTCAGCAGCGTACAACAGGAAGATAGAGGTTACTACATGTGTCAAGTGAACACAAATCCAATGATTAGTCAAGTAGGATATCTTCAAGTTGTTGGTGGGTTTTTTCTTCTCTTACTGTTTATCCTCGCTAAATTCTCAGCGGGAACCAGATGTTCCATTCGAATAAAATGTGGACACGTGACAACAATGATTCCAACATGCGGAAATTTGCCTTGAAAACTATTCGCTGGGAGCCTCGTGAACAGATGAGTAAGATCCCGATAACATTTATTATTTATGATGTGGCTTATCTGAAGAGCTATAAATCAAAATATCTTTTAAATCCATTCAAATGGAACATCTGTGATTTCAGTGTGGATAATTCGGAGCTGATGAAGAATTCGAGGACAAATTTGATTTTGTCCGACCGTTGCCACGATAACTTGAGAACGGAAAGCAACTTGAAATTTTCAGGGTAGCTGGCACGTCCTAATACGATGGACAAGTTCGTTAATGGGTATAATCAGCCCAATGCTTTCCGAGTAATAATTTAGTTTTCAACTAATGCAAATCCGATCGAATTGAAACTTGGCGCGTAGTTGTAGAATACAAACTTAAGGACGTTTGTGAAGTTTTGTGAGAATCGTATCACTTGAAAAGTTTAGAAAAATCATTGAAAATTTTAATTAATGTTTATCCCGAGAACGGAAAGAGATAGCGACTTGAAATTTTCGGGTTAGGTTGTGCATCTATTTCGCATTTACCATGGTGAATTCTACTAAGAGTGTCCAATACAGGAGAATGGACAATATAACATGTGCGCAAAAGCTCCTGATTTCACGTCAGTGCTTGAACCAATTTTAATAATTTAATTCAGAGAATATCACAATATTCAAATACACCAACTAAAGATGAAATCGGAAGAAGAATCGGAATATTCAATTGATCTAAAGGAATAATCATCAAGTGCATCAAGTGGTCGAGTTCTGATTAGTTCATGACTCCATGTGAAACCAGCCTCATAATTTGGAATTATTTCCAAATTTTGAGGAAATGGACAAGGGGATATCCTTAGTTTTGTGCAAATATTCAAACTGCTGTAAATCAAACCATGATGTTCAGACTGGGTTGAAATTGAGGGAAGATCATGGGATGGTATTGTTTTTCCGATGGGCTAAATTGGGAGTCAATCTAAGAACTTTTATTAGTTCCGAGCAAAATGGGCCATGGGATATCCTTAGAGGTTTTATGCATTTATTCAAACTGCTGTAAATCAGATAAAAATGGTCAGATTGGCTTGAAATTGGGGGAAAATGATGGGACGGTGTTGTTTTTCCGATGTTCGAAATTGGTAGTCATTCCAAGAAGTTTTAACATTTTCGAGCAAAATGGGCCATGGGATATCCTTAGAGGTTTTGTGCATTTATTCAAACTGCTGTAAATCAGATAAAAATGGTCAGATTGGCTTGAAATTGGGGGAAAATGATGGGACGGTGTTGTTTTTCCGATGTTCGAAATTGGTAGTCATTCCAAGAACTTTTAAAATTTTCGACCAAAATGAGCCATGGAAGAATCTCAATCAATTTGCAATCATTTTAAATACACAACTTTTCTCTACGAAAGTGTCATTTATAATTCAAATTAATGTATTTTTCATGATACCCCCCCCCCCCCTCTCCCATTCGTATTTCCCTGTAAAGTTCCAGCCCCGTCCCGGTTTTGGCGGAGTGGTTTCGTTCAAAGTTAATTTTCGCGGGGAGGAAATATTACGAATCTAAACTTGGATGTTTACCGAACTACCCAGGGACCTGCATTAACCAACCAGTTTTCATTAAACCGTCAGACGTAGGATCAGAATCAAATAAACAAAATAAAATCGTTCAATTTATCTCCCCATCAATATACACAACTCAAAATTGTTCGAATCTCATGAATATCAGATGAATTGTGGGCATTTCCAGGAAGACGGGGCTCAATATCCCTTCACCTTCCAAGAAGAGTTCTCTCCTTTTCCGCATCTCCTAGCACCGGTTCACGCCTCGCCATTGTTCAGTCTGCAAATTATTAATGAGGAATTTGCAGACGCGCCCACCACGATGGAACACTCTAGCGAGCCAAGTCAGTAAAACACACATTCTCAATTTCACTTGAATATCTCACTATTATGCCTCGCCATACACCGAATGAACCTGCCTGAGTAAACCCCAGAAATTTCCCATTTTGATGATTTTACTCCCCGAGGGAACGGTCATAAAGATCCTTGCGGCTCTATGTTTAATATATTCAATATGGTGAATACATTTCTATAGTCGGAGTTCACACGCATCTGCATCTGGTAATGCAACGTTCTGGGCCTGGCGTACCCGACAAAAACAAACGTTTAACATATTCCACCGGTTTTCTTCGAGAGAACTGCGGAGGACAGCCATGTTTGAATTATGACATCGATCGAATCAACACTCACTGATGAAATTTTAAAACGCATGATAAAACTTGATAGGACGGGATCTCTGACAACCATTGATCATATAGTCATAACATATAAATTCTAAAGGGTTTTCCAATAAGTGTTATTTTGATATTCAAAGAAAAATGCCATTTTTCAATATAAATGATCGGATGTTTATTTCATTATAAAGAAGAAGCTATGCCGTTAATAGTGGAAAATAACATCAGGCAAATGACCACCACGACCACGCTCACAGGACCATATCCTTTTAATGAAATTTTCCATAACCAAATCGCAAAGTGGCTGCCCTATGTCCTCGATAGCCTCACGAATTCCATCTTTGAGGTCTTGAATCGACGCTGGGCTATTGGCGTAGACCTTCTCTTTCAGGTGGCCCCGAAGGAAGAAGTCGCAAGGTGTTAAATCACAAGATCTCGGTGGCCAATTGTGATCACCTCTTCGAGAGATAACACGGTCCGGAAACTTTTCCCGCAAAAGATCAATGGTTTCGTTGCTTGTGTGGCACGTAGCGCCGTCTTGTTGAAAGTAAACGTTGTCCAGATCAATACCATCTAATTCCGGCCATAAAAAATCATTAATCATCTCTCGATAGCGCAATCCATTCACCGTAACTGTTGCTCCAGCCTCATTTTCGAAAAAGTAAGGTCCAATGACTCCGCCGGATCATAAAGCGCACCAAACAGTCAAACGTTGAGGATAGAGAGGCTTTTCAACAATAACTCTTGGGATTTCCGAGCCCCAGATGCGACAATTTTGCTTGTTGACGAAGCAACCGAGGTGGAAATGGGCCTCATCACTCAAGATGATTTTTCGATGGAATTCCGGATCATTTTCATGCATTTCAACGACCCAATTAGCAAAGACACGACGTTGTTGATGATCGGCCGGCTTGAGTTCTTGTGTTAACTGAACTTTATAAGCCCTAAGACCCAAATCTTTATGCAAAATACTGTGTAATGACGTTTGTGGAATGCCTAATTCCAAAGAACGACGAGGAATGGACAAACTTGGGTTTTCTTCAACACTTTCGGCTACAGCAGCAATATTTTCGGCTGTTCTTGAGCGACGTGCATGGGTGTTATTCTTCACATAACTAACTTGTCCCAACAGCTCGAATTTTTCCACCAATTTCTTTATTGCGGTCCGACAAGGTGCTTCACGACGACTCAAAAATGTTCGAGTTTACGAACCGTCTCTGCCAAATTTTCACCATTTTTATAGTGAATTTTAATAATTTCAATGCGTTCTTGAAGCGTGTATCGTTCCATTTTTATTAATCGCGTAGTTTCTACTTGTCAAATGTCAAAAAATGACAATGTCAAAAGTGACATCTACCGAAATAGCAGGCTATTCAAAATATCACCTCTTATTGGAAAACCCTTTATATACACAAATCAGCAAACTTTTTGTTCTCCTGTCCACCGTAAATTGCAAAAACAAATATTTATCATGGTTGAACATCGGTGAATGAGCTAATTCCCAATAACTCGAAGACAGACGGTGAAGTCGATTTTAACCATCAAGAAATATTGAGTCATCATCCCACATTTCCCCAAAGAAGAAAATGTAATTCAGGGTAGACACGTACCGGTCTCCTGGTTGTTACCAATCATCATCGTAACTTAGACACGGAATGAGAAACAAAGCAGCTCTAGGAAACTTAAACCCTATGGTGGCGAAATATCAGAGAGGCAATCTTACCAATGCCACCTAGGAAGATCCATGTTTATCCATTGTCCTGACCGATATTGCTTACTCAATCCTTAAGTATCCTATATACTGGAGTTCATCAGAACTCTGGAACTGGAAGGCGAGCTGTAGATGGTGATGACCCTGACGGGGGGGCACTTAAGACCTTGCGGTCGCAGTGCAACGTTACCCCCTACAATAGTTGGGGGCAACTGCAGCAGTTTCCTGGTATAGGATGATGAGAAATCCACGAATCTCTTTGCCTGTGCAAGTCCTAGAAAATTTCTTCAGAGAGCTGTTCTGTTATTCAACTCCCATTGTTGAACCGCTTCCCAGTAGTGGTATTTTCCAAGCCCACAGAAGGTTCTGGTCCTGCAGGTTTTCCATTTGGATGGACAAAAGGGGTCCAAGAATATTGGCGATATTTGTATGATAATGATACAAATTTAACATAAATCTCCAATAATCTGAAACCTTTCGAATCAAAACCATATCCACTCTCTCTATATTGCGAAACTAATGCGTTAAATTAACCGAATTCAATCCACAGCCGCACGAGGAAAGATTCTCATCACCGCCCACCGACCAACAAAAGAAAAGCTACCACGAAATACAAGTTTCGTGCCGAAGAATACGAAGCACCAAAATTAATTTCTGCTATTCTCCTTTACAGTTCCTCCGAATATCATCGACGTAGAAAGCACGCAATCAACTGTTGCAGTTCGGGAAAATCAGAATATTAGCTTGACGTGTAAAGCAGATGGATTTCCCACACCGAAAATAATGTGGAGGAGAGAAGATGGCCAGGCCATTTCGGTGGAGCGGCGCAAGAAAGGTTAGTGCAAATTGGTTATTATGGAGGAAGTTCATTTCATTATTATTAGAAAAGCTCGATGTTAGTAATTGCTTTCTGGAGGAAATCTTTCGATAAGGATAAGATTTTGGAATGTTATTGGCTCCCTTATCGATATCGTTCTCATTTGTTGATAAAGATGATGTTTTTATGGTCGGCATCAATTTCTTAATCGAAGATAGGAGTGACACTGAAACAATTTGAGTTTTCAAGATTTGATTATGAATCCAGAAAATTTGTATACAGGGTGTCCCAGAACTCGACGTCAAGCCGGAAGCGGATGATAGTTTAAGTCGTGATAGTTATCAGAAAAGTATAAAACAAAATTAGGTAGCATAACTTCCAAAACGATAGGCATTCAAAGAAAATCGAGAAAATCTACACCTTGTGACTGTTTTTCAATTCGCATTTCTACAAAACCCTGTATAGCCTTGGCTCTTATGAATTGAATAATAATCATGTCAATAACGGAGGATTCGCCAGTCTGATACTCCGATCTTTTTTACGACGATGTCGAACGTATATTGCGGCTGGAGGGATACAGTTTGAACATTTCTTTTGTTGTCATTTATGTTGTTGTAATGTTTATGAATCAGAAAATTCAATCGTGAACATAAAACAGAAGAAAACAGATTCAGACTACCTAAAAACAGTAGAACAGCGACTTTTATCTGGCGTTATTGTCTGCATCGCTCACATATCGTAGAATTATTAGGTTTCTCTTTGATTCAACCAGAAATCTTACAGTCACGACCTCTATTGAAGGCTTGGGTACTCTAGAATCAATTGAATTTTAGGAAAAATTGGTTCGAAAATGGGTTTTTCAGCGGAAAAAATTCTAGCCGAAAAAACTTGCAGAATTACTAGCAATTATTATACCATTTTGAAATCTCATTGAATGCGCCAAGTTTTACAGTTACTTGTCCAATTAGCGTAGCACATTTTTCTTCAATACATACAGTTGAAATTGGACGAAATATGAGCTTTGACAAAAAGTAACATTTCGCTCAAAACAGAGTCATAAATGTTTGGGCAATAATATACAGGCGCATTATTCAAGATGTCCTGATGAAATTTGTCACCGAATGAAAGTCGACCATTACAGTTTTGTTCATGGACAACTTTCAACCCCTTTCAACCCCCTCACTGTAATGGTCGACTTTCATTCGGTGACAAATTTCGTCAGGTACCATCGTCTCAAAGTAAATGAACCATGACAAGTGCACATACTGAAAACCTCTTTGAACTAAGTATTTTTCAAAAAAGAAAAATTTCTTCTTGAAAATTTCTGCACGCCTGTAAAGAAGATACGAAGACCTTACCAAAAAAGTACCAAATGACCCACTTTCCCTATTCAAAAAAATTAGAGCATTGATGGGGATGACACAGGGTGCAACAAAAATCCTTCAAAAATGCATAAAAATTTGGTAAAAGTGAAACAAAAATTGACCTGTTTCAGGAATTTATTGCCAAATATTTTTCTTCTGAGAAAATGAATTTGTTCCATAATTTTGACGCGCACTGTATACATACATTCGAAAAACGTAACCCTCCTCCCTTCGGGCATTCCAGCAAAAATTAAATGAAATTGTTCTCGATCAACTTTACTCCCAGCTTCGTTTTAACATCGAATATTATGGTTCGCTATGCTTTTTGGGTAACTTCAAACCAATGTTTTGTTCATATCGAAATCTATACGAAACGAGTGTTGGAAGAAATGAGAAAGAGAGACTTAAAAGTGCAACAGACTTATTGGAAACTATCGATATGATCAATTTGTTCTTCGAATCAGTTTACAACCCGAGCTTGATGAGATTCGAACACGATCCCACAGGACTATGGCAGACATTCCTGATATTAAGGAACTCGATCACATCGCAACCCTCTCCAGATTTCGGATTTATGTTCTTGAAGCCAAGTTGACGTCCTAGTGTTGTTATATCCTCAGTGTCTTAACATGTTCCGCAGAAACCACCTGTTGTTCGTTGTTACCACTAATTCGTTTCATTCAAATTCGAATATTCGTTCATTTTCTGGATGCAATGGAGGGTAATGGAATTCATAAGGATCATTTTCCTCTTGCATGCAGGAACGGTAGGAAACAGATGAGGTTTCACCGTATTTTCCCCCTTATATCCCCCTATAAAACCACTGATCTCGAATTATGTTTTCTCACCGTGTATTTATACTAGTTCCTTGGTTGGTTTTAATCTACGTTAACGTTGTACACCATTGCCTGTTTTATATGCAAAAATATCCCATATTCCTTTTTATCAGCGTATAGCATCAAAATTGTCTTATCAATATTTCCTCAATGTACCAAACAAGCAAATTACCTCTATATTGAACGAATGAAACCTTTTCCTCTTCTTAATCAGAAAACCTAATAATTCTGCACCGGACACACTGTATACACAGAATTGGGCGATAGTATCGAATACAATTCATATTTTTTCAAGCGATAATTTGAACGCTGAAATCTGTCAATTGGTTTTTAAAGTTTCCCCATTTTTTGCAAATAAAATGAAATATTTCCCTTCCACCCCTTGGCTGCAACCCTACCAAAATTTAGTTTTTCAAATATATACATAATATGTATATATTTGTCCGGCCGGGCGTCAGCGATTAAGCTCGAACGCAATGAGTTACAGTGTTGAAATTTTCAGGGTAGTTTTGGAGTCCAAATGCGCCGACTAGGTTCGTTAATGGAAAAATTCGAATTTACCATGGTAAATTCGAATTAAGTGTGTCCAATACAGGAGAATGGACACGATTAAGGGTGTCCAATACAGAAGAATGGACAATAGAACATACGCGCAAAAGCTCCTGACTTCACTTCAGTGCTTGAACCAATTTTTTATTTTTGACGTGGCTCTAAATTATTTCATTATATTTTGTGCTCTCCATATATCGTATATCTGTCTTGAATGAATTTCATGTTCCTCTATGATCTTTACATAAACATATGACATGTGTCCGACAACCTGTCAAGTTTATCTGGGACTATCCCATTTTGTTCTGTTCTGTTAAAAAATGATTTAAATCGAAACCGAATGCCTATCGCGGGTTGAGACGAGTTAAATATGGTACAAATGGGCATATTTTAAAGAATAGGGATTCACTTTGGCTGTATTCCAGTAAAATAATTTAACCCAGAAATATGAAAAAAAAAAAAGTAAGTTGTGTAAGGGGATTAAAAATATATTTACTTGCCCCTCAATATTTAATATTTCAGCTCATTTGAAGTTCTAGATTTAAGCTCGATCGAATCTATATTTCTAGAAATAATGGGAAGATATTATATTTTTTCTGGAGCTAAACAGCTTTAGGCGAGTTCAGTACCCGGATGGGTGACAGCTCTGGCTATAAATTTGAACATCGAATCAAAGCTACTGTCCACAGGGCTTTCCTCCTTTGATTTAGTTATGTAATAATTAGGAAAATAAATAAATAAAACCTATCGGTATGCTCGGTACTGATTAAGTCTTTTTTTCACAAGGATAAAATAGAAAGAAAAAGTCTTCAGCAGATGTAGTAGATACCATTTCGCTTACTCTTCCTTTTTATTGCTGTGTGCAAAAACTTATTAAAAATTGCAGAGTACGGTTAAATTACATTTTTGATGAGCTTTCCAACGAGCCCATACATGACATATGCATACATTTGAAAAACAAAAATTGGGCAGGGTTGCAGCCAAGGGGTTGAAGGGAAACACTCCATTTTATCACAAAAAGATGGTAAAAGCTAAAAACCAATGAACGGGATTCAGCGTTTCTATTTTAAGTAATCGGTTGAAAAAATATGAATTTTATTCCGGACTATCGCCCAACCCCGTTCAAACATCTGTAAAATATTCTCCAATATATCAGCGTTGAATTTTGTGTGATGGCTGTAAATAGGGATCATGTGGCCTCCGTGTCGGTTTTTAGACGTCTACAATATCCATTCTGATTTTGCTACAGTTTTCACGATGCATTTGCTCCCCACCCAGAAGGAAAAGTTATAAAGATATTCCATCTCGAGCGTATGCACGGACTGGAACCGACAAAAAGGAATTAGAGGTTCAATATTTTCTCCGTGAGATCGACCTTCATGAGGGAGAAGATAAAATATGGAAACCTCTAGTCGAGTCCAACGGATTAGGGGTTGGTCCGGGGAGAAATGTCAAGGACGTCGGAAATTACTCAATAATTTATTTTGATAGATTGGTCCAATGTATTACTTCGTTTCGGTAGAAAAAACTACGTTGTATACGATCGAAGGACGATACAAAATTCGACTGCTCAAACTGATAAATATACTAAATGACAAAGAAACTGCAACCCAAAAGGAGCTGTTAAAATTTTAATTTTTTTTTTTTGGTGAAACATAGATAGTATAGCAAGGAGTAAATGATTGAAATTTGGAGAAAAAAATCGTGAAGGTTTTTTCATGTGAACATTCTTTGTTACTTACATATTCTAGTCGTTTTTGGAAAATTTTTTAAATTTTACAACAAACCAAGAGAAGATCCAAAGTCGATGTTTAGTTGTTGTTAAAATGGTTAGAGCACGTGTACGCGGAATTTATCGCCAGCTATGTGCATTTGAAAGAGGTCGAATTATTGGTATAGTGGGCACAGGTAGCTTGGGATAGTATCCCTCGAGAAGAAATAGACCATCTTATTGCATCAATGCCAAGACGTGTTGGGGAGTGTATAGATATTCGCGGTGGACAAACGCATTATTAACAAATTTATTAAAAAGAAATTGAAACTCTTCGTTTTTTTTCTTCAAATTTGAATCATTTACTCCTTGCTATACTATCTAAGTGTTACCAACAAAAAATTAAGATTTAAACAGCTCCTTCTGGGTGTTGTAGTTTCTTTGTCAGCAGTATATCTTGGAATTTCAAACTGAAAAATCGAATTCACTAACAACTTTGCGTTTTAGAGGTTTAGTCTGATAATTGCGAGTATTTCAATATTTTTCACAAGGAATATACGGGGTGAGTCTTGAAGTTGTACATTAATTTTAACCATAGATTCCTCTCATAAAATAAAACACTTTTTTCATGTATCATTTTTCCAAATTCAGCTCAGGTAGAAAGTTACAAGCGTTTAAAGATTTCACAATGTGCTAATACACTCCTGAATATAAATTAAATTATCTATGACATTAATGGTGGACCGGAAAAAGGTACGGTAACGTGGTTTACAGTCTGAATCGGGATTCCAATGCTCAGGGGTGGATCCATAAAAGTAGTGAAATTTCGCATTTTATAACATTCAATGAAGAATATCTCGAAAACAGTGCATTATGAAGAATAATGTAATATTCTAAAATGATTGAATATTCTTTAAATGAATCAAGAAAAAGATTATCTGCTTTCTTTATGCTAATTTCGTTTAGTTTTATGAATCCACGAGGCTATAACTAGAAAACCAGAAAAAGTAGGAAAAAACTAATAGATGGAAATTATGTATCATAGTTTTAGGAAACCTCACACCCACATTCATTTTATCTGGAAAGAGGATGTCAAAGCTACATAATAAAAACTGATTTTTTTTCGCCTGTATCTTTTACCTGAGCCAAATTTGGAAAAATGGTAAAAAACAAGTGTTTCATCTGATGATATCAATCTATGGTTAAAATTAATGTACAGCTTAAAGACTCACCCTGTATATCTTATAAATTTCCTGAAATCAAGCCTAATTGGGAGGAATATTTCTTTTGTGGCCTTGATACTGAGTTTTCGCAAATCATCAATGTAGAGAGAAAACAACTTGGTTAGGTTTCACTATAATGACATGTTGTTGAGATATGTTTCAAGTTTTCTCCCATTTTCAAAATTGAACCTGAAATTTTCGAAATTGGAATTAAACCCGAAACATATATATCGACAACATTTTATATGTTAAAGTGCGAAAGCTGAGCCTGGTGACAAAAAAGTCTTACCTTGTATGTCACTAAGATGGTCACACTAATGATATCCAAAAGTCACAATACCTGCAAAAAAATACCATGTCAAAAATATACAGGAGTCATAACATCAACGATGAAAATAATCAATTAAGATTGGAGTTGGTTAGCTCGGAATCATAGCCTTAACAATCCTCAGATAAAAAGTTCTGGAAGATAATTAATTTCATCGATTAAATGTTTCATTTAATCACCAGAATCAGGTGATAATAATCAGAAGAAAAACTAGTTAGAAAAGCACTGAATATGTTTCAATATATCAAAATGCATCCAATACACGAACTAAATGCATCTGAATAAATGTTCCTCCGCTGAAACTGACATTTGACATTTTTCAAAATGATAAAAATTGTGATAATCTGGATAAATTCTTGAAGATTATAAGTTACTTACGCCTTTCTTTGTTTCTTGTTTTATATTATGTATAATATTTCCGATTTTGACAAATCCTTTGAATCTGGGTTACCCTATATTATATTATCGTTCAACTTTCTATCAAACCTGAATATATGGCTCCCATTTTTTTTTAATAACTCCATAATTGAATTCTTCTTGACCTGCGATAGGTACTATACAGGGTGTCCCAGAACTCGACGTCAAGCCGGAAGCGGGTGATAGTTCAAGTCGTGATAGTTATCAGAAAAATATTTAAAAAAAATTAGGTAATGTAATTTCAAAATTATATGCATTTTTCTGCAAAGAAACCCATTTGCGAAACAAAATTACATCATCTAATATTTTTTGGCGCTCTTGTTCCTTGGAACAGAGAGCTTATTTAATATTTTTCTGATAACTATATGCGCATATAGCGTCTCAATCCAGTTAATAAACCTCACGGATAATTTTGACATGTATATTTTTTCTTGAATATTTAGTAACACCACCTAGAATAATAATAATCTTCCATCTTGTAAAACGCAACAATGCATAGCTATACGAACTCAATTTTTTGTCTATTTCCCCCAACTCCATTAATCAGTTTGCGATCCAAAGCATCCTAACCGAGAGACGAAATTGAAAAAAAGTCTTCCAAGTCTTCCCAAATATAATTCCTTCTTTCCGTAGACGAAGTTAAACGAAAATGAAAAATAAACATATCCACACACGTGACAGTTGTACATCCACTGAAAAAAATATGACGCGTCCAAAAAACCTGCATTATGATACTGAATAACTAAGATCCAAATTATACAGCTACACAAGAAACTGAGGGGTGATTAAATCATCGCTTGAAAGTCCCGTTTTTGGATACACCCCTAATATCATCTAGAAACTGGGTTCGAGCCGCAAAAAACGCGTCACTCAAGCGGCAAAAGGATGTACTGCAATGATCCTACACGCTGGATTTTGTCATAAGAAAACAAACAAAACAGACCACATATACCCGATTCCAGCTGATGCCGCACTCCCTGAATTCTTCGGGGCTGTTGAAATTTCCATGATGCGGCAAAAATTTTCGAGAGGATGAATAAATAATTCATCTTTTCATTACTTCCCTACAAGTTACGAGTTCTCCCGATATTTTCTGGTGATATATTGCAGGGATCATCGGCAACCTAACTGTGACAAGAAGATTTCTGGCTCTGCGATTTATTTTTGCATTATTATTGTTGGATTCTTTAAAGTAACGTGAAACAGAACACAGCAACTTTCGACTACTTAGAAGTATCAAGCGATCATACATTGATAGTCTAGTCAATGAAAAATCGCGATAAAAATTTTTGGACCATGGATTATTGTTCATTGATCTATCCTGTTCTCCTGTATTGGACACTCTTAATCGAATTTACCATGGTGAATTCGATTCAGGCTGTCCAATACAGGAGAATAGACAATAGAATTCACCATGGTAAATTCGATTAAAAGTGTCCAATACAGGAGAATGGACAATATTTTTTGAATAACTCGAAAAATACCGACAATTTTCAAAAAGTTTTCATGAAGAAGTTTCATCAATACTTGACAGTAATCGAATTACTATAAAATATATAGGATGTTATAACGGAAAATCCCGAGTTCAGTATATTTCTCTCAAATGGGACACCCTGTATATCCAAAAATATTTTAAGAATATTCTAAGAACCTTTCTTCACATGAAAGCAGAAGAAAAAATCAAGATATCGGCTTTTACTGGATGTGGCGATGAAAGACGGATAACTAGGACCACCCTGTATAGGGCGAGTCTTTAAGATGTACATTAATTTTTTCCCTCACAATTTTTGCTGATTCGTCTCAGATAAAAAATACAAGTATTTAAAAATTTCGCAATGTGCTAATAAACTTTCTTTATACTAATTTAATTTAGTTTTATGAATCCACGAGTCTATAACTAGGAAACCGGTTGAGGTACGAAAAAAATGGTAATTGGAGGATATGTGTCATAGTTATAAAAAACCTCAAACCAATATTCATTTCATTCAGAAAACCCATGTCAAAGCTACAAAATAAAACCGATGTATTTTTGAAATTTCAACAGCCTGTATCTTTTTACCTGATCCGAAGTTGAAATAAGCACTCTGTTCCGAGGAACTAGAACGCCAAAAATGGTAAATGAAAAAAGTGTTATTTTTATGGGAGAAATCTTTGGTTTAAATTAATGTACAGTTTAAATACTCACCCTGTACACTCAACAAAATACTGATGGCACGATACGAGGATTTCCAACTCAATTCATTTCAAAAATATATATTCGTGAAAGTTTGAAATAAAAAGCATTTCACTCACCTGAACTCGTAGAAAAGAGCTCCAAAATCGAGATCTAAAGTGTCACGTGTTTTCCTATTGGTAGAATGATTGGCCTTCTTCGTCTCAGAAGTAGCTTCATCAGTAGTTGAAGGGTGGACCCCGTTAGCGAAATCCAAGAATATATGGGGCAACCAAGATGATCTTCAGCCGTCTGCAAATAAATATGAAAATTAAAATGCATAAGCATGAGATCGGCCTAAATTTCATATCATCAAGAAAATACGAATGTATTCAGAATTTTCGCACGTTCGGGATGCGATCTGCGAACAACTTAATATGATCAAAAAATCGAGCCAATCCATGAGAAATCTTTTATATTACACAATAGTCAAAAATAGAGAATCCTGAGATAATATATACGTACTCCTTAATATAACAGCCTTGTTCACTCTTTCGTAATTATTTTCTTCAAAGGAATTACGGAGCGTTCGATTTTTACGTCCGAAAAGCTTAACATGCAGTGAATGATCATGAATATTTCTGACCGCATACGACGCATCTTCATATCGCCCAGCCGTCTTCCTACAAAAAAAACTATCGCGACAGAACATCTGCCTAGCAATACCATAGCAACTAACGGCGAGGAAGCCGAATATGAGTAATTCTCGGATAATAAAATTGTGGTGCCATGATTTCAGATCGTTTTCCGAAGTCAGTTTTTTAAACTGAATGGATCGTTCCACCTAAAATCGCATATACAGGATGGTCCAGTTCTCAAGGTGGAAAATCTAGGAGACAAAAGGAAATCGAAAAATTACATGAATTTGCTTAATGCACTATATTCGGGAAATGGTTCGTTTACAATTTACAGGGTGTTAAAGTTTGACTAGAAAAAATCAAATTTATTCATTTTTGCTAAACGGCTGGAGACATTTGAATGAAATTTACTAGGCCTCAATTTCCAGCGTGCTAGCAAGCCTATATAGAAAGGTTTTTTTCTGGGTTATCTCTCCCAAACTCTGAAAAATATCTATAAAATAAAAATTAATTATTTTGTGATTTGCTTCTGCGTAAAAAACACAGGATATTTGTCAGAAGCAATCAATTGAACAATGTTGCCTAACAAACAACAACGAAACAACATCAACGAAGAAACAACTATATCGTAACGTTTCGGAGTCTATATCAGACTCCTTCTTCAGACGCTCAATGAAAATCTTTAGAATTATTTTGTTGATAGTTATTTTGTTAAATTCAAGAATTGTGACAATTCTTGAATTTTTCAGAGTTTGGGAGAGAAAACCCAGAAAAAAAACCTTCCAATAATGAGTATACCTCCCACAGTATCCTTTAATGATTAAAGGAACAAAGTGATCATAAACGATCGGAGTCACTCAATATCAAAGCATATCATGATACTTTGGTAGGTGCAATAAGGAATTATATAATTATCTCGAATGAAAAACGTTGAAAGATGATTCACAATTAAGGGTCCCTAATCAGGGCACATTATCGTTTCATTTTTCACTTTTCCCCATATCATGTTCCATAAGGATATCAGCTTGCGAATTCTCGTTTCGAAAAACCTCATGAAATGAGGTAATTCCTTCTTGGCCAGATAAAATTCCAAATAATTATGTCAACGATACATTACGGTGCAGCTTTCGCCTTAGTCATGTTTCTCAGAAAATTCCCAGACCGACACAACAAGATCTGACGAACAGCAAATCTTATTCTCCTACTTCCTTCCTTTCTTTATTGGCGCTCTTGTTCCTCGGAACAGAGTGCTCATCAATTTGCCTAAATGTCTGTAATTTTCAAATTTTTGATTTAAAATAGTCTTACACGATTTGGTTCGACTCATCGATCAAGAATCCGTGGTCGAAATCAATTATGTCCGGCCGGCGGTAGGCAGGATAACTTGAGAACGAAAGGAGTTAGAGGATTGAATTTTGCAGGGTAGGTTTGGATTGTAAATATCTTGTACGAGTTCGTTAATTAGCGAAATCAACCAAGCGGTTTTGGAGTTATGGCCATTTTTAGTAAAAACATTTTTTTTTAATATTTCCGGAACCGATCACTTGATCTATCTGAAATTCAGCATCAAGTTGTAGAAGTATGACTTTTATATGCATGCGAAGTTTTATATTGATCGGATTGCCGTAAAGTGGCAGAAAACTACGGCTATATACAGTATTTTCATTATGTTGCTAGCAATTTTCACAGGGTGCTTCTGAAGTCGTTACCATATACATTCAGGTTGTAATCTGAGCATGAAAACGTTCACCTGTCCATCTGTAAATGCGGTTTTTGTAAAAAAAAATATTTTTCGAAGCCATGACAGTGCTGTTGAATTTTTTTTTCAGTAGAAAATATTTATGAACTTCATTTTCTCAGATTCTTCAGCATTCTTTTGTCACATTCACTATAACAGAATCCCCTACCCTGTGCAAGGTGTATCTTTTGAAGGGACAATTAGCCTTGCACGGGAAAGTAAGAATTATACGCTCTCAAAAATTTACACAACAAAGTTGTTGACCGTGAACTACTTCATTAAAATATAGGCAGTTTTCTACCATTTCTGGTTATACCGGAAGTGACTACCAACTGCTTTACACATTTAGATTCCTTCTAGAAAATGAAGGTCTGTGTATTGAACAATATATATGGTAATTATTAAATGGTTTCTTTCTGGGTTTCCCCTCCCAAACTCTAAAAAATATCTAAAAAACACAGATTTGTCAGAAGCAATCAATTGGACAATGTAGCCTAACAAACAATAACGAAACAACATCAACGATGAAACAATTATATCGTAACGTTTCGGAGTCAATATCAGACCCGTTCGTCCGACACTTAACGAAAATCTTCAGTATTATTTTTTGATGATGGATTTTGTGAAATTTGAGAATTATCACCTTCAGAATAGCAATCAACATAAATAAATCTGAAGATTTACGCATCCTTGAATGATGATTCAAAACTTGTTTAATAAACAGACCTTAATTTTCAGAAATGAATATCAATGTGGAATAAGTATGGAGGGGTGGTCATTTAAAATAAGAAGAAAAAAAGTGCCAATATTCAAAAAAAGTAGTTCATGGTCAAAAACCTGTGCCTACATTTTCATACGCGTATCATTTTTGTTTTCCCATATAAAGCTTGTTGTCCCATTAAAAGGAAGACCCTGTATAACAGTAACTAGGTGTAACATTGATTTTCTTCAGGCGCCACAACCCCGCTATCTTCCTTCACCTCAGATTATGACCATACTAATTCGGCATCATATTTCAGTGAATGTCTACGACGGAGAGAAACTAAATCTTACACGCATCAGCAGAACAGAAATGGGAGCCTACCTCTGCATAGCCACAAACGGTGTTCCACCATCTGTAAGCAAACGTATAATCGTCGACGTTGAATGTAAGTAGACCTAAGAAAATATAGTAGTCCTCTACACAATTTATTGGGGCAAACCATAATATTAAATACATCTGACACTCGTGAAATATTATGTGTATATATATATATACACGCTAAAGAGCACATCCAAACCGGTTCTATTTCAGATACATAAATGTGCTTCATCGGAATGTGCCAAAGATGAATCGAGAATATACTCCATTCAGTTTTATAAAGTCTCCCGGTTGGCCTATCACGTTTTTGTAACTAAAACTAAGGCAGGTTGGCACTCCTGAAATATCGTCAATGTCAAAACAATTATCTGAGACGTTGCCAATTTCTACTTTGAACAATCCACATAATGTTCCATCTTAGACAAGATATTATCACAAGTCATTCGCTTTGAATTAAAAATGCTAAAAGCATTTTTGAAGAAGCAGAGACAAAGGATCAGGAAGTGCTATACAGAACTCAAATGTGCAATAGATAAACTCCATTCTGTCTCAGGACATGTTCAAAACTCGAATGACATTACTCATTTTCCTATCCTATCACTATATTTTATTAAGGTTTAACAGTGACTCGGGTTTCGTAGTACTACTAAATTTTGAATCCTTTGTATCTCAAGTTGTGCAACAAGGTATTTAGATGTGTTCTGTAGGCTTATTCCTTGATAATTCCATAGGTAGGTACGTCTGTTCGTCTAGAAGTTTTCCTGCCGGGTTAGTTCAAATGAACTATCGCAAAGTAACGGACTGCTCTATCCATTATTTTTCAAAATAATAATGAAAAATAGCGATACCGTTGTTAATAAATCAACAAGTCCAGAGTGTTCCTGCCAATCGGGTCCTTCATGAATGGCTTCGTATAATAAATATACGTATGCATATATTTCACAAGTCAAATAGACCCCAGGGGGTTCATTGATTTGCCGAGAAAGCAAGAGCAGACGCGTTTTTGGCTTCTTGGCCTTCATCAGTACCCTGTAGCTTCCTCAACAAATTCAACTAAACTGACCCGGGTTAAGCCTCTCAGAGCCGGCTTGGTCGATCATTTTAATCGCCCACGCCACATATGAGACGAAACACGGAAATCAGCCTCTCCCCACCAGTGAATATTTGAAGCGCGAAATCATATGCCACCATTCACTCGATATTAATCTAGAACGAGTCCCGCAGAGCTCAGACAGTATCTTCCCAATGGCCATGAACGCTGTTTAGCGTTTTCAAAAATAATAATGAAAAATGGCGATACCGTTGTTAATAAATCGACAAGTCCAGAGCGTCCAGTTGCTTTCTCGGCAAATCAATGAACCCCCTGGGGTCTATTTGACTTGTGAAATATATGCATAAGTATATTTATTATACGAAGCCATTCATGAAGGACCCGATTGGCAGGAACGCTCTGGACTTGTTGATTCATTATTTTTCATTAAAATTTCAACTCTTGATTCTTGATTTCCGTACAAGAGAATAACATAACTGAATCTTCCAACCAGTTAATATACGTGAAATATTTCCATAGTATCAACAGATAAAAACCTTCTTCAACAGTCGCCAGGTCTTTGGAATTGTTGAATTCACAGAATATCTTCTCAAATTCATTATTTCTCCCAAGAATACACTGTGAAAAATACGTAACTACTACGAACTTCTATGTAGAGAAGACAACGTTGCGTAGTTATCTGACACTAAAATGAGCATAACCTAACATTTTCAAAATATAGACGGTGAAATGTGTCAAAATTTTATGGTCAACCGAGAGACTTTATAAAAGTGAATGGAGTATACATTAACGGTTTAAACAAGCTTCCAGCTAAATGTTCGTTTAAGAATCGAATGCTTGAGGCCAATATTTTATGGAAATCCACCTAAGTAACTATCAAATTCCTGACTATACATAAATATAATTCTTATCTCAACTCTTCTCTGTGTTCGAAGAACGGAGCAACTTGCTCCAATATTATTTAAATACCAGATAACACACCAAATTTATTTTTATGTTTGTTAATTTTTATCAGAATAATCTGCAATTCGATCCAATTCAGTTATCTGTCAGTTCTATAATTTTCACAATTTCCAATAAAATATAAAACACTTCCTACTATCCAATACCTTTCAATTAGGAAAATATTTCATCTGAAAATTTCAGGTGAACCTCCAATGTATTGTAGCATTTTTTTTCATTTGGTACGTGTAATTGAATCGGATGAAACATATATATCACAATTGAATTTGCATACTGACTAACTGATATAACGTATTATCGAAACTAAATACATTTCCAGGCCATTCTGTTATATGGTAATGCCTCGGAACAATTCTTCTCTTTTCCGCACAATGGTGGCAATCTGAAAACCCGCTGAAATATCAATTATGCCTTTTTTAGTTCTATTCCATCATTGAAATCGATCTGCGATAAAATGACTCTGGCCGTTGATCGTTTCCATATCAGTTTGTTCGATTAATATAATTTCAATATTGAAAAAAAAAATTCAATATGAGAGCACTGAGATTACTGAGAATGAGGAACAGAGTTTTCTTTCAATCTCCAAATCCGATTTATCCCGATACAAGATTCATTTTGCTGTACAATTTCAAAGATTTCCTGTTTGAGAAAATTATAAAAATTTGACTCCAGTTCTGCGGTATAAATTACAACCCCTTGCGCACAAACAAAACTTTTATTCGCATCTTCATTAAGTGGGTGAGAACGTTCTTCTTTTCCCCCTCACTTTCTACCGAACAGTAATTACTCCAATGAATTTCAGGGTGAATAAATAACTTGCAGGTGCATTTCATGAAGAAATCCTCCGAGTTCCAAACTTCTTGATTAATTGATCGAACATATATGACGAAGTTTGAAACCCACATGCTATAGTTATTAGTCTCCGTTTGAACATGAATTACCTCAGTAATTGAAAATCTTGTTCGATAGGAAATGTTGAACGGAATGACCGTCTAATGGGGTCTCCTGTGAAGATACATAAATGTGATTGGTAACATCGAACTTAGAGGGCATTGATATCAGTATCTGGATGTAACGTTAAATAATAGAATTGGTTCAAGCACTGACGTGAAGTCGGGAGCTTTTGCGCGTATGTTCTATTGTCCATTCTCCTGTATTGAACACCCTTAATCGAATTTACCATGGTGCAATAGCTCCTGACTTCACGTCAGTGCTTGAACCATGGTAAATTCGATTGAATGTCCAATACAGAAGAATGGACAATAGAACATACGCGCAAAAGCTCTTGACTTCACGTTAGTTCTTGAACCTATTTTTCGACGCTCTAGTTCCTCGGAACAGAGTGCTTATCTATTTGCCCAAATGCCTGTAATTTTCGAATATTTGGCTGAAAATGGTCTCAAACGATTTGGTTCGACTCACTGATCAAGAATCCGAGGTCGAAATCAATTCTGTCCGGCTGGCCGTAGGCACGATAACTCTCGAACGAAAGGAGTTAGAGGATTGCAATTTGAAAGGTGGGTTTGGAAATTTTTAAGAATCATATCTTCGAAAGTATTAGCTTGTTAGAACTGAAAATGATATCGACAGATTTTAATGATGAAACTGCATTTTAAAAAATATTGAGTCGAACCAAATCGTATTAGACCATTTTCGTCAAAAAATTCGAAAATTACAGACATTTGGGCAAATTGAGAAGCACTCTGTTTCGAGGAACAAGAGTGCCAGTAATCAACCGTACAGTAAACAGCAAAAGGGTACATTATACGACCGAACGACCTGTTCATCAGAAGGATCATTCGTAAAATAAAAAAAATAGGATTTGCGCTCATATGTCAACCTATCCATGTCACAATACCATTTTAATCAACGATAAAACCAACCTTTCGAAAACAAAGGAACGATAAATCGGGTGGAAGCCACCCCCCCCTCTTCCATACCGGAATCGGTTATAAAAATAAGCCACAGCTTCTCTTGTAGGTAGAACTCCCAGAGTTACATCACGACCCATTTACAGGGATGATGTTTATTCATATTCACCATCAATCCAGTGTTCCCGAAGTTGAAATGATAAAACCTCCAAGCTGTCAATCGGAACGGGGGAAATGAATCACCCGTTCATCCGAGAAAAAACAGACAGAACAGAGCTGAATTCCAACTACCCCCGCAGAACATTTCAGGTATTCCAAGTGAAACGCTTATCGAACTGAGGCCCGCAACACACGAGTATTTCAACGCTTAATGACTCTTTCGACGTTTACCCCACCGTTCATAACGTCATTTGATGCTGATTATTTCAAGAAAATGTTGAGCTTTATCTTCACTTTCGCTCGAGAGTTGAAATAGAATAATCGAAATCATTACCTACCACCTTTAATTTGACTAACACCACTAGCTCAAACATCATTTTAAAAATTCCAAAAAAGGGTGAAAATCGCGCAACAATGAAGGGGTTAACAATTGCCTGAATATACATATACTGCATGTCAGCAAATATATGATAGTAATTAAAAAAATGTTCAGCTATAAACAAAGCAAAGTAGTACACATAATAATAATAATAATATATAGTTATGACATGTTAAAGATATGTACATATTGACATGGTTATACAACTCTCTTAAAGAATTCAAATGAAGAAAATAGTTTGCAATAAACAGAGTTGTTTTATAAAGACAAAAAAAATTGCAATGGTCTTAAAAATCCCCGAACGCAGGGAGGCAGAGGTTTTCAAAGTTTGGAAAACACCATCAACAAACGTTGGAAATGGCAATAAAGATATTGAGAAGTGAAGACCAGCTTCTGATAATGGTGGCTCATCATGAAATTAGGAACCAAGGAGCTTTCCTATTTAGGGCTGGTCAGAGAACTTCGGAGGAGCTCAGTATAACTGGAATATCCATCGATCATGAGCTAGAAGGAACACATATCACGCCAACAGACCAAAAGAGAGTTGGCAGAGGGATAAGACAGGCACAACTGAAGACACTACTCGAAGATCACATGATAAACACCTACACTCTATATTTTTCAACAGTTTGAAAGGTCATGGTCTGTCGGAAGAATTATCCTTCGCTTTTTTTAAGTCCGCTGGGCTTAAGTCGGAAACAGAGGGATTCGTTATGGCTTGTCAAAATGGGGTCATAAATACCAGATGGTGTAAAAAGGAAATCATGACAATGGCCAGCAGGAAACTGTTATGCACATTCTGTCGGCTTGCAGAGTCCATGCTCCAACAGGATATGTGGAAAGACACAATGCGGCACTCTGAAAGCTCTACTTCCATCTGAGAGAGGTTTATGGTATATACAACGAGCAAGTGCTACATTATGTGCCTCTGGAGATTGAAGCAGTTGCTAAAAATGACAGAGCTCGCATCTACTGGAACTATGCGATTCCAACAACTCAGCAGATCCACGCTATAAGGCCAGATATAGTCCTGCTGGACAAAGAACTCAAGAAATGGTTTGTCGTCGAATTTCCCTTCCCCGCTGAAAATAATGTGGTGATGAAAGAACAACAGAAAAGGGAAAAGTACGAGGATTTAATGTTCGAACTGGAAATCCTGAACCCAAAGTTAAAAAGTTAGGATGGTCGTTCTAAAATCATAGGATGTCTAGGCGGAATGAGAACGAACTACGTGGTAGAGTTGCGGATGATTCCGGCCTGTAGATGCCTGGCCGAAGAATTGGCACACAGAATGCAGAAAGAAGTGTTGCTCAGATCAATTCGAGTCATCAGGTCCCACCAGCTGTGAATGCCGCTTGCAGCAGCTCATCTCTTTTGTTAAGAGACGCTGTAGGGACAGGACGAAGAACTGCTCCAAGGAACGTGCGAGAGGCTTTTTGGTGAGTAACCAAACAACAGCTGGAGTCCCACACTCCTGAGAGAGCGGACCCCTCAGGGCGGGCCTATAAAAGGTTTTTCCTCTCGAGCGGACAAAAAAAACATGTTGAAGATATGTACGTACTGAAAGGGTTATTCAAGTCTATTAAAGAATTCAAATGAAGAAAAAAGTTTGCAATAAACAGAGTTGTTATATGAAAACAACAAAAATTGCAATGCTTTTAAAAATCTCACCAATGATGAAGTTTGCAAAACATGAAGCAAATATGCAAGAAAAACTACAATAAAGCAAATGCCGCTTTTAAAGAAGGGATGAAACCCGAGCAAGCCCAAGAAAATTTTCTGGATAAAGAGAGCAGTGAGGTATTTCTTGGTAATAGGAAATATCAGGGTTACACGAATGATGAAGTATTAAAGGTAATATAGCACAGACGAATTACTTTGATTCATTTGAAATTACTGCATCAGACATCATTTCCGTTGACCAGAAAATAATATCGCCTTCTTTATATAAGTAATAATATTTTGTATTAGAGCTTCAGATCAAAGATGTTCCTAACTGATATGAATTTGTGCTGACTCAACTTTAATTTAGTGTGAAGAAGTATATGAGAAACGTACTTCTGAAAATAAGAGGGCGCTAAGGTCACGGTTGTAATAAAATTCCAAGAAAACCGTTCATTTTCTTCTAGCACGTGTGTTACAGCTCAGCAAGGACATCTCGATTAGATCGGTTGAACGCCAGAAAAGCCACTGGAAAGAGCTAGTGGCAGATATAATGAAATTTCGTAGAATATCCTCCGATTCAAGTATTTTATTTACCCATAATATCCATGCCAGATATCGAGACTGCCGAAACTTGTTATTACATAAAACCAGCAACCCCTTCCTCATCCGATGCCTGCAATGAAAATCTTGCAGTTCATAGCGGCTGTTTTATTGATAGGAGCCAGTCGTAGATTTCGACTGTTGGTATAAATAATAAATTCCTCCCGCCATGACTATCCACAAATAAGAATTCGTGTTCCATATATTCAGATCGATAAGTTTTATTGTACTCCCGCTTCAAGTTACACCACCTCAGCTAAATTGCGTAGAAGAAAACGTAGTTTATGTCTTTTTATTGCAGAACGTTTCTTTGTACTGAACACGCAAAATCCTCCTCATACGTTTTTAATGTTTCTGAAAATAAATGTTGCTTACGTTGAAGCCTTTCGGAAAGAAGCTCTTCAATGGATCAATACGGAATTCGAAATCTGACATACACACATCTGGGATGTGTCTGTTGTGTTAATATTCAATTGCTTCATGTAGTTGCTACGTGAAGAACAGTAGCTGATCATCTACCATCCATCTGAACTATTTTAGAGGAAAGAAAACCATATTACGACAACAAATGTAGAAACGGTCGCTACTGCCAATTTTCCAATGCTTCATTTCGACGATACAGCATTTGCCGTTCTGCAGAAACCAATGAACATATGCGTTGAAATTGCGGGCTAACATTTATACACTCCATTCATAAAATGGAAACTCAATTAGAGAAAACTCGATTGGATTGCGGTAATAAATTTTTATTATCTTTATGGCACCCCAGTGTCATATTGACCGCAGTTATAGAATCTAATTAAATAAAAATTCCATCAATCGGTTTCATCCGATCCATATTTAGTGGCGAATTATTTATTCCAATTGTAAATAAAAGCTTGTTTCGCATTCCCCGCGTAATGGATTATGTAAAATTCATCATTCAGAAAGAAATGGAAATCACATTTGTAGAGGTCCCCTGTCCTGTGACAAAAATCCCGTGAAATAGAAGTGCTTCACTTCATTACTCGCGACTTAACGTAATTGCGTTTTTGACGGAGATGGTACCCGAATAACCGAACAGAAGAATTCTTGAGTAATTTAATTTCCATTGACTACGAAAAACAGGAGAAATACCCACCAAAAGTTTCAAGAATTGTAGCAATACTTATGGTGTTTCATTAAGTATGAAGTTCAAATCAGTCTCAATTTTCAAAGGCATTCAATGATATTAAGCTAACAAAACACATCATATTCTGTAATATCTTTAACAGTGATAGGTATATTTCAATGTATATGCAGCCATGCAAATAGTAAATGCATGATCGAACATAATATTAATGATGACATAGTTGGATGCCAGCCAAATACTCACACAAATGAATTATGTTTTGTTCTCATCCCTGGCACCTTCGCCATTTCGCAACACCCGATGAAACAACTTCCTAATTCAATATTGGCTGGGTAGCTGAACGTACCACAAATATGTTAATTGTGCTGAAGAACGGGAAACAACCTCCAAAAGCTACAACAATTCTAACTATACTTATGACGTTTCTATAAATATGAATTTCGAATCAGTCTCAATTTTTACAGGCATTCAACAACAGCACACAAAAAACAGAATATTCTGTAATATTCTTGACAGTGATATATTTTAGTGTATGTGCAGCCATGCAAATATTTCAATGTATGATGGAACACAATAATAATGCTAACATAGTTGGATGCCAGCCAAATATTCAAACAAATTAATTATAAGTTTTGCCATCATCCCTGGCGCTTTCGCCAATTTGCAACATCATATGTAAAAACGTCTTAATAGGTACAATATTGGCTGGGTAGATCAACAGACCACGAGTATGTTAATTGTACTATGGCAATAATCTCCCTGGGAGTGCAAGCAGTAAATTGACACAGCTTCATCGCCATCAAATGAACAATATGTATGTAATATCAAAAATATATTATTTTATAGGATACCTATCACATTCAATATAAATACCGACTGTTTTCCTTGTGCTATGAAGGAATCAACAGCAACACAGTCTCTCTTTCATTAACACGTTAATACAGAGAGAATTTACATACGAATTTCAGCAAATTCAGCAGGACGAAGTGGGAAAATATGGCTGTCATATTATGACCCAGGACTGATATCTGAAATATTCCAAGATGGAATTTGAAGGGTGCGTCAGAATGGAATTTAATTCTCAGAGAATGTGGGTGGAAGTGGACTGCTATGAGAAGAAAGAGCGGGGGATACATGGATGAACTTTGATATTCAGATCATTTAAAAACCTTCCGGGTTAAAATACAAAAATCACATGCCATGTTAGAGAAAACGATCAGCATAAAATGAACGTGAAATATTTTGAAAATCCAACGTGAATAATCACTGAGACATGTAATCATTCAGATTACTTCTTACGAGTTCTGAACTCGTAAAACATCCCAGATTGATCCAACCAATCTCATAATTACATAAAACCCTGGCTGACCTAGATATTTCGAACAATCACATTGTAGTTCGTGACATCGCCAAACGAAGCCAATATGTGGAATCAGTTTCTGCTATGAATCAGACTCACCCAATACAACAATGGCATGTGTCCAAAAACTTTATGATATTCATAATTTCACCCTATCGAAAGTGATCGCTTAATTCGCGATTATCTTGATCATTAATCTCGAAACATAATTTATATCAACATGGTAAGTATTTCATTTTCAATTTTGGGTTCATCCATAAAGGGATGTTCTTGAAAATAGATATAGCCCCGCGAGAACACGTGATATCGAATGCTTAGGAGATTTAGGGAGCCACCTTGTTTATGATGATGTTATTTAATCGTATGGAAACCCCCATGCCACTACAACCATATGTTTTGGGAATATTTATTTTCCTTTATCGTCACAAAAATAATACTTGTTAAGCGATAGCATATGAAAGCTGTGGAGGTACTTTTTCTATGTTTTGTATTGTTGAAGGTCCATGGAAATGTTTGAAAATAATGAGAAATGAAACACACTAGTAACATAAATTAAGGATTATGATATAATGATCTTACAGCTTAAAAAATTGTATTGTAGCTCCAGTTGTTCTGTCCAGATCTGGCTATAATTATTCTATCATGTTGTATCACTGTTATACCAAGTTATCCAAATATCCTTGAATACACGGATGTTTATCTTTTTTTCAGTCAACATTTTTCGTTTGGAATCTAATTTTCTCACCATAATTTTTAGGTTTTTTTATTACTCCGGAGCCATTCCTGACAAAAGATTGTTGGACTGATCTACAAACTAGACACTTGGAGCTACAAATTCGTTTTTTTTATGATCATTAGCCAATCTTCCTAGTGGCGAAATGATCAAGAAAGTAAACATCGAAAAGTATATCACTACGATTTTTGGTAGGAAAACAGACTTGGACTCACTATCGCTAGGCTCCTATCCGAGCATCTTTCAGGCAGAAGTACTTGCAACAGAAAGATGCTTGGAAATTAAACTAGAAAGAAACTATCAGAGATGTGATATAGCAAACCACTCTGACAGTCAAGCTGGTATTAAAGCTCTGAGCTCCCATGTTATCCAAGTTGATATGGGAGTGCCGAAGAAAACTCAATGAAGCAGGCAAGAACAACAAGGTCTCCTTGGTCTGGGTTCCTGGTCACGCGGCAATCATAGGAAATGAGCAGACCACAATACACTTGCCAAGAAAGGAACACAAACCCCCTTTATTGGCCCGAAACCCTACTGGGGGTTGGTAGATGCACCTACAAAAGTGAATTCCGGATGAAATAAGCAACTGAGAGAGGTATTTTCTGGAAATCTCTCTCCGGAATGTATCACTCCAAGAAATTCCTCTGGAACTTTTATACTGTCAGATCCAAAAAATACTTGGACCTCAGTAAGAACACGCTGCATCTCCTAACTGACTTCCTCACAGGGCACTGCGGCCTCAAGAAGCATATGATGAAATTAGGGCTTGCAGAAACTAACGAGTGCAGATTCTTTTGGGAGGAGGATGAAACTCCTAATCACCTGATAACGGAATGCGTCGCCATCTTAAACCAACGCAAGGAATGCTTGGGGCAAGGAATCTGCAGGAGCGAAGACGTAGCCTCCTTGAATCCATCCCAGATATGGAAGTTCATCAGAATTCTGAAACTGGAAGGCGAGCTGTAGATGGCGATGACACACGGAAAAAAATGATCCAGAACGACGTCGTACGAACATGTAACATATACCAGTAATATGAATTTCCTATATTGTCGATATAATGTTTCAATGATTTAGAAACCCTTTCCGACACGAATCAAAAAATCAATCTTTCTAGAAATCGTGGTCTAATGACAGTTATCTAGCTTATAGATCGAATAGAGCGTTATATACACGTTATATTCTCAACCATACTATAACATTTCGCACGGTCCTAGTATTCCCGTCGTATAAATGGAATTATCCCGTCTGTTCGAATTGAACATTCGTTGTTCAAGAAGAGAAGTAATGACCCAATGACCGCCTAAATCTTCACAAACTTGCAGTAGGTTGCGGAAGTTGACGTGTTGTGTAGGGCATTTCCATTCAGTAATATTTTATTATTTTTATATTTGTGCGAAGAACAATATATACTTATAGGTACCTACTTTAGTGAGCGATTTCAAGAATGGAAGCCTTCCTGAAGGATTTAAATTTGGAATATATTTTAAGATTTCTATAGGTAAGTACCTACACGCCATTCGCTTATTGATTGATAGTGCATTATACTTGGAAAATATTTTCTTGAATTATTTGGGTATGAATTCATGTCTGTATACATCAGAATCTTTCATTTTTTTTAAGTATGTAAATACGTCAGTAATACTCCACTCTGAGAATAAATTATTTTCATTTAGGGGGGCGCTTTTGATGTTTCATTGTTACAACTTCCGAACTATAAGAGATAGCGGAAATCTAATACCATATCCTTGGTTTATTTTTAGAGAAACTGATGAAATTATACTATCCGCGTTTTTCGTATCTTCTTTTGGTTTGATTTATAAACGAAAATTGGAGTAATGGCAAAATGGAAAACGAATCATAACCACTTTCTCTGAAACAATAACATTATACAGGCATTTTTGCGTAGAATACAGGGACTTATTCACATTGTTTGTAGAGGTTCAAATTATAAAAAAATATGAGGTTAATTTGCAGTTTATCGCCAGTTTTTAATATATTTCACATATTTGTTCAGGTTAGGTTATGTTAGTTTAGGTTAGCTATAAAAAAACAACGTCAAAAATACATTTTTTATCATTTTAAATAATTGAAAATGAAGAAATTGGAGTATTGAAAAATGTTTTTGTTATGAATGAAAATCATCAGTGATCGTTTTAAAATTTTCCTTCATTAACATTGCCAAAAAATCGAAATTACACATCCAATTAAAATCTCAGTTACCATCTGCAATCTATGAAGATGATTATAACTCAAACAGCTTTTTAATTTGAGATGTTACATCGAACATCTAATTACATATTTACATTGGGATGGGGGAATTCAAAAATACTTTGGATACGTTTAGATGCGATTCTTGATGATTATGATTCATACATCCATAAGAATAATGATGGAATAAAACCATTTTGAAAAAAATCAGCCCCTGATTTATTTGCTTATCTATTGTATATTGTTCTTGCAGATGAGGGAATTGATCCAGGGTCCGTTAAAATGCTTAGCCAATACACGTTGAAAATATTGATCCCGAAGATTGGTCCTCGCCGTAAATTTCAAACGGCACTCGCTCTTCATGTAGGAAATGGAAGTGCCAGTGTGAGTATTATGTAGTACCTATTATGATTCAAATTTGTATAACTTTTTTTTTTAAACTCTAGAATTTTCTGATAAAATTCATTATTTAAGGCTATCAATGATATGCTAATATTAGAATCATCAAATTGCATTTTCCAAAATTTTTTCTCCAAATGGTCCTCTTTATTTTCAGTACGAATCTCCCAGTATTGGACAAACTCCAATAGTCGAATCCACAGACACTGACGGCGAAACTAATGCTTTTTCTGAGGGATCAGAATTTGAGTCCATTTTGAATGAAATTCAGTAGAACACGAACCCTTCATTGACTTCAGTATTAAATACCAAATTAATGTATATATATACCTTTTGTAGTATTAAAGCTAGTAATTTTTTATGTTATTTATAATATTTTATAGTGTTTATGCATATGTGACAGACTGGCACAAGAATTGTTATTAATTTTTATTGAATATTTTCTATGTTAGAATTTTATATGTTCATTTTCATTATGTGAAGAGATCAATAAATTTTCCTAGGATAAAATCGTTTTTGTTTGTCTTGAGTTTTTTTATGATATTCCTATCTATTCTGATGATGTTCGATTTCTTGTTCATCTGGCTGATATTGATCTCATCTGATACATATGGATGTGCCTGAAGAAATGATCAAAATGATTCGAAAAAACTTCTTTTTCGAATAATTTTTTTCCGTTCTCCGGGCGCATACGTATAAATATGATAATAGATCATCATCTGCTAGATAAACGAGAAATGAAGACTCATATGACGAGGTTACTAGTTTTATATTACAAGAATCAAGAATATAGCTTTATATGATGAGGTTACTAAATTCATATGACTGAATCATAAGTCTAATATGACTGGAATATAACCCATATATGACAATAATGCTAGGTTAGAAAGCGGGACTAACTAGTACTTAAAATCGTTGGTATACTGTTAATCTGATTAGATTCTCATTTTTATATGCTCAGGGTCCTACATTGGTATACGATGGTTCTAGTTCAATATGTCAAAATCATCAGATTCTTCAGACCTGCCTGTTACTAATAATATGAAAGTAGATTAGTTTCAAGGTCCGGATGCGTGTTATGAATAGGTGCTGCAGTCAGATAAGATTAGATGTAAGTTCTTCTGTCACGCCGAGTATATGAAATTCAGTTAGTCAGTATATGAATTTCATATATTAGGTACAATATTTTTTTTCCGTGCATCGACAGCTCTGTCGAGGGAGCACAATAATAGACCTTAAGGTCGCAGTGCGACGTTACCCCCTACAGCAATATATAATGATCATTTTCCTCAGAGTCTGTCGAAAATCGCCCAAAAATATTGAATTTTTGTTCGCTTGTTATATGGAACAGCGTGCTATCATTTTGCTCAAATGTCTGTAATTTCCGAATGTTTTGGCGAAAATGGACTCAAACGATTAGATCGACTAACTGATGAAAAATTTGGGTAGGTTGAGCATCCAATTGCGTCGGTTAAGTTCGTAAAACGGGCATAATCGGCCAAACAGTAGATTCTATTCGATAATCATGAAAATAATGAACCTATAAATATATTATTATATTATAATTTTTTTCACTCTGTTGTCGAAAGATTTTATTTCAAGAGCGCGGAAACTCTCGTACTTTTCGATTCAACTGATGTGGATATGGAATGGGAATGGAAAACAGCGAGATTCTGTTATATTTCGTTGTTCCCGATCTGGATTTGGTGCGAAGGCACGCTGCGAAAACTAAGCACACTTTGGTTAATCAGCGCGATGTCGGCGTAATTGAATTGAAAATATGATTGACTCAACGGAATAAACTCCATGTTTGTTTCAGTTCCGTGGAATGATTTTATTAATTTAGCCCCGTGCTAGCTCGACTGATAATTATAAGTAGTCGTTAATATTCATTTCAAGATACCGTAGCTGTAAATCGTACCATTCATTCTGTAATTTCGCGTGAATCATATTCATTAACTGGATGGGACAATTAATTGTCGGCATAAATAGCCTTTTTATTGTTCTGCGTTTTGCGGCAAACTGTAGACATCTGGCTTTGTCGATAGGGTATATATTTAATTGAATCATTCTTTACTTGATGGAAATCCATCATAATGATGAATGATCATAATGAAACAGTCAAATTTTCAAATAAATAGTTCAGACAAATTTAATTTTAGAACTAATTTTCAAACGAAGAAAGATATTTGAACAGTAACTTCGTAGTAAAGTACGAGGTAAACCCTCGACAAAATACAAATGCTGACCTGTGTGTGTATCACTGGAGCTATGGGAACCTGTCCTACCAGGGCACTTGAGATTATCACAATTCTCAAACCATTTCATCTAGTGATATAGAAAATGGCCCATGAAGCTCAGAATATCTAGGAAAGGAACAAGTAATGAGAGTATCGAAAACCAGAAAGCCTGGTCCTCTCTCACGAGGTATATTTCATAAGCCAATCTTCCTACTGACGAAATGAACAAGAATGTAAGCATCGAAAAGAACTTCACTACGATGCTCGGCAGGAGAAAAGACTGGGACAGGGAATCCACCACCCAAGTTCTTGAAAGAAATGCCATTAAATGGTACACAGACGGTTCGAAAACCACTACAGGAGCTGACGCTGGAGTATATGGGCCAGGCACCAAATGCTCACTATCGCTAGGCTCCTATCCGAGCATCTTTCAGGCAGAAGTACTAAGATGCGTGGAAATGAACCTAAAAAGAAACTACCAGAGATATGATATAGCAATCCACTCTGACAGTCAAGCTGTTATTAAAGTTCTGAGCTTTATCGAGTCCAAACTAATATGGGAGTGCCGAAGAAAACTCAATGAAGTAGGGAAGTACCACATGGTCTCTTTGCTCTAAGTTTCTGGTCACCCGGGAATCATAGGAAATGAGGAAGGCAACACACTTGCCAAGAAAGGAGCAATAGACCTTAAGGTCGCAGTGCAACGTTACCCTTTACAGCAATATACATCCACTTCATAAAATTACAAATTACATTCACGTCAATATCGAGTTCGACATCGAGTGTATGAATAATAATATTAAAATGATATTAGTACTTTTTAAAGTAGTTGTAAATAAACATTGTTGAAAATATGTGAAAATACATCAAATTAATCAATGCAATAATGGAATTCTATTCGTTGAATTCAATTATTTGATTCGCTCGACAGTTTGCCACACATGGAATTCTTAAAGAAATGTTTTACTGATTATTAGTTCACGATTTTCTTAGCACAAAATTGTGATTATGTTGAGTGTAGATAGTTTTTATTCTAAAAGTTCATGCAGTATTTTGTGAGGGAGTGTGAGGTGTGAATAGACAAAATAATATGGGCGCAAGAGCTCCAGTGCTCCTTAAGATATTTTTTTATCTGCTTCGAAAAAGAGTGTAATGAATCCTCACAACCGAAACTGTGCTAACGAGTTTATCCACCCATTCAATTTGTCCCTTCGGGGTACGGGCATCAAGAACCCCTAAAACGTGTTCAGCAGGGGCTACTGTATAAGCTGTCAAAAATTATACATGCAGATTTAATATTACATAAAGCGAAATATCTCAATTTGTATGGAAATAACATGTAAATTAGCGTTATTGGATAATACGATCCGACTGTTTATTGAATTCATGTAGTACGAATGCGGTGCGAAAATATTAGAAACGGACGATGGCCCGGTGCGCCATCCGCGGCACAATCCCTTTGTTTAAGATTCTGTCGCCGTAGCTGTAAGATCACGTAACTCCACAAACAACACGTGAGCTCCTCGTTATGTAAATTGTCACTATACCATAATATGTTGGACCTTCAAGAATACCTTCCGGCTGAAAATTACGACGAGGATAAGCGATAAATATACAAACATATTCAAAGGAACAAAACGAGAAAAAATAAAGTTGAAAAATGTCGCCAGTCAGAGGGGCTCTTTTGTTTGATGTCTTCTGTGGCACGTTTTTTTTTTTTCGCTGAGAGGCATGAACTTTCTTTATTTTTCCCAATCAGCAGGAAAGCTATCTGAAAATTGATCCTTTTCAGGCTATTCACGACGAAGACAGATTGATATCGAATCATTCGTTGGAATTCATGCGAACCTTCGATGCTTCGATTATTCGATGCTTTCGTTCCTCCATTTATTTTCTAATGATGTCGACAGTTTTCGCAAGAATTGCGCTAGATGAACCTTTGATCACCTATTTATTTACTGAAAAAAGTCGGTCTTCATTTCCACCATCACAAATACGTTTAATTGAAACGTTGCAAACTTCGAACGGAATTTCATTATTTTCTATCCGAAATATATCAATCCTCGCTATATTTGTCCACAGGTACCGATTCCATTGATTAATTGGAGAGGGACTTGATTTTTTCAGGGTAGGTTGCGCATCTGAATGCTACGGTTGAGTTCGTTAATGGGCATAATCGGCCCAACGGTTTCGGAGTTATACCCAAACAATACATATCTGATCGAAGTGAGACTTGGTGATTAGTTGTAGAATGCAAGCGCGCAAATTTGTCAAGAATAGGGCTTCAGACGAGAGCGATATATTTCTCGTCTAGCCTCGTTCTTGTCTCGGAAAAGCGAGACGAGACGTTTTGAAAAATATTATAGGCGATACCGAGACCACATTCAGCACAACCCAAGAGTCTCGTTTTTGATCTCGTAAAAAATTTTTTATGAAGTTTTTATTCGAACAATTAGAAACGGTCTACATACAGATCAATATATTTTACAACATATCAACTCTTGTGACTATCTGTGAAATATTTCATTGTAAATTAAACTAATTTTTCAACATTTTTATTTCAACTTATTAACTGTTCTTATAACTTCTTATAGTATTATATCTCTTATCATAAATATATATCCTCGTAGATTTTTATATTTTAGGTTTGAATGTTCTTTTTTCAAGATTTTTTCTCTCGGTCCATAAACTACTGAGTAATAAACGTGTATACCTACTATTGAAAGAGTTTCTTCAGCTCGAAAATTTATACAAGGAAGATAAGCATACGAACAGATTTCTTCACTCAATTTTGGATTTTACATAGAAAACTGAAAATTCCAGCGGGAAATTGACCATTTCCAAGCAGGGAATACTGAAACTGCGGGTCCGTACTCGACAGAACGGAAACCAGTCAGAAGGAAAATAGAAATAAATAAATATCGAGGGTATTAGAGTAACAATGAAGAAGAAAAATGAGAAACTACTTGTATATCGGGGTTTGGACGGCTCATCAGTCATGAACCATTAAACCGATTACGTATCAATGAATCCTCTTCGCAACCGCCTCATCCAATACTCGTTAGAGCTTTTCGGTTGCCCGCCGCCATTTCTTTCAGTTATTACATTCCCGCAATAACTCTTTCCATTGAATTCTGTTGGGTATGAATTCGAGAAATCGGTCAGAAACGGTCCTTCGCCTGGAATTACCCCAATTATTAGATTAGATTACACCGATGGACTGCAAATTTACTACGTGATTATAGGATTGATTGACATTGTGTAAGTGAAATGTGCTACCCTGATTTTGGTAATTACCGTGAATTCGGTGTATGATGCAGTGTTGACAATCGAATTATTAAGGTCTTAGCCAGATTGCTCTAATTTTGATAGACTCGCTTCTGATGGAATCTGTCCATAAATTACTTCACGTGCTGCGTTCGTGATATTCGTTCAACACCCGTCCGTAACGACGGATTCGACAAATCAACATGCATCAATTAGGTACTCCAATCGGAAAACAGACCAGTTCTCTGGAGCAAACCGTAAATTGACATGGTGCAATTATGAAAAACAGTACAAACTTCACGAAAACAGTAAATATTTCTCCCTTACTGTAGGCTGTTATTATGGGTAAATCATGATTTATGAGAAACTAAAGCTGACCGAGAAGAACCCTATCACTGAAAATCACCAATAGGTGAGAGTTTCTGAGAAAATGTAAGGTATTCTATTGTCCAAATCAGCATGGAAAACAATACCGGGTGTTACATTTGAAAAAATCGAAAAATAAGAATTTGAAATTCTTAAGATTTGGACACTGATAACGGACACCCTGTATACGACAGATTGATCGTTTAGGCACAACACGGGAAAATTCTTCAGTTAAAAAAAATCCGCTCAAATTAATGTTACTATCGCTTTTGGAAATCGGTAGAGGACTTTCAGCGAACTACTGTTCCCTCAACTGGTCCATTTAAAAAATCACTCATTTGTTGAATAATTTTATTTGGGAACACCCTGTATAATAGAAAATAATTTCTTGAAATGCAGAATTGAAACTTCAAAGGGTGTGCTCTGAAACGAAATTTCTAAAAGGTCTGGATTGGCAGCTATGGAAGCGTAACGCACTATTGCAGGACCCTGTATATGGACCTCAGTAACGCCGCACATCCTGACTGGTTTCCACACAGAGCACTGCGGCCTTAGGAAGCATATGTTGAGATTAGAGCTAGCAGCAACTAACGGGTTCACATTCTGTTGGGAGGAGGATGAAACTCCTGATCACTTGATAATGGAATGCCTCGCTATCTGAAACCAACGCATGGAATGCTTTGGTCAAGAAATCTGCAGGAGCGAAGACGTAGCCTCCTTGAAGCCATCCCAGATACTGGAGTTCAGCAGAACTCTGGAACTGGAAGACAAGCTGTAGATGGTAATGACATCGACAGCTCTGACGGGGGGGGGGGGGGGGGAATTACCAGAACAACCAATATTTCAGTACCTACTCAGCCTACTTCAATATTGCAGACATTCTATATATCAGCATATCGCATACCCTTAACATACTATCATACTGTAAAACCTAAGTTGCCTAAGGGAAGGAAGATCTCGGTCGATAGCCCCTTGAAAAGTTTTCAATATTCAAATCAAAATAGAATCGATTACTTCCGAAAACTTCCCCGTTGAATTTATAGTACCGTGCGAAGTCTAGAATCTTGGCTCAGAACCCGGTGGTAATTAAAAACTGTAAGTAGTGAAGAACAGCCCCTCCAGCAAATGAATAAAAAACCAAAATCAATGCCAATAGATTATTAATGTTCATAATGGACCATACGAAATATCCGGAAAGTTTCAAATTAGCTTGAATCGAATTCAAGTTTAATGAGATAAAATGAATTTCCAGAACGGGTTTCTAAATATTTCCTCTTCCACAATCTCCAGCCACCAATTGTTACGCCTTACAGCGATCCAACAAGGAATAGCACATATTCATTACGCATTTGGATGTTAACATCTGCACGGCATTAATTCCATTTGCTCTCTTGGGGGAGTTGTGACAATTAAGCGTCCTATGAAACATCGGACGAAGAACCTCTCGGGTAGAATTCACGTAGATACACCTTTTGAGTTCTGTATACTTTGTGCGAATGAAGCTGAGTTTGATGTTCATCTTTGTTTTCTCTTTATTCTCGTGTATCCGGAATAAACAGGCTTCTTTCTGTCAGTGGGCATACGATGAAATTATATCTCTTTGTTGCGATAATTTCCAGACCACGAGTCAGCCGAATAAAAACCGTGTCGGTTTTCGTTTTTGATGGCAGTTTGCGTGAATATTTCATCTGATTAGAACCATTTACTTTGTCACGTTCCACCGAATTCCTTTGTGTTATAAGGCGAGAGTATAATCGAGATGAATCAAGAATGAAGGATTCCAGTAGTTTACAAATAAAACCTCTGGGTCTAGAACTGCGAAAATTCTCTCGAAAAACTGATTCTGGATATTGACGATTAGGGCTTCACACGAGACGAGAGTAGGCGAGAATATAAAATATCTCCCCGCGTTCTCGCGAATTCCCAAAAAATTAAGTCTCGATTAACTGTCAGTCTCGTCTCGTTGTCAGTTGTCTCGTCTCGTCTCGCATAGTTCTGATTTACGATAATAAATATTATAATATATAAACTAAATGGTAGATAACCATGTATAATTATGTAAAGCAATATTTATTACGATCTTTTACAAAAATATTTGTACCTGTACATATTTTGTAAATTTTAAACACTAATAATTTCATCTTTTAAATTACTCGTTGCCCATAAATTCAAACAAATTCACGCTTGCATCACATCATTTTTCAATGCTGTGGAAAATAATCTTTCAACAGGTACGGATATAGCCATTAATAATTCATTGGCCATCTTTTATAGTGTAGGAACTTTTTCATGCACTTTCCACCACTCTATATATATGCAATTTTGATTCCTATTTGCTCTTTCTAACAGCAAATGTTCTTCTAACTCAGCTGTCCAATGTTTCGAAGGTTTTGTTGACGTTTTGAAGAGGTTATCGATGGCGATACATTTTTTTATGGAATTGGACAAATAGGTATCGTTTTCAATCAATACCTTCCCAGTGGGTAGATCATTGAGGGTGTTTTTGGCGTATTCCTAATAAGACTTCTCGAAACATTGAATAGCTTCATTTTCGTTTGTTTACTAGTTTAAGTATATGTACTTCCATAAATGCATACAATAATTGTTCACATCTTCACTACAAGAAGCACAATAAAAAACAATAATTTTTTCCAGATGTTCAAATAGAGACGAAATGTTAAAAGCATTGTGATTCAGGAGCAATGAAAGTTGTCCGTCAAGTGTTCAATTCATAATGGCATCAGTATTTATGGTTGTGAATTCTATTTTTTCTTGAAAAATAATCTCAATTATCGCAAGGTCTTTGAAAAATCGTGTATTTTTAGACCGATCGATGAATAATATAGACAAAATATATTTATAATTATAGTGGAAACTCTTCATATTCAATTGTTTTATGTGGGTGTTGAAAAGGGTCCAGTCGTATATAATAAAAGTATACTGTATGTATCTGTAGTAAATAAGACGGTCTTCCACGTAGCCAAAGAAACCTTTTCAATAGTATACAAGTTCATTACTCAGAGGTTTATAGACATATATACTCAACCGTGGGTAAAAAATCGACCTTGAAAAAACACATTCAAACCTAAAATATAAAAATCTGCAAGGATAGATATTTATGATAAGAGATACGTTACTATAAGAAGTTATAAGAACAGTTAACAAGTTGAAATAAAAATGTGAAAAAATTATTTTTTTCAAATAAAATATTTCACAGATAGTCACAAGAGTTGATATTTTGTGAAATATATTAATCTCTATGTAGACCTTTTCCAATTTTTCGAATAAAAACTTCGTAAAAAAAATTAACGAGAGTCTCGTATGTGGTCTCGTTATCACCTATAATATTGTTCACAACATCTCGTCTCGCTTTTCCGAGACGAGAACGAGATGAGACGAGAAAAATCTCGCTCTCGTGTGAATCCTTATTGACGAATAAACTGGGGATCATTAAACGTCGAAATTAATAGAAACAGTCATAAAAAGTATCACCTGAAACACCAATAAATTTTTATGTGAGATCAACAAATTCGCTGGAAACTTACCTACTAGTCCTAGCATGCAAATTTATTTCCGATTCACAAAGAAAACTGTAATTCCCGGATTAGATATAACCACCACCTCAATTCCCCGGTCAGTCATTTCCAGTTAATTCCCTACCAGTTCGAACATGAACGTCATCAGATTTCTCTAGCTACAAACCATCGGGATCTAGCGGAGATTTGCGAGTTCGGAATTTCAATCATTTTCAATTCGTGAAAACCAGAATCTAAAGTTCTGCATAATTGTGATTGAATGGCTTCCTGGGCACCGAGTTAATAAACCTGGTCTAGTTACAGCAAGAAATGCCATCACTATCCAAAAACATTGGTTCAAGCCCTGTGGACAGGGCTTTTTGGCGCTCTTGTTCAAGCAGACAAATTATATCTCCGAAAGTATTGGTTTCTGAGAGTTGGGAATTATATCAATGGATTCCTATGAAAGGAATGCATCATGAAAGAAATTTAATTAAAAAAACTGCATCATGAAAGAAATTAAATTTAAAAAAAAGTTGCGTTTCGGAAAAATGCTCCAAAAATTATCTTTAAAAAAAAGAGCAATCTACAATGCTTCAATGCTTTAAAAATTGTCATTAAATTTATTTATCAAGATTAAAGGAGCAATCTGCAATGATTCAACCTCGTGAAATGGGCTGTTGCAAAACTCACACTCGGTGCATAGTTTTCACAACTCGACATACCTGAGGAAAGTATCAACGAAATGTCTAGAGCAAGGCTGGAGACAATCATAGCAGATTGTCCATTTATTCCCGATATTTCAGTAGGTAGAGGCTTACGAACAAATCATTCTAATAGTTATAAAAATATCAATAAAATACTATCTTCTTTTCATAATTTAAAATTTAATAGTTCATACCACTAACACATTCTTTTCTGTATTATGAACCTTAACTCAATAAAAAATTATTGATACACAAATGTAGATCCATATTCCAGTATTTTTTGCAAGCAACATTATGAAAATACTTTTTTTTTTGTTTCTCCAAAACCATCTGACCAATTTTTCCCAATAACGAGATAGTTATCTCCCAAACTCATTCTGAAAATTTCAACTGTCTAGCTCATTCCGTTCGAGAGTTATCGTCTTAACGGCCGGCCGGGCGGCCGGACAGAATCGATTTCGACCACGTATTCTTGATCAGTGAGTCGAACCAAATGGTTCGAGGCCATTTTCAGCCAAAATTTCGAAAATTACAGTCATTTAGGCAAATTGATAAGCACTCTGTCCCGAGGAACAAGAACGCCAAAAATGGCGTGAAACGTTCGAATTCGAATGAGACCCCTCTCCATGAATATTGGACAAAAAGTCATGCCATAAAATTGATCGAAATTTCCATTTGTTCTTTCTTAAATTTCTTCGGAGGTGTAGAAGTATATGCGGAATATACGCCGGAAAAAGCTGTTTGGAAATTTTTTACAGAATACAGCCAATTCCACTCCTCCACGCTTCCGGGAAGAGTCCATCCATGACGAAACAATTAATCAAATTGAGTACATATGGTTCAAATATTGGAGAGTTGGAAATTGCCTTCGTATCCATAATCCTCTGAATGAGTCGAGGGTCGACAATAGCGAGCGTGAAATATAAAGATTGGAAATTCATTAGTTCCATGGAATTTTTGGTTTTTGCATGAACAACATTTATTCTATCATTGATTTTGAAGGATCGATTTCACTTTGAAATATTTCAATATCCCATCTAGGGTCATCACACGAGAGCAAGATTGAAAGACGTTTGGAAAAATATTATAGGCGATACTGAGACCACATACAACACAATCCGAGAGTCTCGTTTTTGGTCTCATTAAACTATTTAGTTGGAGTTTTTATTCGAAAGATTAGAGAAGGTCTATAGCGATCAATATATTTTACGAAACATCAACTCTTGTGACTATCTGTGGAATATTTCATTGTAAATTAAAATAATTTATTCAAATTTTTATTTCAACTCGTTAACTGTTCTTATAACTTCTTATAGTAACGTATCTCTTATCATAAATATCTATTCTTGCAGATTTTTATACTTTAGGTTTGAATGTGTTTATTTCAAGATCGATTTTTACTCTCGGTTGAGTATTTGTGTCTATAAACTAATGAGTAATAAACTTGTTTCTTTGGCGCGAAAATTTCTACCTGAAAGATTGTCTTATTTACTACAGATACATATACGACTCGACATTTTTCAACACCTACAGAAAATAATTGAATATGAAGAGTTTCCATTATAATCCCCAATATATTTTGTCCATATTATGCATCGATCCTTCTAGAAATACACGATTTATTGAAGCCCTTGTGATAATTGAGATTATTCTTCAAAAACAAATAGAATTCACAACCATAAAAACTGATCCCATTCTGAATTCAATACTTAACGAACAACTTTTATTGCCTCTCAATACCAATGCTTTTAAAAAATTTCTTCTCTATAGGGTACATCTGAGAAAATTTATTGTTTTTTATTGTGCTTCTTGTAGTGAAGATGTGAACAATTGTTGTATACATCTATGGAAGTACTTTTAATAAAACTGGTAAAGAAATGAAAAATGAAGCTATTCAATGTTTCGAAAAGTGTTATGAGGAATACGCCAGGAACACCCTCAATGATCTACCCACTGGGAAGGTTCAAAGGAGCAAATAGGAATCATAATTGTATTTTAGAGTGTTGAAAGATTATTTTTCACAGCAGGTATGATCTTGGCAAAAACACGTACATCATTGAAAGACGATGTGATGCAATCGTGATTATGTTTGAATTCTTGGTCATCCTATTCATTGTTATCTACCTTTTCGTTTATATATCATAATATTTATTATTATCGTTATTCAGAATTAAGCGAGATGAGACGAAATACCTGATAACGCGATGAGAGCGAGACTTAATTTTTTGGGAATTGGCGAGACCGATACGATATTTTTTATATTGCCGCCTACTCTCTTCTCGTGTGAAGCCCTAATACCATCTACAAGATGTCCTTCAATTAAACTACTCAATATAGATTTCCTCGACCCTCTTCTAATGAATATGATACAACACAAAATTGAGTGAATGCTTTTTGTCTCTATTTTTTCTGCACTCAGTGAGACTCCCTATAGCTCCACCAAGATCAGAAGAGATCAATTCTAATCTTCTGATTCTAGTGAAAAATTTGCGGATATGCATCTGAGTGATAGCGGCATCATTCAAACTCCAATGCCATGATCCCAATCAGAAACTCCAATTGAAACTTCTAGGAAGACGTTCGGATGTGGGAAGAGGGCAAGAAAAAATTTAATCAAACTTCCGCTTTAGCCCAGCATTCGAAATGCTTATATAAACAATATGATATATCGTGATATAAAAGTGTGATTTTTCATTCCAAGGTTTTATAGTGTTTCCACTCTCCTGCCAACTAAAAAGATCCGTATTTCCTGTCTAACGCCCCTGTCATGTTCCACGTATAATATTCTAGCATATGTCCAAATGGGAGCCATTTTTCATCGGGTCACTTTTCTCATAGGGCAACGAAGATAGAACTCTACAGACAAGAACGTTGTTCTTTTTATATTGCTTTCGAAACTACAAGGATAAATAATTGTTGTCAATGCAATATTGTGCTCTCTCCAGCCAGGTCATATCAATGCTGCAGCCTTTCTTGAAATTTTTAGCACTTTTATTGTTTACCTGACAAAGTAGAGTCAAAAAAATTCTTTAAAAGAACTGACGTGAAGTCAAGAGCTTTTGCACAAATGTTCTTTTTGCTATTCACGCCTCACACACCCTCACGAAATACTGCATTAAGATTTGAGCCGTCTTTTTTAACACTAGTGCGAGATTTTTCTCGTCTCGTCTCGGAAAAGCGAGACGACCAATTCTTTTAGAAAATGTATCGACATCGATAGCCTCTTTAAAATATCAACAAAACCTTCGAATAATTGGAAAGCTGAGTTTGAAGAATATTTGCTGTTAGAAAGAGCAAATAGGAATCAAAATATTGTGGTGGAGTGGTGGAAAGAGCATGACAAAGTTCTACCTACACTTTCCTAGATGGCCGATGATTTATTGAAGGCTACATCCGTACTTGAAAGATTATTTTCCACAGCAGATATGATCATGGCAAAAGCATGTACATCCTTGAAAGAATTCTTGGTCATCGGGTAATTTAAAAGATGCAATTAACAGTGTTTAAAAAAAATATGTAAATGTACAAATATTTTTGTATACGAGCGTAATAAATATAGCTTTAGGTACAGGATTAATCATTGTTATCTTCCATTTCGCTTATATATTATAATATTTATTATCGTTATTCAGAATTAAGCGAGACGAGACGAGACAACTCATAACGAGACGAGACCGAGACGAGATTCTTTATACTCTCACCTACTCTCGTCTCGTGGGAAGCCCTAGTGTGGTAGGTCATTGGTGCAATAATTCAGAACTTTTCTGTCGAGTATTCGAAATGATACTGTCGGTGCAGGGACTGAAACTCACGAAGCTCAACCAAATGGAGAGAACAATTGGACCGTTATCATGTAGTATTTTGGCGTGCAGAGATAGCGATGACACCGAGCCCAGTGAAAGCAACTATATTATTGACGATTAATTCATGTTATTCGTCCCGTTGCAGCCAATCTACCAGAAAGCAGGTGAATCTATAGCCGCAACTAATGAGAATTAAATTTGCGAAACCCTGAAATAACCAGTCATACGTGAGCGCTGAATGCTCTGCTGCATTTGTCCGGAGAATATGAGCTGAATCAAATCAATTTCATATTTGAGATTCTGAACATATTTGAAATATCTCAGTCGTCGTGGAATGTCTATTATTGTCAACACGGGTAGATGGTCACCATTATTTCAATATGATCCGAGGTATTCCTCCAACTCCAGACTTCCCCAGTTTCCCGTTTCACATTTAGCCCAATTGTTTGAATAGCTCAACGTTACGAGAATTAATTAACGGAAAGGTATAAAATGTTAGGAGAAGATTACCCGCATATTGGGCCCACAACGTAAGCCCTATAACATACTCGTTTAATATTCTAACTTCAGTCGGAATCAGTCTCGTGCTGGCCGTACAACATGTTAATGTAAATAAATTCTTCAAAGCAGTTAATACCGCATTTCTGATTGAAATTTTTCCGATTTTTTCACTTCCATTTCTTCTCCTTATAGAGGGTTTGATTTCAGAGGACAAATTGAAATCGCTATGAATATGTAGCATTAAGCATTCAATTTTTGGCGCTCTTGTTCCTCGGAACAGAGTGCTTATCAATTTGCCCAAATGTCTGTAATTTTCGAATTTTTGGCTGAAAATGACCTGGAACCATTTGGTTCGACTCACTGATCAAGAATACGTGGTCGAAATCGATTCTGTCCGGCCGCCCGGCAGGCCGTTTTCATTTTCAGAATAAGTTTGGGAGATAAATATCTCGGCTAAGTTCGTTATTGGGCAACATCGGTCAGATGGTGTCGAAGTAACGAAAAAAAATATTTTCCGTTACAAATTTTAAAATAACTTCTTCTCAAGATGCAGTATCACCATAGGAATCCAATGATGTCATTTTTAACTCTCACAAGCTAACACTTTCGGAGATATGATTTTTCAAAATGTCAATAATAAATCGTACTTATGTGTTTTCACAGAATGCGATAATTATTCTATCCATGAATTATTATAATGTGATCTGTGTTGATACATGTCAATTTATTTTCCTGAGACATGATATGTGAGATTTTGATATTGAATGGCCATGGTTAATCCAATGGTGAACAATTATTGCATACATCTGTGGAAGTATATATAATAAAACTGGTAAAGAAATGGAAAATGCAGCTATTCAATGTTTTGAAAAGTGTTATGCGGAATAACCCAAGAACACCCTCAATGATCTACCCACTGGGAGGGTTTTCATCGAAAACGATACCAATTCGTCCAATTCTATTGAAAAATGTATCGACATCCATAGCCTCTTTAAACATCAACAAAACCTTGGAAAGATTTGCTGTTAGAAAGAGCAAATAGAAATCAAAATTGTATTTCAGAGTGGTGGAAAGTTAATTGAAAAGTTCCTACACTTTCCAAGATGGCCGATGATTTATTAATGGCTACATCCGTACCTGTTGAAAGATTATTTTCCACAGCAGGTATGATCATGGCAAAAACACGTACATCATTGAAATATGATTTGATGCAAGCGTGATTATCTTTGAAATCTTGATTATCGAGTAATTTAAAAGATGAAAATAGCAGTGTTTGAAATTTAAAAAATTATGTACATATACAAATATTTTTGTATAAGAGCGTAATAAATATAGCATCACAAAATGATTCATTGTTATCTACCATTTCGTTTATATATTATAATATTTATTATCGTTATTCAGAATTAAGCGAGGCGAGACGAGACAACTGATAATGAGACGAGACCGAGACGAGAGAATTTTTATGGAATTGGCGAGACAGAGACGAGATTTTTTATATTCTCGCCTACCCTCGTCTCGTGTGAAGCCCTGATAAAAATTGGCCTATTCCGGGATTATCTCTCAAAACATCCCTGTCCTGACATAATTGGCCTGGCAAGTTTTCAAATTGATACCCTGTATTTATTTATTTAAGACTAAACATACAGTTATCCAGCTCTTAGACAAACATGAAATTATGTCCATTTCAAGATGAATACAGCACTGTACCTTCTGACTAGAACAGAAACTAATGAAACTCCATCGTTGCTGTTATCAACCTGTAACCCAATGATGACAAATTTTATATTTAGAACATAAAACCTCCTTTCCGTATTTCTCCAGTTTTTACTGGAACATTTGGCCAAGGTGTATAGGACCAATATGTCGATATGCTGTCAGGGGCATTCATGTTGTTGATTTACAATTCTGCTAACGAAATTTCAGTTTGGAATGAGGGGCCCCACGTACGTTTTATATCCCCCATAACTTGCTTTGTATAGTTATCAACCTTGTATTGGGAAAGGGCAGATTCTCAGTACGTACCTGCAAGCTTTAATTTATTTATGTTAATTTATTATGTATCTAGCACGGTACACAACTAGTAAAGTTAAGGGTTAGGGTCAGTGGCGTGCGTTAGGGCCATTCCCAAAGGCGTACAAAATTGTTGTGTACAAGGTGGCTCTCCTAGGATTCTTCACTTTGTGATATAAAAATATAGGAACAATAAAGAATTTCATCAATTCTCAATAAACTCTCCAAGAATATTTTGAATTGAGACGAACACGCAGAATTTATGTGGCAGATGACAATCCGAAGCATTTGGGATGATAAGAACGGAGAATCTGGAGAGCATTCACCTTCACAAAAGTCAGCATGCTTACAGGGCGGGCCAGTCTACAGAGACTGCTCTGTATCAGCTGATTGAAGTCATCCAGAGAACTCTGGACAATGAAGAAATCGCACCGTGTGCATTCCTGGATATATCTGGGGTATTTTACAACACAACACATATGTCTGTTAAAGATGCACTTGAAAGGCGAGGAGTGAATAAAACCATTATAAAATGGATATACAAGTTCGACTAGGTTAGCAGAGACTCAGGTGGGCAGTGAGACCACTCCTGTCGAAGGCACTCGTGGAAGACCTCAAGGGGGAGTAACTTCTCCTCTTCTGTGGAGCCTAGTAGTGGATGAGACCCTCCAGAGGCTAAGGGAGCTCTGCTTCGGGTGTATAGGCTATCCGATGACATAGTCCTAATGGTGAGAAGAAAATTTGAGGGCACCTTGTGTAACTTACTATAGGAGGACCTTAGCATTATCGAGCAGTGGTGCTTGTTTGTGGGGCTGATCATAAACCCGAACAAGACCACATTGATTATGTTTACTCCTCGGAAAAGGAAACTTCCAGCTGTGAGATTCCTCTTTTTGAATGGAGATATTATAAAATGAAAGTCTGAAGACAATTATCTAGGGATAACACTAGATAGTAAACTTCTGTGGAACAGGCATGTTGAAATCACTACTAGAAAAGCAATAAGGGCCTTACTGGCGTACAGGAATCTAGCAGATAAGACTTGGGGCTGCAACCCTAAGATACTGCGATGGATGTACTTCATGATTGTGAGACCCATAATCACGTATGGGGCAGTTGTCTGGTACACAAAAACAAGCCCGAATAGCACGAGTAAAGCCCTCGACAAAGTACAAAGGCTGGCCTGTGTGTGTATCACTGGAGCTATGCGAACCTGTCCTACCAAGGCACTTGAGATTATCACAAATCTCACCCCACTTCATCTAGTGATATACAAATGTCCCATGAAGCCATTCTCAGTATATCTAGGACAGGAACAGGTAATGAGAGTGAAAGCCTGGTCCTTACCAGGTACATTACATCAGCCAATCTTCCTAGTGACGAAATGATTAAGATAGTGAGCATCGAAAAAACTTCTCCACAGTGCTCGGTAGGAGAAAAAACTGGGACAGGGAATCCACCACCCAATTTCTTAAAAGAAATGCCATTAAATGTTACACAGTCGGTTCAAAAACCACTACAGGAGCTGGCGCTGGAGTATATGGGCCAGGCACCAAATGCTCATTATCACTAGGCTCCTATCCGAGCATCTTTCAGGCAAAAGTACTTGCAATCGAGAGATGCGTGGAAATGAACCTAGAAAGAAACTATCAGAGATGTTATATAGCAATCCCCTGTAATAGTCAAGCTGCTGTTAAAGCTCTGAACTCCCATGTTATCGAGTCCAAGCTAATATGGGAGTACCGAATAAAACTCAATGAAGTAGGCAAGAACAACAAGGTCTCCTTGGTCTGGGTTCCTGGTCACGCAGGAATTAAAGGAAATGAGGAGGCCAATACACTTGCCAAGAAAGGAGCACAACCCCCCTTTATTGGCCCGGAACCCTACTGTGGGGTTGGTAGATACACCTACAAAATTGAATTTCGGATGAAAGAAGAAACTGGAAGAGGTATTTTCTGGAGATCTCTTCCCGGAATGTATCACTCCAAGAAATTCTTCCTTGACTCTTATACTGTCAGATCCAAGAAATACTTGTACCTCAGTAAGAACACGCTACACCTCCTCACTGCTTTCCTCACATGACACTGCGGCCTTAGGAAGCATATGATGAGATTAGGGCTAGCAGAAACTGATGAGTGCAGATTATGTTGGGCGGAGGCTGAAACTCCTGATCACCTGATAACCAACCTGATGGTTGGCATTCCATCTGATGAATTTGCCAAGAGGTATGAGTTCAGTTGGTCCAGTAACCTCATATGTCCAACCCAGTTGCCAGAGGAGAGTTCCTCACTACGAGTAATTTTTATTCTATACAGCAGGTTACATCGTTCAAATCTCATCACTATGTACATATAGAAAATATTCATTCAAAGGAGAAACATCAGTGCAACTACTGATACCATAATTGTGGTAGTAGTAATAAATATTCGAACCGAGTTCCTCGAGCTATCTACGGCACTGGCACAATGTGAAATTCGCAGGCCCCTGGAACTGTTGAAGAGAAGACGGCACCTGCAGAACTGCTAGCCGACGAAATAATTTGATACACATTTCACGGGAAAGGCGCTCCATTCTCTCGCTTATCCCACAGGAATTTTTCCTTATCCTGCGGTTTGGAAGAAATTGCACTTTTCAAACACTGGTGATATCTTAAAGCCGGTTCATTTCTCAGTTCTCATCCACAATATGGATGTTCCACTCGTGCTCACATCGAAAATGCTTCTGTTGGGATGAAAAGTTCCAAAGATGTCGTTTTTGCATATGATCTGATTATCGAAGTACATTCCTAGTAAAACAGACACGAAAAACATTTCACAAGACAAAATTCTCACAGAGCTGAAACTCACTGACCCATACGAGACAGCACAAGTTTTCATAGAGTGAGGGTAACAACAAGATCCTCATAAGGAAATTACGCGACCCTGCTTCCGTGTCCTTCTCGCTCTACAGAATCTCCACCAATCGAACATCTGTGAGATATGACATGAACTTATTCGATCTTCATCGTCAAATTCAACAAACCGGAAATGACATACTCGAGGATACCATCGACAATTCAATTCCAAGCAAGGCTCGTAGAGTCATGAATATAGACAACGACATTAATCATCAGTTCTGTGAAAATCGTTCATACGGACAAATTATTTAGTCCAGCTAGTAAAATATTCAATCCATTTCTACCGAAAATCCAAAAATGTGTTTGGCATTCGAATTATTAGGGCAAACCAGTTCATTTACCGCTTTATTGCACTTTGCCAGGAAATTGTATACGTATTCGGTATTTAATTTTAAACTGACAGCGAATTACTTCTTTCAGGTATTATTCTCTTACATGTTATATGAATTTCCATTGTTCAAGCCCATAGTGTTCTGTATAATGTTGCAACTTTATAATTTCAGTTCAGCTGCGCCATTCTGTATCGAAAATCTTTAGAATTATTTTGTTGATATAGTTATTCTGAAATTCGAGAATTGTCACATTGACAGTATTTGAGAATCACAGCTAACATAGTTTTACTTTGCATAGAAATTTCCAAGTTCCAACTCCTTTTTCAATAAATTCAGCCAAATATGATCAATACCAATTGAGCAATTAGCAAAATTGCAGTCTCTGTTCAAAAAAATACAAATTGACTCCTTAAGTTTCCTTTCAATATAATCAGGTCATTAGAATCTTTGTATTGCTCCAATCCATCATGTGATCCCCATGGATTGTACATACATGTTTTGCTATTTTTGATTTCTGCTTATCCCTATATCTCGAGTTGTTCTTATGTTCCGACTTTCTTACTTCTAGTGGTTTCGATGTTTGTGTGTTTGTGTATGATTTACACAAATACAAGGAATATTATATACACAGTTTTTTTATTTTTGTTTTTCATTAATGTGTTTTGTCTTCGAATTTATGAATAGCTACATCAGCAAAAAATAATGCTGAAGATTTTCGTTAAGTGTCTGACGAAGGAGTCTGATTTACACCCCGAAACGTTACGAAATTTAGCTGTTTCTTCGTTGATGTTGTTTCGTTGTTGTTTGTTTGGCAACATTGTTCGATTGATTGCTTCTGACAGATATCTTTTGTACTTACGCAGAAGTAATTCACGAAATAATAAATTTTTATTTAACAGATAGTTTGGGAGAGAACACGCAGAAATAAACCATTCAATAATGAATGCACCTCCCTCGGTATCCTTTAATGATTATTCAAGTCGAATTATGATGATCCGAGTCAATCAGTTGTGGAATCATCCCTGAAATGTTCCAACTTCATATTGAGATATGTTTATTTGTTACAGTCTCCCCTATGATATGGGTGCCAAACCAGCTGGTGGGGGCCCCATCAGGCACCGACGTGACAATAGACTGTCATACCGAGGCCTATCCCAGAGCCATTAGCTACTGGGTCTATGACAACGTGATGCTGTTACCAACAAAGAAGTATGGAACGGAGACGATGGAGAACAGCTACAGAGCGCACATGAAGTTGACGGTGCGAAACCTACAAACCGGGGACTTCGGTAACTATCGATGTATCTCCAAGAATTCTCTGGGGGAAACGGAGGGCTCCATCCGACTATACGGTAAATAAAATATACCCACTTAAGTCACAAACGAACGCTCTCATCCTTTCTACTATCTTCCCCCGGCAAAAATTATATCGACTTATATTTCTGTGAGGATTCGGGATCCCAGCGTTGCGTGAAACGATTAGAAGATTTTCCGATCAATTGATCTGGTAATGTAGCGATACTGCTTCAAAGTAATTGGTTGTTTAGTTGCAACCTTTAATTACAGGTTTCATGGACATTTTTCATAGCAATACATAAATCTCGATGGAATCGACCACTTCGAATGTATACAGGGGGATTCACAGTGGAATCAATTAGAAAATTTGATGGAGAGCATATTCAGAGGTCCTCAACCCAATCGAAATATTTGCAACAATGTTGTGTTGTCACTTCTTTCATAAAGTAGGAAAACTAAGATAATTCCAATGGATTGTCCTGTATTTGAATATTATTGTTTTTTATATCTTCAGCAACATCATTTTGACTCAGTTCTCATACTCATATGTAACAGTTTCCACAATAAAAATAAATTCGGATTTTTGTAAAATTCCGAGAGGATCGTATCTTCTCTTCAAAAATGTTATTTTTCAGAAATTATATGTCAGATTCCGCTGAAATTCCTGAGAAACCTTTACACCGCACTTTATTTTCCCAATATTTCCAAAAATAAAAATCCGACCGAATTGAAATCTACTACTCGGTTGAAAAAAGACGGCTTGAAGGTTCATGCAGTATTTCTTGACGGTGTGTGAGGAGGGAATAGACCAAAGAACATACGCGCGAAAGCTCCTGGTTTAACTTAAGTGCTTTTTAAGAATTTTATTTTCGTATTTACTACATGGTATTGTTTTCCCAATGTGCGAAATCGGGAGTCATTCCAAGAACTTTCAACATTTTCGAGCATAATGGGCCATGGGATATCCTTAGAGGTTTTGTGCATTTATTCAAACTGCTGTAAATCAGATAAAAATGGTCAGATTGGCTTGAAATTCGGGGAAAATGATGGGACGGTGTTGTTTTTACGATGTTCGAAATTGGGAGTCATTCCAAGAAGTTTTAACATTTTCGACCAAAATGGGCCATGGGATATCCTTAGAGGTTTTGTGCATTTATTCAAACTGCTGTAAATCACATAAAAATGGTCAGATTGGCTTGAAATTGGGGCAAAATGATGGGACGGTGTTGTTTTTCCGATGTTCGAAATTGGTAGTCATTCCAAGAAGTTTTAACATTTTCGACCAATTTGGGCCATGGGATATCCTTAGAGGTTTTGTGCATTTATTCAAACTGCTGTAAATCAGATAAAAATGGTCAGATTGGCTTGAAATTGGGGGAAAATGATGGGACGGTGTTGTTTTTCCGATGTTCGAAATTGGTAGTCATTCCAAGAAGTTTTAACATTTTCGACCAAAATGGGCCATGGGATATCCTTAGAGGTTTTGTGCATTTATTCAAACTGCTGTAAATCAGATAAAAATGGTCAGATTGGCTTGAAATTGGGGGAAAATGATGGGACGGTGTTGTTTTTCCGATGTTCGAAATTGGTAGTCATTCCAAGAAGTTTTAACATTTTCGACCAAAATGGGCCATGGGATATCCTTAGAGGTTTTGTGCATTTATTCAAACTGCTGTAAATCAGATAAAAATGGTCAGATTGGCTTGAAATTGGGGGAAAATGATGGGACGGTGTTGTTTTTCCGATGTTCGAAATTGGTAGTCATTCCAAGAAGTTTTAACATTTTCGACCAATTTGGGCCATGGGATATCCTTAGAGGTTTTGTGCATTTATTCAAACTGCTGTAAATCAGATAAAAATGGTCAGATTGGCTTGAAATTGGGGGAAAATGATGGGACGGTGTTGTTTTTCCGATGTTCGAAATTGGTAGTCATTCCAAGAAGTTTTAACATTTTCGACCAAAATGGGCCATGGGATATCCTTAGAGGTTTTGTGCATTTATTCAAACTGCTGTGAATCAGATAAAAATGGTCAGTTTGAGTTGAATTGGTGGGAATAATCCCCCCTCTCCAATGTTGAACGGAGTTTCAACACAGTTGGATAAATTTTGAATTAGTTGGAAAAAATTTCGAAGCAGTTGGAAAAAATGTGTAAAAATTTGACAGCCTGAGAGGATAAATGCAAAGCAGGCAGATAATAGGGATAACATGGAATAACAGCATTTACCCTTGTACATATTCCTGTTGCCGTAAATTAAATATTCAGTAGTTTTCGGTACAATGTGTGTAGCCAACAAAAAATAATATTTATCATAATATAGCGTTATCCCTTCGGTTTTATATGAAATCCTTCATGCACATTTGCAAAATTTTCAAACGCTTCGGCACATCCCTGTTTTCTTCCGAAAATACCGATATCTTCGTTATATCTTCTGCTGACACATCCTGCAATTTCAAATAATGGTTCATGATAAGCCAAAAGACCCATCTTTGAAACAACCGGTAGAGTTGAAATAAAAAGTATGTGGAACAAAATTTTCTCAAACTCGAATGCCGGCATGGAGCGATTGATGGCCTGAAATTCCACGATAAGAGACATTCCAAATATGAATCAGGTGAAACAGTGATGATATCAATGTGTTATTCGGAAATGGGCGAAAAAGGCAATAAAATGCAATAGATAACGCGGAATCAATGAAATGTATCTGGTAGAATGCAAATAATGAAAGAATATCGAATTGTGACACAAACTGTTTTAGGGCCAAACCACATCGGGGACTATAAAAATGGAAGTGTTTTATTTTCAGCTCATAGTTCCAACGGGACCAATCGTATGTTCGTTATATCACGGCAAAATCGACAGGAATGAGTTACTTGGGATTATAATTCATTCCGACATCCTCACTTTTTATCAGGAAAGTCTAAATGGTGGAAATTCGCTTTGTATCGAGAATTTATCTACCTAGCAACAATTTGTTCTATGAAGCATTACAATTTCCACATAACGTGCAACCTTTGTTACAAGTAGAATGAGGTTGTAAAATCCTTGAAGTGAGGTCACTTTGCATTGGTGCACTCGTTTAAATTCATATCCAGAACGGTACCCATCTCGCCCAGTAAGCTTGACTTCCAAAAAAGAAGAAAATACTATTTACATAAAATTTTCAACAATATAGCTCCGATGGAGTTTAAATCTAGAACTTCGCTATACAATTAGGCTTTGGAGGCTCTTGCAAAATTTCAGCGATATCTCACGAATAGTTTTTGAGGTACTTTTCTAAATAATCTTTTTTGAAAAGAAAATTTCAGATTGCTATAACTCCGAAACCACTAGGTGGATTTCGTCCATTAATGAACTCAACTGGTACATTTGGACTAAGAATATACCCTGCAAATTTCATTTCCCTAAATCAATAAGCACGCCAAAAAGGCACATAAAGACAAAAGAAAAGTTCAACAACTGCGGAATATGCTGGCGCATTCCTAATAAACACGCAGTATTGTGGAAGATCAAATGAATTTTGATGAAATTAATTCATCATAAAATTCATTATTACACCATGCTTTTAATTCCAGTTCATCCCCTTGGATAATCTATCTTTGATAAGTATTAATTTGGGTTGTTTCGAATCAAATCGGAAAAACAGATTCGTGAGCGATAGACGAGGAAATGGGGGTGCTTTTCCAGTGGAAACAACGTAGGCGGCGCTTAATAATAGCGCCTAGTTAAAACAAAGCATTTTAATGGAGGGTGATGATGTCTTCAAGCGGGTTCGCACTTTTTCACCGGATCGATCCTACGGGTAGACATATGATGCTGAGGGCCGAACATATTCGTCAAGTCCCTTGAAATAATTGACTCGTTTTCCCGTAATCTATTTCAGTAATGGAAATATCCCAAGGGGACCGAAAAAAATTTGGTTTTCTTTGTTAACACGCTGCGAGGACGAAGGGAGAACTGAATCATTTGCTGCTAATTTTTTACTGATTATATTCCGCTTGAACATGATTGTTCGAAAAGCCAGATAAGGAATGTCCTGATTGCCGGCTATTACAATGGTGCAATGTTGAATTGATTCAGCTTTCGGGGAGAATTAATGTTGGTATACTGACTGACAATGAAACTGCAACACCCAGAAGGAGCTGTTTAAATATTAATTATTTTTGGTAAAACCTAGATAGTCTAGCAAGGAGTAAATGATTGAAATTTGAAGAAAAAGAATGAAGGGTTTACAATTTTTTTTTAATAAATTTGTTAATAATGTGTTTGTCCACCTCTATTATCTATACACTCCCCAACACGTTTTGGCATTGATCCAATAAGATGGTAAATTTTTGAAGGATACTAGCTCAAGCTACCTGTAGTTCATGTCTCAGAGCCACTAAAGTCCGTGGTGGCTGGGGTGAATTTCCAAGCCTTCTACCCATGATGTCCCAAACATGCTCTATGGGCGAAAGATCGGAGGATCTGGGCGGCCATGGCAAAAGATTCACATTGGTCGCTTCAAAAAAGTTTAAACTAACTCTGGAAACATGAGGTCGAGCATTATCTTGCTGAAATATTGAATTCTCGAGCCGGTTAAGGTAAGGGAGAACATATGGCTCCACTATTTCTTGAAGGTAACGCAGCGCTGTCATGTTACCTTGAATAAAGACTAAAGGTGACCTACTTGCATGTGCAATAGCACCCCATACCATAACGCCTACTGTTCGGTGTACATGACGCTCAATATCAAACTGAGGTTCACGTCTTTCTCCCTGACGTCGTCTAACCCTTCTTCGGCCATCATGTGCACCCAAGGAGAATCGAGATTCATCAGAAAAGACGACCTTATACCATTCCACATTCCAATGTTGAAGTTCTCTGCACCACTGTAATCGTTGCCGGCGATGCTCAACCGTCAGAGGTAACACAAGATGAGGTCGATAATGCTGTAGTCCAAAAGACCTTATTCGGCGGTAAACCGTTTGGACAGTTACAGGATGGCCTTGTTCTCCTAACCACTCATCAGCCAAAGTTCGAGTTGTCGCAAATCAGTCTCTAATAGCCATAAGTGTTAGAGGTCGATCTTGAACTTCATTTGTGCCCCTCCGACGTCCGGTGCCTACTCTTCTTCGATTTTGGGCATTATCAAACAACGCTTGAAAACATCTCATAACAGTAGTTGGATTCATGTTTTTATTTACGGTTAGCGATTTCTCGAAATGACAACCCCGCGTCTCGTAGACCAATAATTCGACCTCTTTCAAATTCACTTAGCTGGCGATAAATTCCGCGTACACGTGCTCTAGGCATTTTAAAAACAACTAAACATCGACTTTGGATCTCCTCGAACAGCTGGTTTGTTGTAAAATTCAAAAACTTTGCAAAAAACCACTACAATATGTAAGTAACAAAAAATGTTTACATGAAAAAACATTCACGATTTTCTCCAAATTTTGATAATTTGCTCCTTGCTATATCTATGTTTTACCAAAAAAAAAATTAATTAAAACAGCTCCTTCTGGGTGTTGCAGTTTCTTTGTCAGTTAGTATATAACTCCAACAAATAGTAATTTATGAAATTCTTCTCCGTAAATTGTGTAAATAAAGAAATGTCCAGCACGATTCAAATTGAGTGGCAGAAATTCAGAGTAATGCCATAAATGAAGAAAAAATGTAAAACTCCGCTCGGCCCCAGATTAATCTCGCAATACGCTCCTTTCCATGATGGCTATATGGTAAACGAGGAGAGGCAAAATTTGGAGGCCCATTTATAACGTTTATTGCTGCGCATGGTAGAAGAGGCATTTACAGGAGCATTCTCAAACATGTTTTATCGGAGTGTAAAAGACACTTTGAAGTCTTTTGTTCTCTGAACGATAACCGAAAATTAATAGTTAAAGTTTATTTCTTGTTCCTTGTCGACTACTTTCTCAGGACTCCAATTGTCTAACTCGTTCAACAATTGCGTTTCATTCGAATTCAGTCCTAAACGTCTGAATGTGTAGTCAAATTTAACTGCCGCATTCAAATTGGTATATCAGTTGGACTGTTCTCAAGAAGTTCCTCGAGTACAGATAATCGGCTTTGATTATGGCAAAATCAACTTGTTTTGAGCGTTCTGCCAATAGGGCATCGAAATGGGTTCGTATAATTTTTATGCTTATGCATAGAATTGCACGAATCTAATTGAAACACAGTAGAATTCACTGATTTGCCGAAAGCAAGAATAGACGTTCAGTAATCTGTAGCTCTCGAAAAGTTCAACTAAACTGAGCCTTGTTAAGCTTTCCATAGCCGGTGTGAGAGGATATATACAGGATGTCCCAGAACTCGACGTTAAGCCAGAAGCGGGTTATATTACAAGTCATAATAGTTATCAGAAAAATATTCAAAAAAAATTAGTTGATGTAATTTCAAAATTATAGACATTTAAAGAAAATCGATAAAATCTATACTTTGTGATGGTTATACAATTCCCATTTCTACAAATGTTAAGTTTTTGGAAATTTATTTTTTGTTGTGTCATCCTGAATAATGCGTCTGTATATTGTTGCCCAAAACTTTATAACTTTTGCCCCTGTTTGGAGCAAAATGTTACTTACTGCACCACTAAATATTCAAAGCTCATATTTCGTTATATAAACAATGGTATCAGTCATTTTTCAATATTATTCAATAATGGCGCTGGTACTTGTATGATAATTGCGAGATTTCTGACAGATATCTGAACTACAGTTATTCTGAGTCCAATAACACTGCAAAGTTAACACGGAAACGCTTATTTTCCCGAGCTACAAGTCGTAGAAAATTTTTGCTGCTTATTTCGAAATTACTTCGGGAAATATTATTTTTATGAGCCCCACTATCCACCCAGCACGAATAACTATGGCGCCATTTAAACGGTGTAAAAAGCCTTATATTAACCAGTACCAGAATATATTTCATTTCATGTATTTTCATATGTATTCCTCATATTTCACTTTACGTTTTTCTTTATGGAGGTTCGAAGGATGACAGTGCTTTTTTTTGCAGAGATTCCAATGCCATCAGCTCCGCCGAAGGCAACAGAAATGAAAAGTTATTCGAACAAAGAATGTGAGTATTTTACCTTCTCGTTTGATATTAAGAATCCTGATTCCGGTATTTTTTCTATTGACTTCCTGGACAAAATGATATCGAATACTCATTTGAAAATATTCCTCACTGGTTTATATCGGGTGTCCCAGGACTTCTGGGATACCCTGTATATAAAAGTTAGACAATCTTTACTAACAAACAAATTAAATTTTTGCGTTCAAACACCTGAAGCCGACAAATTATTAATCTATTTTTTTCTCGTCATTTGGCTCTCGAATAAAAATGCGTTTTAACTGCTAGCGTCACGTTAGTGTTTTCATACCGGGTGTCCCATTATACATGTTCCAATGGATTATCTCCGCCATTTCAGAATATAAAAATTTGAAAAGTCTATGATTTTCTATTCGTTCAAGGAACTTTCTGCTAAGAAAAACAAAAATTGAAAGTCACTTTTACTCTGACGTTTTTATCTCAAATAGCATCCTATATATTTTTTGCAATTTCTTATTTCTACTCAAAATTACCTTTCCAACGATAGTATCACACTTTGTATTCAACATTTGATTTGATGGAGAAAACATCATTTGAAATTTCAAATTGAAAGAACTGCAGTAGGCTACGATATTTTGTGTAATCTTGATTTTGACTTCAATAATCGTCATCAATAAAAAAAACCTTGCTCAACATGAATTCAACTATGTACTTTTCGAACGTTAAACAAAGAAAGAATAGTAAAAAAAACAAAAAATCAGAAACAAAGGGGGCAAAAACATACCTATAATAACTAAAGCATATGTTCGAAATGTTGACCATCTGCTTCTGCACATCTTTCAGCTCGGTGGACTAATTCACGCGAAGTAACACTTCTCAACAACTCGCCATTAGAGGCTCTACATGCATCCCTTATTTTGTGTTTCAGATCTTCCAAATCAATAGGAGGAGTCTGGTACACACGATCTTTCAAATATCCCCAAAGGAAGAAATCTAGTCGTGTTAAATCTGGAGATCTTGCAGGCCATCTTATTGGTCCATTTGAAGATACACTGATCAACAATTGCTAGGGATCACTTATGAACTTCTCTTCATTTGTATTTTTTTCAAGTTATCTCGTGAATATCTGTACATTATATGTTCTCTAAGGAAAAATTAAGATGTTTTGAGTTGATTATATCAAATTTTTCCTCACTTCATCGGCTCTTGTTCACAAAATCGATTATTATCTGTAGGCTGTTACATGTGGGGTGAAAAGCAATGTGGTACCTATTTGTTATTAAATCTTTTTTTTTCTTTCGTTCAAACACATAAGGTGACAATAATTGAAGAAATGAGAACAATATTAGCTTATCAGTCATGCCGAGAAGACGTTTGGCTCCTGTGCAACTGGACCAAATTATACGGTGGATACAGGAAGGTTTGTCCCAGCGAGAAGTGTCCCGGCGGTTGAATGTTTCGCAAAGTGTCGTGAGTCGGGCTTGGAATAGGTTCATCCAAAACGACTCAGTAGCTTATGTTCATGGGGGAGGTCGGCAGCGCAGTACAACAGCTGCCCAAGATCGTCTTTAAGTCCTCAATGCTAGGAGAAATCCCACTTACCCGGCGTCGCGGCTCAATAGATCACTGAGAGTTGCAACAGGAGTTCTAATTTCGAACCAGACTGTAAGACGACGACTACATGTTCGTGGTTTGAGAGCACGTACAACATCCCCGTTTGAATAGGGAACACCGGGTTCATCGACGGCAATGGGCTGAGGAGCACCGCAATAGGACAGTTGAAGATTGGAGCCGATGTTTATTTACGGATGAGTCTAGATTTCGTTTGGTCAACTCCGATGGACGTATTCTTGCTTGGAGGGAAAGAGGTCGAAGGTATGCAGAACAGTTTATGGTACCCACAACAGCTTTTGGCGGAGGTTCTATATGTGTATGGAGAGGCATTTGTTTGAACCAACGCACAGAGTTGGTTGTTCTGCAGAACACCACAATGACCAGCCAGAGATATCACGATATGATTATTGAACCCATAATTGTTCCGTTTGCGGCTGCCTTGGGCGAGAATTTCATTTTAATTGACGATAATGCCCGTCCACACCGTAGTCGTCTGGTTAATGAAGCGCTAGAAACTCATGCTATTGATAGGATGGACTGGCCAGCTCGCTCTCCAGACATGAATTGCATCGAACATGTCTGGTCTGAGATGTCTAGACAATTGTCAACCTTAGAACAACCGATCAATAACCTGGAGGACCTTTCTAACGCTTTACGGGATATTTGGACGAATTTGCCCCAAAATTTTATAAATCGTTTGATTGAAAGTATGCCTCGTAGGGTAGAATGCTTGAGACGAGCTCGTGGGGGGCCAACTAGGTACTAGCTTAACCGAAACTTCAGCCTTCTTGTGGTGTCATCTTAAAATTTTTATGTTATTCAAACACAGAATTTTGAGTGTTGCTAATAAAGTCTTTTTTTCTCTCCAACTTTCCATTTTTTCATTCTTTTCTCAAGTGAACCATATTATCAACTGAAAATACTCTGATATCTGACTAAATTTATAATCTTGGAGCGAATAATTCAGAAATAAATTTAGAAAAAGTAAGTGATCCCTATCAATTGTTGAGCAGTGTATATGGATCAGCACACACGGACCGATAAGATGGTCTGAAAGATCTCCAGATTTAACGCCACTAGATTTCTTCCTTTTGGGATATGTGACTCCTCCTATTGATTTGGAAGATCTAAAAAACAAAATAAGGAATGCATGTAGAGCCCTTAATGCTGAGGTGTTGAGAAGTGTTGCTTCGCGTGCACTCGTCCACCGTGCTGGAAGATGTGTAGAAGCAGATGGTCAACATTTCGAACATATGCTTTAGTTATTATAGGTTTTTTTGGTCCCCTTTTTTGTAATTTTTTGCTTCTTTTACTTTTCATTCTTTCTATCACATTGGATGAAATACATAGTTGGTTTAAACTTACACGAAATATCGTAGCCTTTCAATTTGAAATTTCAGTTGGCGTTTTCTTCATTAAACCAAATGTAAACTACAAACTGTGATACATCGTTGGAAAGGTAACTTTGAGTAGAAATAAAGAATTGCAAAAAATAGATAGTGTGCTATTTGAGGAAAAAAAGTCAGACTCACTTCCGGTGAAACCGAAAGCTACTTTTAATTTTTGTTTTTCTCAATTGAAGGTTCCTTGAACGAATTGAAAATCATCAAATTTTCATCTTTGGAAATGGCTGAGATAATTCATTGGAACATGTATACTGGGACACCCAGTAAATTTGTTCTTCCAACCGACCAAAATACTATTTTCTCGTCTAATTTTCTTCTTGAACACAACTTAGGAGAATCTTCCTACGTTGGGAGAAAACTGGCTGAATAAGCAACGTTTACAAGGCCGCAAATTAAGTGGAACTCTTGTTTTTGTGATGGTAGTATATGAAACGAAAACTCGTTAACAGCATATGAAAAACATAATAATATGCAAATTGGATCGAGGGGTCGCCCAAAACGATGACCAGATTCAATATGATGAAGTGAACATATTTACGTTTGTGGAGATTTTGCTTTATTTGACGGTTGATTTTGATGAATTCATCACGTCAGGTAAATAACATTTTTGCATTCAGTCATTACTTCTCGGACGGTCCTAATAGTGGTCTGTGAGGTCGATTATTCAAATTATTCCATACGTTTTGCGACAGATTAATCGTTGGAGGGATGAAAAAGTGAATACGTTGAATGAATTAAATTTGTTTATGTTATAGAGTACAGCGTGATATAATTTCGCCAACCTAGGTCTGTAATTTTCGAATTTTTTGCCGAAAAGTATCTACTCACTGATGAAGAATTAGAGGTGAAATTAAATTCTCCTAGGCCGGCCGGCCGTTGCCACGATTACTCTCGAACGCAATACGTTAGACGATTGAAATTTCCGGGGTTAATGGGCAAAATCAGACGAGTGGTTTCGGAGTTCCACTAGGTCTTTACACGAGACGAGTAAGACGAGTAGGCGAGAATATAAAAAATCTCGTTACGGTCTTGCCAATTCCCGAAAAATTATGTCTCGTTTAAGTCTCGGTCTCGTCTCGTTAGCAGTTGACTCTTCTCGTCTCGCTTAATTCTTAATAACGATAATAAATATTATAATATATAAACGAAATGGTAGATAAGAATGAATTATTTAGTAAAGCTATATTTATTACGCTCTTAAACAAAAATATTTGTACATGTATATAATTTGTTAAATTTTAATTTTAATTTTTTAAATTTTTAATTTCATATTTTTGATTACTTGATGACCTAGAATTCAAACATAATCACGCTTGCATCACATCATCTTTCAATGATGTACGAGTTTTTGCCATGATCATAACTGCTGAAGAAAATAATCTTTCAACAGGTATGCATGTAGTCATTAATAAATCATCGGGCATCTTGGAAAGTGTAGGAACTTTTTCATGCACTCTCCACCAGTCTAAAATACAATTTGATTCCTATTTGCCCTTTCTAACAGCAAATGTTCTTCAAACTTTTGTTGATGTTTTAAAGAGGCTATCGATGTCGATAGATTTCTTAATAAAATTGGACAAATTGGTATCGTTTTCAATGAATACGTTCCCAGTGGGTAGATCATTGATGGTGTTCTTGGCGTATTCCTCATAACACTTTTCGAAACATTGAATAACTTCGTTTTCATTTCTTCACCAGTTTCATTATATGTACTTCCACAGATGTATACAATTATTGTTCACATCTTCACTACAAAAAGCACAATAAATATCAATAAATTTGTCCAGGTGTTCAAATAGAGACGAAATTTGAAAAGCGTTGGGGTTTAGGGTCACTGAAAGTTGTCCGATAAGTAATGAATTCATAATGGGATCAGTTTCCATGTCTATCTATTTTTTGTTGAAAAATAATCTCAAAATATATCGGTAATTATAATGGAAACTCTTCATATTCAATTGTTTTCTGTGGGTGTTGAAAAAGGTTTAGCCGTATATAAGAAAAGTTTACTGTATGTATCTGTAGTAGATAAGACGATCTTCCAGGTAGAAATTTTTGAGCCAAAGAAACCCTCTCAATAGACAACACGTTTATTACTCAGTAGTTTATAAACACATATACTCAACCGAGAGTAAAAAATCGATTTTGAAAAACATTAACGAGACCAAAAACAAGACTCTTGGGTTGCGCTGTATGTGGTCTCGGTATCGCCTATAATATTTTTCAAAACGTCTCATTTCGTCTCGTCTTTTCCGAGACGAGAACGGGACGAGAGGAGAAAAATCTCGCTCTCCTGTGAAGTCCTAAGTTACCCATCCGAAATATTATTTCCTCAATAACTCAAAAAATACAGATCCGATAGAATTGAAACTTGGAAACAAAATTAGGAAATACCCGTTTGATATCTCCGAATTTTTGCAAGAGCCTTCAAAACTACTTCTACAGCTTGTTCCAAATTTGAACACCATCGGATCTATATTGTTGAAGATATAGAAAAAATATAAGAAACCAAGCAGCGTTGGGAGAGTGCAGTATCTGGCTGGATGATCGTTACGACGATATCTTTTGGACGAAAAATGACAGCGACTTGCAATTTTCAGTGTAGGTTGCGCATCTGAGTGCGACGTTGAGTTTGTTAATGGGCATAATATGCCTAACGGTTGTAGACATTTACCCATCTGAAATTTTGTCGTAACTTCCGAATAACTCAATGGATACATATCCCACCCAATTTAGTTTCGAAGACAGACGTGGCAAAATTTAAAAAAATGAATATCTCTCGAACTAACAGTATTCAGTATGCCTTCCATCAAATTCTCTTCACCACGCCTCGAAGAACCGCATCTGAAGGAGTCCAACATACGCCGAGATTTACTGAATTGTGGTGTTTGTTCCGAGCCGCACACATCAAAGAAATCAACATAAGGTTCCCGACAAAACTCCGGGGTGCGAACTAAGCATTTCCCACCCTTCAGCTTCATCCACTCTGTCGAGGGAAAAATTTCGGTTGAATCATCTTACTTCACTACTTAAAAGAGTGGAGCGATAGACGTTTTAAAGTTCCATTTCTAGCGGAGAAAGTTCGCACAATGGCGAAAACGCGAAACTTATGCGGGAGATCTACTTTTACCTAATTTATTCCGCGTTCATGAAGCACTCCAGACAGCTTCGCGAATGAAAATTTATTTCCTACAAGTCTACGGCGATCAAACATTTCATATGTGGAAGACTTGAACCTTGATGATGTTAGGTGCTGATGTTTCGCCAAGTGGATTTATGTGTCGACTTTTCATGGAAGCTAAGTTCTACAGCGTACCAGAAAAGTAACGTAACTCGTCAATAATTCTTGTACGAAGATTTATTAAGGAAAATCCTCGCACCCGTCTATCTATAATTTCAAAAGCAATTTATCGTTGATTTTTTCATATGGGAATTGCGATCTAATACATTAAAGCGTAGCTGTTTTCAACTTGTGTATAAATTGTAACATTTTTATTGAAGAATTTTTTTCAAGATCGATTTCTTACTCATGTGCCTATAAACTAATGAGTAATAAACGTGTATACAATTATTGTGAACATCTGTGGAAGTATACATACAATAAAACTGGTAAAGAAATGGAAAATTAAGCTATTCAATGAAGTTTTGTGAGGAAAACTCCAAGAACACCCTCAATGATCTATCCACTAGGAAGGCATTCATTGAAAACGATACCAATTTGTCCAATTCTATTAAAAAATGTATCGAAATCTTTAACACATCAACAAAACCTTCGAAACATTGGAAAGCTGAGTTTGAAGAACATTTGCTGTTAGAAAGAGCAAATAGGAATCAAAATTGTATTTTAGAGTGGTGGAAAGTGCATGAAAAAGTTCCTACACTTTCCAAGATGCCCGATGATTTATCAATGGCTATATCCATACCTGTTGAAAGATTATTTTCCACAGCAGTTATGATCATGGCAAAAACTCGTACATCATTGAAAGATGATGTGATGCAAGCGTATGATTATGTTTGAATTCTTGATCATCGAAGAATTTAAAATGGGAAATTACATTGTTTAAAATTAAAGAAAATTATGTAGGTAGGTACATATACAAATATTTTTGTATTAGACCGTAATAAATATAGTAAATTATTCATTGTTATCTACCATTTCGCTGATATATTAAAATATGTATTATCATTATTCAGAATTAAGCGAGACGAGACGAGACAACTGATAACGAGACGAGACTGAGACTTAATTTTTTGGTAATTAGCGAGACCGAGACGAGATTTTTTTATATTCTCGCCTACTTTCGTCTCGTGTGAAACCCTAGCTTTGGAAATTATTTCATTTCAATGATCATTTTTCGAGTAAACCCTGCCTTCATTCATACTCAACTCCATGCAGTCTTTTGTGAGGGTGCGTGAGACGTGAATAGACAATGAAACATACGGGCAAAAGCTCCTGACTTCCCGTTAGTCCTTTTCTCGATATTTTTCCTTAGAATTGGCAAAATACGCACCCAATTTATTTAATTTCACAATCATCCAACTCGTCATAATAAACCTAATACGATTTTCTTGTGACGAAAGAGTACAGAGCTATCAAGCAGAATCTCCGAAATTTTCGTTATTCCAAGTCTAATATAAACAGAAAATGAACACATCCAACCTGAGATGGTTCACCTGGAACGTCAGCTGGAATCTAGGAAGTTGTACATTCTATATTTTGATGGCTAGGTGTTCCGTAGTAATTCACGAATTTTATTATCGCGTGATGTGGATCTACAGGCCGACCTTCGTTTATAAAAGCGATTCATATATTTTGAAATATGCGGAAACGGCTGTTAAGGAAGCGTATCCTTTTGAATAACTGGATATTGTCCCACACAACATGTTCTTTAAAGTTAGTGCTATTACCCAAGAGAATAGGAACACACTCTGAACTCCACCCTAACCAGAAAGGTGAGCCACAAAAAGTATGCTCTCATTGTACTTGTGAATATCACCGCCGAGAATAAGTTTCTCCCTGTCTTAACCTTAACTTTGCCCATTACAGCTTCGCGTTATTGTAATGCTGAAGTTGCTTCTTTCATCGTAAGGTTGTTCATCATTACACATTACGTTAACTATGATGGCGTATACCGCGAAATATTAAACTGCGTAATTTGCCAGTTTTTTCGGGACATTACCACCCGCCGGAAATATAACTGCGCCGTTTAAATTATTTGTGGGGATCTTAATAACCGTAACCAGATGTCTCGAGTTTCGTATTTCGGTGAATTTGATAAAGGAGAATATATGGGATGTTGAAAGTGCTCCTCGATATTACTATGCTCCAGATTGACCATCGACAATCAAAAATGTTTAAAGGCCGATTCATATTATACGTTACGCTCGGCTCCGTTCAGTTACGCCGAAATATCTTTAAATGGTATTAAATTGAAATCAAATTAAAAATCCGAATTTACCGAAACGTCTCTGCCAAATTTTCACCATTTTTATAGTGAATTTTAATAATTTCAATGCGTTCTTGAAGCGTGTATCGTTCCATTTTTATTGATGGCGTAGTTTCTACTTGTCCAATGTCAAAAAAGTACAGCTTCAAAAGTGACATCTACCGAAATAGCGGGATATTCAAAATAACACCTCCTATTGGAAAACCCTTTATATTTGTAAATCATCATCATGGATACTTCATTTCTGTAAAATATTTGGTAATTGTGTCGATTTAAACGATTCAATTCGTAACGATAACAAAACATCAAGCAGCTACAGGCAAAAATCCTGCATAATTTCCATATGAATACCATTTGAATTGATTCGGATATCATGAGACGGTTCATCCCGGTATACAATGGATTGCCATTCACAGCTGTTAAAACTGTTTTATGACAGCATCAGCACGAAAGAAGTAGGGTGGCTTTTCGCGAGAGAAGTTTTTCTCAATGGTTCGAACTTTTCGGAGTTTTTAATACTTTCGTGCTTTTAGTCGACTAAGCACTGAATGGGTTCGATTGAATTTTTGAGACTAATCAATGAATAATGAATATCTAAGAGCTATTACCATTTTTAGTGCCCACTCTCTGCCGGAAAATCTTACGGAGCGATTTTAATGAAAATTTTAAGGGAATCCAATCCCTCACCCTCACCTTTCGTAGGTATTACATCGAAAGTTTTCAATGTACACCCAATTAGAGGAATATACAGGCTTCTTGCTCTGTTCAGAGCATATACGATTCCATTGAAACCTTAAATGAAATCATTCTAAAAGATAGTTGATGAATTAAACGTATATTGAATAACGTATTGTTTTTTTCAAAAATATCGACGCAGTTAAATTTAGCACTGTTTCCAGAAAAATTACCTATTTTGCTAACAAAAATTGATGGTACTGCATCACAAGTGTAGAAACAGCCCCTGCTTTTAGCGCTCTTGTTCCTCGGAACAGAGTGCTTATCAATTTGCCCAAATGTCTGTAATTTTGGAATTTTTGGCTGAAAATGGTCTTAAACGAATTGGTTCAACTCACTGATCAAGAATCCGTGTTCGAAATCGATTCTGTCCGGCCGTCTGGCCGTTTACACGATAACTCTCGAACGGAATGAGCTAGACAGTTGGAATTTTCAGAGTAGGTTTGGGACCTAGATATCTCGGTTGAGTTCGTTATTGGGCAAAATCGGCCGGATGATTTATACATTACAAATTTTGAATTCAATTTCTGTTAAGATGCAGTTTCATGATAAGAATCCATTGATATTATTCTCAACTTTAACAAGTTAATACTTTCAAAGATATGATTTTTCAAAATTTCAATGATACATCGTACTTCCATGTTTTCACTGGACAACGTTTACTTTGAACAAGACGGCGCTATGTGCCACACAAGCAACGAAACCTCAAACGAGACCTCAAAGATGGATTTGGTGAGGCTATCGAGGACATAGGGCAGCCGCTTTGCGATTTGGTTATGGAAAATTTCCTTAAAAAGATATGGTCCTGTAAGCGTGGTCGTGGTGGTCATTTGCCTGATGTTATTTTCCACTATTAACGGCATAGCTTCTTGTTTATAATGAAATAAACATCCGATCATTTATATTGAAAAATGACATTTTTCTTTGAATATCAAAATAACACCTCTTATTGGAAAACCCTTTATAATGAAATTCATCGTTGAAATAGACCGACTCTACTCCAACATTATCAATCCCCGATTTATTATGTGATAGAGAACCCTTTCCGAATATCCAATGATTATTCGAGTAGTGACGCTCATATTTTCAGATCAATTATTAATTTTTTGTCGATAATATCGATCACACAAAGAGAGGTCCTTCTAACTTGAATGCTAAATTTTGGATACGATTTACATAATATGCTTCAATGCCAATGTTCCGATGTCGTTCCGGAACTTCAACTACGGGAATGCATTATCCCTTGTATTGTTTCCATGCATGCATATTACGATCATTATGGGTATCATCATTATTATAAGTGCACTAATCAGATTTGAATTTCAACACAATGCAAGGTTACTATTTCACTTCCCGAAATATGATACGTACGAATATGGCAAATGGTTTTAGCGAAGATTTCTGAAGAGCAGAGATGAAACTGAGTATTCGAAATATATTGCTTCTGACAGATATCTTGTGTCTTTAGCGCATAAGCAATTTTCAAAATAATAAGTTTTTCATTTCATAGATATTTTTCAGAGTTTGGGACAGAAACCCCAAAAAGGAACCATTCAACAATGTATACAGGGTGATTCACGAAGACCGTTCGTTAGAATATTTCAAAGAAAGACTCGAGATAAGCACTTGAAATTTTATAGTTAAGCTTTGTTAGGAGAGATGAGTTATTGGAAAAAATTTCAGATTCGTTCGAAATGATACCAACTTTCGTTTTTGCGCGTATGTTCTGGGGAACATACGCGTTATAGTTTTGCCCAAATGTCTGTAACTTTCGAATTTTTTGAAAAAAATGGTCTCAAACGATTAAGTTCGACTCCCCAATGAAGAATTCGAGGTCAAATTTGATTCTGTCCGGCCGGCCGTCCGGCCGGCCGGCCGGCCGGCCGGCCGTTGCCACGATAACTTGAGAACGAAAAGAGCTAGCGACTTGAAATTTTCAGGGTAGGTGGCGCATCCCAATACGACGGACAAGTTCGTTAATGGGCATAATCGGCCCAGTGGTTTCCGAGTAATAATTTTGTTTTCAACCAATATGAATCCGATCAAATTGAAACTTGGTGGGTAGTTGTAGAATATGACCCTAAGCACGTTCGTGAAATTTAGTGCAAATCGTATGGCTAGAAAATTTTAAAAAAATTATTAAAAAATATTTTTGTTGTCACGATAACTTGAGAACGGAATGAGATAGCGGCTTGAAATTTTCAGGTTAGGATGTGCACCAGAACGCGACATTTCAGTTTGTTTATGAGCATAATCGGCCAAACGGTTTTAGAGTTATAGCCATCTGAAATTTTCTGAAATTTGGTGGTTTTTTGTTCCTCATTAACTCGAAAAACACTGAACCGATTGAATTCAAACATGGTTATTAGTTGTAGAATGCCAACGCAAAAATGTTTGCAAAGTTTGATGAGGATAGCATTTGTAGAAAATTTTTAATAAATCATAGAAAATAAAAAAAAAAAATTCTATATATCAGTAACTATTCGTTCGAAATTGCTGAAATTTTGCAAGAGCCTACATAACGTAACTCTACTGCCAAGTTTCAAGTTTTAATACGATCGGTTAAATATTGTTGGAGATTCGAGCATTCTTGTGTGAGTTCAGTAGATGGGTGACCGTTGCCTCGATAACTTTCGAACAAAAGGAGATAGGGACTTGCAATTTTCAGGGTAGGTTGCGTATCCGAAAGGGAGAGTTGAGTTCGTTTTTGGGCATAATCGGTCTAACGGTTTCCGAGTTATACCCACCTGGAATATTATTTCCTTAATAACTCAAAACATAAATATTCGATCGAAATGGCGCTTTGTAACTAGTAGTAGAAAATCAACATAAAGACGTGTTTAAAATTTTGTAAGAACCGTACCCCTAGAAAATTCGAAAAAAATTACGAAAAAAAAATTTTAAGAATCGTACCCCTAGAAAATTTTAAAAAAATCACGAAAAAAAAAATTGGTTCAAGCACTGACGTGAAGTCAGAAGCTTTTGCGCGTATGTTCTATTGTCCATGCTTCTGTATTGGACACCCTTAATCGAATTTACCATGGTAAATTCGATTAAGGGTGTCCAATACAGAAGCATGGACAATAGAACATACGCGCAAAAGCTTCTGACTTCACGTCAGTGCTTGAACCAATTTTTTTTTTTAAATGTAATACCCAGTTTTTCATTGATAATCAGATTACTCATTGAATTCTAGTTTGGTTTAATGTGTCACTTACATATTATTCTCAGAAAATTCGTGTGAAATCTGAAAACAACCTTTCTAATTTTCTTAAATAGGACTTCATTCCAATGTTAATAACTTGTAGATTTTTGCATGAAAATTCCTAATTTTCTAGCTTCTATCAGAAGACATACCAATGCTTCTCCTTCGTCAATTAATAATTCAATTGGACATACAAGGTGTTTCTATTTCAATGTCAAAGTCGGTCATGACAAAAATCTCAAAACTCTTTGTCTTTCAAATAAAAACTCATTTTATTTATTTATCAGCTGGAATCTACGCTCAAAAATAGTGTTTTTTTATTCCGAGGACCAAGAGCACCAAAAACGTTAATAGAGAACTAATCAACGTTTCCATATGAAATTCGGAATATATATCAATAATCAAGTTTTTTGAAAGAGTTATTAAATTAAAGTGGTGCAAATACAGAAATGGGGAATTTTAATATCCAATAATTAATAACACGTCTGTATAATTCCTACCGTCAGTTTTTGGCGAATTTTCAGTGATTTCGGGTTTGTAAAACGTTGATGTTCAGCAAACTTCAAGGACCATCCCCAAACTGGACGTCTTATGAAATTTCTACAAGATTATTTTGTATCATATTGCGACGGTACTTATAGTACCTTTCGTTCCAGATATATCGAAACGCAATGTCAGCAGATCAGTTATCCAAGACGAAAAACCGAAAGTTATAATGGTATCTTCCTCAGAAAAGGAGATTTTCCAACAACCACCAGAAGAGGATACAGGCCTAGGGCTGTACTTTCCATCAGGTTCCCAACCCTCAGGTATATTCGCTTTTTGCACAAGTAGATATTTCGTTTTGCACTGATTTTGAACACAATCAAATTGAAATGAAGAAGAATGATCTGCTTTTCATGGTCTGCACACGCTTATCGATATATGTTGTTTGTCAAATTTCACCGTGAAAACGCGAATTTCTCCTATTTTCTGAGGAAGACATATCAACCGGGTAGCTAGGCTGGCTTCGATGTCCGACTCCTCAACAAAAATGAATAATCAGTAAGAATAACATTGGAAATCGGGAAATTTCTCTGGGGAATAACATATCGTAATGATATGTTCGAGATTTATCAAGGAGCATCTAGCCAGGTGAGTACAAAAGTAATGAGACGAAAGAGTGGACCTCGATCTGCAAAAAGTGGAAGAGTCAGTTGATTGTCGATTTTTTTTCGTCAGTCAGTGACAAGGGCAGTGAATCAAGAACGCCATTTTTATGACACGTATAGTGAGCTTTATACTTCGGTTTTCAAGGAATCTTCGTCAATGGGATGTTCTAACCTTGCATGCATACTTCATACGGTAAAAAAATGATTTTCCGTGGGGCAGGTATGACGAGGTGATGCTCCATATTGTTGGAACAGGCAAGTTAGGCCAATCATGATTAGAGAGCATAAGGCAGATTGATTCTACTAAATATATGCAGCTATAAGATTAAAACAACCTTCCTGAAAACTCGGTGAAAGTTTCTAGTCTTCAAGGCACGAATTGCCAACAACAAGAAAGTTCCTAGGTTTTTTGTTCGCTTCACCGTAATTTGTATGCTAATCCTTCATGAAATATGGCGGGCCGTGTTCTTTGTTTTGTTTACCACCGTGTTATTTCAAGAATATTTGTATTAGATATATTTCATTAATTTTTTCTATTCATAACGTTCAATGAGTAACATCTGTTGCTCTTCTGTTGAAATTCTGGTACCTTTCTGTTGGATTCGAAGAATAATGTTGAGCTACCTACAGAATTGATTCGCGTAAATGAGCAAGATGCTTTCAATATACGGGGTAGGCAAATAAAGTCAGCCTTATCTGACTGGACCAAACATTTTCTTTATTTTCATGTGTTGGAGTAGTTTTCGCCAGATTATACCTGCCGAAAGAAGTGAGGCGAATAATAGAAGGCAAGCCATGGGAAGTCAATTCTTCTCCAAATGAAATATGCTACTTTTTGGTGCTCTTGTTCCTTGGAACAGAGAACTTATCAATTTGCCTAAATGTCTGTAATTTTCGAATTTTTGGTTGGCTGTTAACACGATAACTCTCGAATGGGATGAGCTAGTAAGTTGAAATTTTCACAGTGGGTTTGGGAGACAAATATCTTGGTTAAACTCGTTTGTTTCTTCTAATTCCAATCCAGAAAAAGGTATAGTTCACTAAAATCGGTCTGGTAGGTCGGTACTTTTATAGCCGTTTTTCCCCCTCCGGGGTCGAGGCATCTGCGCATCTAAGACTCCGGTTGTTCCTCTCCAAACTGAGGTTATATTTTGAAAAATTTCACTTCCAAGTTATGTCATTTGGATATAATATTTTTTTTAGAAAATATCTGATTACATTTTCTCATTCTACGTGTTCGATTCTATGAATAATACAATCTTCACATAATTTTAAGAAAATATTTTTCTGGGAATTATGCAGCTTGAAAGATAGTACTAGTTGAAACATAGTCATGGCTAAACAAGTTTATGGATCGATATGAGATTTTCAGGATCTATTTTGTATGAATAGATCTATCCTGACCAAAAATAACCAGTCTGTGCTATAGATATTTGCGGGATTAGGATTTTTTGAACATAAGTTTTGTATGTATGTAGGCAGAAAAAGGCATCGTTTGCCAATTCCTGGTTTCAGCCCCCATGTCTTCCCAAATAGCCTTTCCCAAGCCCACAAAAACGCTGTGGTTTCTCGGAACTTGTTTGTTTGTATTGCTGAATGTGTAAATCCAACATAGGGGTTGAGTCATAGACCTACGTTTTGAATCAATTTTTTAAGATGTAGTTCTATCATAAGAATGACAAGAACTCAAAAACAAGCCAGAATAGTACGAGGAAAACACTAGACAAAGTACAAAGGCTGGCCTGTGTGTGTATCAGGGGAGCTATGGGAACCTGTCCTACCAGGGCACTTGAGATTATCGCAAATCTCACACCACTTCATCTAGTGATAGAGCAAATGGCCCATGAAGCCATTCTCAGAATATCTAGGACAGGAACAGGTAATGAGAGTATTGAAAACCAGAAAGCCTGGTACTCTACCTGAAATGTATCACTGCAAGAAATTCCTCCGGAACTTTGATACTGTCAGATCCAAGAAATACTTGTATCTCAGTAACAACAAGCTGCACCTCCTCACTGGCTTCCTCACAGGGCACTGCGGCCTCAGGAAGCATATGATGAGATTAAGGCTAGCAGAAACTGACGAGTGCAGATTCTGTTGGGAGAAGGATAAAACTCCTGATCACCTGATAACGGAATGCCCCGCCATCGTAGCTTCCTTGAAGCCGCCCCAGATTCTGGAGTTCAATAGAACTCTGGAACTGGAAGGGAGCTGTAGATGGTAATGACATCAACAGCTCTGACGAGGGGGGGCACAATTAACCTTGAGATCGCAGTGCAACGTTACTCCCTACCGTTGATATCATTCCCAACTCTGAGAAACCAATACTTTCGGAGATATGATTTGCCAAAGTTTGAATAATTACTGGCTAGTAGCTTGACAAGAGCGCCAAAGCTCCTGTCCGTAGAGCTTTTCCACATTCCACATTTTTACAAACGTTTTAAAATTTTGTATAATTGAATTCGTTATAATTTCGATATTCACCTCTGGATTTGATTTATATTTACTGCAAAAAAAATATGAATCAAGCAAGCTACAAATGTCTAAGATCTAGACAGCTTTTATGAATTTAATTTAATTAATTCATAAACGAGGGTATTGAAGAAATAGCAGAATGATCTCCTTCGAAGAAATATTCAAACACAAACTCCACTGTGGCAAGAGTTTTATCGAAGCTATGATCCTAAGAAGTGTTCATCTGGTTCCTTTTAGGGGAATAATCATATGAAGCAACACAATCTTCTATTTATCTTCATAATAATATCCAATATCTCACGTATTCTATATATCGAGTATTTATCTTATGATCGTAGCACCTGCTCCATAAACTTCTAAGAAACAAATCGAATATTTCTCTAATGTATCTCTAGGATCTCGCAAAAATATATCCACTGATCGAACGTGCCTTTCTCCTAATGAAGATAATCTGTAGACTGAACAGCCGGTGCCGATATATTGATCTTCGGGAATTACCCATATCTCTAGCCATCGGAAATATTGCTTGTAAACCACTGTAATTTCGACCACCTGTTACATCCATAGTGCACTTAAAATTTGACTCGATATTTTCAACTTTCCAATATGCATCGAAATTCACATCACGTATCTATGTTATTTGAATCCTGACCTGAATAGGGGCGGTACTGATGGTTAGATGAACCAAGAAAAAACAGATTTTCGACCCATTTATCCCGATCGCGGCGAGATCCCCATACATAAAAGGCTGCTCCGAATACTTCAATGCGTATAGACTTTCCCTATTTACGAAGGCAAGTTCGGAAGATGCAAACAGGGAAGTGTCCTCGGTTTCGATAACAAAAAAAAATTTTTCTTGAGATACGATATTCACGGAATTTCGCGAAAAATAGCGCGTCGGCATCTTGAAAGTAATTATCGAGTTTTAATTGGATCGGATTTGTACATTTTGAGTAGGAACTTGACCGTCACATTCGGACGCACCACCTACCCTGAAAATTTCAAGTCGCTATATCTTTCCTTTGAATTCTACATTGTTTTAATATGTCATTTACGTATTATTCGCAGGAAATTAGTGTGAAATCTGAACAAACCCTTTAAATTTTTTTAAGTAAGGCTTCATTCCAATGTTAATAACTTGTAGATTTTTGCATGAAAATTCCTGATTTTCTAGCTTCTATCAGAAGACATACAAATGCTTCACCTTCGTTAATTAAACATTCAATTGAACATACAGGGTGTTTCTATTTCAATGTCAAAGTCAGTCATGACAAAACCAAAAATTCTTTTTTATATTGGTCGTCTGGAATCCACGTTAACAAATAGTATTTTTTTTAACACATACTACTTTACTTACCGAATATCCTGGGAGATGAACATTTTAGAGCAGTAGTATGTATTATAAGAAATAAACTGTTTTTCAACGTAGATTCCAGCTTACCAATTAAAAACATGGGTTATCATTTGAAAACAATGAGTTTTGAAGATTTTGTCATGAATGACTTTAACATTGCAATAGAAACACCCTGTATGTTCAATTGAATTATTAATTAACGGAGGAGAAGCATTGGTATGTCCTCTGAAAGAAGCTAGAAAATTCGGAATTTTAATACAAAAATCTACAAGTTATTAACATTGGAATTGAGCCCTATTTGAGAAAATTAAAAGTATTTTTTCAGATTTCACACGAATTTTTTGAGAACAATATATAATTGACACACTAAAACAATGTAGCACTCAATGGGTAATCTGATTATCAATGAAAAGACCAAAGGTTATCGTTTGAGACCAATTCCGGCTCAAAAACACAAACATTAGGGCAAAATTATACTGCCTTGGTACAAGCGCGCGAAAATGAAAAACAAACCATTGACAATACTCAAAAACAAAATGAGACTATCACCACGTAAACAACCGCCCTGAAATGGAAAGATATATAATACAGGGTAATTCACGAAGACCATTCCGTTGAACATACAGGGTTCTATTACAATGTCAAATTCAGTCATGACAAAACCAATAAAACTGATTTTTTTCAAATGAGAATCCATTTCTTATAGGTCAGCTGGAATCTAGTGCATGCTTTTTTCTAATACGTTACTGCTTTACGTACCGAATATCTCGGGAAATAACCATTTTAGAGCAGTAGTATGTAAGATAAAAAATACATATTTTAACGTAGATTTCAGCTGACCAATAAAAAAATGAGTTCTCATTTGAAAAAAAAGAGTTTTGAAGTTTTTATCATAACTGACTTTGACATTAAAATAGAAACACCCTGTATGTGCAATTGAATTCTTAATTAACGAAGGAGAAGCATTGGAATGTCTTCTGATTCAATGGGTAATCGGATTATCAATAAAAAAAAACTGGATATTACATTTGAACAACGAAAGTTGGTATCATTTCCGGTGAAACCGGAAGTCGTACGAATCTGAAATTGTTGCCAAGAATTCATTACTCCTAACAAAGCTTAACTATAAAATTTCAAGTGTTTATCTCGAGTCTTTATTTGAAATATTCTAACGAACGGTCTTCGTGAATCACCCTGTATATTGAAAATTATTCAGTGGTCTGTACTTGCTGCAAATCAATTTTTATTATAGCTGATTTCAATGAATCATTAAAAATTTTTCATTATTATTTCATTCTAAATGGAATAAATCTGAAGAAGTCTCTTTGTGAGCGAAACGCCGATAGTCGAATATTTCCACTCTAGGAAACATGAAAAAGTTTGGTATTCCTGTAAACTTGATACAAATTAGAGAATATGCATAGAGATAATGAAGTGCTGTAAATCGGCTGTTCTATTCTATAAACCTTGTTTTTAAATCACCTTCGAACTTGAAGGGTAAAAACAAGAACAAAATGTAGAATACAATGCCCATTTTACCTCAAATAGGGTTAAAGAGTAATGAAAACTACAAAATATCTGATGTTGAAGGAGTTCACCCGGATAATAATAACGAATGAAATATTTCCATTCAAGTTCTGTGATCCACTTTCCTCGGAAAAACAAACAAGCTTAAATTTTCTTTAGGATGGTCCCAAAATGCACGAAAAAATGCTGCTTCAGTTAGTTACTGGGATTTTCCATTACTTTTAATCTACCAACCAGTTGTAATGATAACAAAACGAATCATAAAATTGCAATTGATATCTACCAAACGTATGGTAATTTTGAAAGAATTCAGATTCCCGATGAAAAATGGATCAAACTTTAGGGTACATCGAAATTGGTATGATTTTCACTTCTATTTGGTCAATGATGATCAGCTGTACAATTTTTCAACGTATATCTCAGTATATCATTGAACAGAAAATCGATAAACATGTAAGAGTTACTAAAACCATATCAAAATCGAAATAACACTGGTGTGAATAAGAATTCAAATTAGAATGATATTGAAACATACCTTTCATTACTATCTCCAAATCGATGCAATTATCTGCACTTTTCAGTTCATTAAATTCACAATCGATAGATCATTTCCAATTATATTTCACGCACGAAATACAAAATGACGTTGCAGTTCTATTCGTATCATGAAATCGTGAGAACAGAGCCTCCTTAGTGTCAACCACAGAATGCACAGAAAACCAAAATATGGGAATAGAGAACTACGTAAAGCCTACTGAATTTCGAGCTGAATATTGTAAATATTAACCTCAATTCCATTTTCATGCACATTTTCCGGTTCTTCTAGGAATCGTGAGGCCAATTTCAAATGCAGCGTTCTGATTTGATATCTTATATTGTGATTTTTCACGATTTTGGGTATTTAATGCAAGTCATAATATAGAATTATTAGTCAGTGCTTCTAATCTGTGGAAACAAAAAAACTGCAAGCGGCCAGCAGGTACCGCACTACTGACAACATATTTATCACAGAAATATGAGCAATAAACATCTGTTTTGAATTAAGGTTCGTGAAGAAAAGGATGACAGAGTGTTCTTTCACTTCACTCGTTTCGAGATATTTCCATTTATTGATGGAATTGACTTGATATGAAAAAGAAAATTCCCGATTCGATCCGTACAACTGTGTTAACAGTGTGTGGATAAAGTAAGGAACAAAATTCATAGCTGCGTTATTGAATGTTTTCAAGCAAAACGTTCGGACAGGAAAATTTCTGTTGTTAATTACCACCTTATGGCATTAAAATTTTACTTATAACGTCATAATTTTTTTCTAAATGACCTCAAGTTTTGAGAAAAGTACTGAAGTAAAGTCAGAGGATTTTGCGCGCATGTTCTGGGGAACAGCTTGCTATAATTTTTCCCAAATGTCTGTGATTTTCGATATTTTGAGCGAAAATGGCCTCTAACGATTGGGTTCTCCCCACTGTTGCAGAATTCAAGATAAAATTCGATTGTGTCTGGCCAGCCGTTGCCACGACAACTTTCGAACGAACAGAGATAGACCCTTGTAATTTTCAGGGTAGGTTGCGCATCCTAATGCGAGAGTTGAAGTTGTTAATAGACATAATCGGCCAAACAGTTTTGGAGTTAATCTGATCTGAAATTTTGGGTGAAATTGCCTCAATAACTCGAAAAATACAGAACCGATCCGATTCAAACTTGGTACTTAGTCGTAGAATTCCGACGCGCAAATTTTTGCGGAACTTCGTGAGGATCATATCAAAGCAAAACTCAAAAAAAAATCTTTATCTATGAAATTATCCGTCCTATATCACTGAAATCTTGCGAGTGCCTTCCAGACCTAATTTTACAGCCAAGTTCTGAATTTGACCAACAGGATCGGATCTATATTGTTGGAGATATTGAAAAAATATTAGAAAGTGAGCAGCTGTGGACGAGATCAATATCTGGATGGGCGACCATTATCACGATAACTTTCGAATAGAAAGAGATAACGACTTGCAATTTTCAGGGTAGGTTGCTCATCTGAATGTGATATTTGAGTTCGTTAATATACATAATCGGCCAAACGGATTTAGAGTTATTCCCATCTGAAATTTTGGGTGATTTCCTCGATAACTCGAACAATTCAGAACCGATCCGATTTAAACTTGGTAATTAATTGCAGAATGCCGAGGCACAAATTTCAGTGAAATTTCGTGAGATTCATATCACTACAAATTTTGAAAAAAAAATATTTATCTCAGAAACTATCCGTCCTATTTCGCTGAAATCTTGCAAGTGCCTTCAAGACCTTATTTTACAGCCAAGGACTGAATTGGATCATCACCATCGGAACTATATTGTTAGGTTCATTAATTGGCATAATCCGCCTAACGTTTTCGGAGTTATATCCCATCTAAAATTTAGATATTATTTTCTCAATACCTCTGAAAATATATATTTTCAGAGGTATATTTTATTTTTATAAATTCCCGGTCAAGATTGCTTCAGTAATTTTATTACCCTCAATTTGACTCAATTCAATCCATATTCAATATACAGTGTGGAAAAGCCAAATGGAATGAATTCATTATCTTGTTTACTGTGGATATTTTTGGAAAATCCCGAAGTATATAAAATTCTAATTTTAAATTGTTATTCTTCTTCGTAAAAATGCGAACCCTAAATTGAACCCCCTTCGAGACACATGTGGACCCCTTAATTTTTCAAATATGAAGTATGGGCTTGTGATACATCATTTGAAACATCTCGTCATTCTCTATTCAGAAATGTTATCACTTCATGATTATCGCCAAAATCAAGTTAGAAAAAAATAAAATCATGTGATTACCGAAATTCATTATAATATTCCCTCAAATATTCCCAAATCTTACTTAATAATACTAAGCTTATTTTCCTTCAAGATGTGAAAAGCACTGACGTGAAGTCAGGAGCTTTTGCTCGCATGTTCCATTGTCTATTCACGCCTCATTCGAATTCGATCGAGCTGAAATTTGTTACTCGATCGTAAAATAGTGGATCTATGGTATGTGCGGAATTTCAGCTAATTCAAATGCATAATTTCTGAGATATTTAATTTTATAGAATTTGTTTTTTTTTAAGATATTCACGAAATTTGGCGAGAATTAGCGCGTTGGCATTATGCAATCAATAACCCAGTTTAATTGGATCGGATTTGAATATTTTGAGTTATAGAGGAAATAAAGACAACATTTCAGATATGGGTATAACCTCAAACCATTTGGCCGGATATGCCTGTCCAAGAACATAAATGTCCCATTGGGATGCGCAACCTATGCTCAATATTGCAAGTTGCTATATCTTTCCGTTCTCAAGTTATCGTGAGATACATAATATTTCTTCATATTTTTGCGCGTATGTTCTGGGGAACATCGCGTTATCATGTTGCCCAAATGTCTGTAACTTTCGAATTTTTTTACGAAAATGGTCTCAAATGATTTGGTTCGACTCCCCAATGAAGAATTCGATGTAAAATTTGATTCTGTCCGGCCGGCCGTCCGGCAGTCCGGCTGTTGCCACGATATCTTGAGAACGGAAAGAGCTAACGACTTGAAATTTACAGGTAGGTGGCGCATCTCAATACGACGGACAAGTTCGTTAATGAGCATAATCGGCCCAATGGTTTCCGAGTAATAATTTTGTTTTCAACCAATATGAATCCGATTGAATTGAAACTTGGTGAATAGTTGTAGAATATGAACTTGAGCACGCTCGTGAAATTTTGTGAGAATCGTATTGCTAGAAAATTATTAAAAAATTATTAAAAAATATTGTTTTTGTCACGATAACCTGAGAACGGAAAGAGATAGCGGCTTGAAGTTTTCAGGTTAGGTTGTGCATCTGAACGCGACATTTGAGTTTGTTTATAAGCATAATCGGCCAAACGGTTTCAGAGTTATAGCCATCCAAAATTTGGTGGTTTTTTTCTCCTCATTAACTCGAAAAATACTAAACCAATTGAATTGAAACATGGTCATTAGTTGTAGAATGCCAACGCGAAAATTCTTGCAAAATTTCGTGAGGATAGTATCAGTAGAAAATTTTTGAGAAATCATTGAAAATTTAAAAAAAAATTCTATATATCAGTAACTATTCGTCTGAAATTGCTGAAATTTTGCAAGAGCCTTTAGAGCCTAACTCTACTGCCAAGTTTTATGTTTAACACGATCGGTTAAATGTTGGAGATTCGAGCAGCCTTGTGTGAGTTCAGTAGATGGGTGACCGTTGCCTCGATAACTTTCGAACGAAAGGAGATAGGGACTTGCAATTTTCAGGGTAGGTTGCGTATCCAAATAGGAGAGTCAAGTTCGTTTTTGGGCGAAATCGGTTCAACGGTTTCCGTATTATACCCACCTGGAATATTATTTCCTCGATAACTCAAAAATTAAAGATTCGATCGAATTGAAGCTTAGTAACTAGTAGAAGAAAATCAACATAAAGACGTGTTCAAAATTTTGTAAGACCGTACCCCTAGTTAATTTGAAAAAAATTATGAAAAAAAATGTTTGTAAAACCGTACCTCTAGAAAATTTCAAAAAAATTACGAAAAAAAAATTGGTTCAAGCACTGACGTGAAGACAGGAGCTTTTACGCGTATGTTCCATTGTCCATTCTTCTGTATTGGACACCCTTAATCGAATTTACCATGGTAAATTATGTTGTCCATTCTCCTGCGTTGGACACCCTTAATCTAATTTACCATGGTAAATTATGTTGTCCATTCTCCTGTATTGGACACATAATTTGAATTAACCATGGTAAATTCGAATTAAGAGTGTCCAATTAAAATAAAATGGACAACATAATTTACCATGGTACATTAGATTAAGGGTGTCCAATACAGGAGAATGGACAATAAAACATACGCGCAAAAGCTCCTGACTTCAGGTCAGTGCTTGAACCAATTTATTTTATTTTCTAGTGATAAAATCCTCAAAAAATTTAACAAACATCTTTGTGTCGGTATTATACTCGGAAACTGTTGGGCCGATTATACCCGTCGCATTTGGACGCGCCATCTACCCTGAAAATTTCGAGTCGCTATCTCTTTCCGTCCGAAAGTTCGTGGCAACGGCTGGCCGGACGGACAGAATAAAATTTGACCATTTTCAGCAAAAAATTCGAACATTACGGACATTTGGAAAAAATGATAGCGCGCTGTTCCTTAGAATATGCGCGTAAAAATGATTAAATATATTCATTTTTCGGCCCACTGAATCGATCTCCTATGTTAGTCATCGAGTCCTCTTCTCAAAGATTCAATTTCTAATCACTCAGCCATTTTTTTGGTGAGTTGATCGCATGAAGGATGAAGAGTCGCACCGAATTCCGAATGAGCTTTTCGTAATCGTTGCCATGGAAAACTGTTCGTAAGAAACATTTCCTCGAAACCCCCGTAAACGTAATGTCGGGCTTATTTGAAAATCCATCTCCGCCGGGGAGTCAGTCAAGTACGTCTAGAGTCCACATCCAAACGGTAAATGGTTTGGATTTCAGTATTATAAACGAATGAAATAGAATAAGATCGTTTGAATTCATGATGGATTAACTTCTAACCCAATCAAAGACGAGCCTCTCCCTCGGCGAAAAAAAAACATTCGCATTTTTACAATCCCAAACAGGGAATGTGCATTTGGATTCCTGGGGTCTCTGAAGATCGAGTATGCTCCTTTACTATTCATCCCTGTTACTTCCCTATTTTCCGCCACGTGGTTATTACGGATCGACCGCCATTTCGGACCAATTTTTCATCTCTACTATGCCATCCTTTTATCGTGGTTTCAGACCGGAAAGTACGTAACTCTTGCGGTAACAGACGCTCTATAGAGCATCGTCAAAGGACCTTCTTTCATTATCTGCGAAAATGAACTGGTAACACCTTGATTGATCATTCCCAAAAGGAATTGGTTACGTTTGATATTCATTTCGGATGTTAAGAACCGCGAAAAAAACGGCTCTTCTAGGGCTACACACGAGACGACAGTAGGCAAGAATATAAAAAATCTCTTCTCGGTCTCGTCTCGTTATCAGTTGTCTCGTCTTGTCTTGCCTTATTCTGAATAACGATAATAAATATTATAATATACATAATCGAAATGGTAGATAACAATGAATAATTTTGTAACGCTATATTTATTACACTCTTATACAAAAATTAATTTTAATTTCAATTTTAAACGCTGCTAATTTCATCTTTTAAATTACTCGGTGACCAAGATTTCAAACATAATCACGCTTGCATCACATCATCTTTCAATGATGTACCTGTTTTTGCCATGGTCATACCTGCTGTGGAAAATTATCTTTCAGATAATCTAGTTGTAGAATGCCGACACGAAGACTCATTCGAAATGTTGCAAGGATCGTATTACTAGAAAATTATCAAAAAATATTCTGTATCTCAGAAACTATTCTTCAGATATCGAGCATGAAATCCATCAGAAATAATTCTACAGCCGAGATCCAAATTTGAACATGATGAGGTCTGTATTCTAGAAAATATTACGGAAATATTAGAAAGCGAGCAGCGGTGGACGAGTTCAATATCCGGATGGGCGACTGTAACCACGGTAACTTTCGAACAAAAACAGATAAGGACTGGCAATTTTCAGGGTAGGTTGCGCATCCGAATGCCACAGCTAAGTTCGTTAATGGACATAATCGGTCCAACGGTTTCGAAGTTTGAAAATTTTGTCCCATTTCCCCAATAACTGAAAAAATACAGAACTGATCCGATTTAAACTTGGTAATTAGTTGTAGATCCGCCAAAAGGTTTCGGAGTTATACCCATCTGAAATGTTGATGTTATTTTCTCAATAACTCTGAAACTACATATCCTACAAATTCCATGATAATATTGCTTCAGTAATTTTATAACCCTCCATTAGACTCATTTAAGTCCATATTCAATATACAGTGTGGAATAAATTCATTATCTTGGTTACTGCACATATTTATGGAAAATCCCGAAACACGTAAAATTCAAATTTTAAATCGACATTCTTCTTCGTAAAAATGCGAACCCAAACTTCAACCCCCTTCGAAAGACAGGTACAACCCCCATTTTTTCAAATAGAAACTACGGGCTTGCGATACATCGTTTGAAACATGTCGTCATTTTCTATTCAGAAATGTTATCACTTCATGTTTATCGCAAAAATCAAATTAGAAAAAAAATCATGTGATTACAGAAGTTCATTATAATATTGCCTCGAATATTCCCAAATCTTATTACAATAAAACTGAACGTATTTGCCTTCAAGATGTGAAAAGCACTGACGTGAAGTCAGGAGCTTTTGCGCGCATGTTCCATTGTCTATTCACAACTCATTCGATGTCGATCGAGCTGAAATTCGTAACTCAATTGTAAAATAGTGGATGTATGGTATGTGCGGAATTTCAGCTAATCCGTAGGGCCGATAATGCCCAAAAACGAAATTAACCCTCTCATTCGGATGCGCAACCTACCCTGGAAATTTCAAATCCCCTTTTCGTTTGAAATTTACGGTCACCCATCCAGCTACTGAACTCACACAAGGCTGCTCGGATCTCCAACAATATAGCTCCGATCGTGTTCAAACTTTGAACTTGGCAGAAGAGTAAGGTTCTGAAGGCTCTCGCGAAATTCAGCGATGACGAATAGTTTCTGATATATAGATTTTTTTACAATACTCGATTTTAATTCGATTTTTGGAAATATCTATCAACGCTGACATTTCAGCCAACGAGGTGTTGCTACAATTCTGAGATTTACATGATATAAAAGTGCTTCTTCTGAACTAATAACGATCAAATAAAACTTTCTCTTTATGTTCGTTTCTACGTTCATTCATTCGGCCTTCTTTCGTAAAAAAATGGTCAGAATACAATGTCTATTTTGCCCCTAATAGGGTCAAAGGGAAATAAAAACTACGAAATATCATCCAAATAATAATAATGAATGCAATGTTTTCGAACAACTTGTAATACTTTCCTCGGAAAAACTAACAAGCTTTTAATTTTTTTTCAGATGGTTCCAATATGCACGAAAAAATGCTGCTTCAGTTGGCTACTGTGATTTTCCATTACTTTTTATCTACCAACCTCTTTGTTCCTCCAAATTAACCATATCACGTGATGCATACATTAAATGGTAACAGTTATATGAGAAATGATTGCTCAGCTTCATTCAGCTTTTTTAAAGAATGTTCACCACACAAGCTGAATATATTTTTTGAAACAAAATTTTGCTAGTTATGATAACAAAACGAATCGTAAAACTGAAATTGATATCTACCAAACATATGGTATTTTTGAATGAATTCAGAGTCACGATGAAAAATGGATCAAACTTGAGTGTACATCGAAATTGGTATGCTTTTCACTTCCCTTTTGTCAATGATGATCAGCTCTACCATTTTTCATCGTATATCTCAGTATATCATTGCACAGAACATCGATCAACATGTAAGAGTTACTATCATCATATCAAAATCGAAACTACACTACTGTGAATAAGAATTCAGAGTAGAATGATATTGAAACATACCTTTCATTACTATCTCCAAATCAGTGTAATTATCTGCACTTTTCAGTTCATTCAATTCACTGTCGACCGATCATTTTCAATCATATTTCACGCACAAAATGACTTCGCAGTTCTATTCGTATCATAAAATCGTGAGAACAAAGCCTCCTTAGTATCAACCACAGAATGCACAGAAAACCAAAATATGGGAATAGAGAACTGCGTAAGCCTAGTCATTTCGAGCTGAATATTGTAAATATTAACCTTAATTCCATTTTCATGCACATTTTCCGTTTCTTTTAGGATTCATGAGGCCAATTTCAAAATCACCGTTCTAATTTGATTTCCAACATTGTAATTTTTCACGATTTCGGGTATTTAATGCAAGTCATAATACATAATATTATTAGTCCGTGCTTCTAATCAGGGGAAACAAAACATTTAATATTTATGACAGGAACATGAGTAATGAACATGTCTTGACTGGAGGTGTGCTTTTTCACTTCGCACTTCTTGTTTCGAGATACAATTTCGATTTATTGACGGAATTGTCTTGATATGAAAAGGAAAATTCCCTATTCAATCCGGAAAACTTTTTATAGGTAAAGTAAATTGAATATGTTATTTTGTTCCCATGTCTATCATATTATATGAATCAATTTATATCTTTTTATCATCAAATACACAAGTTTCATCCAGAGAAAGTCTAGGTATTAATTTTGAATGTTCATTATTGGATAAATGGATAATCTTTCAAACTTAGAAACTTGGCACCTTCAAAATAATATTCATGTGACGAATTTTGACCGCTATCAAAATATGCTTATTCCAACCCAAACCAAATATATCTGCTAATGAATGTCATTCTAAAATGTCAATTTTCTGATCTGTAAAATTTCCCTCATCACTGAAACAGCTAAATCTTAATATCTTCCATTTCCTCCAGGTTTCCTGGTTCTGCTTTTATTGACAACTGAAGGGTATGTTTCGAGATAACATTTTTTTTTATTTTCCCTATAACCCCATAAGAACATTCGAACGAAAGTTTTTTCCAGGGGTATTTCAAAGTATATCAACTGTTATGAGTATACAGTATGTTCTCTTCATCGGAACTGTGTCAAATTATCGTCTGCAACTGATGAAAGGAACATACTGTGTATATCTGCACTTAAAGAGCTCAATTCAGGGCACACTAACGCTAAAACTGTTGAGTTTATACTCAAACTGGTTAGAAATTAACTTACTGGAATTTAAGTTATGAGCTTCAAATAAAATCTACTCTAACATATCAAACTTCTTGAAGTAAATATAAAGGTAATGTAACCGGTGAAGATATGAAACATTATTTCTGACCAGTTTGTACCTATATAGTGTATAAAATACATATAGAAGAAGGGCTTCGTGTGACTTGATGTAATTAGCACAGTTTTTCATTAATACTAATTAGAAATACTTTATTTTTCGGTATTTTCCTGGCACGAATCTATCAGAATACATATAAGTCGAATGTTCAGAAGATGATCATCGGCTATAAATAATATGTCTTATCCTGTATTCCAGATATCTTTGTGTCATGAAATAAATCCCTATTCTCGGTACATATTTTTGTGAGTGTTATGAGTTGATCTAGATGAGGATTCAAGCTGTTATGAAACTAATAAACACAATCTCACGCGTCCTCTGTCTGTCTCAAGTATATTGACCTACCCTGCGTACTCAAAGGCTCGTTCACATTATGTGACATGCTTGTTCGTCTATGATCATAGCTCACGATCCAAATTAAAAAACCGAAATCTAGTGGAGCATAGGCAAATGAACGTTCACAAACAAGCCGTTAATATGTTCGTACACCTATCTTTGAGTGCTTGGCTAGCACTGGAAATGTGTAATTCAGCCTTTACTTCACGGTCATACCCTACCTTGATTCTCCAATATACTCGCTGCCCTATGCGTTTCCTTAGACGAAATTCTTCGCAGATTGTTGTTTCTTAGTAACCAACCTTTGGAAACCGATATAAGTAATGATATTAGTTTGATTGCTGATTCAGAGAAATCAAGAATGAAGTTTTATTGTTGGTTCATGACAGCTTGTATCATTCACGACTGCGAAGTTTAACGAAACATGTAATAATCTTCAATCGTGCCAAATTTTATAAGCGGATATTTTCGATTCTTGTTGATTTAATCACAGCAATGCACGAAATATTTCGATATTTCTGCCTCGAGAAATCGATGAAACCTTCTCATCTCATGCGAATTCGATGAAATGATCGGTGCAGGGAGACAATATTTCGTGGATTGCTTTAAAAATAATATTATTTCTTTTTCTGGTATAAAGAATGTAATGATAACGATGTCATATGTTCATAACAACTGCAAAATTGGTTTCTTGTATATAAAAATGTTTCATTTAATAATTTATGAATAAATAAAACTATGGATATTTTCTTCATGTTCATTTCACCCTTTCTATCCATTCTATTCCACAGCGTGCCAGGATTATTTAATTCTACGTAAGCTGAATGGAACACTTTCATTGAATCTTGGACCTGAGAGTAGTAAATAATAATTGAAGGATACTGTGGGAGGTACATTCATTATTGAATGGTTTCTTTCTAGGTTTTCTCTCCCAAAACACTGAAAAATATCAACTTATCGTGAAAAGAGGTGTTGTTGAAACACTTTACAATAAAGCTAATCTGATTTGTTCTACTCTCGAAATCCGAAACAATGAAATCGATTTCATCAAAGAATTTCTTGAAGATAATGGATATCCAAGTCAATTCATAGAAACATCAATCATGAAGCTAGATAGAGGAGCTTCTAATATTATCAATCAATCAAGTACAACAGAAAAAGCAACAAAAAGAACAACAAAATCTGTTGAATGTGGTCCCTTATGTTCATGGCCCTTCTGAAAAAATCAGAACAATCGGTTCTATGTTCAATATAAGAACCGTTTTCAAGACAAATAATTATCTTAACAAAGACAAAACCCATTAATGAAAAACAAAAAAATTGTGTATATAATATTCCTTGTATTTTTGGTAATTCGTGTACAGGAGAAACATTGAGACCACTAGAAGTAAGAAAGTCGGAGCATAAGAACAACTTGAGAAATAGAGACATACAGAAATCAAAAAGGAGCAGAACATGTATGTACAATCCAAGGAGATCACATGATGGATTGGAGTAAAACAAAAATTCTGATGACAGAATCTAATTACGTTAAAAGGAAACTGAAGGAGTCAACTTGTATTTTGTTGAATGCAATTTTGTGAACTGCTCAATTGGAATTGACCGTATTTGGCTGAATTCATTAGAAAAGGAGTTGGAACTTGGAAATTTGTATACGAAGTAAAACTATGTTAATATGATTCTCAAATACTTTCAAAGTGACAATTCTCGATTTTTAGAATAGCTACATCAACAAAAAATAATTCTGAAGATTTTCGTTAAGTGTCTGACAAAAGATTTAGACTCCGAAACGTTACGAAATTTAGTTGTTTCATCGTTGATGTTGTGTCGTTATTGTTTGTTAGGCAACATTGTTCGATTGATTGCTTCCGACATCTTGTGTTTATTACGCAGAAGCAATCCACAAAATAATAATTTTTTATTTAACAGATATTTTTCAGAGTTTGGGAAAGAAACCCCAGAAATAAACCATTTAATACTGAGAGTAGTATATTGTATTGATGGGAACTACAACAAAATCTAGTATTATCCATGGAATTATGGGCACTAAGTGTTGAGAATCTAATGTTGGAATGGAAAAAAAATCTTAAAAAGCACATATCCTGACAAAATACTGTATGAACCTTCAAGTGTCTTTTTCAACGGACTAGGTACTAGATTTCAATTCGAACGGATCTGAATTTTTGAAAATATTGAGGAACTGAAATTCAGCTTGAAGGTTTGTCCGGAATTTCAGCTGACAAATAGTTTCTGAAATATAGAATTTTTGTAGGAGAATTTTCATTTATTTTATTTTTCTAGTTATATGATCCTCAAAAAAATTGCGCGTTGGCATTCCACCTAGTTTCAATTCGTTTTTTTTTTTCGTTTTTCGACATTCGATGTCAGTGGTTATTCATTTGAAAATACTAAACCCTGAACCAAAATCGGTTCCATTACAATTCCACCGAATTTCGAAAACTATTTGCATCACTGTAGTTGCGCCATTTCTCGATACGTGCACGTTGCCAAAACTGCCAAGGTGAAAGGAAAAACCGACTTCGTTTACGCCTCGAACGTTCGACATATTGATGCTTGTCAAATATCAACGTCGAAAAAGGAAATGAGTTTGGATCGGAAAGACCTGCTGCGTTTTATAATAGAGAAGTGAACGAAAGCACCTTTAGACGATATACCGAAATATCCTGTACAACCCTTGGCTTGTTGATCTCGATATTCATTCAATAAAAATATCCTACAGGTTCGGCCACATGAATTTTCCGTCACCTCTTCAAAAGACCTGAATCAAATAGTTCCACTGAAACAAAACGTTCGGTTGTCGTATGATTGGAAGAAAATTTCGTTGAGTTGATGAATTGAAGGGTTTTGAACCCTTTCGAATGAGAGAGTGGTGAGTTGATATCGCAAATATTTCTCTTCTATTGAAAAAGACAGAGTACGACATTGTCTGCTCCATATTTTTAATATATATAAAATCGACTATTTCAGAATGTTCACAAGCATTATTCGAATCTAAAAATTCCAGGTGATTGCAAGAATTGTCTAATGCATATTGACCCTCATCAATCTAATTTCCAACCATTTCTCAACCCTATAAATTTTATTCTTAGCATCCATCATGAGATTTGTCGTTAATATTGAACAAAACGGGAATCAGGGCTGAACCCTGAGGTATCTCAATCAAACAATAGTCTCCTCACCAACGGTGCTCCCTTTTGATGCCGCAATCTGAAATATACCTCATATTCCCTCGGCAAATGGAATCATCGAGGTAGGAATCTAGGAGAATCTGATGACTCTACTGTGGATGATGCTGAGGTATGTATATCCGATTTTCTAGAACATGTTTCTTCAGATGAAAGTGTTTTATGTCAAGAGAAGTAATAGAAGGAATTCAACTGTATTCTTCAATCAGTTAAGGCAAATTGCCAGAAGATACAGTGAACCTTTTAGAGGAATATTTCTGGATAATGTTCCATCATATGCAAAGGCTGGCCTGTGTGTTTATCACTAGAGCTATGGGAACCTGTCCTATCTGGGCACTTGAGATTATCACGAATCTCACACCACTTGATCTAGTGATAGGGAAAATGGCCCATTAAGCCATTCGCAGAATATCTAGGAAAGGAGCAGGAAATGAGAGTATTGAAAACCAGAAAGCCTGGGTGGAATCTACCTATTCCCTCGATTTAGTAAAAAACGAAACCCGCGTCGCTTTAAACGGAAAATTGTAGATTTCTGTATGGGTTTGAATCTTGAGAAATCGTTTTGGCGGTCCACGAATTCACTTATTTCCTAATATTTTCCGAACGAATAGAGAGACAGAAAATAAACAACGTTCACCGACTAGTAATCGGGAAAGAGTCATTTATTGAGATATGAAAATTGTAGATTTGCGCCGGGATAGAATATCTTTCGGAATCTTTCGGGTCAAAAGTTCTTCCGAGTGTCAACTCAAAATTTTTTTTTTACAGTATATCAATGCGGGTCTCGTTTTTCACTAAATCGATGTCGCTGATCACGAATATGTAATTAGTTTTCTCCTGTCTACCGTGCTTTGGGAAAAACTCCACTTTGAGTAAAAAACTTGTCAAAATAGGTCAATTTTGGAAATTCACGCAGCTCAAATGAAGCGGAGTAGGGTGATGCTGATTTTTTTTTGTCATAGATGGATTCTTTATCTATTAAATAATCTAAACAACAAATGTCTACCTCGTACCGTTCGGATTTTATGATTTTTTTCCCAAGGGTCTATTTTTCGAAAAATTCAAATTGCGATAATTCCGTGAAATATATTTTTTTTTTTAAATATGATCTTATATTCGGAATCTACGGCCTCGAATTAGTAAATGACTAGTAGCCAGCAGTCCATATTTTGGGATTCAGATGAGCCAGCAGATCTACCTAGCAATAGATCCACATTTTTCTGGTAGATCTACATTTTTACGGTAGATCTACATTTTCCGGTAGATCTACATTTTTCCGGTAGATCTACATTTGTCCGGTAGATCTGCATTTTTCCAGTAGATCAACATTTTTTTGGTAGATCAATATAATAGGTAGGTCAATTGAACCCGTAGTTCAATGCAATCTAACGGGTCCTGTTGTGATTCTGAGAATCAGTCACACACGAAAGTCCCATCGAAATATGTCAGGAGTTTTTGAGTTGCTGAAAACCGAATATAGCGCTTCCTACCGAATCGTATTGTGATTCTAAGGCCTTCCAAAACACAATCACAAAGATTCATCAAAATCGGTATAGCCATTTTTGAGTTCCTGTAAACCGATCGTAGTACCACCACCTACCGGGGAATATTGTGGATCTGAAACCTACTCAGATACACACACAAAGTTTCATCGAAATCAGTCCAGTCATTCTTGAGTTGTTATAAACCGAATGCAGTGCCACCTAACGGGTTTCTATTGTGACCCTTAGAGCTACTCAAACACATACACAATGTTTCATCAAAATCGGTCGAGGCATTTCTGAGTTTTTACAGACCGATAGCAGCGCCACCTACCGGGGTATATTGCGGACCTGACACATACTCGGATACACACACAAAGTTTCATCGAAATCGGTTCAGCCGTTCTTGAGTTTCTATAAACCGAATACAGCGCCACCTACCGGTTACCTATTGTGACCCTGAGACACACTCAAACACGCACACAATGTTCTATCAAAATCGGTCGAGCCATTTCTGAGTTCCTATAGAGCATTATCAGCGCCACCTACCGGATGCTATTGTGAAGCAAGGACACACCGAAACACACACACAAAGTTTCATCAAAATCGGTCAAGGCGTTTCGGAGTTGACTTTTTTTTTAACACCCCGTATAGCAGCGGTTATCTTTTCGTAGCAGTTTTACAGTATTGAGAATTCTCTTTACGATACATCTCTAGGGATGACATTTTACTTGAAACACCCTGTATAGTTAATTTTCTGCTTAATATTTGAATATTTTGAGTAATTTTAATGCAAAAATCCGACCGATAGAACGGATATTCATTATAGATTTCGTAACTTAACGAAAAGATCCAAATCCCAAGATACGTTTACTGGAGTATGCTCTTTTAAGTTTTTCAATGGGTAAAAATGAAAAAAAAACCAGAATAAGCTATTTCGGAGTTTCGGACGCTCGGAGATTCGATCCCGCCGCTCCGCGAGGCTCGGGAGGTAGGAATCCAAGCCTTAGCCCGCTCGGCCATGCCAGCTTCGTGAATCGGTTCCGATTATCTGGCACATAAACATTTTATAGTACTGGGACGATTTCCGTCTTTTGATTTTCACAATATCGTCAATCCTGTCAAGCGATCGATCGAAATCGGTTACTCGTTCATATTTCTCACGGTTTTTCTATTCGATTCTAAGATTTTCGAGTGATTCCGTTCGAAATTCAAATTCGATTTGACATTTATCGTGGTTCGTTCGGTCCGAAAACGTCGAACTTGAAGGAGCCGCGTTAAAATTCGTCACAGAAATACGTGAAACGTCAGAATTTTGTCGATTTTCGCGAAAAAGTCACATTTTCCTATCGTTCTTCCGGGAAAACGAAAGAGAGGATCGAAAAAAGGGCCGTGTTACGGACTAATTTCGAATCTCGTCTTCGCGTTCCCGCAAATACCGTCGTTACGAACGCCACCCGTCCTCCGATCTCGTTTCCTTCATTTTGCTCCTTTTGCCAAAATCGGCGTTTTTGCGATTTTTTTTAAAATACACCCCCGTCATTTCGGTCCGAAAACGCGAAACCCTACGAAACTTCCGTCTTTTTCCTCGATAAACCCCTTGGAAATTTCCCCCTAACCCCCCTCCTAACGTCCAAAAAAACGTCACGTTTATAGTAACATTTTCAAAAAAGTTTTTTTGTTCCTTTTCTATGAAACCCATCTTCATTTTAGTATTGGGATGAGAATTTCATCGAAATCGGCTTCAAAAATTCCTCATTTTTCGCGAAAATTTGTTTGTCGCAGAACAACCATCCGGGTACCGTTTCTTATGGAATCGAGGTCGTAGATTCCGAATATAAGATCAGATATTTTTTTAAAAATTCATCCACGGAATTATCGCGATATGAGTTTTCCAAAAAATAGACCCTTGGGAAAAAAATCATAATTTCCGGAGGGTATGAGCTGGACATCTATTGTTCAGATTATTCAGTAGATAAAGAATTCATATATGACGAAAAAAAATAAGCATCGCCTTACTCCGCTTTATTTGACCTGTGTGAATTTCCAAAATTGACCTATTTTTGACAGTTTTTCCACTAAAAGTGATTTTTTTCCCAAACTATGAAAGATAAGGGAAAACAAATTGCATATTCGTGATCAACGACGTCGATTCAGTGAAAAACGAGACCCGCATCGATATACAAAAAAAAATTTTTTCGACCCAGAAAATGCCGGAAAATCTTCTTTCCCGGAGTAAATCTACAATTTTCATATCTCAATAAACGACTCTTCCTTGATAACTAGTCGGTGGACGATGTCCATTTTTATGTATCTATTTTTTCTTCATCTCTATGCGTTTGGAAAATATTAGGAAATAAGTGAATTCGTCCACCGCCAAAAAGATTTCTCAAGTTTCAAACCCATATGGAAATCTACAATTTTCCATTTGAAATAACGCGGGTTTCGTTATTTACTGAATCGGGGACGTAGATTCCGAATCTGCAATTAGTTTTTGTGTACCTCGATTAGTTTCGGAAATATGACGGAATAAGTCGGCTCTAGTTCCGGAAATATGTCGAATCAGTAGGATTTTCCGGCATATTTCCGAAACTAATCAAGATACAGAAAAAATAATCACAGATTCGGAATCTACGCTCTGGATTTAGTGAATAATGAAAGAGACGAAATGACCTAGAAAGTAAGCATCGAAAAGAACTTCACCACGATGCTTGGTAGGAAAAAAGACTGAGACAGAGAATTCACCACCCAAGAAATGCCATTAAATGGTACACAGATTTTTTGAGTTGCTGAAAACCGAATATAGCGCTTCCTACCGAATCGTATTGTGATTCTAAGGCCTTCCAAAACACAATCACAAAGATTCATCAAAATCGGTATAGCCATTTTTGAGTTCCTGTAAACCGATCGTAGTACCACCACCTACCGGGGAATATTGTGGATCTGAAACCTACTCAGATACACACACAAAGTTTCATCGAAATCAGTCCAGTCATTCTTGAGTTGTTATAAACCGAATGCAGTGCCACCTAACGGGTTTCTATTGTGACCCTTAGAGCTACTCAAACACATACACAATGTTTCATCAAAATCGGTCGAGGCATTTCTGAGTTTTTACAGACCGATAGCAGCGCCACCTACCGGGGTATATTGCGGACCTGACACATACTCGGATACACACACAAAGTTTCATCGAAATCGGTTCAGCCGTTCTTGAGTTTCTATAAACCGAATACAGCGCCACCTACCGGTTACCTATTGTGACCCTGAGACACACTCAAACACGCACACAATGTTCTATCAAAATCGGTCGAGCCATTTCTGAGTTCCTATAGAGCATTATCAGCGCCACCTACCGGATGCTATTGTGAAGCAAGGACACACCGAAACACACACACAAAGTTTCATCAAAATCGGTCAAGGCGTTTCGGAGTTGACTTTTTTTTTAACACCCCGTATAGCAGCGGTTATCTTTTCGTAGCAGTTTTACAGTATTGAGAATTCTCTTTACGATACATCTCTAGGGATGACATTTTACTTGAAACACCCTGTATAGTTAATTTTCTGCTTAATATTTGAATATTTTGAGTAATTTTAATGCAAAAATCCGACCGATAGAACGGATATTCATTATAGATTTCGTAACTTAACGAAAAGATCCAAATCCCAAGATACGTTTACTGGAGTATGCTCTTTTAAGTTTTTCAATGGGTAAAAATGAAAAAAAAACCAGAATAAGCTATTTCGGAGTTTCGGACGCTCGGAGATTCGATCCCGCCGCTCCGCGAGGCTCGGGAGGTAGGAATCCAAGCCTTAGCCCGCTCGGCCATGCCAGCTTCGTGAATCGGTTCCGATTATCTGGCACATAAACATTTTATAGTACTGGGACGATTTCCGTCTTTTGATTTTCACAATATCGTCAATCCTGTCAAGCGATCGATCGAAATCGGTTACTCGTTCATATTTCTCACGGTTTTTCTATTCGATTCTAAGATTTTCGAGTGATTCCGTTCGAAATTCAAATTCGATTTGACATTTATCGTGGTTCGTTCGGTCCGAAAACGTCGAACTTGAAGGAGCCGCGTTAAAATTCGTCACAGAAATACGTGAAACGTCAGAATTTTGTCGATTTTCGCGAAAAAGTCACATTTTCCTATCGTTCTTCCGGGAAAACGAAAGAGAGGATCGAAAAAAGGGCCGTGTTACGGACTAATTTCGAATCTCGTCTTCGCGTTCCCGCAAATACCGTCGTTACGAACGCCACCCGTCCTCCGATCTCGTTTCCTTCATTTTGCTCCTTTTGCCAAAATCGGCGTTTTTGCGATTTTTTTTAAAATACACCCCCGTCATTTCGGTCCGAAAACGCGAAACCCTACGAAACTTCCGTCTTTTTCCTCGATAAACCCCTTGGAAATTTCCCCCTAACCCCCCTCCTAACGTCCAAAAAAACGTCACGTTTATAGTAACATTTTCAAAAAAGTTTTTTTGTTCCTTTTCTATGAAACCCATCTTCATTTTAGTATTGGGATGAGAATTTCATCGAAATCGGCTTCAAAAATTCCTCATTTTTCGCGAAAATTTGTTTGTCGCAGAACAACCATCCGGGTACCGTTTCTTATGGAATCGAGGTCGTAGATTCCGAATATAAGATCAGATATTTTTTTAAAAATTCATCCACGGAATTATCGCGATATGAGTTTTCCAAAAAATAGACCCTTGGGAAAAAAATCATAATTTCCGGAGGGTATGAGCTGGACATCTATTGTTCAGATTATTCAGTAGATAAAGAATTCATATATGACGAAAAAAAATAAGCATCGCCTTACTCCGCTTTATTTGACCTGTGTGAATTTCCAAAATTGACCTATTTTTGACAGTTTTTCCACTAAAAGTGATTTTTTTCCCAAACTATGAAAGATAAGGGAAAACAAATTGCATATTCGTGATCAACGACGTCGATTCAGTGAAAAACGAGACCCGCATCGATATACAAAAAAAAATTTTTTCGACCCAGAAAATGCCGGAAAATCTTCTTTCCCGGAGTAAATCTACAATTTTCATATCTCAATAAACGACTCTTCCTTGATAACTAGTCGGTGGACGATGTCCATTTTTATGTATCTATTTTTTCTTCATCTCTATGCGTTTGGAAAATATTAGGAAATAAGTGAATTCGTCCACCGCCAAAAAGATTTCTCAAGTTTCAAACCCATATGGAAATCTACAATTTTCCATTTGAAATAACGCGGGTTTCGTTATTTACTGAATCGGGGACGTAGATTCCGAATCTGCAATTAGTTTTTGTGTACCTCGATTAGTTTCGGAAATATGACGGAATAAGTCGGCTCTAGTTCCGGAAATATGTCGAATCAGTAGGATTTTCCGGCATATTTCCGAAACTAATCAAGATACAGAAAAAATAATCACAGATTCGGAATCTACGCTCTGGATTTAGTGAATAATGAAAGAGACGAAATGACCTAGAAAGTAAGCATCGAAAAGAACTTCACCACGATGCTTGGTAGGAAAAAAGACTGAGACAGAGAATTCACCACCCAAGAAATGCCATTAAATGGTACACAGATGGTTCAAAAACCACTACAGGAGCTGGCACCGGAGTATATGGGCCAGGCACCAAATGCTCAATATCGCTAGGCTCCTATCCGAGCATCTTTCAGGCAGAAATACTTGCAATAGAAATATGCGTGGAAATGAACCTAGAAAGAAACTATCAGATATGTGATATAGCAATCCACTCTGATAGTCAAGCTGCTATTGAAACTCTGAGCTCCCATATTATCGAGTCCAAGCTAATATGGGAGTGCCGAAGAAAACTCAATGAAGTAGGCAAGAACAACAGGGTTTCCTTGGTCTGGGTTCCTGGTCACGCAGGAATCATAGGAAATGGGGAGGCCACCACACTTACCAAGAAAGGAGCACAATCTCCCTTTATTGGCCCGGAACCCTACTGTGGGGTTGGTAGATATACCTACAAAAATGAATTTCAGATGAAAGAAGAAAGTGAAAGAGGTATTTTCTGGAGATCTCTCCCGGAATGTATCACTCCAAGAAATTCCCCCATAACTTTGATACTGTCAGATCCAAGAAATACTTCGACCTTAGTAAGAACACGCTGCACCTCCTCACTGGTTTCCTAACAGGGCACTGCGGCCTTAGGAAGCATATGATGAGATTAGGGTTAGCAGAAACTGAGGAGTGCAGATTCTGTTGGGAGGAGGATGAAACTCCTGATCATCTGATCACGGAATGCCTCGCCATCTCAAACCACCGCAAGGAATGCCTTTGGCAAGAAATCTGCAGGAGCGAGGACGTAGCCTCCTTGAAGCCATCCCAGATACTGGAGTTCATCAGAACTCTGGAACTGGAAGGGAGGAGCTGTAGATGATGATGACATCGACAGCTCTGACAGGGGGCACAATAGACCTTAAAGTCTCAGTGCAACGTTACCCCCTACAACAGAATACAATATATTTCATATGCTATTGCTGGTTGAGTGAATATATATTTTTTGCTTTCGTATTCCATCAAATCTACATCAACTACACTGATCCTCAATAAAGCCGCTTCTGAGTAGTGATTATATTCACCACAAATTGTTGCGATAAATGGGATTTACTTTGTTCTCCTGCTTTACGTCTTCCATAAAATGAATCTATATATATATATATATATATATGAGAAACGTAAAAACAAAAAGATATACATACATTCGCGTCAGAAAATCAAAGTGGTACCCTTTCAATATAAAAACATAAAACGAAATGACCGAATCCACGCGATATCCTGGAATGGAATATAAAATTTTTATGTCTATTCAAGAACAAAACTAGGAATGAATGCGAAGCATTATGTTGGTAGAGGACAATCAAATCTGATCGAAATGCTCATCCCATGTAACCCCAAACCACAAATCCGATATATTATGTATGAAGACTAAGGATTTGTCATGACATGAGGAGAAATATATACATTGTAACTGTAATCAAATCATTAATATTTATATAAATTTGGTAATCGATTCGTTACTGTCAGAGGAGTGAAATAGTCGAACAACTGCATAATACTGATTACTTTTTGCTCACGGACTATGTCCAAATATCTGTATTTTAATCGTTTTTAGCCCAAATTGGTTTCGAACATTCAGATTGGATCTGTTGAAAAATTCGTGATAAAAAAGGGGAAAACCCTGTGGCAGGAGCTTTGGCGCTCTTGTTCAATTTTTGACAAACCATATCTCCGAAAGTATTGGTTTCTATAAGTTGGGAATGATATCAATGAATTCTTATGATAGAACTGCACCATAAAGGAAATTAAATTCAAATAATTGTTTATTTAGCAAGACTACATGAGCAATCTGCAATGATTTAACATCGTGGAATAAGTTGTTGCAACTTACACTCGCTGCATAGTTTTCAGAACTTGAAATACCTACGGAAAGTATTATCGAAATGTGTAGAGTAAGGCTGGAGACAATCATAGCAGATTGTCCATTTATTCCTGATATTTGAATAGGTATAGGCTGACGAATAAACTATTTTAATAGTTCGAAATATATTACCAAAATACAATCCTCTTTTGATAATTATGAACATTATGAAAATACTGTATATTGGAACATGTCTCACTACTCAAGGAAGTAAAAGGTAATATTAGACTCGGTGTTCAACGAACAGTAATTTCTTTTGGTGATTCCATTATATCGTTCTTTCCTATTGCCTTCATAAACTACATCATTTAAATTATCCAATTCTAAATCTTCTGAAACATCATCCCTACTATTTGCACATACATTATTCAATATGCAACAAGTCAATATTATTTTTGGTATCAAAACAGTCTTGTATATCTAAGCTTGTTTTCCAACCCAAAATATTTTCAAAGTACGAATTATATAAACAAATAGGATGACATGAATGAATTAGTTATTGAAATTTTGAAAAATCATATCTGCAAAATTATTAGCTTGTTAGAGTTGAACATGACATCAATGTTGAAAGGTTTTTTTTCTGGGTTTTCTCTCCCAAACTCTGAAAATTATTTATAAGATAAAAATTAATTATTCTGTGATTTGCTTCTGCGTAACAGAAACACAAGATATTTGTCAGAAGCAATCAATTGAACAATGTTGCCTAACAAACAACAACGAAACAACTATATCGTAACGTTTCGGAGTCTATATCAGACTCCTTCATCAGACTTTTAATGAAAATCTTTAGAATTATTTTGTTGACAATTCTTGAATTTCACAAAATAACTATCAACAAAATAATTCTAAAGATTTTCATTAAAAGTCTGACGAAGGAGTCTGATATAGACTCCGAAACGTTACGATATAGTTGTATATTCGTTGATGTTGTTTCGTTGTTGTTTGTTAGGCAACATTGTTCAATTGATTGCTTCTGACATATCTTGTGTTTCTGTTACGCAGAAGTAAATCACAAAATAATTAATTTTTATTTTACAGATATTTTTCAGAGTTTGGGAGAGAAAACCCAGAAAAAAAACCTTTCAATAATGAGTATACCTCCCACAGTATCCTTTAATGATTACTTATGACATCAATGGATTCTTATGATGGAACTGCATCCTACAAAAAATTGATTTTGAAATTTGTAACTACTCTGAGAATGACAAATGTGTAGCTCGTTCAGTTCGAGAGTTATCGTGCCTACGGCCGGCTGTAGTTTTTCTTGAAAAATCAATATGCATTCTGTTCTGACAACGAATTCATTTACATTTCATACGATTAATTTTTCCCAGCAGATCATATACCGTTCGCAGATGATGAGAGTCTCGACGAAGAAGTTTTTCATGAATAAACTCCAGCGAAAGGGCATCATAAAGAAAGCGAAAATGAATGAGAGTTAACTGAAAGTATTTAAATTATAGCTGAACAATGGAATCATACGTTCCTATCAGAAAAGATCGTAAATCTATGGCCCTGCAACTTATAAGGGTTTTTCTTGGCGACGAACTTTGCGAGGTCGCTTTTCAGAAAGCTATGAAAACTCAATAATTGGGTAATAAATGAGGCGCTAGTAATTTATCGATTGAATATTTAATTTATAGTTGTGAGGAGAATGAAGTCCATAAGAATTATCGCATGAAACAAGGGCCCCCTCTTTTCATGATGGATGATTTGAATTATTCATCCAAAGTGCAAAGAGTGAATTTTTTAGGGAAACTACTGGGAATTTTCCTGCGGAATTCAATTTTTTGGTCAGAACGATCTTTGAACGACTATGGAACAGGATGTTCTCCATCTTCGATTAACGATTATCTAGTATTATTTCGGACACAAATTGCACATTATTCAAGAATCTGAGAAAAAGCAATAAATGGTTAGATCTCTATAACAAATCCTAACAAATATTCATGAAATAAAAGATTTATGAAATTTTATTATTATATTATTTTCGAATTGCTCCTGCATTAGAAACACTATAATATTTGTCAGAAGAACAATTTTGCCTAATAAACAGTAACGAAACAACATTAACGATAAAAATTATTGTATAACAAGCGAAAATCTCCAGAATAATTTTTTGTTGGCAGTTATTCTGAAAGGGCTTCATACGAGACGAGAGTTGGCGAGAATATAAAAAATCTCGTCTCGGTCTCGCCAATTCCCAAAACAAGTCTCGTTTAAGTCCTGGTCTCGTCTCGTTATCAGTTGTCTCATCTCGTCTCGCTTAATTCTGAATAACGATAATAAATATTATAATATATAAATGAAATGGTCGATAAGAATGAATAATTTTATGAAGCTATATTTATTACGCTCTTATTCAAAAATATAAGTACATGTACATATTTTTTTTCAATTTTAAACACTGTTAATTTCATCTTTTAAATTACTCGACCAAAAATTCAAACATAATCACGCTTGCATCACATCATCTTTCAATGATGTTCGTGTTTTTGCCATGATCATACCTGCTATGGAAAATAATCTTTCAACAGGTACGGATGTAGACATTAATAAATCATTGGACATCTTGGAAAGTGTAGGAACTTTTTCATGACCTTTCCACCACTCTAAAATACAATTTTGATTCCTATTGGTTCTTTCTAGAACCGAACAGCTTCGCTAGAGCTATTCAAAAAGTAGAAAAATTTATGAACCATCTTGTATGAAGATTCAGCAAGGAGCTTGTATGGAAGTCGGCCGGGTAAACAATTTCAACAGCCTCTGGAAATTGCAGTATAATCGAGATGCTCAATTATGCATCCCGATTGATCCGATTCTCATTGAACCCCACTTAATTTTTGTCAGCAGTTGATCGTATGTCAACACTTGGGGAAAATAGATGAGGCCCATCAGTGCACAAAGAGGCTTTTAATTGGCAGTGTCCGCCGCTTCTGGGCGAGGACAGAATATTTAAAACTTTTACCAAGTTCATTCTGAAGTGGCGAGACCGTAAGCGCACTGGGGGTAGATCAAAGTGCGCCCTCTTGATTAATATAAGTCTTCTGATGGGTTGGAAAGGGGGGCCATTATGTGCTTTCTAAAACAGCAACTTATTCAAAACTGACCGATACCGGGCAAGGTGGATCCTTCGTCAATTTATAATTCCGCTTGTATGCTCGGCACACTACCCAACCAGGTTCTGTGATGTATAGGTGTCGTTCTCTCCTGCATATTTATTAGCTCTACCAACTCCCCAACCGTTCGATATTTACTTCGAATTTTCTAATTGTATGGTCCTGTTTAACCGGATAATCCTATCCTATGCCGTCCTGTGTTGTCTCCAGTTACACCACGGTTTTCATCATATTATCTTCCTCTCCTTGTTCCCAAACGGATGAGCTCCGTAATTGGCTCATAGTGTTCTGTCATGTAGAATATAATTATTGTATTTTACCAGATTTCATTCTGCGATAGGAATGTACAGCAAATTTCAGACAATGGGCAACTATTTGTGCCTTCAACGCCTATACAAACAGAGTCTGAAAAGATCATAGTCCGACCGCGACACGCCATATCTCCTGAATGGAGACAGCTGCGTAATGATAACGCTTTAAATTTCACAAAAGGGGTATTCTTTGAACACTAATTTGTTCACTTTTCATCTTCCATATCAGGTACTGACCGTATAATATAGCGGTGAAAAACTTCCATTTATCGACTTGTTATGATTATGAGTTGTTTTTTTTTAACCCCTAACTTTCTCACCTTAGGGGTGCACTGATGCGCCTGAAAAGCGTGAAGGGTTATGTAGGGTTCCCATATAATTTTTGAATAATTAAACACAGTACCGAAATTCCGGTTTTTTTTGTACATTTAATCTCCGTTTATTTCATCGTTGCTGGGTATTGAAAAATGTTTACAAAAACAATTCGCCGTAATTTCAGCAACCCAGCCTCCTCAACATCCTGCCGTTGGTGGTCCGCATGCTGTTACGTCCAGCACCAACCCTAGACGTGCCCTGGTGATCCCCAGGCAGCAGCTGTTATCAGAGGCTCCGTAGATTGTGATTCATCATCGGTTGAGAGTGACCGGGGTCGCCAGACTTGTCACACCCGTATGCTACCAAGTAGGGCCCCGTACAGGTTTGCATTTTTTACCTGCTGCCAAGTTCAGCTAGGGTACCTCGGGTTTGCTAAGCCCGTACTCTGGGACATATCCCAGAGCCCCTGAGGCATATCATCTTCTGCCAAATAAGTAGATCCCAGAGTTTTACACCATGTTCTCTATTGTATAGAGAACACGACTTCTACTTCTAGGGGGTAATTAATTTGTTGATGATTTGGCTCAGTCAATTAGATGAGGGATAGGGAGTGAAACCTGTTACCTTTTAATTCATCCCGAGAATAAGTCTTTAAAACAATGAATTCATAATTGAAAACTTCTGATCAAAATTCCGCGATCGAATATTTCATTTCGTTCTGAAATCTCGCGAATGGGCAGACAACGTGAATGATCCTGTCTGGCATTGAATGCCGCCCCATTTTCAGACTTCGGAAACTTCCCTCGAAGGAAACTTTGCATTCCGATATAAGTGGAGCGGATATACCGATTCCTTACTGTTGGTTTCAGCTTTGGAATGAAACCTCTGGAAACAGCGACTGCTTCCTCAACGGTTTGTCACTTCCGAACCTTTGCGTCTAAAATTTTATATATGGTACGATGTAGACCATCTAATGCATTCGAGGATTCTGAACTGAATCAATTCCGCTCTGAGCTGAATAATGCTAGCGATATATGCCATTCTAGAAGGAGTGAGTGTATATATCAAAAACAATAGAATTGCAGTATTCAGGAGTCCCATTCTTCCGTATCATTCGGTACGTTTCACGAAAGAACAATCGCAAGAGTGAGAATATACTATCGTCGAAATACTGACAAACGACTACTTCACCCGACTAAATTCGCTGTTGCAATAACTTTGATATATGTGAGTTATTTCCTTACATTCCCGAATTGGCTCTGTCGAAAAACTGTTCATTTATTATTCTCTTGTTTCAAGTAAACAATTTCAATCGATGATTAGTTCAGAAATATTATATATTATATTATATTATATTATATTATATTATTATTATTATACTGATCCTCCTGGGTCTTCCACAAGGAGACCCCTCATAAGCTCTAAGAGCTTGACCGAGTTAGGAGAACCAGTTGTGTTCTGTGTAGGCTTTGTTACTGTGTCCTTACGCCACCTAAGGCACAGCACTGTTAATTTTTGACCCAACAGCGAATGGTGGCGATTACCGTGACTAGAAAATTTCTTTCCTAGCCTCGGAATTGAACTTGGGGCTTCCGCTCCCAAGTCAATTACTCTACCACTGAGCCAACCGCACTACATATATACTATATATCATATAGTATATTCGTACATTCAGAATACCGAATAGGGATTCACACGAGAGCGAGATTTTTCTGGTCTCGTCTCGTTCTCGTCTCGGAAAAGCGAGACAAGACGAGAAGAGACGTTTTGAAAAATATTATAGGCGATACCGAGACCACATACAGCGCAACACTAGAGCATTGAAACATTGAAAAGCTGAGTTTGAAGAACATTTGCTGTTAGAAATAGCAAATAGGAATCAAAATTGTATTTTAGAGTGGTGGAAATTGCATGAAAAGTTCCTACACTTTTCAAGATGGCCGATGATTTATTAATGGCTATATCCGTACCTGTTCAAAGATTATTTTCCACAGCAGGTATGATCATGGCAAAAACACGTACATCATTGAAAGATGATGTGATGCAAGCATGATTATGTTTGAATTCTTGTTCATCGAGTTATTTGAAAGAAGAAATTAGTTTTTAAAATTAAAATATATTAATAATATGATTTAATGATATTAAAAATTATGAGCAGGTACGAATAATTTTGTATATGATTTTGATAAATATAGCTTTACAAAATTATTCATTCTTATCGACTATCTCATTTATATATTATAATATTTATTATCGTTATTCAGAATTAAGCGAGACGAGAAGTGACAACTGATAACGAGACGAGACCAAGACTTAAACGAGACTTAATTTTTTGGGAATAGGGAGACCGAGACGAGATGTTTTATATTCTCGCCTACTCTCATCTCGCGTAATGCCCTAAGTTACCGAATATTATTTGTTACACTTCCTACTAAAATTTCATTATTTGATGAAAAAGAAATAAAAATATGCGGTGGAATACAGCATTATTGCATTATTTTTTCAGAATCGATTAATGTAGTAAAAGCATTTACTTTAGAGTGTATATTAGCTTTATTATATTTCATTCATCTTTGTTTACTTCTTCTCCCAATTTAAAGGTTTTCATTATAAATAATAGATTTTATAATTCATATGAGCAACCTCTCTGACCAGACGAAATACATTTCCGCGATTCTATATCATAAACATGGTTCCTTAGCTTATTGCTCAATTATGCGGCCATTATCTAGCAGAATATCCAAAGTAGTTCACAATTTCCTGCTATCATTCCCACATTATCGGTTTCATTGGTATTTGAAATTGAACATTTCGTGGAGGGTTAATTGCATATAGGAAGGAATATTGGAAAGGGGAAGCGTTGAAAATTTCTTTCTGTTCTTTGAAATTTCCCCGTTTCTATCTGTGGATCTTTTGTTGCATTCACGCTGAAATTTGTTTCGTTCGAATATCATCGTAAATGAAAATGCGAACATTGGATATACAGGGTATTGCCAGAGGTCAAGCAGTAGTCAGAACTCATCAAAAAATAATAATTGTACAGAAGATTGCAAAATATACCGGGTGGCCCACCACAGACGCGGAGCTGGTTTTGAGATGTTCAAAAGCACAATTCAAAAATATTTTCATATATACAGGGTGATCGAAAACAAAGATATAGACCAAAGTTACATTTTTTTAATTGTAACACCCTGTATTTCACCTGAAAAATGAAATGGCCAGCTCAAATTACGATGAGTTTCTTGAAATCACTTTATACCTTAGAAGTATTATTTACAAGAAAATGGCGAAAAATTGAAAATATGGAGTTTTTTAAATAGCAATTAATGAAGAAACCAGTTACGCCAGCTATACAGACTGTATTTTTTGAGTAGACATATTAGCTACTCCTATACAGAAAAAAACAAATTAACTCTGGAATATACAGAGTGATCATAATTCATTTTCAAACATCAACTACAGATAATGGTCGAAAATTGCTGAGAAAACTATCAGGTTTAGGTGTAGGAAAACCTTGTGAAGATAGTGTCGAAATTAATTTTACGTTCAACGAGATATAGAAATACTGGGTCTGCCATTTGAAATAAGAAAGTTTTTGACCATTATTTGTAGTTGATGTTTGAAAATTAATTATGATCACTCCGTATATTCCAGAGTTAATGTATGTTTTCTGTATAGGAGTAGCTAATATGTCTTCTCAGAAAAATACTGTCTGTATCGCTGGCGTAACTGGTTTCTTCATTAATTGCTATTTAAAAAAACTCCAAATATAAAATTTTTCGACATTTTGTCGTAAATGGTACTTCTAAGGTATAAAGTGATCTGAAGAAACTCATCATAATTTGAGCTTGGCATTCCAGTTTTCCTTTTCCATTGTCAAATATAGGGTGTTACCATTAAAAAAATATAACTCTGGGGTATATCTAAATTTTCGAACACCCTGTATACATCAAAATAATTTTAAATTATTCCTTTGAACACCCTACACACATCACGGAAAAATATTCTCAAAATATTTCCATTTACTCCCAACAAAACAGAACAAAACGAGCTCCGCGTCTGTGGTGGGCCACCCGGTATATTTACTAGGGGACTGAAGAGTAGTTACCCTGCTTGAACATTAGATCAGCAAACGTTTTTTTTAATATACGATTTTTAGATATAATATCTAAGTGACATTTGACATATCAGTGACATGTCAATCGACAGGTGTCCAATAAAATTATTCATACCCAAATAACCCAGTAAAACACGAACAAGTTATTTACGTCCGACAATCTCAGTTTACGGTCATTCTAAACAATTTCGTCGACGGGCAATTCATTTCTTATCAAACGAAAGCGATTTTTACTAATATTCGTTATCATTTATCACTTATCGAAGCTTATTGATGACTCCAATTTTTCGTTACCCTAGGGTGCATTATCCACGTTGACAAGTGACCCCTATGAGGATACAATAAAACATGTATCAAAATCAATGCAAAGGATAGAGAGTGCGAAGCCATTGTGTATTGAATTATCGGCCGTTTTGGCGCCATAGCGTGTATAGTATGAAATACAATGTATAATGGAGGATCGATCATATATGATATAAAAGAAATTTTGTTCGAACATCTAAAGAGCCTCGATCGAGAATGGCATACACGAATCAGGTCCGGTGGATAATGGCAGCATTCTTTTCTAGATGGATTCCATGCAAACAAGGCCCTATAGTTGACTAACGAGCATGAAACGATCGCGAGATGCCATAACATTTTCGTGAGTAAAATATCATAGAAAATTACCCAATGATATTTTGTGTACGAACTGACTATTTTGGAAGATTTACCACACTTACTTTCCTGCCAGCAGCTTCGTTTCTTGGTCAGTTGTTCACAGTTGATCGTTACAGCTCCAATGTCGTGTTAAATGTATGTATACTGACTGACAAAGAAACTGTAACACCCAGAAGGAGCTGTTCAAATTTTAATTTATTTTTTGATAAAACATGGATAGTCTAGCAAGCAGTAAATGATTGAAATTTCAAGAAAAAAATTGGTTCAAGCACTGACGTGAAGTCAGAAGCTTTTGCGCGTATGTTCTATTGTCCATACTTCTGTATTGGACACCCTTAATCGAATTTACCATGGTAAATTATGTTGTTCATTCTCCTGTATTGGACACTCTCAATTCGAATTTACCATGGTAAATTCGAATTAAGTGTCCAATACAGGAGAATGGACAACATAATTTACCATGGTAAATTCGATTAAGGGTGTCCAATACAGAAGTATGGACAATAGAACATACGCGCAAAAGCTTCTGACTCCACGTCAGTGCTTGAACCAATTTTTTTTTCGTGACTTTTTAAAAATTTTCTAGGGGTACGGTTCTTGAAATTTTTTTTTTCGTCATTTTTTTCAAATTTTCTAGGGATACGATTCTTACAAAATTTTAAACACGTCTTTATGTTGATTTTCTTCTACTAGTTACCAAGCACCAATTCGATCGAATATTTATTTTTTGAGTTATCAAGGAAATAATATTCCAGGTGCGTATAACTCGGAAACCGTTAGACCGATTATGCCCAAAAACGAACTCAACACTCTCTTTTGGATACGCAACCTACCCTGAAAATTGCAAGTCCCTATCTCCTTTCGTTCGAAAGTTATCGAGGCAACGGTCACCCATCTACTGAACTCGCACAAGAATGCTCGAATCTCCAACAATATTTAACCGATCGTATTAAAACTTGAAACTTGGCAGTAGAGTTAGGTTATGAAGGCTCTTGCAAAATTTCAGCAATTTCAAACGAATAGTTACTGATATATAGAATTTTTTTTTTTATTTTCAATGATTTATTAAAAATTTTCTACAAATGCTATCCTCACCAAATTTTGCAAACATTTCCGCGTTGGCATTCTACAACTAATAACCATGTTTGAATTCAATCGGTTCAGTACTTTTTGAGTTAATGAGGAACAAAAACCACGAAATTTCAGAAAATTTCAGATGGCTATAACTCTGAAAATGTTTGGCCGATTATTCTCATAAACAAACTGAAATGTCGCGTTCTGGTGTTCATCCTAACCTGAAAATTTCAAGCCGCTATCTCATTCCGTTCTCAAGTTATCGTGACAACAAAAATATTTTTTAATAATTTTTTAAAAATTTTCTAGCCATACGATTCGCACAAAATTCCACAAACGTGCTTAAGATCATATTCTACAACTACCCACCAAGTTTCAATTTGATCGGATTTATATTGCTTGAAAACAAAATTATTACTCGGAAACCACTGGGCCGATTATGCCCATTAACGAACTTGTCCGTCGTATTGAGATGCGCCACCTACCCTGAAAATTTCAAGTTGCTAGCTCTTCTCGTTCTCAAGTTATCGTGGCAACGGCCGGACGGCCGGACGGCCGGACGGACAGAATCAAATTTGACCTCGAATTCTTCATTGGGGAGTCGAACTTAATCGTTTGAGACCATTTTCGTCAAAAAATTCGAAAGTTACAGACATTTGGGCAAAACTATAACGCGATGTTCTCCAGAACATACGCGCAAAAAGAAGGGTTTACAATTTTTTTCAATGAATTTGTTAATAATGTGTTTGTTCACCGCGATTATCTATACACTCCACAACACGCCTTGGCATTGATGCAATAAAATGGTCTATTTCTTCTTGAGGGATACTATCCCAAGCTACCTGTAGTTCATGTATCAGAGCCGCCAAAGTCCGTGGGGGCTGGGGTAAACTTCCAAGCCGTCTACCCATGATGTCCCAAAAATGCTCTATGGGCGAAAGATAGGGGGATCTGGGCGGCCATGGCAAAACATTCACATGGGTCGCTTCAGAAAAGTTTAAACTAACGCTGGCAACATGAGGTCGAGCATTATCTTGCTGAAATATTGGATCCTCGAGCCGGTTAAGGTAAGGGAGAACATATGGCTCCACTATTTCTTGAAGGTAACGCAGCGCTGTCATGTTACCTCGAATAAAGACTAAAGGTGACTTACTTGCATGTGCAATAGCACAGCATACCATAACGCCTACTGTCCGGTGTGCATGACGCTCAATATCGAACTGAGGTTCACGTCTTTCTTCCCGAATTTGTCTAACCCTTCATCATGTGCACCCAAGAAGAATCGAGATTCATCAGAAAAGACGTCCTGATGCCATTCCACATTCCAATGTTGGCGTTCTCTGTATCACTTCAATCAATGCCGGCGATGCCCAACCGTCAGAGGTAACACAAGATGGGGTATATAATGCTGCACTCCAAAAGACCTTATCCGGCGGTTAACCGTTCGGACAGTTACAGGATGGCCTTGTTCTCCTAACCACTCATCAGCCAAAGATCGAGTTGTCGCAAATCGGTCTCTAATAGCCATAAGTCTTAGACGTCGATCTTGAACTTCATTTGTGCCCCTTCGAAGTCAGGTGCCTGCTCTTCTTCGATTTTGGGCATTATCAAACAACGCTTGACAACATCTCATAACAGTAGTTGGATTTCTGTTCGTACGGTTAGCGATTTCTCGTAAAGACAACCCCGCCTCCCGTAGACCAATAATTAGACCTCTTTCGAATTCACTTAGCTGGCGATAAATTCCGCGTACACGTACTCTAGGCATTTCAACAACAACTAAACATCGACTTTGAATCTCCTCAAACAGCTGGTTTGTTGTAAAATTTTAAAAAATTGCAAAAAACGTCTACAATATGTAAGCAATAAAAAATGTTTACATGAAAAAACCTTCACGATTTTTTCCTCCAAATTTTAATCATGTACTCCTTGCTATACTATCTATGTTTTACCAAAAGGAATTGGAATGTTGCAGTTTCTTTGTCAGTTAGTATATATAGACTATTTAAACATCTTTTTCAAAAGGCACGTTCCATCAATGCACCCGCGATGTGAACAAATTCGGGGAAAATGGATAAAATGTATTCCGTAGACACATCACTCACCTCCATTTTCCACCATTCAACAGCTAAATCGTAAAAAATATTCTTCTTGTCCAAAGATGTTGTTCTCCGTATATTCTCGATAGCCATCTAATTCAGTGCGGAATGAAAGCAGTTCAAGATACGAGGGCCAACGTCTCAAATGGCCATCCTTATTTTCTTGTTTCGATTTTTTATTATTTCACGTCCGCTGTGTCCTTGCTTCTTTATTAAAGTTCACCCATGCCCAGCTAGACAAATGGCCGCATCTAATAACACAAACGAATGTGTTCACAATTAAAGTCTCTGTTCTATTTTCACATTCATTTCGTCAGATGGAGGATGTCCGCACAGGCAATAAAGCGGACGTTCAAGATATGTTGGCCGAAACACCATCTGTGACTCGTGCAGAAACTCAATTTGTTCATGAAATTTAATGAAAATGTCGATCGATTGGGATGAAGAAATTGTTGCAAATCATCTAGATCGAACGAAAATAATGTGTTTAATTTGTTTCGAGGAATCCTTACAGAAAATAATGCATGGGGTTAAATCTGAAGATCTTGGTTGCCAGGTGATGTATCTGAAACCACTCTGTTGAAGAAAAATCACGGAGGTCTATGGGTTTTTCAGAAAAATGAACAGGGTTCCCCTCTGCTAAAACCACATGTACAATTGGAAGGACATAATCATTGATCCTGCAGTCTTATACCGGTCACGAATCGGTCGCTTGGCCAACTATACTATTAACATTTTCTACCGAAATGGACCATTGGGTATCCTCAGAAGTTTTGTGCATTTATTCAAACTGCTGTAAATCAGATTAAAATGCTCAGATTGGGTTGAAATTGAGAGTGCTTTCGCCAGCAAACTCCCTGATTCTCCTTGGTAGGTACAACAACCATTGATAGGAATATTGCTTTATTTTTATTGAATTTTTTTCACAATCAATATGAATTATCAGTTTAACCCGTTTGAACAAGACGTTAAATAATAGCAATTGTACTGATATTGAAACGGTTGAACAATAGGTCCGTATGAAGTCATCAAGGAAAGTAATGATTTCATAGGAAATTGAACGAATTTAATGTCATATTCAATACACAATGGATACTTGATAACAAAATTTATAAGGTCATTTGATAAAGGAACGATTTCTCCATTACTGACTTCATCCAAGTGTATTGTTTTATCATTGACATAATCCTTTCGCTTGTAATTTTTTTAATACTCCCATGGAATAACCACGATCGATAAAATTTTTAATGATTGGTTGTCACTCTTTGAAATATTCTTTCCTTGTGAAGTCAATTCGTTTGGATAGTAAATTTTCATTATGAATTGAAAGGTGAATAAGTGAATATCCTTTGGAAATATATGTTTTTCACTGATTAGAATGACTGAAAATCAATTTATGACAAGGGCCCAGTGAAGAACAGTTCGAAAATTTCATTTTGGAGTTAAACAGTTAACCATTGCGTTGGAAGGCAGCTTCAACCGCAGACCACAGATACTCGACGTGCGGAAAAAGCAGTTTTTTTTTCAGGACATGGTTGACTGGAACGTGATGAAAAGCCATGGTAATTTGCAACATCTACGCTACTGTCCCCATCCAATTTGATTTGAATATCAAGTTCAGAGACGAAATAAATAATTGAATAATTCAAATAACGACTGATTGAAATGTGGAATTGTGTTATTTCACTGTACCTTTCCAAACTTTGCAATCAACCCATTTTTGCGCTGTTGACAAAAGCAAAATTAATATTGAGTGGATTAAAATTTTAATGAAAATATAGCCTAGATTCTATTTTGATTGAGTTTTCGAGCATTCCGTTGCTTCCTCCAGAAACTTCGCCTCAACTTTGCCAATCTAACAATATTAGTTAGATCGATTTTGGTTTGTAAGGGTTGCCCTGCAGGCATTCAATCCCTTTTTACGAATTCCGATTTGTGAGTGTTCTCTTCCGGCCCCAAGCATTACGAAGATCTATGTAAGCTTATTATAATCAATCGTCGAAAGTGAAATTGCGTTATTTTGCTGCTCGTCGGAAACAATGGCCGTATACTTCCCGTTGTTGGGAAACCCCCCCGGGGTTAACAAACTGTTGATATCAAGTTTTGGGGTAGCGCGATGGAGTTGCTGGATTCCTCCTGGAAATCACCGTAACAAATCTTAAATTGATCATAAAGTTCGCTTGTGGTGTAAGATCGCAATCTGCAGCAAAAGCTTCTTTAGGAACTGAGCTAGTCACTTTTATGTTTGTCGAATAAAGCGGAAAACTTTCGCGTTTGTCAGTTCTATTTTTGGCGCTCTTGATAACCTGAACATAGTGCCTATGAATTTGCCCGAACGTCTATAATTTTCGAATTTTCGGAATTAGTTCCGGTTCACTGATGAAGATATGCAATAACCATCGCGGGTCGAAACGAGTTATACAGAGTGTCCCAGAACTCGATGTCAAGGCGAAAGCGTGTGATATTACAAGTCATGATAGTTATCAGAAAAATATTCAAAAAAAATTAGGTGATGTACTTTAAAAATTATAGGCATTGAAAAAAAATCGACAAAATCTATACTTTGTGATGGTTATTCAATTCCCATTTCTACAAATCTTGAATTTTTGCCAATTTTATTTTTTATGTCATCTTGCATAATGCGTCTGTAAATTATTGCCCGAAACTTTATGACTTTTACCCCTGGTTGGAGCAAAATGTTACTTTTGGTCCCACTACATATTCAAAGCTCATATTTCTTCCAATTTCAACTGTCTGTACTGAAGAAAAAATGTACTACGCTAGTTCGCCAAGTAACTGTAAAAGTTGGCGCATTAAATAAGGCTTCCAAAATGGTATAACAATTTACAATTTTAACTCTCTTCATCTCTTTTAAATATAGAACTCAAAGTAACCACCTGTAGTGTACTAGAATCAATTAGAGTTAGTAGGAAAAATTGTTTCGTAAATGGGTTTCTCTGAAGAAAAAATTCTCAGACGAGAAATTTGCAAAATAAGTATGAGTGTTATAGCATTTTGGAATCCTCATTGAATGCGCCAACTTTAAGAGTTACTTGCCGAACTAGCATAGAACATTTTTTTCGGTATTGAAATATGAGCATTGAATATTCAGTGGGGCAAAAAGTAACATTTTGCTCCGAACAGGGGCAAAAGTCAGCAAGCTTTAGGCAATAATATACAGACACATTATTTCAGATCAAATAGCAAAAATTGTCAAAAAATTAAGTTTTGTAGAAATGCGAATTGAAAAACTATCATACCAAGGTATATAATTTCTCGATTTTATTTAAATGCCTATAATCTTGAACTATCACCTGCTTCCGGCTTAACGTCGAGTTCTGGGACACCCTGTATATGGACTTATTTTGATGAATTGGGACCCATATAGTCAGGTTGAATTTAAAATTTGAATGATATTTTTATCCAGGTATAATGGGATACCCAAGATTTGAGTTTCATAGTATAATAATATAATATAAAACAACAATATCTGATTATTAAACGGTTTCTTTCTGGATTTTCTCGCCCAAACCATGCATTGTATCTTAGCAGGTACTTCAAGTCAACAAGAAAACAACCTGTATATACGTGTTTGTAGGTATATAATATATATTCTTATATCGGCAAGTGCCAACAATATTTATTCAATTGTAAGGCATGAATGAAGATTATTATTATTATTATTCAGTTCCGAAAGAAATGTAATTAATTCAATAAGATGTGGAAGTTGATTACTCTGTTTCAGGATTGACGTGATATCACGTATTCTACGAACTTTCTAGTTCGTGCTAATTGTCCAACAACTTGTGCATAGTATTTAATTGCTCCGTATCCTCGTTTATTATCGCATCCAGACACGTGACAAATTACCACATTCACATGGATCTGTCAAGAATGGCCTGAGCAATAGCCGCTTCCATTACAGAGAGCTTCCTGATTGTTATATCGTGATAACAAGCCAACTATCGCATCTATCGGGAGGACAACCCGAAATTTTGGATACCAATTTGGATTGTCAGCATTTTGCAACGGAACAAAACACATAAAATATTACTAGATTGCCGGTTAATAATCAATTGATAATTAAATTTACAATTTTCTCACAGTGGACAAATTGATAGCATTTTAAATGTTACGGAATAAATCTTTCTATATTCAAGGCTCGTTATATACACAATGACCCTACCCCAATCAACAACCCTTTATTTGACCTGCGTAAATGGTAGCCCAGATATTAATGGACAAACAAGTAGGAAATGTAATGTAATGTAACTTCATGAAGCAATTTCATATGATAATCACGAGTGAGTATATCCGAATTAGAAATGAAATTTGAAATGAACGCTATAGTCCTGTATATATAGAGGTGTCCCAGAAGTCGAAGTCAAGAATCCAGCATCCAGAATGTCCTATGGACGTACATGAAGAATGTCCTATGGACGTCCTATGGACATGAATCATAGACGTCCTATGGACGTACATAGAGAATGTCCTATGGACGTCCATAGAACGTGAATCATGGACGTCCTATGGACGTACATAAACAATGTCCTATGGACGTCCATAGAACGTAAATCATGAAAGTCCTATGGACGTAAATAAACAATGTCCTATGGACGTCCATAGAACGTAAATCATGGACGTCCTACGGACGTACATAAACAATGTCCTATGGACGTCCATAGGACGAAAATCATTGACGTCCTATGTACGTACATAAACAATGTCTTATGGACGTCCGTAAAACGTAAATATGGACGTCCTATGGACGTACATGAACAATGTCCTATGGACGTCCATAGAACGTAAATCATGGACGTCCTATGGACGTACATAAACAATGTCCTTTGGAAGTCCATAGGACTTAAATCATGGACGTCCTATGGACGTACATAAACAATGTCCTATGGACGTCCATAGAACGTAAATCTTGGAAGTACATAAACAATGTCCTAAGGACGTTCATAAGACGTAAATCATGGACGTCCTATGGACGTACATGAACAATGTCTTATGGCCGTCCATAGAACATAAATCATGGACGTCCTATGGACGTACATGGAAAATGTCCATAGGACGTAAATTTTGGACGTCCTATGGACGTACATAAAGAATGATCTATGGAAGTCCTATGGACGTACATAAACAATGTCTTATGGACGTTCATAGAACGTTAATCTTGGACATCCTATGGACGTACATAAACAATGTCCTATGGGCGTCCATAGAACGTAAATCATGGACGTTCTATGGGCGTACATGTAGAATCTTCTATGGACGTATATAAACATTGTCCTATGAAAGTCCATAGGACGTGAATCATGGACGTCCTATGGACGTACATAAACAATGTCCTATGGACGTCCATAGAACGTTAATCTTGGACGTCCTATGGACGTACATGAACAATGTCCCTTGGACGTCCATAAGACGTAAATCATGGACGTCCTATATACGTACATAAATAATGTTCTATGGACGTCATATGGACGTATATCATGGACGTCCTATGGACGTACATGAACAATGTCCTATGGACGTCCATAACGTAAATCATGGACGTCCTATGGACGTACATAAACAATGTCCTATGAACGTCCATAGGACGTAAATCATAGACGTCCTATGGACGAACATTAAGAATGTCCTATGGACGTCCTATGGACGTACATAAAGAATATCCTATGGACATAAATCATGGACGTCCTATGGACGTACATAAAGAATATCCTATGGACATAAATCATGGACGTCCTATGGACGTATATAAAGAATGTCCTTTGGACGTAAATCATGGACGTCCTATGGACGTACATAAACAATTCCCTATGAACGTCCATAGGAAGTGAATTATGGACGTCCTATGGACGTACATGAAGAGTGTCCTATGGAGGTCCTATGGACGTAAAACATGGACGTCCTATGGAGGTACATCATAGACGTCCTATGGAAGTTTTTCCATTGATAATCAGATTATCCATTGAATTCTACAGTATTGTAATGTGTCACTTACATATTCATCATCATCATCATCATGCAGCCCCTTCACGTCCATTGTTGGACATAGGCCTCCTCCAAACGTCTCCAGCTCTCTCTGTCTCTGTCTCTGTCTCTGTCTTCAAGTCATCCGTCCATCATATTATTCTCAGAAAATTCAAGTACATGTATCCTATGGACGTACATCAAGGATGTCCTATGGACGTGCATTATCGACTGTGTTCATCTTCGATGGCCTTTCCTCCGTTCTTTATTAGCTCGTTCGTTATTCTGTCTTGGTTTGGAGTTTTCCTGTTCTCAATTCTTTTCATCGCGTCTCTAACGTGCTCTCTGGTGATTTGCATGTTTCCATTCAATGGATCATTTTGCGTGGTTTGCTCTTGTGCTTCCGTTGGATTTTCTATATCCGCGTAGAGATTACGGAAGTATTTTTCCCAGGTTTTCTCCTTAATTGTTCTCAGTTGAATTGTTTCATTCGTTTCCCATTTCATGCTCCTCAACATCGTTGACATAATCTATGTTCTCAATATTAGGTTCGTATTTAACGCTTACTAATATGCCAACATCTGATGTTGCTCTCTGGTCTTTTGCCGTACCTGAATACACTAAGATGTAGTTATGCATTTTTGTTATTCTTTTTCCTTTCTTTTTGGTTGCAGAAAGTGCACATATGGCTCCTTTGTGTTCCTTCATTTCTGGAATTATTTCATGGTCTTTTGAATATAGGGTTTTAATGTTCATGCATGCAATTCTCATTTGTTGACTTTTCCTGTTGAGTTTAGTCCTTGTTCGCGCTTTGGTCGTAATCCGTGAAGTCAGTCCTGGTTCCGAGGCTTTGTTACCGGTACTTTGAGCATTCAGATGTTTTCCCTCAGGCAGGTAGCTAACCTTACCTGAGAACCCTCCTCCTTTATCCGGGCTTGGGACCGGCTGTGGCAACTGTGAGCTACTCAATCCACCCACAGCTCCCACAGGCGGAGTTTCAACTACTTTTTTTATAAATTCAGCCAGATATGGTCAATTCAAATTGAGTATTTCGCAAAATTGCATTCAACAAAATACAAGTTTAAGTTTCCTTTTAACGTAATCAGATTCTGTCATCAGAATCTCCAATCCATCATGCGATCTGCTTGGATTGTACATACATGTTTTGCTATTTTTGATTTCTGTATGTCTCTATTTCTCAAGTTGTTCTTATGTTCCGACTTTCTTACTTCTAGTGGTCTTGATGTTTCTCCTGTGTACGATTTACCATAAATACAAGGAATATCATATAAGTATACAGTTTTTTTATTTATGTTTTTCATTAATGGGTTTTTTTATTGTTAATAAGGTCCTAAGATCATAATCAACAAAAAGAACAACACAATATGTTGAATGTGATCCCTGTTCGTGGAAAAAATCAGAAGAATTGATTCTGAGTTCAATATAAGAACCGTTTTCACAAAATGATCTTAGGTCTTTATTAACGAAGACGAAACCCATTAATGAAAAACAAAAATAAAAAAAATTGTATTCAATATTCCTTGTATTTGTGGTAAATCGTACACAAGAGAAACATCAAGACCACTAGAAGTAAGAAAGTGGGAACATAAGAACAACTTGAGAAATAGAGACATACAGAAATCAAAAATAGCAGAAAATGTATGTATAATCAAAGGAGATCACATGATGGTTTGGAGTAAAACAAAAATTCTGATGACAGAATCTGATAACGTTACAAGGAAACTTAAGCAGCCAACTTGTATTTTGTTGAACAGGAAATGCAATTTTGCAAACTGCGGTTCACTTATGCCTCCAGTTTTCAAATGGTTTGATCGTGTTAACAGGCCTTTATAGCGTCTAAATCAAGCATCGGCACTGAAAACCGAATATTCGGTAAAACGACAGACAACTAAGTTGCAGATGTGTTGCATTTAATCCAGAAAATCAAGCTGAGGGTCCTCAACAGAGCTTTTGTCCATATTTGAATTTTCATTGCTGCAATCCTCGTGTCATTCTAGAACAAAAGCACGTATTAGTTGAGTAGCACTGTCAATGAGAGGGTTTACAATAGCAGCTTTGAACTGAATCGATTTGTGTATACCAATGAAGTCAGGTCAGGACCTTCTGGCCATGAAATAGACACGATACGATGATAACATGGCAATGGAAATTAAAAAATAATGATCACTTCACTATTGTCTTGCTCTCTATCGTAGCTTGATCTTCCTGAATGTCATTACAACTATTAAAACAGGACAGACATTATGTATGAAGAGAAAATGAGTAATACCAAAAAATATATCAAAGAATTGATACTAATAATTCTCAAACAATCAAACATCACAAAAAAAGCAATTGCATTGGAACTAGATGCATTCAGCCTGGAGAAAATATCTCATAACATAATTTCCACCTTGCCATCGAGCCACAGGTGAAAATTCACAGGAATATGTCTGGAAATATTGATAAATAGGCGTGGAAAAAGTGTAACTTTACTATAAGCAATATTTTAAGTTGGGGCGTTTGTAACCATCAAATATTTGGGCGTAGGATCAGGTTCTTTCTACAACTGAACAACTGCATCACTCACATATCTGAGTGGCCAATTTTCTTGAAAGCCCTTCGGACCGACATGCGTGAATGTAAGGATGTTCAGATGCTCCTTTGGAAATATAAAGAAAGTGGTTTGTCGCTACCTGGAATGTAGGGAAACTCCTTCATTCGGGACACATAATTATGAGAATTTGAGTTTCCGTTTTTCTTCACACAATTTCTGGAAAAGTATTTCACAGATTTTCTTCATTCTTCAACTGATACATCATATCTGATTCAGTAAAATAATTTATAATAATACCATTAACGCACGTTGAGAATTTCATGCGCATTGATATTCGTATATGAAGGATGTTTCGAAAGTAAACTAGAACATTTCAGGAGGTGATTTCAAGCAAGAAGGTGGTTAAGTTTTCAGGAAAACCTATTATTTTGACTGTAATTTTCGAATTTTTGGACGAAATTGGTCTTAAACGTTTAGTTTCGACTCACTGATGAAGAATCTGAGGTTAAACTCAAGTCCAGCTGCTGGAACGATAACTCTCGCAGAAATGAGTAAGAGAGCAGCGTTGCATTAATGGGAAATTCCACGGAGTGTTTTTGGGCTTATACCCATCTGAAAATTTCCCAGTAATTCGAATCGAAACCCAGTAGTTAGTTAGAAAATACCAGCAAGAATTTTGATACAGATAGTAGACTAGAAAAATATTAAAAACATTCTGTATCTCACAAACTATTCTTCAGATATCGCTGAAATTTTACGAGTACCTTCAAAATATTATTTTACACCCAATTTCGAGATTTAAACTTGATCGGATCTATATTTTTATTATGAAAATATTATTTTTATTTCCTGGAAGCCAAGCAATATTGGACCAGTTCATTACCTGGATAGGTAATCACTCTAGCGATGAATTTGATCAAGCGTGTTCAGGCTCTATTCACGCGGATACAGGGTGTCCCAGATCTCGACGTCAAGCCAGAAGCGGGTGATATTATTATTAAGTCATGATAATTATCCGAAAAATATTTAAAAAAATTAGGTGATGTAATCTCAAAATTATAGGCATTGAAATAAAATCGACAAACACTATACTGTGTGATGGTTATTCAATTCCCATTTCTACAATTTTTTTTAATAATTTTTCAACTGACGTCATTATCTGCATAGCTCACATAACGTAGAATTATTAGCTTCCTCTTTAATTCAACCAGAAATATTACAGTAACGGCGTTAATTAAAGGCTTGGGTACACTTGAAATTTTCATGAAAAATTGGTTCGAAAATGGGTTTCCCGGAAGAAAAAATTCTACTCGAAAATCTTGCAGAATTACTAGCACTTATGTTATGTTATACCATTTTGGAATCCTCACTTTTACAGCTACTTGCCGAACTAGCGTAGTTCAATTTTTTTCAGTACATACAGTTGAAATTTGACGAAATATGAGCTTTGAATATTTAGTGGGGCAAAAAGTAACATTTTGCTCCAAACAGGGGCGAAAGCCATGAAGTTTTTGGCAATAATATACAGATTCGTGATTGAGGATCATATAGCAAAAATAAAATTGACAAAAAATTAAGTTTTGTAGACATGCGAAATTAAAAAATTGGTTCAAGCACTGACGTGAAGTCAGAAGCTTTTGCGCGTATGTTCTATTGTTCATTCTTCTGTATTGGACACCCTTAATCGAATTTACCATGGTAAATTATGTTGTCCATTCTCCTGTATTGGACACTCTTAATTCGAATTTACAATGGTAAATTCGAATTAAGTGTCCAATACAGGAGAATGGACAACATAATTTACCATGGTAAATTTACCATGGTAAATTCGATTAAGGGTGTCCAATACAGAAGAATGAACAATAGAACATACGCTCAAAAGCTTCTGACTTCACGTCAGTGCTTGAACCAATTTTTTTTTTGAGTTATCAAGGAAATAATATTCCAGGTGGGTATAACTCGGAAACCTTTAGGCCGATTATGCCCAAAATCGAACTCAACTCTCCCTTTCGGATACGAAACCTACCCTGAAAATTTCAAGTCCCTATCTCCTTTCGTTCGAAAGTTATCGAGGCAACGGTCACCCATCTACTGAACTCACACAAGAATGCTCGAATCTCCAAAAATATTTAACCGATCGTATTAAAACTTGAAACTTGGTAGTAAAGTTAGGTTATGAAGGCTCTTGCAAAATTTCAGCAATTTCAAACTATTAGTTACTGATATATAGAATTATATATATAAAATTATTACTCGGAAACCACTAGGCCGATTATGCCCATTAACGAACTTGTCCGTCGTATTGAGAAGCGCCACCCACCCTGAAAATTTCAAGTCGCTAGCTCTTTTCGTTCTCAAGTTATCGTGGCAACGGCCGGACGGCCGGACGGCCGGACGGACAGAATCAAATTTGACATCGAATTCTTCATTGGGGAGTCGAACTTAATCGTTTGAGACCATTTTCGTCAAAAAATTCGAAAGTTACAGACATTTGGACAAAATGATAACGCGATGTTCCCCAGAACATACGCGCAAAAACCAGATGTAGATTTTCTCGATTATCTTTAAATGCCTATAATTTCGAAATTATAGTACCTAATTTTTTTAAGTATTTTTCTGATAACTATCACCCGCTTCTGGCTTGACGTCGAGTTCTGGGATACCCTGTACATACAAAATATGTAAAGGCATTCCGTTCGTGCAATAATCGTGAACATAAGTGTTTAATTTCTCTAAAATGGTCTGAGTGCATACAAATTGTACACTCATACATAAAAAGCAAGAACAACACATCGTGTTTTCAAGGTATTTCTCTTTCGAATATCGAACACACGCCACTGAACTCAAACACTTTTCATTTGGTAAAGATAGCAGCAAGACCTGACCGCATAGTAGTTTGTCTTGTCCCCTCCTATATTGTTATGTGGGACCCTCACCTGAAATTTTCTGGGTCTTGCGCTTCTTCTGAAATTTTAAACTATCGTGTTCCTCCGAAGTTAGAGCTGTTCTTTACGAGTCAATCTCATTTCGAATCTTACTCTGACTTTTTTTTGCAATATCATATGATTTGGAAGTTATAAACTCAACTGAAAAATTATATATGATTTACAATTGTTTACTTGTTCATATAAAATTTCTCATGTGAGTTTATATGGATTTGCATCTATAGTTGAATCTGGTAATTGAAAATTTACTTAATTTAATGAATAAAAACTGTCAAATTTCATCGTAGATCCTGTTTCATATATAAAGGGTCCGCCATCTAACGTTTTTTTTCAACTAGTGCTTATTTCGTGAATGGTAACACTTAGCTCATGTCTGATTTGACAGATAATTAGTTTTATCATTCCACTGAACGAATATGGTTGTGTATTCGCTTGAACAACGCTGGGAAATATTGCGACATTACTTTGAAAATCATGGTAATGTTGCAGAATATGTGCGAAAATTGCGTACGGATTTTGGAAGAAGAGAAGCACCGTCAGCTTCGTATGTTCGTTATCTTGTGAAAAAAGTGAAAGAAACTGGCATCCTCATCGATAAACCAAAGCGTGAAACTCCAAAAACAGTGCGTACTCCCGTGAATATTGTTGCTGTGGCAGAAAGTGTGCGTGAAGCGCCATCAATTCACCGTCGTTCTCAAGAATTACACATTTCGGAGACATCGTTGAGACGAATTTTGCATAAAGACCTTGGTATGACGCCATACGAAGTCCAATTGGTTCAGGAGTTGAAGCCAACTGACCATCCAATGCGTTTTCGCATTATCAGCCGCAGAGCTGTTGTCGTTTGGCCACCTCGGAGCTGCGATTTGACACCGTTGGACTATTATTTGTGGGGTGCCGTCAAAGATAAGTGTTACGCCGACAAGCCAGAGACAATTGACGCTTGAAAGGACAATATTCGGAAGCCATTGATGAAATACAGCTGCACACAATCGATAATGTGCTAACAAATTGGACAGATCGTGTAGGCTACTGCATGGCCAGCCGAGGCAGCCATTTGAATGAAATTATTTTCCATTATTAACCGGACGGATTGTACTTTCAAATAAAAAAAGAAATTTGAGAACATATTCAGTAGCTTTTTTTTTATTGCATTTTCAAAAAAAAAAAGTTATTTGGCGGATCCGTTACAAAATAAACGTATATATCGATAATCAGAAAGTAGAACTACCATTGAAATCTGCTGAGCCACCATTTTTGTTTATCTATAGCAACATGAATTGCAATTCTTTTCGGTAATATCACGGCATCGTATAATTCGAATGAAAAACTTCTTGATGTTCATTTTAGCTTCCACATCTCACTGAGAGATGTTGGAGGCGAACGAGGTTATGAAAATACATAAAGGGTTCATATCGCCCTTCTTTATTGGGTGTATACAGTGTATTATCCATCCTCTGTACAATTGCTACGGTGTATATTTCATTCACCTGCATTTCGTGTTGAAATATGGATATAAATGAACCAGTGGCGCAACGAATAAGAACACCGTATTTCACTTGAACGGCGCTTATCTGCTGCCTCACTATTAAACATTATTGAAATAATGATTCTTGTCCTCTCCGAAGTGGGAATCAGGGGAGGATTGATATTATTCGTTACCCAATCCCAAAGGTTCTTCTTGATAACCCGTGAACTACTGACCGAAGAGTATTGTGGTGGATGATTGGGGTCCAGCTCAACAATACTCGGAAAAATAATTCATGTCAGCATTTTTGATCGATGAGATATTTCTGAATTTCGTTTTGAAAATTCTGGATGTACCAAGAGTTAAACATTTATAGTGTTTTTCTGTACTTTGTGAAGTAAGGAACAATGAAAACATGCAGAAGGGGTAAGGGATTCATAACCTTAATTAGAATATGATACCAATGTCCCGATTTCAATGAGCTTTATGCATTCATCAGGACAAACAGAATCTGCATAAAAGAGAATCGCCTCATTCATTCCTAGAATGCAAAGTGTAGACAGCTGTTTCCTGGGCGTCCATTGCTGCAAACGTCTCATTTATACAATTGTCTCTGGAGCCTGACATTACTTTCTGCTAATGCATGAACTTTCATTCGAATATTTCACGTGCAGTGTGCTTTCACAATGATCAAAAACTTCAGCGCCAAGAAAGGCAATCCATTTCGAAAATGACAGCAGAAAATTTCTGCATTTGTTGTAAGTAATTTGTGGAAGTGATCTTGGCATACAAACGGAGATAGCCTCTTACTGCCACAATGGATGTACGACGTTCGGAAGTCGACTTCTTGAAAAATTAAATGTTCTTCGACCATCATGTTTTAATTGAACGGAATCTCTGCTTATCGCTGACCAGGACTGTAATGATAATATTTTGTGAATGCTGCAAATATCAGGTACAATGAGGTTCTTCATCTGGGGCTTCAAAAGAGACGAGAGTTGGCAAGAATATAAAAAATCTCGTCTCGGTCTCGTCTCGTTATCAGTTGTCTCTTCTCGTCACGCTTAATTCTGAATAACGATAATGAATATTATGATATATAAACGAAATGGTAGATAGCAATGAATAATTTTGTAAAGCTATATTTATGACGCTCTTATACAAAAATTTTGGGAAGTGCATATTTTTTTAATTTTAAACACTGCTAATTTTATCTTTTAAATTACTCGATGACTAAGAACTCAAACATAATCACACTTGCATCACATAATCTTTCAATGACGTACGTATTTTTTTCATGATCATACCTGCTGTGGAAAATAATCTTGTAGTGGTTAATAAATCATTGATCATCTTGGAAAGTGTAGAAACTTTTTCATGCACTTTCCATCACTCTAAAATACAATTCTGATTCATATTTGCTCTTTCTATCAGCAAATGTTCTTCAAACTCAGCTTTCCAATGTTTCGAAGGTTTTGTTGATGTTTTAAAGAGGCTATCGATGTCTGTACATCTTTTGACAGAATTGGACAAATTGGTATCGTTTTCAATGAATACCTTCCCAGTGGATAGATCGTCGAGGGTGTTCTTGTCGTATTCCTCATAACACTTTTAGAAACATTGAACAACTTCATTTTTCATTTCTTTACCAGTTTTATTACATGTACTTCCACAGATGTATGCAATAATTGTTCACATCTTCACTACAAGAAGTACAATTAAATAAAATAAATTTCTCCAGATGTTCAAATAGAGACGAAATTTTATAAGTATTGTTTAGGGGCAATAAAAGTTGTCCGTTGTATTGATTTCATAATAGGATCAGTTTTTATGGTTGTGAATTCTGTTTTGTCTTGAAAAATAATCTCAATTATCGCAAGGTCTTTAAATTGTGTATTTCTAGAACGATCGATGTATAATATAGACAAAATATATTGATAATTATAGTGGAAACTCTTCATATTCAATTGTTTTCTGTGGGTGTTGAAAAAGGGCGAGTCGTATGTAAGAAAAGTTTACTGTATGTATCTGTTGTATAGAAGACGATTTACCAGGTAGAAATTTTCGAGCCAAAGAAACCCTTTCAATAGTATGCACGTTTATTACTCAGTAGCTTATAGACACATATACTCAACCGAAAGTAAAAAATCGATCTTAAAAAAAACACATTGAAACCTAAAATATAAAAATCTGCAAGGATAGATATCAATGATAAGAGATACGTTACTATAAGAAGTTATAAGAAAAGTTAACAGGTTGAAATGCAAATTTGAAACTATTATTTTAATTTACTAATCTTTCACAGATAGTCACAAGAGTTGATATTTTGTAAAATATATTGATCTCTATGTAGACCTTCTCTAATTTTTCGAATAAAAACTTCAATACCAAATACGAGACTCTCGGGTTGCGCTGTAGGTCCGTGGTCTAGGTATCGCCTATAGATCATTTAATTAATAATTGTCGCATTTATAAATTCAAAGATGATTTTAGGGCTATTCATAATGTTTCTGAATATTTTTTTTTATGGGTAGCGAGTTTCAAATCTATTTAATAAAATATAGAATATTCCATTTTTAATTTGTTCGTTTTCTCCCTTTGTCTTTTCCTTTTCCAGATTGGGTTTCGGGTACCTTGGAGAAACTTCTATGCTTGTTGAAGGAAGAAGCGATAATAAAGAAAAAGGTGCCCTTCAATATTTAATATTTCAGCATATTTTGTTAACAATTTCAATTTTCATAAATCACAACACTAACGGGGAGATAGGGTTTTCTTGCTGAGGTTTTTCCCTAATCTCTAGTATCATATATCAAATTATATGGTACCCCGTTACACTAACTCTGCTAACACTTTTTTCAAAAGAATATATATATCGCCTATAATATTTTTCAACACGTCTCGTCCCGTCTCGCTTTTCCGAGACGAGAAAAATATCGCTCTCATGTGAAGCCCTACATCATCTCCCCTTGAAAGTGTATCTTCAATTCTTCTGTTTTGACCATGTACATTTTCTGTACTATTTTTTTATAACCTATATTTGCGAAATAACTGTCGTTGTCGTGCAGCCGTCGTTGATACAACACGTGCAATTCTTAGCTCTTGAGAATTTCATCGATTCAAAAGTACAATTTGAAAGTTGAAAGTGAGAAAAATATCAACATGTCGGAGAAAGATGAGAACGAGAAGATAATCACAAGAAAAAAACAACAAAAATTGATGACTGGTCCAATAACAAGGACTTTGTCGGTGCGATCTAGATCTGAGTCAACAACGTCTGTGGGTGACAAAATTGTTATCTCCGGAGAGATAAAAACGGTCGAAGAGAACACCTGTTCTAATGAGAAGTCAACAGTAAATAAAGCCACTAACGATGAATCAAATATACGAGGGAACTTCCGAAACTATAGCGAATTAAAAGAAAGTGAATATGAAGACGTTTTTACACCAAAAAAGGTTGTTATGAGAACACCTCCTAAAGACAACAAAACAGAACCAAAAATACCTGGTGAATCAAGTCAACGTTACCAAGGCGACTCCGAAAACACGAGTAGTATGATTGATATAATGCTTGAAGCACTGGGAACGATAAATAATTTCTCGGAAAGGGAAAAACTCGAAGGAAAGGACATGATACAACTGAGAAGAGCAACTTTTAAACTTCATGAAAAAGTAACAAATCTTGTCTATAAATTGGGGAAACTTGAAACGGAAAACCGAATTTTCAGTGCACATCAAGACAAAAGCAATATCTGTCAGCAGTCTGAGATAAAAGGAATTAACGCAGAGAAGATTGAAAAGAAAATATACCAAGAGCAACATCCACAAATGAAAACATACAGTGCAATCGTTAGGAAAAGTAATGAACCATCTTCAAATGAAATATGGAAAACACCAGAAAAAACGAGAACATATGAAATATTAGTAAATGTAAAAAACCGTGACAAAAGTTTGAATATCGTCAGAGAAGTCAAAAAGAAAATGAATGAATTGAGTCGAACTGAAACTATAAAAAATGTCAGATATTTACAGAGTGGTGGAGTAATATAAGAATGTAAAAGTGAAGGTCAGAAAAAAATGGTCCAAGAAATTTTAAAGAATCAGGACACCCTACAAATTAAAAATCTACAAGACACAGATCCAATGATTTTGATAACTGGAATAGCAAAGGGCTATCAAGAAGATACTTTCAAGAAGGAATTGTTAGAGGACAATCCTCAAATCATGGACATCTTTGGAGCAGAGGTTGGAAAAAAATTTAAATTTATCACAAAAAGACAATGCAGAAATAATATTAAAGAAAACTGGATATTCCAAATACCGTCACCTCTATTTAGATGGCTGATTAAAAACGAGTCACTGCGTTTTGATCTCACTAGACTGTATGTTCAGGAATTTGTGAATATAGTGATGTGTTTCAAATGTTGTAAATTTGGACATGTTGCGAAATACTGTCAATCAGAACCCTGTTGTCACAAATGTGGAGGTAAGCATGAATCAGGAGAATGTTCCAACAACGATCCCTTGGATTGTCCGAATTGTAAGCGCTTGAATCTACAGAATAGGAGACATTCAGCTAGAGATCAAAAATGTCCAGCCTTTATACAGAGAAGAGAAAAACAGCGAGAACAAATCAACTTCAATAGTGATAGTGAAAGAGCACCTAACGATTTTTTATAAAATGTGTAGAATCAGTGAAAACCAGCAAGAAACAAGTAAGTGTTAACTATAAAGACTTTAGCATTATACACCAAAATGTCCGATAACTTAGCAAGAATGTAGACTTCATAAATGTTTTACTGGAAGAAAACAGCGATTGTAAATGTATATGTCTTACAGAACATTGGAAAAAAACAGAAATATTAAGTTTACTGAATATAAATAGCTTCAAACTAGTTTCAAGCTTTTGTAGAAAGGAAGGTTATGGGGGTGCAGCTGTTTATCTACTGAAAGAAATTAAATATCAAAATAGAACAAAAATTGTAGATCTCTCAGTGGAGGGAATATTTGAATGTTCATGTGTCGAATGCATCCTTAAAAAAATGGGTTCAAGCCCTGTGGACAGGAGCTTTCTGGCGCTCTAGTTCAAACAGACAAATAATATCTCCGAAAGTATTGGTTTCTCAGAGTTGGGAATTATATCAATGTATTCATATGATAGAACTGCATCCCAAAGGAAATTCAATTCAAATAATAGTTTATTTATCAAGATTAAATGAGCAATCATGATAATGAGAAAAGCACCATGGAAGAAATCAAATTAAATCTGGCCAATTTTGCCCAATAACGAACTTAACCGAGATATTCATCTCCCTAAACTACTCTGAAAATTTCAACTACCTACCTCATTCCGTTCGAGAGTTATATCTATGTCTATGGATGAAAAGCAGTCTCACTACTCTCAGATCTCTTACTTCATGTTCAGTTCCGAAAAGTAAGAATTTTCTGAGAAAAACTAATTTCGGAGCAAACAACTGAGATTATTCTCACTTCGCTCACAATTCTTCGATTGATTAGATAATGTCTCAGGAACATCATTTGACATTATGACAATTCATATTCATACATAGAATAATATCATTCTGTGACAACGTTGAAATACGATTTATTATTGAAATTTTAAAAAATCATATCTCCGAAAGTATTAGCTTGTCAGAGTTGAAAATGATATGAATGGATTCTTATGATAAAACTTCTTATTAAAAAAAATTTAATTTAAAATTTGTTTCGTTAAAAAAAATTTTTTTTTTGTTACTCCGAAACCATCTGTCCGATTTTGCCCAATAACGAACTTAGCCGAGATATTTATCCCCCAAACCTACTCTGAAAATTTCAACTCTCTAGATCATTCCGTTCGAGAGTAATCGTGCCTACGGCCGGCCGGACCGGCCGGACAGAATGAATTTCGACCACGGATTCTTGATCAGTGAGTCGAACCAAATCGTTTAAGACCATTTTCATCGAAATATTCGAAAATTACAGACATTTGGGCAAATTGATAAGCACTCAGTTCCGAGGAACTAGAGCGCCAAAAATTACAAATATAGTTTATGTTATTAGATAGTAGATCTGATCTGGCCAAACTAAAAAGATTATGGTCGAATACGGGCTAGTGAAATGCTGGATGCAGTGTAGTTTGATAACATTTCTTAATGTTCTAGTTTTTTTATTTTTTTGCGCGTATGTTCTGGGGAACATCGCGTAATCATTTTGCCAAAATGTCTGTAATTTTCGAATTTTTTGCCGAAATTGATCTGAAACGATTGGGTTCGACTCCCTGATGAAGAATTCGAGGTCAAATTTGATTATGTCCGGCCGACCGGCCGTTGCCACGATAACTTGAGAACGGAAAGAAATAGCGACTTGAAATTTTCAGGGTAGTTGGCACATCCCAATACGACGGGCAAGTTCGTTAATGGGCATAATCTATTATATATACCTATTGTTTATGAGTAATAATTTTGCATTCAATCAATACAAATCCGATCGAATTGAAACTTGGTGAGTAGTTGTAGAATACTACCCTAAGCACGTTTGTGAAATTTTGTGAGAATCGTATCACTAGAAAATTTGAAAAATATTATTTATGTCATGATAACCTGAGAACGGAAAGAGAAAGCGACTTGAAATTTTCTGGTTAGGATGTGCATTGGAATGCGACATTTGAGTTTGTTTATAGGCATAAACGGCCAAACAGTTTTGGAGTTATATCCATCTGAAATTTGGTTGTTATTTCTCAATAATTCGAAAAATACAAAACTGATTCAATTCAAACATGGTTATTAGTTGTAAACTAACGCGAAAATTCTTGCGAAATTTCGTCAGGGTCTTATAACTAGAAAATTTTTTGAAAATCATTGAAAAGTAATCTATATATCGGAAACATGGCTGAAATCTTGCGAGAGCCTTCGGCTTGTTTCACATGCATACGGTTCCAGTCGGTTCGTTTCGTTTTCGGTTTCAATTCGGTCGCTGGCGACAAGTGTGAAACGCTGCTCCGGTTTAGATTCGGTACCGAATAGAAACCGTACAGCACCGAATACTCCCTCGACACGAATAGGTTTCTATCAGGTTTGGATTCGAGTGTAGGGAATACAGATCAACCGGGGCGTTCACACAAATACGGTTTAGTTTCGGTTTTAACCATAAAGTAATAAATATCTTCATATGTTTTCTGTCTCGTTCTGTGGTTTTAACCTCAAATCGAGCAGATATCTATCAATGTTTCCCGAATTGTTCAAATATAGAAATATAAATGGTTGTCACAGCGGGATGGGTACAGTTCCCCGCGTCCTGGTTTGGAACTCAAATTATACTATAAGTTTTAAAAATAGTTAATAAGGAAGACGCAAGACTCTCAAATTAGATTAGTGTAATGTTTTTGGGCTCTATTTTTGAAGGATTACCCGGATAAATTAGAGTCAGTGTTGTGACTGTTAAGTGCACGTGCCAATCCTTGGTGATCGGTTCATCCGAGACTCCCGCAGGTCCCAGGGACACCAAGGATTACTTGAGACTTCACACATGCAAATATTGTCTACTGGATTTTGGGCACATAGCATAACTGCTGAGCCTAAGTCTCCACAACGGTAGTGTGTCGGGGGTCTGCCGATGCTCGTTGTGGAGAATGAGAATTGAATGAATGAATGAATAGAAATATAAACATACATATTTTCGGGATATTGTTGCTATCTCAGTATTCATGAGAAAATGATGGTTTACCAAATGTGGATCGACTGATTTCTGCTGTAAATCTAAACCAGTGCTGCGGGACAAAGCTTCCGAAAAATAGAAAGATCAATAAAAGACGTAGGATGCATTCAAAGATGTATGTGTTCAATTTTGAATGGCTTTGGTGAATCTGACGATGCGGAAACGGTAATACTATATGCCGAAATCATGCTATGGGATCAAGGCAGCTAATTCAGCTGCCTCGGTCCCATAGCAACCGAGTTTAAGGTGTGCAGATGCTACATCCCATAATGTAAGACTGGCCTGCTTGTTCCCTCGATCTTGATCCTATTAAACATTTGTGAGATTTGGTGAAAAGAAGAGTTAGGGCTTGGCAGTTCTTGAACAATTTAGAGACCTATCTCCCCTCAGGAATAAATCGACGTTTTCATAGAAAGCATGACAGTTGATATTCTCTCCCTCTATTTAGAGGATTTGTCGACTCTTTGGAAAACTGTCTACCAAATTTGATTATTGCTAATGCCCCATCATTCATTATTAAAAGGTTTCTTTCTGGGTTTTCCCTCCCAAACTCTGAAAAATATCTATAAAATAAAAATTAATTATTTTGTGATTTGCTTCTGCGTAAGAAACACATACAAGCTATTTGTCAGAAGCAATCAATCGAACAATGTTGCCTAACAAACAACAACGAAACAACATCAACGAAAAAACAACTATATCGTAACGTTTCGGAGTCTATATCAGACTCCTTCGTCAGACGCTTAACGAAAATCTTTAGAATTATTTTGTTGATAGTTATTCTGATATTCGAGAATTGTCACATTGACAGTATTTGAAAATCATAGCTAAACATAGTTTTACTTTGCATAGAAATTTCCAAGTTCAGGACACTTAATCGAATTTACCATGGTAAATTCGATTAAGTGTCCAATACAGGAGAACAGACAATAGAATTCACCATGGAAAATTTTATTCAGAGTGTCCAATAGAGGAGAATCGACAATAGAACATACGCGCAAAAGCTCCTGACTTCATGTCAGTGCTTGAACCAATTTTTTTTAATTCGATTTTTTATAAACAATTAACTATTGGTTTTTTCCCGAAAATATGGAAAAAATAGTTCTTAGGTTATCGTGACATAAATGATATTTATTAATAATTTTTTTTTTAATTTTCTAGCGATACGATTCTCACAAAATTTAACCTTAGGTTTGTATTCTACAACTCTACTCACCAAGTTTCAATTCGATCAGATTAGTAATGGTTGAAAACAAAATTATTACTCGGAAACCGTTGGGCAGATTATGACCATTTAACGAACTTGTCCGTCGTATTGGGATGCGCCATCTGAACATTTCAAGTCGCTATATCTTTCCGTTCTCAAGTTATCGTGGCAACGGACGGCTGGACAGAATCGAATTTGACCTCAAATTCTTCATCAGTGAATTGAACCTAGTCGTTTGAAACCACTCTCGGCAAAAAAATTCGAAAATTACAGACATTTGGGCAAAATGATAACGCGATACGTACCCCAGAACATACGCGCAAAAAGAAAACCCTTCGATCAGGCACTAGTTTTTCGAAAAGCTGTATAAATTTCATTAAAATCTACCGAGCGGTTTTCGAGCTGAAGTGGCCACCAGTTCAAAGAACATGGGTTTGAGAAAAAAGCATTTGAAGTTTTAGACTCTATTTACGTATTATTTAATTACTTACAGATTTATCTATTCCTGGGCCATATAATAGTTCTTCAGCCGTCGTGGCAGCTTCCAAAATTTCTATTTGATGTTGTCTACACGTAGCATTATACGTATACCTTCTGGAGTTTTGTCGTTAGCACGCTAGATGCTAGCACCCGAGAGCCCTTTAGTAATTATCGAATAACTCGAAAAGTATTTGTCGGATTTACTTCAAATTTTCCGAGACATTATGCTTTAAGAAAATGCAAAAAAAGATTTTTTGAAAAAGCTGACTACACTTAACCCCTTAAATATTTAAAAAGAAGAATTGAATACATGTAGATGTAGATATATTATAGCTTTTCCCACCGGTGTAACTTTTTCCGAGGGAACAGCGTGCTACTATCATTTAGCCCAATTTTCGAATTTTTTGCAACATCAATTCTTGTAAATATTCACCTGATGGTATCAAAGAAATTTTTGAACGAATTGGGGAACAAAGAAATTTTTTGGATATCTCAAAAAAAGTAAAACTAATATTTATTCAAATCGCAACATGATCCTCTTAACATTCACTTTATAAACTATCGTAATGAATATCTAAATTCTTATTTAAGAATTGTACTTTTTAAAACAGTCTATAATATTTAAAATAAGAAAGGTATAAAATCTAACACCTACGTAATATCTTGATATATCCTATATTTATAAAATAAAAATTTATAGAAAAATTGGTTCAAGCCCTGTGGACAGGAGCTATTGGGCGCATGTTCATCTTCCTTGTGGCCCGTACTGACCAGTAAAGAAAAAAAGCAGTATCATGTTGAATACCTTAATATTATTGATTATTATATAATAATCGATGAAAATACTGAGAGAGACCCAGGAAATTTGACACATTTTGTCTTATATCTCCAGAAATTGAAATCGTATAGAGCCAAAATTTTGCACAATGTTGCAAAATACTACAATTGACGTTAGTACAAGTTTTTGTTGCAATCTGATGAATAGTTCACGAAAAAAAAATTTTTTTTTCGAAAAAATTAAAAGAAATATTTTTTTAAAAATTACCAACATTTCGATCATGACAGAATTTTGCCAAAAGTTGCGCGTTTATATCCTCGAACTGACTACCAAGTTTCGATTCAACATCTTCTTTAGTTCCTGAAATATCAGGGAAATAACCTCAAAATTTTAAATGTCTATAACTCCTAAACCGTCCGGCCGATTTTGCCCGTTAACGAACTTAACCGTCGCATTTTGATCAGAAACCTACCCTAAAAGTTTGAAGTCGATAGGACCTTCGGTGCTCCTGTTATCGTGCCTACGGCCGGAAAACCGGCCGGCTGGACGGCACCCAAAAATCTGACACCGGATTCGTGATCAGGGAGTCCGAATTAGTCTATTAGCCAATTTTCAGCTCGAAATTCGAAAATTACAGACATTTGGACGAAATGATAGGACGATGTTCCCCTAGAACATGCGCCCAAAAATGACTAGTTTTGGATATTTCTGCTTATTCTAATTAATGCATGACATTTTTTCTGATGTCCACACCATATAAAAAGTCAATATTTTTGAATTATGTTGTGCCGAGAAACAAATTAAATTGATCCAAATTTCTCCAAACTCTATTCCTTTTGAACATTCAGGTTTCTAAAAGAAATACAAGATAAAATTCATAAACTATTGATCACTTCCATTCATAAAATGCATTTTGATCACAGTAAATTCACTTATTTAGAACTCTTCCATAATTAATTTGAAAGCTGAAATATTTTCTAAAAGTTTAAGAAAAAATTCTTCAGTTTGCATACTATTCATAAATACATATGATAAATTTTATTTCTTCTCATTTTTCCAACAACTAATAATCATTTCTGTAACTGTTTATTAAAAGTCAAAACAACAAGTAAGTGAAATTGATATATTTTCTTAAAACTAATAACACATTACATTTTCTTCGAAAATATTAAAGAACATAATAACTGGAAAAATTACATATTGTATTTACAAAAATTACAATTTTGCCTCATATATGAATCATTGTGCAGAAATCATCGAGAAATAAATAACTGACAATTTAAAAAATATAACAACTGTATTACAAAAACTGGTTTAAGAACTTAGATTTACACACTTACGTTTATTAACAGTTTCCACATAATTCGAGTAATTATTCAGATTTATTCAGATCGGTATCGGTATCACTACTAAACTTGGAAAGTTTGGATAGCAATACTCGATGGTATTCTTTTATAAACTCTAGTTCGGATTTCAACTGTTGATTTTTCATCTGCAAATCTATTTTGGTTCTATCATTATGACCTTCAATGGTCGTCTGCAAAATATTTGATAATAATTCGAATTTCTTCTCCAAATTCAGATGCTTTTGAATCAAATCTTCTTTGGACATACTGTTCAATATATCAGTACATTGTGATCCACCATCTGATTGATTTGAACCTTCAGCCGAAACCAACTAAAAATTAAGGTAAATTAGAAATTTCAACTTTACCATTAATCACCAATTTGTATCATATGGTTGGATATTCTGAATTAATTCTATTGTGTGTTATATTAAAAGTAGTGACCGACCGAAAGTTCGGTTTCGGTTTCGGCCAGTTTCGGCCAAAAAATCTAGTTTCGGCCTTAGTTTCGGTTTCGGCCCAAAATGGCCGAAACTTTCGGCCGGGCCGAAACTTGCCTGTTCGTGAATTGTCCTGGTCGTTTGGCCAGGAGTTATAAGGAGACATAATTGTCGTACAAGTTATTGTAATCTATCTTAGTTAAGACTGAGAAATCATGAGAATTCACTTTAATGATTATTGATTAGATTACATAGGGTGATTCCAAATAAGACGTGAAACTGGGGGAGGAGTTAGTATGACTCATTAGCTTAGGTTTAATCCATATTTATTATTAACCGAGAATCAACAGTTTTTGGACCGGGTGATTTATGGAAGATTTCTGAACTTAGTTCATATTTCGTCAATTTTTTCTACGTTGAGCAAATTTGATGATAATTTTGGTTTATTTTTATCAGAAAAGGATAATATATGTACGAAAAAAGCAAAACTATGCTGTATAATAGGTTGAAAAAGAATAAGTATGATTGGAAATGTGGTATATGAAAAAATGAAAAATCAATATCTAGTATCAATTTGTCTACAACTTTCGAATTCCACAATTTAGTATGCCAAGATTATTTTAAAAACTTGTCTACTTCCTTCTTCATTTCTGAAAGATTTCGTTAGATTGCTTAACTAGTTTCGTTTCAGCAGATTTTTTATAAGCAGCCTCTTGAATGTCCGGTATATAAAATAGTGAATGTGTATCAAAAGACAGCGTGAGTAAATTTCAGGCGGAAAATAACAACTGAAGAAAGACTTGCTTATGGAATGGTGGAACATAATTTATGAATACATTTCCTAATGGAATTTCGAGCTTAGTTGCAACAAAAAAAAATTGAATGAATTCGTTATTTTTCTCTATCTACTTCTTAAATCCCCTTTCAAATCATACCAATTCTTTTTCAACAGAACCAGAACTCAAATATCTCGGAAACTGTTGATTTTCGGCCATCAATAAAAATGGCTCAAACCCCAGCAAATGATCCATACTAACACCTCCTCCAAGGTTCACGTCTGATTTGGAATCACCCTGTATACTTCGACTGATTATTTTGATAACTCGGTAATACCAAAATAATAAATAAAGGTCTCAAGAAAATTGACTTTATTTTATTCACCACTCCTCAACTGTTTTTATGTATATGCAAATGAAATTGTAAAAAATACAGTAGATTTCTGTATGAAATATGAAGTTTCGGTTTCGGTTTCGGTTTCGGCCGAAACTGAGACCCTGGCCGAAAGTTCGGTTTCGGTTTCGGTTTCGACTGAAAAACCAGTTTCGGTCGGACACTAATTAAAAGTGAATAACTCACCGAACTAACAACTCTTCCATTGAAACATGGTAAATGTGCGGTATCATCAACAATTTCTTCCTTTTTAACCCTGCAAAATTGAATATTAAGTTAATGAGATGTCAAGCAATATTGTTATTGTTTATATTACACAAGTTCAGAACATGTGGGTGCGTTTTTATTTCAATCGAAATTTCTAATCGATTAATCGTAAATGAATCGATGTGTTTTCATTTTCAAGTATTCATTCACTTTACGAAAATAAAAACACACCGATTATTTTACGATTAATCGATTAGAAATTGCGATTAAAATAAAAACGCACCCTGTCTCTCTTTCTATGAAAATTCAAGAACAAAAATTTCGATTGATAAATACATTTTATTGTTTACGTTATGTACAACATGAAATATCTCCATAATTTGATTGCTCTCACCGAAAATCATCGTCCATTGATTTGAAGAAAAATTTGTAGTTAGGTCTATTCAACACGTTTTTGAAATCTGCTAAGGTCACTTTCTCGGGCGATATTGGTATTTTCACTAATGGCGTATTCCATTGGCAGCACCAGTGCTGCACTGAGCACCATAGACAAGATATACTATAGAATAGATGGCCCACTCTAACGTTATTTCTGTCCTTGCAACACTAGCGGTGCGGCACTGGGATTATTTGAAGCTCGAACGAGCGGGAAATTCAAATATATCTCCCATATATCCTATATTCTATTATATTGTTTTCCAAAACACTGCCAAACACCAAGTTGACGATAATTCGTCAAAAACCTGGCATTTGACAATGTTTTTGGAACAATGGTTTTCGCTGTAATCGAAAGAAAACAAATGAAATCCCAAAACTCTCTTTAATAAAATTATATCAGATTCATGAATTTAAGTTCAACATTTCATGTGAACTAATGTACATATATATTAGAAAAAGAAAGAATATCAAAATTAAATAACGGTCACTCACATTACCGCTGAGTGATTCATAATATTACTTATAATATATATTAATAATATCGGTCACTCACATTACCGCTGAGTGATTCATAATATTACTAAAAGACATAAGGCGTATTCTTTTTACCAATTTCAGCTGAGATTAACTGAGATTCTCAGTTCTGTTGCATCTATTGAGATGCAACAAGGTAAAAAGAATACAGCAATTCTTCCAGAAATAACCACCAAAAATCCCATAAAAACCTTCACAGCACAACTTATACGTGCAACTTCTATACTTTGCAAAGGGAAAATGAAGTATGATTGCCCCTCAGCACGTGTTTTGATGTTGTCAAAAACAGCTGACTGGAAATGCCCTATCATTATGTGAAATCATAGAAATACGATTTTTTTTTGAAATTTTGAAAAATCATATCTCCGAAAGTATTAGCTTGTTAGAGTTAGAAATGATATCATTGGATTCTTATGGTGAAACTGCTTATTGAAAAAAAATTTAATTTGGAATTTGTTATGTAAAAAAAAATATTTTTTTGTTACTCCGAAACCATCTGTCCGATTTTGCCCAATAACGAACTTAGTTGAGATATTTATCTGCCAAACCTACTCTGAAAATTTCAACTCTCTAGCTCATTCCTTTCGAGAGTTATCGTGCTTACGGCTGGCCGGCCGGCCGGACAGAATGAATTTCGACCACGGATTCTTGATCAGTGAGCCGAACCAAATCGTTTAAGACCATTTTCATCGAAAAATTCGAAAATTACAGACATTTGGGCAAATTGATAAGCACTATGTTCAGAGGAACAAGAGCGCCAAAAAGAAAATATTATTATAGCCTCGATATACAGACCGCCGAAAGGAGATTTTAAAATATTTTTGGAAAAGCTAGAACTGCTACTCCAACTTGTCATTTTAGAAAACAAGAAAGTATTTTTAGCCGGTGATTTTAACATAGAGATCTTAAAAGAAAGCAACTATAGGTCACAACTGCTAGCGGTGTTAACTTCCTTCAATGTGTATCCAACAATTCTGGAAAATACCAGAATTACACCTGTTTCAAAGTCATGTGTCGATAATATTTTCACAAATGTATCTAATAAGGATGTTTCGAGTTTTGTGCTATTCGCAACTATTTCAGATCATACAGCTCAGAAAATTGTACTCAATTTAGATGTGGGGGCGAAGAAGTCAGCTTACTATAAAAGATTCTTCGATATGAAAAGTAGAGATGAGTTCTTTAATATCTTAAAAAATCAGAAATGGGAAGAGGTCTTTGAGGTAGATACATCAGATGTCAATAAACAATGGTATGTCTTTATGGACACTTTTCTGGCTATGTTCAATGAGAAATTCCCGAAAAAATTATTCAAACCAGGTCAGACATATAAACAAACTTTATACCCAACAACTGAAATAATTCAACAAAAAAAACGTAAATTAGATAACCTCTTAATTTTAAAACAACTAAATAAAAATTATAATGAAATGTACATCACCGAAAAGAAAGAATATGATCAATTATTAGTCGAAGCTCGATCTGATAATTATGAAAACCGAATAAAAAAATCCGATAATAAAAATAAATGTATGTGGACTATTTATAGGGAAATTACAGGCAAGTTGAAAAATGTAAACGAATGCATGTTGGAGGGAGATCCGAGAGAGATAGCAAATAGGTACAACAAATATTTGATCGACATAATTCCAGATCTGATGGAAGCTCTACCGGTAGACAGAAACATTTCATTCAATTTTGAGAACCAGAAATCAATGATTTTAAAACAGGTGACGGTAGAAGAACTTTTGGAACTAAATAAAAAAATTAAAAATAAACATACTTCTGGTAATGACGAGATTCCAACTAGCCTTATTCGTCAGATAGTCCCAGCAATATCTGAGGTTCTTTGTCACATATTAAACAACTCTCTCAGAGAAGGAACATTTCCAGAATCCTTAAAATTAGCAGTAATTATACCAGTATACAAAGGCAATGGAGATAAAAATTGTTTTGATAACTACAGACCAATGAGCTTGCTTTCAGGGTTCTCAAAGTTGTTTGAACTTGTGATGTATATGAGACTTACGGAATTCCTTAGAGAATGCAAGGTTTTTGCAGACACTCAGCATGGTTATCTGGCAGGTAGATCTACACAAAGTGCTATTTTTCATTTCACAAAGGTAGTCCTCAAATATTTGGAGGAGGGAGATATAGGAATGGGCTTATTCGTAGACTTATCGAAGGCTTTCGATTGTGTTGATAGGAATCTACTTAGAGAAAAACTATGCATGTATGGAATAAGGGGATGGGCGCTGGAATGGTTTCGATCTTATCTGGGAAATAGGTCCCAGAGAGTGGTCATCCAGGATGGGGGTATAGCACATAAGTCAGATATGTTGAGGAACACAGTAGGAGTAATTCAGGGCAGCATATTGGGTGCTTTTCTGTTTATTCTATATGTCAATGATCTGCATTTGGTGATAAACGATCCCAACTTCAGCTTGACGCAGTTTGCAGATGATACGAGTGTATTAGTCAGGGGATCGAATCCCCAGGAACTTGTAGACAATACAGAACATATTTTCAAAGTATTAATAGCTTGGTTTGAAAGAAATAGATTATGTATAAATAAAAAGAAAACAAATTTAATCACGTTCAAGACAAAACAGAATAAAACAGAGATACCAGAGTCGATTTCCATCCTTGATTCGCTACATCAGGTGAGTGGTAGCACAAAGTTTTTGGGTATTTGGGTGCATGAATTTCTGGACTGGTCCTGTCACGTAGACTACTTAAACAAGAAACTCAACAACATCTGTTATTGTATTAGATTTGTATCAAAGTATTTAAATGAAACATCTAAGAGAATACTGTATTTTGCCAATTTCCAGGGTAGAGCCAGATATGGTATAGTATTCTGGGGTGCTAGCCCGGGTGCACAAGATATTTTTATAACACAGAAGCGCATCATTAGAGTTATTTTCAATATGTCCTATCTGCAGTCATGTCGAGGAATCTTTAGATCGAAGAAAATACTTACAATATATGCATTGTATATATTCGAAACAATTATATTTGTGTTCAAAAACAAACAAAGATTATTCAAGGCTTCAGATCACAGGTATAACACACGTGGAAATACAATTTCATTTCCAATACATCGTTTGACTCTTTCGGAAAAAAGTCCTTACTATATGGGCATAAGACTTTATAATAGGCTGAATAATGAAATGAAAAATGTCAGTACTGAAAAAAAGTTTAAGCATCAGTTGAAACAGTTTCTACTAAACCTTGAACCCTACAGTATTGAAGAATATATGAACTGTAATAGTTGTGATTAGTTAATAGAAATATATTAGGTTAGTTATGTCAGGTTTGGTTGCCAATATGACGACATTTCATTTTATGTTCATTTTTGTATAAATGTATTTAATTTGAAATAAAGATAATTACAAAAAAAAAAAAAAAACTCACCTTCACTTACTGTATATTCTAAAACTCATGTCTATGGATCAATGAAAAGTTAATAGTCATAAATAATGAAGCATAATCTACTTACTCCAACACGGTTTCAACAAATGTTGAAATTTCAAGTGGCACTGTCGAACTGTATAGTGCAGCTCCGAAGTGTCTATCGGGTGAAGCGGCAAAAGGGGTCCTGTGAAGGGATGGCAAGGATTGGATTAATTTAAACTTTTGACTTTCCCATCGCCTGTAAATTCGGAAATAGAATACTACCAGGTACGATATTATGCTACTTACTGCTCAGCTAATAGATTCTGCTTACTTGCCAGGGCCGCATTTTATGCTGACTCGGGCTGCTTCAGAGCTGTGCATTATTGAACTCAGAACGTGAACCTATCGAGAGGCAGCTATCCACATAAAAATTTACACCGTTACTATCTGGATGGGAATAAGCTTGATGTTTTGGTGTTGCCTCGACTTCCGTTTCCCCATGAGAACTCTAAACTTCATACGGTGACGGTTTCAGAGCAGAAAATTACTAAGACGTAAGTTCGAGGCCATGAATTAATTGTACGAGGGTGAGTTATGTAGTCTGCAGACAATTCGAATGAATTTTGCCGAGGTGAAATCTTGTTATGTCGTTTTATAAATCAAACACATTGATGTTTCACTACTTTGTGAACACACAGTTTTCACTACACAAAGACTTTCGAAGTTGAGGCTATTTTTGTATTATTATAACGAAATTTAAAACAAATATTCTCCTAGGCTGGCTGACCGTTGGCACGATTACTGTCGAACGCAATAAGTTAGACAATTGAAATTTCCGGGGTTGATGGGCAAAATAAGTCGAGGGGTTTCGGAGTTAAAGTCTAGGGCTTCACACGAGACTAGAGTAGGCGAGAATATAAAAAATCTCGTCTCGGTCTCGCCAATTCCCAACAAATTAATTCTCGTTTAAGTCTCGGTCTCGCCTCGTTATCAGTTTTCTCGTCTCGTCCAGCTCAATTCTGAATAACGATAATAAATATTATTATATATAAACGAAATGGTAGATAACAGTGAATAATATTTTGTAAAGCTATATTCATTACGCTCTTATACCAAAATATTTGTACATATAAATAATTTCTTTAAATTTTAAACACTGTTAATTTCATCTTTTAAATTTCTCGATGACCAAGAATTCAATGATGCATCACATCATTTTTCAATGGTGTACGTGTTTTTGCCATGATCATACCTGCTGTCGAAAATAATCTTTCAACAGGTACGGATGTAGCAATTAATAAATCATCGGCCATCTTGGAAAGTGTAGGAACTTTTTCATGCACTTTCCACAGTTTCCACCACTCTAAAATACAATTTTGATTCCTATTTGCTGTTGCAAATGTTCTTCAAACTCAGCTTTCCGATGTTTCGATGGTTTTGTTGATGTTTTAAAGAGGCTATCGATGTCGATACATTTTTTAATGGAATTGGACAAATTGGTAGATATCGTTTTCAATGAATACATTCCCAGTGGGTAGATCATTGAGGGTGTTCTTGGCGTATTCCTCATAACACTTTTCGAAACATTGAATAGCTTCATTTTTCATTTCTTTATGTGTATACGATAATTGTTCATATCTTCACTACAAGAAGCACAATAAAATACAATAAATATCTCCAGATTTTCAAATAGAGACGTTTAAAAGCATAGGGATGTAGGGGCAATAAAAGTTGTCCGTTAAGTATTAAATTCATAATGGGACCAGTTTTATGGTTGTAAATACTATTTTTCTTTGAAAAATAATCTCAATTATCGCAAGGTCTTTGAAAAATCGTGTATTTCTAGAACGATCGTATAATATAGAAACAATATATTGGTTATTTTAGTGGAAACTCTTCATATTCAATATGACGCTCTTCCAGGTAGAAATTTTCTAGGCAAAGAAACCCTTTCAATAGTATACACGTTTATTACTCAGTATAGTTTATAGACACACCGAGAGTAAAAAATCGGTTTAAAAAAAAATACATTCAAACCTAAAATTAAAAAAAATCTGCAAGGATAGATATTTATGATAAGAGATACGTTACTATAAGAAGTTATAAGAACAACTTCAAACGTATCGTCCCGTCTCGTCTCGCCTCGTCTCCCTTTTCCGAGACGAGAACAAGCCGAGACGAGAAAAATCTCGCTCGCTGGTGAAGCCCTAACCTACTCTTTCATCTGTATGTAAATTGCATTGTTATGTTTTATTCTCCCACTTTTGAAAGTGGGATATAACCCACAACATAGTATTATATTGAGAAACTTAAGCCTAGTGTATTATTTCCTCTAATAATTAAGTAGTTGAAATGTTGCGATGATAAGCGAGAACTCAATACATATTTTTCATCGTATGAGAAACTCGTTACAACGTGAAACAAATTTTTTTCACCGAGTTGAAAAATGATTTGTGTTGCGAATCCAAATGTCGAATACAATTTTGCATTTCTAGTGTAGATGAATCAGTCACTTTATGTGAAATCTGAATCGTATTTTGATTCCATTTTTGCATTAAGTACTACAATCGGAAAGAGATGCTAATTCTGACTTCATGGTGATTTTTTCGGTGTTTCAGATAGACGTGCAAACGTTACAAAAAAGGTCCAGCAAGTCCTAATAAAGAAGCGATAGTGCACAAAAGTTTATCCAATTTTTCTATCATGCAGCGCCATCTATGGAGGAAACATCGAACTAAAATTTAAATGACGCGAGAGGATTTGACAGCCGATCCCTGTAGCGAGACGCATACAAATGCTCGACTCCCATGCTCGAGACGGTTATACGCATGGCGCCTAGATGTCGCCTAGAGATGAAGTCTCATAATAGATATAGGTACGTACCACATCGCTGAAAAGTTTTTGGAAATCAATGGATCGTGGTATACATAATTAATTGCACAATATAAGTCGAATAGTTAACTTTATGCACAACTTCGTCATGAAGGTAAGCAACAAACAGTATTAGGTAAGGAGACTTATATACAGTCGAAGGGACGAAATTGGGACTATTAATTAGTTCCTGGAACTAATACAAAATGTGTACCATTAAACTTAGAGGAGGCTGAAATGTTCTGAAAACCCGATCCAAAAACCCGCTTACGGGAAAAACTCCAAAGGAGAACCATATTTGGAAAAAACTCGATCCGTTCTTTGGATATTAAACATTTTAAGTACAAGTGACACTGTTTCTGTATTTTCTGCCTGTTATAAATACAACAGGAATCATTTACTTCAACTTAATCATCATATTAAATGTATATCTACAAAGATTCAATCACAAATATATTAGTTATTGCTAAAAAGTTATCATAGACTACGTTTTGCCATTGGCTTTAGTGTTTTGTTGCGAAGGGAGTGGTGGAGTGCTGATAACAGCAGAACCCCTTCTACTACCAGCATCGAGTGGCCTTTCTATCGTCATGGTCGCTTGTGGTATTTGGCTATCTGGGTTTACTTCCATAGTAGAATATATTTCTTTTAAAATGAAAAGCATTGTATCTTCAGATTCCCAATAGCAAACATGACTTCTCAACGAAGAAATGTATTCGCTGAACAGTTCAAATGGAGATTCTTGCAACACATAATCCACTCTTCGGCCTCTATTGAGTATACCGACCGATTCTTTGATAGGTATCTCAGGTTCTGTGATCTTATTTGCCTCTTCTGCTTCTTCCTCTTCTATAACTCTAGGATCTTCTTCAGGCGCGGGCCCATAAGCTGGAATAACACCTAACTGAAACAGGGAGTTCCATGTTTGTTTTACTGAATCAACCACCCTCTGTTTGAGATCAGCACCAACTCTTGTAAGTGTTTCCTTCAATTCTGAAATGTATAAGACCATCAGATATTTGAAGCCAACATAATTGGGAAGTGAATTTATACAAACTTGAGTTTATTCTCAAGTACCCAGAGATCTAACCTAAATGGATTCTTTTCCTGCCTTTGTGGTGCGGTATTAACATTGGTTTAACTGACGCTAGTTTAGGATTTATCAGTGATTCAATTCTATAAGCCACTGGATCATAAGGATGGAATATGTTGAAAAAACTCCCACAGTTGGGTAGAGCGAAGTCCTCTCCGAGAGAATCCAGACCTCTCACAGTCACAAACATGCCTGAAAGTGCGAGAAAAGTTGCGTTACATTGAGTCTAGCTAGTAGCTGAAAACTCACCAATTGGTGAACCCATCGCAAATAATGCTTCGGGGTTGAAATTCAATTGGGGATAATGTATTCTTGTTATTCCAGCTCCTGTCGCTCCATACATATAACTTATTCTTCTATCATGTTTAACTTCTTGCTCAGCGTTGCTGGTTTCTTTGGAATCTGAAAAATCATACATTATATCACAGACGAATATTGGGAGTGTTTATGAAATATCAGATTCACTTGTAGGTGTAGGTGCATAGTGTTGAATGGGTTCTTACCTTTTTCAGGAGTTTGCTGATGAGATAGTAAATCGAAGAGGATCAAAGACCCTAAACTGTGGCCACATAATGAAATTTTTCCTTTGAATGTGGGATTCCTTTTCTTGAATAGCTCAAATAATCTATTTAGTTCATTACCTACTGTTGATACTATTTTCTGACAATACAAAGGACTGGTATAAAACAATATATCCAGCAAGGTATCGTTAGTGAATTCTCTCAATGTTGACATGCTGTCAAGTGTAATACTTTTTAATCTCTTATCTACCCCAGTATCTTCTGAATGGAGTTCGTCATGCCAACTTATTGGAAGAACTTCGAGTCTATTTGCCGAACCATTTTCACAGGATGATTGGTAGTGGGCTCTAAGTAACTGTAGGGAAGTGTTTCTGAAGACGTCGACTGCAAGTTTAGATCGATATCAATTATATTTTTTCTTAGTTACATATCAATCTGCATTTCAACTTACCCACTTCGTAAACTGTCCGGAATTTCAAATCACAAACAGAACCAATTCCATGTACCATAAACAGAAGGTGATCTACTCTATCAGGTTCCCCTTCTTCTATATCAAATCCTTCGGCTCCCCTCCTCACGACCCTTGGTCTCTCTTGCGTCTGTAATAAATACATAAAATAAACTTTCAAATGAGGTGGACTGTGCAAATTGCCGATAGCTAAATGAAGACACACGGTGAAATATCTATTGATTTTAACCATCAACAAATATTCCGCGTGGCCGGGCTAGATCACCTCATCTCACAGTGTTCTCCAAAGAGGAAAGCGTCATTCAAGGGCAGACACAAACCCAGGGTTTCATGGTAATTACCAATCATCAGTGTGACTTAGCCGCGACACTGAATGACGCCGAAGGAATTCCAAGGAAACTCAAATCCAACGGTCGCGAACTGGTATGGCAAGAATCCCACCAGCGGCACCTATGGAAATCCGACCCTCTTATTTCCGTTAGGGTAGGCGCCCTTTCAGATTACGATGTAAGTGCGGAGGTATAGCACGCGATAATTAAAACAGAAATAGAGTACTATACTATACGATCATGATAGATATGAACACAGAAGATTCAAAAACCACTACAGGAGCTGGGCCAGGCATCAAATGCTCACTATCGCTAGGCTCCTATCTGAGCATCTTTCAGGCAGAAGTACTTGCAATAGAAAGATGCGTGGAAATTAACCTAGCAAGAAACTATCAGAGATGTGATATAGCAATTCACTCTGAGAGTCAAGCTGCTATTGAAGCTCTGAGCTCCCATGTTATCGAATCCAAGCTAATATTGGAGTGCCGAAGAAAACTTAATGAAGTATGCAAGAACAACAGGGTCTCCTTGGTCTGGGTACTTGGTCACGCGGGATTCATAGGAAATGAGGAGGCCAACAAACTTGCCAAGAAAGAAGCACAAACCCACTTTATTGGCCCGGAACCTTATTGTGGGGTTGGTAGACACACCTACAAAAGTGAATTCCGGACGAAAGAAGAAACTGAGAGAGGTACTTTTTGGAGACCTCTCCCCGGAATGCATCACTCCAAGAAATTCCTCCGGAACTTTGATATTGTCAGATCCAAGGAAGAAATACTTGGACCTCAGTAAGAACAAGCTGCACCTCCTCACTGGCTTCCTCACAGGGCACTGCAGCCTCAGGAAGCACATGATGAGATTAGGGCTAGCAGAAACTGACGAGTGCAGATTCTGTTGGGAGGAGGATGAAACTCCTGATCACCTGACAACGGAATGCCTGGCCATCTCAAACCAACGCAAGGAATGCTTTGGGCAAGAAATCTGCAAGAGCGAAGACGTAGCCTCCTTGAAATCATCCCAGATACTGGAGTTCATCAGAACTCTGGAACTGGAAGGCGAGCTGTAGATGGTAATGACATCGACAGCTCTGATGGGGGGCACAATAGACCTTAGGGTCGCAGTGCAGTGTTACCCCCTACAACAATATACAATATATACGACCATGATGGGTGAATTTGTGCAATGGCCGATGGTCCAGAATGTTAAAAAAAAATGCATTCCACTCACCGGTGTACGGTTCCAATCGTCTGTTGGAATAGAAGGCGGGAATAAAACTATGACGTCGTGAGAATGAAGAACAATTGTATCTCTGTTAGGGAGTTCGATCCTCTTATGCCACTTCTTATTTTCAAAACAGTTCATGTACTCTACTTCTAAATTAGCTGCGATATGTTCTTGATATGGAAGGTATTTGGCACTTGTTGAGGCCTTATAAAACCAAGAGCATCTTCTAACCTCAATGGGTTCTCCTTTCCAATAAACTGGTGTTTTGATTCTCAATTCTATGTTCACATCAAATCTATCACCATCAGTGGGAACGATTTTCTCAGATGTTGGCTTATCTAAACAGAGATTAATTTGTGTTAAATGATCATTCAAGGATACTGTGGGAGGTACATTAATTATTAAATGGTTTCTCTCTGGGGTTTCTCTCCCAAACTCTGAAAAATATCTATAAAATAAAAAATTTATTATTTTGTGAATTGCTTCTGCGTTATAAACACAATTGTCAGAAGCAATAAATCGAAAAATGTTGCCTAACAAACAATAACGACACAACATCAACGATGAAACAACTAAATTTCGTAACGCTTCGGAGTCTGAATGACGAATTTCAGAATCAACAAAAAATAATTCTGAAGATTTCCGTTAAGTGTCTGACGAAGAAGTCTGATTTAGACTCCAAAACGTTACGAAATGTAGTTGTTTCATCGTTGATGTTGTGTCGTTATTGTTTGTTAGGCGACATTGTTCGATTTATTGCTTCTGACAAATATCATGTGTTTATTACGCAGAAGCAATTCACAAAATAATACATTTTTATTCAACAGATATTTTTCAGAGTTTGGGAGAGAAAACCAGAAAGAAACCATTTAATAATTAATTTGTGTTATTTATGATACAAAGATATATATAATCAATTATCCTCACCTGATATATGTGCTTCCTCCAGTGCTGTACTATCTCTTTTGCTGAAAGGAATCCAAATCTCTTTGGTATCTTCAACATTTTTCTTGAAGAACCAGTGGTGTTGCACTGGTTGATATATTTGGTTTGTTTCCTGAAAATATTTATGCAGGATCAATTATGTCAGGAAACACAAAGGTTTTGTAGGGTTGTTTTTACTCACTTCTTCAGTAAGTTCTGCTCTATTCAATAGGAAGATTTCTGGATCAACGAACTCACCCTCCATCTTTGGAAAGCAATTGATTTAACCTCAAACTATTACTACCAACAATGTATGAGTATATCTGGAAAATATAATGGATATCAAAATATGCACATCATTGAACAGGGTAGTTGGTAAACAAATAGGATACTAACATAATCGATCAAGTCCAGAAAATTGGAGCAACCCGAAATTCAGATAGACCAAAGAAGTACAATCGTACAAGTAACAAACGAAAATCTAATTCAAAAGTTATCTTCAGAAAAATAGGGGATGAGGAGAAACAAATCGGATCATTGGGAGGAAAATCCATGATTTCATTCAGATTTATCCAAGAATATTTCAAGAGATTTTGCAATCAGATGCTTCATGACAATTCCTACCTATCTTTATTACTGATATCGCTGATATTTGCTTTCGATGAATAATTATGAAAATGGTGAAAGAACAATTGGCCTAGATAAGTATTAGTATTTTCACTGAATGATAATGAGAAATGAACAATTTCCGTTCCTACCCAAGAATTCGTCACCAAGATAGGATAAAAAAGTGATTTTAGCTGCAACCTGAAGAAAAACGGTTCATTCGTTCATACGTCTTCAGTTGCATTGAAAGAGGAAACGCGTAGCTTCGAATATGATTCTTAGGTGTTTCCTTATGATCTTAATCCTTATTGGTGGGCTATTAGCAGTGAGGTGTGCAGTTGCTTTTGAAGAAACCAGTGCTATGACAGATATCAGTGTTATGAAGGAGGAACTTACCACAAAAAGTATCAGTGAGTCACCTCAGAACTTTATAAATTTGCTTGGTTGAGAAGGAATCAATCAATCGAAGGATTTTCATAAATTATCAACCTCAAAAAAACATGTTTAGTTGCTCTCGAAAAACTGGCATAATCTCCATCTATATCTCAAGTATCTGATGGACCATCAAAAACTAAAATTGATATTAACCTCCACCTCCTCTTTATCTCGAATTTTTCACCGTAAGCCATGGAGGTGAAGAGCTTTTAATTTATCGGGTCTAAAAAATATAAATTTCTAGTTTCATGTGATGTTGTCCTGTTGTCCAACAAGTTTTTGGATAATGAAATGAGCGGAAAAAAATTCCGGTCAAAAATCGAACAAATAATTCGTCTGAGGGTCATCCGCAGTACTCTACCTTTCGAGATTGCAGAATTTGTGAATCTGGTACAAAGTTCAAGTAGGTATATCTCCCTTAGAGGTTACTCCAAGCTACTAGGTCACTATAAGGGGTAGTTGGACATAGATTATTCTACGGATAGTGGTTTGGATAGTTAAAAAATTCGATAAAAGCTCTGACGGTGAGTTAGGAGCTTTTGCGCGCATGTTCCATCATCTATTCACGGTTCGCACACCCTCACGAAATACTACATGAAGTTTCATGCCTTCTGTTTTTTAATGTTAACTCGTGAAAAAATGAATTGGGCATAGACTGAATTTCAATTTCAAAATAAACCAAAATGTGAACTCTGCGGGTATTCCAACTTGGATTTCCTGCGCACCAGACGAGAAACGAACCCCTAAGGACACAGGACTTATTAGACTTCTGGAATATCAGAAGTAGATACCAGTTCGAAATCTCTTCCTGTTCGAAAGTTATCGTGGCAACGGCCAGCCGGGCAGAATCGTAGTTGACCTCCAATTCTCCATCAGTGATTCGAACCTAATCGTTTGTTGCCATGTTCAGCAAAAAATCCAAAAATTAAGGACATTTGGGCAAAATGATAGCACGATGCTTCCTGGAAACGCGCAAAAAGAGGGTGAATAGAAATTTGATATTTCAACTCCTGAAAGTCAGTTCACAAAGATGGATGAGGAGGTAGGTTTACCTTTAATTGGCAGAAAATATTTGTATAATCTAAGATACCCAATCATTCCTTCTAACTTCCAAGGTGTTAATTTTTTATGAAATAATGAAATATAGGAAACAAAATTTCTAATCTATATTGGTTGATTGTTGATTTATCTCTACTGTTCTTTCTTGGCTTGATATCGTCCAACCTACAAGGCACTGAGATACACAAAGCATGAGAATGCCTTCTATGATAAATTTTAATCTCTTGGACAATTGGTGAAAAGAATTTCGTTTGTATGCTATCTTTTCACTAATCGTATCATAGCTACAGGGTTTCATTGCTTGCTATGTTTTTCCAAACACTATCACTGTAACAAATATCTTGTGTTTCCAACGCAGAAGCAAGGTCAAAATAATAAATTTTATGCATATTTTTCAGACTTTAGGGGAGAAAACCCAGGAAGGAACCATTTAATGTCGCTATACTTTCTTATTTCTGGAACTTCAGTATTGAAGTTTTAAATTCCATTTCTGACGAAAGAAATATATGTGACTTTTTCCTGTGTAGTCTTCATATATTTCATTTTAAATCCATACTACTTCATTCAACACAGAAAGAACAGGTGCTGCTATTCTCTCACTCAAGAATTGGCAAAACAAACCTGGCGCATTCACCATTCTTTATTTAGTCGCCAAATAGGGTTCTTTCTGCCTTATTTACAGAAAATGGAATTCTAAACTAAACACCTTGAATTTCTCAGGTTTTGTGACAACGCCTACAAGGAATAAAAAAAAAGAGGATTTCACATCAGTTCCTGATGGACCAGGGACTACAACGACAAACAATCATAATCCTGAAGAGTATGGCACAGTTACTTCAGGCAATCTCGAAAATACTACACGAAATGAGGATTTATTTCTGAACTATTTCATTTCTACATTTCAAAAGACCACATCTCCCACATCTATTGATCTAGAACTAACGACAATAACGGATGAAAACAATACTCAGATCCAAGAATCTCAAGACTTCTTCAAAACATTAATAAATATTGAAGAAGATTACAATATGAGTTTTGACAAACTGGCAAACGTATTCATGGAAGAAACCAAAGAGAGCATCGTGAACAAGAACAGGAGGAGAAAAGGAAGGGAAGAAGCAATTGATCTTGTTTCAGAATTTGAGGATGATTTGGTGGAGACCGAATTCCTCAAACAGGAAGTGAAGCATAAGTCACTTGGAATTGAGCCCCTAGCTCTAATTGTAACAACAGAAAGATACACAAGGACTCCCCTTACAGGTAGGATGAATCTAATGAGTTCACTTATACTGTTATTTCGAAAAATGACGTTGAATTGGTAAGAAATTATCGATGCACATAGAGGCCATAATACTTCATGCGTTTCTGAGGAATAACTAACGTATTAAAACATGTACACTTTACACAGTACTCTATTGCTTCTTCTTTGTTGTTTCCGAAATATTTGAATAAAAACAATTTCCAAAAGGAATATTGCTATTGACATAATGACTGGGTTATAGGTTAACATACCTCCAAAACATTGAATAATATGTCATATTCTCGATTTTGCAACACTTATCTACTATTAACCTCACATTTGTTTAACAGCACGTTCATTATCACAGTTTTCTAAACTTTATCTGCTAAAAATAATAAATCGTTTGTTTAGGTGTGTTTATTATGATTCTACGTCAATATTATGTTGTGTAACGATTAAGAAATAACCTTTAACGGGAAAGTGTGATTACAGCGCATGTTATGGTGAGACACGTGCGTAGCGCGCATGAAATGGCATGAATATAGGGTCAGCTGTATAAAACGTGGGGCCCTATTCATATTCCCTTTACCTGGGGTACCAAATAATCAAATTCGTAGTGGAAAACTGGAGTTTAGAGGGTTTCGTATAAATAGGTATAGGTATATAACATTCATCTGAACGATAGCTCGTTTATTTTCGAATTATAAAGCATCTCAGAGTTTATATTTATCCATAGAAAAGATAAACCTTTGGAATCGAACAGAGAAGTGAAATTCATTTCTATAACCAAGTAGATACTTGGAAGATTCTCCCAAATCGGATATCAGTATCAATGCATTGTAAGTGAACGTGACCAAGTGGAGATTGCAATTATAAACAAATATATTTATGTAGGTACATTTTAATACCTTGGAGTTATTGCGCCTAGCCCTATTGCTGGCAGATCTACAGATTGAGCAAGACATTATATCAAAATAATGGAAAGGTATACGATGCAAAGCGATCAAATCATCAACCTGATGTGAAAACAAATCCGAAATTATTTTCATTCAATACAAATAATATATATTTTTATAATTTTTTTGAAATACTACAATAAATGAATTTCGAAACATTTACAATATAGGAGAGAAGTCAGTTAATTCAAATGATCATATTTTTGCTTTAAATGAAACTATAACGCTTTAATTAACATTGTTGATTTAAATTAGCCTATCATCTGATTAGTTCCTTATCATTCAGCCTTATACATCCTATAAGGAAATTCATAAAATTCATTGATAGCTGATATCCATTTGATTTATTTATTTACGTATTTTGGTGAATAGAAAAGTATATTTGCGCAAGCAATTAGTCGATGTACAGCCGAATAAATGAATAACAAACAACTTTTTCGTGACGGAATAACCTATTATACGCAATAGTTGCTTTCGCAGTTTGGTCGAAATTAAACCACAAATTGATTATATAAAAATGCTTGACATCTCCAAAAGTTATTCATATACATAAAATGCCAAGAACATAAAAACAGAAAGTATTACAGCTCTAAAAGTATGATCTACAGAATGCTCGCAATTCGAGACACATACTACTATTTTCGAGACCACAGCAAATAATGAATTACATTTAAATTGATTTGGTGTATCGCAAAGATACAGAAACCCTATGCACATTAAATGGGATGCATATTTTATTTCTAATATTGTCCAATTGTCCGACTCGGCTGTACCGACTTTTTCTTGTTGACTATTTTGAACAAAATATGCAACGATTTGGCAGAATATTCAGTTCAATTATTTCCGACATGAAATCATCTCCAAACATGTTTTCAAAGCCAATTCCAAATCTCTTCAATGGAAACAAAATGATTCATTTGTCCTTGGAAGTACGATTTCAGCATTAGTTCCGCAGTTAAGGTTCATGATGGTTACGTTAGCGCATTGTAACAGTTTCATGATTATTCGAATTGAAATTTTCCTCAATAAAAATATTATACATTCAATATCACCGGCTTAAATATCCGGACTTACCTAGAAATCCTAAACTATTAATCTCTAGTTAAGCCACTAAAAATGCTCGTTCACTTCACTTATTTCCATAATACTTTCCGCAACTACTGTTTTTATAACACCTTATCGTATTCCGGGCTCAATGTGTACTGGATGTCAGAAATCCTAATAAATATATATAGGTATATAGTATTGAAAGATTGTAAATAAACTTTGATCCACAGCGCGCACAGTTATCCTTAACGTTATGACAATCTGAATATCATCAGATCAACTAATCACATATAAACACTCATGATTCATCATTGTTAAGATTTATTCAACCAATTTGAGTACCTGTTGAGGTACTTTGGGTCATATGCTTTTGTTAACGGACGTTGGAAGCTAATCTATCTATTTTGAATCAGAAAATGATTTGGATATTCGCCCAAGCTTTGAGAGTTGCTCTTCAGCATTCATCAAAAGATTATTTATCGAAAATCATCAAAAAATTGAAATAAACCGACCCTACTTAGGTTCTATCATTCGGCCCAAATATTTGTAATTTTAGATTTTTTTGACGAAAATGATCTAAAACCAGTCGAACGGAAAGATATAGCAACCTGCAATTCAGGGTGGATTGTCAGTACTATTTAAGAATTTTGATTAAGAGGTTTATTTCCAGCATCCACAACGACAACGTCCTTATGCGATACTCAGCACGAGAAAACTAGCTATATGTTAACTTCGGATATTGAATTGGACAAAACACCTTTCGTTGTCAAATCTAAATCATCGAAAGAACTGGAAATCCAAGGTAAATACCAAAATAATATTATTTCATTAGCATTGAATCTCTGATATATTTTAAATCTATTGTATATTGTATATTGTATATTGTATATTGTATATTGTATATTGTATATTGTATATTGTATATTGTATATTGTATATTGTATATTGTATATTGTATATTGTCTATTGTATATTGTATATTGTATATTGTATATTGTATATTGTTGTAGGGGGTAACGTTGCACTGCGACCTTAAGGTCTATTGTGTCCCCCCCTTCCGAGCTGTCGATGTCATTACCATCTACAGCTCGCCTTTCAGTTCCAGAGTTCTGATGAACTCCATTATCTGGGATGGCTTCAAGGAGGCTACGTCTTCGCTCCTGCAGGTTTCTTGCCTAAAGCATTCCTTGCGTTGGTTTGAGATGGCGAGTCATTCCGTTATCAGGTGATCAGGAGTTTCATCCTCCTCCCAACAAAATTTGCACTCGTCAGTTTCTGCTAGCCCTAATCTCATCATATGCTTCCTAAGGCTGCGGTGCCCTGTCAGGAAGCCAGTAAGGAGGTGCAGCATATAACTAAGGTCCAAGTATTTCTTGGATATGACAGTATCAAAGTTCCGGAGGAATTTCTTAGAGTGATACATTCCAGAAAATACCTCTTTCAGTTTCTTCTCATCCGAAATTCACTTGTGTAGGTGTATCTACCAACCCCACAGTAGGGTTCCGGGCCAATAAAGGGGGTTTTGCTCTTTTCTTGGCAAGTGTATTGGCCTCCTCATTTCCTGTGATTCCCGCGTGACCAAGAACCCAGACCAAGGAGACCCTGTTGTTCTTGCCTACTAAATCTATTACAAAATACGCTGAAATGTTGAGTATTTTTGAACGGTTTTATTCAGCTTGCGCTGCTTGTTCTTCTCTTTTTGAGTAAAATTTAGTAATGGAAATTTTACCCCTTTACACTATCACTGTAAATCCTAGATGGGCGCCACCAAAAAATGCCGGAATACATATTTTTTCACACCCTCAGTATGGATATAGAATAATATCAAAGTATTAACAAACACTTCAAAAAATTCATTTTTCCGCATATTTTCTAGATGCAGATCTGGGAAACGTAACACATGAAGCATCTTCCTTGAAGAAATCTCCAGAAAGTACAGTATATCTGCCACCATCGCTTACAGTTGAACTGGGGGAAGATTCAATTTTGCTCATGAATGCCAATGAACGTCAAGAAATAGCTTTTGAAGTAACTAATAATTTGAATAATGCTGCTAGAGTCGGATTTACCGTGAGAGATGAACTGGGCATTCTACTGGAAATTGATAGATACGTGTGAGTAAAAATACTGCTGTCGAAAACAATCTCAAATTCACTGATAACTGATAGAAATATCATAGTTCTGCCTGAACATCTCTGAAGTATTTCTAATGATACAGTTTCTCTGTTAAATCTTCTCCATGCCCCCATGCTTAAAAATATTTCAACCCATTATTTTCAGAGCGCTTTTGGGAGCACATGCGAGCTCAACGGTAAGACTAGCAGTCCTTCCAAAATCAGGTCAGAGCTCAGACAGAATCACTTTCATCGCAACAGGTTCAGAACAGATCAGAAAAGAGGTCGTTGTTGATATAGAAACAAACTATCAATCTGATAGTGACTCCCCAATTGTAGATTACAACTACTTAAGCGATTGCACTGACATCGTTCTTTCCAAATGCAAAGAAGGGACATGGACCATCAAAATTTCAGCCAAGGATACTGAATCTGGTAAGGATTTAACTCGAATATTCTCTCATTACTTAATATAAAGAAAAGAAAGCCTGCAAATTTGAGCGTTGTCAATTTTCTCGATGCTAGTGGAAGATGGATTTTCCCCTTGAAAAGATTGTGGAAATCTGTAGTAAAATTTGAGGAGCTTCACGACACCAAAAGACAAATTTTTTGTAGGATTTTGGTACCTTTGATGGCCTCTTTCATCTCGACCAGAATGTCATTGATAAGATACTTAATATTTTCTTTTACAGGACTAAAACTCCTTACTACGATACCCAAAGGATTGTATTTTCCTGAAGGTTACACAGCTGGCACAAAAGAAGAAGTGAGTGGAATTTATAGTGAATCTTGCTGTAATGCCGATCTCCAAATCATTGCCATAGACAGAATGAATAATAGATACATCAGGCAGATTAATGCCTACAGTGAGTACCAACTTCACATTTTAACTGGTCTAGAGACAGCTGTTCATGCTGATGAGGTGATATACCGAAACCGGTCCATAACTGCTTTGTTTCTACCATTGATCCATCATGGGAATTACTCCAATGAAATACTCCGTATTTGCTGATATTTATATCGACGATTAACTCATTCGTTTTTATTTTCTGTTACAGGGGCGCCTTTGAGCTTCTGGGCTATAATTGCTATCACCTTGGTCAGTCTGATATTTCTTATAATCATAGTAGCATCTTCTTACATGTGTTTGAGGAAATGCAAGAAAAACGAAGCTGGCAGCTTCGATTTGCCTACATATAGAGGCGGTAGAACTCGATATTAATGATAATATTAACCCATGGAAATTGGCCGTTCTGTAATGAAGTTAACCATATTGTAATAAAACTGAAGCTCTCGCTTGTACTTTTTTCGATCATTCGAAGATTCCTGTTTTTCATCACTCATGTAAATAGGAGTCAAGATTCCTTCCTGGAGAGAGAATTAATGTTACGGGTTTCTTAGTCTGGGTTGCACTTTACAGAATTCTATAATAGTTCATTGATGAACCTATAGATGGCAGCACTAGCTTAAAATCGTCAAATACTTGAAATATCCGTATGAACAACTACAGAAAGTGTATAAGAACAATATTTTTGACATAAAAAATTATGAGAGAACGTACGTGTGCAAAAATGGGGAGATTCCATAAATGAATTAGCTCAGAAAAATCAAAAAAATATCGAAATGAACAATTTAAATTGATTTTCTTGTTACAGTACCGAAAACTAAATCTAGTACCTACATATTTTGCTCCTCTTCAGTTACATTCGGACTAAAATTTTTGTACATCTATATGCACACTAAATAGAATTATCCTAAAAAACGTGAATGAATAAGAGATACCTAAATATATATCCATTTCTGAAGGAAAACTCAATAATTATAAAAATATTAAGGTTGGGGAATAATATGTATTGTGGTGCTTTAAATATCGAATTAAATTTATCGCATTACCCATTCATATTTAAAGGTTTTCTGATGAGAAATTCTTTCGATTTTCTGACCAAAAATGAGCTTCAGATGCAAAACTAATTTCTGTATTTAGTTTTTTCCACCCTAAACGTGTAATCAAAACGATTTATTATTGCTCATTTCGCTACGAAAAATAAGGAATGCCTATAGAAAAGGAAGTGAAACATTTTTGATCTATACTATTTCATATCATCATTAGGTGTTGTGCTGAAAATTGCTTTGTTGCAATGATTAAGACGCTAGTAGGGCAATCGGTTTGATCATGATTTTGTGAAACGTTTCGCGATAATTAATGGCCGCTATATGTTGCATTACACCTTTTAATCATGTTGGAATGATTTTCTTCGCTTGAAACAAACACATTTCTCCATCGTTCTACCGATATCCAATTATATATATTCTTTTACGTATCCAGTAATGTTATTCGCTACAAATAGCCACTCATTATCTACGAATATATAGAAACTCAATCCAATACATTATAGGACGAATAGAAAGTTATTGAAATTTTTTCAGTATAATTGAGACCTATTTACGAATAAATGTCCTTATTCCATTTAAGTAAAACTCTCAAACTAAGTCATTAGCGACATGTGTTGTATAGTTGCGAGCTACAAGACTTGATGTCATTCGTATTGTCTAATGCTGAAATTGCATCGACATTAAAAGGGAATCAATTTAATAGCGGGCATCCGCCCACTTATTTTCATTTTAGTAATGCCATACGCCTGACCCGCATATATACAAAATGATCAATTACTTTTATATACATATTTCTGTTTCGAAAAAATTTGAAGCATAAAAAATTTTACAGTTAATCCAGGTTTGTCCGCGATTTATTAACTCATTTCGATTGGATGCCGTTTACGGTGCAATTTGAAACTTTCTGAAATATCATGTTCATGCCCATATCTACCACTAAGAGGTTTTACTCTATACTCCTTGATTTAGCATTTGACCTTGAAAGATAAAAATTGGTATATGTAAAGAAACGATTCAACATAATCAAATTCCCATTTTTGTTTTCGCTAAGGGTAGGATTGACCATCCCTTAGATTCGAGCTAGAGAACTATTTATTTGGTATAATCGTCATATTGAAAGTCATAGGCATTTTAAAACGTGGAAAGAATTCTTCTGATCTTAGCAGTTATCGACCCATTAGTCTGTTGAGTGTTCCTTTTAAAATTTTAGAAAGATTGATTCTATTTAGGATTGAATCGTCTGTAGAAGACGTTCTACAGAATGGCCAGGGAGGCTTCAGGAAAAAGAGGAATTTTTGTAATCAGGTTCTTAGTCTTACTACTTTAATCGAAACAGGTTTCAATAATAACAGGGAAACAAGAACAGCATTTGTAGACGGGTCGGCTGCATATGACACAGTTTGGAAAGATGGTTTGATTTTCAAACTTTATAACCATTCAAAGTGTGGAAAAATGGTTCGTCTACTCGGAAATATGTTGACAGATAGAAGTTTCCGTGTTTTTGTTGATAATAATATTAGTAATTTCAAAAATTTGAATAATGGTCTCCCACAAGGTTCAGTTTTATCACCTCTCCATTTCAATTTATATATGTGTGATATTCCTGCTACTTCCTCTGAAAAATTCATATACGCTGATGACATTGCCCTTGCATATCGTCATTCTGATTTCCAAAGTATAGAACTTAATCTGTAGATTTAGAAATTCTGAAAACTTATCTATTCGATTGACGTTTGTGTCCGACTCCAAATAAAACTGAGGTTTCTTGCTTGCATTTGAACAATCGTCCAAAATATAGAACATTGAGTGCAGCTTTCGGTGATTCTTTCTTGAGGCATAATTTCAATCCTAAATACCTAGAAGTGAAACTAGATTCTTCTTTGAATTGAGGAGCTCATCTGGATGACTTACGTCTGAAGATGAAAACAAGGAATAATATTCTTTTTTCAAACATTGTCTCGCTCTGCATTCGCAGGCAGACTGCTGTTTTAAATTCTTGGAATAAATTTCATTCTTTTCCGAATTCTTTTCCGATTCTCTCCTATATTCCAGGCAATAAGAATCCCAGACCCAGATTGAAGTCAAGTAATTCTTTATGGTCCAACTGTTTTCTCAATTCGAATAAAAACGACAAGGAAGTTTGGCGATCTGAATGGATTTCTTGCGTTTTATTCCACAAAGATCCAATTTCTGATCCTTCGAATAGAGTTCTGGGGTTTGATCTTCCAAGGAAAATTTGGTCTACTCTGAATCGTTTAAGAACGGGTCGTGGTCGTTGCAACAGCATGCTTTTCAGTTGAGAGCCCTAGTTGTGAATGCGGGGAACCAGAGGAGACCATAGATCATTTAGTTAATAATTGTCCCATATATAGATTACAGGATGGTTTTAGGGTTATTCATAATGTTTCCGTTCTCCAATCAAAATTTGTATTTCATTATTCTAACAGCATAGATATCAAATGAAAGGTAATAAACAGACGCTTCCAAATATATATGCACTTCAATACTTTTATACTGCCTATTTGACAAAAAATACGAAATAATGAGTAGGTGGGGCAAATTAAATGAAATTCGATGAGAAAAGATACGTGCAATAAACTAAATTATAAAAACTACAAAAAACCCGGATGCAAGCTATTCTAAACAACTGACCTTCGGAGTCGACCAACGAAAAGAAAATGTTTAAACCTCCTCGGAATTTCAACAGGTTGCGTATCAAAGTAGAAATACACCCGAAAGGAAAAAAGCGAAAATAAAATAAATTATAAAATTTACAAGAAACCTGACTGCTGGCAACATTATTCACTGAAAGCAAGCTCTAAGCATTAATTAATACTTTTTGGAATTTTGCAAGTGAGACTAACGTATAACTGAACTGTGTTTAGTATTGGTCTCTCTAAAATATTTTTTTATTTTAGCAACAAATATATTACGTAATCATCGTTTGCCCCGCCAGAAAATTCAGTGGATAGTTTCCTTCATTTTCACTTTTTTCCTTTCGTTTTACCCGTCCTAGTGTATTTCTACTTTGACATGCATCCTGTTGAAATTTCGTAGAGTTTTAAATTCTTTTTTTGTTGGGTACTCCGTTGGTCAATTGCTTAGAAATAATATGCCAAAATAAATATCAATTAGAAATTCGCCCCAGATTGTAAATCAAGTCACTTCTTTTGTATTCTATATCAGCTTTCAGAAATTTTTCAACAATTCCTTTTCCTGCTGAATGATTAATATTTCTCACCGTTTATTCATGTCTTCAAATATATAAATAATTATCCTCTGGTGAAGAAGGGGGACGAATAAGGAGCTACATAGTTATCCTTCTCTATATCAGTAACTGACTCATTTAATAACAATAGGAGAGTTGCTTTCAATCAAATGAGGTTGCCATTGCGTTCGCACCAATGTAGAATTTAAAAATAATTGTTTTCCTAATAGTCGGCTGCATTATGTACTTACAGCATTTAATGTATCGTTAAGCTATCATTAAAATACCTATTAATTTATTTGCTCGGGAGCTTGGAGTTCCGTACAAACTGTACAATAGGTATACAGTAGCAGCATAATAGAACTCTGACAGTTATTACATTGAAACATAACTTTCATCCATATAATTAAACAATTTTACAATGCAAAACGTAATTCAATTATGTTCATCTCTTAATGAAGACGGATAATTAGGGAAACATTTTCATGTGAAGAAGCAATGATATCTCCTCTCGAATTTTATTGGTTGAGATTCGTATAATAAATACGAAATTATGCCAATCTTCCGGCTGAAATTACATATTTCTTCCGGTTGAGTGTTAAGGCTCCATTATTTCCTCATATCTATGATTTAATTATCGATTACCCTAATTGGCAGTTTTGTAGTCATAAATTCAACGGCTACTTCATACCCAAGATGAGGATAGAAAACTCTGTGTTGCATTGAAAAAACCTTAGGTTGCATGCAAATTGCGACCATTGGTTGGTTAACTCCAGGTTCTTTGTACATCTTCGTGAATGATTTATGAGATCCACTATCACGACGTTCGGCAAACAATTGTTTTCAACACGAAGGGCCCTTGAGTCGCTGTTTTCAGTGATGAACTTCAAGAATTTGTGAACCATCTTGAATTCATTCAGGAATTGGATACAACAAATCGTCAATTACTTTTGCCAAGGAGTTCAAGATATACAAATATTGAAATTAATATGAAAAACTCGTTGGAAAAACACTGAGGTCAGGAACTTCGGCGAACTTGTTTAAATTCATAGCGGTCACCCCTCCGGGTGCTGAACTCGCCTTGGCTGCCAGGAAAAAAAAATTATTTTCTCAAGTATTTCAAAACTATCAGAAGTAATTCTGACCTCAGTGTGAAATATTTTATTGTAAATTAAAATAAGTTTTTCACATTTTTATTTCAACTTGTTAACTGTTCTAATAACTTCTTATAGTAACATATCTCTTATCATAGATATCTATACTTTCAGATTTTTATATTTTACGTTTGAATGTGTTTTTTTTCATGATCGATTTTTTACTCTCGGTGCGTCTATAAACTACTGAGTAATAAACGTGTATACTATCGAATGGGTTTCTTTGGCTCGAAAATTTCTTCCTGGAAGATCGTCCTATTTACTCCAGGTGCATACAGTAAACTTTTCTTGTATACTACTCGACCTTTTTCAACACCCACAGAAAACAATTGAATATGAAGAGTTGCCATTAAAATCACCTGTATATTTTGTCTATATTATACATCGATCGTTCTAGAAATACACGATTTTATAAAGACCTTGCGATAATTGAGATTTTTTTCAAGTAAAAATAGAATTCACAACCATAAAAACTGATCTCATCATGAATTCAATACTTAAAGGGCAACTTTCATTGCCCCTAAATCCCAATGCTTTCAAAAGTTCGTCTCTATTTGAACATCTGGTGAAATTTTCTGTTTTTTATTATGCTTCTTGTAGTGAAGATGTGAACAAATATTGTATACATCTGTGGAAGTACATATAATAAAACTGGTAAAGAAATGAAAAATGAAGCTATTCAATGTTTCGAAAAATGTTATGAGGAATACGCCAAGGACACCCTCAACGATCTACCCATTGGAAAGATATTCATTGAAAACGATACCAATTTGTCTAATTCTATTAGAAAATGTATCGACATCGATAGCCTGTTTACAAGATCAACAAAATCTTCGAAACATTGGGAAGCTGAGTTTGAAGAACACTTGCTGTTAGAAAGATCAAATACGAATCAAAATTGTATTTTAGAGTGTTGGAAAGTGCATGAAAAAGTTCCTGATGGCCGATGATTTATTAATGGCTATATCCGTACCTGTTGAAAGATTATTTTCCACAGCAGGTATGATCATGGCAAAAACACGTGCATCATTGAAAGATGATGTGATGCAAGCATGATTATGTTTGAATTCTTGGTCATCGAGTAATTCAAAAGATGAAATTAACAGTGTTCAAAATTAAAAAAATTATATACATTTACAAATATGTATAAGAGCGTAATAAATCTAGATTTACAAAAGTATTCATTATTATCTACCATTTCGTTTATATATTATAGTATTTATTATCATTAATCCGAATTTAGCGAGACGAGATGAGACAAGTGATAACGAGACGAGACCGAGACTCAATTTTTTGGGAATTGGCGAGACCGAGACAAGATTTTTTATATTCTCGCCTACTTTCGTCGCGTGTGAAGCCCTAGTACTAGCGCGGAAAAGCATAGCAAATTCTACAAAAAGTTCCACTCAACACCATTTATACTGGAGGAACTACAAAAATATAGGAATTGACGCATTATGATGTTAAGTGATATTTTCTATGATGAATATCACTTTGTAAACTGACTTTTGATTATTTTTTGTGTATCAGTAATGTGATTGATATACATTTTGTGTTTCATGAATATTTCGCAAATTCTGAACAATAATTTTAGTCTTTTCAACCCACTGGAGTGAGTGGCTTCTCGAAACTTTCTGAAATGCATCATATCGCCTACTCTGTTCTATAAGAAATTTTTCTACATTTGAAATTTCACTGAAAAACTTTCTTCTATTGACATTTTTTTCAATATGATAAGCGTGAAAATATAATATAATCCTACCAGTAAGGCATACTCAAATTTCAATTAGAATGTATAACAGACCATTTATGAACATAATCAAATTGAAAATAATGAAAACTGCAACTATACACACCATCAGTTTGATAAATTACTCGATCTCTGTTAAATGACGCTTGAAAACTGAAAATGACGGCTAGGCGGTAGATGATAAGTACCTATCTCTTTTGTCTTCTGATTGGCCGTGAAATTTGAAATCATCCCCTTTGCTCTATCCTCGATACAGGTCGCTTATGCCTTGGATGTTCCACCACCCAGAAAACTAATCCGGTTATAGCAGTTGTGGTCCAAGATGAAGTCAATTCAGAAACGAATCCATCAAAGGGAGACTAAATTAATTAAGAATTTCGAATCTCTTTCCTTCCTCTAGGTTATTTTTTCAGAATTTGTTTCCTGCCTCTTTGGGAAATATGATATACTGTAGTGGTCCTTGAGCAGTTCTCTGGCATTTTTTATACGAAGCGTTTCGTTAAATACGAATGTCGCATGATCCAAAATTTTAATAGCGATCGACTAAATGTTTCATGGATAATATTGTCATTGATGATTATCTAATGAATTTGATAAGCGACCGGCTTTAAGGTATATTTGTTGAATTGTCCTTCAGGAAATCTACAGGGTTTTACAAATACAGGATTCATTTGAAAATTCTTGACAGATGATAACTATAAACTATGTCATTAATAAAAATGGAATGATATATGCTTTAGTAACGCATTGAAATTGTTAAAATGTACTCAAAAATTCGAGAAAAGCACTGACGTGAAGTCAAGAGCTTTTGCGCACATGTGTATTCACGTCTCACGAAGTACTGCATGAACCCTCAAGCCATCCTTTTTCAAACGAGTACTAGATATTAACTCGATCAGATCTGTATTTTTGAGGAAATATCTAACATCTCATCCAACGAAGTTCGAAATTTCAGAAGAAGAATTGAGTGCTATTCCAAGAACTTTCAACATTTTCGACCGAAATGGGCCATGGGATATCCTTAGAGGTTTTGTGCATTTATTCAAACTGCTGTAAATCAGATAAAAATCGTCAGATTGGCTTGAAATTGGGGGAAAATGATGGGACGGTGTTGTTTTTCCGATGTTCGAAATTGGTAGTCATTCCAAGAAGTTTTAACATTTTCGACCAATTTGGGCCATGGGATATCCTTAGAGGTTTTGTGCATTTGTTCAAACTGCTGTAAATTCAATAAAAATGGTCAGATTGGCTTGAAATTGGGGGAAAATGATGGGACGGTGTTGTTTTTCCGATGTTCGAAATTGGTAGTCATTCCAAGAAGTTTTAACATTTTCGACCAATTTGGGCCATGGGATATCCTTAGAGGTTTTGTGCATTTGTTCAAACTGCTGTAAATTCAATAAAAATGGTCAGATTGGCTTGAAATTGGGGGAAAATGATGGGACGGTGTTGTTTTTCCGATGTTCGAAATTGGTAGTCATTCCAAGAAGTTTTAACATTTTCGACCAATTTGGGCCATGGGATATCCTTAGAGGTTTTGTGCATTTATTCAAACTGCTGTAAATCAGATAAAAATGGTCAGATTGGCTTGAAATTGGGGGAAAATGATGGGACGGTGTTGTTTTTCCGATGTTCGAAATTGGTAGTCATTCCAAGAAGTTTTAACATTTTCGACCAATTTGGGCCATGGGATATCCTTAGAGGTTTTGTGCATTTATTCAAACTGCTGTAAATCAGATTGGCTTGAAATTGGGGGAAAATGATGGGACGGTGTTGTTTTTCCGATGTTCGAAATTGGTAGTCATTCCAAGAAGTTTTAACATTTTCGACCAATTTGGGCCATGAGATATCCTTAGAGGTTTTGTGCATTTATTCAAACTGCTGTAAATCAGATAAAAATGGTCAGATTGGCTTGAAATTGGGGGAAAATGATGGGACGGTGTTGTTTTTCCGATGTTCGAAATTGGTAGTCATTCCAAGAAGTTTTAACATTTTCGACCAATTTGGGCCATGGGATATCCTTAGAGGTTTTGTGCATTTATTCAAACTGCTGTAAATCAGATAGAAATGGTCAGATTGGCTTGAAATTGGTGGAAAATGATGGGACGGTGTTGTTTTTCCGATGTTCGAAATTGGTAGTCATTCCAAGAAGTTTTAACATTTTCGACCAATTTGGGCCATGGGATATCCTTAGAGGTTTTGTGCATTTGTTCAAACTGCTGTAAATTCAATAAAAATGGTCAGATTGGCTTGAAATTGGGGGAAAATGATGGGACGGTGTTGTTTTTCCGATGTTCGAAATTGGTAGTCATTCCAAGAAGTTTTAACATTTTCGACCAATTTGGGCCATGGGATATCCTTAGAGGTTTTGTGCATTTGTTCAAACTGCTGTAAATTCAATAAAAATGGTCAGATTGGCTTGAAATTGGGGGAAAATGATGGGACGGTGTTGTTTTTCCGATGTTCGAAATTGGTAGTCATTCCAAGAAGTTTTAACATTTTCGACCAATTTGGGCCATGGGATATCCTTAGAGGTTTTGTGCATTTGTTCAAACTGCTGTAAATTCAATAAAAATGGTCAGATTGGCTTGAAATTGGGGGAAAATGATGGGACGGTGTTGTTTTTCCGATGTTCGAAGTTGGTAGTCATTCAAAGAAGTTTTAACATTTTCGACCAATTTGGGCCATGGGATATCCTTAGAGGTTTTGTGCATTTGTTCAAACTGCTGTAAATTCAATAAAAATGGTCAGATTGGCTTGAAATTGGGGAAAAATGATGGGACGGTGTTGTTTTTCCGATGTTCGAAATTGGTAGTCATTCCAAGAAGTTTTAACATTTTCGACCAATTTGGGCCATGGGATATCCTTAGAGGTTTTGTGCATTTGTTCAAACTGCTGTAAATTCAATAAAAATGGTCAGATTGGCTTGAAATTGGGGGAAAATGATGGGACGGTGTTGTTTTTCCGATGTTCGAAATTGGTAGTCATTCCAAGAAGTTTTAACATTTTCGACCAATTTGGGCCATGGGATATCCTTAGAGGTTTTGTGCATTTGTTCAAACTGCTGTAAATTCAATAAAAATGGTCAGATTGGCTTGAAATTGGGGAAAAATGATGGGACGGTGTTGTTTTTCCGATGTTCGAAATTGGTAGTCATTCCAAGAAGTTTTAACATTTTCGACCAATTTGGGCCATGGGATATCCTTAGAGGTTTTGTGCATTTGTTCAAACTGCTGTAAATTCAATAAAAATGGTCAGATTGGCTTGAAATTGGGGGAAAATGATGGGACGGTGTTGTTTTTCCGATGTTCGAAATTGGTAGTCATTCCAAGAAGTTTTAACATTTTCGACCAATTTGGGCCATGGGATATCCTTAGAGGTTTTGTGCATTTGTTCAAACTGCTGTAAATTCAATAAAAATGGTCAGATTGGCTTGAAATTGGGAGAAAATGATGGGACGGTGTTGTTTTTCCGATGTTCGAAGTTGGTAGTCATTCCAAGAAGTTTTAACATTTTCGACCAATTTGGGCCATGGGATATCCTTAGAGGTTTTGTGCATTTGTTCAAACTGCTGTAAATTCGATAAAAATGGTCAGATTGGCTTGAAATTGGGGGAAAATGATGGGACGGTGTTGTTTTTCCGATGTTCGAAATTGGTAGTCATTCCAAGAAGTTTTAACATTTTCGACCAATTTGGGCCATGGGATATCCTTAGAGGTTTTGTGCATTTGTTCAAACTGCTGTAAATTCAATAAAAATGGTCAGATTGGCTTGAAATTGGGGGAAAATGATGGGACGGTGTTGTTTTTTCGATGTTCGAAATTGGTAGTCATTCCAAGAAGTTTTAACATTTTCGACCATTTTGGGCCATGGGATATCCTTAGAGGTTTTGTGCATTTATTCAAACTGCTGTAAATCAGATAGAAATGGTCATATTGGCTTGAAATTGGTGGAAAATGATGGGACGGTGTTGTTTTTCCGATGTTCGAAATTGGTAGTCATTCCAAGAAGTTTTAACATTTTCGACCAATTTGGGCCATGGGATATCCTTAGAGGTTTTGTGCATTTATTCAAACTGCTGTAAATCAGATAAAAATGGTCAGATTGGCTTGAAATTGGGGGAAAATGATGGGACGGTGTTGTTTTTCCGATGTTCGAAATTGGTAGTCATTCCAAGAAGTTTTAAAGTTTTCGACCGAAATGGGCCATGTGATATCCTCAGAAGTTTTGTGCTTTCATTCAAACTGCTGTAAATTAGATAAAAATGGTCAGATTGGATTGAAATTGAGGGGAGATGAGTGTTAGAAATATTATTTTCACAATATCTCCAAAAATACCATGCTGATCAAGCTGAAATCTGGTATTCGAATATAAAATGGTGGCCTGAAAGTTTGTGTGGAATTTCAGCGGAATCTGACGGATAGTTCCTGAAATATAAAATTCTCGAAGAAAAAGTTTTTTTTCTAGCGATACAATCCTAACGAAATTTTGCAAACGTAGGCCATTTGGCTGATATTGTTTTTCATTATTAACGGTAAACTTTCCTCGATTGAAACGTTCGTCCTGTAAATAAAACAGAAACTTCTAATTGGATAACCCCTTTATATTCTTGCGAGTGCTGTTCTTGGACTGAAATGTCTGTTATTTTCTCATAAATTTGGCAACAATCCAGTTACATTTCGAAACAAAATGTATTTTTCTTCAAGTAGTCAAACAGTGCACAATATCTAATGCTATATGACATTTTCATTCGTTCAAATGTTGTGGAAATAACAGCCCTGTAAACTAAAGTAACCTATAAACTTTCCGTAAGGACCAAACTCGAGCATTTTCCTCTCAACAATACGAAATACGATGCTTTGGAAACAAGTTCATAGTCAACGGAAATGCTACGATATTTAATTAACCATGAAAATTTGTTGAATTCAGTAGACCACTAAATGTACCATAAAAATCAAATCTTGGGGTGTATATCATTTCCATACATCATAGAGGGGTGTATTCTGTTGTTGCAGCAACCCTCAGAGCTACACAACATCAATCCAAATAGAATTTGTGATGTCACTCATATATAAGATGTCACTTTATCGAGGTACAATTCGAATCGTATTATTTTCTCGTGATGTTGGATAACACGCCCCAAAGGGTTCTGCAAGAGGGTAACCGAATGATGTAATGTGTTGGGGTAACACATTAGTTTTGGACATGTGTAGAATTATGTTCAACTTTAACCCACAGGGTCATCCCCACACAGAATCTTCCAGATTGATACCTGCGGAAATACATATATCTTCTAAATCGACACACTATTATACATAGGTATGTATTTATATTTTTTTTAATTAAGTAATCTTATAGGAAACAATATAGCATGTATGCATGAAACTTTGATTGTGATTTGTAAAAACTGAAATTATTAACAAAATCAGCGGAATCAGAGAGATATTTTATGAAATATGGAATAAAAAAAATGGTTTTTTTCCGTAATTTTTTGAAATTTTCTAGGGGTATGGTTCTTATAAAATTTTAAACACATCTTTATGTCGATATTCTACAACTAGTTTCCAAGCTTCAATTCTATCGAGTCTCCAGGTGGGTATAGCTCTGAAACCGTTGGACCAATTATGCCCCAGACCAAACTCAATTCTCCCATTCGGATGCTCAACCTAACCTGGAAATTGCAAGTGCCTATCTTCTTTCTTTCGAAAGTTATCGACGCAACGATCACCCACCGAGCTACTGAACTCACACAAGGCTGCTCGGATCTTCTTCTATATAGATCCGATCGTGTTCAAACTTGGATCTTGACAGTAGAGTTAGCTTCTGAAAGCTCTCGCAAAATTTCCGCGATGTCGAACGAATAGTTTCTGATATATAGATTTTATTTCGATGATTTTAAACGCTTTTCAAAAAAATTTCTGGTAATACGATCCTCACGATGTTTTACAAGAATTTGCGCGTTGGCATTATACAATTAATAACCATGTTTGAATTCAATCGGTTTTGTATTCTTGGAATTATTGAGGAAATAACAATCAAATTCATGGTCGCTATCTCTTTCTGTTCTCAGGTTATCGTGACATAAAAAAATATTTTCAATATATTTTTTTTAATTTTGTAGTAATACGATTCTCACAAAATTTCACAAACGTGCATAGGTTTATATTCTACAACTATTCATCAAGTTTCAATTGGATCGGATTTGTATTGGTTGAAAATAAAATTATTACTCGGAAACCATTGGGCCCATTAACGAATGACAACTTGTGTGGTCGAATTTAAAAATAGTGGACCAGTACACCCCCATCGTTGGAATATTTCTGTAAAATCTTCATCAATATAGATCCGATCGAGTTCAAATCTAGAACTTTACTTTAAAATAAGGTTTTGAAGACTCTCGGTAGAATTTCAACTATATCTGACTGATAGTTTCTGCGATACAGATTTTTTTTAAATTTTTCAGTCATTCGATCCTAACAAAATTGCATAAGACTTCGTGTCGGTATTTTTCAACTAATAACCGTGCTTTGATTCGATCAGATTGGTATTCTTCGAGTTATTGGGAAAACAAAATTTCAAATGGCTGTAACTATGAAACCCCTGGGTGGATTTTGCCCATTAACGAACATCATGCTGACGGTCGTACAAAATCAATTCTGACCTTGGATTCTTGATCAGTGAGTCGAAACTAATCGTTTAAGACCATTCTCGGCCAAATATTCGAAAATTACAGACATTTGGAAGAATTGATAGGCACTCTATTCTATTACCACAAAAAGTGGTAAGAGAAAAGTAGATGCAGACAAAAAATAAAAAATGGGTTCCAGCCCTGTGGACCGGAGCTTTCTGGCGCTCTAGTTCAAATAGACAAATTATATCTCGGAAAGTATTGGTTTCTCAGAGTTGGGAATTATTTCAATGTATTCTTATGACAGATCTGCATCATAAAGGAAATTAAATTCAAATAATAGTTTATTTATCAAGATTAAATGAGCAATCTGAGAATGAGAACTGCACCATTAACGAACTTGTCCGAGATATTTGCGCTCCAAACCCACCTTGCAAATTTCAATCCTCTAACTCCTTTCGTTCGAGAGTTATCGTGCCTACGGCCGGCCGGACAGAATCGATTTCGACCTCGGATTCTTGATCAGTGAGTCGAACCAAATCGTTTGAGACCATTTTCAGCCAAAAATTCGAAAATTACAGACATTTGGGCAAATTGATAAGCACTCAGTTCCGAGGAACTAGAGCGCCAAAAAGAATTGTGTACAGAAATTAACAAGAGCTTCAATATTTGCATATATTTCGAAATTGTTTCAGATACCTATTATTTTACATTCTACATAATTTTTATCTTATTTGAAACTCTATTTCTGCGAATCTGTTTGCATATCCTCAAATATCTATACAATAGGAGCATATAGAAATTTTTCAGGTATCCAGCAAAGAATCTCTGTGTCTCCCAAAATCAGATTTTTCGATTAAACCGATGCCAATGGCTGAATCCCATGAAACGCGTAAAATAATGCAGCAAGCCGGTGTGTATTGTGGCACACACACAACCCATAGAATCCCAACGCAAGTTAGGTGGAACTTTTTTTCCCCATTGTGGCATCAGTTTCACAAAAGCACCGTGAACCGGGCGAAATAAATGTTTTAAACCAAGAAAACGCTTTCTCATTGTGCCACTCAGTGCTCCGTCATCATGCACATTAAAGCAAATATCGATTTCTCAACACCGTTTAAAAGTTTGTCTTTTTTATGTATTGGAAATGGCTCGAATTTAATACACTGTTTTTTTCCATCTTAATTTATTGTACCGTTAAATTGTTTAATTCTTTGATGATATTGAACTCCTTTTATCTCGTTGGAAGGTGGTCCGCACAGCAAACTCGGTTTGTGTTCAGAAATGCCGCCGAAGAATGCATGCATAAGTTTGAAATTAGATACGGTAGCCGCATTTTAGTCTGTAGGTGTTCCTCGTATCTGCGTTCGCGGATTTTCAACCTAAATTGAGATTCGTCAGTTCATTCGAATGGTTCTATACTTCCTTATTGGAATCTCAAATTGACTGTTCCTACTCTGGGATGAACACGAATTTACCGCTTCTTGACAACATTTTCTCTAGTTATGAAACTATGAAATCGAACATGAAAAAGTATTTTAAATAGGGCTTCACACGAGACGAGAGTAGGCGAGACTATAAAAATCTCGTCTCGGTCTCGCCAATTACCAAAAATTTAAGTCTCGTTTAACTCTCGGTCTCGTGTCGTTATCAGTTGTCTCGTCTCGTCTCGCTTAATTCTGAATAACGATAAGAAATAATATAATATATAAACAACGAAATGGTAGATAACAATGAATAATTTTGAAAGCTAGATTTATTACGCTCTTCATCTTTTAAATTACTCAATGACCAAGAATTCAAACATAATCATGCTTGCATCATCTTTCAATGATGTACGTGTTTTTGCCATGATTATACCTGCTGTGGAAATAATCTTTCAACAGCAACAGTTACGGATGTAGCCATTAATGAATCATCGGCCATCTCGGAAACTGTAGGAACTTTTTCATCCAGCTTTCCAATATTCCGAAGGTTTTGTTGATGTTTTAAACAGGCTATTGATGTCGATACATTTTTCAATACAATTGGACAAATTGGTAGATATCGTTTTCAATGAATACCTTCCCAGTGGGTAGATCATTGAGGATGTTCTTGGCGTATTCCTCATAACACTTTTCGAAACATTGAATAGTTTAATAGCTTAATAAATATAGCTTTACAAAATGATTCATTGTTATCTACCATTTCGTTTATATATTATAATATTTATTATCGTTATTCAGAACTAAGCGAGACGAGACGAGACATCTTATAACGAAACGAGACTGAGACTTAATTTTTTGGGAATTGGCCAAGATGTTGGATGAGGGCTGGTAAAGTCCTTGTACAGTAAGAAAATTCCGAAGAAAAAATTCAAATCAAATCACAATTAATATCTTACAACAACAAAATAACCAGCCAGAACAAAAACCCAATCTATTGAGTGTGATACCTGACGCAATTTAAAAATAATTAAAAATTATATTCTATATATTTTTCAGTTTGGGAGAAAACAGAAAACAAAAACAAGAAAATCTATGATATCAATAAATAATAACGATCTAAAGACTAAAAACTGATTTTCTTTTCAATTAAAATCTTGAGTTCGCGCCTAAGGAAGAAAAGGAGAATCGGAAACTATGAAAACTTTATGTTAAATTGTGTGCTATAGATACATCTGAGAATTTTATAGATCTATTTATCTGGGGGCATGGTAATGCTAGATAAAGAAATCTGTAACTTTCTCCCATCTACCCCCGTAAAGGGGAATGCAGTGCATAAAACTAAGGTACGTCCTGAAGAACTAGAGAACTGAGATTTTATGTGTAGGCTATGATAATCATACAAACAACAAAAAAATTGAGAGATCTGTGATTTTCACCCTCAACCCCCATATAAAGGAGGGGTACAGTTCTGTACATATAATTTATTTTGCGCAGTTACTTCCATTCGTTGTGAAAGCTAGATTAATATATGAATGAGGAGAGGGTAAGTGGCTATATGGGCTATGAAGAAAGAACTGCTGGTGTGCAAGTACTAATACCCATTTCACCCAAGTATGCTAGAATATAGGGATACATTATACACTGCGCGTCAAAATTATGGAACCAATTCATTTTCTCAGAAGAAAAATATTTGGCAACAAAATCCTGAAACAGGTCAATTTTTGTTTCACTTTTACCAAATTTTTATGCATTTTTGAAGGATTTTTATTGCACCCTGTGCCATCGCCATCAACCATCGCCATCGCCATCAATTTTTTCAATTGGAAAAGTGGGTCCTGTGGTACTTTTTTGGCAAGGTCTTTGTATCTTCTTTACAGGCGTGCAGAAATTTTCAAGAAAAATTTTTTATTTTTTGAAAAATAGTAAGTTCAAAGAGGTTTTCAGGATGTGCACTTTGTCATGGCTCATTTACTTCGAGACGATGGTACCTGATGAAATTTGTCACCGAATGAAAGTCGACCATTACAGTTTTGTTCATGCACAACTTTCAACCCCTTCCAACCCCCTAACATTTTTTTTCTCCATTAAAGGGTTCGTAGGGGTTGAAAGTTGTGCATGAACAAAACTGTAATGGTCGACTTTTATTCGGGGACAAAATTCATCAGGTACCATCGTCTCAAAGTAAATGAGCCATGACAAAGTGCACATACTGAAAACCTCTTTGAACTAACTATTTTTCAAAAAAGAAAATTTTTTATTGAAAATTTCTGCACGCCTGTACAGAAGATACAAAGACCTTGACAAAAAAGTACAACAGGACCCACTTTTCCTATTCAAAAAATTTAGAGGGTTGATGGGGATGGCACAGGGTGCAACAAAAATCCTTCAAAAATGCATAAAATTCTGGTAAAGGTGGAACAAAAATTGACCTGCTTCCGGATTTTGTTGCCAATTATTTTTCTTCTGAGAAAATGAATTTGTTCCATAATTTTGACGCGCACTGTATATATATATATAGCTTAGTTCGTGTTAAGAGTCCACATCAGAAAGATATAGGGGGAATTTATAAGAGTTTATCGACTCGGTTTCTGTTTTCGGAGTAAAAGAAGAAAGCTCTTTTTTCTTCACCAAACTTTCGCAATTGTTTATTGCTTCATCAGGTTATCTGAAATATACACAATCAGTTACATGCTCTACAAAGTATAATCTAAACTATTTTACCGAATTTGAGGTTATACATGAAAATTAGCTGCACACCGAAACATAATCTCCTGTACGTCAATCTTTACATCTCAGTGGTTTGCTCGAATTCTTTTATTTCGGTTTTTCGATTTTCGATGATTGCTGGCTACAGGTGTTCTTGTAATTTCGGTGTAAAGATCGAGCCATTATAGGAGTTATTAATGATGAGGTGATACTCCACTGATATTTATAGCTGACCGGCAAAGGCAGATGATGTTTTTCACCATTATATAATACAAGTCTTCCATCACAAATGATGTATTGAAGTATACGGTTCGCCTATGGCCTACATTATTTCCTACCAGTTTTCGATCACATTGTTGGTTCTATTAATTTATAGTGCCCAATAGAAAAGGCTGGAAGGAAACAATTGTTCGAAAGAAACAATGGACGGAATAATTAATAATAAGCTGAAAAATGAAATTCGTGTATGGCGAAAAGTTTCACAAAAGCGGCACAATGAATTTATTTTAAAAGAAAATATTGTAATCAAATCGGTTCCATTTAAGTTTTGTTATTGTGTGCCACAAAGAGGGGGGTGTAGTCGGCAATAAAAGAGAATGAAGTAATGGCGGCTATCAAACATAGGGCTGAGCTAACTTACCGTATCCCTGGTTATATACAGGACTAATGCATTCTTTATGTTGCCCTAATAGAAACAGTGACGTGAACAGCAATTTAAAAGGGTGAAACATTGCCTCTATTTTCCTTTAGTATAATACATAATCAAGCTTTCCAAATTGAGCGAAATAAGGGTGATTTTGAAAGCGTGTCCATTTTGCAGTTAAGAATTCATTACACGACACAAATAGCACTCGCTCTGGCCTTTTCCGTTTGGAATGTTTCCAGTACAAAGGACTCTATTTCCCGCCAACATCAAAAAGTCGGATTTCTGGATGTACCTATTTTTTGCCCGAGCATTTTCCTTTCTGTGGTAGTTCTCCAACAATAATTCCGTGGAAAATATCGATATTGCTGTTTTTCAGTGTAAAAGTCACATTTGGCAATATAATATCACCTTGATATGCAACTGAGCAATAACATCTCAAAATATGCACTTCTTACATGATTTTATGGAGGATGGTTTATAATATTAACACCACCACTCATTTTTCAGCTACTGAAAAGTAATTAGAGGAACTTGTATTTTCGTGAAAACAAAAATATTCATTATCAAATGGTTTCTTTCTTGGTTTTACTACGAAACTCTGAAAAATATCTATAAAATATTATTTTGTGATTCGCTTCTGCATAATAAACACAAGATATTTGTCAGAAGCAATCAATATAACAATGTTGCCTAACAAACAACAACGAAACAACATCAAGGATGAAGGAAATGGAGCCTTGTGTAACTCCAATGATGAAGAATTCGTGGTCAAATTCAATTATGACCGGCTGGCCGCCCGTTGTCTCTATAACTTTCGAACGGCTCCAGACTTGTAAGTTTGCAGAAAAGGTTGTGCATCCAAATACGAGGGTATAAATTTCATATCAATGTCAAAATTCTCAAAACCCCAGGACGGTACAAGGGAAGTAAGATATGTTCTTGGTGAGCGGGAGTAGAAAACAAGCGCACCAAATATGAGGAAAACTAGACATCCACTATTTTGTATGTTGTCACAGGTTTTAAGAAAATATTTCGGGAGAATTTGAAGAGGGCTATATTGTGCACCAATATGACATTGTTGAATACTCCTAGAAATATATCAAATATTACATCTTTGCAATCCACCATCGAAAGAACAACACCAGAATTTTTCACAATTCTTATTTGAGGGCAGAATTTGAAACATGAAAAAAAAGGGGGAAAGCCCTGTGGCTGGAGCTTTGGCGCTCTTGTTCAATTTTTGACAAACTATATCTCCGAAAGTATTGGTCGCTCAGAGTTGGGAATTATATCAATGGATTCTTATAATAGAACTGCACCATAAAAGAAATTAAATTCGAATAATAGTTTATTTATCAAGATTGAATGAGCCATCTGCAATGATTTAACCTCGTGGTATGGGTTGTTGCAACTTACACTCGGCGTATAGTTTTCACAACTCGAAATACTTAAGGAAAGTATCATCGAAATGTCTAGAGCAAGGCTGAAGACATTCATAGCAGATTGTCCATTTATTCCTGATATTTGAATAAGTACAGGCTGACGAACAAATTATTTTCATAGTTCAAAATACATATATTAATAAACCATAATCCTCTTTTCATAATTTAATAGTTCATACCACTTACACATTCATTATGTATAATGAACCTTAAATCAAGAAAGAATATTTGATACACAAATGTAGATCAATATTTCAACATTTTTTTGCTAGCATATACGGTTTGAGAGGTGAATAGACAATCGAACAAGCACGCAATAGCTCCCGAGTCCACACCAGTGTTTTTCTCGATTTTTTTTTTATTATAGATACAGCGGAGGAATTTTCTTAACCCTCTCAACATTTTCACAAAAACGTTTCAAAGTACAGAGAAATTAAATTTCTAAGAAACCATATTTTTTGGGCTGGAAATGGAAATTATTCTATTTCCATTTCCAGCCAATGAAATGAACTCGAATAATTCGAATTGAAAATAGTAGATTTGTGAGTTATTGTTCCACACTTCGTATATCCCATATTCTTCGCTTTCACCCACAGCTGTAGAATTGAACCTCATATTTGCTGATTAAGCACAGGGATGTAACAATATGATACAAATTAGTAAGTGGAAATTCAAGGGTCAGAAATTTGCCAAATAAACATTGGGGTGTGTCAGTTCGAGCCCTCTGACTTATAAATCACGTGTCACCGTGAAGCTGCATTTATGAATGAACAATAACGAATTGTTCAATTGTCACGGTGCAGATTTTTCGATTACGTTGTTTAATGAAGGTGTCTTTTGGTTATTTCGTTGATTCGGAAGAATTAATATTGACTTGAAAAACACTTAAAGTTTATACCTTCCTCGTCTTCCTCTTTCTCAATAATAACATGAAATCAGGAACAGCATTTGTGGACTTGTCGGCAGCATATCACACTTTGGAAAGAAGGTTTGATTTTCAAACTTTATAACCATTTAAAGTGTGGAAAAATGGTTCGTCTACTCGAGAATATGTTGACAGAAAGAAGGTTTCGTGTTTTTGTTCATAATAATAGTAGTAATTTCAAAAATTTTACTAATGGTCTCCCACAAGGTTCAGTTTTAGCACCTCTCCTTTCCAGTTTATATCTGTGCCATATTCCTGCTACCTCCTCTGAAAGATTCATTTACGCTGATGACATTGCCCATGCATTCCGTTATTTTGATTTCCAAAGTATAGAGAATAATCTATCTGCAGCTTTACAAATTCTGAAAAATTACCTATTTGAGTGGCGTTTGTGTTCTATTTGAATAATCGTCAAAAATATAGAACATTGAGTGTAGCTTTTGGTGATTCTTTCGTGATACATAATTTTAACCCTAAATATCTAGGAGAACGGAAATAGATAGCGACTTGCAATTTTCAGGGTAGATTGCTCATCCAAAAGCGACGGTTAAGTTTGTTAATTGATATAATCGGCCTAACGGTTTCGGTGTTATACCCTTCTGAAATATTGTTTCCTCGATAACTCAAAATATACATATCCGATCGAATTGAAACATGGTAATTAGCTGTAGAATGCCAAGGCATAAATTTTTATAAGGTTTTGTGAGGATCACCAGGCAAAAAACATGTTTTCTTCTAAAATTTTATATTTCAGGAACTATCTGTCAGATTTCTCTGAAATTCTGCACAAACCTGCAAGCAGCCATTTTACAAATGAGTACCGGATTTCAGCTTAAGTAACTGTTATTTTTTTTCTCGAACACAAAGCTGTGGAATTAAACTGTCTTAAATTTGTGTTCTTCGCAGTTCCAACCACATATCCATTCATCCTGTTGTATGGAGTATTGTGTGTTGTCCTCCTCTACCTATAATCGTGGAGATTCTCTCCGTATGATTTATGACACCTCTAAAACCCAATTTCTAAAAAGTCAATGGGTCGATATCAACACTACAACCTTGATTTAAGTCCTGTTGGTGATTGATCAACTCAAAACCCGTCCTTGACGGAACCAACAGACGATATTTGTACTGTGCATAGGCGCCCGCCAGAGAGAAGACAGGGAGAGGATCACCTTTAAAATAGCAAAATGAATGGGTACTTCCGGTAGATCCAGAAGTGCAATTTGAATCAAAATATTCTAGAAGGATAGCCTGTATCGAAAAACGGCCTAGTAATGGAAATCATTTCGAGCATCTCATTTGATTAGTGGTCACCCTGTGACTACTTCAAGGACTCAATAAAAATTGTAGTATTCTTGTAGAGGGGCAAGTTGTCTTTCAATTGAGGTATAGCTCACCCTCTATTCCCTATTAAGAATTTAGGAGTGACAACCCCTACACCTAGACTTGAGAAGATTTTGGCTTACAATTGTACTCAAAATATGTCCCTGTTCCGACATTATCTCTCAAAACATCCCTGTCATGACATAATTGGCTTGGCAAGTTTTCAAATTGACACCCTGTAAATTTATTTCAGTCTTCCCGTCCTAGAATAATTTCTGGGTTCCTACTTCAATTGAAAAAAATTAGAGATTTTCTAATAAATACTTATGTTAAAATTAAAAGTGCACAAATATCTTTCTACTTTGGAAGCACCATAATAAGATTATGTACTAACAATTATTATTATTTATACCTGAAGTTTTAGTGTCAAATTTAGTCCAAGAAAAAGGTTCGATACCCAGGCTGAAATTTTGGAAAATTATTAATCCATCCAAAAACATGAAACTTAGGATGTCATGCCTTTTCATTGTGAATACAAAAAATGCTCTACGATTAGTAAACTTGTGGAAACTGGGAGTTTGGGAGTGATCATTAAATGTCAAGGTTTTTAATTTAAAAGATCAGTTTAATTTTCAAATTAATCTTGTTAGATTTATATTTTCAGAAGTATATCAAATACATACAGGCTGTCCCGGAATTGATGCTTTATTCTACATCTAAAAATAGCACGAGAACTTTATATAAACCCTATATTTGGAAAAACTCTGTTGCCGAAATACAGGGTGTCGAAATAAACTGATGGAGGAAAGTGAGTGGAAATTTGTACATCACTCAGACTTATTGGTCACAGAAAAGTTAGTGACAGGTAAGAGGTATATACCGGGAAGAGGCGACAGCCAAGATGTTCCATACTTTTTTCTTGGAAAATTTTAAGATTTTGATAAGAAAAGTTATATCACCCGCCGGACACATCGTTTTCGTTATCTTCAGGGAATTCATTTCCATTTATTATTATTTTGCAACATAATTTCGGGAGAGCCTGTATATTACAATCAAAAAGTGACATTTTCTGAAATGTTTATTGTAACAAAATGGTGCAATATGTTCATATATTTCCATGTGGAAAACCTTAATCATAATGAATTCCAAATGATCCTCTTGTGAAAATATTTGAACTAGTCAACGATAATGACTCTCGTATAAAAGTATATATGTAACGTCGAATTCGGAACTATGTCATCAAGTACTTTTTTTGGTTCACGTAATAGATGCGTGAATAAAACGCCGATTTTGTGGAATTATAATATCATTTCGATGGTATTACGACATGCGACAGCTGTCTTTTTTTCGTATTTATTTCTCTATTAATTCAAATCCAAATAACAACATAATGATATGTTTTTAACTGTTTTTGTTGTAGCTTTCATTCGTTTCCGCCCCAAATCGCTTTGATAATTCATAGGAGGAAGTTGTTAGCAGAACCGTCTTAGCAATTTTCCACCCCGTATCCGGTAAAGACAATGGTTTCCTTGTTCCATAGGTATCACATGTGTGACCTCTGTTATGCGCGCATTTAAACAGAAATTGTGGCTATTAACTTTCGGCACCTCGAGCCTGTCATTTTATAACAGGTCGAAGATTTTATTCGGAGAATATGTTTTGATTTATTCCTTTCCACTTAGAATTTCTTCAATATTTCCGGATCAACAATTGGAAATGGAAAAAAGCGATCAAAATTCTTAAAATTGGTTCAAGCCCTGTGGACAGGAGCTTTGGCTCTCTTGTTGAAACTTTGACAAATCATATCTCCGAAATTATTGGTCTCTGGGAATGAAATAAATGGACTCTTACGATAGAACTGCATCATGAAAGAAATTAAATTCAAACAGACCGATTCTCCCCAATAACGAGCTTATCCGAGATATTCACTCCTCAAATCTATTCTGAAAATTATATTATATCAATTAAAACTTAGAACATATTGCAGATTGTTATGGTGAAACTGTATCTCGAAATTTGTAATGTAAAAAAATGTTTTTTTACGTTACTCTGAAACCATCAGGCCGAATTTACCCAATAACGAACCTAACAGAGATAATCATCTCCCAAACCTACTCTGAAAATTTCAACTGCCTAGCTCATTCTTTTCGAGAATTATTGTAGAAACAAAATTAGAAAGAAAAAAAAACTTTACGACAACCCGATCAATACAAAACTTCGCATGCATATAAAGGCCATTATTCTACAATTTGATGCTAAATTTCAGATAGATCGAGTGATCGGTTTCGGAAATATTCATAAAAAATGTTTTCACTTCAAACTCCGAAACCGCTTGATGGATTTCGCCGGTTAACGAACTCGTCCGAGATATTTACGCTCCAAACCTACCCTACAAAATTTCAATCCTCCAAGTCCTCTCGTTCGAGCGTTATCGTCCCTACGGCCCGCTGGCCGGACTGGCCGGACACAATTGATTTCGACCACGGATTCTTGATCGGTGGGTCGAACCAAATCGTTTGAGCAAAAAATTCGAAAATTACAGACATTTGGGCAAATTGATAAGCACTCTGTTCCGAGGAACAAGAGCACCAAAAAGCACTAAAGTGCAGTCAGGAGCATTGGCGCGGACGTTCCCTTGTCAATTCAGCACTCATACAAAGTCGATCTAGCTGAAATTAGGTACTCGATTATAAAATGGCAGCTCGAAGGTACGTGCGGAATTTCAGCAGATTTTGTCTGATAGTTTCCGAAATACAATTTTGGGAGAGAACAATTTTTCTATTACCTATATTTCTAGTGATACGATCCTCGCGAAATTTCGAGGAAAATAGTGCTTCGGAATTCTACAAGTAGGTATTTACCAAGTTTAAATCAGTTCGGATTTCTATTTTTTGGGCGCATGTTCTAGGGGAACATCGTCCTATCATTTCGTCCAAATGTCTGTAATTTTCGAATTTCGAGCTGAAAATTGGCTAATAGACTAATTCGGACTCCCTGATCACGAATCCGGTGTCAGATTTTTGGGTGCCGTCCGGCCGGCCGGCCGGCCGGCCGGCCGTAGGCACGATAACAGGAGCACCGAAGGTCCTATCGACTTCAAACTTTCAGGGTAGGTTTCTGATCAAAATGCGACAGTTAAGTTCGTTAACGGGCAAAATCGGCCGGACGGTTTAGAAGTTATAGACATTTCAAATTTTGAGGTTATTTCCCTGATATTTCAGGAACTAAAGAAGATGTTGAATCGAAACTTGGTAGTCAGTTCGAGGATATAAACGCGCAACTTTTGGCAAAATTCTGTTATGATCGAAATGTTGGTAACTTTTAAAAAAATATTTCTTTTAATTTTTTCGAAAAAAAAATTTTTTTTCCGTGAACTATTCATCAGATTGCAACAAAAACTTGTACTAACGTCAATTGTAGTATTTTGCAACATTGTGCAAAATTTTGGCTCTATACGATTTCAATTTCTGGAGATATAAGACAAAATGTGTCAAATTTCCTGGGTCTCTCTCAGTATTTTCATCGATTATTCTATGAACTCTTTGAATTCCACCGAAAACAAATTCAAAGACATAAACATAAAGAATCAAGTCATAGTTTAGACGTCGAAAGAAGGACGATGTTGATCGACTTGAAAAGGTACCTATTTCAAGAAATGCAATAATGAAATGCTTAATTTATGGATATAATATTATCTAAGTATTGTTGGGATCGGGCAGTTGGAAAATGAAAAACAATTATTATGATCACATTCTACAGGAATTGATACTAAATAGAAGCTAGATGAAGATTATTGTAACGGAAAATTTGTGTTCCAGAATGAACATGCGCCCGATAGCTCCTGTCCACAGGGCTTGAACCCATTTTTAAGTTATTGAGGAAATAACAACCAAATTTCAGATGGGTATAACTCCGATGAGTGGCAAGGGTCACTCATCCAGCCGCTGAACACGCCCAAGACTTTTCAGCTTCCAATATTTTGGCACTCTTGTTCCTCGGAACAGAGTGCTTATCAATTTGCCCAAATGTCTGTAATTTTCGAATTTTTGGCTGAAAATGGTCTTAAATGATTTCGTTCGATTCTCTGATCAAGAATCCGTGGTCAAAATCGATTCTGTCCAGCCGTCCGTTAACACGATAACTCTTGAACGGAATGACCTAGACAGTTGGAATTTTAAGAGTAGGTTTGGGACCTGAATATCTCGGTTAAGTACGTTATCGGCAGAATCGGCCGGATGGATTCAGAGTAACAAAAAAAAAATTTTTTTTTACATTACAAATTTCAAATTCAATTTTTCATAAGATGCAGTTTCAGTGCAAGAATCCATTGATATAATTTTCAACTCTAACAACCTAATACTTTCGGAGATATGATTTTTGAAATTTTCAATAACACATCGTACTTCCATGTTTTCACAGAATGCGAATTATATCTCTCTGTGTTCTATCTTCGTTCACTGTTCAACCATGTCATCTTATCTACCAGAAATATCAAATTTATTTCTGTTCTAGAAGACAGAGTATGATTGAATGCAGAATGACCAATTATAAGATATTATATACCTATATTGTATGCGCTATATGCCCTTGGATAATCCATATGATGATGGAAATATATAATTTGTTTAGTTCGACCCACTGATCAAGAATCCGTGGTCGAAATCGACTCTGTCCGGCCGGCATTCCGTCCGGCCGGTCCGTCCGGCCGGTCCGTCCGGCCCTTAACACGATAACTCTCAAACGAAAGGAGTTAGAGGATTGAAATTTGCAGGGTAGGTTTGGAGCGTGAATATATCGGACAAGTTCGTTAATGGGCAAAATCCATCAATCGATTTCGGAGGTATGGCCGTTTTTAGTAAAAACAATTTTTACGAATATTTCCGAAACCGATCTATCTGAAATTGAGCATCAAATTGTAGAATAATGAGCTTTATATGCCTGCGTTTTGTATTGATCGGGCTTCGGTAAAGTGTAAAAAAAAATGTTTTAATTTTTAAAATTTGTTTCTACAATAACTCTCGAACAGAATGAGCTAGGCAGTTGAAATTTTCAGAGTAGGTTTGGGAGATAAATATCTTGGTTAAGTTCGTTATTGGGCAAAATAAAAAAAAATTTTTTATTACATTACAAATTAAATTTTTTTTAAGATGCAGTTTCACCATAAAAATCATTGATATAATTTTCAACTCTAGCAAGCTAATACTTTCGGAGATATGATTCTTTGAAATATCAATAATGGATCTTACTTCTGTGTTTCCACAGAATGCTGTACTTAATTTATCTATCTATGAATTATTATATGATCTGTGTTCTTACATGTCATCTTATTTTCCTATGAGAGATGAATGTCATTATTATTTCTGGTTCGTTATTCTTGATATGAAATACCCTTCCTGTTCTATAAAACAAAGTATGATTGAATGCAAAATGACCAATGAAATAACCTTAGCTATCTTACTTTTGAGATGATAATACAATGCCCGTGGATAATCCATAAGATGATGGAATCATATTCTTTGGTAAGATATATATAATCAAATTGGGTTCAGAATATCTCCAGTAAAAACAAAACTGCAATGTTGTCTAAGTTTTAATTGATATAATATAATTTTCAGAGTAGATTTGAGGAATGAATATCTCGGATAAGTTCGTTATTGGGGAGAATCGGCCTGTTTGAATTTAATTTCTTTCATGATGCAGTTTTATCGCAAGAATCCATTTATATCATTCCCAGAGACCAATTATTTCGGAGATATGATTTGTCAAAGTTTGAACAAGAGCGCCAAATCTCCTGTCCACAGGGCTTGAACCAATTTTTGATTTCTGTATGTCTCTATTTCCCAAGTTGTTCTTATGTTCCGACTTTCTTACTTCTAGTGGTCTTGATGTTTCTCCAATGTACGATTTACCACAAATAAAAGGAATATTAGGTATATATATACACAGTTTTTTCCTTAATGGTTTTTGGCGTTATTACTAAAGATCGTTTTATGTCTATAAACAGTTCTTATAATGAACTTAGAACCGATTCTTCTGATTTTTTCAGAAATGCCACGAACATAAGAGATCACATTCAACAGATTGTGTTGTTCTTCTTGTTAATTATTCTGTTGTACTTGATTGATAGTTATTTTATTACAAGCTCTTTTATCTAAACCAGTATTACGTTCAGAAATATCATGATTCCCTATTATCAACATGTGTATAGCGTAGCATGATATCTACCAGTAGGTATACCTTTACTGATGGCGTCTATAAATCGGGCTATTGAGTTTTTCTCCTCTTTGTACATCAGGACAATGGGAGATCCATAGCTGAACCTTGCCGGACTACAAACCTGTGGAGTGGTTGGTGTCAAAATTAGCAGAAAAAATGCAAAAGCATTACCAACTTCCTTATCCACTCTTCTCGTTTTTCGTTGTTGTCAAGCATGTTAATTTGGTGTATGAAGTTCAGTCATATTCGCTAGTCTGAGAAAAATAGAGAACCAAAAACAGAACCTTGGAATACTTCACTATGGAGGATATGGAGGACTAGCTCCCGTTAACTCTTCAGGAAAAACAAAGCCCACTGAATGGAAGAAAACGATCAATCGTGGTTTTTTCGAGATGTACCTTACATGCTTGAGGGAATATATCCACTAAATTTCAGTCTCATTATAGAACATAAGAAATTGATAGCTGAGATTGAAAGCAATATTTTATGTGGGCAGGCGGATATCTTTGTGTCATGTTGTGTGCCATTTAGTATAATCAACCATAAATTATAGATTCCAGTCTATCGCATCTAAATCGTACAATGTCCGAGAAGGTTGACATGCTTAAGCCTGTGAAGCATGCAAAGTATATGGTTATCAAAATCTATTAGCAATCAACGTGGCTATTAGTTTGTTTGAAAGGATGCACTATACGCGATAAAATTATAAGTGTAATTACCCATTTTCATATATTAATCACTAAACGTAAGATATAAACAATATTCATAATCTGTTTTTGACAGTTAGTGGGTAATTTAGTAATTCAGAATGAAACTTGTTGTGTCAACCATTTATGTATACCTATAATTCATCAAACTATCCAGTAAACAACCAATTACTTACCTACACGGTGTATAATAATTTATTTACATATTTGCACCAATAAACTGGATGCACAAACTTCATAAACCATGGGTCAATTTAATGACGAAAAACGCGCAAAACAAAATGGAGATTGGATATGAAACCCCTCCCAGCAAATTAGCTTGGCTCTGCCTCCTAAAGCTCGTAGCTAGGTTCCAGTACATATTTTAGAGAGCGTTAAGGCCGGGCTTAACAAGACTTGCGCACCTACTTAGTTGGTTCGCTCCGCTTATCTAACCAATTTCTGTTAGACCTATGTTACAATCTTCGAGTTTGTGAGTTTAACCAGGAGCCTGTGTGTGTCACAAGTGTGCGACGTGCTTATAGTGTGTCCTTGTTAACAACTAAGTTATATGACCAATTATTGACTAACGACGTCATCTCAGTGCAATCAGTGGACTTACCCTTGTTTTCATAAATGCTATTTCGGGTTCTCGTCGCATGGAAGTGCCTGGATGAATTTTGAACAGTAAGCCCAAAATCTTCTCCATTTGAATTACTCAAATTTGGCATTAATATCCATTTGAAGGACATCAGTTCGAATATGAATATTCCAAAATTGTCTGCGTAGCCTGAGAAGCAATCAAGATCACTCTTTCCTCTTTGAGAATCATTGTATGATTAAGTAGTTGTTACTCCTTCAAAGCAATTTTAGATCATGTTAGTCCACTGTAAATTGCAAAATTCAGACAATGTCCAGTTAATTGAAGTCTTTCCGTGATTATGACTTGATTTGGCTGTCATCATTTAAGGATGAAGACAGTTTATGTGGGTTTCATATGAGCACCTTTAAGAGGATTCATCCTATCAATGAATTATTGAAGCATATCTTTATTGTCAAGATAAATCTGTCCCTGACTGCTCTTTATCAACATCAAATACTTCGTACTTATCATATCCAATTTGCATCATCATAATCATGTTGAAACTAAGTTTGGTATCCATGACTTACATCTCAACATTGTTGCCCGTAGATTATAGGGAAAACAGTTTCAAATCTATTTTCTATTCGGAAATATTTCCTTCATTATCTATTTCATATCTTATTACATACATTAGTCAAGTAATAGCAAGTTAGAATAGATAGAACTCTTGTGCAAGATAATGTTGTTATCTCGGCTTGAGGAGTGGAATTACCTGCTGTTAAATCCGGATAAATATCTCTTGGTCCTAGATTTAACATTGCAGGCATACAATCACATGAATACAAACCGACGAAAGCTGTAGGAAGTTAATTAATACTTTTGAGACCACCAAGTGAGATATAGTCCAAGTGTTTATTGTTCCGAGACTAGAAATAAGAAATATATAGGTATATACTCAGATTCAGTCAATACGACTTCCTTATAGGAGTTATAGAGTACTTTTCACGTTGAAACTTCTCCGTATGTTATGTATCACCAAAAAGTGATTTGCTCATTCCAAAATTGTCCTTCACTTTGAATTCATTGATGCACGGAAAAAAAATATTGCTTCTAATATATGAATTTCATATACTGACTAACTGAATTTCATATACTCGGCGTGACAGAAGAACTTACATCTAATCTTATCTGACTGCAGCACCTATTCATAACACGCATTCGGATCTTGAAACTAATCTACTTTCATATTATTAGTAACAGTCAGGTCTGAAGGATCTGATGATTTCAACATATGGAACTAGAACCATCGTATACCAATGTAGGATCCCGAGCATATAAAGATGAGAATCTAATCAGATTAACAGTATACCAACGATTTTGAGTACTAGTTAGTCCCGCTTTCGAACCTAGCATTATTGTCATACATTGGTTATATTCCAGTCATATTAGACTTATGATTCAGTTATATGAATTTAGTAATCTCATCATATAAACCTCTGTAATCTTTAATCTTGTAATATAAAACTAGTAACCTCATCATATGAGTCTTCATTTCTCGATTATCTGGCAGATGATGATCTATTATTATATTTATACGTATGAGCCCGGAGAACAGAAAAAAAATTATTCGAAAAAGAAGTTTTTTTCGAATCATTTTGATCATTTCTTCAAGCACATCCATATGTATCAGATGAGATCAATATCAGCCAGATGAACAAGAAATCAAACATCATCAGAATAGATAGAAATATTATAAAAAAACTCAAGACAAACAAAAACGATTTTATCCTGGGAAAATTTATTGATCTCTTCACATAATGAAAATAAACATCTAAAATTCTAACATAGAAAATATTCAATAAAAATTAATAACAATTCTTGTGCCAGTCTGTCACATATACATAACACTATAAAATATTATAAATAACATAAAAAATGACTAGCTTTAATACTACAAAAGGTATATATACATTAATTCGGTAATACTGAAGTCAAATAAGGGTTCGTGTTCTAATGAATTTCATTCAAAATGGACTCAAATTCTGATTCCTCAAAAAAGAGTTACTTTCGCCGTCAGTGTCTGTAGATTCGAATATTGGAGTTTGTCCAATACTGGGAGATTCGTACTGAAAAAAAAAATTATTAACAGAATGAAAAGAACCATTTGGAGAAAAAATGATGCAAATTGATGATGCAATTTGATGATTCTAATATTAGCATATTTTTGATAGCCTTGAATAAAATTTCATCGGAAAATTCTGGAGTTTTTGAGAAATGTAATCAGTTATACAAATTTGAATCATAATAGGTACTACATAATACTCACACTGGCACTTCCATTTCTTACATGAAGAGCGAGTGCCGTTTGAAATTTAAGGCGAGGACCAATCTTCGGGATCAATATTTTCAACGTGTCTTGGCTAAGCATTTTAACGGACCCTTGATCAATTCCCTCATCTGCAAGAAAAATGTACAATAGATAAGCAAATAAATCAGGGGCTGATTTTTTTCAAAATGGTTTTATTCCGTCATTATTCTTATGGATGTATGAATCATAATCATCAAGAATCGCATCTAAACGTATCCAAAGTATTTTTGAATTCCCCCATCCCAATGTAAATATGTAATTTGATGTTCGATGTAACATCTCAAATTTAAAAGCTGTTTGAGTTATAATCATCTTCACTTCATAGATTGCAGATGTGAACTGAGATTTTAATTGGATGTGTAATTTCGATTTTTTGGCAATGTTAATGAAGGAAAATTTTAAAACGATCACTGATGATTTTCTTTCATAACAAAAACATTTTTTAGTACTAGAATTATTTTCTTCATTTTACATTATTTAAAATGATAAAAAATGTATTTTTGACGTTGTTTTTTATAGCTAACCTAAACTAACCTAACCTAACTTGCCCAAATATGTAAAATATATTGAAAACTGGTGAGGGGTGATAAACTGCAAATTAACCTCATATTTTTTATAATTTGAACCTCTACAAACAATGTGAATAAGTCCCTGCATTCTACGCAAAAATGTCTGTATAATGTTATTGTTTCGGAGAAAGTGGTTATGATCCGTTTTCAATTTAGCCATTATTCCGATTTTCGTTTATAAATCAAACCAAAAGAAGATAGGAAAAAACGCGGATAGTATCATTTCATCAGTTTCTCTAAAAATAAACCAAGGATATGATATTAGATTTCCGCTATCTCTTATAGTTTGAAAGTTGTAACAATGAAACATCAAAAACGTCCCCCTGAACAAAAATAATTTATTCTCAGAGTTGGGTATTAGTGACGTATATACATACAAAAAAAATTAACGATTCTGATGTATACGGACATGAATTCATACCCAAAGAATTAAAGAAAATATTTTACAAGTATCATACACTATCAATCAATAAGCGAATGGCGTGTAGGTACTTACCTATAGAAATCTTAAAATATATTCCAAATTTAAATCCTTCAGGAAGGCTTCCATTCTTGAAATCGCTCACTTAAGTAGGTACCTATAAGTATACATTGTTCTTCGCACAAATATAAAAATAATAAAATATTACTGAATCGCTTCACAAATGGAAATGCCCTAAACAACACAACTTCCGCAACCTACTGCAAGTTTGTGAAGATTTAGGCGGTCATTGGTTCATCATCTTCTCTTCTTGAACAACGAATGTTCATTTCTAACAGACGGGATAATTCCATTTATACGACGGGAATACTAGAACCGTGCGAAATTTTATAGTATGGTTGAGAATATAACGCGTATATAATGCTCTATTCGATCGATAAGCTAGAAATCTGTCATTGGACCACGATTTCTAGAAAGATTGATTTTTTGATTCGTATCGGAAAGGGTTTCTAAATCATTGAAACATTATATCGTTAATATAGGATATTCATGTTACTGGTATATGCTACATGTTCGTACGACGTCGTTCTGGATCATTTTTTTCCGTGTGGCATGTTCGAAACTAGAGGTCTTCCGTCATATAAGTCAATGCAAGAAGTCTTAATTCAAGCTGCATAGAAGCCTGGAAGTTATTATGGCAGTTCTGATGTGCCAAAACTTCGCCAGCCTTATTTTTCTGACATTTTACTTGGAATGCCCAACCAGAGAAGCACAGACAGGGTTTTTCTCCCTCCAAAGACACTTAATTACCATAGTATAAAAAAAACGAGCCAAAAAGAATATTACTTCAAATGAGTAATACAATTTTACACAGATTCAAAACAAGGATATCTGTTGGCAATAGTTGTGAATATTGTTTTTACTTGACTTTCAATTCCGGATAATGCATCCGGATAATGCATCCAGCATGCAGGATCATTTGTCGAATTACAGCTATAATATTTTCCATATGTTGGAAGAAGTCTTCACGGAAATAGTTGATTCCACCTTCAATTTTGGGAGAAATCTTAGTGCTACTTCTACAAAGAAAGGCCAAAAAGTTTTTCTGGCGACGACCAACGTTAGATGGATACGAAAAGTATATCACAATAATGACTTATGTCGTTGACCACCCAGTTATCTTAATAGACAGAAGCTACGACGCTGGATGTCGCAGGTTCAATTCCTCCTCAGGTCATGGGAGGTGTGTGTGTGTTTCAAGAAGATCTTTGGGACTTTTCAAGAAATATATATTAATATAAGACGGGGAATGTAAAGATCATCGTTCATGAAGAAAAAAAAAGGTTCAAGCCCTGTGGACAGGAGCTTTTTGGCACTCTAGTTAAAACAGACAAATTATATCTCCGAAAGTATTGGTTTCTCAGAGTTGGGAATTATATCGATGGATTCCTATGATAGAAATGCACCATGAAAGAAATTAAATTTAAAAAAAGTGTCGTTAAAAAATGCTTCAAAAATTATGTTATAAAAAGAAGAGCAATCTGAAATGCTTCAATGCCTTAATGCTTCAAAAATCTTCATTAAATTTATTTATCAAGATTAAATGAGCAATCTGCAATGATTCAACATCGTGGAATGGGTTGTTGCAACTTAGACTCGGTGCATAGTTTTCACAACTCGAAATACCTAAGTATCATCGAAATGTCTAGAGCAAGGCTGGAGACAATCATAGCAGATTGTCCATTTATTCCTGATATTTGAGTAGGTAGTGGATTACGAACAAATTATTTTAATAGTTCAAAATATATTAATAAAATACTATCCTCTTTTCATAATTCAAAATTTAATAGTCCATGCCACTAACACATTCTTTTCTGTCTTATGAACCTTAACTCAGGAAAAAATGATTGATACACAAATGTAGATCCATATTTCAGTATTTTTTTGCTAGCAACATTATGAAAATACTGTATATATAGGAACACGTCTCACTACTTAAAAAGTAAAAGGTAATATTAACCTCAGTGGTCAACGAACAGTAATATCTTTTGATGATTCCATTATGTTCTTCTTTCGTATTGCCTCCATAAACTACATCAAAACAGTCTTGTATATATTCACAAATTCAAGAATCGAATACTTGCTTTCCAAGAGAAAATAACAAGTATGAATTGACAATCTCTAATAGCTAGAAAAGATGACATTTATGAATAGTGATCACAGACAGATTCTGTGTTCACATTCTGTGAATACACAACTTACGATGTATTATTGATACTTTGAAACATCATATGTCCAAAAGTATTAGCTTGTTAGAGTTGAAAATAATAACAGTGGATTCTTATGATGAAACTACATCTTGAAAAAAATTGAATTCAAAAGTTGTAATGTAAAAAAAATATTTGTTTCCGTTACTCCGAAACTATTAGACCGATTTTGCCCAATAACGAACTAAACCGAGATATTTATCCCTCAAACCTACTCTGAAAATTTCAATTGTCTAGCTCATTCCATTCGAGAGTTATCGTGTTAACGGCCGGACGGACGGACGGCCGGCCGGGCAGAATCAATTTTGACCACGGATTCTTGATCAGCGAGTCAAACCAAATCGTTCAAGACCATTTTCAGCCAAGAATTCGAAAATTACAGACATTTGGGTAAATTGATAAGCACTCTGTTCCGAGGAACATGAGCGCCAAAAAGGTCATATATGACCGTGAAATTTCTCGCCTATGTGGAAGTACAAAGATTGTAGTAAACATAAGAAAGGCCCCTTCCAAAAGTATGCTTAAGGACGCATGGTCGTAAACTTCCTACATGATAATCCTGAAAAACCTTCTCATCGATAATGGGCACAATATTACTGCGCGGTATTTAACCATAAAGGCGAAGAAATAATCAGTAGATTGTCTCCCCTGTCGTGGTATAGCAAGAATGCAGTAATCCTTTTCGCTGTAAAACATAAAATGGTCGACGGAAATTTCTTGGTGGTGGAAATCCACCATTCGCCAGAATTTATTACTAATTGAAAAGTATCATATACTGGATATTTATGGGCTGTAAACATACTGGGGAAATGCGATATTTGGACCTATTTAAGCTCACCTTTAATTACATCCTATCTTAAGTGAATTTGTCAACTAAGTAAATTAGTCGTAAATCTGAAGCAAGATTTACGACTGGAATGACATGGTCGTAAATTTAACCAAGCATTTCCTCTTGAACAATTATGAATTTGTTAATGGTAGAATATTTCATTCGAATTCGGCACTTCGGTACTTTTTGCACAGGGTAATTTGATGATACTGTCGCAGTAAACAAGTGGAAAATATAATATCAGTAGGAATATCTCAGGCTGCATTTGTCCAGAAGAATGATCTCCTTCGCAAACCTGATGATTGACTCTGATATCTGCAGGTGTCAAGGTCACGCTCCTTCAAGAGTACGTCTCATATTGTGCCCCCCGTCAGAGCTGTCGATGTCATCACCATCTACAGCTCGCCTTCCAGTTCCAGAGTTCTGATGAACTCCAGTATCTGGGATGGCTTCAAGGAGGCTACGTCTTCGCTCCTGCAGATTTCTTGCCCAAAGCATTCCTTGCGTTGGTTTGAGATGGTGAGGCATTCCGTTATCAGGTGATAGGGAGTTTCATCCTCCTCCCAACAGAATCATCATCATATGCTTCCTGAAGCCGCAGTGTCCTGCGAGGAAGCCAGTGATGAGGTGCGGCGTGTTCTTACTGACATCCGAGTATTCCTTGGATCTGATAGTTCAAAGTTCTGGAGGAATTTCTTAGAGTGATACATTCCGGGGAGAGATCTCCAGAAAACACCTCTTTCAGTTTCTTCTGTCATCCGAAATTCACTTTTGTAGGTGTATCCATCAACCACACAATAAGGTTCCGGGCCAATAAAGGGTGTTTGAGCTCCTTTCTTGGCAAGTGTATTGGCCTCCTCATTTCCTATGATTCCCGCGTGACCAGAAACCAAGACCAAGGAGACCCTGTTGTCCTTGCCTACTTCATTGAGTTTTCTTGGGCACTCCCATATTACCTTGAAGTCGATAACATGTGAGCTCAGAGCTTTAATAGCAGCTTGACTGTCAGAGTGGATTGCTATATCACATATCTGATAGTTTCTTTCTAGGTTCATTTCCACGCATTTTTCTAGTGCAAGTGTTTCTGGCTGAAAGATGCTTGGATAGGAGCCTAGCATCTTTCAGGCAGACGTACTTGCAATAGAAAGATACGTGGAAATGAACCTAGGAAGAAACTATCAGAGATGTGATATAGCAATCCACTCTGACAGTCAGTATCGGAGTATTAGTCCAGTGGTAAGTTTTCTGATTTGTACTTACCCATAAACCTTTCCCCTCAATGAAGAAAGAGGGTAACATTTTTGGTTTTTTCTTCCTTGAAATAACAGCTACATGATATGAAAATATAAGAATCTCAACCGCAATGCGATGATGGCATCAGCTCGTTGGAGATTGAACTATAGGGTCGAAACAGATATAGGGATCTAGTCATTCAAGGTATGTTTGCTTGACTACCAGAAACAGAAAAAGGTACTCATCAACCAGTTACCTCTGGCAGCAGTCACCATTAATCCTGTAAGCTGCATTGGCGAAAGAACAATCTTTGCCATCTGCAAGGAGAAGATGGAGACTCAAATGACGGTGAGACCTGAATCCCTCACAATGTTCCTTGGAAATAAGTCTCGAATATTTCATTCATCTCTGAAAATTGTTCCGCTTGTGAAGGAGATACTTAAGATACAGAAGGAACAGCCATATGTACAACTTTTCAAAATGATCTTAAATATTTTACATCCGACGTCAACCACGTGATATCCTCTTTAGGGTCCCGTTGCCTCAGGCTTCTTTTGGTGGCTCAATGAACGATCTTCATCTTTTTTCCACTCTCATTCCATCGCGTCATCTGTTATTTTACGTTTTGGTCTCAATAACAGTATCAATAGTTTCCACAATATGCCTAACTATTCCTTCTGCAGAAGAAATTGACTCATACTCAAGCAGTATCATCACACATGCTTCATAAAACGATAATACCCCTACAATTTGAATTATGTTTTTCTCCGCCATCGGACCAGTACCCATTTGTGGTCAGAAGACAACCGAGATCAAACGATCAAAGAACCAGACTGAAAAATATCGAGTAGATCAATGAGATATACTTTCGCTTGTAGATTATTCACCAATGTTCACTAGAAAACGAGTTTGTAGATCATTGGATCGATGTACACCGAACCAAAAAACAGATAGTGGAAAAGTAGTCATTTCTCAGTTGAGTGAGTTTCCAGAAAAAGATTCTTACGTGGAGTAGCAACGTGATTAAATAACACCGGTACATCCTGAGAGTTTCGATCGAACAATCACAAGAACTGGTAGACTAATAATTCCATTTCATTGCTCTAAGTGGTTCTCATTTAGTCATTTTATCGCGTTGTTGGTAAAAACTCTGTTTGTTTGCGTTGAACCAATCCTAACATAATCGCGTGATCAGGTTTGCATGTTGTATCAATCCAATTTAAAGGAAACACATCATCGTGTTGGAATCGAGAAGGAAAATCGATGCTAGAGCAGCACAGATCCTTAACTTTGAGGAGATTATGAGTGTTGTAAATAAAAGAGCATCAAACTTGAAGTCCAGCAGTTGCATGATGCTATGTAGGTTCAGTCCGTCGGAAATTTTGTCACCGTAAATGAAGTTTAGACTGAATAATTGGTTCAAGCCCTGTGGACAGGAGCTTTCTGGCGTTCTTGTTCAAACAGACAAATTATATCTCCGAAAGTATTGGTTTCTCAGAGTTGGGAATTATATCAATGGATTCTGATGAAAAAACTTCATCTTACGCAGAAATTGAATTCAAACATCATAGAAGAATTTAACTTCAACAAGAGTGCCAAAAAGTATCAATCCAAAACCAATAGACAAATTCTACCCAACAACGAACTCATCCGAGATATTCATTCCTCAATTCTATGATGAACGATAATATATATTATTTCCTCAAATCCACTCCAATGCACCAATATTCCAGTTTTGTTTTTACTGGAGATATTCTGAACACAATATTATTAACTTACCATTACCATTTCCATCATCATATGGATTGACCATCGGCATGAAAATATCAACCAACAAAAAGTATATCATATTTTAATTCTCATAATTCTACGATTGCTGAAATGAATTAGACAATGTCATGTCTCAGGAAAATGAGTTGACATTTTGACAATTCATACATAGAATAATTATATCATTCTGTGAAAACGTAGAAATACGATATATTATTGAAATTTTGAAAAATCATATCTCCGAAAGTATTAGCTTGTTAGAGTTAAAAATGATATCAATGGATTCTTATGGTAAAACTGCTTATTGAAAAAAATTTAATTTGGAATTTTTCATGTAAAAAAAATATTTTTTTTTTGTTACTCCGACACCATCTGTTCGATTTTGCCCAAAAACGAACTTAGCCGAGATATTTATCTCCCAAACCTACTCTGAAAATTTCAACTGTCTAGCCCATTCCGTTCGAGATTTATCGTGCCTACGGCCTGCCGGCCGGCCGGACAATGAATTTCGACCACGGATTCTTGATCAGTGAGTCGAACCAAATCGTTTAAGACCATTTTCATCGAAAAATTCTGAAATTACAGGCATTTGGGCAAATTGATAAGCACTCTGCTTCGAGGAACAAGAGCGCCAAAAATGTGGGAAAGCCCTGTGGACAGGAGCTTTGTTCAAACTTTGACAAAACATATCTCCGAAAGAATTAGTTGGTAATTATATCAATGGATTCTTATGATAGAACTGCAGCATAAAAGAAATTATGTATATTCAAATATTAAATATTGATTCCTCTTAGTTGGGAATGATATCAATGGAGTCTTATGATGGAACCGCATCATAAATATAATTGCAGCACTTAGAGGAAGCCATACCACACTGAATATGCTAGATAAGTCCGAACACTGAAGCCAAGCAGCGTCGGGCGTGTTTAGTAATTGGATGGGTGACCGCTTGGAAACACCGCGTGCTGTAATATATGTTCAATTTGGCATCTGTGTCAATTTTCAAGAATTTTCGTAATTGAATTCAATCTATGTCTCTCCTCATGTTGGATTTACATACACAAGAAAATTATAATAAGGGTATTCCATGAAATCATATAGAATCAAGAATAATTACCGGATTTTGGGAAAATCATATTTCCGAAAGTATTGGTTTCTTAGAGTTGATAATGATATCAACCGATTGTTATGATGAAACTACATTTTTTTTTGTTAATCCTTAACCACCTGGCTGATTTTGCCCTATAATGAACTTAACCGATATATTTATATCCCAAACCTACTCTGAAAATTTCAACTGTCTGGCTCATTCCGTCCGAAAGTTATCGTGTTAACGGACGGAGGCCGGACAGATTCGATTCTGACCACGGATAGTTTTGGAGCCTAAATATCTCGGACGAGTTCGTTAACGGGTGAAATCCACCAAGCGGTTTCGGAGTTGTGGCCGTTTTTAGTTAAAACATGTTTTATGAATATTTCCGGAATCGATCACTCGATCTATCTGAAATTTAGCATCAAGTTGTAGAATCATGACCTTTATATGCATGCGAAGTTTTGTATTGATCGGATTGCCGTAAAGGGACAAAAAACTACGACTGGCCAGTCCAGCTGGCCGTAGGCACGATAACTCTCGAACGGAATGAGCTATACAGTTGAAATTTGCAAAGTAGGTTTGAGAGATAAAAATCTCGGCTGAGTTCGTTATTGGGCTAAATCGGCACAATGATTTCAGAGTAACGAGAAAAAAATCAGTCGGTGTTCACTGTTCATTCATGTCATCTTATCTACCTATAAGATACGTCATATTTATTTCTGATCTAGTTTGTTTGAATAATTCCTACTTTTAAAATATTTTGTGTTGGAAAACAAGGTTCCGCATCTTGAATTTGTGAATATATACAAGACCAAAAATAATATTGATTTTCCGGTAGGAAGTTTTTGAGCTGTTTCTTCAATAGATGTAATAATATCTAGTATGGGTAGATTTCTTGTTATAACTGCATACAGCTCAAAAAAATTCATATTATGACCAAAGTCGTGTTCCATACGAATTGTCCACGATCAACTATGTAACTACAATAACTACATATTTGTATTCGGCTGTATAACACATGGGCTATAAAAGACACCCACAAAATACAGTCGGGAGCTGAAGTTACTCGTCCAATCTTGGCTTTTCCAATGTAAATCATGTTTCGGTATCCAAATTAGTTATGACTGGAGATATTTGGCGTACAACATAATAGGCTGACGGCATCCTTTCTTCGGCAATACAAGAAACTCAAGATTTATGACTCCATAGAATTATTACCGACGTGAATTTCATTGGCATCTAACCTGTGTCGTTATTACCTTGTACATTGCCAAGGTCAATCTCGGCAATATATAGACAGGACGACCAGCTAACAAACCAGAGATTGACGGGTATACTTGATTCATAGTAATTGGCACTTGTACTTTGTTATGGCGCTGAGCTTTCTGTTTTATAATTGAAACTATTAATTTCTCATCGCGGATAGCAAAAAGCTTAGGAATACAAGTTAGAGATGATTTATTTCTGGACTAGACGTTGCGATGTCGCTTTCAGATAGTATCTTTGATTTTATTTTTACTGTCTGGTTTGATGGAATTCATTACACAAAATGTGTGTTCAATAATCAATTGAATTAAGTATTGTTACTGTAAAGTCTAGTCAACAAGTGCTTTTTAGGTCAAAATTTTTCCGTATTCTCCGAAAATTATGATTGAGGTGTCATTCGATTCGAAATGGCATGTAGATAGTTTTTGAGAAAATGCTAAGGCCGCTCACAAATATTGCAATAGTTATAAACAATTAAGTAAAAAAAAGAATGAGGTTAAGGTTTTCTCCAAAATCTCAAAAACTGTTCGAGATCATTCAAATTTGAAAAAAGATTCGAATTGAGGAGAAAATTTCCTAAAATAAAGTCCCAACTGCTGGAACTGTAGGAGCAATGTTTATCATTTTCCTAGGGGGTTGAAAATACGCCCGAAAACGGGTACTCCGGCTTGCGCAAGTCTCGCCCCCTTCGTACCTTTGATGAATGAATATTATTTAAACTTATTAAATATGAAAATAAAAAATTGAGAAGTCCAAAATGTCAATAGCGATTTTTCAATTAGTTATCCATTAGTTAATTAACAATTTTTTGTAGCACGAACATTAACATTGCAAGTACTCTAATTGTTGAACTATTAATATGAGAATGTTTTCCTTTCGTGGAGCTATTTTTCAAAGGTCTTAGAATAGATTTCTATTGGAAAATTTCAAAAATTGTTAAATTTCGTTTTTTTATGAACTATTTACTTAAGTGAAAAATTATAAAGCTTCAATTTATAATATTACTATTGATTCGTTTTCTTATGATCAGAAACTACTCAAGAAAAAGTTTTTAAGAATTATTATCTCCTATTACTTAAAAACATGTTATAAACCAATGCGTTGTTTATGAGATATTTTAAAATTTTCTTTTGAAACATAATTGAAGCTTTATAATTTTTCACTCAAGTAAATTGTTGATAACAAAACGAAAATTAACAATTTTTCAAATTTTCCAACGGAAATCTATTCCAAGACCTTCGTAAAATAGCTACACGAATGTAAAAAATTCTCAGATTCTTAGTTTAACAATTATCGCACTTGCAATGTTAATCTTAATCTATCAACAAAATAATTCTAAAGATTTTCGTTAAGCGTCTGACGAAGGAGTCTGATATAGACTCCGAAACGTTACGATATAGTTGTTTCTTCGTTGATGTTGTTTCGTTGTTGTTTGTTAGGCAACATTGTTCAATTGATTGCTTCTGACAAATATCTTGTGTTTCTTACGCAGAAGCAAATCACAAAATAATTAATTTTTATTTTATAGATATTTTTCAGAGTTTGGGAGAGAAAACCCAGAAAGAAACCTTTCAATAATGAGTATACCTCCCACAGTATCCTTTATGATTATTTTTTATTTTCATATTTAATAAGTTTAAACAATATTTATTCATGAAAAGTCCGAAGTCGTTTTCGGTAGTATTTTCAACCCTCTGGGAAAATTATAAATATTGGTCCTATAGTTCCGGGAGTTGGGACTGTTTTTAGCAAATTTCCTCCTCTTCTAGAATCTTCTTTTCAAATTTGAATTATCTCGGACAGTTTCTGAGATATTGGCAAAAAACCAAAGTCCCTTCTTTTTTCCACTTCATTGTTTATAACTATTGCAATTTTTGCGAGAGGCCTCAGTTTTGACCTAAATAGCACTTGTTTACTAGACTACTAGATATAGTTATCTGGAAATTTATTTGTTGTTACGACTGACTTGACTCAGAAATATTTAAATAGTACAGAAAATGGAGGAAATCAATTTTTGATGCGTGACAGAATGTTTGAAATACTACATATGATGTATTCATGGACGAGGCTTCTTATTTAATGGATGTTAAACGATCTGGTCGTAGAACAAACGAGGTGTTTATTGTAAAATGCAACAATACATTCTCTATTTATTTAGCAGGTGTTGCATTTGGACAATAAGGGCGTGCAGATATATTTATATATATAAATACTATTTATGTAGATACTCCACCATATAGCGTATATCTATGCTTCGGGTGAAGAGGCATTTGACAGTTTCAATTAGCATGATTTATCGATTCATTATTCGCATTCAACTCTGAATTGAATTAGCACCACCAAGTACATACCAGAGTTCCGCGTTTTTCAAATAGCCAGCATATGAGGACAGGAATTTCATGCATTCAAAATTGCAGTAGATATAAGTGTTCTTTTAACGAAGGTGATGTTGGTTTACACCTTCACGCCATTATACCGAAGAAAGATATTAAAATGTATGTAATGTAAAAGACTTTAGTACCCTCATGTTGACCAATTGCTTAGAACTCATTTCAATACAGACTTCGATCTAATTATTATTGTGAGAAAATTGTTTGTATCAGTAGTAATATTGACTATGCGGAATCCGAGGTTTATAAGGTAGCATAAATTAGTTATTGCAGAAAATGATTGGTTTCAAGAGCATTATCAAGAAATAGGCATGAACTCAATTAGAGACAAAAACTATTCTATGAGTCAAGAAATTACGACATACACTGGCATCCAACGATATGATTAGTATAAACAGAGAGGGAAATATATCATTTCAGAATGAGGGTGTTGTTAGAAGATATAAAAATATGATATATACAATTGAGACTGTCATTACCAACTTAATCATAAAAACCATAGAATGCTTCAGTGAAAGGAATTCTGAATCCTATTTGACCTGTACAAATAAGGTTCGATATGATATAGAACCATCATTAAATGATACTGTGGGATGTATATTCATTATTAAATGGTGTCTTTCTTGGTTTTCTCTCCCGAACTCAAAATTTTGGAATGGCAATGGGTTCTCCTCCAACTGTCATGAGTAATATATTCATGGAAAAGTTTGAAGGAAAAATTTGTGGATACATGTTTGTAGAAACCAAAAGCTTGGTGGCGATATGTTGACGATATATTTGTAATTTGGCAACATGGTAGAGAAGAGTTAAAAAAATTCTTGATTTCATGAATTCAAAGGAATTAACAATAAAATTCACTTTGGAAATAGATGTTTCGATAATTAAGTATACGAACCATTTCGAAACAAGTGTCTTCGGGAAGCAGACACATACAAATAGATATTTGAATTTATATTCAAACCATCAACTTAGTGTGAAGAGAGAAACTCTTTACGATAGAGCTAGTTTGATTTGTTACTGAAATTCGAAATAATGATATCGATTTCATCAAAAAAATTTCTTGAGGATAATGGATATCCGTGTCAATTCATAGATACATCAATCATGAAGCTAGATAAAAGAGCTTCTAATAAAATATCCATCAATCAAGAACAACAGAATAATCAACAAGAAGAACAACACAATATGTTGAATGTGATCCCTTATGTTCGTGGCCTTTCTGCAAAAATCAGGAGAATCGGTTCTAAGGTCAATATAAGAACCGTTTTTCAGGCAGAAGTACTTGCAATAGAAAGATGCGTGGAAATGAACCTAGAAAGAAACTATCAGAGATGTGATATAGCGATCCACTCTGACAGTCAAGCTGCTATTAATGCTCTGAGCTCCCATGTTATCGAATCCAAGCTAATATGGGAGTGCCGAAGAAGTAGGCAAGAACAACAGGGTCTCCTTGGTCTGGGTTCCTGGACACGCGGGAATCATAGGAAATGAGGAGGACAACACACTCGCCAAGAAAGGATCACAAAACCCCTTTATTGGCCCGGAACCCCTACTGTGTGGTTGATAGATACACCTACAAAAGTGAATTTCGGATTACAGAAGAAACTGAAAGAGGTATTTTCTGAAGATCTCTCCCCGAAATGTATCACTCCAAGAAATTCCTCCGGAACTTTGATACTGTCAGATCCAAGAAATATTTTGACCTCAGTAAGAACACGCTGCACCTCCTCACTGATTACCTCACAGGGCACTGTGGAAGGCCTTAGAAAGTATATGATGAGATTAGGGCTAGCAGAAACTGACGAGTGCAGATTCTGTTGGGAGGAGGATGAAACTCCTGATCACCAGATAACGGAATGCCTCGCCATCCCAAACCAACGCAAGGAATGCTTTGGGCAAGAAATCTGCAGGAGCGAAGACGTAGCCTCCTTGAAGCCATCCCAGATACTGGAGTTCATCAGAACTCTGGAACTGGAAGGCGAGCTGTAGATGGTGATGACATCGGCAGCTCTGACGGGGGGGCACAATTTAAGGTTGCTGTGCAACGTTACCCCCTACAACAATATACAATATACATATATATACAAGTATCCATCAGATACCTTTGAAAACATCGAGGTTCTACTCACGATGTCATAGAATTGTAAAAACCGGGTTCTTGTAAAGATACACAAAGCATGCTTATTGGTTCTTATCATACCATAAATTGGTAGCAACAAATTGCTTTGTTTTTTGGTAGGTCATGATTTTTTTGCCCCTAATGTGGAAGAACCTCTAATATTTTGTGAATCACATTTACCCACTTCCCATTCAATAGATTATCAAAACAAACGAAACAGTTCTGTACGGAACCTTCAAAGGAGAAATGCACGAGCCGACAAGTTACCGCATGTTTTTCCCTCCCTTTGTACCATCAAAACCGCCGATGTTTCCCGACAGCAGCATAAACAACATGAAGGTAAACTTACTCCGAGTATAATAATGCAAGTTTACCGTTTAAATTCATATCAAGCTGAAAATCGCATAATTTGTTATTTAAAATTACTAGGAATAAGTTCGATATCGTCGAAATCTGTGTAATAACTATAGCTTTCGGCATTACCTCTCTTTATTTAGCTATAACTGCCGACAATCCAGTCCGATGTACATTAAAGCGGTCGAAAATTAGATTCAATAATCATTTTTGAGCACTCGGCAAGAAATAAGCAGTTTACAGGTGCCCATCCGACTCTCGTATTGTGATTTTTAACCGTCGTGTCTGCCTGAGAAACCGCTTCTTGATTTACGTACAAGCTTCAAGGCTCTCGTTTTTTTTTTGTTCGAAATGTTATTAATATGTGATATCGAAGAAGCTGCTGATTTATAATATGGGGACAAGCATTAACGAGATGATATTGGGGTCTGATTCCTTAAAGAGGCACGAAATCAGCATACCATTAACAACGAAATATTTTCACTGCGATGTAATGGAATTATATTTAATGTTCAGCCATAATAGTCGCAAATTTTAAAGTAGTAGGGTGGAAGATCAAGTCTCCCAAACTCTGAAAAATATCTATAAAATAAAAAATTTAATGATCTTAGGTGTTTATTAACTATGACAAAACCGATCAATGAAAAACAAAAAAGTGGGAAAGCCCTGTGGACTGGAGCTTTGGCACGCTGTTCAAATTAATAGCCACATCGGTCGCCCATCCAGGTACTGAACTCGCCCAAAGCTGCTTAGCTCCAGAAATAAAATAATTTTCCCAATATTTCCAAGAATATGAATCTGACCCTAAAAACAAACGACCAAAACAAAACTGATCGTCTTTTTGGCCGAGAATGGTGGATTTTGTCCATTAACGAACTTAGCCGGCGTATTTGAAATCCAAAGCTACCCTGAAAATTTCAACTCTCTAACCCATTGCGTCCGAGCATAATTGTGCTGACGGCCGACTGGAGCAATTTTGAGAACATCGTTTTGAATGAGAACCTAAAATGCATTTTTAGTTGAAATAAAATTCAAAGGTCTTAGCTGAGACCATAACGTCACATGAGAAATTTAGGTAGATTTGGACATCCATTATGAATCACTTATGATTCTTGCAATTGCAAATACTTGAACATATGTTACGATATAGTTGTTTTCTTCGTTGATGTTGTTTCGTTGTTATTTGTTAGGCAACATTGTTCAATTGATTGCTTCTGACAAATATCTTGTGTTTCTTACGCAGAAGCAAATCACAAAATAATTATTTTTTATTTTATAGATATTTTTCAGAGTTTGGGAGAGAAAAACCTAGAAAGAAACCATTCAATGATGAATATACCTCCCACAGTATCCATTAATGATGACTTATATGTCATTTTACGTATTAATCAATGTTTCCTCTTCAGGAATAAAATACACAGAGTTTGTCGTATGTAGATTTCGTAATTATATTTTAAAAGTTCAATTTATCGTAATTTGGCCATCAATTTACGTTTAATAATGTAATAATAGGTCTTTTATGAATTTCTAATGATAATATCAAATATAAAATTGCTTTTTAAATAAGATTCGAAGTTACACGAATCGTGGTTCTTTATATCCAACCTGTAATTATTTACAGGGGTTGTGTTAAATATTCCCCTAGTGGAATATTTAGACCCCATTGGTAAATTATAGCTTTTATTAACCGAAACTGCCAGGGAAAAAATGCCAAACATTAATAATCTTAATTTTATCAGATCAGAAGGGCCATCCCTTCGTGTTCAATTTGCATATACATAATGCAGAGAGTAATTTTAAGGAGAAAACAGTGGACTGCTCAAGCTATTAGTCTTTGGATCTCCGCCCCACACCATCCGGTAGGTGAAGAACATTTCTTCCACACACGATGTATCTTCTACATTGGTGTCTATTCAAATAGGCCAATTGTAACTACTTCCAGCGTTTCCCCTTCCGGTTATAACTCTAATGGACATTTTAGAACTGTTTGAAATGAAGCATTCAGACTTTGGAGGGTGGAAATTCCCATTTCCCCTAGATATATGTAGGTACGTTTCCGCGAATTTGACGTTTTGAAAAAATATTATAGGCGATACCGCCGATACCGGGACCACATACAGCGCAACCCGATAGTCTCGTTTTTGGTCTCGTCAATATTTTTATGAAGTTTTTATTCGAAAAATTAGAAAAGGTCTACATAGAGATCAATATATTTTACAAAAAATCAACTCTTGTGACTTTCTGTGAAATATTTTATTATAAATTCAAATAATTTTTTCACATTTTTATTTCAACATGTTATAGTAACTTCTTATAGTAACGTATATCTTATCATAAATATCTATCCTTGCAAATTTTCTATGAACTACTGAGTAATGAACGTGTATACTATTGAAAGGGTTTCTTCTCGGTTTCTTTGGCTCGAAAATGTCTTCCTAGAAGATCGTCTTATATACGACTCGACCTTTTTCAACACAGAAAACAATTGAATATGAAGAGTCCACTATAATTACCAATATATTTTGTCTATATTATACATCGATTGTTCTAGAAATACACGATTTTTTAAAGGCCTTGCGATAATTGAGATTATTTTTCAAGAAAAAAAAAGAATTCACAACCATAAAAACTGATGCCATTATGAATTCAATACTTAACGGACAAATTTTTTTCCCCTAAATCCCAATGCTATTAAAATTTCGTCTCTATTATAACATCTGGAGGAGTTTATTGTTTTTTATTGTGCTTCTTGTAGTGAAGATCTGAACAATTTGAGGCGAGATTTTTTATGTTCTCGCCTACTCTCGTCTCGTGTGAAGTCCTAATAATACTAATAATATTGTTCATTCAAAGTAGGTTTTGGTTTACACTAATATGAAATTAAAACTTAATAATTATATCCTGATATCAGGAAACAAAGAAAGGTGTTCTGGCGTGCTTGTTCAAATTCATAGCCATAGCAGTCACTCACCCAGGTACTGAACTCACCCATGGCTGAAAATTTTTATTAAATTCTGAAAAATATCGTTGTAGGTATATCTCATTTTATAAAACTAACAGGGTTTACTTAATATCAATTGTAGAAAAAACCTTATTATATTCTTTTGTTCAGCACTCTTCATTATTTTATTCTATTTATTGAAGTTTAATTGATATAATCGTTGTGCCAAAAATACAAAAAAAAATATGTACGAATTTTTGGTTCTGAAAGAATAAAACACTAAATGAATAAACTATGCGACCGATTCTTGTGATTTTTCAGCGTGGATAAAAATTTAATCTCAGGAAGATATTATTGGTGACAATGATGTTGATATAAGATATTGAAGTGTTATTTATTTTATTTCTGCAAATGTATATGTGCAGTATTATACTGAAGATTAAAAACTACTATAAAAATATTTGTAAAGAATAATCATTCATCATCATCACAAGAGCAAAGATTACGTTGCGTTATTGAAAAGTTCATATCGATGTCTTCCACCTCTTCTTGCTACCGTTATAAGCTCATTAAATTCCTGATGGAGAAAATTAAAACAACGAAACTGTACACAGGTACGATGTGTAATAATTTCCCTGTAAAAATGTCTGCTAATGACAGATTGACACTAAACCCACATCGTAATGAGAATAACCATGAAATATTAATTACGTAGTCCCAAGTTTGCTGTACAACCATGCACACTTATTAAAGTGAGCTTGGCTGATTTAAGTTCACTTGCGTAATTTAACCTTACTCTGCTTTAGAAGCATATTAATCAATTAGCAACGATGTTTTAACATTAATTACTATCATTTATATCTGGAGCTGTTTCTTTTACATATTGTATCATTAATAGGTGTGTTTTCGAGAGGCAAAAGCGCTTGATTCTGTAATAATGCGGCACATAAAAGAATTTTGCTTCCATTTCTCATGATAAATTGACGGTCAGTATAAAATTTGTATCAAAGCCTATGAATAAATGCAGAGGGAAAGAAAAAAGGTTAATGATGATTAAATTCTCGATTCTGTTACCTACTTATGAATTCATCATTTTGTTGAGTGTTCAGTGTCGACAAATGAGTTTGAAATTGTGAGAACCGACAGTAGATATTAAAACGGGTTGAGTGGTGATGATAAGAATCATTTCTGATCCTTGATTTCAACAATTAATTCATGGGACTGGATTATTAATGTGTACGCAAAAATATTCACGAATGATTCCAAAGTTTCTGAACGGACTCCTGTAGATATGAGTAAGCCTTATGAACTTCCGTTCAACATAGTGTGAAAAGAGGTGTCATTAAAATACTTTATGATAGAGCTAACCTAATTTTTTCTACTCTTGAAATTCGAAATAATGAAATTGATTTCATCAAAAAATTTCTTGAAGATAATGGATATCCGAGGCAATTCATAAATGAATGTATCATGAATTTAGATAGAAGAGCAAATAATCAAGAACAACAAAATAATCAACAAGTACAACAGAATAATCAACAAGAACAGCAACCCAATCTGTTGAATGTGATCCCTTATGTTCGTGGCCTTTCTGAAAAAATCAGAAGGATCGGTTCTAAGTTCAATATAAGAACCGTCTTCAAAATACAAAATGATCTTAGGTTTTTATAAACGAAGACAAAACCCATTAATGAAAAACAAAAATCAAAAAACGGTGTATATAATATTCCTTGTATTTGTGGTAAATCATACACAGGAGAAACATCAACACAACAGGAAGCAAGAAAGTCAGAGCATAAGAATAACTTGAGAAATAGAGACATACAGAAATGATAGATTGGAGTAATAAAAAGATTCTAGTGACCGAACCTGATTATATTAAAAGGAAACTTAAGGAGTCAACTCGTATTTTATTGAACAGAGAATGCAATTTTGCAAATTGCTCAATTGGTATTGACCATATTTGGCTGAATTTATTGAAAAAAGAGTTGGAACTTGGAAATTTCTATGCAAAGTAAAACTATGTTAGCTATGATTTTCAAATACGGTCAATGTGACAATTCTTGAATTTCACAATAACTATCAACAAAATTATTCTAAAGATTTTCGTTAAGCGTCTGACGAAGGAGTCTGATAATATAGACTCCGAAACGTTACGATATAGTTGTTTCTTCGTTGATGTTGTTCCGTTGTTGTTTGTTAGGCAACATTGTTTAATTGATTGCTTCTGACAAATATCTTGTGTTTCTTACGCAGAAGCAAATCACAAAATAATAAATTTTTATTTTATTGATGTTTTTCAGAGTTTGGGAGACAAAATCCAGAAAGAAACCTTTTAATAATGAGTATACCTCCCACAATATCCCTTAATGATTACTTATAAATTTACAGGTTACTATATCTCATGCATTAAGGAAAAATGTATCAGATTTTCAAAGGATAATGCTATGTTTTATTTATCGAACTGATTGCATGATAGAGAAGTCTGTATAGTGGAGAGGTGTGGCAATAGTAACAAAAAATATTCGATTTTTGATCATCACAGCAGAATAATATTTTGCAGAATATATTTTAAAATATATTTATATTAATATAAGCTTTTCATTCATCTACAACTACATGATAAAATATAAAATGGGTTCAAGCCCTGTGGACAGGAGCTTTCTGGCGCTCTAGTTCAAACAGACAAATTATATCTCCGAAAGTATTGGTTTCTCAGAGTTGGGAATTATATCAATGTCTTCATATAATAGAAATGCATCCTAAAGGAAATTCAATTCAAATAATAGTTTATTTATCAAGATTAAATGAGCAATCATGAGAATGAGAAAAGCACCATGGAAGAAATCAAATTAAATCTGGCTTATTTTGCCCAATAACGAACTTAACCGAGATATTCATCTCCCTAAACTACTCTGAAAATTTCAACTACCTACCTCATTCCGTTCGAGAGTTATATCTATGTCTATGGATGAAAAGCAGTCTCACTACTCTCAGATCTCTTACTTCATGTTCAGTTCCGAAATGTAAGAATTTTCTGAGAAAAACTAATTTCGGAGCAAACAACTGAGATTTTTCTCACTTCGCTCACAATTCTTCGATAATGTAGGAACATCATTTGACATTATGACAATTCATATTCATACATAGAATAATATTATTCTGTGACAACGTTGAAATACGATTTATTATTGAAATTTTGAAAAATCATATCTCCGAAAGTATTAGCTTGTTAGAGTTAAAAATAATATGAGTGGATTCTTATGATGAAACTTCTTATCAAAAAAAAATTAATTTGGAATTTGTTTCGTAAAAAAAAAAAATTTTTTTTGTTACTCCGAAACCATCTGTCCGATTTTGCCCAATAACGAACTTAGCCGAGATATTTATCCCCCAAACCTACTCTGAAAATTTCAACTCTCTAGCTCATTCCGTTCGAGAGTTATCGTGCCTACGGCCGGACCGGCCGGCCGGACCGGCCGGACGGCCGGACAGAATGAATTTCCACCACGGATTCTTGATCAGTGAGCCGAACCAAATCGTTTAAGACCATTTTCATCGAAATATTCGAAAATTACAGACATTTGGGCAAATTGATAAGCACTCAGTTCCGAGGAACTAGAGCGCCAAAAATGGAACATTATGTAAGTAATATTAGAGAAAATGGTACTTATTGAAATCAAGTGTTACAATTGTTGTACTAAAGGGGTCAATTGTAACAGTAGTGAGGTTCAATTGTAACACACACAATAATAGAACAAGAAACACACAGCAGTTGAAGTTTAAAACTAACTAGACTATAAAAACGAGTACCAATTATTCGGACAAACAATAAATTTTTGGCACAAGTTGAGTGGGTCTGTTTATGATAGCCTCCGCATTGCAACAACTCTTCTGAACCTCTCTTATAATCTTTGAAACATGCAATATGAAGGTTGCCCTCGTTTGCAATATCTATATTTCTCCATCAGCGTCAATATTTTTTATTTTAACGTTATTTTTTCCGATGTTTTCTTCGTTACAATTGCACCCTCTTGTTCTGTTAATTTCGTGCCACCTTAATCTTTAGACATTGGAGATTCAGTTTCACAATATTCATGATAAATTTGACCGATTTTACAGCTGCTTCACCGTTACAATTGACAGACCTCTCCCCTGTTATATGTTTTCAGAGATACATTATTTTGAGCAGCTTATCAGATCAAATGATCAAATCAGAATATACTCAAATATTGTAGTATCTGTACCATTACCACCTTCACAGATGAAAGTTGAAGTTGAGATTTGTGATCACGGTAGCATTATAATGACCTCATAAATTAACCTGACAACATTGCGAGGACACTACTAACTTGATGCTTTTACTATCATTACCGCCACTACCTGCAACTAGAAGAGGGGACATCATTACTCTAAGTCCCTCACCAATAGGAAAGCTGTGCTATTTCACTGGTTGGCTGTCTTCAGCCGATTTTATCTTGACTAATTACATAATTACATTTATTTTTTATTGCGACAATACGAAATTAATATCGTGGAATGAACAAGATAGGAATTAATGCAACATTCAGTTTCAACACCAATGAAGCAAAAATAGATAATAATTATCTTTCAGTTTCTGAGTTATATGCCTATTGAGTGCTCGATATTGATAATAACGTTGTGTTTGCGGAATAATGATTTCATTCTGCCGTAATTTTTTCGATGATTTCACTAGTATAGGTAACTCTCACATTTTCAGATTGATACCACATTTCATACTTGAAAATAACACCGGATCTATTTCGGAACACATCTTCCTATACAACTAGACAGATGATGCAATAATCTTCATAAAAGAGTAATGATATAGACAATTAATTTTTCTTCAATTCAATTAATCTCCATTTGGATGAAAAATAAAATAAGTATATATCGAACTCGATTAATAATTGTAAAAGCATGTCAGTTCAACAAAGTTCAAATTGAGCATGCTGTTTCAGCAGGTATAGTCAATGCTATATATAATGGAATAATGGAAACAAATGAATATCTCAGTAAGAAAAACACTTCAAATATAGGTAGGTACATCAGATTATGGTCATTTTCAATGGATGGTCCATTATTGATTTAGAATTTGAAGCGTCTTCTGGTGAAACTGACAGAGATAACATTACAGAATCAATAGCAAAATCATTAATAGAATGCAAACCTCATTTTTAGGTACTAGGGCTTCACACGAGAGCGAGATTTTTCTCGTCTCTTGTCGTTCTCGTCTCGAAAAAGCGGGACAAGACGAGACGAGGTGTGTTGGAAAATATTATAGGCGATACCGAGACCACATACAGCGCAACCCAAGAGTCTCGTTTTTGATCTCGTTACATTTTTTTCATGAAGTTTTTATTCGAAAAATTAGAAAATTTCTCCATAGAGATCATTATATTTTACAAAACATCAATTCTTGTGACTATCTGTGAAATATTTTATTATGAATTGAAATTATTTTTTCACATTTATATTTCAACTTGTTAACTGTTCTTATAACTGCTTATAGTAACGTATCTCTTATCATAAATATCTATCCTGGCAGATTTTTATATTTTGGGTTTGAATATGTTTTTTCAAGATCTATAAACTACTGAGTAATAAACGTGTATACTATTGAAGGGGTTTCATTGGCTCGAAAATTTCTACCTGGAAGATCGTCTTATTTACTAAAGATACATACAGTAAACTTTTCTTACATACGACTCGACCTTTTTCAACACCCACAGAAAACAATTGAATATGAAGAGTTTCCACTATAATTACCAATATATTTTGTATATATTATACATCGATCGTTCTATTCTCTATTTCGTCTCTATTTGAACATCTGGAGAAATTCATTGTTTTTTATTGTGCTTCTTGTAGTGAAGATGTGAACAATTATTGTATACATCTGTGGAAGTACGTATGATAAAACTGGTGAAGAAATGAAAAATGAAGCTATTCAATGTTTCGAAAAGTGTTATGAGGAATACGCCAAGAACACCCTCAATGATCTACCCACTGGGAAGGTCATTGAAAACGATACCAATTTCTACAATTCTATTAAAACATGTATCGACATCAATAGCCTCATCAACAAAACCTTCGAAACATTGGTAAGCAGAGTTTGAAGAACATTTGCTGTTAGAAAGAGCAAATAGGAATCAAAATTGTATTTTAGAATGGTGTAAAGTGCATGAAAAAGTTCCTACACTTTCCAAAATGGCCGATGATTTATTGATGGCTATATCCGTACCTGTTGGAAGATTATTTTCCACAGCAGGTATGATACTGGAAAAAAACGTAGATCATTGAAATATGATGTCATGCAAGCGTGATTATGTTTGAGTTCTTGGTCATCGAGTAATTTAAAAGATGAAACTAACATTGTTTAAAATTAAAAAAATTATGTACATGTACACATATTTTTGCATAAGAGCGTAATAAAAATAGCTTCACAAAATGATTCATTGTTATCTACTATTTCGTGTATATATTATAATATTTATTATCGTTATTCAGAATTAAGCCAGACGAGACGAGACAACTGATAACGAGACGAGACCGAGACTTAAATTTTTGGGAATTGGCGAGACTGAGACGAGATTTTTTATATTCTCGCCAACTCTCGTCTCGTGTGAAGCCCTAGTAGGTACCGAAAAAAGCAATTTGTTTTCCGTTGACACAGGTAGATAAAACATTTAAACCGTTATCATCCAGTTGACAAGAATTCACACTTTAACAAGTCACTAATAAAACATCGTTTCATTAGACTTGCTAATTAACGAAACATGGCGAAACCTAAGTAATATCATTGCCACCACCAGGGTTCGCATTGAAAGTAGGAGGTCCTATACAAGCGCTCACGATTAGAATTCCTTACCAATGGAAAAGTTCCAACAGGTATCTTCAACTGATCTTATCTTTTTCCAACTTATTACAGTCATTTCATCACCGTTTCAAGCTGATTCGACACACCGTGTAATACCGAGTTAAATCTGTAAATAAAATCACCATTAAGTGGAATTTCATCAACAGTAATCATTTCTAGGGTACATATTTTCATAAAATTTCACAAGTTAAATATGAAAATGAATAACTGGCGTGTAACGATGGTAATTGTTCACTAATATAACAAAAAACATAATGAAAATATAAATAATGGATTATACATGGTTTCGTTATTTCTCATTATTCAGAAGATAATGGATAAAATCATCACCATAATTGTTTTATAAATAATCCGAAGACTATAAGACTGTTAACGATACCGAATATAAATCCCAGGATACGAACAATACGAAGTTCGATGTACCTGGGCACTATAATGATCATAAATGCTATTATATTAATGATAAATTACAGCAGAAATCCACATTTAATACGAGAACACTTCCATGAAGTTACTGTATTAATTTATACATAGTAACAGCTATTGATTCAATTCAGAAAGTTAAGTTAATTATTTCTGAACAAATTGGAGTCCAACAGGTGGAATTTCCATATTATGCGTTTAGAAAAATTCCAAAATCCAATGAGAAAAACTTGCAAACTCTTCACTAGGCCATTGTCCGAAAAAACTGAATATCAATCAATCATCTAGCATTGGTTTGATTCAACCAAACTTACTTTTAGAGGTGCATATTAGCAGAATTTGTTGTATAGAATTACTAGTTAACACGTATAGCAGAAAATTTTAGGATGGAGTATCTTACATGTGAATCTGTAATTCTCTATCTCGTAGTGCTATAGGTAAAATTCTTTTGAACTTCGAGAATTATGTATTCTGGGTCCAACAATAAAGCAAGTGTAGCAAATTTAAAAGGGGGAAAGCCCTGTGGCAGGAGCTTTGGCGCTCTTGTTCAATTTTTGACAAACCATATCTCCAAAAGAATTGGTTTCTCAGAGTTGGGAATGATATCAATGGATTCTTATAATATAACTGCACCATAAAAGAAATTCAAATAATAGTTCTTTTATCAAGATTAAATGAGCAATCTGCTGAATCTGCAATGATTCAACCTCGTGGAATGGGTTGTTGCAACTCATGATACTACATGTGTTTTAGTATCATGGTTGCAACCTACACTCGTGCATAGTTTTCACAACTCGAAATACCTAAGGAAAGTATCATCGGAATGTCTAGAGCAAGGCTGGTGACAATCATAGCAGATTGTCCATTTATTCCTGATATTCGAATAGGTATAGCCTCACGAGCAAATTATTTTAATAGTTCAAAATATATTACTAAAATACAATCCTCTTTTGATAATTTAATAGTTCATACCACTAACACATTCATTCTGTATTATGAACCTTAACTCAGGAAAGAATATTTGATACACAAATGTAGTTCAATAATTCAGCATTAAAATGATCCAATTCTAAATCTTCTGAATCATCATCCCCAATATTTGCACATAAATTATGTATTCATATTAATGAATGAACAGTGAACACAGACAGATAGAACTCGCATTCTGTGAAAACATAGAAGTACGATGTATTGCCTTACATTGTCTATAGAGTGATGTACTGAAATATAATTTTATATTTCACTGTAAAATGATAAATAATTTTTTTTCAGATGAATGTTCTGCAACCCAATTTGTTTGCTGCGGAGTTAGGTGCAACCATCCATGTTGACATCGAATAGGCGTCAGATGGTAAGTATTTCAAATTCATTTTAAATATTCCCAAGTATTTCCATGATGTAGAATTAAGAGAGAAGGAATAGAAGGAAACTACGAAAATAATCCAAGCATAAACTATGAGATAATTTAAAGGTTGGATCACCCATGTTAGGTAATCAATTTGTTTTCCCCCTCTCATGCACATTTAAAAGTTAACAAAAATGCTGATCTTCGTTTCTGGCCTCAAATAAGTGTTCTCCAATTGATGAATGAGGTTAATTTATCAAATTGATGAATGTTCAGAGGTTTAGAGTATAATCAGGGAGAAATACACGCAATAATTCAATAGAAGGGGTTGTTTTCCCCTATGTCTGTATAATATTATGAGTTCAATTTTGTTGATGAAACATTTGAATTTAATATGAATAATATCTTTGCTTCCTCCGTTTTTATAATGCTGTTAATAACAATACTTTGAATAAGGCTTATTGTTTTTGCATCAATGTTCGATACTTTATTTCGATTTTAGTCTCAGATGATCTGTTATCAAACCGATCAACTTTAATCAAATTGCTTGCGACGAGTAGATAAATACTCTATACCTATCTCATACTTCGAAGGAATAAAGTTGTGTGTGAAACTTGCGGCATTCTGCAATCATATTTTCAAACGAAAATTAAACTGCGGCTGAGATTTATTCAAAGCATTCGGAAATATCCATTCACAAGGAAGAAATGCATAATGATTGGGGTAGGTAGAAAGCGTGCCACAACACCTAACCGTCAGAACTATCGTCCATTGTTCCAGATAAAGGGAGCGACACCTATTTTACCACACAAACTTCATTTTTATAAGGGTATGTTCCCAGTTGGGAAGATACAGCAATTATCCACACTATAACAAGGACAAATTTATGTTTACGCATTTCTTTTGTTATGTATGACAGTGTTTTGTGTACTACATACCTTTAACGTTGACGGTATAGGAATCTGAAAAGAAAATTATCTGGTAACATTCATATGTATTCTTTCGTCCATTGCAGGAACATCACAAAAAAAAATACGAATTTCTCCATGACGAATTTTACTATTACTTAACGAACTTATGCGGCTGAAATGCAACCGAAAAGATTATTTTTTTTCAATATTCAAATATAAAACACTTCAATATTTGCTATTAAAAAAATGTAACAATTTGTATTCTACATTATCATCATCATTTTCTGCGATACCAGTGAAGGGAAATTCATGAAATTCTTTGTAAAGTATTCTCAACAAAATATTACACAAATGCATATTGTATTCCGAGGTTCATTTTATCTTAATCGAAATGTACCGGTCATTTGTCTATTATATCATTTTTCATATCTCACAAGATGCTGACCGTAGAACACTCCGTTAAAAAAATTTCCCCCGCATGTTTCGTTTCATAAAAAAAGAACATTATTTTTATTAATTAATTACTGCTAATTCATTCAATCTCTCGTAAATGATTTAACATTGTACAATATTCTGTATAGGTATTTTTGCATGAATATTTCGATATTTAATTCGAGCATGGATTTTAAATATGAAAGTGGACATTTAGAGTATTCTGAATGCTATTTTGAATGTGTCATTGAAAATATGCGCATATTATTCTAGAATTATTTTGTTGATATGTTCGACTAGTTGCCACAGTTTATGGATAAATATTTAATAAACCGATAGGACCATTTTTCTAAAATATAACATAATTCTACTTGTATCCAAACACAATATTACATTGTTTTCTTTGTTAAATATGCTTATACCTATAAGGTTTCAGTATTTACCAGACAAATCGTCGGATCTCAAATGATAATAGATTCCATGTACTTCGAAGTGAACAGTGGAGAATTTCGGGAGAGTTGGAAGTATTTGTCGATGTTCAAAGGTTTATTATGTGTAAATAATAGTTTCAACACATAATAAAACATATACATAATATATTGTAGTGTGAGTTCGCTGTGGACTTATTATGAACATTACAAAAGTAACTACACTCTTGTCCACTATAGTTTTTGTCGTCTGACATATGTTTCGGAAATAAAGTTTCCATCTTCTAAGACGAAGCCTTACTTGAGCATGCAAACAATTTCTGCAATCTAGTATGAGTTGATTATACCCTCAGTCATATACCGATTAGTGAGAATAATGAGCTGTTAATAGGGGTTATATCATTATTGAGTAAAATATCTTTTCTCTTATACATTTCGATACCTTCAAGTGTTCCTAAGTACAATTTATTGGAATTTTTCAACAATTCAACGGAAGTTTCTGAAATTAAGTGGCCAGTTGTTAAAACGTGAATTGCAACAGCTGATTCATCGATGTTGTTGTTCCAAATGTGTCCCGTATGCTCTTTATACCGTGTGAGAATATTTCTGGTTGTTTGTCCGACATAACACTTTTCGCAATCTAAACATTTAATTTCATATATACCCGATTTTATCATGTCCGGAGTTTTATGGAATGTATTTCCTAGAAGTTGTTTGATTTTCGTTGAAGTTTTGAAAGCCAGTTTTATATTAACCTTTTTAAAAATATTCAGGGGTTTGTTGTCTATTTTCGGATGGAACGTGAAAGCGTGGAAACCTTTTACCGTTTTTATTTCTTTCGTTAGGGTTATGTTACTGAAGAGAGTTTCATCTTTATCCATACTTAAGTGTAGAAATTGATTGCATGCTTTAGTAACGTTTCGTCTTTGAAGATGGAAACTTCGTTTCCAAAACATATGTCAGCCGACAAAAACTGTAGTGAACAAGAGTGTAGTTACTTTTCTAATATACATAATATTATAATTCCATGCTACAGAGACATTAAAAACGAAATATTTTCTCTCGAGACTGAACAAAAGTTTATGTTGGTCCCATTATTCGGAAAAACCCCTGGTCCTCAATAAATACAGGGAAAGTATTAAAGGCTCATCTACCCAAATAATCGCCCATTTCCTTATTTATTTCAAGAGTATTCTCGGTTTTTCAACTTATCGGCATTTACCGAGGCAATAAATCTCTTTTATTGCTGATCTGAAAAGATATACAGTGATTAAGTTTTTCAAAACACGAAATCCATGATGAAACAATGGAATAATAATTTGGCCCGTGAACTCTCACAATATTGCCCACATTCACCAATTCTTTCAACATGCCGCTTCATATCTTGATCAACTTCGGATACAGATTATGGATAAGTGTTGATGTCAAAGCAGTCTTCTGTTCATTCATACTCGAAGTTCAATTATGATTTCCAAAAATCGCTTGTTTGCTGGGGTCTTCCAACGAAAGAGTAATTCAATTTTGCGTCTTTTTTACTTTTATAAGAAACATCGTAACACTAGGGCTTCACACGAGTCAATTCCCAAAAAATTAAGTGTCGTCTAAGTCTCGGTCGTTATCAGTTGTCTCGTCTCGCTTCGCTTAATTCTGAATAACGATAATAAATATCATAATATATAAACGAAATGGTGGATGACAATGAATAATTTTGTAAAGCTATATTTATTACGCTCTTATACAAACATATTTGTACATGTACAATGTACAATTTTAAACACTGTTAATATCATCTTTTAAATTACTCGATGACCAAGAATTCAAACAAAATCACGCTTGCATCACACACTCTTTCAATGATGTACGTGTTTTTGCCATGCTCAACAGGTACGGATGTAGCCCTTAATTATTCATCGGCCATCGTTTAAAGTGTAGGAACTTTTTCATGCACTTTCCACCATTCTAAAATACAATTTTGATTCCTATTTGCCCTTTCTAACAGCAAATGTTCTTCAAACTCAGCTTTCCAATGTTTCAATTTTGCCCAATAACGAACTTAGCCGAGGTATTTATCTCCCAAACCTACTCTGAAAATTTCAACTGTCTAGCTCATTCCGTTCGAGAGTTATCGTGCCTATGGACCGGCCGGACAGAATGAATTTCGACCACGGATTCTTGATCAGTGAGTCGAACCAAATCGTTTAAGACCATTTTCATCGAAATATTCGAAAATGACAGACATTTGGGCAAATTGTTAAGCACTCTGTTCCGAGGAACAAGAACGCCAAAAATCGATCTAGAAAAAAACACATTCAAATCTAAAACATAAAAATCTGCAAGGATAAATATTTATGATAACAGATACGTTTCTATAAGAAATTGTAAGATCAGTTAATAAGTTGAAATAAAAATGTGAAAAAATTATCTTAATTTACAATAAAATATTTCACAGATAGTGAAAAGAGTTGATATTTTGTAAAATATATTGATCTCTACGTAGATCTTTTCTAATTTTTCATAAAAAACGAGACTCTCGGGTTGCGCTGTATGTGGTCTCGGTATCGCCTATAATATTTTTCAAAACATCTCGTCTTGCTTTTCCGAGACGAGAACGAGACGAGACGAGAAAAATCTCGCTCTGGTGTGAAACCCTAACCAATTTTTTTCCATGTTTCATATCGATATCTTAAAGAGCATCTAAAAACTTATAGATCAAATTATTCTTCTTACTTGAGTCTTTTCATTCGAACTGAGAGCATAACTTAAAATACAGGAAATCCTATACTGGAGTTGAAGAAACTTCAACGGTCCGATTTGGAAATATTACTCCAAATTGGTCTCACAAAATCTGGGCACGAATTTTTGATATCGAGAATGATTGTTGCACGAAACTGGAAAAAATATATAAATATTTGTTTAGCGCATCATCAACATCAGATGGATATGTTGTCCCTGACAACCAGTTCGTACGGGGCAAGATTAAAGAAACTTTCAACCTTTTTTTACCGACCAAAATAGCTTTGGGTTTTCGTTGATGAAACACTCTAGGCTACATTTAAACAAAATAAATATAGTGCGATCCAAAGAAGCGGCGGCAAACCAAACACCTTACCTTATAATTAAAGTCCCAGTTTAAGGCGAGTAAACACCTGCTTACATATAGTTTAATATACGGTGTTCCTCGTCTTCTATTAGTCGGCACAAGATTAGAAAACTCACGATAATTTGCTCGAATTATTCTACAACACCTTTATCTCACAAAGTTACCTTCTTGCCCTTATGCTATTATACCGTCGATGGTCCTCAATTTGATATCCATCACGCCCTCTAAAAAACAGTTAAACATGATTACCTTAGGTAAAATCCTGATATTTCAACTCAAAGGTGTGACAAATTTCACGAAATTCTCACTGAAATGAATCCTTTATTACCCTGAGATTCTGCCTTGGGCTTTCGAAATGCAGACTGAACTCAAGCAGGCTTTTTTGCTCGTGAAAAGATATCAGGCAAGCCCGAAGATTCACATTCCTCGATGAAATTATAGCGAAAGATGGCATTTGTCAAATGTGGTTGCCACCAACCCTTATTCGGATTGACACGAATGGTCATTAAATTACGCAAGGTGTTGCTTCTGATATTCAACGAACTATTTCGATTATACAGTAAGCGTCAAAAGTATGGAATACTGGATTTATTTTCTTCCCTTTCAACATTAGCGAGAAATGGTTTTCATAGGTTAAATTCATTTTCCCGTACTTCTTATTGTTCTACAATTTCCCATTGCCAAGCAGTGGCTTCATCGATATTTTTTTGAATTGTAAGCTCTCAGTTTTTGGCGCTCTTGTTCCTCAGAACAGAGTGCTTATCAATTTGCCCAAATGTCTGTAATTTTCGAATTTTTGGTTGAAAATGGTCTTAAACGATTTGGTTCGACTCACTGATCAAGAATACGTGGTCGAAATCGATTCTGTCCGGCCGTTTGTTTCTTTCACTATTCATTCTTTGTTTAACGTTGGGTAAAATACATAGTTGATTTCAACTTGAGGAAGGTTTTCTTTATTGATCTCGATTATTGAAGTCAAAATCAAGATTACACAAAATATCATAGCCTACTTGCAATTCTTTCAATTTGAAATATCAATTGACGTTTTCTCCATCAAATCAAATTTAAAATACTAATGGTGGGTTTCACGAAGCTCCGATTAGCTCAATTATGGATTTAATTCGATGGTTGCGTCAAAAATGAACTGGGAATCAACATAGAATCACACTAATTTGGAAATTAAGCGCTGCCAAAGCTTTGTGAAACCTAATGCAAGTGTGAAACATCGTTGGAAATTTTGAGTAGAATTAAAAAATTGCAAAGAATATATAGGGTGCTATTTGAGATAAAGAAGTTAAATTCACTTTCGGTCAAACCGAAAGTGACTTTCAAGTTTTTTTTTTCTCAGTTGAAGATTCCTTGAACGAATTGAAAATCATAAAATTTTCTAATTTGTATCTGTTGAAATAGCTGAGATAATCCATTGGAACATGTATACTGGGACACCCGGTATATGAGAACCAACATTATTAACCAAAGGATCATCTTGGATAGAAGTTTTCGAGACCATTCGGATCCTGGTACATTTTTGGCATTGCGTTGTTTGTATAGATATATGTATATGTTAATGTAATAATCGGTTTATGAAAAACCATTCAGAGTCCGTCGCTTACATGAGCCCTGATCTGCCACTGTATTCGATGGTACAGAATTCCAGATGAGTTTTCTGCTCACGAAGTAGAGAATGGGGTGTTTACGACGTCATCATTGTCGTGGTCTGTTTCCTAGAGGGGAACTGAATATCGATTATACTCATAACAAATATAATTTAATCGTATTCATTTTCTAGAACAATAGATTAATTACGAAGCTACTCGGTAGAACAATACAACCTATTTAAAGGTGTTCATGTTTTACAATAAAGTCTTTGGTGTTGGGTGTTCACTACGTTTCATATTTTCAATTGAGCTCTCAATTAAACTAGGTTACCCTGAAAATTGATCTGTTTTCTAAGTTATCATCTATTAGTGAGAATATGGTAATCATTAAAGAATACTTCAGGATATGCATTCATCATTCGATGGCTTTTTTCACGGTTTTCTCTCCTAAACTCTGGAAAATATCTATAAAATAAAAATTTTCAATTGTTTTGAAATTGCTTCTACGTTAGAAGTACTAGATATTGGTCAGGAGCAATATTCAGAATAATGATGACTGATAAACAGTAACGTATGTGACAAGTTGCAGAATAATATTGCAATTAAATATTAAATAAGATTTTCGCAGAGCGTCTGATTTAGACTCTGAAACGTTACAGAAAAGTTGCTTCTGACAAATATGTAGTGTCTCTAACGCAGAAGCAATTTCAAGCCAATTAAGTTTGGTCGAGAAAACACAAAAAAACAATATGGGTTTTAAACTTGTCCATCTCCGCGTAACATGTGTTAAATAATTTAAACGAATAGTGAACGTAGAAAAATAATAGACAAAAATTATTACATCCTTATTTTGAAATTTGAAATTTGAACTCAAGCCCGTGAAAATTTCAGGAGAGAGGTGAGCATTTTTATCTTGCTGCTCAATTCTGAAGACTGAATAGTCGTTAAGAATGAACCGAATAAATACCCCATAAAACTATCAGCAATCTCTCTCGGGAGATTCGTATTCGTAGTATGAAGTGCTGATAATAAATTGACTGCTATTTACATGTGCTTATTTGTATTTTCTTCCCCAGAAATGCCACGGCCACCAAGGGAAAGTTACGGAGATCACAAGCCGCCGTATTCGTACATTTCCCTCACGGCAATGGCAATATGGAGTTCCCCAGAGAAGATGTTACCCCTATCTGAGATCTACAGATTCATCACAGACCGATTCCCGTATTATCGACGCAACACACAGAGGTGGCAGAATTCACTGAGACACAACCTGTCATTCAACGACTGCTTCATCAAAATACCAAGGAGGCCAGATAGGCCTGGTAAGGGAGCCTTCTGGGCATTACATCCATCCGCTCTGGACATGTTCGAGAATGGAAGCTTCCTCAGGAGGAGGAAAAGGTTCAAATTGCCAAAAAACATCCACGAAGAGCTAGAGAGCCTGTCAAAGTTAAACAATAGTTCCTTCAGCCTGCCGGCCCATGTCCCAACTACGAATACCTCGGCGCCGATGCCCAACATCTCACCCATGGTGTGTCCTGTAAGCACCGGACTGCCCCTACCTGTGCCTCCAATCACCCCAACGTCTACTACTCTGAAATCGTTCAGTATAGATAGCATCATACAAAATGACTATAAGAATGTGTCGCACTCAGTTCCTCAACAAACTACTACCCCCTATTTTCACAATACACCCCCGCCACAAACTCTACCGAGCCTGCCCTGGGTGATACCTCAACCGGAAGAAACGCAACCGAGTCATCTTCCGAGTAACAAGAACTTGATAATGGCGCAGCAAGCTGCATTTTTCGAATACGCTGCAGCCCTTATATCCATGAACGCTTCTTCTAGTGTATATAAAAGCGGAGTGATAAGGCCAATGCCAGTGATGCCGAATAGTTTGTATCCTACCCCTCCATGTCATCCCTTATCGATGCCTGTGCAATATTCCTTTTGCTTACCTAGCAATGTACGTACTATAGATTATAAGACTGGGCAAATATGTGTTAAATCCGATTTAGACAAATCAATACCTCTACTTAATTTAATTTCCGATAAAAACAAGAATGTCAACTTAGATACGTCATCATGTTCTTCGGAAGAAGCAATCAATATATAAATTATTATTTAAAATGTATACAGCCGTATTAAAGATAGAGAAGTTATAGATAAGAGTAAATCTTCAAATCTGTCTTTCTATCCAAAACCCCTCACTCTATTAGAAACCAAATTATACCCTTCAATCAAAATTACATTCATCCAAGTGACTTTCAAGTTATTTTCAGATACAGTGTTCAAACTTTACCAATTATTAATAAGTGTTATCTATCAAAACGATATGATTCCCAAAAAAATGGGATATCAGCTTCTTGACAAATTTTGTCAAGGATTTGTGGAAATTTGTGGAAAGCTTCTACTGTTAACATAAATGGGGTTCATTTTTCTCACAATGTATTCAAAAATATAAGCTACAAATTTGGTCATGGCGCATGCTGGAAATTAAGATTGCCTCCATCGAAAAGATTTCATTTGCAAATATTTCTTCGATTTACAAGTGTCAAAATTGCTGACTTCGTGGATTCTGATAAGGTAAGTTCTTCCAGTTCTCATGGGTTTTATGTTTTATCTAGAAATAGCCCATATATTTCACATAAGGCACTATGTACTATGGTATAACATAGAGTTAATTAAGTTCTACTATGGTCTGAGTATTTCTTATAGTGCTAACTGAAAAATATGAACATAAATCTAGTGTGATTGTCGATTTGAATATCAATAACCAATACCTGACAGTAATTCCTTGGAAGCAACGGCTGAAGAATGAATGCGGTCAAAAGATGTAATTTACCAAGAACCAGTCGAGATATTGTCAAAGACAAAACCACAAACGCGTTGCTAAAATGTTCAACTTCCTTTGAGGCAGACCGACACCAAAATTGGAATCAATGAATCCAATAACAAGGATACTAGACCACTTATGTGATCACAGCAAATGGAATATTTTCGATATTAATCTACAGCTAACTGTCAAGGAAATTGGCTTTCGATCATCCTTGGAAGAATTCGCATTTTAATGCATATGAAAGTTGTTTTAAGGGTTTAACTAATTCATGATGTGTAGAATTTTTGTTAATTATTGCTGGAATAAGATATCAATATCGTACCAGCGTTCTGTTGATTCTGCATATCTGAATCATACAAATTGTTTCTAAGCTAAAAATGTCCAGGTCTAAAGTGAACAAATTATAGGAGATAAAGATTGGGAGAATAGGTCAAATTTTGCTAAAAAATTAAGGAACCTTGGCGTTTGTTTTGAAATCTTACATTGCCAGTTGAAATTCCAGATGAACCATTATCCAACGTGTGTCATGGACATGTACCTGGACTTCTAAAGCTATAAGTCTCCTGTGGTTCCACCATTGTCATCCATTTCACGCTTAAGTTGAATATTCCTTTATAGCGAGCAAAGCCGCTAGCAGTAGCCAGTTCTCAAAAAAAGTATCAGATTTTAGGATCGGCATATAGAGTGGAATTTTATATTAATTTCAAGAAATACGTGTACCATTTTTTCCAAATTTGTGTTCCGGTGGAAATCATAGTTCTGCGCACACTTCATTCAAGAGGACTTTCATTTATATTAATCAGAATAAGTCGATTATTTGAATTCCAAAAAAAAATTATATACAGGGTACGTTTAAAATTGATTTTTTAAACTCCTGTTTTGTAAATGGGATCAAAATATATTTCAACAGCATATTCTACCTTTTGAAGTTTATTATATTTATACAGGGGTTTTCAAAAAGAGGTGATGCCGTTTCTAGGAGAGGCAGAGCACTGAAAAAGTGAGGTTTGTTTAGTAAAAAAGTTTCGTAACGGCATCTGTATTCAAGAAATAGATAATCATTAAAGATTACTGCGATGGATTAATTGTGTTTTATCTCCCAAACTCCCAAATTATCTATGAAATGAAAAAAATATTATTTTGAAATTGGTTCTGCGTTGCAAACACTAAATATTTGTCAGAAGCAATACCTAGAACAATGCTACCTAAAAAACAGTAACGAAACAACGTCAACAATAAAACATTATATATAATATACAACGAGCCCAAAAAGTATGCTAACTCATCAATAATTCTTGTATGAAGAATTATTAAGGAAAATCCTCGCACCCAACGATTTTTAATTTCAAAAGCAATTTATCCTGTGCTTTTTTGAATGTGATATTTCTCACCCCACTACTTTATTTTTTCGAACGGGAATTTATGGATTGTGGCACATCAAATGAAAGGTAATTTTATTACCTATTCAGCGATGTGGCTAAAAGTAGAATTGGTTGTGCCGTTTTTTATTTAAAAAAATAGGAAATAATTTACAATTTGTGATTGGCGAGTACTGCAAACAGACCATTATTCTTCCACTAATTATTATTAAGGGAAATCCATGAATCCATGGATTTGTAATTTTGAAAGCAGGTCACCCTATGTCTTTTTAATTTGAAATTTCTCACCCTTTACGCTCCACACCCCTCTACTGTTTTTTTTTCAAATAGGAATATAAGGATTGTGATATATCAAATGAAAGGACTGTGACTGAAAAAAGAATTTTTTAAGCTATTTCTTCATTACAAAATTAACAATTTGTGATTGGTGTCAGGTTCTTATTCTTGAAATAATAAATATTGAGAAATATCCTCCTACCCGCCGATTTCTATTTCCGAAATTTGAGAAATGCATGCAGTTTACCCTCAACGATTTTTTTCTATTTGAAAAATATTGCTTGTGATACATCGCATCAAAGGTCATTTGATGACCAATTCAGCTATGTGAACGAAAATATAATTTTACCTCAAAATTCTTCCAATCGAGATGTTACGATGAAAAGGAAAATTCATACACAAGTTGAAACGTTTCGGAGACTCAATCAAACTCCTTCATCAGACACTAAGCGAATCAAAGTTTTATTTCTGGCCTTTTCATACAACAAATTTTCAAATTGGTTTAAAAAGAGAAATAAGCAATTACAAGCACTCCGAGCGCGCATACAGATGATTCATATCGAAAATGAACTGCCGATCTCAAATTCCTCACATCCTTCGATTACTGAGTCGAAGAAGTGAGAAAAGCCGTCAAATAAAAAAAAACAACAACAACACCTCAGCCTAATATCTTTCTTGTTCAGCACCCCAGGGGGTTCAACAATCTTATGAAAGACTACAATACGAGGTGAGATTTAAGGATACCACTGCAACAAAAGCCGCCACAGCAAATATTCCACCCCGAAGATAATTTCTCGAAGAGGGTCCGAATTAAATTGAAACACAAAAGGTTATTATGTATTTGTGAAATCTAACAATGTAAATCCGTGTTCGTTATAGGCAATTCGTTTCAACAGAGACGGGTCAGGGATTTTCCAACACGGACCAAAAGTTCAAGACGTTCAATGAAATCCATCGTGTTATACAGGCTGTTTATCGGATGGGTTTAGGAGAGATAAGTTAGAAGAAAATTATAGAAGCACAGACTTGGTATCAGAAGCTTCCGCCCATTCGTTCATTGAATGATAAATAGATTTCTCTGATTATTATGATTAACATATACAGGGTGTCCCACTAGTGCCGCAGCGGACGATATAAGCGTAACGGTTAAAGTTTGGCATTTTGTGATGCAAACTTGAATTACTCCAAGAATAGCACAACCTAAAAATATTTTTCAATATATCGGGTGTCCCACAAAAAAAAAAGGAATAGACGGTGACTTTGATTTTTCAAATGGGACACACTATATTCAGTAGTGTTATTCAATTCTCTGGAACTTCATGCATGCTCTTGTATACTTTTCACATATTTTTGTTTAAGAATTTTGAAAATATTTGTCATTTTGACAAAAAAATGATACTTGTAGACGTTATGTTATCTAATTATATTTCACGAACCCTTGCACAACCCGTAACAACTTTCTATGGATTGAAAGACAAGACTTCAAAGTATCATAACCAGCTATAATAAAGCATCTCCAGCATATGAAGTGTCCCCATAATCGGCCAAACGGTTTAGGAGTTATACTCATCTGAAATTAGGTTGTTATTTCCGCAATAATATAACTCGAAATCTTGTGAAATTTCATGAGGATTGTACCCCTACCAAATTTTCAAAAAATCAATGATAATCATTGAAAAAAATTATGCATATCAGAAACTATTCGTCCGACATCGCTGAAATTTTGCGAAAGCCCTCAAAACCTAACTCTACTGCCGAGTTCCAAGTTTCAATACGATCGGATCCATATTGTTGGAGATTCGAGCAGCCTTGTGTCAGTTGAGTAGCTAGATGGTTGACCGTTGCCTCGATAACTTTCGAACGAAAGGAGATAAGGACTTGCAGTTTTTGGGGTAGGTTGCGCATCCGAATAGGAGATTTAAGTTCGTTTTTGGGCATAATCGATCCAACGGTTTCGGAGTTATTCCCACCTGGAATATTATTTCCTTGATAACTCAAAAAATATAGACTCGATCAAATTGAAGCTTGGTAACTAGTTGTAAAAATTGAGGGAAAATGACGGGATGGTATTGTTTTAAACTTTAAACATTTTCAACCGAAATGGGCCATGGGATATCTTTAGAAGTTTTGTGCATTTATTCAAACTGCTGTAAATCAGATAAAAATTGGTTCAAGCACTGACGTGAAGTAAGGAGCTTTTGCACGCATGTTCTATTGTCCATTCTCCTGTATGTCCCTGTATTAGTCACTCTTAATCGAATTTACCATGGTAAATTCGAATAAGAGTGTCCAATACAGGAGATTGAACAATAGAACATGGTCGCAAAAGCTCCTGACATCACGTCAGTGCTTGAACCATTTTTTTTGTATAAAATATTCTGTAGAACTGGTTGATATTTTAAGTAGAATGCAGGTTAATCATTACAATTTAACTTTTATCTCCTCTGTCCCAATGTCAAGACAATTCTCTGATATTAATCAAGAGTGAGCCAGGGTTTTTCTCATTTTTACAGATGGTGTTCATTTTATGTTATTTCAATTCACTGCAAATATAGGTTTGCAGTAGATAATAATAACGAGTGCTTTTAGCTCAATGGATAGAGCGTTTGACTCGAAACCGGAGCTATCGAGTTCAATCCCAGGGCTAGGAAAGAAATTTTCTAGTGGCCACCATTTACTGTTGGGTCAAAAATCAACAGTGATGTGCCTAAGGTGCGGTAAGGATACAGTAACAAAGCCCACACAGAACACAACTATGATTCTCCTAACTCGCACGGGCTCTTTAGGAGCTTCTGGGGGGTCACCTTGGGGAAGACCTAGGAGGGTCAGTATAATCATATCACATTGAAGGACCATAAAGTTAACACCCTTTATACAAATAAGAAAAACCTTCGAAAAGATGATACAGAAAATGTCTGAAAGAAATATCGCAATTCAGTTTCATAAGTTCACGATAGTATCATAAATATCATAACAAAAATAGGTTCTTCTTGATGATATATTCGCGAACCTCGCAGTACTTTTCTTACTCATTTTCGACCTGTAGCTTTTTGTTTCGAGTTATTCAGACAGCGGTTGTTCCCGTTGTGGATTAATTTTCATCTCCCAAGTACTCTTGGAACGGTCGTTGAGGTGCTCAATAAAGTTTAATGTTTTATGGTCTTCGAAACAACCTGGAACCCAATTTATTAGTAACACCTCTGAAATTATTGGTCGCAATACGAAACTATTTATTACCTTTCAGCGAAAGAAGCGGAAGTCGAGGTAGACTGGAAGGGAGAAAATGAAAACTTCTCTCATGATTTTTCTATGCAATAATCAGTTTTAAATAGGACTGAGTTGATTGTTAATCGAATATATTAGAAGTAAAAGATTTTCCAATTGATGGGGGTTTCATTTTGAATAGCCCGTTAATTTGCTTGTTATAGCTGTCAGTTAATGACAGATGATAGCTAAAAAATGGGTTCAAGCCCTGTGGACAGGAGCTTTCTGGCGCTCTAGTTCAAACAGACAAATTATATCTCCGAAAGTATTGGTTTCTCAGACTTGAGAATTATATCAATGTATTCTTATGATAGAACTGCATCATAAAGGAAATTCAATTCAAATAATAGTTTATTTATCAAGATTAAATGAGCAATCTGAGAATGAGAACTGCACCATGGAAGAAATCAAATTAAAATAGCTGAACTGCATTTGACTCTCTCTTATAGAACAGGATGACATGTACGAGTATGAACACAGATCATATAGGTAATAAAGCTTAGATAGAATAATTATAGCATTCTGTGAAAACATAGAAGTACGATTCATTATTGAAATTTAGAAAAAACGTATCTCCGAAAGTATTAGCTTGTTGGAGTTGAAAATGATATCAATGGATTTTTATGGTGAAACTGATCTTAAATAAAAATTGAATTTGAAATTTGTTACTTAAACAAAAATTTTTTTTTTTGTTACTCCGAAACCATTTTGCCCAATAACGAACTTAACCGAGATATTCATCTCCCTAACCTACTCTGAAAATTCAACTGCCTGGCTCATTCTGTTCGAAAGTTATTATAGAAAATTTTTGTTTTAATTTTCAAAATTTTTTTTGACACTGTGCGGTAACCTGGTCAATACAAAACTTCACATGCGTATAAAGATCATGATCCTACAATTTGATGCTAAATTTCAGATAGATCGAGTGATCGGTTTCGGAAATATTCATAAAAAATGTTTTTACTAAAATCGGCCTTAACTCCGAAACCGCTTGATGGATTTTGCCCATTAACGAACTTGCTCGAGATATTTACGCTCCAAACCCACCTTGCAAATTTCAATCCTCTAACTCCTTTCGTTCGAGAGTTATCGTGCCTACGGCCGGCCGACCGGCCGGACCCGGTCGGACCGGCCGGACAGAATCGATTTCGACCTCGGATTCTTGATCAGTGAGTCGAACCAAATCGTTTGAGACCATTTTCAGCCAAAAATTCGAAAATTACAGACATTTGGGCATAATGATAAGCACTCAGTTCCGAGCAACTATATAGAGCGCCAAAAATATGCAATTAATACATTACATTAAAGTAGCCTTGACACTTGAAAAAGTGCATTAGAATTGAATTCAAATTTTTAAATGAGATAATTTTAAAAAATATAAAGCCGATGGAGCGGAAATCCGGTACCTAATCTATTGTAAAATGGCTGCTTGCATTTGTGCGGAATTTCAGCAATATAACAGATAGTTTCTGAAATCTTCGAAGAAATTTTTTTTATAGTAAATGTAATTTCTTAGTTATTGAGGAAATAAATACGAAAAGACAGAACGGTATAACTCGAAAACCGTTTGGCCGATTATGCCCATTAACGAACTAAACAGCCACACTTGGAGGTGCAAACTGTCCTGAATATTGCAAGTCCTTATCGCTAGTTTCTCAGGTACAGAATATTTTTCAATAATTTTCTAGTAATACGATCCTTAAATCTATCTATTCAGCTATCTCTTTTCGCTCGAGAGTTATCGTGCCTGTAGATGGTAATGACATCGACAAATCTGGCGGGGGGCACAATAGACCTTAAAGTCGCACTACAACAATATATCACAACCGTTTAATAATGCCACCTCACCCCCCCCCCTCCCCCCCACATTTTTTTTTCTGCATTCAAGTGCACATACTGAAAATCTCTTTGAACTAACTATTTTTCAAAAAAAAAGATACAAAGGACCTTGCCAAAAAAAGTACCACATGACACACTTTCCCTTTTCAAAAATGCTTAAAAATTAGGTAAAAGTGAAACAAAAATTGACCTGTTTCAGGACTTTGTTGCCAAATATTTTTCTTCTGAGAGAATGAATTTGTTCCACAATTTTGACGCGCACTGTATATCTAAAAAAGTATTAAATGACCATGTAGTATTGTGGAAGTTAATACACATGATTTAGATGAAAAAAAATCAGGGCGTCAACTCTGAGGTATGCCGGTTCTGCGTCAAAGATTGTGTGTTTATTTTGCGAGGGCGATGAAGCTTTTGGCGCAATCTTAAATAAGGGAAATGCACGCAAGGCCTTTGTGCTCTGCAAATTTAGGATACATGGAACAACGGCAATTGATTCGATATGCCCGGCACGCTTGATATTCATGACGCGAAAACACAAATCTACTTTTAAATATTAAGAGCCCCAGAATATTCAATTCAGTGTGGCACGGTTTCAGAATCATTAATGTGCCTTCCGTTTTAATTTTCTCATCCATTTTTCTTCGCCCGTTTTGTTCACCAATAGTGAAGCAATCCCTCGTAATTCATCAGTTTTCTTTCGCTATGCGAAATGAGGTGCTGGCTTATATTTTCCATTGGGATGTGCCATTTTTGAAGTTTCAATTTTAAGTTGTTCCCTTTTGATCCAACAAATATATACAGGGTGTTTGGCAGAACATTGAACATACGATGGTGGATAAGTGGGGTCATCTGCTACTTACTCAGCCCTAATTTATTTGGCTCTGGCCCCCTGCGTGTTTTAAAAGGTTTTGTTTTGCTTTCTTCTAGTTTGACCACTTTCTTAACTTTAAAGTGTAATTTTTATTACAAATGGTTAAAACAGGCAATATTTTTGTTTTTTTTATCCTTAATGTTGGCAGATTCTGATAAAATGATTGCTTCTTTCAGATGTTTGCTAGAAAAAAGTTATGAATCCTCAGTCTTACAGAAAGATGTAAAAATTACTTGAATCTTAACTTCAACTTGGATTAACAACCAAACAAAAAATGATTGAGGAGTTCCAATCTTAGCAAAATGTCCCTAGTATGTAACCTTTCTGTGAATTCCGGATGAAAGGAAAAACTGAGAGAGGTAGTTTCTGGAGATCTCTCCCCGGAATGTATCACTCCAAGAAATTTCTCCGGAACTGATACTGTCTGATCCAAGAAATACTTTGACCTCAGTAAGAACACGCTGCACCACCTCACTGGTTTCCTCACAGGGCACTGCGGCCTCAGGAAGCATATGATGAGATTAGGGCAAGCAGAAACTGACGAGTGAAGATTCTGTTGGGAGGAGGATGAAACTCCTGATCACATGATAACCGAATGCCTCGCCATCTCAAACCAAGGCAAGGAATGCTTTGGGCAAGAAATCTGCAGGAGCGAAGATGTAGCCTCCTTGAAGCCATCCCAAATATTGGAGTTCATCAGAACTCTGGAACTGGAAGGCGAGCTGTAGATGGTAATGACATCGACAGCTCTGACGGTGGGGCACAATAGACCTTAAGGTCGCAGTGTAACGTTAACCCCTACAACAATATACAATATATCACAACCGTTTAATAATGAATATACCTCCCACAGTATCCTTTAATGATTATTCATGAATATTTTTCGAAATTTTTTCAAATTTTATATTAAACGTGAAATTTGACGCTTTAAAAGAATTAAATTAATAATTCACACGTGATTTCGAAAATCTTCGCCCCAAATTCAACACTTCCAGCAATTGATTCCGAGAACAATCAACACAAAGGGGTTCCGCCAAATGAGTTTTTAACAGATGAAGGAAGGATATACCGTCTGGACCTGAAAGTGCCAGGTGCCCCATTCAGAGATATATTAGCTTTTTATCGGAAGCTAACTATAAAATTCAGCCTACATAATGAATGTTGTATCACATTAGTAAGGTGTTGTGGCTTGGTTTAAAAACTTGTAAATCACTTGACTTAGGCATTATTCATCTTCTGAATGCAGCTAGGACATTAATATTATACAGAATATTAATTTCCCGACTACATTCCCCGACACATTCGAGTAAGGTACAAAGTTCTGAAGAATGGAGTCATATTTGAATATGAAAATATGCAAGCAACGATACAGAATATTCTAGAGAAATTCAATCGACGAAAATTAGATTCCAATAAATACTGGTTGAGATTTGTTGGGAATCTATTTTCTGGTTTCAGGTATTTTCTTAAAATATTAAATTCTCCTGGAATTTTTGACCAAAAATATTCTCAAACGATTGCGTGCGCTAGGAAGGTTTGGGGCATAAATACATAGTTGGAAAAATTTCGAAGTAGTTGGAAAAAATTTCGAAGCAGTTGGAAAAATTTCGAAGGAGTTGGAAAAAATTTCGAAGCAGTTGGAAAAATTTAAATGGAGTTGGAATATTTCCGAAAAATTGCCATAAAATGTGAAGGAATTTGATTTATTTTGTGTTATCCCAAAGCGGGTTGTCATAAAACAAACTATGTGGTACCAATTTGAGCTGTTTCTCACTGTCGAGCGTCATTTTAAAAAGCTTTTATTTCTATTGAATTTAGCAATGTAAATACGTAAGTACGCAGTATGCTCCTTTCTTTTAATAAAAGGAGGAAAGCCCTGTGGTAGGAGCTTTGGCGCTCTTGTTCAATTTTTGACAAACCATATCTCCGAAAGTATTAGTTTCTCAGAGTTGGGAGTGATATCAATTGATTCTTATAATAGAACTGCACCATAAAAGAAATTAAATTCGAATAATAGTTTATTTATAAAGATTAAATGAGCAATCTGCAATGATTTAACCTCGTGGAATGGGTTGTTGCAACTTACACTGGGTGCATAGTTTTCACAACTCTAAAACCCTAAGCAAAGTATCATCGAAATGTCTAGAGCAAGGCTGGAGACAATCATAGCAGATTGTCTATTTATTCATGATATTTGAATAGGCATAGTCTTAGGAACAAATTATTTTAATAATTCAAAATATATTAATAAAATCCTCTTTCCATAATTTAAAAGTTCATACCACTAACACATTCATTCTGTATTAAGAAATCAAGAAGGAATATTTGATACACAAATATAGATCAATATTTCCGCATTTTTTTGCTACAACAATATGAAAATACTGTATATAGGAACATGTCCCACTACTTAAGGAAGTAAAAGGTAATATTAACCTCGGTGGTCAACGAACAGTAATTTTTATGATTCCATTATGTTGTTCTTTCCCATTGCCTTCATAAACTACATCATTAAAATGATCCAATTTATAAATCTTCTGAAACATCATCCCCGAAATTTGCACATAAATTATTCAATATGCTACAAGTCAATATTATTTTTGGTATCAAAACAGTCTTGTATATATTCGCAAATTTAAGATGCGGAACCTTGTTTTCCAACACAAAATATTTTCAAAGTACGAATTATATAAAAAATAAGATGGCATGAATGAACAGTGAACACAGATAGAACACAGACAGATATAACTCGCATTCTGTGAAAATATAGAAGTACCGGAGTGATCGCTTTCAGAAATATTAATAAAAAATATTTTCACTAAAAACGGCCATAACTCCGAAACCGCTTGGTGGACCGCCCGTTTGAACTCGTCCGAGAAATGTACGCTCCAAACCTACCCTGCAAATTTCAATCCTCTAACTCCTATCGTTCGAGAGTTATCGTGTTAAGGGCCGGACAGACAGAATCGATTTTGACCACGGATTCTTGATGAGTGAGTCGAACCTAATCGTTTAAGACCATTTTCAGCCAAAAATTCGAAAATTACAGACATTTGGGCAAATTGATAAGCACTCTGTTCCGAGGAACAAGAGCGCCAATAAAAATAGATAAGTTTGAATTTCGGAAAACAAGTTTTGAGGTTCAGAAACGGGCCTAAGGGGGAGGATGGGGTCAGGAACGACTCTAAGGGTCCAAATGATGACCGGAGTTGGCAAATTTTCAAAGCAGTAGGAAAAATTTCGAAGCAGCTGGAAAAATTTCGAAGCAGTTGGTGAGATTTCGAAGCAGTTGGAAAAATTTCAAAGCAGTTGGAAAAATTTCGAAGAAGTTGGAAAAAATTCTAAGCAGTTGGAAAAATTTGAAAGCAGTTGGAAAAATTTCGAAAAACTTGGAAAAATTTGGAAGCAGTTAGATAATTCATCCTCCCCCTCATCATTGGTTGTCTAATACTTCAATGCACAGTTGCAAAGTTTTCGATTTTGGCTTCGGCCCGTCCCTGCGTGCGAATTCTTCCTTCGGAGTACCTATGCTGAAAGCAAGTATGTGTCCAACGAATGATCTTTTCGAACACGGTGGAATCGGAATAAAAACGTTCATATACTGTTCGAATGAATCATATGGGTTGTTTGATATGCCATGTTGGACACCCTGTACCTATCACGAATGACCGATACAATTTCTGAACGAGAGCGTTTGTCCAGAGGATGTGCAAGAAGTGAATTTTCGGACAGCTTGTATATGCATGCGGTTTGGCATGAGTTGTCGGAGGCTCAGAAAGGCTTATCTTGAGGAAATTAGGTTAATTTATAACGATTGAAATGGATTTAACAGTCGAGTCGGTAGTGTATATTGTGTCAAATATAGGCAAGTTGCGTTGAACACTCCCCCAAAGTGGGCGTAAAACTGTGTTATCTCTCTCACCTTGCAGATAACGTCCCCGCCTTTATGTAATATTAAAGCAGTTTGTTAAGCATCGAATTGTATTAAAGCAGGTAGGTAGAAGCGAGTGAGATTGCTTGTCTTCAGAAAGAGGGTACCAACGGGTACAAAGGTGCCGCCGACGGCTGGCTAAATGCCTATCTTTAAGGTGTCAGACCAACACAAATGAGTTTCCTTTAATTATAGGGCCAACTTGTTTCTGTATTAGACCGCTTTGGTTGCGGCCCCAGCTACGACGTACTCCCAACTGGTTTCCTTTCTGACGAGCCGTGCAACCGTGATAATGCCACCTTAGGCTCTTGTCTGCGATTGCTTCGATCAAATATTTGATATCTTGCCCTTAAGCAAACATATCATGTGGTAAATTGCCTGCCTACTCTTCTATCCAGCGTCCGACACGATTGTATTCGTTGCGCTACGATGACTTTAAGGTACACAAAGGCATTAAAAAACAAAATCATTTATAAATTACACGTTAAAGCATCAAAACGTTGTCCGCCTATAAAGATAAATTATGTTTTTTAACGCTTTAGTAGTACCGAAAAACACAACACCATTTAGGTAGGTATGTTTTGTTCGGCAGGTTCTATGGTTAACATCTGCGCTCTCGGTCTGTGTCTGTGAATCGTTTATAATTTAATAAAAATTCCATTGAGTTTCTCATCTTTTCGGGGTCCCTTTTATAGCACCATCTGAGAGAATGGCGATGATAATGAATCACCTTTTTATCGGCAATATTTCAACTCAATGCTCTCATCGAAACAAATTTCAACAGGAAGAGGAATTGCAGACTGTATCCCAACACATGGCAATATCAGAGCTGCGTGCGTGTAATTTTTCATCTCTGATGAAGATTTCGAGGCCGAAATCGATTCTGTCCGGTTGTCACGATAACTTTCGAATGGAAAGAGATAGTTTGTGCATCTGAATACGACGGTTAAGTCCGTTAATGGGAATAATCATCCTGGCGTTTTCGGAGTTATACTCACATGAAATTTTGCTGTTATTTCCTCCATAACTCAAAAAATACAGACCCGATCGAATTGAAACTTGGTGATCAGTTGGATAATGGTAACCCGCAAATTTGTGAGAGGTTTCGTGAGAATTGTATTACTAGAAAAAATTTCCTCAAAAAAAATGTTCCCCAAAAATTATTTCAGAAACTGTCTTTCAGATTCCGCAGAAGCTTCAAGCCGATATTATACGATCGATTACGAGTTTCAGCTCGATCGGCTCCGTATTTTTGGAATTATTTCATTTTAAAATTGATGCCCAAAAACAAGTCCTCTCAAAATCACAAACCTCGCAGAAATTTCCGATTCACCAAAGCCAGTAGATACTGCATCTTCAATCCACGCATGCGCGGACCCTCACAAGTAGATTCTATGGAGGAATAGCATCCTCCACCTCAAAACCCCTGTCTCCTCGAAACTGGCTCGCTAACTCACAGAATTGACATCAACTGGTAATATGGCCTTCCAGTTACACCCCCAGTCGTTCACCGTTAGAACAAATTTTGAAAACCAATTTAATATTCCACATATCGTTCACTTATTACTTCAATTGCCACAGTAGTTCCTGCGCAAAAAACCCGTCAAAATATGTTCACCAGATGTTAGATATTCCATGTAGGAATTCGAACTGAAATAATTTCTCCAGTTTGGAAGTTCAAAATTATTAAATTTTTTTGTTAGGCTCCTAGTGTTCTGTTCTCAATGAAATTTTGCACACCCTAAGAGGTCATCATTGGTCACCGAAGTGCCAAAATTGAACTCAATCCGATATTTGCTTTCGGATATTCAAGCAAAATATTCCGCTAATAGTTAAACATTTACTGAATTTTTTCTACTCATGTTACCCACACGAACTTTTGCTAAAGCGTTTTCGTCGGTACTTTGCATCCAACTACCGAACTTCAATTCAATCGGATCAATATTTTTCGAGTTATAGTGAAAACAAAATTTTAATTTCAAATATTCGACTTTTTCTAGTTTATAGCCATCTGATCAATACAAAACTTTGCACCCATATCAAGGACATGATTCTACAATTCGATGCCAAATTTCAGATAGATCGAGTAATCGATTTCGGAAATATTTTTGAAAAACGTTTTAACTAAAAATGGCCATAACTGCGAAACGGCTTGGTGGATTTTGTCCATTAACGAACTTGTCCGAAATATTTACGCTCCAAACATACTCTGCAAATTTCAACGCTCTAACTCGTTCCGTTCGAGAGTTATCGTGCCGGCCGGCCGGACCAGACGGACAGAATTTAATTTGACCCCGGATTATTCATCAGTGAGTCGAACTGAGACCATTTTCGGAAAGAAAATTCGAAAAATACAGACATTGTGGCGATTTCAAACGGTCATTTCAAACGGTCGGCCGTCGGTTACCACGATAGCCTTCGAACGGAAAGAGATTGCGACTTGCAATTTTCAGTGTAGGTTGTCCATCTGAATTCGTAGTGGTGAAATCATGTTTCGTATATCGGGTGTTGTGACCTCTTGTGGCAGAAAGACAAAAGAGTTTGTCGTCACACAATCACTGGAAAATGTGTCACATGAAAGATCACTCTACCAGCCGTAGGTAAAATATATTAGATATTCTTCTCCAACATACTCACATAATTGATATTTCATTGAGGAAAATAAATAGATTTTTTTTCGCTGCCCGAAAAGGTGCTGGCTATTAATAATCCTTCTGATTGCATAGCCGGTCAAAAGTCCAATTACACGTTTGGCCTGAAAGAAGCGGCTTTAACCAACACAACGCCATCAAAAATCGATGCCGGATCAGCCAAAAGATCCATGGTGTTATTAATGAAAACGCGGCTATTCCCAAAGTGAAAAACACTTTAATAATACAATGGAAGCAATCAGGTAATCAAATCAGACTCTAAATATATGCCCCACGATACAGCCTAGCTGAAAGAAACTTATTTGAATAATTTTATACGGTTACCTCAGCATCGGGCTGAACCTATCCGTATAAATTTCATTGATAAAAAGAATTCTTCACGAATAATACGAAAATGTGGGTAGGTTTGGACACCGGGTAAAATACACAATCTATAGTGAGGCTGTAAATACCTTTGGTTTTGAATCTGGCCACTCGTCTGATGGAATAATTTCGTATGAGACAGAGAAGGAATTGAAAAAGGTGCCAGCAAGTCTCCCAGACATCGACCCGACTAATGCCTAAAGCTGAGCCCGGAATGGCCGTTTTGAAGGCACGCTTCGATCCGAAATATATGTCCTTTTCGTTAATGTTTCTTCAATGAATCATCTCACCTCTCATAGAAGAACTATAAATATATCCTTTATGAACAAAGAATCGATTTTTTTTCCATTGGCAATTCATTTGGAATTTATAATTTATGTAGTATATTTAAATTTCAGTGCTTCTATTCTGAACGCTTTTTATATTCGCGTGTGTATAATGCTGAATGGTAAAATTTCATTTTTCACTTTAATTTTGAAATCTCAAAAGCCATAACTAAGTATTCAGGGTGTCCCATTCGAAATAAAGAATATGAGTTGATAGATCAAATTTTTCTTTCTAAGATATATTGAAGAATATCTCTTGACTCAAGAATAATTTGCATTGCCCTTCCAAAAAACATTAAAACATTAGGGTTCAAGTAACGAGAATAAACCCAATCACCCTGAGTGGTTTCCAAAATAATACTGAATTAATATTCTCATTTTATAATTCACAGTTTTCTAAATTTTTGCGCTGCTCGTACCAGGTCACTTTCATTTCGTCCAAACGTATCTTATTTGCGAGTTTTGAATCAAAAATATTTTTCAGTTACCTGAAAAGCACGATAAACTTATTTATCTGAAGAACCAACTATATAGTTTTCTTTTCATAACAGAAAATAAGGTTAATCTCACCCAAGTTCTTGAAAAAAATGCCATTAAATGGTACACAGACGGTTCAAAAACTCCTACAGGAGCTGGCGCTGGAGTATGTGGGCCAGGCACCAAATGCTCACTATCGCTAGTAGGCTCCTATCCGAGCATCTTTTAGGCAGAAGTACTTGCAATATAAAGATGCGTGGAAATGAACCTAGAAAGAAACTATCAGAGTTGTGATATAGCAATCCACTATGACAGTCAAGCTGCTATTAAAGCTCTGAGCTCCCATGTTAACGAGTCCAAGCTAATATGGGAGTGCTGAAGATAACTCAATGATGTAGGCAAGAACAACAGGGTCTCCTTGGTCTGGGTTCTTGGTCACGCGGGAATCACAGGAAATGAGGAGGCCAACACACTTGCCAAGGATCCTGCGCAAACCCCCTATATTGGCCCGGAACCCTACTGTGGGGTTGGTAGATACACCTACAAAAGTGAAATTCGGATGGAAGAAGAAACTGAAAGAGCTATTTTCTTGAGATCTCTCCCCGGAATGTATCACTACAAGAAATTCCTCCGGAACTTTGATACAGTCAGACCCAAGAAATACTTGGACCTCAGTTAGAACACGCTGCACCTCCTCACTGGCTTCCTCACAGGGCACTGCGTTCTTAGGAAGCATATGATGAGATTAGATCTAGCAGAAACTAACGAGTGCAGATTCTATCGGAAGGAGGATGAAACTCCTGATCACCTGATAACGGAATGCCTCGCCATCTCAAACCAACGCAAGGAATGCTTTGAGCAAGAAATCTGCAGGAGCGAAGACGTAGCCTCCTTGAAGCCATCAAGGAGTTCATCAGAACTCTGGAACTGGAAGGCAAGTTGTAGATGGTGATGACATCGACAGCTCTGACATATAAGGTTTATCTGGAAATTACCTAACTCAATATTTTCATATCTCTAAGTAAACTATTTATTGGTAGCTTTGAATTCAATATTCTATGAATGCTTATTTTTGTTTCACTGAAATATGTAAAAAGACAGATTTAATCACCCAGATCTAAAACCAATAGATTTTAAAACTGACATTCGTTAAATGAATCTAAGTAGACTAAGTTTCAATTGAGATAATATAATTTTCAGAGTAGATTTGAGGAATGAATATCTCGGATAAGTTCGTTATTTAACTTTAATTTATTAATGAGTACTCCTACAATCTCACTCGTAATACAATATAATCCAATGAATAATTGATAAATTATTATGATATGCAATTTGTTCAGTAATATTTCCTGTTCAAATTCAGTAAAAACCGAGGTCTACCCGAAATGTACAAGGGGAGATACATTAATTAAATAACGATTGGTATCTTACCAATTAATGTCTTGTTATTTACCAAAATTAACCAGTCCACAGGTGGTCTGTCAAGACATAAAGATAATACCGCAGTGGAGACTGCGAGTCTCGGTATTCCTAGCAGATGTAACGTATAGCCTAAAACGGAATGTCTGGACCGGGCTTAATAAACGGAAAGGAGTCTCGGCGAACAAAAAAGAACTACACATATTTATGCCCGCTTTAGATCTTAAAAACCATGACTAATTTCATATTATGAAAAGAATAAATAATGTTCCATTCCGAGCATCAGGCTATCGGCCGGGTTCATGGTGATGAAGGTGGCCACTTTTTTTGAGGCATGCCATTCTGAAGGTTATGACATTGGGATATTGATTAATTAAATTGGGGAAGATCTTAGTTGACTTAGACTGAGTTGACTTGGACCAGTTGACTTATACTTAGTTGACTTAGTTGAGTCAGACTAAGTTGTCCCAGGCTCAATTTAATCTCACATAATCAAATCAGATTCAGTTGAGTCAGACTTAAACGAGTCAGACCGCAGTTGGTCATTTTTAGGCGAGTAACCATTTATAACCTAGTTACAAATGGTAACACAAAAGTTATAACCACTCCATTTACGCGATTATGCTTAAGAATTAAATGGTTTCTTTCTGGGTTTTTTCTCCCAGACTCTGAAAAATATCTGTTAAATAAAAATGTATCATTTTGTGAATTGCTTCTGCGTAATAAACACAAGATATTTGTTAGAAGCAATAAATCGAACAATGTTGCCTATAACAAACAATAACGATACAACATCAACGATGAAACAATAACTTTCGTAACGTTTCGGAGTCTAAATCAGACTCCTTCGTCAGACACAGAATAGCTACATCAACAAAATATAATTCTGAAGATTTTCGTTAAGTGTCTGACGAAGGAGTCTGATTTAGACTCCGAAACGTTACGAAATTTGAGTAAAACAGTAAGCTAATGTTTATCTTACTAAACAGCCTGTTCAAATCACATTTAGGTGATGAACCATTGTAATGTAATATCTGGATTTATTTTTATGAAGACTGACCTTTAAAAAACTTTATCAAACAGAAATTTTTCGGTTTCTAATTCACAATTTTGAATATTAACACAACACTTCCAATAAAACCATGCATGGTAAATTCGACTAAGAGTGTCCAATACAGGAGAATGAACAATATAAAATACGCGCAAAAGCTTCTGACTTCACGTCAATGCTTGAACCTATTTTTATCAGATTTACAGCAGTTTGAATCAATGCACAAAACTTCTAATTCGCAATTACTCACCAAGTTTCAATCCGTTCGGATTTGTATTGATCAAAAACAAAATTATTACTCGGAAACCATTGGGCCGATTATGCCCATTAACGAACTTGTCCGACGTATTGGGGTACGCCGCCTACCCTGAAAGTTGCTATCTCTTTCCGTTCTCAAGTTATCGTGGCAACGGCCACACAGAATCAAATTTGACCTCGAATTCTTCATCGGGGAGTCGAACAGAATCGTTTGAGACCATTTTCGGCAAAAAATTCGAAAGTTGCAGACATTTGGGCAAAATGATAACGCGATGTTCCACAGAACGCGCAAAAAATGATATTCAGATATGTTCCAGCTCATCTCTCGAAGGAAATTGGATTAATTTGGCTTTTAATTTTAGCATAAAGTACAAAAGTAGGTCTGTGATTTTTATTACTCCTCATAAATTTCAAATCTTGTTGCTTTACTCGTAAAACTGTCTTGTGTGCCACTTGAGGTACCATGAAAAAACAAAGATTGACATTTCAAATCTATAGCATGATGACTACAATGGTAATTATTTTCTGTTAATTGAAAACACTAATAAAAATAGTTGGTGTAGAAATTATTACTAATGTCAGGTGCTTGAAAGCACAAGAAAACGAAATTCCAACGGTGCATATTCTGAAAATTGTTTATAACAAACATATGCACCTTATGCTAAAATTGAAAATGAAATCGTTTCAAGAGTGCGTTTAAAACGCCCGAAATAAAAGGCTCAGTTTGTCCAATTAAAATGAAATTGATGACGTCCGTGAAGTCAAAACGAATAATGATTTGTCCAAATTTACATCGTCAAAATCACGGCTTTTGTTTAAAGTTCAGGTTACAGAATACTTCATTATACTCCAAAGAAATGAGATTCAAGATCAGGTGAGACAAGGATTTCGCTCATGGAATATTTGCATAACAACATTAATTACAGTAAATGACCACTTGTTGCAGAGCCACGTTCACTTATAATTTTGTACCGGTTTTGTGCAACTCTTATATAGGATGGATAAAACGGAGAACGAATTGGGCAGTAGCTCTTTATAGCCGATCCCGACTTCTTTGTACATATATGGCCCAGAAATTGCTGCATTCGTGATGATTAGTCAGAAAATGTATGCTGGTTATGTTTTCGATCGATACCTAGTAACTTGATGCTTCCAAATGCCTGATACTTTGGAATTATCCCACAGATTTAAAACATTTGATGGAACGTCTGAGGATTACGTGCCGCAGACCAATCATCTCCATCTGAAATCCATCTATAAGTTTTCATCAATACTTCCATTTTCCCATTGAGTCCTATCTTTTGGAGAACTCATTTTTCCACAGGAAAGACGTTTCAAGTGCAACTCCCCCTAGCGTTAATCTAGTGAACATTTTTCGATGTTGCTTACATCTTTACTGATTTGGAAACAATTATAAAACGAAAAAAAATACAGGAGAATGGACAATAGAACATACGCGCAAAAGCTCCTGACTTCACTTCAGTGCTTGAACCAATTTTCTTTTTCGTAATTTTACACACGTCTTTATGTCGATATTCTGCAACTAGTTACCAAGCTTCAATTCGATTGAGTCCATATTTCCTGAGTTATCGAGGAAATAATATCCCAGGTGGATATAACTCCAAAACCGTTGGGCCGATTATGCCGTCCCTATCTCCTTTCGTTCGAAAGTTATCGAGGCAACGGTCACCCACCCCTTGGAACTTGCTAGTAGAGTTAGGTTCTGAAGGCTCTCACAAAATTTCAGCGATGTCGGACGAATAGTTTCTGATATATATAGAATTTTTTTTAATGATTTTCAATGATTTAAAAAAAAAACTAGTGATACTATACTCACGAAATGTTACAAGAATTTCCGCGTTGGCATTCTACAACTCATAACCATGTTTGAACTGGATCGGATTTGTATTTTTCGAGTTATATGAGGATATAACAACAAAATTTCAGATGGATATAACTCCAAAACCGTTGGGCCGATTATGCCGTCCCTATCTCCTTTCGTTCGAAAGTTATCGAGGCAACGGTCACCCACCCCTTGGAACTTGCTAGTAGAGTTAGGTTCTGAAGGCTCTCACAAAATTTCAGCGATGTCGGACGAATAGTTTCTGATATATATAGAATTTTTTTTAATGATTTTCAATGATTTAAAAAAAAAACTAGTGATACTATACTCACGAAATGTTACAAGAATTTCCGCGTTGGCATTCTACAACTCATAACCATGTTTGAACTGGATCGGATTTGTATTTTTCGAGTTATATGAGGATATAACAACAAAATTTCAGATGGATATAACTCCAAAACCGTTTAGCCGATTATGCCTAAAAAAACTTCAAATATCACATTCAGATGCACAACCTAACCTGAAAATTTCCAGTCGCTTTTTCTCTTCGTTCCCATGTTATCGTGACATAAATAATATGTTTTAAGAATTTTTTTTTATTGCGATACGAAAATTTCACAAACGTCCTTAGGTTTGTATTCTACAACTACTCACCAAGTTTCAATTCGATCGGATTAGTATTAGTTGAGAACAAAATCTTTACTCGGAAACCATTACGCTGATTATGCCCATAAACGAACTTGTCCGCCGTTTGGGATGCGCCACCTACCCTGAAAATTTTAAGTCGTTATCTCTTTCCGTTCTCAAGTTATCGGCAGATTCAAATTTGACCTCGAATTTTTCATCAGGAAGTAGAACCCAATCCTTTGATACCATTTTCGGCGAAAAAATGTGGCATATCTAGAACCACCTCGGTACTATCTATTCGCCCTATAAGTATTTTCGTTTCCCTATGAAACACATTTTTTTTCCGTCCGTGCTAGAGGAAAAACCTTGTATAGACTTCCCTGAGAGGGCTCGCACTCTCTGGAGGGTGAGATTCCAGATCTTGTTTGTTACTCACTAAAAAACCTCCCACACATTCGTTGGAATAGTTCCTCGTCTTGTCCTTACAGCGTCTTTAACAGAAGAGAGCTGCAAGTGGCCTTCATAGTTGATAAGACTCGTACAGATTTTCCAAGTTGAAATAATTTCGAAGGTTCTGCGGAGAAGGTGTTGTTATCTTCTATCCACTTTTGCCCCTTGATCAGCTTCTTTCTTGACGCCGCAAGTGATCTCATTTTATCGACAGCTTTTTGCTCAGTAAGTTGATGGTGGGCAAGCCTATGATACGATGTATCGCACGCAGCTCCCTCATCATGACCTCTATCTTCTTGTTCAGCTGCAGTTATCCTTTCAGAACATCTATGATAAATTGCTACCAAGATGCTTGCTGCCTCTCAACCTGGTCTTCTCTACTTTGATTCGTCAAGTGTTGCTGTTGGTTTGGAGCATCTCACACATGCTCTTAAGTTTGTTCTTCTATTCTCTCTGGCCCTTGAAACTGCTGCAGGATTCGTATCTTCTTGAGGTGGCTAACCTGGTCTCGTAGGTTTTGCTGCGTCATGAAGTTGAGTTCTGGGTGATTTTCACACCAGAGACCATGCAGCCTACCCATGTATCCTCTTCTTGCTGGTCTGGATCTTCGATATAACTCAGACAGCTGTGGCGCCCCCTTGATGTCTTCGTGGGAAGCTGTAGCTTTTTGTTTGGCAGGCGCCCACCTTTTCAGCATCCTGCTTTTGGTGTCTCGCATGCTGTCACGTTCAGTACAAAGTCCAGACGTGCCCTGGTGATACCCAGGTTGCAACTGTTTTCCAAGACTTGGTAGATAATGATCCATCATCGTTTGAGACTGACTGGGGTTCGCGGGCTTGTCACACCCGTATGCTCCTAATACCCTTATTACACTATGCCTTTTTCGTGCCTATTTGTCAGCCTGACTGACTGCGCCTGAAATTTTGAAGAAATACGCATGCGCCCGGGACTATTTTGTAGACTGTTTCAGGCTTGAAAATAAATAGAACTGGTTCTATTTATTCCCCCTGAATCGTGGGGATTTCAAGCCTTTTTGTCGAAATGTCATGTCTACCAACTAAATATTTATCTGTCTGACTTGACGTCTTAACATAACCTAGTTTATTCTACCGTTTGAATCGCAGCTTTCGTAAATTCAATAATAAATTTCTGTTTATTACTCCGAGGACATAAACTAACTAAACTTACGAAGGACAGATAATCTGTGATGGCTATCCCCGAGTGATATGAAGTTTTCACCAGTAGCCTAGTATCGCTAAGTAATTTTTAATTTCGTTTATGGAGAAATGCTTTCTGGAATTACAGTGTCTTTTTTCTGTATGTGAATTTGCACTCTATGTAGTAGCATATTAAACGTTTCTTCAGACATTCTTAAAAAACTATGGTATTGTTTTGAAAATATACGAACAAAACAAGAACTTGAGGTAAAATGTCGATTTTTTCAATGTTTGCAGCTCTGAAATGACTGCCTGAAACAAGCTCGCTAAAAGCATGGTGTAATAGCACCACTCAATTGGGGGAAATTCAGCCAACAAATAGCCATGAAAATAGGCGCAAATATAGACATGAAAAAAGCCATAGTGTAATAGGGGTATAAGTAGTACCCCCGTGCGTTTTTGCATTTTATACCTACTGCCAGGTTTAGCTAGGGTACCTCGGGTTTGCTAGGCCCGTACTCTGGAACACCCAGAGCCCCCGAGGGGCTTATTATTATTATATCAATTTTTTGGGATATTGAGCACACGAAATTTCATTTTCTTAGACCATGCTTGTCCACAAACTAAATTCTACATCATCAGTAACTTTAAATGAATCTTTTGAGACTACTTTCATCTCAAAATTAAGAAAATATAGACATTTAGTAGAAATGTTGGTGTGGTGGCAGGAGCGTATGAAATGCGCAGCGGCAATATTATATATTATTTAAACTTATTTATTTAATATTTTCGTTTCGTCGGCATAGCGAATTCTTCGCACTACATCATACTAATTTCTTAACAATTAATGATCTCCTTATAATTCACAATCGATGACCTGCACATAGAGTTTATTGTTCTTCTTCTACCGGCTTATTTAAAACTAGTTACTCAATCTTACGCTCCTAGGACTCTGCGAACAATTGATATAATTAATTCCTTACGCTTTTATTTAAACAGATTCAGTAACGGCTAAAAATTGAGACTAATTAATAATTAACTAAATTATTAATGAACAATTAGATCTCAATCTTTTTCCGTTACTTAATCTATTTAAACAGAGAATAAATGTATTAAATTTGAAGTGTAAGATTATATAACCAGTTTTAAAGAAGTCATAAGGAGAAAAAGAACAAAAAAGTCGATGTCCAGATCAAAAAAAAATTAAAAAACAAATATATTTTCTTCAATTATCGCAAGCTCTTTAAAAAATCGTTTATTTCTAGAACGAGCGATGTGTAATATAGACAAAATATATTGGTAATTACAATGGAAAATCTTCATGTTTAATTATTTTTTGTGGGTGTTGAAAAAGGTCGACTCCTATAAGAAAAGTTTACTGTATGTATCAGTAATAAATAAGACGATCTTCCTGGTGGACATTTTCGAGCCAAAGAAACCCTTTCAATATATATACGTTTAGTACTCAGTTGTTTATAGATACATATACTCAACCTAGAGTAAAAAAATCGATCTTGAAAAAAACACATTCAAACATAAAATATAAAAATCTGCAAAGATAGATATTTATGATAAGAGATACGATACTATAAGAAGTTATAAGAATAGTTAACAAGTTTAAATTTGAATGTGAAAAAATTATTTGAATTTACAATATTTCACAGATAATCACGAGAGTTGATATATTGTAAAATATATTGATCTCTATGTAGACCTTTTCTAATTTTTCGAATAAAAACTTCATAAAAAAAATTTAAGAGACTCCCGGGTTGCGCTGTATGGGTAGTTCTCACGAAATGTTCCACTTTGGTGTTCATGACAGTTTTCTGCTACATAAAACTGGTTTAATCGTTTAATTCTCTATATTATATCCTTTTGAAATGTAACAATCACTATAAAGAATAAAAAATTGCAAAATTTCAAAAATTTTAATTTACAACGCTAGTTTTCTTTCCAGAAGAATTGAAAACCTCACCTCCGTGACTGTTCCTCTTAGTTATCGCATTGTCCTAAACTTAAAATTATAGCATTAATGGAATTCTGGCACAGCGTATTTCTAGTTCATTATCCACAATTAACTAAATAATGTTGACATGATAAAATCTCAATAAAAAAATTATCGGTGTTCGAATTATACTTGTATTAGTCGATGTTCCTGCATTATCTATCACCTCCGTGAAGCGACATTGTAATTTGACTCTTTAATCGTAAGATGAAGGTATCTTCATCGTGGACCGCCTGGAATATCGGTTGATGCGCAGGTAATACTGACCACTTGAGATTTGAACTTCAAAGTGTAACTTATTGGTTAAATTCTTACCCAAGTGATAAAGAAGTGTATGGGAAATTTGGGATTCTCACCTCCGTGAAGATGAATTGTAAGGTAGGAGATTATTTTATTCAATTATTTGTTATCTGAATATACTTAATTACGAAAGTTATTTAATGAGTTAAAATATTGTTTTGAAGCCTTTTTCTTTAAATGAGATATTCTATAAAAAAGTAAAATTTCTCACCTCCGTGAATCTCACCTCCGTGAATATAGTAATTCACGGAGGTGAGGTACTCTTCACGGATGTGATAATAATATTGTGTTCCTCCTTTCAGGACATGAATTCTAACATTATTAAAAAAAAAATAAGAAAAAAGTTACTGTATCTCATGAAGAACAGAAGAAAAAACAACGAAAATCTATGAGAAGACTTCATGAAGCCCGAAAAAATGATCCTGAATTATACGAAGAAGAAAATCGTAAAGAACGAGGGCTATTATATAAGAAAAAAGGAAGGAAAAATTAAAAATATTCTGGATATGTCCGAAAGAGAAAAATTGGTTCAAGCACTGACGTAAAGTCAGGAGCTTTTGCGCGTATGTTCTATTGTCCATCCTCCTGTATTGGACACTCTTAATCGAATTTACCATGGTGAATTCTATTGTTCGTTCTTCTGTATTGGACACTCTCTTAATAGAATTTACCATGGTGAATTCGATTAAGGCTGTCCAATACAGGAGAATAGACAATAGAATTCACCATGGTAAATTCGATTAAAAGTGTCCAATACAGGAGAATGGACAATAGAACATACGCGCAAAAGCTCCTGACCTCACGTCAGTGCTTGAACAATGTCTTTTTTATATTAAGGATATATGAATTTTATTTTTCATTTAAAATTTAACATTATTTCATTTCCGTGAATTTTGTCTCACATCCGTGAATGCCGGTTTCATGAAAATCTCATTATTTCACAAAATACCAACGAAAGTGTGTAACCTTAGGCATAAGATTAATAAGAATTAATTTCTGGTTTAGGATATCTAAAAATAAATTCGATTATAGTTAATTTATTTTTTTTTAAACTAAAATGCGAAAGGGGAACATTTGGTGGGAATTACCCGTATATGTTCCGAGACGAGAACGAGACGAGACGAGAAAAATCTCGCTCTCCTGTGAAGCCCAATCAAATTTAAATTTTGGACCGTAACAAAGTATTGAAATACAAGCCCAGGAATCTCTATCGAATTATCCGAATGAAAAAAACGTAATCTGTCAAGTAATCGAATTGGATAGAATTTATTGCATGTGTACTTAGTGTCAAAACGACAATTTGGATAATTCGTGGAGAACAATAACCATTTTGTTTCTCGCTACCATCGAACAAGGGTAATTACTTTCAAATATGTTTAATCATTGTAAAATTGTTGTGGCATATGGTGAGATATCTTTTTATGTTTACCGCCGTATCTTTTAAACTGTCAGTTAAGATTATTCTCTTGCATACCGACACGCATAAAACGCCTCAGGCGTCGCACAGGTGTCTTGGCTCACACCTTTCGCTGGTTTCATCCATCCCCAATTATAAGGCCGGTTTCATCACAAGATTAGGTTTAATATAACTATCGTCGTAAATATAAACTAAGATTAAAGATATACTAAAAACACGATTCCTGCTTATGAAAAATTTTCATATTAGCATTTAGTATGGTAAGTGCCCACTTGTCCGCCGCTTCAATTTTCTGGCCGCGACATTTTTTTTCGTTTTTTCGTTATACGAATGAGCTTTGAGGTTGATGCAAGTATCCTGCATCAACTGTTGGCTTGCACGATTTTTCATGTAATTCAGTAGCTGCATATTTCATGATTTTTTTAATAAATCATTAAATTCGGATATTCAACTATTCAGTTCGAATTTTGTGTTATTAAAAAGATTCGATTATTCGAATAATTCGGAAATCCTTCAACTATTCTAAATTTGAATTTTGTGTTAGTAAAGGATTCGAATATTCAACTATACAAATGTTCGGATACTTGAATATTCTACTATTGAGTATAACGATTTTTTTGCATGAAATTCCTCTAAATTTTTGTGACATATCTGTCGAAAGAAAAACTTATGGAATTTATATTAGCAGGGGACATTGAGTACATAAATATTTTGCATAATCCTTGGATTGTGACCAGAAATATGCATATTTTGAACCAAGTCCTGATATTTTGAACCAAGTCCTGATATTTTGAAATATGTGTGAAAATCATGAAGATATCATATATATATGTATATATGATCACTGACTATTAACCCTAGATGAATTTACTTTGCTAGCCTTTTCTGTAAACACGTGCTCAAAAATTTCAAGCTGTACCTTTTCCTCAATTCAAATCCTCAATTATTTATTATCGTCGCATATATCAAGAGCAATTAATATATGTCGTTCGGTACCAAGAATTTTTAGTGTAAATTACCACATATCATTTTTAACGTCCACAGACTGTGCCTCATATCTAACAATTCTCTTGCCGTCGGTAGATGGGTCTATGGGTTCGGTGAAGTATATGGATATACTGACATAATTGAATGGATTAAATCACAAAAATGTTGATTTCAGAATAGAATAACATCACTTATCTAATGATTTCGTTTTTCTTCCTTTCTTTCAATTCGATGAGTAACAGCTGAAAAACTTTATATCAAATGCCAATCCAATTGGGATGTGGCTAGGAAATCAATGACCTTGGAGAGAAATTCGGTGTCTGTTATTAATTGAAACTCACATGTATTGCCAACTTGATCATTGTTGATAAAATAAATTGTAGTCACCCACATTGACATTGCTAAAGCGACTCCATGAAGGTGGAAAAATGTCCATTAGTCTGAAAAAAACAATCTTATTTACTCTTTCTATTGAAATGTATGATATTTCAAATATTAACATTGGCATGAAGCGGCATTTTCCGACCATTAAGGTAATGGAAAAATTTCCGTTCGTTGAGCATGCATGGTAGTTCTTCATATGTATACCTATACATATATATTCCCTATATTGTGATATTGTTTAACTAGTTTAACACTATCACCATTAGTGAATATACTACAGGAATAATATTTTTATAATTTCTCCGAAACCTTTGGCATCCACCATTATACAGGGTGTCCCAAAAATACCACGCGAAAGTGACACTGGAGATAGATTGGCATTAGGTCTATCAGATAGCATCAACATGACCTCAGTAAAAGTCCGCTGGTTTTCGAGATATCACCACTTTTGTGTATTTTTTAAAAATCTCCAGTTTTCGTTCTTTTATCGCCTAGCATTGCTAGAAATTACTTCAAACTCATGTTTTTTTTTACCTAGGCTATCCTGAATAGTTGCTTTAAACAATGAAGTAATAACTTCACCGACAACTAGAACAAAATCCTTCAAAAAATGTCTAACTTGTTGTATTTTATGCCGAAGTCAAAACGTTAACTTAAGTTTGACTGACTGCTGTGAAAAAAAATTATATCAGACTGAATTGACAAATAATCGCAAAAACTGGTCCATTTCATGCCCTTTTCAAAATGATACAACACTACCAATTTTTTAAACCAAAACCCTTATCGGCTATCTCGCTCCCACATTCATTGTTTTGTAACATGGAAACCGGTCCGACTTTCACAGACTAGGGGTCTTCGAATAGTCTAGACCAGGGGTCACCAAATGGTGGACCGCGGTCCGGATGCGGATCGCGAACCTTTTTTTTGCGGACCATTTTTCCAGAAAACATGTATTCTTGATTAAAAAAATTCAGATAACTTTTCGTTTTATTTACTAATTATAGATATTGGATTTAGATTAACTGCTAGTCAAATTCTTATGCCATCATAATGCTATCAACGACCCGCGACAGATATACAGATTTTGTGAACGGACCTCCAATGAAACTAATTGGTGACCCCTGGGTTAGATACTAGAGAAAACTTTTTGGCGTTTGACGGATTTACTCATTTCCTAATACTTTCCGAACGGATAGAGATACAGAAAAAATAGATACATAAATCTAAACGTCGTCCACCGACCAATCATCGGGGACCAGGAATCGTTGGATATCGAGATGTGAAAATCATAGATTTCGGACGGGAAAGAAGAATTTTCCTTCGATTCCGGGTCAAAAATATTTCTAAGTGCCGACCCAAAAAATTTTTTTCATGGTATATCGATACGGAGCTCGTGTCTAGTTAAATCGAGTTAAATCGCTGATCACGAATATGCAATTAGTTTTTCCCTAAGTGGCGTACTTTGGGAAAATTTTCACTTAGAGTGAAAAAATGGACGAAAATAGGTCAATTTTGGAAGTTCACACCGCCCAAAAAAATCGGAGTAAGGTGTTGTTGATTTTTGCCCTCATATATGGATCCTTTATCTACTGAATAATCCAAACAGAAAATGTCCAGGCCGTACTATTCGGAAATTAAGATTTTTTTCTCAAGGGTCTGTTTTTCGGAAAATTCATTTCGCGGTATTTCCGCGGAAAATTCTCTAATGAAAAATCCGATCATATATTCGTAATCTACGGTCCCGAATTAGTATATGACGTAATTTGCATCGAAATCGGAGACCGGTCGAATTTTGGCAATTTTTTAATACATTAGCCTTAAAAAAATCCCATTTTTCGAGAAAAATTTTTTGACGCAAAACTATGAAACGGGTACTTATTCTTATAGATTCGGGGCCGTAGATTCCGAATCTACCATCAGATATTTATTACAAAAATTTTCCGAGGAAATATCGCGGAAAGAATTTTCCGAAAAATAAACCCTCGGGAAAAAAAATCATAATTTCCGAAGCGTACGACCTGGACATTTATTGTTCGGATGATTCGATAGATAAAGGATCCAAATATGACGTAAAAAATCAGCAACACCCTACTCCGATTTTTTTGGGCGGTGGAAAGTTCCAAAATTGACCTATTTTCGTCAATTTTTTCACTTTAAGTAAAATTTTCCCAAAGTACGCCACTTAGGGAAAAACTAATTACATATTCGTGATCAGCGACCTCGATTTAATTAGACACGAGCTCCGTATCGATATACCATGAAAAAAATTTTTTGGGCGGCACTTAGAAATATTTTTGACCCGGAATCGAAGGAAAATTCTTCTTTCCCGACCGAAATCTATGATTTTCACATCTCGATATCCAACGACGTTTAGATTTATGTATCTACTTTTTCTGTATCTCTATCCGTTCGGAAAATATTAGGTAATGAGCGAATCCGTCAAACGCCAAAAAGTTTTCTCTAGTATCAAACACATACAAAAATCTACAATTTTCCGACTAGGTCGACGCGGCTTTGGCTATTCACTAAATCGGGTACGCAGATCACGAATCTGTAATTAGATTTTCCGTATCTCGATTAGTTTCGGAGCAATGACGAAGAAAGTCGCAATTTCTGGCTCTACCTCCGGAAAATGGACTAATCAGTCGGATTTTTCGCCATATTACCAAAATTAATCGAGATACGGAAAAACTAATTACAGATTCGGAATCTACGCCCTCGATTTAGTGAATAGCCAAAGCCGTGGCGATCTAATCGGAAAATTCTAGATTTTTGTATGGGTTAGAATCTAGACAAAGGACTCACAGCTCTGGCAATGTGTTAGTTGTTGTATGCATTTTATCAATATTTCACAGGAAATAGGTCATAAATACTTCTACAAGGGTTGAAGTATTACAAGATATTTTACTTGCAATTATCTTTTCGTGGAAAATATTAATTTCAAGGGTGAGACCACCCATGCAAAAATAAACCAGTTAACCCAAAACATTTAAGTTTTACAAGCGAGCTGCTTTGTTTAGAAATACAAATGAGCGCTTCCCAACATGTGAAGTCATGGGACGCAACAGTGGTGATATCTCGAAAACCAGCGGACTTTTACTGAGGTCATGTTGATGCTATCTGATAGACCTAATGCCAATCTATCTCCAGTGTCACTTTCGCGTGGTATTTTTGGGACACCCTGTAGATATTTCCCTGGTCATATGTTTAATCAAATCCGTATATGAGCCTTCATATCCAAAGTATAAGAGCAATATTGATCCCTATAGAAATTAGTAATTAAACAAAGAAAAATAGACATTCATTTTTCACAATTATTTTCCGAAATCATCTTGAAATTCTGCAGGAGGTATTAATATCATTCAGCAGCATCTATCACCAGCACTATATCATATAATAATAATTCAATAATGAAAATGGGGGAAAGCCCAGTGGCAGGAGCTTTGGCACTCTTGTTTCAATTGGTATTGGTTTCTCAGAGTTGGGAATTGTATCAATGGATTCTTATAATAAAACTGCACTATAAAAGAATTTGAATTCAAAAATAATAGTTCATTTATCAAGATTAAATGAGCAATCTGCAATGATTTAACCTCGTGGAATGGGTTGTTGCAACTTACACTCGGTGCATGGTTTTCACAACTGGAAATACCTAAGAAAAGTATCATCGAAATGTCTAGAGCAAGGCCTGAGACAATCATAGCAGATTGTCCATTTATTCCTGATATTTGAATAGGTATAGGCTGACGAACAAATTATTTTAATAGTTCAAAATATATTAATAAAATCCTCTTTTCATAATTCAAAAGTTTATATCACTAACACATTCATTCTGTATTTTGAGACTTAACTCAAGAAAGACTATTTTATAGGTACACAAAATAAATGTAGATCAATATTTCAGCATTTTTTTGGTAGCAACATTATGAAAATACTGTATATAGGAACATGTCTCACTACTTAAGGAAGTAAAAGGTAATATTAACCTCGGTGGTCTATACGAACAGTAATTTCTTTTGATAATTCCATTATGTTGTTCTTTCCTATTGCCTTCATAAGCTACATCATTAAAAAGATCCAATTCTCAATCTTCTGAAACATCATTCCCAATATTTGCACATAAATTATTCAATATGCAACAAGTCAATCATTTTTGGTGTCAAACCAGTCGGCCGGTCCGGCCGGCCGTAGTTTTTTGCCACTTCACGGCAATCCGATCAGTACAAAACTTCGTATGCATATAAAATTCATGATTCTACAATTTGATGCTGAATTTCAGATAGATCGAGTTATCGGTTCTGGAAATATGCATAAAAATTGTTTTGAATAAAAACGGCCATAAATCCGAAACCACTTGGTGGATTTCGCCCGTTAAAGAACTCGTCCGAGATATTCACGCTCCAAACCTACCCTGCAAATGTCAATCCTCTAACTCCTTTCGTTCGAGAGATATAGTGCCTACGGCCGGCCGGACTGGCCGGATAGAATTGATTTCGACCACGGATTCTTGATCGGTGAGTCGAACCAAGTCGTTTAAGACCATTTTCATCCAAAAATTTGAAAATTACAGACATTTGGGCAAATTGATAAGCACTCTCTTCCGAGGAACAAGTGTGCCAAAAACATTGAGTACATGAGTATATCGAGTACTGATCTAAAGCCCCATAGATATTCCGAAATGGAAGACATTATTCGATTAACACTATTTTTTTAGTCCTCAATTATACCCCAAATAAATGCCCAGTTAATCATTTATGTCGCATAAAAAGCTAATGCTCAAATTCAATTGTAATAGATACCCTTTGTGATAGGGATGAAAAAAATAATGTTATGCCACTACATATGTTTCGTAGAGGCGGGTCAGGGTAATAGAGGCACCGTTCAGAAACAGGTGCGAAAAATGTATTATTATAGAGGCAAGATCAAAAAGAAATTCAAGCGATAAAAGGGTCAGATATAAATATTTAAATGGATATATTTATTGATACCGATCAGAAGCGAACTCATCGTTTAATAAGGTCCTTCTATTTATAGCCGCAAGTGAAATATGTTGCATTGTATATTGTTCGGATGTTATGCATTTCCTTAGGGTATGGAAATTCTGTTCGTTCAAAAGGACGAATGTTCCAAAAACGAAAAGTATTGCTAACGTATACTTAGACAGGGGGGATAATTTCACATTTGCCATTACATATTGGTTGAAATTAAACTGTTAAGTACTTGGTCTTAACGGAATAAACCCCATTTAAATGTATACTCATTATAGTTGATCCCCTTTTAAGTTCAACCTAAAAGGTTTCAGTAGCAACTGAAATTGATGGCTGCGAATTTTACGCAGATATTTACCATCAAAATTCACTTATTTCTATAACCTTTGCGAAGACAGCACTAGTAAAATCTACCATTTGAAATATGTCTCGTCTCCAATATTTACATTGTTGTCTTGTAATATCTTTTCTATGCACAATTGAAATGGTAGCTTTCTGGGTTTTCTCTCCCACACTCAACTTGTATTTTGTTGAACAGAGAATGCAACTTTAACAAACAGCTCAGTTGGAATTTGGCTGAATTTATTAAAAAAGGAGTTGGAACTAGGAAATTTCTATGCTAAGTAAAACTATGTTTATGATTTTCAAATACTGTCAAAGTCACAACTCTCGAATTTTCTCGAATAGCTACCAAGATTTTCGTTAAGTGTCTGTCGAAGGAGTCTGATTTAGACTCCGAAACGTTACGAAATGTAGTTGTTACATCGTTGATGTTGTGTCGTTATTGTTTGTTAGGCAACATTGTTCGATTTATTGCTTCGGACAAACATCTTGTGTTTCTTACGCAGAAGCAATTCACAAAATAATACATTTTTCATTTTATACATATTTTTCAGAGTTTGGGAGAGAAAACCCAGAAAGAAATCATTTAATAATTAATTTACCTACAACAGCATCGTTTAATGATTATTTGAAATCTATTTATTGAACGTCTAGGAATATACGCCTATGTAAAGATCTATTTGCCCAATTCAAAGCTCCTTGGAATAATTATTGGTTAGGCAAAAATGAATTAATACCCGCTAACCTTTGGAACCAATAACACAAAATGAAGTTAATTATGAAAATGTCAAGAATTATCGTAACTGGAAAAAATTCAGAGCTGAAACAAGGTAATTCTTCAATATTTTTACCATACACATATTTTCTTAATAATCCCCAATACGTATATAATTTTTACCCTTCATTCATACAAATTATTGGACTTATACAGCGCATGAATATGAACTTATTTCATTTAGTATATAATTTCCATGTTAGAAAATATAGGATTCCCTATATTGAAATTTAAATTCTGCTTTCATAATTTTACTTATCGTCCATACTTGCATTGTTTTGAATTGATATTTCTATAATAAACATTCAATAATCGAATAAGCAAAGGCTTTTCAGGTAACGTGGATGATATAAAATTGAGAATCATACATTGATTCGACGATCACACGACATATTCTAAGGAAAAAAAAACTGGAGCTAGAAAAATAAGAAAAATTCTTGAAAACCATTCTAAATATATTTAAAAAAAATATGTTTGTCGCGTAGAATCCAAATTCTTCGTAAGTTATGCCAGAAGAAAGAAGATATATTCGGTTTCGAAAACTTTGAACAAATTTATTATCCCTACGAATGGAAAAAGGAGAAAATAGTTTTCACCAATAAGTACGTTCAAAAATGTTCCATTACTCTCGTTGAAATCATTGTTGAGTAAACATTGTTATAAAGTTTGATTTCTGAGATTCAAAATTCTCAATTCGGCAGAAAATATTTAAGTGAAAAATTGTTATAAGATCGGATCGCATGCAAGACACTATTTTATATTTAATACAGTCATAGGTCATCAATTCATCAATCAAATGTGAAGTAAAACAAATTTTAAAGAATTATTCGCCTTCAATATTAGGCGCTAGCGTCATCTGTTGGAATTTGTCCGAACTCCCAGCCTTCAGACTTCTCCATTGACTTATAGAGGGACTACAGCGACACTCTTAGAGAGACTGAGCTCCAGCGCCATCTCTTGTAAATTTTGGATATTAGAGGAGTAACGACATGGTATATATTGGATTCTATAGGAATGGTTATAAAAACAACGACGATTTTTCGAATCAACCTTATCTTGTAGGCGTTGGAATGAAGATGGCAGCACTGAAAATAAAAAGTATGGATTCCAGGATTCCTCTAAATATCTCTGGTTTAGGCTTCTTCGTCATTGGGTACACCGAAGGAAATCTCTATTGCTCTATTTTTTTTCATTGAAACAAATTTACTATATGTATAGTAATCATTTTCGGGGATTTCAAATAATCTGTTCGACTCGTTTTGCAAAAACTTTAATTGAATAATAATCAAATACAGAAATATATTTTCACTCAAAGAGGTAAAACGAAATTACATAACAATCAACTTATTATATAAAACTGAACAACTCAGTAATCAATGAACATAAATACTCCGATAAAATACTGCAAGAAATTAATACAGGAAAGGATATCACAAGAGCTTGAAATGTCATATTAGCAAAAAAAAATAATAATAATAATAATGCCGAAACTTAATTGGGAAAAATCTCCAGTTATACCTACTGTACACTATGTGACTAGTATTCTCATCCTTTTTTTCATTTTATTGAAAAATACTTAACCTAGTTAAAGAAATAAGCAGAAACTTCAGAATAAGCATGATGAGTATGAGACAAAGATGAACCATTCTCTCGAATAATTTTGAGTACAAGGATATGGTGAACCAGTAAAAGATGATATTATGCTGCCTTCATTTCTTGCTTGACACACACCTTGAAAGCTTCCCATCCTTCGTTTTTAGGATAAGACTGAAAAAATGCAATAGTCAAATAAGTTATTGTCGCTACTTTTCGTTACTCCATACATATCCAGCACATACCTTGAAGCCTCTATGAAGACGGTCCTTCATTATAGCAATAAATTCTCTATAACTCAATAGACCATCTCCATCATCGTCGAAAATGGCGAATACAGTGTGTATCAAATGTGGACTCAAACTAGTACCAGTGCATATTTTCACAGCCCTATGAAATTCATCTGAAAATTAAAAATAATATTTATGTATAATGATATCCCAGAGGTCTATGTGTAGGACATTCCAGTATCTTAAGAGCATGAATGATGAAGGAGTACCTTTAGAGATTGGATGGTCAGCTAGGGTATACATTTTCATGGCTATACTGAAGTCCTCTAAGTTATTGAGGAACAAACAGAAAACGTAGAATTCGTCGAATGTAATGCCTTTAGTCTCCTTAATCCTATCTAAGAGCCGATCAAGATACATATCGTACTCATCTGTGTCCAGATAAGTGTACCTGAGAAGAATTTTGGCAAAATCAACCTCAGATATGGTTGGCAGACCTCTGGCAAATTCGCTGAATTCCAGTTCGAGCACTTCCATCTGCAAATTGAGCATGAATTGTTTGAAACTCTCGAAGTTGAGTTCGTTGTTTCCTTTGGGACCGAAGAAGTGCAAACTGAGGGTTGTGTCAACTAAATGTCTCCTTTGAAGTCCTTCATCATCGTCTACGTATTGATCTTGTATGGTCACTACCGTTTCGGATTCGGTTTCGTTTGATAGGCCCCTTTTGCCTCGCCAGGCGTGGCTGAATATTTTTTCCATCTGCGGAAAATATTCCTTTTAGCACATTTTCGATGCGCTGTCAAGATGTTAATTGAAAGCGTCATTCTAGGACGGGAATTCATTTTTCGATAAGTATTCGAATAAATTAAATAAAAAAATGCTTTATACTGCTTTATACGGTGATGGTTAGGATTTTTTCCAGTTTATTAAGACTGGTTCATTAGGTAAAACTAGTATTGATAATATTTAGTGAATATTAGGATCGAATTGACGTTATATTCTCAAGATTATAAACATACGTATTTACGAAAAATAAAAAAAAAACAGAGATAACGAATTACATATTCCCATCGTCAAAACTATAGAATAATGAATTTATTTTCTCCCCTTTCAGGAATATCAAAAAATGGGTTGATAGGTCGAAGTAATTTTTTCTAGGGAACATTTGCCCGTAATTATTATTATTCTACCAATTTCCGTTACCAAGCAGAGTGTATCAATGGAGCTATGGGAACCTGTCCTACCAGGGCACTTGAGATCATCACAAATCTCACACCACTTCATCTAGTGATAGAGAAAATGGCCCATGGAGCCATTCTCAGAATATCTTGCAAAGGAACAGGTAATGAGAGTATTAAAAACCAGAAAGCCTGGTCCTCTCTTACCAGGTACATTTCATCAGCTAATTTTCCTAGTGACGAAATGATCAAGAAAGTGAGCATCGAAAAGAACTTCACTACGATGCTCGGTAGGAAAAAAGACCGGGACAGAGAATGCACCACCCAAGTTTTAAAAAGCGATGCCATTAAATGGTACACAGACGGTTCAAAAATCACTACAGGAGCTGGCGCTGGTGTATATGGGCCAGGCACCAAACGCTCACTATCACTAGGCTCCTATCCGAGCGCCTTTCAGGCAGAAGTACTTGCAATAGAAAGATGCGTGAAAATGAACCTAGAGATAAACTATCAGAGAAGTGATATAGCAATCCACTCTGACAGTCAAGCTGCTATTGAAGCTCTGAGCTCCCATGTTATCGAATCCAAGCTAATATGGGAGTGCCGAAGAAAACTCAGTGAAGTACTTAGGCAAGAACAACAGGGTCTCCTTGGTCTGGACTCCTGGTCACGCGAGAATCATAGGAAATGAGGACGCCAACACACTTGCCAAGAAAGGAGCACAAACTTCCTTTATTGGCCCGGAATCGTACTCTGGGGTAGATACGTCTACAGAAGAGATTTCCGGATAAAAGAGAAAACTGAAAGAGGTATTTTCTGGAGATCTCTCCCTGTAATGTATCACTCCAAGAGATTCCTCCGGAACTTTGATACTATCAGATCCAAGAAATACATGGGCCTCAGTAAGAACATGTTGCACCTTCTCACTGGTTTCCCCACAGGGCACTGTGGCCTTAGGAAGCATATGATGAGATTAGGGCTAGCAGAAACTGACGAGTGCAGATTCTGTTGGGAGGAGGATGAAACTCCTGATCACCTGAAAACGGAATGCCAGGCCATCTCAAACCAACGCAAGGAATACTTTCGGCAAGAAATCTGCAGGAGCTAAGACGTAGCCTCATTGAAGCCATCCCAGATACTGGAGTTCATCGGAACTCTGGAACTGGAAGGCGATCTGTAGATTGAAATGACATCGACAGCTCTGACGGGAAGGCACAATAGACCTTACTATTTAAAGTGTTCATCAGGCCTTACATCAGGAAACGGGAAATGGAGAACAATAAGAATTACGGAAAAATGTTCGAAGAAATAAATTTATTTGACCTATCAAATCATTGGGGAGAAAATAAATCTATTCTTCCATACTTTTCACGTTCACTATATGATGAGGAAATTCTTAGAAAATTGCTGCAATAATCAATTCACTCTTCAATGACAGTATTTAATTATTAATATCTGCAGTTTGTTTAATAAAAAACTGTTAGTACGGCAAAAAAAGGGAATATTGGTATTGTTTGTTGTATTAATATTCGACAGTTGTCATTAATTTTACAATGAATTACACACAATTCAGAAGCAGTTAGTGAAACATAGAATCACTCCTCCATTATTTTGATATCAATGGGCATTTTCCAGTCATTTTTGGGAAAATAAATTTACCAATATTCGAGACTCGGTGATTCCACAAAGACATGGCAACTTCAACGGGTGTATCATATGCCTCACTGCTGAGGAATGTTTCAACGGTTAGGACTATATTATTAACATTTCACCATCGAAGTGCATATTATCAGATACTGAAAATGCCCATTATAAGATAATCATTTCCAATAATTTGGAGCAACTCTGGTATTATTTGTGAATTAAAGAGTTTTCGACACAAAACTTACGCGCTGCAGGTTCTCATTGTTTTTGCTGCCGAATAAATTCGTGATCTGTTTCATATAAAATTCATTCAAACCAGATTGTGGACGAAAGACTTTCAAAATAAAATCAAATTAACTTTTTAATGAGAATAATTATTTACAGGAGTTTGAAAGGGAACACTCGTGGTTGTGGAAAAACAATAATCTACATAAAATATGAGGGATTCTTCAAGGGGGCATCTAGAGACCTCCACGATTCGAGGTCGAAATAAGGTATAAGAGAAACTCGTGGTATTTTGTATACTTACAACTAAAAATTCGTTCTTATCAACTCTTTGGTTTCCATCAGTGTCAAACATATTGAAGGCAATTCGGAAGCCGGATTGTGGTTCTAGAAAATTCTTGTTCAGAAAATTAAACTTTCTTAGGAGAAAATACGGGACTTACTTGTTAATACTGAGAGTAGAAAAAGATACTCCGTATATGAGATGATTCCTGTGAACAATTAGTAGAGACTCTCAGAGTATTGCAAAATTCAAGAAATAATATAAACATTGCTAATAACAAATACAGCAAGTATATTTTGTTGCGAAAAATGTCTTCGGAAGTGGTTATTTAAAATATTTCATTGAATCTTATCTTATCAGAATGCTCAATGGAAGGGAATTTCCTTCTCTACGTTTAATTATTATTCTAAGGAAAGGTGAAATATCACCAAAATACAAGGAGCGATCAATAACATGACAGATATGAAGACGGAAAACCGATTTGATATTCATGGAGTAGGTATTATGAAATTTTTTCAAACATTCTCAATTTCGTTACCTTTTTCCCTCAGACTACGGAAAAGTCTGGAGCTACCCTGGTTCAAAGGTGGGGTGTATTCCTTCATTTTTTCAATCTCCTTGTCAGTTAGAGCTTTCCTCTTCAACCGAGCTGAAAAGGAAAACAACGTACAGTCGGGGTGGCGTTCCTTCAATGTTCAGTTAATCATACGTCTTGGTTCTGCCTCCACCACAGACTCCAAGAAATCTTTGGGGGTCATATAGAGTTGGCCATTATAATCCACTGATGCGAACCTGATGAACCTTTTTTCGCGTGAAGTTAATTTCACCTGTTTCGAATCTTTCTCCTGGAAGAGAAGTTTCATTTCAGAATGGAAAAATTCATACCTAACATTTGAGATCACATTCTGACTAATATCACACATTGCAAAATGAAACTGAACTTAAATTCCATTAAAATCAAACTAAAGGTAATGAATGGTGTAATCACGTGGTTATGTGAATGGTACCTTCGGATATCTAAGTGCAAACAAAAATATTTGAGTCATAGCGAGTCATAAAAACGAATATTATTCATCCTCTATAGGATTTTGTTACAAGTTGAAATTTACCTAAATCGTTCAATGATATTTTCAAGGCTGCTCTGCAGTAGGGCTTGGAATTTTATTCTACAGGGTGTTTGGCAGAACGTTGAACATGCGAAAATGGTGGATAGGTGGGGTCATCTGCTACTCACTCAGCCCTAATTTATTTGGCCCTGGACCCCTGGATATTTTTAAAGATTTTTTTTTGCTTTCTTCTAGTTTCACCACTTTCTTAACTTTAAAGTGTAATTTTTATTACAAATGGGTAAAACAGGCATTATTTTATATAATAATCGATGAAAATACTGAGAGAGACCCAGGAAATTTGACACATTTTGTCTTATATCTCCAGAAATTGAAATCGTATAGAGCCAAAATTTTGCACAATGTTGCAAAATACTACAATTGACGTTAGTACAAGTTTTTGTTGCAATCTGATGAATAGTTCACGAAAAAAAAATGTTTTTTTCGAAAAAATTAAAAGAAATATTTTTTTTAAAAATTACCAACATTTCGATCATAACAGAATTTTGCCAAAAGTTGCGCGTTTATATCCTCGAACTGACTACCAAGTTTCGATTCAACATCTTCTTTAGTTCCTGAAATATCAGGGAAATAACCTCAAAATTTTAAATGTCTATAACTCCTAAACCGTCCGGCCGATTTTGCCCGTTAACGAACTTAACCGTCGCATTTTGATCAGAAACCTACCCTGAAAGTTTGAAGTCGATAGGACCTTCAGTGCTCCTGTTATCGTGCCTACGGCCGGAAAACCGGCCGGCCTGCCGGCCGGCCGGACGGCACCCAAAAATCTGACACCGGATTCGTGATCAGGGAGTCCGAATTAGTCTATTAGCCAATTTTCAGCTCGAAATTCGAAAATTACAGACATTTGGACGAAATGATAGGACGATGTTCCCCTAGAACATGCGCCCAAAAAAACAAAAATTGATTGAGGGGTTCCAATTCCAACAAAACATCCCTAGTGTGTATCCTTTCTGATGGTATGTAATTTAATTTTAGAAAAAAAACCTTTATGAGTTATTTCATATTTTTATCAAGTAGGTAATTTTCGACGAAACTCTACCTTTACGGAAAGTGAAATGTTTTGCGAAATTTAATACTGCAAGGTTGGTAAAAATGAAATGATCTACGACTTGCCAGTAGCACTGGTGCAAATTGACATTCACCATTGGGATGGTTACACAAAGCAGGTAGAAATTATTAATTAAATAAATAATTTAATTGTTTCATTAACGCACCTAACTGGTACAGCTATTTTCTTTGTACTTAATTCAAGAACTTACATAATTTCAATCATTTAATTTTTACCAACCTTGCAGTATTAAATTTCGCAAAACATTTCACTTTCCGTAAAGGTAGAGTTTCGTCGAAAATTTCCCACTTGATACAATTATGAAATAACTCTTGAAGGTTTGCTTTTATAAATGTAAATTACATACCATTAGAAAGGTCACACACTAGGGATATTTTGCTAGAATTGGAACTCCTTGATCATTTTTTGTTTGTTTTTTAATGCAAGTTGAAGTTAAGATTTGAGTTATTTTTAAATCTTTCTGTAAATTTGAGGACTCATAACTTTTTTTGTAGCTAACATATCTGAATAAAGCAATAATTTTTTAGGAATCTGCTAACATTAACGATTGAAAAAAAACTAAAGTCTGTTTTACCCATTTTTAATAAAAATTACATTTCAAAGTTAAGAAAGTGGTGAAACTAGAAGAAAGAAAAAAAATACATTTTTAAATATCCAGGGGGCCAGGCCAATTAAATTAGGACTGACTAAGTAGCAGATGACCCCACCTATTCACCAGTTTCGTATATTCAACGTTCTGTCAAACACCCTGTATTCTGAAAAATTCGAATAATTCGAATATTCGACTAATAATTTATAGGTAGGTTATAGGTTATAATAATAAATGACTATTCGAATACTTGTTTCAAAAATTCTGAGCCTTAATTGGATGTAATAATTTAATTTCGATAGTGTGCAATCCATTCAGCAAGCGCTTTTCATTTTCCGGTAACCAAGGGCGGTTCTATGGAGGGGTAATAGGGGTATGTACTCACCGACCGTTCCAATAGAACCCAAATGGATAAAATTAAAAAAATATATTTCATCTTTTCCCAAAATTGCAGCGCAAGGCCAATTAATTCCGCCATTTATTCTATTTATTAATTTGGCAAATAATTTGTTGTTTGTTTTGATTATCACATATTCATTTTATTGTAATGTTGTTTCTTTGTCGAGAAGCAGTTTAATGTTCAACGTATCCTGTATGTTTTATTTTTATTTTATTTTGTTATGGATAGATCTAACATTTTTTTACTAAGAAGAAACAAGTTTTTGTATTAACAACTAAATTATTTCGGAAATTGACTTTGCACTATCAAATTGATATTGTTCAACCCTTCTATATCTCTCCTAGTATTGACACTACGTATCATGTCGAAATATCAATGTAATTTACCTAAAATTATTCTTGGGCAGTGAATATTTTCGATCGAACTAAAGTTGTGGCTTTTATATTTTTATCTTGGATTATGTTGTTCCCGATTTCAACAAAACCTATTACTAAGGAACTATTATTTTTGAGTCACCAAACTTACCAGAATTGTATTCACATTTTGCAATGCCTAACATTGTACAGGAACATAGTATATATTTTATTTTATCATTATGATCTTAAGTTAATCAATTTATATCACGAAACGTCATCGACAATAACGCTGTATACAATTATCCTATCTGAAAATTTTCTGTTACATTCATTCGTAATTTACTGTTGATGATAATCGCATTTGTTGCGAAAATTTTTTGTTGTGTTCTGTCGCACTACACAAATAGCAGATTATATGAACACGTCGCTTTTCGCGTAGTAGTCCGGCCTCTCAGGATTTCCTAACCTAACATTCGTCCTAATGATTTTCCCGATTTTTCCGGCTCAAGCTATTCAAAGACACGAAAATATGGGCTATACTCACAGCTTTCATTTGACTCGCATGCACTTCGGAAACTCTAATTTTATAGGCTGTATATAGTGCTATAGTTCCACCGATTACACAAGTTAGTTTCAAATATTTATTTTCATTGTGCGTATTCGTCTTGATTGTGAGGTTTCTCATTTGGATGCAATTTTTTTTCGACCATATTTGCCGGAATATTCTGTTCAGCGCCGTCATATTATTGCGCTCATCTATATATACTTATTTGCTTTCATTATATGTAACGAACTGAACAAGTGAACAAGGATATAATCCGAGATCTGTAGTTAATATCGTGCGACAGCGCATTTCACCGCTTCCTATTCGCCATGCTCGCCGCCCTGAGGCAAGATACAGGCTGTTCGATGGAAATTGTCAATATCAAGTGCTCTTTGAAGTACCTACCTATTCGAAAAGTATAAAATTAAATGGAATTACGTCAATATTATTTTGTGACTGCATATATTTGGGCTTCTTGCCTGTTTGTAGTCTTTTTGAGTTTAAATAAATACATGAATAAATAAATAAATAAATATAGTAGTTGTATCCATCACAAGAAGCATCACAATCACAGAACTGAGTTCCGTTTTCACGAGGGGTATCCCAGAACTCAACGTCAAGCCAGAAGCGGGTGATATTACAAGTCATGATAGTTATATCAAAAATATTAAAAAAAAAGGTAATGTAATGGAAAAATTATAGGCATTTAAAGAAAATTGACAAAATCTATACTTTGTAATGGTTATTCAATTCCCATTCCTAAAAATCTTGATTGTTTGCCAATTTTATTTTCGTTATGTCATCCTGAATAATGTGTCTGTATATTATTGCCCAAACTTTATGACTTTTGCACCTGTTTGGAGCAAAATGTACTTTTTGCCCCACTAAACATTCAAAGCTCATATTTCGTCCAATTTCAACTGTCTGTACTGAAAAAAAAATGTACTACACTTTGTACTTATTTTGGAAATTTCTCGTCTGAGAATTTTTTCTGCAGAGGAACCCATTTTCGAAACAATTTTTCCAACTCATTCTAATTGATTCTAGTGCACTAAAGTTCTGTTGTGTTCTGTGTAGGCTTTGTTACTGTGTCCTTACGCCACCTTAGACACAGCACTATTAATTTTGACCCAACAGTGAATGGTGGCGATTACCGTGACTAGAATTGGCCTACCACTGAGCCAACCGACTATTATCAAATTAAACTGTCCACATTAAAAAAAATATCAGAAGTTCAACTAGTAAATATTGTGCTCACGAAATGCCTTGAGAACTACTGGATTTTGGTAACATCACCAAAATGTGACTGTATAACTGATAACAAAAAGAGTTTTCTTAAAATTAGTGTTAACTGTCTGAATATTTTTTTGGCGGAAGCACATATGTAGAAATTCTGTCATATTTGGCGAGGGAATGAAGATTAAAAAGACACAGATATCAATCGCTATTCTTTAATTATGTATGTAAAAATCTTTACATGCAGGAGAGATTATTTTACAATTACTATTCATGTTTGCTTGTGTGTTGCATTTTGCACTGTTCCAAATCAGTTCAATAAAAATTTTTATTGCAAGTGTTTAGACAGGATTCATACTGCCATAGCAAAAATTGAAAAATATATTTATCTACAAAATTACTTGTGATGAACAGTTTTTCAATGAGTATGTACATGTTCATCTATCATGTGATGAAAACAACTGGTATCCAGTATCTGAATGTTTTTTTCATAGATATTTAACAGACTGAATTGAATAGTTGTCTTTTAAACTCTAGTTAATATCTAAGAAGCATTCACGAATATTTCATTTTAGTGTTAGATGAATTCATGCATTTCTTGAGATATTTTCCAATTGTCTTCCCGCTTTTATCAGAGGAAACGATTACTTCCTTGATTTTTTTTCAAACTCATCATTTTTATTATCAGTCAAAAGCTGCCCATTATCTCCTCTGATATTTTATTTCTGTAAGGGGAAAAGTATAGTGAAAACTTTGAGAAGCGTATTTCTATTTTCCCACCTTGTCTACCATACAAGTACCTGATTATTCACCCGGATATCCATAAAAGATGGCAGTATTTCGTTTGGTGTTATTCTTTGTTGCGATCACAATTCTAAGAGTATACTGAACTGATTATAACTAATTTAGTAACATTTGATTAAGTGACATTTTCTCTACTCATCACTAAGGTACAATAATTCAATACTGAATATAGAGCTGAATATTTTGGAATACTTTACGAGAAATTCTCAAAACAGTTATATCATCTACTACCTAAGCATTTCGTTCTATTTATCGTACATAATATTGTTCCATCCAAATACTTCTCTTCCTTATAATTAAGATTGCACTTATATTTCATTTTCTCACAATTCAATCATAAAACAGTCGAAATAAAAAACAAGTTTTTAGCACATGTATACTGTCTAAAATTTAAACTTAAACATCTGATTATTTTAGAGTTTCGTTTCAATTCTTTGGTAAGAATTAATCGTAATAATAAAATAGTAAAATCACTTGACTACTTCGGACTAGCTGAAGGAAAACTGTCCAAATAATTCCGAATGGAAAAATGAATTGAAACTCGGTACATACTCCAAAACGGTCATATGTTTTTCTATACATTCACAGGTTGGAAAAGCGACCTATTCCGTCGACCATTTTCCAAAAATGTTCTCGAATCATAGAGTTACATTGTTTGAATGATAGTGAAAATATGGAATATTCGAGTAAAAAAAATATTTTCCATATCATTCGCGTAGATTTTTCAATTAATCGATATGACTCCTTAATGCGAGGTATTCCAATTAAAGCTGTGTGAAAGTCTTTTTTTTAGAGAATCCTAGAATCGTATTTGTCATGGGTTTCATTGCCTCTTCCGCTTTATGTTCCTTCGAGCCATGTTTAATCAAAAAATAAATTGGAATATCCAGAAGACTGCATAGTTTTCCTCCACACATATATGCAACCAATAATACACCTCTACTCTTTTGGGTGTATTGTGTATAAAGAATAATCTGAACTGTTTGATATAAAATAAACTGCTTTTTCAACTGAACTTCCCAATTGCTCAAAATTCAGAAAATCAACAACTCTTTTTGACGCTCATGTTCCTCGGAACAGAGTGCTTATTTGAAGAGAGTTATTGAAGCTACGCCCGTATATCTCCTGTATAATATAACTGGATCACTACCACCTTGGATAATCGAATCGTCCAATCAATAAGACCGGTCTTAATACTCGTAAGGATGTAACATCTTCATCGTTGTAGATGGAACCTACACATTTCAGAAGAGTTTCTAATTGAAATCCGATTCAATATACGAGAGAATTAGGTACTTGTAGATGTAACAGATAATGACCGAAACGCTTCAAATGTGTAACCTCCTGAATCGATTATCACACGAATTGTATATTCATTAATTGGATTCTGTGTTGCATTCCAAACCTTAGTAGAACCAGTTGAAATAATTGACAATATACATGCAACAAATCAATGTTCTTGGTCAGGTAAATGCTAATTATCATACAAAAAACTTCTATTGATGAAACATATATCATGATCAACGTCAAGGTGTCCAATTATTTTTGTAGCATTTCTAGACTATTTTTTTCAGAAAGTTTCAACAGCTAGAGAATTCAGGAACACAGTTATACCTACAAAAAAGTCTTCATCTCCATTGACAATCAATGATTTACTGCCTTTCTATCGTTCTGAAAGACACGCTATTTTTAAATTAATTGATAGACAAACTGCGGAAAAACACTAGACGATCTCAATTATTGCCTCTTTGATTGGCAATTCTCGGAATCTTGGCCGTGAAGTGGAAATGAATAGAATTTACTGTTTTTATCACTGAACATTCTTGCTGCTCAAGTTTCTGGACTTACTCTTGAAATACGGACAAAAAAGAAAGCAGAATAGTCAAATGGAAGGTTTTTTTATTCAGATTCCGTGGTGGTGATGAATTTATTTCGACGATAACTGAGTGAACCTGAAAGGGAATAGATTAGGCGCTTTTGATACAATGCTGTCACCCTCTAATCGAGCGTGGCGCAATACGACATAAGGTACCTATCCATTTATCCCTCTGCTGTTGCCATTTATCCCCAAATGAGTCTCTATTTTTCAGCTAAATTCAACATTCATTTCAAGGAAAATTAGATCCGGCTCACCCAGGACCAAGCATTGCTAGAGAAAACGATAAACTGCAAATGCTACATCCTTGCCCATATTGATGCCATCTCCATTAGCAATAACGGTGCTGAGTTATTGGAGTATGCTCCTGGCTAAAACCAAATAAGGAAGATAGGCTGAACTTTTGTATGATCTTTCAGTTTGTGCTTTTTTTGGAGCCGGAAGATCAATATTTTTGCAGATGGTAATTAGACGGAGAAGTGGCCCAACACGCGTGACATGTCTTCTGAAAATTTTCCTTGGCTATCGTTGAAACAAACATTTTTCGACGAAGCTTCGAAACTCCCTTCCATTTATTCAATTGTCTATATAATACTAAGTTCCTCGAGAAACCTTGCTCAATTTCACGCAGCTCTAATCTTAATCAATGATATTTACAATAAATACAACTAAAATACAATAAATAGTAGAAATAAATAATTATCAAAAATGAACGTTGAGTCAAAGAGTTTGAGAGTTTGAAGGCTCGGTGAGTTCAAGTAAGGGTAGAGTAGTTGTGTCATCGAAATCTATATGAGTGTTCGAGTCCATCCCATAGTCGACTTCATGGGTGGTATCTTCTTCAAAAGTTACTGTGGCCTCGGAGCTCACAACCGCGTTCACTTTTTTCTTACCGCCTTTTTTCGGCTTTTTTTTCACGTTACCGTTCGCTTTATCGTGTTTATCACTATTTAATTTTTTTTTCTTGTTCGTTTCTCTTTGGCACTCGGAACTGTCGTCACTATCGCACTTTTTCACATGAGTCTGCAATTTTCTATTTGATTGTTTATTACTAAGGCAATGCTCGTTTTCGGTTTCAGATGGCAAACACTTACGTTTTTTCTTCTTTCGCTTTTTTCGTTTTCGACATCGAGGGAACTCGATCGAGGGATCGTTATGTGGGGATAACAGTCTTAATTTCGAATTTGCGCTCGGTGCACAGGTGTGGGCGTGGTGCCTCATATGGTTCAATTCTTCAGTACGTTCTGCTGATACGTAGCGGGTTAATACTCTTGTGTACGAGGAGAGCCTTCCAAGTTGCTGCTTCGCTTTGAGCATCACCTTCCTCGGCTGGCCTCTTCTATTTAAAGCTAAGTAAAATGTACGTTTATCGTTTGAGTATTTCGTTGAGGAGTATGTATTGTAGTAGTGCTTCTCGATTGTCTCGTTGAACACGCATTCGTCTCCGAACTCTTTCTGCAAAGAAAACAAACATGTTAAGCTCACGGATAGTACATACAATATATGGCCGCTGAAAGAAATAACAAGAATATAATATACCGATAATGTGCGGGGGGTAACCCTGTGAATTTGAAGTTGCTCCTAAGCAGCCGGTATCCTAGTAAATGGAGAAGGGCAAAAGTAACCTTCATACCAAAAATAGGGAAGAAGGATGGGACTGATCCCCGATATTTCGTTTCTACGTAAAACGATGGAGAAGGTAGCGGACAACTACATAAGAACGGAGAATCTGGAGAGCATTCACCTTCACAAAAGTCAGCATGCTTGCAGGACGGGCCTATCTACACAGTGATCCACAGTGATTCTGTTTACTCGGAGGAGGAAACTTCCAGCTGTGAGATCCCTCTTTGTGAACGAAAATATTATAGAATGGAAGTCTGAAGTTAAATATCTAAGAGCACCACTAAATAGTAAACTTCTGTGGAATAAGCATGTTGAAATCACTGATCGCAAAGCAACAAAGGCTTTTATGGCGTGCAGGAATCTAGCCGGTAAGACTTTGGGCTGGAACCCTAAGATACTGCGATGGATGTACGTCATGATTGTGAGACCCATAATTACGTATGGATCAGTAGTCTGGTACTCAAAAACAAGCCAGAATAGTACGAGGAAAGCCCTCGACAAAGTACAAAAAACTGTGTGTGTATCACTGGAGCTGTGGGAACCTAGGCACTTGAGAGTATCACAAATCTCACACCACTTCATCTAGTGATAGAGAAAATGGCCCATGAAGCCATTCTCAGAATATCTAGGAAAGGAATAGGTAATGAGAGTATTGAAAACCAGAAAGCCAGGTCCTCTCTTACCAGGTACATTTCATCAGCCAATCTTCCTAGTGACTAAATGATCAAGAAAGTAAGCATCGAAAAGAACTTCACTACGATGCTCGGTAGGAAAAAAGACTGGGGCGGGGAACCCACCACCCAAGTTCTTAAAAGAAATGCTATTATATGGTACATAGACGGTTCAAAACCCACTACAGGAGCTGGCGCTGAAGTATATGGGCCAGGCACCAAATGCTCACTATAGCTAAGCTCCTATCTTTCAGGCAGAGGTACCTACTTCCAAAAGAAAGATGCGTGGAAATGAACCTAGAAAGATCACAGAGATGTTATATAGCAATCCACTCTGACATTCAAGATGCTATTAAAGCTCTGAGCTCCCATGTTATCGAGTCCAAGCTAATATGGGAGTGCCGAACAAAACTCAATGAAGTAGGCAAGAACAACAAGGTCTCCTTGGTCTGGGTTCCTGGTCACACGGGAATCACAGGAAATGAGGAGACCACCACAATTTCCAAGAAAGGAGAACAAACCCCCTTTATTGGCCCGGAGCCCTACTGGGGGTTGGTAGATACAACTACAAAAGTGAATTTCGGATGAAAGAAGAAACTGAAAGAGGTATTTTCTGGAGATTTCTCCCCGGAATGTATCACTCCAAGAAATTCCTCCGGAACTTTCATACTGTCACATCCAAGAAATATATGGACTTCAGTAAGAACACGCTGCACCTCCTCTCTGGTTTCCTCTTAGGGCACTGCGGCCTTAGGAAGCATATGTTGAGATTAGGGCTAGCAGAAACTGACGAGTGCAGATTCTGTTAGGAGGAGGATGAAACTCCTGATCACCTGATAACGGAATGCCTTGTCATCTCAAACCAACATAAAGAATGCTTTGGCGAGCTGTAGATAGTGATGACATTGACAGCTCTTCCGGAGGGGCACAATAGACCCTAAGTGAGGGTGACCAGACGTCCGACGGACAGTCCGTCATTCGTACACGATGTCCGTCATTGACAAGCGTCCGTCAAAGTCCGAGCCGCAATATTTTCGCAACTATCACAATGCTGTTTCAGCATTTGGGGTTTGCTCAATTGCGTAGGACCTTTTTTTTTAGGCTACACGGGTCTGTCCGTCATGGCACGCGGAAGTAGGATCTTTTTTTTTTAGGCTGCACAGGTCCTTCCGTCATGGCACGCGGAAGTAGAAGGACCTTTTTTTTAGGTTGCACAGGTCCGTCCGTCATGGCACTAGGAATGATCTGGTTACCCTACCTTACCTTGCCTTCAATTTTGATTCTGCAATATGTCTATTTCATCACTTGATCCATTTTTTTTTACCACAATGCTCTACTGGTGATGGAAATGCGACAAGATTAGTAAATGTAGACGAGAAATGAAGAGAAACCATTGCGTAAAAATTAGTCTGAATATAATTACAGCAAAGAGTGAGATTTCCTAATCCGGCAACTCATCATTCAACGACTTGTATTTTGTGTGTTATGCGTAGAAAACGTCTGGGGCTAAAACGGTAACGGAGGTATTATTCATTACAGTTTTAGCCCCTGACATTTCCTACGCATGCCACACAAAATACACGTCGTTGAATGATGTGTTGCCGGCTTCGGTGCTGTGATTATATTCAGACTGCAATTTTCACGCAATTGTTTCTTATTTCGTCATTAAGACGTACCTATTTCGCTGGAAAAGATTTTCAAATTTTTAACGGCATTCTGCCGAAAATTGGACGGTAGAATGATGAATTCAGGAAAATTAGTTTTACGGTAACCATTTCGTGATATCCCGCTCAAGAACTACGTTTGTGGTGATTTCTGCGGTTTGAGAAACAAGAACTGAGAAATTATGAAAGGTGAGAATAATTTGATATGATTTGAGTGTGAGATCAAACAATAAACAATGTTGGTTGCGGTTAACATAACAAGAATGTGTATGTTAGGTTCTTAAAGAATTCTGAATTACTTACCGCTCCATATAGTAATCCACAAGCATCCATGCACAAATATTGACAGGTGGCCGTACCCTGAATTTTCATTTGACCAATGCCAACGGTGGATCTTTGCAATATTGCTGAAAAGGAAAGGAAATTAAGATATTTATATTCATTGTCTTAAAGACACTTTTTCCATTACAATGAGGTCTTCATCTCTAATGGGCTAATATTTATTTCGACAAATAAAAAAAGAGTTCAACACTCTGTATACTTTACATAATCTTTCAGAATTCAATCAGCTGCAAATTTTACACAAGTGTTTTGTAATTGCTAAATTAGTTGAATCACCCGGTATATGCCCATTAATTCGATAAATCAACATAGTTTACTTCAGTGGCTGTTTTTCTGGCAGCAGTAGTGTTTATAATCATGTAGTGATTTATAATTGCAATCACATTTCAATTATCCATTCAAGGGTGAAAAGGTCACTAAGATTATTGTTCCAGGTTTTTTTTTCGCCGGTAATATACACAATAGACCCAACCTATCTGGATGTGTATCAAATTAAAGTCCAAGAGCATCACAGTATGTTCGCATGAAATCCAGAATTAGCTCCATTAATTTTTTTTTTTCCGTCAAGGGGAATGAATAAATTATTTGATCTTGTAAATGGGATCAAGTATTTTATGTCTTTTTTATGTTGTCTTCGAGGCAATCGAGCCGATCGAAGAACATGGGGATATATGCGTGGCCAAATCATAAGAGTTTATTGGAAGTTTCGATTATTGATAAAAAAACCATTTCACTTAAAACCATAAAGTGAATTGAAGCTAACTGCTCACAACTAAAAGACACACGGAGAACAGGAAAGAGAAATATTCCTCGGTTTTAACCATCAACGAATATTCCCTCATGATTAGGGCTTCACACGAGAGCGATATGTTTCTCGTCTCGTATCGGAAAAGTTTTTATTCGAAAAATTAGAAAAGGTCTACATAGAGATCAATATATTTTACAAAATATCAACTCTTGTGACTATCTGTGAAATATTTTATTATAAATTGAAAGAAATTTTCACATTTTTATTTCAACATGTTATAGTAAATTCTTATAGTAACGTATCTCTTATCATAAATATCTATCCTTGCAGATTTTCATATTTTAGGTTTGATTGTGTTTTTTTCAAGATCGATTTTTTACTCTCGTTTGAGTATATGTGTCTATATGAACTACTGAGTTATAAACGTGTATACTATTGAAAGGGTTTCTTCTCGGTTTCTTTGGCTCGAAAATTTCTACATAGAAGATCGTCTTATATACGTCTCAACCTTCTTCAACATCCACAGAAAACAATTGAATTTTATACATCGATCGTTCTAGAAATACACGATTTTTTTGAGACCTTGCGATAATTGACATTATTTTTCAAGAAAAAAAAAATTCACAACCATAAAAACTGATGCCATTATGAATTCAATACTTTACGGACAACTTTTATTTCCCCTAAATCCCAATGCTCTTAAAATTTCGTCTCTATCATAACATCAGGAGAAATTTATTGTTTTTTTATTGTGCTTCTTGTAGTGAAGATGTGAACAATTATTGTATACATCTGCGGAAGTACATATAATAAAACTGGTAAAGGAATGATAAATGAAGCTATTCAGTGTATCGAAAAGTGTTATGAGGAATACACCAAGAACACTCCCAATTATCTACCCACTGGGAAGGTATTCATTGAAAACGATACCAATCTGTCCAATTCTATTAAAAAATGTATCGACATCAATAGCCTCTTTTAAACGTCAACAAAATCTTCGAAACATTGGAAAGCTGAGTTTGAAGAACATTTGCAGTTAGAAAGAGCAAATATGAATCTAAATTACATTTTAAAGTGGTGGAAAGTGCATCAAAAAGTTCTTACACTTTCCTAGATGGCCGATGATTAATTAATGGCTACATCCGTACCTGTTGAAAGATTATTTTCCACAGCAGGTATGATCATAGCAAAAACACGTACATCATTGAAAGATGATTTGATGCAAGCGTGATTATGTTTGAATTCTTGGCCATCGAGTAATTTAAAATATAAAATTAACAGTGTTTAAAATTTAAAAAATTATAGACATGTACAAATATTTTTGTATAAGAGCTTAATAAATATAGCTTCACAGAATTATTCATTGATATCTACCATTTCGTGTATATATTATAATATTTATCATCGTTATTCAGAATTAAGCGAGACGAGACGAGACAACTGACAACGAGACGAGACCGAGAGTTAAACGACACAGATTTTTTGTATTCTCGCCTACTCTCGTCTCGTTGCTCAGTGTTCCCCCTAAGAAGAAAGTGTCATTCAGGGCAGATACGTACTGATTTCATGGTTTTTACCAATCCTCAACTAAGCCCCTGAATGGCACCATTTTTTTTTACATATGGATGAGAATAATACACTGCTTTTATGTGTAGCCTATAGCAGGAAAATTTTAAACCATCTGCATGCTGAAAAAATGGTATGAATAAAGGTAGTAATCGCCCTGCTTTCTATGAAATACTACCTTGATGTTGTTTGTACCTAGCAGGTGAAGGCCGCATTATATTATCGTTTTATAGTCAGTCATGAATGGATCATAATGATTGAGCTATTATCTGTTTTACGAGTTTGACTCCTTCGAGATGTTTGACCCAACGTAAACTGTACTGATATAAGTCTCCACTTTTCCGAACGAGTATTTTAAATAAGCGTGAGGGTCCTCGAAAACGTGGATAAGGATCCGACAAGCCTGCAACATTTTTAAAACACTAATAATCTCCCGAAAAACTACAGTTAACTGGACTTTCACAAGATTTGGACGTGATCGGAGTTCGAATGGACCGCAAATTTTTCATGAGCGTAGTTAACAACAACAAAATGCAAATTATAATTTTTTTCAATTCGAAGCTTTGTGTTTACCTATTTTTCGTGATGGAATATTCCTTGCCTGGCCTGGCGTATGTCAATACGACAAAATCCATAGATCAGAAATTCGATTTGATTTAATCAATTCAATATGAACGCTTCCTCGAATCAATCAGAGTGATTTCCTGGAGACAATTAACATCAAATCAAAGCATATTATACCTATCTCATTGATCAATATTATATAGGTATCTCGTATAGGTGATCTAGAAGGATACAGAAATAATTCAATGAAGTATTTTGTTCATAATGGAGATATAAACATGTATGCCAAGTTTGATAGAAATGATATAGTTCATAGATGAGATCATGTATATCTCTTAACGGATTGCTTAATTATTCAAACAAGTGTGATATCTTTATAATTATTATTTTATATTATTATAATTGGGAGGGTTTTCTTCATTTATCACTTAATGGAGAAATATCTCTTGCAGGGTTTTGGATCTGTATAGTGCCGACATATTTATCGATTAATTAAGGAGATATAATGGTTTATTTATTTGTATCTCTTATCGAATTATATTTCTGGATTTTAATTATTGATATAGAAATTATTATACCTAACGAATCTCTATAGTTTATCGTGCAAAACACAGCCTGTATCGTAATCCTACATACTTCCGTCAAACTATATTGATCATATATCCTTCATTCATAACCTACTTATTACCATAGAATATCACTATGATAATAATGATAATAAATAGCTATCACGTGAATTCAAACAGTGTCTGCACTTTTAATCGTTTGTTTACATACGGATATCGAGAAAAATAGTCATGCTCCTGGGAAATTTTCGTTTCCTTTTACCTCGTTCCAAATTAGGAATCTCCCATTATATTAATACCGATAATAGCAGTAGTAATTAATAAAAAGAGAGTGGCTCACTGGAACGCAGTGGCGTAGCAATGTGCATTCTCATGCCGGAGAAAATTATCTGCGGATTTATTGCTTTTCCGCTTTGCTATAATTATGATTATAACAATTTGCCCAAATGTCTGTGATTTTCGAATTGTTGGCTGAAAATGGTCTTAAACGATTTGGTTCGACTCACTGATCAAGAATCCGTGGTCGAAATCGATTCTGTCCGGCCGTCCGTTAACACGATAGCTCTCGAACGGAATGAGATAGACAGTTGAAAATTTTAGACTAGGTTTGGGACATAAATATCTCGGTTGAGTTCGTTATTGGGCAAAATCGGCCGGACTGTTTCGGAGCAACGAAAAAAAAATGTTTACATCCAATTTTTTTTGAGATGCAGTTTCATCACGAGAATCCATTGATATTATTCTCAGCTCAGCAAATTCTTTCGGAGATATGATTTTTCAAAATTTCAATAATATATCGTACCTACTATGTTTTCACAGAATGCGAATTCTATCTGTCTGTGTTCTATCTGTTTGTGGTAGCTGTCGTTTGGTCCAGTTTGAAAGATAAACGCCATTAATGTTTTTTAGGTTAGTGAGTCGAAAATGAATGATGCAAGGAAGTCGAGCATAATTTACTAGTCATGGTCTAATTATGGAAGATTTAGAACGGGATTTCCAACTATGTACAGGTAGTTATTCCTTAGTAACACTATTCAATATTTCCTACATAATTATTCTGGTTTGAGTTCTCTATGAACTTGGTACATTTGTTTCATAAATAAAACTGGCTATTTCATTTCAGAATGACTCCTGTTTTGAAACACACAATTTAATCGTCATATAAAGATAAGATGCAAAGGGATTTTAATTTCTTTCATGATGTAGTTCTATCATAATAATCCATTGATTCCATTCCCAACTCGAATACCAGACATGGAATTTCACCTCCAACCTAGTATGAAATTTTCAATTCCATTATATCCTGAGCCGAACTCGAGGGAAATGAACTCTGCAAAGCTCGCAACATTCGTTTAATGAGTGACGTTAAATTTTCAACGGGCATAGTAGATGAAGTAGGATAGATGATGTGGTTCAGCATCTTTCGTATGACCTGATTCAACATACGACTTACCTGAACCGCAATAGAAATGAAATTCTCATTAATAACTGATAGCAGAAGAATGCGGTAAAAAAAGGAAGAAAGACCTGTCGCAGGAGCTTTGGCACTCTTGTTCAATTTTTGACAAACCATATCTCTGAAAGTATTGGTTTCTCAGAGTTGGGAATGATATCAATGGATTCTTATGGTAGAAATGCACCACAAAAGAAATTATATTCAAACAGTAGTTCATTTATCAAGATTAAAAGAACAATATGCAATGATTTAAACTCGTGGAATGGGTTGTTGCAACTTACACTCGGTGCACAGTTTTCACAACTCGAAATACCTAAGCAAAGTATCATCGAAATGTCTAGAGCAAGGCTGGAGACAATCATAGCAGATTGTCTATTCATTCCTGATATTTGAATAGGTATAGGCTGACGAACAAATTATTTTAATAGTTCAAAATATAATAATAAAATACAATCCTCTTTTCATAATTTAATAGTTCATACCACTAACACTTTCATTACGTATTATGAACCTTAACTCAAAAAAGAATATTTCATACACAAATGTTGATCAATATTTCAGCATTTTTTTGCTAGAATTATGAAATTACTGTATATAGGAACATGTCTCACTACTTAAGGAAGTAAAAGGTAGTATTAACCTCGGTGGTCAACGAACAGTAATTTCTTTTGATGATTCCATTATGTTATACTTTCCTATTGCCTTCAGAAACTACATCACTAGAATGATTTTTTTTTACGGCAATCCGATCAATACAAAACTTCGCATGCATATAAAGGACATAATTCTACAATTTGATGCAAATAGAGGAGGAAATTTCCTAAAAAAAAGTCCGGAATGTTGGAACTGTAGGACCAATATATATAATCTTCTTAAAGAGTTGAAAATACGCCCGAAAACGGGTACTCCGGCATGCGCAAGCCTCGACCCCTTCGTACCTTTGATGAATAAATATTATTTGAACTTATTAAATATGAAAATAAAAAATCGAAAAAATTCAGGAGCCTGCTGGATTGATCCGTGGTCGAAAAATGTTTATCGCGATTTTTCAATTAGTTATCCATTAGTTAATAAACAATTTTTTGTAGCACGAACATTAACATTGCAAGTACGATAATTATTGAACTATTAATCTGAGAATTTTTTCCCTTCGTAGAGCTATTTTTCAAAAGTCTTAGAATACATTCCTATTGGAAAATTTTAGAAAATGGTTAATTTTCGTTTTGTTATGAACAATTTATTTAAGTGAAAAATTATAAAGCTTCAATTTATAATATTATTATTGATCCGTTTTCTTATGTTCAGAAACTAGTTAAAATTAATTTTTCATAATAATTGTATCCAATTGTTGTAAACCAATGCTTTGTTTATGAGATAATTTAAAATTTTCTTTTGAAAACATAATTGAAGCTTTATAATTTTTCACTTAAGTAAATTGTTAATAACAAAACGAAAATTAACAATTTTTCAAATTTTCCAATAGCAATCTATTCAAAGACTTTTGAAAAATAGCTCTAAGAAGGGAAAAAATTCTCAGATTAATAGTTCAACAATTATCGCACTTGCAATATTAATGTTCGTGCTACAAAAAATTGTAAATTAACAAATGGATAACTAATTGAAAAGTAGCGATAAACATTTTTGGACCACGGAGTATTGTTCATCGATCTATCCTGCAGACGCCTGAATTGTTTCAATTTTTTATTTCATATTTAATAAGTTTAAATGATATTTATTCATGAAAGGTCCGAAGAAGGCGAGGCTTACGCAAGCCGGAATACCCGTTTTCGGGAGTATTTTCAACCCTCTGGGAAAATTATAAATATTGGTCCTAGATCCGGAAGTTGGGACATTTTTTACAAAATTCCCTCCTCTTCTTGAATCTTTTTTCAAATTTGAATTATCTCAGATAGTTTTTGAGATATTGGTGAAAAAACAAACCCCCTTCTTTTTTTCACTTAATCGCAAGGGCGTAGCCAGGGGAGGGGTGTGGGGGTTCAACCCCCCCCCCCCCCCCCCCCCCGGAATGTTATTTTTCTTAAAAAAAAATTACCCCTCCCCCCCCCCCCCCCCCGAAATTAATTCCTGGCTACGCGGCCTTAGCATTTTCTCAAAAACTATCTACATGCCATTCCGAATACGCAAAATTGTTGACCGAAAAAGGAGTGAAATAGCAATGACGAAAATTCGGGGAGCAAAGTTTCGCGACGTGCATATCGTAGTTCACCTTGTGATAAGTCATTTCTGTCTACGTGATTGAAAGTCGGATTGTAAAAAATTAAAACACTGAATGAAATTTGCCTTAATGACGTGAACATTGAAATAGATTGCGTAATTGGGTTTGCGAATTGTGATACGTGAAAACAAGTCGATACGCGACTTAACTCACGTACCACTTTTGCCTCCTCGCACCGGTATCGCCAATCCTTTTCAGCGGATGGATGGGAGGAGACAGTAGCGCCGCTTGGAGATGGCAGCCGGCACCCTTAGGTTGTTGACCACACGCAGAAAATTCAGCGTTCAGGATCGTCCTCTCGCTAAGTATCGAAACGCCGGTGTAATTAAAATTAATTAAGTTTCGGGTGATTGCATCTCGGTAAGCTCACGGGGCTCTGTGTCGTGCATACATGATGCTTTCCAAGCCGAGTCATTGCTTCGATTCGCATTTTTGAGATTCAGAATTAAACTTTTTCGCCAGCCTCCACTAAACGAATTCCGTCTCTGCAGAGGCGAATTATTCATTGGTTACCAAGAATTTTCTTCAACTTAACCGTCTAATGTTGAATGGAACTAGAGTTTCTTCCCTTCGTCACGCCTCGAGCTTTATTTTTCCTTGGATTGACCACCCATTTCATCCTTCATCTTATATTGGGTCTTTTCTTCCAATTCACATAAACTTCCTCTCATCCCGAAAAAAACTTATCTTTATCACATTAATCATTGAGTGCAAATATTCTTTTCCCAAATTTCGTAACAAATGCGATGGTGTCACAATAATTATCATAATCACTATCATAGATGTGACATAGCAATCCACTCTGGCAGTCAAGGTGCTATTAAAGCTCTGAGCTCCCATGTTATCGAGTCCAAGCTAATATGGGAGTGCCGAAGAAAACTCAATGAAGTAGGCAAGAACAACAGGGTCTCCTTCGTCTGGGTTCCTGGTCACGCGGTAATCATAGGAAATGAGGAGACCACAACACAATTGCCAAGGAAGGAACACAAACCCCCTTTATTGGCCCGAAACCCTACTGGGGGTTGGTAGATACACCTACAAAAGTGAATTCCGGATGAAAGAAGAAACTGAAAGAGGTATTTTCTGAAGATATCTCCCAGGAATGTATCACTCCAAAGAAATTCCTCCGGAACTTTGATACTGTCAGAAACAAGAAATACTTAGACCTCAGTCAAAACAAGCTGCACCTCCTCACTGGTTTCCTCACAGGGCACTGCGGTCTCAGGAAGCATATGATGAGATTAGGGCTAGCAGAAACTGACGATTGCAGATTCTGTTGTGAGGAGGATGAAACTCCTGATCACCTGATAACGGAATGCCGCGCCATCTCAAACCAACGCAAAAAATGCTTTGGGCAAGAAATCTGCAGGATCGAAGACGTAGCCTCCTTGAAGCCATCCCAGATACTTGGACTTCATCAGAACTCTGGAACTGGAAGGCGAGCTGTAGATGGTGATGACATCGACAGCTCTGACGGGGGGGCACAATAGACCTTAAGGTCGCAGTGCAATGTTACCCCCTACAACAATATACAATATATCATGAAGAACCTTAACACCAATTAAGAAGAAACAAAGATATGCTATGCGTTAATACTTAAATCCGTTTCCTGTACCGTTTGATCGAATTCCAAATAAAAATGAAAAATCCTTCGAAGCAGACCGAGGTTGACTGTTAGGATCGAGATCTATTCTGCGACTTACCGACAGGATTCTTTCATTCGCTTTTAATAGATACTCATTATGCGTAAGTACTCGTGAAGATGAAAGTGAAGTGTTTCGAATTACCCATTTCAAGATGCAAGCTCCAATCTTCACAAACAGGTATATGTTAACGGAGGATGCTGCCCAAATATTTGGACGCGATTAAAATTTAATATGCTCATCGGCATCTACTTCAATAGCTAGACGATAATTAATTATAGTGTTTGAATATTAATTTTAACCAGAATCTATGCATTTACTACGACTGGATTACTATCGAGAGAGTTTATGAGATGTCGTTTGTTGGCAATCATTTTGGAATTCGTTTGCTTCTTTTCCGAACAATTCCGGTGACAAGATATTCTTAATTTATTCCAGGAGGCTGAAATTCTTACAGAATCTGGATCACGCTGCTAGGAATCAAATTCTTATAGCGTACTATTTCATAGTAACTCGGAGAGAACATTGATGGTTCATATCAATTGGAGACTTGATATCTCATCCCACCGACATCTTCGTTCTGTCCATATCATTCTATCATTTTGTTGAGGACGGCTTGTATGGAAAGCCTTTTATTTTGGCTCCTGGTTGCAATCAAAGGAAATCAAATGATCACGCATAAACCCAGCCACCAATAATTCCGTATTATTTATGCTGATTATGCATGGATAGCTTCACCGTCTTGAATCAATGGAGATGAAATTTGGAGACTAAGTCTAGGAGGCCCGAAATCTTGCGGGAGAGTCGTGGAATGAAAATTAACGAATCGTCGTTTGGCTTGTTCTGGTCCAAAACACACCAGAACCCTTTATCATCTTAGGCGGTGAAGAATTATGGTCGATGATGAACACTATTAAGCAACGCACAACATCTGCTCTGATCTAGGTTTTGGTCGTTCAGCTAATTCCATTTAAACGAATCCGTCCGAAAGCTGTTGAAAATACAAGAAGCATTCAACCGACGATTTCCTCAAGGAGAGACTTATTAGTTGCATGCGAAGATACAAATAGTTTATCAGCAATATCTTGGAAGACCTAGAGGAACACCCAGAAAATCCTTCTTTTTTGGACCTAGCTATAGAGTGCAGATCACATGGCTAAATAAAAGACCCGCTGGCAAAATCCAGCCTGATGATTCAAGGTTGTTCATCGCTGTATTTACAGACAGCTCAGCTGCATGGAATATAAATTGGGAATGAGGATTTATGAATTTCAAGAACTATAACTGAACTGAAACTGATCTGTTTTAAAGCTAGAACCACATTTAGGTGCAGTCTGACTGGAAATATTTTTCATAGCCAAGTTCACCCTTCAAATTTAATTGAAACAGCGAGCTGTACGCAGGCCAAACCTAGGTATTTATTTCCATTGCGAAGCCGGTTGAAGGGATCATGGCCTCCAACAAAGAAATTAGCTTTTTTAATCACTCCTTTACAAATTTTATGAATATTTCTGAAAATGCGCGTACACAAGTTTCACATTTTTGTTTACCTATAAGATTTGACGCAAACGTAATTCAGTGCGTCGTAAATCATGGTAACTCTTCCTCGGTCTACTGCAAGGCTATATGGGTATTATGCATAAGAAATTCACATTACGTTTCAAGAAGCGTTACAAGGCGAGTGAAATTGTAAGGCCCATCCTTATCGGTAACTACCCAAGTAAATGCGTGTAGATGGTATAATAATAGAGATGTTTTACACGCAATTACTTCCCAGAAAATCGATCTTAAATCTGTGACAAACACGCTGCAGATTTTAAACAATTTCTAGGTAATACATTCGATAAAACTCTGGCATGTTACAATCGGGTATATATGCAATTAAATTGTTCAGGTTGTAACAAGTGCTACAACGGACAAACAACCTGAAACATTATCACAAGGTATATAGAGCAAACGGGACACATTCGGAACAAAAACGTCGATAAATCTGCTGTTGCAAATCACGTTTTAACAACTGGCCACTCATTTTCAGAAAATTCCGTCAAATTGTTGAAAATTTTCAATAAATTGTACTCGGAACACTTGAAGGAAATGTATAAGAGAAAAGATATTCTACTAGATAATGATCTAACCCCTATTAACAACTCATTATTATCACTAATCGGTTTATGACTAAGGGTATAATGACAACCCATACTAGATGGTAGAAATTGTTCGCATGTTTTAGTAACTCTTCGTCTTTGAAAATGGAAACTTTGTCTCCGAAACATATGTCAGACGACGAAAACTGTAGTGGACAAGAGTGTAGTTACTTTTGTAGTGTTCATAATAAGTCCACAGTGAACTCAAACTAGCATAATCATCGCTCAGTATTTCCACAAAGAGGAAAGTGTCATTCAGGGAAGATACGTACCGGTGTTTATGGTTGTTACCAATCGTCAGTGTAACTTAGCCATCACTGAATGACAGACGTAGGAGAAAATCTAACCAACACCACCTGGGGAAATCCTTACGAACTCCAACCTTCTGTGATGCGGAAACCTTGAGCAATGCTCAGTGAAGTTCATTCTCTTGTCGCAAGAGTTTAACTCCAAGAGTTTCCGAGTAACGCCGGCGAACGACGTATACGGTTGACAAATGGATTATTAATATTCGACTATCGAAATCTATTTATTCCAGAACGTGAACTACGAAAATTTCGTGTATTTTGTCCGATCACTAAGGTATATAACAAGAAAATAATGAACCGAAACAACTTAAAAGTGATCTTGGCAAGTGTCCATTAATAATTCATAAGGCAAAATGGTGCTGACAATCTGAAGAAGAAATATGATCAGGAAAAGAAATGCGACAGCTAAAGATACATATACTGGAGTGCGACAAATAGTTGGTAGTTATCTGTGTGATTTAAAATTAGCAACTGGAAGACATTCTCGACTTTACTCGTATCTGTGATATACAATGGACAATAGATGATTGTTCATAATGATAATTGCGGTTTCGGATTTATTTATCGGGTAACAGCTTGATTTAGATGCACACTAAGTAGGTTATATTATTTCCTAGATTCAGATCAAAAAGATGCACTTTGCGATATTCAAACGAACCGTTTAGAGCTCGTTTCGAACCATCTACCTCTTTCCGTGAACAAGTGAATGTGATCCTCACCTCATTTTTATCGAAAATGTGGTTTCCCAGAAGATTTCTCTAAGCCCCGTCGTCCAATTAGATAACCGAGATATTTATAGTTCATTGAAGAATTTGATTCGGTTTCGTCAATTAAAATTCGCGGATAAATAATGGATTCATTCCCTGAAAAAATAACTATAAAATAAAACAAATTTTCAATTATGTTGCTTCTCCGTCAGAAATCGAACTTGTATACTTCTCAGAGGCAATTTATGGAACAATCTTGCCTAAAGAAACAACGCCAACGATAAAACAATTTTTCTGTAACAACGTTTCGTAGCCTAAATCAGACTCCTTCATCAGATAGTAAGCGAAAATCTTTAGAATTATTCCCGTTTGTGAGTTCGATTTCTGACGCAGAAGGAGTTTCAAAAAAATCGAAAAATTCTTTAATTTCATAGTTAATTTTACAGAGTTTGGGAGGGAAAAAGATGCGCGATTGTCGCGGGATCATTCCCATTCTATTATGTAACGAACGGTTCTACCCAATATTCCCAGAATAATACAGCCATTCACGTGGACTTCCTCGTGAAAATCAGATGAAATATTTCGATTAGTCATCCGATAGTTTTCATGTGACAAGAATCGTTGTACATGAAATTTTGCACGTAACCATCCTAACGGCCAATGTTCATGTTAATACGTCGTTTTAATGAATGAATTGGGAAATTCGATATCCTATTTTATAGGTAAACATTAGAGCGGAAAATATTCGATGGCTCTGTTGCAGGGACGGGCCGCAGCCAAATTTTTGGGGGGGGGGGGCAAAAACATTGAAAATTTTCCAACTGAGCCTGCTTTGCATTTGTCCGGTCAGGCGGTCAAATTTCTTCACATTTTATAACAATTCTTTCGGGAATATTCCATCTCCATTGAAATTTTTTCCAACACCTTCGAAATTTTTGCTAACTCCTTCGAAATTTTTCCAACTGCGTTCAACATTGGGGGGGTAATCATCCCCCCATCCCATCTCATCATTTTTCCCGCAATTTCAACCAAATCTGACCATTTTAATATGATTTACAGTTTGAATAAATGCATAAAAATTCTAAGGACATCCCAATGCTTTTAAAATTTCGTCTCTACTTGAACATGTAGTGATGATGTGAACAATTATTATTGTATACATCTGTGGATGTACATAGAAAAAACTGGTGAAGAAATGAAATAGAAGCTATTCAATGGTTCGAAAAGTGTTATGAGGAATACGCCAAGAACACCCTCAATGATCTACCCACTGGGAAGGTATTCATTGAGAACGATACCAATTTGTCCAATTCTATCAAAAAATGTATCGACATCGATATTCTCTGTAAAACATCAACAAAATCTTCGAAACATTGGAAAGCTGAGTTTGAAGAACATTTGCAGTTAGAAAGAGCAAATATGAATCGAAATTACATTTTAAAGTGGTGGAAAGTGCATCAAAAAGATCCTACACTTTCCTAGATGGCCGATCATTAATTAATGGCTACATGCGTACCTGTTGAAAGATTATTCTCCACAGCAGGTATGATCATAGCAAAAACACGTACATCATTGAAAGATGATGGGATGCAAGCTTGATTATGTTTGAATTCTTGGTCATCGAGTAATTTAAAAGATGAAATCAACAGTGTTTAAAATAAAAAAAATTATTGTATAAGAACGTAATAAATATAGCTCTACTAAATTATTCATTATTATATATAATTTCGTTTATATATTATAATATTTAGTAGGTATCGTTATTCAGAATTAAGCGAGACGAGACGAGACAACTGATAACGAGACGAGACCGAGACATAAACGGAACTTAAATTTTTAGGAATTGACGAGGCCGACACGAGATTTTTTAAACTGTCGTCTCGTGTGAAGCCCTATTGAATTCAACATTTTATACACCACCGAGCATCGCGATGGAAAGCAGAATTATTCTAGCCAATTCAAACTGGTATTGACAGTTCTGAATCTCACCACTGAAGAAGGGCTCATCTCGAGATGCATAAGTATCGCGAAGCATATACACGTGTAGGGCAGACGGCATGAATTCCGAATCAGGTGCCTCCGACGTCGACTTCGAAGCGAATGTCAAAAGCAGCAGAAAGCACATGTCATAAAAAAACCACTCAACTCTCACGGACGGGTATCACTCTGCCGGCGTATAAAGAGGTGGAAATTGATTTCACTCCACAATCTACTGCTCGCAGTGATGAATTGGTTAAAAATTAATGGGTTACGCCGAATTTGCATAATTGCAGTTGGTTTTAGTGATTGGTTCTATAGGTGAATCCCGACTTATTAAATCATGCCAACGCAGGCTTATGGCGATCCGACGGAATGACTGCCGGACCAAAATTAGAGGACCGTAGCTCAATAATGAACATAAAACTGACATGGGTTGATCTGTGAAGGGTTGGACCTCCTACATGGGTAGCCCCATTTAGGACCCCCTTCGGTTCAATGAAATCCAACCTCGTCTATCGCTTGATTTATTGCCACAACGTGAAGATATTGGCGAGATATTTGCGCGCATGCGTGTCTTCATTGTTAAATTGACATTAAACAGTTGCGACGCATGACATTTGAATTGTCTGTTTCATAAAGAGAGAAATTGCTATCCTCGTTATGTTGAAATCCTAAATTAAATGTATTCTTTCTGGGTTTCCTCCGAAACTCTAAAAAATATCTATAAAATAAAAAATTAATTATTTTGTGATTTGCTTCTGCGTAAGAAACACAAGATATTTGTCAGAAGCGATCAATCGAATAATGTTTCCAGCAAATAACAACGAAACAACATCAACGAAGAAACAACTATATCGTAACGTTTCTATCAGACTCCTTCGTCAGACGCTTAACGAAAATCTTTAGAATTATTTTGTTGATAGTTATTCCGAAATTCGAGAATTGTCACATTGACAGTATTTGAAAATCATAGCTAATATAGTTTTACTATGCATCGAAATTTCCAAGTTCCACCTCATTTTTCAATAAATTCAGCCAAATATGGTCAATACCAATTGAACAATTTGCAAAATTGCATTCTCTGTTCAATAAAATACAAGTTGACTGCTTAAGTTTCCTTTTAATATAATCAGGTTCTGTCATTAGAATCCTTGTATTACTCCAATCCATCATGTGAACTCCTTGGATTGTAAATACATGTTCTGCTATTTTTGATTTCTGTATGTCTCTATTTCTCAAGTTGTTCTTATGTTCCCACTTTCTTACTTTTAGTGGTCTTGATGTTTCTCCTGTGTATGATTTACCACAAATACAAGGAATATTATATACACAGTTTTTTGATTTTTGTTTTTCATTAATGGGTTTTTTCTTTGTTAATGAAGTCCTAAGGTCATTTTGTGTTTTGAAGACGGTTCTTATATTGAATTTAGAACCGATTCTTCTGATTTTTTCAGAAAGGCCACGAACATAAGGGATCACATTCAACAGATTGGGTTGCTGTTCTAGTTGATTAGTCTGTTATACTTGTCGATTTGCTTTTCTATCTAAATTCATGATTTTTTTTATTTTATAGATATTTTTCAGAGCTTGGGAGAGAAAACCCAGAAAGAAACCATTTAATGATGAATATACCTTCCACAGTATCCTTTAATGATTACTTAAAATCCTAAATGTTGTTAATTGCCAATTCAACATCAATTTACACTTTGATTTATTACCAGATTGTACACACTTGGCTTAAAATATACGCATGCGTGTCTTCAAAACACAATTTCGAAGCATATAAGCTGTTTTTCCCTTTCAAGGAATCAAATTTTATGTTGACGAATTGCTTGTTCCATAGAAATGGAGACATAATCGTTTTCATTAGCGATAAATGGCAAACATAATGCTAAATATGAGTAGACGAACATCTTGTTGGAAGTTAGTTGTCTCATAACCCAGTTGTAATATTTTTACGTCCTTTATTATCGATCTGATTGTATAACATCTCACGGTACTTTATGACTTTTCCAGTGCACCAACGAGATTTCTTTGAACAAGTCTATAAAATCAGTGTTTCTACCGGGTCGTGTTCCACAAAGGAAGCAGGTACTTTTGAGCAGGAACAAGCTTCGGAAAAATATAAAAGTAATTTTTAGTTGTTGGGAGGTACTTCTAGAGTGTAAAGTTGTGTTAGATAATTTAATTCAAGGGTTGTCTTATCACCCGCCAATTATTCAGATTGACCATGTACAAATTATCAGGAACTTGACATCAAATGAAGGGTGACAGTCGTTCTATTATAGTATATGTAGGCCCTACCCACTCTGACCATTGAAACATTATACCATGATGTAATGATTTTCAACCACACCCTTGGCGTCGTTATCAACTATTATCTATACGAGAGACGATTTAGGTATGTATTCAATTATTCTTCTTGGGCGCTCGAATTTCTTTATTGTTATTGCTGTAATGAACTTGAACTTCAATTTATTCCCTACAACAAATCTTAAGGAGGTGGACGACGACTAGCCAGCCCCTCCTTGATTTTGTTTTATATCGTGCATCTCCCCTCGAAAAATCTTTGAAATGAATAATGCTTCTTGTTAACATTAATGTGAGGAATCGAGTTAAATGGATGGGTGGTTCATCTTTCGACACGCTTCGGCTTAGATGAATGTCACGAATATGCGTGTTTTTCAATTGATGGCCACGCACAACTTCACATACAGCTACATCACATAGATTCACTTCTTACAATTAGTCTTCACCGTCAAGTTTAAAACACATAATTATTGTAATGAATAATTAAAAGAAATTTTATGCGTAATAACTTCTTCAAATTTGAAAATTAGGTGTAAAATATCATTCGAAGGAAGTTACTTTTAGGGGTGGATTTTTTTCGTTGCGAGGTGTTGGTGAATCTAAAATTAATGTTAGGGCTTCATACGAGACGAGAGTAGGCGAGAATATAAAAAATATCGTCTCGGTCTCACCAATTCTCAAAAAATTAGGTCTCGTTTAACTTTCGGTCTCGTCTCGAGATCAGTTGTCTCGTCTCGTCTCGCTTAGTTCTGAATAACCATAATAAATATTATAATATATAAACGAAAGGGTAGATAACGATGAATAATTTTGTAGAGCTATATTTATAACGCTACATAATTTTTTAAATTTTAAATACTGTTAATTTAGCCTTTTAAATTACTCGATGACTCTCGTGTTGCGCTGTATGTGGTCTCAGTTTTGCCTTTAAAATTTTTCAAAACGTCTCGTCTCGTCTCGGTTTTCCGAGACGAGAACGAGACGAGACGAGAAAAATCTCGCTCTCGTGTGAAGCCCTAATTAATGTGATTCAGCCATTGTTTCCCATAGCATATCGAGTTCATTCCATTTGGGTTTTTACTTTCTTGCTCAAGTTTAATGTAATACGTTGATAATTTTTAATTGCCTCTCATTAAAATGAAAGCCATACATTTCATTATACACCTAGTCGAGGTGAAATCGAAGTTACTGAGTGAAGACAACTAAAACCACTCATTTAGCAGCCCAAACAAAAATAAATTGTTATATTTATTAATAAATTTTTGGCAGTGGATCAACAGATAACTAACCTATCACTAACACCTCTCCCGATTGGCTCGAGTCTACATTTTTACGACTTTCTACTATTTTCGAGCTTGTTGAATTATTTTATTCGAAATACCTCCAATAAATTAATTAATTACGTTATTTATCTTATGGGACGGAACACGACCCATCCATTCGGCTTATATGAATGTAATGTTTAATTTAAAGAACATTACACCAACTATAAAATGTAGAGCGACGAAGCTGTGGGATGCAGACCTACAAGAAAGAGTGGGTATCGAAAAATTTCCTCCATTTCACCCATTTATCTGTACAGGTGAGTGCCATTAAGGCACAACGTTCTGGTTTTATGAAGTTGTTGACAGTAAGCCCCAATGTAAGACGCTCTACAGGTGTTCGTATTAATACACTGAAATGAATTCTTTAATCCCAAAGGCCTACTGATTTTGATATATTAGATTCATAGTTTCAACTCCATTCCTTTGGGGCGCCCATTTTTCAGAGTTCGTGCCGCTTCATTAGGGGGTGACCGATTAATCCGAAGATATTATATGCCTATTCAGCATTCGGATATTTCTTTGAAGAAATTAGATATTCCCAGTGAGGCGAGGTTTATGGGAACTCTATATTTTTAATTTGGTTTAGTACATTATCATCCTAAATAATGAACTTTTGGAATTACAGCGAAATAAGAATTTCGAATAAGCTACTAGGCAAAAAATGATGAAACTTTGTACATGATTAGTGTTGGCTTTCATGCTAATATAAAGGGTTGTCGATAAGTCGCTCCAAATAGTACGAACGAAATTAGAAAATGATGACTCGGTGATTAAAGATTCAAAATTGAATGCCAATGATATTATGGAAATGTTTGACGTATATTTGAATACCACCTATTTCCAATTAGTAGATGTTTTTTACCGACAAAATTTTTTAATGGCAATGGGTTCTCCTTCGTCACATGCCATGAGTAATATATTCATGGAAAATTTCGAAGAAAATTTTGTGAAACCATAAGCTTGGTGGCGATTTGTTGACGATATATTTGTAAGTTGGCAACATGGCAGAGAAGATTTAATTTTTTCTTTCGATTTCATAAATTCAAAGGAACTAACAATAAAAATCACTTTGGAAATGGAGAAAAATAATCAGCTTTCTTTTCTAGATGATAATAAATTAATAAGATCCTAACCATTTCGAAACAAGTGTCTTCAGGAAGCAGATACATACAAATAGATATTTGAATTTCTATTCGGACCATCAACTTAGCGTGAAAAGAGGTGTTATTAAAACAATTTACGATAAAGCTAAGTTGATTTGTTCTACTCTTGAAATCCGAAATAATGAAATCGATTTCATCAAAAAATTTCTTGAAGATAATGGATATCCGAGTCAATTCATAGATACTATGAAGATAGATAGAAGAGCTTGTAATAAACTCACAATCAATCAAGTACAACTACAACAGAATAATCAACAGAAAGAACTACACAATCTGTTGAACGTGATCCCTTATGTTCGTGGCCTTTCTCAAAAAATCAGAAGAATAGGTTCTAGGTTCAATATAAGAACCGTTTTCAACACACCAAATGATCTAATGTCTTTATTAACAAAGACAAAACCCATTAATGAAAAACAAAAATTAAATATCTGTGTATATAATATGCCTTGTATTTGTGGTAAATCGTAAGAAAGTCAGAACAACTTGAGAAATAAGGACATACAAAAATCAAACATAGCAGGACATGTATGTATGTACATTTCAAGGAGATCACATGATAGGATTCGAGTAGAACAAAGATTCTGATGACAGAATCTGATTACGTTAAAAGGAAACTTAAGGAGTCAACTTGTATTTTGTTGAGCAGAGAATGCAATTTTGCAAACTGCTCAATTGGAATTGACCATATTTGGCTGAATTTATTAGAAAAGAAATTTCTATGCTAAATAAAACAATGTCAATATGATTTTCAAATACTGTCAAAGTGATAATTCTCGAAGTACCAAGTTTCAATTCAATCAGATCTGTATTTTTTGTGTTATTCAGGAGATAACAACAAATTTTGAGATGGGTATAACTCCTCCGAAAAAATTTGGCTGATTATGCCCACTCAACCGTTGCATTTGGATGGGTAACATACCCTGAAAATTGGAAGTCCTTATCTCTTTCCGTACGAAAGTTATCGTGGCAACGGACGGCGGACGAATAAAGAACCGCTACCCAATTTTCACAATTGAATGGTTTATTTCAGGGTTTTCTATCCCAAACTCTGAAAAATATCTATTAAATAAAAAATTATTATTTTGTGATTTGCTGCTGCGTAAGAAACACAAGATATTTGTCAGAAGGAATCAATCGAACAATGTTGCCTAACAAACAATAACGAAACACATCAATGATGAAACAACTATATCGTAACGTTTCGGAGTCTATATCAGACTCCTTCGTCAGACACTTAACGAAAATCTTCAGAATTATTTTGTTGATAGTTATTCTCGAATTTCAGAATAGCAATCAACAAAAGATAGTTCTGATGATTTTCGTTAAGTATCTGACGAAGGAGTCTGATATAGACTCCGAAACGTTGTTCGATTGATTGCTTCTGACAAAAATCCTGTGTTTCTCACGTAGAAGCAAATCACAAAATAATAATTTTTTCATTTTATAGATATTTTTTACAGATTGGGAGAGAAAACCCAGAAAGAAACCATTTAATGATGAATATACCTCCCACAGTATCCTTCAATGATTACCAATTTTCACAATTATAAAATAGAAAAATTATTTCCTTGTCAATTTCAGGTCGTACTTCAGGCTTGGCTTCAGGAATACTGATCATTTCCGTCAGTCAATTTTATGTGTTCGAACTGTTAGTTGATACGAATTTCAAATAAGACAATTTAATGGGCAATCCGGGATTGTTATTTTTCACATTCGACAGAAGGAATTATTTCAGTAACGTTTGAACAGTTCACATAACGAGGGATATATCAGTCAAAACACTTATGGTAGTTCCTCTACGAAAACGAAATTTTTCTCAGTTCGATCTTTCGGTTTGTAATGAAGTGAATATCATATTTTTCACTATTGTGACCTATTAACAAATATCGTAATCTCTTCAGTCCTTCTATACCTCCCACAGTTCAATGTAATATATTTCGAGGAATTCGTTAGCTTATTTGCATATTGGACCCATCAGTGAAGATGAAAGTGGAATAATTCTGATGCCAGCGCTGCTGTCTCGAGCGTTTTGCACTTGTTTCTGTTGATGTCGACCTTGAACCACTTTAATAATAAAATTTTGCAAGACCCTCTAGGATAATATATCAGTAGTTTCCTGAATGAGGGTTTCAATAATCTTCGTTACTCCTGAAATCACTTCTAACATTGTTACCTTCGTAATGCTCTTAGGATTGCTTTGGATGTAACGTTTAAATCTACCCTTCCTATGCATATGTACAGAAGGGAAGGGATGATTAGTTGAGATGGAAGTGGAAGAACGCCCAGGGGCTTTGAAGTAGTTTAAAACTCTTAAGTATCAATTTTCATATAATAAATTGGATTGGATAAAAACGAATTCCTCATGAAGATATATTTGTGAGTGCGTTGGGGTGGTATTCCTTCAAAGGGCGGATACATTATATAAAGAATCAGCTAGGGCGTTACGTTGAATGCTCTTTTCTGAATTATACGGCAAGGTGGAGATAAAATCACGAACCTCTGGCGTTTGGATATGAAACAATAGAATCTAATTTATTCAAACTTAGGGGGAGAAAATATCCCTTGTTTCGATTGAGAGAGATATTGTTTCAGAGAAATGAAAATGTTAGTTTTAGGGCGACTGATGTTATCGAATAAATCGGGACAATAAGATTTGAAACCCCTACAAAATAGCCTATTAAATTCCAGGTCTGTCCAAACAGACCATAACGAGGAACACCTTTTTGAATAACTCTTTCCTTGGCGGTTGACAAAGTTCGAGATAGATTAAGACATGATGTTCTTGAAAATTTTTTTCGGTGGCATATTTTACTGGCGGGGTGCCTAAGTTATAAATGAGTAGTCATTATTAAATCCTTCAGGGATGGAGCCAGCGTATTGCAATCAGGGTGGAATTCAAATAAGGGTTGGTTGAGAGGTAGGAGGGGTGGGCAAGGAGGCAAGAATGCACAGCCGATCGGTGGATTTTGACAGTGTCCAGCGGGGGGTGCATTTTTATGGTAGAAAGGTACAAGTATTTCTCCAGTAGTTTTCGGTGTATTTGGAGTTCCTCCTAGGCGGCAGGACCTTACCGAGGGTAATTTTCATAATCGGTATACTTATGGCTTTTATGAATTATTAAGAAGAATGTTGTTCGTAAACTTGACTACTGGCGGGTAGGGAAAATATAAAAAAAATATTTATGGGTGCCTATTTGATGGTGTTCGTACCATAGCGAGGTGACTTCAATGCGGCATAATTCTTAAATGGGAAAATGTGTTTCTTCCGGCACGACAAACAGAAACTGACAGTAATTTGATTAATGGGTACGAATGTTGATTCAAACGAATAGCGTACTTGCTTTGGTAACAAATCAACTAAACTATATTTGTGAGTACTGTGCAGTGAGCAATCGATCATATATGCAAATGTTAATTGTTTTTCAGAATATTTTTCCCATAATTCACTCTCAGAACGTCCGAGCAGCTTTATTCGAATCTAACACATGGTGGTTAATTATTTTCAAACAATAAACTTTCGAGATCAAAAGCATTACCACCACTGACATGGGTAACCTTTCGAAATAATAGATTCCACGCTGTACATGATGTTTTTTCCGAATCCTGGGGGAGAAAACAGATCTACAAAGCATGCAATGAGTTTTCAAAAGTAGGTGAACGATCTAGGAGGACTAATATATTATCAAATCCATCGAAACCGAAAAATCGAGTATAAATTAGTTAAATCATATGGTTTGAATTTGGTCCAAGGTTTCGAAGGATCGGGGCCAATTTTTGGCGCTCTTGTTCCGAGGAACAGAGTGGAATTTACCCAAATGTCTGTTATTTTCGCATTTTCGGCTGAAAATGGTCTTAAACGATTTGGTTCGACTCACTGATCAAGAATCCGTGGTGGAATTGATTCTGTCCGGCCGGTCGTAGGCACGATAACTCTCGAACGGAATGAGCGAGACAGTTGAAATTTTCAGAGTAGGTTTGAGAAATAAATATCACGGCTAAGTTCGTTATTGGGCAAAATCAGCCCGATGGTGTCGGAGTAACGAAAGTAAATTTTCTGTTACATTACAAATTTCGAATTAAATCTTTTTTAAGATGTAGTTTCATCATAAGAATCCATTGTCATTGTCAATTTCAATTCCTACAAGCTAATACTTTCGGAGATATGATTTTTCAAGATTTCAATAATACATCGTACTTTTAACAGAATGCGAATTCTATCTGTCAGTGTTCTATCTGTGTTTCTGTGTGTTCATTCATGCCATCCTATTGTTCCGCATCTTGAATTTGTGAATATATACAATATGTTTTGATACCAAAAGTACCATTGACTGTTTGTATATTGAATAATTTGTGTGCAAATATAGGGGATAATGTTTTAGGAGATTTAGAATGGGATCATTGAAATGATGTAGTTTATGAAGGCAATAGGAAAGAACAACATAACGGAATCATCTAAAGAAATTACTGTTCGTTGACCACCGAGGTTAATATTACCTTTTACTTCCTTAAGTAGTTAGAAATGTTCCTATATACAGATTTCATAATGTTGCCAGGGGGTCGAGTCAAATCTCATCTAATCTTACGTTGGAGAGAGGGGGGGTCTGGGCAAATATCACGCAATTTTTTTTCTGATTGAAACAAAAAAAATTATACTACTTTGGTCCATTTAATCCAGATTATACATGCTTAAGATTTAATCTTAAGCGTATATCGCAATACGATTAAGATCATTCACTAATTCGTTGGAAAGAAAATAATTTCGTTTATACTTTGACGTTATACATCTACTGACTGTCAAACCAACGCGTTTACGTAAGAAACCCACATTTTGAAAAATCTCACGTGAGATTGGGGGATGGGGGAGGGGGTTGAATAAAATCTCACGACATCTCACCAGGGGGGAGGAAAGATCAGAAAATTTAAAGAAACACCTCACGTAATTTATGGAGGCCCCCTTAGATATGTGGATTTCATCCCAGTAATTCTTAGGAAAAATGAACGATAAGAAAAGTGAAATAATTCTGAAACTGCCGTTGCAATGTGATGATTTGCAACGAGTTGGACAACATTTTCAGGCAGTGCGTTACTGTCGAGGGGGCAACCCTTTCCATTGTGGCCCCTTAGATGTAATCATTTCATGCATTCCTGAGTTGTATTTCGTTTTATTGGAACATTTATCAGAGCAGCTCCTTAAACGAGATTACATTATCGTGGGGTTAAACTCATAAATATTAATGGATGACTAAATTAAACTGTGTTTCCCTGCATGGGTGTCCACACCTACCTCTTCAGTCTATAAATTAGGCTACGCATAATGCCGACAATAAAGAGGGTCAACATTTTACATGTCCAAAAACTACGATATAGTGCCCCGCGCTAATAAAGTCCTTCTACGGATGTTCTTCATAGTTCCATTCTTATCGTCGCACCCATCTTCCTTTATTATATTTATGTCGCCGGCGATTGGTCGAAATTTTTAATTTGCTGCCTATCGTCTGACGTCTTCACTTGCTTTACGCAAGAGATGTTAATCTTGTGAACTCGAGGAGATACACGTAAAGACCAGAAATTTGAACTTTTTCCCAGAATACCCGCCCAACCTTAACTTCCGAAATCTCATTAACTGTACCTTACGTTCTTCTCGTACCATGATTCGAGTAATATTTTTTCGAAATTTTAATGAATTATTTTGCTTCACACGTCAAAGATAGAGCTTCATACGAGAGCGAGATTTTTTTCGTCTCGTCTCGTTCTCGTCTTGGAAAAGCGAGACGAGAAATACACAAGACCTTGCGATAATTGAGATAATTTTTCGAGAAAAAATAGAATTCACAACCATAAAACCTTACCCCATTATAAATACAATCCATATCGGACAACTTTTATTGCCCCTAAATCCCAATGCTTTTACAATTTCGTATCTATTTGAACATCTGGAGAAATTTATTGTTTTTTCTTGTGCTTATTGTAGTGAAGATGTGAACAATTATTGCATACATATGCGGAAGTACATATAATAAAACTTGGATAATGAAGCTATTCAATGTTTCGAAAAGTGTTATGAGGAATACGCCAAGAACACTCCCAATGATATACCCCCTGGGAAGGTATTCATTGAAAACGATACCAATTTATCAAATTCTATTAAAAAATGTATCGACATCGATAGCGTCTTTAAAACATCAACAAAATCTTCGAAACATTGGAGAGCTGAGAGCAAACAGGAATCAAAATTGTATTTTAAAGTGGTAGAAAGTGCATAAAAATGTTCCTACACTTTCCTTGATGGCCGATGATTTATTAATAGCTACATCCGTACCTGTTGAAAGATTATTTTCCACAGCAGTTATGATCATGGCAAAAATACGTTCATCATTGAAAGATGATGTGATGCAAGCATGATTATGTTTGAATTATTGGTCATCGAGTAATTTAAAAGATGAAATTAACAGTGTTCAAAATCAAAAAAATTATGCACATGTACAAATATTTCTGTATAAGAGCGTAATAAATATAGCTTTACTAAATTATTTATTGTTATCTACCATTTCGTCTATATATTACTATTAGATTGTACTATTCATCTAATTGAATCAAAAATATAAAAAAACCTAGATATAGTCTAGTATCAAAAGGTGAAACAGCCATAAAAAGAATGGTATCGGATGAATTTGAACATCTAAAGCTCGGCGGACCGCCGTTCCAATAAATTCATATAAAAAGTCATAAATAAGCCTAAAACTATTTAAAGAACCCAATGTCCAGTACCTACCACAGTTTGTTCAGCCCAGAAACATCAATAAAGCATGAAAGCTTGTATAGTTTATAGTTTTTTAATTAGACTATTGACGCCTTAATAAATAACCCATGTATACTGCTTGTTAATTTCAAAATATATCCTCGTCAGGTGAAATGCTGGTCATATAATGTTGTTGGTACGGAATAATTCTACATATATAAAGCATGTAGACGGCGTGTAGGAAGATTGAAATGTAGTGTACATTTTCCATCATCATTACTGAGAAAATGTACTGGATGTTCATCGAAATATCAATAAAATTTTTGAGTTGTGCATGAGCACACTGAAAATTACAGGTGCGTTCCAAAAATGGTTTCGCAACACTGTTTTCAAGGTTAATTATTTTGAAAGTAATAAATCTTGATGCTCTCCTACTGAACCATTGAGGAAAAAATCATCAAATTTCGTGAAAAAATCTAATCTCTGATTGAATTCGATGGTTGGAAAATTCGCAGATGAATATTTGAAAATTCAGAGTCTTGATTTGTTTGATTTCAATATGCATCTAAAAATAATGTACAATTGGTTCCTTATTACAAAGTTCAACGATTTTATCTCGAAATGAGCAGACCAAGGTTGTTATCTCATTTTTGACGTTCAAACTAGATCTCGAATAGAATAATTCACCATAACATTATAACATTGACGAAATTGCAATAAATTAAAGTGACCAATATAATACAAACTTATCACTAACTCTCGATTTTTTTAACCAATTATGTAATAGAGATAAAGTCGTTCATTCTCGAAATCGACTTTGTAGAAATGCTCGAGAAATAGGTCGTCCTTGTAGAGCCTTGATGCATTTTCTATCCTTCAGAAAGTTCGAATAATATTCTAATGAACGCACCACCTAAGCTCATCTCTACTTAAAGGCTATCACCTACAGCATGGAATTAAGAAGTTATTAAACCCTATTCATTGAACAAATCCTTGGTATGAACGTTGAAAATATTAATTTCGGAGTGTTCCAACGATCTAATCTGCATAAGCACTTGATCTTCAAACTGAAAGATAAGTTCCGATATAGGAATTCATCATTGGAATACTAGATTTCTCAAACGAAGGATGACTGAATAATTGTCATTTTTATTGTGGCCGTACTTGATTTGCTGGGAAAAACTTACGACCACATAAACATTTTGCCAAAATGTCTCTCATTTTAGAATTTTCTGCCGAAAATGGTCTCCAACCTTTAGGTTCGACTCACTTATGAAGAATGCGAGGTCACATTCGATTCTGTCCTGCCGGCCGTTGCCACGATAACTTTCGAATGGAAAAGATAGCGACTTTGTTGTTATTTCCTCAATAACTCAAAAAATACGAATCCGATTTGGATCGGATTCGTATTTTAGGACTTGGTAATTACTTGTACAATGCTGACGCACTAATTATTGCGAAATTTCGTTAGCATCATACCATCAGAAAAAACTTATATTTCAGAAACTATTTGTCAGCTTACGCTGAAATTCGCCACACATATTCAAGCTGAATTTCATTTTCCCAATATTTTCGAAAATAAAGCTTCGATCTAAATCTAGAAATCTAGAGATCTAGAAAATCTAGTACCTGGTTGAAAAAAGACAGCTTGAAGGTGCATGCAGTATTTCGTGAGGGTGTGTGAGGGGGGAATAGACAGAAAAACATGCGCGCCTGACTTCACATCAGTACTTTTTAAGAATTTTTTCAATAGACAACTGCAATGCTGAGATTATTAAGTCTAAGTTAAGGGCAACAAATTGCTGTCGTTTATATTGACATATGAAGAAAATTTCTAGTTTTTCCATTCCTTGGTGAAATTTTGATCTGATCCGGCTCATCACTAGACAAGTTTGAAATCAGTAGGTGCAGAAAAAAATGTATAATCCCTACGAGCGTGACTTAACGTCATGGTGTATTCTAAAAGTCATGCTATGAAAAGACAGAATATGCGAGGAGAGATTATGGGAAGACATCTTCTTGAGAATTTATTTAGATATATCACATCTTTTACTTACGCTCCATTGAATTCATATCTGAAATTGATGTCTATGATGTTAGTGTCACAAATAAATTGAAAGATGGGCGATATTACTTCATCGGAATTGCTTATGGCAAACGAGAATCTATGACATGTTGAATATCTGACATCATACGTGCCATAGAAGGATTATATCACGATAGAAATTCTTGCTGAATTACAGTTCGAACGAGTATGTCAAATTTGAAATATTCCTAGGAATTTCCCGGAGGTATTACATCTTGCTGAGGTAACAGATGTAATTACTCTTGATTAATTAATCAAATTATTCATCGATATTCACCTGTTAAGAAGATTACGGGATACTATTGGAATAGGATAAACATGGATCACAAAGTTTCCGAAATAAGTGAGATAAGGGGGATTCAATTTTTGACAAACCATATCTCCGAAAGTATTGGTTTCTCAGAGTTGGGAATGATATTAATGGATTCTTATGATAAAAGAAATAAAATTAAATCAATAGTTTATTTATCAAGATTAAATGAGTAATCTGCAATTATTTAGCCTCGTGAAATGGGTTGTTGCAACTTACACTGGGTGCATAGTTTTCACAACTCGAAATACCTAAGGAAAGTATCATCGAAAAGTCTTGAGCAAGGCTGGAGACAATCATAGCAGATTGTCAATTTATTCCAGATATTTAAATAGGTATATGCACTGACACATTTATTCTGTATTATGAGCCATAACTCAAGAAAGAATGTTTGATACACAAATGTAGATAAATATTTAAGTATTTTTTTTTGCTAGCAACATTATGAAAACACTGTATATAGGAACATGTCTCACTATTCAAGGAAGTGAAAGGTAATATTAACCTCGGTGGTCAACGAACAGTAATTTCTTTTAATGATTCCATTATGTTGTTCTTTCCTATTGCCTGCATGAACTGCATCATTAAAATGATCGAATTCTAAATCTTCTGGAACATCATCCCCAATATTTGTAAATAAATTATTCAATATGCAAAAAGTCAATATTATTTTTTTTATCAAAACAGTCTTGTATATATTCACAAATTCAAGATGCGGAACCTTGTTTTCCAACGCAAGTACGAATTATATAAACAAACTAGAACAGAAACAAGAGCGCCAATAAATATGACGGCTCTTATAGGTAAATAAGATGACATGAATGAACAGTGAACACAGATAGAACACTGACAGATAGAATTCGCATTCTGTGAATACATAGAAGTACGATGTATTATTGAAATTTTGTAAAATCATTTCTCCGAAAGTATAAGCTTGTAAGGGTTGAAAATTACATCAATGGATCCTTAAGATGTATCTGCATCTCAAAAAGAATTGAATCCAAAAGTTGTAATCTAAAAAATGCATGATTATGTTTGAATTCTTGGTCATCGACTAATTTAAAAGATGAAATTAACAGTGTTCAAAATAAAAAAAATTATTTACATCTACAAATATTTTTGTATAAGAGCGTAATAAATATAGCTTTACAAACTTATTCATTGTTATCTACCATTTCGTTTATATATAATAATATTTATTATCTTTATTCAGAATTAAACGAGACGAGACAACTGATATCGAGACGAGACCGAGACTTAAATTTTTGGTAATTGGCGAGACCGAGAAGAGATTTTTTTATATTCTCGCCTACTCTCGTCTCGTGTGAACCCCTTAACAAAAACAAAAGTTGCTTGACACAATCAGTTATAACTTGAGAACGCGTGGTCCGATTGTCATCAAATTTTGACACATAACCTTCTAAAAGATAACGCTTTCGAATGCGGTAATTGATTTTGCAATTGTAGCGCCATCTATGTGCTATTCTGGACACTTTTTGATCAATGTAGTATTTGTTGAACGAAAGAAAGCGAGAGTCAGAAATGAACCAGGTGATATTCCAGTAATTAATTCCTTCATTCAAATGGAATTTAGTATGAAGACACCAATGGAAATTAGAAACTTTTTCCCACTATTGGATTAGTTTTCATGAGGTTTGTTGGATCCCTAGTTCATTGAAGTTCTAGTTCAACTGCCAATTATCACATAGTTTTTTTTTGGTTTAAATTTTGCCATCTGGGTTTCAAATTTTGGCAGATTGTAAATTTCATTTCCTATATAATGTTACTCCAGTAGTTATTTCTGGGTGAACAGTAGTTGAACAAATTTAAATGAAATTATTGAATCGAGACAACAGGAAATGATGTAGTGACGAAATAAAGAGTGGTCTTGTAACAGCTGAAACAATGAGGATGAAATTTTCAGCTTCTATCTGGATTGAACCGTTAGGCTTCCGGTCATTTGTGGAAGGAAATGACCTTCATGCTGGTTCTGTTTTCTCAACATTTCCATCAGTTTATGAATCGTGTCTCGATATCAATACCAATAACTGTCAGAATAAGGAAATAAATTAGATCGTCTTCAATAAGCTGAAAATCTCCAAGTTGATCGATCGCTACTCGGAAAGCTGAGCTCGATTCAAGAAACGTTTTTTCGAATAAGAAGTTATGTAAATAACGCGATTTATAACGACCGATTCATGGCTATTCAAATAGTACAAGTCGATTCGTGTAATGTTGTCTCACGCCACTTACTTTTTCAACGCACAAAAAAGCGGAGACAATTTATAAGTACAAGTATCGGGTTGCGATGTGTATAAATTCCTGATGGAGACATCTTTCGTGGGGTGATACTGTATATAAAGATTTCGAATCTCCTTTGTTGGGGATTCATGGCCTATATATTGTCTTTGTACCTACACATTTTGATCGAAGTAGGATGGTGGACTGATGCATATTTGGATGTGGAGATGAGGAGGGAAAGCATCAACCATCGCCTCTTCGTCTATTTTCTTCGCAACTTTGGTGTTTGCTGGATAACAATATCTAAACCCATAGATCGAAGTGGGTTGAGGTGGTGAACTATATAGATCGTTGAGAATCTTACAGATAAACTTTCGAGTTACAGTACCTATATTTTCTGATAAGCTAAAATAGTTCGACGGTACAGCATGGTAAATGTATGTATGTAAACTTTTTAAACCAGAGCGATAAAAAATAATGGAGCCATTATTTTAACTACATGCTTTTTTAGTGCTCTTGTTGCTCGGAACAGAGTGCTTATCGATTTGCCCAAATGTCTGTAATTTTCGAATTTTTGGCTGAAAATGGTCTTGAACGATTTGGTGACTCACTGATCAAGAATCCATGGTCGAAATCGATTCTGTCCGGCCGTCCAGCCGGCCGTTAACACGATAGCTCTCGAACGGAATGAGCTAGACAGTTCCAGAGTAGGTTTGAGGAATCATAGGAATCCATTGATATAATTCACAACTCTGAGAAACCAATACTTTCGGAGATAATTTGTCTGTTTGAGAGCGCCAAAAAGCTCCTGTCCACAGGGTTTGAAACAATTTTTCTTCCTCCAAATGAACGCTCTTGTTATACACTTAATAGTTGCGAAATCTCAGATTCGAATAACATAATCATGTTCCAACGCGAACCAGAAACAAAAATTGGCTATTCTCTCAATTTTATTGCCACATTTATTTCGAATGATTTGAAATTGAAAGGAGACATTCAATACGTTTTGTCCTGAAGATATAATTTATTGTCATTATTTTTATGCGGCATTAAAATGCGAATTGCGCTGACCAAACGAATTGTTATGGGGCTGATGATATCGCTGCCAAAATGTCGTTTTAAGCGTAAGCATATGAATAATGGTTAATCATAGGTCCACTTAAGGAAGCCGATTCGAGTTCAACTGACCTCAAACAATTGATGAATGATTCCTCCTTCTATATATGTATTATTTATACACTCGTAATATTTACCTGAACTGTGGATCTTCAACATTAATTACAGTTAATACCGCAAACTTAAGAAAAATGTGAAACCTTTTCGCAATATTGAACGGAGATATTATAGAATGGAAGTCTGAAGTTAAATATCTAGGGGTAACACTAGATAGTAAACTTCAGTGGAATAGGCATGTTGACATCACTGCCAGTAAAGCAATAAAGGCTTTAATGGCGTGCAGGAATCTAGTCGGTAAGACTTGGGGCTGCATCCCTAAGATACTGCGATGAGTGTACGTGATTGTGAAGCCCATAATTACGTATGGGGCAGTAGTTTGGTACTCAAAAACAAGCTAGAATAGTACGAGGAAAACCCTCGACAAAGTACAAAGGCTGACCTGTGTGTGTATCACTGAAGCTATGGGAACCTGACCTACCAGGGCACTTGAGATTATAACAAATCTCACACCACTTCATCTAGTGATGGAGAAAATGGCCCATGAAACCATTCTCAGAATATCTAAAAGAGGAACAGGTAATGAGAGTATTAAAAACCAGAAAGCCTGGTCCTCTCTTACCAGGTACATTTCATCAGCTAATCTTCCTAGTCACGAAATAATCAAGAAAGTAAGCATCGAAAAGAACTTCAGTGCGATGCTTGGTAGGAAAAGAGACTGGGACAGGGAATCCAACATCCAAGTTCTTAAGAGAAATGCCATTAAGTGGCACACAGACGGTTCAGAAACCACTACAGGAGCTGGCGCTGGAGTTTATGGGCCAGGAACCAAATGCTCACTATCTCTAGGTTCCTATCCGATCATCTTTCAGGCAGAAGTACTTGCAATAGAAAGATGCGTGGAAATGAACCTAGAAAGAAACTATCAGAGATGTGATATAGCAATCCACTCTGATAGTCAAGCTGCTATTGAAGCTCTGAGCTCCCATGTTATCGAATACAAGATAATATGGGAGTGCCGAAGAAAACTCAATGAAGTAGGCAAGAACAACAGGGTCTCCTTGGTCTGGGTTCCTGGTCACGCGGGAATCATAGGGAATGAGGAGGCACAACACACTTGCCAAGAAAGGAACATAAACCCCCTTTATTGGCCCGGAACCTTACTGTGGGGTTGGTAGATACACCTACAAAAGTGAATTCCGAATGAAAAAAGGAACTGAAAGAGGTATTTTCTGGAAATCTCTCCCCGAAATGTATCACTGCAAGAAATTCCTTCGGAACATTGATACTGTCAGATCCAAGAAATACTTAGACCTCAGTAACACGCTGCACCTCCTCACTGGTTTCCTCACAGGGCACTGCGGCCTCAGGAAGCATATGATGAGATTAGGGCTAGCAGAAACTGACGAGTGCAGATTCTGTTGGGAGGAGGATGAAACTCCTGATCACCGGATAACGGAATGACTCGCCCTCTCAAACCAACGCAAGGAATGCTTTGGGCAAGAAATCTCAATGGACCTTAAGGTCGCAGTGCAACGTTACCCTCTACAACAATATACAATATGGAAAACATGATATCTCAGATATACGAAGACACGTTTATCTGCTATACAAGGTGAGTCTATAATTTGTTCATTAATTATAACCACAGATTCTTCCATTAAATAAAACACTTTTTCCATTTACCATTTTCCCAGACTACGCTCGGATAGAAAGTCACAAGTGAAGATTTTACAATGTACTAATACATTCCGATTCAAATATGTTTTGGTGTCAAGCAAGCATCGCAATATTGCGATCTCGGTCAGAATTCTATTTTTTTATATCCCCTGCTTAATTTTTCAGGAAATTATACGCGATGTTTTGAGCTGCAGCTACATCCATAAAATGTGGCATGCCATTGACAGATTTACTCTTCTAAGGGGTAATAAATTGGGACGAATGCGTTCTTGCGTTTGGCAAGAGTTACCGACTGCGGAGTGATGAAAATGGTAAAATTTGAGACCCGAAGGCCCGGTAATTTTTTGCCTTTAATGGACCTTAAAAGAGTCTCTGTCGAATGCTGAATAATATAACCAGGTGTTGAATACATTGCGTGATTTTTGTTCGGCCCACTCAGGTGGCTGCAGACAGAGAGAGAGAGAGAGCTGTATACTTGGTTGAAAATCTTCCAAAGCTTCTGTGCATAGCACCCAATAACGAATTGGCTTTAATCTTACAAGGATTAACACCGGCAATTCGATCTGATCTAATCTAATTTAATGCATGCCAAATTTTGGAATTACTGGGGCTTCACACGAGAGACGAGACGATTTGAAAAATGTTATAGGCGATACAGAGACCACATAAATACAGATAACCCGAGAGTCTCGTTTTTGGTCTCGTAAAATTTTTTCATGAAGTTTTCATTCGAAAAATTTTATCAATATATTTTCAAAATATCATTCGTGTGACTTTCCGTGAAATATTTTATTAAACCAAATCTGGGACTAGTATGTTATTCTGGCGTAAGTCCGTTCATGATTGAATATCAAATTAATGACAATTTGAGAATTTCAGAATAGCTATCAAGATTTTCGCTTGGTGTCTGATAAAGGAGTCTTAAGACTAAACTGAATATATAGCAGATCCCTTGAAAAATCTGTGGTAATTTGAGGATAACCTAACACTAAGGTCCCTGGAATCTCATGGAAATGTTTTGATCGCTCAAGAAGATTTATTGCAGCAATATCGATGTTGTATTATAGTGATCTCATGCAGAGTTCAATGCGGATTCATTCAGTTCTGGAACTGATGACACACAAATCTTTGTACCTAATCAAGATGACTTATAGTAAGTGCCGTTGTTCCAGAAGGCGGAAATAGATATTGATGAAATTAGGAAGCGTTCAGAAAGGCGTTGATAATAATTTCAATAATGAATAATTTTAATTATTACTTCCAGTTATTTGTCGACGATAAAGTTACATCATAATCAGTGCGATATCGAAAAATCGCCACTTCTCGAACTTTTACTACTGTGTAGAGGTAAATGACCGATATATTTCATGATACGACTTCTGTTATACTTATCGTTAGTTATGACATTGAAATGCTTTAATAATTCCGAGGTGATATTCAAATTGACGATGTTCATTTCATTTATTGCTCACTCGAAAATCTCGTAAACGACGTCGAATAACTCCAAGCAACTTGTTCGTTTTAATTTATTATTTCGAAACAATTATTATTAGAAACGGAACAGCAACTTTCACAGAATACTCTTTGAAATACGTTGATTTCATTGAACGAATGAGAAAAAAATCGTACCAGTTCTTCTCCTCTCACAAACTCACTTTACTAGGACACAAAAGTTACTACAAAAGTAACTACATTATTAAAAGGTTTCTTTCTGTATTTTCTCTCCCAAACTCTGAAAAATATCTGTAAAATAAAAATTAATGAATTAATTTCAGAATAACTATCAGCAAAATAATTCTGAAGATTTTCATTAAGTGTCTGACGAAGGAGTCTGATATAGACTCCGAAACGTTACAATATAGTTGTTTCTTCGTTGATGTTGTTTCATTGTTGTTTGTTAGGCAACGTTGTTCGATTGATTGCTTCTGACAAATATCTTGTGTTTCTTACGCAGAAGCAAATCACAAAATAATTAATTTTTATTTTATAGACATTTTTCAGAATACCTTTTAATAATGAGTATATCTCCCATAGTATCCTTTGATGCTTAAAAGTAACTACACTCTTGCCCACTACAGTTTTTGTCGTCTGACATATGTTTCGTAAACAAAGTTTCCATCTTCAAAGACGAAGCGTTACTAAAGTATGCAATCAATTTCTACACTCAAGTATGGGTTACCATTATACCCTTAGTCATGAACCGATTAGTAAGAATAATGGGTTGTTTATAGGGATTAGATCATTATCTTAAACATTTCGATACCTCCAAGTGTTCTTAAGTACACTTTATTGGAATTTTTCAACAATTTGACGGAATTTTCTGAAATTGAGTATCCAGATGTTAAAACGTGATTTGCAAACAGCAGATTTATCGATGTTGTTGTTCCGAATGTGTCCCGTATGGTCTTGATACCCTGTGAGAATGTTTCTGGTTGTTTACCCGACGTAACACTTGTTGCAATCTAAACATTCAATTTCATATATACCCGATTTTAACAAGTCCGGAGTTTTATCAAATGTATTTCCTATAAGTTGTTTAATTTTCGTGGAAGTTTTGAAAGCTAGTTTTACATAAACCTCTTTAAAAAAATTCTGGAGTTTGTTGTTTGTTAGTGTCAGTTTTCATAATAGGTCCACAGTGAACTCAAAATAGAATACACGTTACTAGGAATAAATTGCAAAAGAAAAACCTTGCGCTCGAATACGTTTTCTCCGAGGCCTTCGTTCTAAATCTTCCTGTACATCTGAATTTCATCATGAAAAAAAATCCCTGGTTTGCGTTTGTTAGATCATCAATATATCTCAGTGTGAAAACCTTGCACAATAAAACATCCACTTCAACCGACTAATTAGATTTATGACCATACTGTCGATGAATATGCATTTGAAGCTTCGAGAAAAAAATAATTTACATTATATGAGTGCATTTTTCGCGTGCCACTGCAAATCTAGTGTCCAATTAGAGATTTAAGAATTTATGAAAATTCCTGAATATCGGCGGCTTTATATCAATGAAAAAATTAGAGTTGCAGCCTTAAACGCTATGCTATTCACATCTAATTATGTGTTACCGATAAAATCCCAAATATTCGTATTTCAAGTAATTATATATACGAAATAATAAGAAATTCCCATTATAAATAACTGAATCATGTCCAGAATGCTTTTTAGTTATTCAATCCACCTTCCCATTTCCTTGAACGTCGAAAAAGATAAATGTGAGATTTTTATTTCATTTTGAAGAATGTCTACTGAATGTGAGGGAAAATGGTTGCTTGCTCACTTTCTTGTTTATCTTAAACTCACATCAATTTGCTGCGGGTACATTATTTCGAATAGAACCAGTTGTTAAATATTTCAGCGTCGAAAAAATGATAATATATAGAAGGATTTGAGCGCCTGATCTAGGTACATCAAAAGGAGAACTTGAATCACGATTTTAATTTAAAGCAATTGACAATCTATGATAGCTAAATCAATCAATCTATGATCGCTAATCAATGATAGCTAAATAACAGAATAGCCCTTTGGGCTAGGGCTTCACACGAGACGAGATTATAAAAAATTTCTTCTCGGTCTCGCCAATTCCCCAAAAATTAATTCTCGTTCTCGTCTCGTTATCAGTTGTCTCGTCTCGTCTCGCTTAGTTCTGAATAACGATAATGGATATTATAACATATAAACGTATATAAGAAAAGTTTACAGTATGTATAGGTGGTAAATAAGACGATTTTCCAGGTAGAAATTTTCGAGATAAAGAAACCCTTTCAATAGTATACACGTTCATTACTCAGTAGTTTATAGACACATATACTCAGCCGAGAGTAAAAAATCGATCCTGAAAAAAAACATTCAAACCTAAAAATCTGCAAGGATAAACAGTTAACAAGTTGATATAAAAATGTGAAAAAATCATTTCAACTTACAATAAAATATTTTACTGCAGATAGTCACAAGAGTTGATATTTTGTAAAATATATTGATCTGAATGTAGACCTTATCTATTTTTTCGATTAGAAACTTCATCAAAAAAATTTAACGGGACAAAAAACGACTATCGGGTTGCGCTGTATGTGGTCTCGGTATCGCCTATAATATTTTTCAAAACGTCTTGTCTCGCTTTTCAGAGACGAAAAGAGAACAATCTCGCTCTCGTGTGAAGCCCTAGTTGGGGCTGAGTATAAACCTATTTAATAATTTAAAAGGGGAACCTATTTTCTATCAAAAGTTGCTTTCATTCTCTGAGATTGTTCAATGATCAAATTAACTGTCGTGGTCAGAGCGAAAATTCAAATATCTTCCAGAACTAAACCAACTAACAATAATGTGTCGTTTCTCGTCTCTAAATTGATCTGGTACTTACAGGTGTAAAATCAATTGAGCGAAAAGAAAGGTCGACGCATTGAACAACAAAATTGATTTTCAGCAGAGTTTGGTATAGAAATTAGTCATTGTGTCATTGTTCCCATTGTATGATCAACGGTAGAAGATATGCTTTGAAGGGAAAGAAGCATCCGGTCTTTGCTTATAATCCAGCATATTATGAATGAATTTTGTTCGTGTAAACATGTTAACACCTAAGCAAATGTTTGTTTGGATTGAACATCGGATTTATGTCCTCGCTGAAATTAGAATCAGGAGATAATTCAGTGACATTACCCGCTCAAACTTTAACTTTAACTCGAACTGACTTAACTTCAGATATTCAAAATATAATGTAAATGAAGAACCTGTGTTAGTGGAGCCATTATTATTTTTAAAATAAATATGTGGAGATTTGAATAATATGTTAAGATTAATATAATTTATAAGTTCACGTAATTTTCCAGCGTCCCTACATTTTCTGATGATTGCAAAAGGAGGAATGTCTCAGCATATTTTTTTGCATCACTCGATCAAAACGAATTCTAATGGAGCCTATAAGAAATTTCTTCAGACCTACCTCAATAAGGATCATAATAAGAACCATGGCATACTGCATTTAATTAGAATTACTGACCACTGAATTTTTTCCAATCAATAAATGTTACCTGTGGTTTATCAATGATTTTCACATACAATGTAGAATAGTTACGTTTCTTGTTGACCATCCACGACGAATGTCAAATACACAAGTGAGGTCGTTTTGGAATAATTGCTCTAAAAGCCGTCTGATTCATTTATAAGCTGTCATAAATACTTTTTGCTCACAATGGTAGCACATTTTGAGAAATCTATAGCACGAAAACGGTTACTACCTGTTAACTCGCCGACCACTAAATATATAAATAAACAGAAGTCATTGCAATTAATCACCTTGAAGAGGCATTATGTAGGATAATTTTTGCGAAGATTTTTGCATGATCCGGTTGCTGTCGATGGCTCTGAATACGAAACATTGTTCTTCAGCATGATAACAATAGGCATATCGGATGAAATGAGATCATCGATACCCGAAAAACCACCATCAAATGTCTCTTGAATAATGTGATTGTGATTGTGGATGCAAAAACCATGATGTGCATATCCAAAAGGCGAGACTAATTTCTATGAAATCTTCAGATCGTAATCTACGCAACATTTTTCAGGCCAATGTCCAGAGGATCTTCATTTGCAATTCTATCAAGCAATATCTTTAAATCGTAATTGCATTCCATGTCTCAACCGATTGACATCATTTCGATCGAATTGAATTCTGGAAAGAAAAGGTTTGCGACAGGGTGATGATAACCTGCTACAGATTCTTTTTTTGGCGCTCTTGTTCCTCGGAACAGAGTGCTTATCCATTTGCCCAAATGTCTGTAATTTTCGAATTTTTGGCTGAAAATGGTCTTGAACGATTTGGTTTGACTCACTGATCAAGAATCCGTGGTCGAAATCCATTCTGTCCGGCCGTCCGTTAACACGATAACTCACGAACGGAATGAGCTAGACAGTTGAAATGTTCAGAGTAGGTTTGAAGGATAAATATCTCAGTTGAGTTCGTTATTGGGCAAAATCGGTTCAATAGTTTTTTTTTTCACATTACAACTCTTGAATTAAATTTTATTCTTTTTAAGATGCAGTTTCATCATAAGAATCCATTGTTATTATTTTCAACTCTAACAAGCTAATACTTTCGGAGATATGATGTTTCAAAGTTTCAATAATACATCGTAAGTTCTATGTATTCACACAATGTGAACACAAAATCTGTCTTTGATCACTATTTATAAATGTCATCTTTTCTAGCTATTAGATATTGCCAATTCGTTGTTGTTATTTTCTCTTGGAAAGCAAGTATTCGATTCTGGAATTTGTGAATATATACAAGACTGTTTTGATGTAGTTTATGGAGGCAATAGGAAAGAAGAACATAATGGAATCATCAAAATAAATTACTGTTCGTTGACCACTGAGGTTAATATTACCTTCTACTTCCTTATGTAGTGAGACATGTTCCTAGATACAGTATTTTCATAATGTTGCTAACAAAAAAATACTGAAATATGGATCTACATTTGTGTATCAATAATTTTTTCTTGAGTTAAGGTTCATAATACAGAAAAGAATGTGTTAGTGGTATGAACTATTGAATTTTAAATTATGAATAGAGGATAGTATGTTATTAATATATTTTGAACTATTAAAATAATTTGCTCGTAATCCACTACCTACTCAAATATCAGGAATAAATGGACAATCTGCTATGATTGTCTCCAGCCTTGCTCTAGACATTTCGATGATACTTTGCTTAGGTATTTCGAGTTGTGAAAACTATGCACCGAGTGTAAGTTGCAACAACCCATTCCACGAGGTTGAATCATTGCAGATTGATCATTTAATCTTGATAAATAAATTTAATGACAATTTTTGAAGCATTAAGGCATTTACGCATTGATTTAAACATTGTAAATTGCTCTTTTTTTTATAAGATAATTTTTGAAGCATTTTTTTCAAACGACACTTTTTTAAATTTACTTTCTTTCATGATGATGATGATCATAGGAATCCATTGATATAATTCCCAACTCTGAGAAACCAATACTTTCGGAGATATAATTTGTCTGTTTGAACAAGAGCGCCAAAAAGCTCCTGTCTAGAACCAATTTTTTAATCTCGAGCTACGTTGACAATTGACATGGGTAGTGATACACGAACGTGTTAATCTGCAAACTACAATCTCATTTCTTGTCCTTTCCATTTCTCCATCGGAAGACACCACATATCTTTCTCTCGGGAACGAATTGTATTCAATTTGTGCTCATTACATCATGGTGTCAGTACGTTTGCATCTGATTGTCGTTTTCACACTCTTATCGTCGCGTTTCATACGGTGCTCTTCATGGTATCAAACGCATTATCGAACTCGCTTGTGGAATGTGTTACCCATGGTCGGTTTCGTTGGATATTCCAACACAAACACCCGACGCGTTTAAGATTGATCATCTGAAATGCGTGTTTTTTTTTAAATCTAGTTTTAGCAAGTCGTTGTTTCTGATTCATTCTGGTTCACTTTTTTCTCGAATGATAATACTTTAAAATCGTGCGGCTCCCTCCGAGGTACGCCATTCAACGCTCTTCTTCAGAATTAATAGTTCTTGCGCGTGAGAATAGAAATGGAACATCAAGGAGCAATTTTAAGAATCACAAAATTCCTGTGATATTTCACCACGTCCTTCGTTCATTGTATTTTCCTTCTAGAAATAGAACTAATTTCGATAAGGGCATCACACGAGATGAGAGAAGGCGAGAATATAAAAAATCTCGTCTCGGTCTCGTCTCGTTATCAGTTGTCTCGTCTCGTCTCGCCTAATTCTGAATAACGATAATAAATATTATAATATATAAACGAAATGGTAGATAATGATGAATAATTCTGTAAAGCTATATTTATTACGCTCTCATACAAAGGTAAATATCTATAAAATAAAAATTAATTATTTTGTGATTTGCTTCTGCGTAAGAAACACAGGATATTTGTCAGAAGCAATCAATTGAACAATGTTGCCTAACAAACAACAACGAAACAACATCAACGAAGAAACAACTGTATCATAACGTTTCGGAGTCTATATCAGACTCCTTCTTCAGACGCTCAATGAAAATCGTTAGAATTATTTTGTTGATAGCTATTTTGTGAATTTCTTACGCAGAAGCAAATCACAAAATAATTAATTTTTATTTTATAGATATTTTTCAGAGTTTGGGAGAGAAAACCCAAAAAAAAACCTTCCTTTAAATTACTCGCTTGCATCACATTATCTTTCAAAGATGTACGTGTTTTTGCCATGATCATATCTGCTGTGGAAAATAATCTTTCAACAGGTTCGGTAGCCATTAATAAATCTTCGGCCATCTTAGAAAGTCCAGGAACTTTTTCATGCTCTTTCCCCCACTCTAGTCCAATAGTTCGGTTTTTATAGCCGTTTTCCAATAAGCAGTTTTATCATAAGAATCCAATGATATCATTTTTAACTCTAACAAGCTAATACTTTCGGAGATATGATTTTTCTAAATTTCAATAATGAATCGTACGTACTTCTATGTTTTCACAGAATGCTATAATTATTCTATCTAAGCTTTATTATATGATATGTGTTCATACTTTTACTCATCCTGTTCTATAAGAAAGAGTCAAATTCATTTCAGCTATTTTAATTTGATTTCTTCCATGGTGCAGTTCTCATTTTCAGATTGCTCATTTAATCTTGATAAATAGACTATTATTTGAATTGAATTTCCTTTATGATGCAGTTATATCATAAGAATCCATTGATATAATTCCAAACTCTGAGAAACCAATACTTTCGAAGATATAATTTGTCTGTTTGAACTAGAGCGCCAGAAAGCTCCTGTCCACAGGGCTTGAACCCATTTTTAATCTATATTGTTGGAGATATTGGCAAAATATCGAAATATTACAACGATTACGGTGTACTGGTCCACTGTATTACCTCAGTGCTTTTACAAGTAGTTTAGTTTCAATTTGTTGGCTCTTGAAATAGTAGGGTTCGAACCTGAAGACTGGAGAAAGCTTGATCTCTCATCGACATGGCGCTAATGATGGTTTTAATATGATCTATCGTCAGAAACGATAAGGTTCCCAATATGAAGAATATACTGCTGGCACGGGGTGAAAAATTATCGTCTCTTATGTCCTCAATTATTATCGCTCGGACAGCGTTAATCTGGCATAGCTCGTTTTATTTTAATAAGTAGGCAGCACTCTTGAGATGATCCCTGGTGTGATCTTTATCAGGGAAAGTTGACCCATATATTATCAAGCTGGTTGGAGTAACGGACACACGTAAAATAAATTGTTCCTCTATGTTCTTAGAGTTACGTGCAACTTCGGATAGCCGTGTGTAAACACCATTACAAACACTATTCTTTTATATACTAACTGACAAAGAAACTGCAATACCCAGAAGAAGCTGTTTCAATTTTGAATTTTTTTTGGTAAAACAGATAGTATATCAAGGAATAGATAATTGAATTTTTTTAAATTTTACAACAAACCAGCTGTTCGAGGAGATCCAAAGTCGATGTTTAGTTTTTGTTAAAATGCTTAGAGTACGTGTACGCGGAATTTATCGCCAGTTAAGTGAATTCGAAAGAGGTCGAATTATTGGTCTACGGAAGGCGAGGTTGTCATTTCGAGAAATCGCTAACAGTACGAACAGAAATCCAACTACTGTTATGAGATTTTCTCAAGCGTGGTTTGATAATGCCCAAAATCGAAGATGAGTAGGCACCGGACGTCGAAGGGGCACAAATGAAGTTCAAGATGGACGTCTAAGGCTTATGGCTATTAGAGACCGATTTGCGACAACTCGAGCTTTGGCTGATGAGTGGTTAGGAGAACAAGGCCATCCTGTAACTGTCCGAACGGTTTACCGCCGGACTGCAGCATTATCGACCCCATCTTGTGTTACCTCTGACGGTTGAGCATCGCCGGCAACGAATACAGTGGTCCAGAGAACGTCAACATTGGAATGTGGAATGGCATCAGGTCGTCTTTTCTGATGAATCTCGATTCTCCTTGGGTGACATAGACGACTTCAGGGAGAAAGACGTGAACCTCAGTTTGATATTGAGCGTCATGTACACCGGACAGTAGGCATTATGGTATGGGGTGCTATTGCACATGCAAGTTGGTCACTTTCAGTCTTTATTAGAGGTAACATGACAGCACTGCGTTACCTTCAAGAAATAGTGGAGCCATATGTTCTCCCTTACCTTAACCGGCTCGAGAATCCAATATTTCAGCAAGATAATGCTCGACCTCATGTTGCCAGAGTTAGTTTGAACTATTTTGAAGCGACCCATGTGAATCTTTTGCCATGACCGCCCAGATCCCCCGATCTTCCCCATAGAGCATGTCTGGGACATCATGGGTAGAAGACTTAGAAATTTACCCCAGTCCCCACGGACTTTGCCGGCTCTGATACATGAACTACAGATAGCTTGGGATAGTATGCCTCAAGAAGAAATAGACCATCTTAGTGATGCCAAGGCGTGTTGGGGATTGTATAGATAATCGCGGCGGACAAACACATTATTAACAAATTTATTAAAACAAAATGTAAACCCTTCGTTTTTTTCTTCAAATTTCAATAATTTATGCCGGGTTTATGCAGAAAGAATTCAGCTCTTAGCACTTAGCTCTTGTAACTTGACTCTAAGAACTCGCTCTCCTATTGGTTGTGCCGATCGGTATAGCCAATAGGAGAGCTCGTTCGTAGAGTCAAGTTACAAGAGCTAAGTGCTAAGACCTTAATTTTCTCTGCATAATCCCGGCATTACTCCTTGCTATACTATCTATGTTTTACCAAAAAAAAAATAAAATTTAAACAGCTCCTTCTGGGTGTTGCAGTTTCTTTGTCAGTCAGTATATTTGAAACACACATATTCATACACTACATCAATATGAAAATTTTTTTCGACAGTTGAGAGAATAATAAAATAAAATTCATATATTTCATTTGGATTTCCTTCTTCAAATCAAACAGGAACGATTCAAATAATATATATTATTTATTTTCTGACCCCTAACGAATATTTTCAGTTGGGATGTTATCACAGAAATTATTTTCACAAAAATCATCATATCTTTGTGGTAATGAGAGCACCTTCAATGATTGAGCAAATTCAACTCGATGAAATAATGTATCCACGCAAATACGAATAGGAAACAAGACTCTTCAATTAAAACTATGCTAGAAAGTAGTCATTTGTTGTTCCTTGTAGATAGATACCACATACTAGTTCTATACAAGATTAAATCATATTAAATCTGTTATTTTATTTTGCAGTGAGCCACAAATATGACAAGTATGGCGATTAAACAATGTGTTTATTGCTGTTGGAGAAATCGGAATTTGTTTTTCTATGAGGTATAGGAATAAGTTCGTTAATTAAACGAGAAATTTTCTTATGCTTCTGCGTATTGAAAGGTGCATCAATTGCTATTTTTGGTAAACCTTCTCTCTCGAGTCTCGATTCTTGCGGTAAACATGTTTGGGAAAGATCGAGCAAGGGTGAACAATGTTATTTTATCCATAATCACTGTTTGTCCGTGGCTCGTGAATATTGTATATTGTTGTAGGAGGTAACTTTGCACAGCAACCTTAAGATCAATTGTGCCCCCCGCAGAGCTGTCGATGTCATCGCCATTTACAGCTCGCCTTCCTGTTCCAGAGTTGTGATGAACTCAAGGAGGCTACGTCTTCGCTCCTGCAGATTTCTTTCCCAAAGAATTCCCTGCGTTGGTTTGAGATGGCGAGTCATTCCGTTATCAGGTGATCAGGAGTTTCATCCTCCTCCCAACAGAATCTGCACTCGTCAGTTTCTGCTAGCCCTAATCTCATCAAATGCTTCCTAAGGCCGCAGTGCCCTGTGAGGAAACTAGTGAGGAGGTGCAGCGTGTTCTTACTGAGATCCAAGTATTTCTTGGATCTGACAGTATCAAAGTTCCGGAGGAATTTCTTGGAGTGATACATCCGGGGAAAGATCTCCAGAAAATACCTTTTTCAGTTTCTTCTTTCATCCGGAATTCACTTTTGTAGGTGTATCTACTAATCTCACAATAGGGTTCCGGGCCAATAAAGGGGGTTTGTGCCACATTTTTGTGGCAATTGTGTTGGCCTCCTCATTTCCTTTAATTCCCGCGTAACCAGAAACCCAGACCAAGGAGACCCTGTTGCTCTTGCCTACTTCATTGAGTTTTCTTCGGCACTCCCATATTAGCTTGGACTCGATAACATGGAAGCTCAGAGCTTCAATAGCAGCTTGAATATCAGAGTGGATTACTATATCACATCTCTGATAGTTTCTTTCTAGGTTCATTTCCACGCATCTTTCCATTGCAAGTACTTCTGCCTGAAAGATGCTCGGATAGGAGCCTAGTGATAATGAGCATTTGGTGCCTGGCCCATATACTCCAGCGCCAGTTCCTGTAGTGGGTTTTGAACCGTCTGTGTACCACATAATGGCATTTCTTTGAGGAACTTGGATGGAGGATTTCCTGTCCCAGTCTTTTTTCCTACCGAGCATCGTAGTGAAGTTCTTTTCGATGCTTACTCTATTAATCATCTAGTGAATGAGTAGAAGAGCAATAAAAATCTCATACATCTAACGCCATTGTTTGCAGCTATTTAGTAAGCGGATTTATTGTGACATGGTTCATTTTCAGTTCTTGCTCCTGTCGAAAAAAATCTTGTTTATTCCTGTAATTTCTTCGTGCACTTCTATGAAGCAACAAAGCGAACATCTTCCAGCGTGATAATAAGCAATGGAACAATGTAATGAATTGTATAGCTATTTTCATATCTGTCGGTCGGCAATGCCTTCCTAGCCTACAGGTGCGAAGTTTCTACTCATTTACATCAATACCAACACGATATACCTGAAATTTATTAGCCAGTATATACTGTAACAGGGCCGAATCACGCTCTGTACCAAAGTAAAGCTGGGTGACTTAATTACAATCTTCTTCTTGAAGGTTACATTTGATACTTGGACAAGTTAATTGTATCATAAATTCAATCTTTGTTGTTTGTCTTCAGATTTGGGTGCACCATATATGGCCAATTAAGTGATGTTTGCTTCGATTGCGTGCCAAAGCATCGACAATTCTTCGATGGAAATTACGGTTGATACCAACTACCAGAAAAGGTATTCGAAATATGAATAAAAGTCGGTCTGGATAATCCAGTGTTTTTGGAAAATGCCAAGATTCAATACAATTTTTTTTTACACAACGTAAAAATTCAAGGATGAATTCGATGATTTATACTAAGGCTTTGATCATTTATAGCTATCACCTTTAATATCCAATTCGAAATTAAATCCACTGTGGGTGTTAAAGAATAGTGAGTACAGTCCTGAATTGCAAGATCTCATTGTCGCGATAATGTAGGTGTTCGTTGTTCACAGATCAAGAGATATGGGAAATAAAATGATTATAAGGTTGGTACAAATTTGCTACCGTTTGGCAATTGTTAATCATTCCTTCACTATTATGTTGTTCGGTGATCAATTTCTCGACTTCATATGACTTGCATTTAATTGACATAGGTTCCATAGAAGCGCAATGCTCTTGGATATACAGGGTTGGGCGATAGTATGGAATACAATTCATATTTTTCAAACTGCTACTTGGAATAAAAACGCTGAAACTCTTCAATTGATTTTTAATTTTCCCCATTTTTTGGCGATAAAATGGAATTTTTCCTTTCAACCTCTTCGCAGCAACCGTACTCAACTTTTGTTTTTAAACGGTATCCTGAGTTCAATTCTGAATAAGTTTTTGTTTTACATCGATAAAAGAAAAGACCACAATAAGATATGGAAGTAACAATATCACCCCTTTTTGGTCTCGAACGATTGAATTAGACTGATGAATAAATAGAGTTTTGTCCATCTCGCATTCCTATAGTGAATTACGACATAACTTTTCGAAGATATAGGAATAGGAAGATCCAGGACCCAGAAAAATCCAAAATATTCGAGTTTCGGTGAAAGGGTTCATTATGCCTAATCGTTCTTTATTATCGTGAAAAAGTTATGCCTCAAGATTATCTAATTGCTATACTATTCCCAAGGTAGCCAAACATATTAATGACGAATGAATACTTGACTCACGATAGAAAAAATAAACAAATAAAGTGCATTCCTTCAAGTGTTTTCTCTTTCATAGGGTCCAAGACTATACAGCAATTAATGAACATATGCCAATCTGTTCGTCTTTAACTGTTAGATTCCAACAACTAATTATCCAATGGAAACAACAAATAATGCTGGTGTGTATGGAAATAAGCTACGGGGCAACCCAACGATGCCCTCCAGGTCAATGAATTGCCACTGGAGAAGCGGACATGAAAGTGCCTTGATGTATTAGTATTGGCGTATTATCCCATTTAGCACATAACAACGGTAGCTGATGAAAATATAGAAGAATTGAATAGACCCCTACCAGTGAGCTTTCGTCGAGGAAAGAATGGGGCTTCACACGAGAGCGATACTTTTCTCGTCTAGTCTTGTACTCGTCTCGGAGAGGCGAGACGAGACGAGACGTTTTGAAAAATGTTATAGGCGATACCGAGACCACATACAGCGCAACCCGAGAGTCTCATTTTAGGTCTTTTATTGACCCCAAATCCCAATGCTTTTAAAATTCCGTCTTTATTTGATCATCTGGAGAAATTTGTTTATTTGTACTGTGCTTCTTGTAGTGGAGATGTGAACAATTATTGTATACATCTGTGGAATACAGATAATAAAACTGGTAAAGAAACGAAAAATGAAGCTATTCAATATTCGCCAAGAACACCCTCAATGATCTACCCACTGGAAAGGTATTCATTGAAAACGATACCAATTTATACAATTCTATTAAAAAATTGGTTCAAGCCCTGTGGACAGGAGCTATTGGGCGCATGTTCATCTTCCTTGTGGCCCGTACTGACCAGTAAAGAAAAAAATACTGAGAGAGACCCAGGAAATTTGACACATTTTGTCTTATATCTCCAGAAATTGAAATCGTATAGAGCCAAAATTTTGCACAATGTTGCAAAATACTACAATTGACGTTAGTACAAGTTTTTGTTGCAATCTGATGAATAGTTCACGAAAAAAAAATTTTTTTTTCGAAAAAATTAAAAGAAATATTTTTTTAAAAGTTACCAACATTTCGATCATAACAGAATTTTGCCAAAAGTTGCGCGTTTATATCCTCGAACTGACTACCAAGTTTCGATTCAACATCTTCTTTAGTTCCTGAAATATCAGGGAAATAACCTCAAAATTTGAAATGTCTATAACTTCTAAACCGTCCGGCCGATTTTGCCCGTTAACGAACTTAACCGTCGCATTTTGATCAGAAACCTACCCTGAAAGTTTGAAGTCGATAGGACCTTCGGTGCTCCTGTTATCGTGCCTACGGCCGGAAGGCCGGCCGGCCGGCCGGACGGCACCCAAAAATCTGACACCGGATTCGTGATCAGGAGTCCGAATTAGTCTATTAGCCAATTTTCAGCTCGAAATTCGAAAATTACAGACATTTGGACGAAATGATAGGACGATGTTCCCCTAGAACATGCGCCCAAAAATGTATCGACATCGATAGCCTCTTTCAAACATCAACAAAACCTTCGAAACATTGGAAAACTGAGTTTGAAGAACATTTGCTGTTAGAAAGACCAAATAGAAATCAAAATTGTATTTTAGAGTGGTGGAAAGTGCATGACAAAGTACCTACACTTTCCAAGATGGCTGCTGATTTATAAATGGCTACAATTCATATCTTTTAAAAGACTATTTTCCACAGCAGGTATGATCATGGCAAAAACACGTACATCATTGAAAGATAATGTAATGCAAACGGGATTATGTTTGAATTCTTGGTCATCAAGTAATTTAAAAGATGAAATTAACAGTGTTTAAAATAAAAAAAAAATATGTACATGTACAAATATTTTTGTATAAGAGCGTAATAAATATAGCTTTACAAAATTATTTATTGTTATCTATCATTTCTTTTATTTATTATAATATTTATTATCGTTATTCAGAATTAAGCGAGAAGAGACGAGACAACTGATATCGAGACGAGACCGAGACTTAATTTTTTTGGAATAGGCGAGACCGAGACGAGATATTTTATACTCTCGTCTCGTGTGAAGCCCTAGGAAAGAAGTGATTCTGGTGATAAATTATTTCGTTCCAATATCAAACAGGCAAGTCGAGGCTTCAGTTGAGTATGTACAGTGTATAATAATGGTATAACATCCATATTTATTCTATTTGTTGTATACACCTTTTCCTGATTACTCTCTAACACAAGAGAAAAAAGTTGCCTGTTTGGATTCTTAAGAAAAGCAAAAGATACATTCGGGTTGAAGTAAAAACAAAGGGAAAGTGTATTTATAGATAAAAAGAACGCATGTCTGACCACAACACACATCTCTTTGGGATCAAGCTCGTTACATAACACGTCTTCGGAAAGCTCCCTAAATATACGGTGAAGAACTTAGTGTGACAGTACATTTTCAGTATGAACTCAAGAATAAAATTCACGCTTCGCTAGTACAGAAATAGCTGAATATAAGTATGCCAGGTGTAAAGAGAGAAGTGCACATTTGCTTTACATTCCAAAACTATTATTTAATATTTAAAATAACGTGTACCTCCAATGGGAGTTCAATCAAGGCATAGTTCCCCCAAACGCATGCCTCAGGCCTCTTGGTGTTACTTTTAAATAATCTTATCGCAGTCCGGAGATATGTTTACATTTTACATGTCAAAATGTGAATTTTTGAGCATTGTTATTTTCTCACGTTTAAATGCCTGTTCTCTTTTCTCATTAGGGATATTATTCTGGCGTGTTGCGATCCTAATGATTTGTTTGCTAGTTTACGGCTTCGACAAACAACTGCAACCGGCTTTTCCGAGCTGAACATAGAGTTCATTAGAAACTGGAAACCATGCAGGAATTCTACGGAACCGATAAATTGATAATAGAGCAACTGTTCCTCAATTCCGTGCATTAATTCTTAGATATTCATACATGGTTATTATTGAAGTATCTCTCCAAAAATAATTAGGGCTTCACACGAGACGAGACTAGAAGAGAATATAAACAAGAGCGCCAAAAATCTCGTCTCGGTCTCGCCAATTCCATAAAAATTAAGTCTCGGTCTCGTCTCGTTATCAGTCGACTTCTCTCGTCTCGCATAATTCTGAAAAATGATAATAATTATTATAAAATCTTGAAAAAAACACATTCAAACCTAAAATATAAAAATCTGCAAGGATAGATATTTTTGATTGAAGTTATAAGAATAGTTAACAAGTTGAAATAAAAATGTGAAAAAATTATTTTAATTTACAATAAAATTTTTCACAGATAGTCACAAGAGTTGATATTTTGTAAAATATATTGATCTCTATGTAGACCTTTTCCGAATTTTCGACATTATCTCTGAAGTTGAATTTGAAAAGTGGCTTACTTGGCGGACAGAATTCCACAAAAACGATAGCAAAGATTGAACCTTAAACTTCTTTCTTATTTACTTTGACAAACTCAAGCAGCTTAATAAATAAAAAAATTATTCGAACGCTACCTTCATAAATTCGGTACATTTTTCCCGTGTTATATTCTGCAGATAAGGAGCAAATAATTCGAAACATTTACTATTTGCATGCTTTATCATTGTATTCGCTATCGAGAGTGCAAAGTCAAATTTTGGCATAATGATAAGCTGGTGTAAATAAAACAAATTTTTCGTTGCCAATGAACTATATCTCAGGAACTGAATTATCTAATAGTACCATCTGTTCCGAGATACGTAACTTTTAATAAAAATTTATATCGGCAGCAATTTTGTCAACAAATTTTTCATTCAGATTTTACCCTCTAGTAAAAATTGAGCAATAATATGTAGGAACGTGACTATCTGTGAAATATTTTATTTTAAATTAAAAACATTTTTATTTCAACTTGTTAACTTTTCTTATAACTTCGTATAGTAACTTATCTCTTATCATAAATATCTATTCTTGCAGATTTTTATACTTTAGGTTTGAATGTGTTTATTTCAAGATCGATTTTTACTCTCGGTTGAGTATTTGAGTCTATAAACTACTGAGTAATGAACGCTTACACTATTGAAAGGGTTTCTTTGGCTCGAAAATTTCTACCTGGAAGATCGTCTTATTTACCTACTACAGATACATACAGTGAACTTTTTTATATACGACTCCACATTTTTCAACATCCACAGAAAATAATTGAATATGAAGAGTTTCCACTATAATTACCAATATATTTTGTCTATATTATACATCGATCGTTCTAGAAATACACGATTTTTGAAAGACCTTGCGATAATTGAGATTAATCAAGAAAAAATAGAATTCACAACTATAAAAACTGATCCCAATATGATTTCAATACTTAACGGACAACTTTTATTGCCCCTAAATTCCAATGTTTTTAAAATTTCGTCTCTATTCGAACATCTGGAGAATTTATTGTTTTTTATTGTGCTTCAAGAAGTGAAAATGTGAACAATTATTGTATAGATCTGTATAAATACATGTACAAATATTTTTATATAATAGCGTAATAAATATAGCATTAGAAAATAATTCATTGTTATCTACCAGAGACGAGACAATTGATAACGAAACGAGACCGAGACTTAAACGAAATTTTTTGGGAATTGGCGACACCAAGACGACATTTGTAATATTCTCACCTACTCTCGTCTCGTGTGAAGCCCTAATAATGATTTCTAAACAATACTATCCTTGGGAAAATTGGGAAATGTAAAAAACGCGGCCACCAAAATAGTCCCCAGACATAGAGGCATATGTTATTGACCCTTTCGACCTTCTACAACGCAACGAAAAAAAAAAATTGAGACGAAAATTAAAACTGTCCGTTGGAGACGTTGGAAGCCTGTCAAAAAGGTTATTAACCATCATTGAAGGAGCGCAGAGATGCTGGCATGGATACCGAGAAAATAACCCACCCTGTCAACGTCAATAACTAGCGAACGGAAATCGAACATCTTCATCACTCTCCGATCGATAAGCAGCAAAAACCACTACTTGACTTGAAAGGACAATTTTTCAAGAGCGCTGCAGATTCGTTTGACAAATGGTTAGAATTCAAAGTATCAAGTAGCTTTGCCCCGCTGGGGTGGATCTGGCCACCAAAAATACCGATATTTTAATGTGTCGGTCCATCATTTCAGGACGTGATTTATAATGGAGGACCATCATTTCTTTCCCTGTCCTTATTTATTCATATTCCTTGTATCTTGATGATGGTTCATCTTACTGAACGTGACATATTTCCACTGTTGTTTATACATTTAAAACCCCATATGGCATTTTATCTAACACCATATTTCATGGTGTCTTTTACTCAAGAATCTGACGGTTTATCTCATTTAGCTGATCGATCAACTTAATAACTGTAACGAAGTTAGATAGCAAGTTGAACAAACTGGCCATCATATCGGACCTTTTTGTAATTGTGTGTTCGATATCATTAATAACTATTCTCCCACTGACGCATAAGGGGAACTGGTTGGGGTAGATATATCTGTTACGTTATTTTCAGTCGATATTTGGAATTTATCTTGATGAACTTCGTGGGAGTTATGAAAAATTTTAATGTTCAGTATACATCAAGAGATCCTAATTATGAGCATAAATGTCATCTCGAAATTCCTATCAGGCCACTAATTATTGATATTTAGCCTTATTCGTTTTAATCAAAGAGATAAGAAACTATGACAGTGAAATCTAGAAGAGATTTGTATGCTCTTTCGGAATAATTGATTGAAGCTGCCTCAATTAATAATGAAAAAATGTTCAAGTTGAAATACCTCGAAAAAGTTTCACCCTTTGAATTACGTATCTGTGAAAAATACGTATAGATAGGAGGAGGAAAATTAGGCCCTAATCAAACAGGTAGTTTTGAAGGATAGGAAGAATGGTCACCAAAAATGTTGATACAACTTTTTCGTAAAACCGACCTTAAGGTTCTGGTATAAAGATGCTGGCTATTGTGTTTATTGTGAATTATATTTTTTAACTACTCAATGAGATATTTAGGTCCTAACCTACACAAACTCTAACCTAAACTAATGGGAATATGAATAATATATTCTTCTCCACTATATTATAATTTGAATAAAATCTAAGTGAAGGTTCACATTGAGCTGAAAATGAGCTAAACGATATATCAGAAATACAGAAATTTGTTGCATTGTAACTAAGAAAATATGTATCTCTCGTCCTCCTATTTTTTAATTTGTATCTCACAATGTAAGCAATGAAAATTTCAGAGGGACTAAACGTTTTTTCGATCACTTTAAAAATAATAAAACAAATATAATATCCCTAAATACTGGGTGATCTAATATCAATGCACTTTGGGTTCGAAGACTTTTTGTGCTAAGCCTGAACGCCCACTCTACCATTTCAGATTTCAGATATATGAGCATAACAATAATGGTCTCGATGATCTGTTATATTCAATTTATGTGTTGGAAGTTAATGGAAGGATATTATTATTTCTAGAATTGCCTCTGTAGGAGTTTAAAATGGAATACCAGCACTAGAAGTGAAATGGCTCGAAATCAACATTAAAACATGCCCTCGCTGTATAACAAGAAACATAATGACACTCGCACAAATAACTTCATACACTGCGGTTGATCATTGGTAATATTTAGCCTATATGGACGATTAAAATGGACGTGCCAAAAGCGGGGTAATTTAACACTGGTCAAAATAAATTACAGGCGATTACGAAGATCTCACAACCTGAATACGGTTCCACACAACCGCGGCTTTTATGTTTCCGGATCGATATAGCGGAGCACAAAATCACAAACACGTGAAAATCAACTTTTTATTTTTGTTCTTGAAGGAAATAATTCGAGGGATATGTCAGAGAGCAGTTCATGTGTTAAGGATGTTGCGAATATGACTTGACAAAGCGGATTGAAACTTTCATTCTTTTCGGTCAAGGAGGATCATTGGTGTTGATGGCGAGGGAATACGGCTTTGCGACATGCCATGTGTTAAATGAAGAACGGACCGACCCACCAGTGGCGGATTTCGCAGGGTATACGAACTTTAGTGATGAGAGAAATCCGTTGGAGAAAGGAGATAAAATAAAATTGAAACCATTTGAAATTTTCAATAAATATAGAAATGGACAAAACTTCTAAGGATATCCCATGGCCCATTCCGCCCAAAAATGTTGAAAGTTCTTGGAATGACTCCCAATTTCGGAAAAACGATACCATCCCATCATCTTCCCTCAATTTAAACCCAATCTGACCATTTTTATCTGATATACAGCAGTTTTATATTTTAGGTTTGAATGTGTTTTTTTCAAGATCGATTTTTTACTCTCGGTTGAGTATATGTGTCTATAAACTACTGAGTTATAAACGTGTATACGTTATTAAAAGGGTTTCTTACACTCGAAGATAGTCTTACTAGTAAAGAATTGAAAAATGAAACTATAAAATGTTTCGAAAAGTGTTATGAGGAATACGCCAAGAACCCCCTCAATGATCTACCCACTGGGGAGGTATTCATTGAAAACGTTACGAATTTATCCAAATCTATTAAAAAATGTATCGACATCGATAGCCTCTTTAAAACATCAACAAAACCTTCGGAACGTTGAAAAGCTGAGTTTGAGGAATATTTGCTGTTAGAAGGAGCAAATAGGAATCAAAATTGTATTTTAGTGAGGTGGAAAGTGCATGAAAAAGTTCCTACACTTTCTAAGATGGCCGATGATTTATTGATGGCTTCATCCGTACCTGTTGGAACATTATTTTCTACAGCAGGTATGATCATGGCAAAAACACATACATCATTGAATGATGATGTGATGCAAGCGTGATTATGTTTGAATTCTTGGTCATCGAATAATTTAAAACATGAAATTAACAGTAATTACAATTGAAAAAGTTATGTACATGTACAAAATTTTTGTATAGGAGCGTAATTAATATAGATTCACAAAATTATTCACTGTAATCTATCATTTCGTTAAGGTAGGTATATATTATAATATTTATTATTGTTTTTCAGAATTAAGCGGAACGAGACGAGACCGAGACTTAATTTTTTGGGAATTGGCGAGACCGAGAAGAGATTTAAGGACATCATCAGGTATGTTAATACCATGGACGATGTCCTTAGGATTGAATAAGTAGGGTAATAGAGCAAATGACCGTACTAGTCGCAGTTCTGAAAGCTGAACCAAGCCATACGACCTCATTCTAATAATAATAATAATAATAACCATCAACATGATTTCCTGCTTCTTTTTAATTAACTTTCGGAGTACATAGAATTGAATTAGAAATAAAACAAAAATATTCTGTTAAAATTGAATCGAGATGTTCCACACAGCGCGAAATGTACGTCAGTGGTTTAGGACTAGTCAAATGGTTAGCTTAGGTGCACAAGTGATGCCGTCATTCATTTTGATGAACAAAAAACGCACCATCCGACTGCGATGTAAGTAAGATTCCGGCCTGATTAAAAACTTGGTAAACCGGATGAGAGCACATTTTGGCCATGCGTCTGTAGAACATAAAATTGACTACCAACTGCCAAAATGAAAGGATCTCACCGACAACAGGGAAAGGTACGAGGTTCACTCGTACAGTTAATGAACGATTAATGTCAGCAGATTGGACTCTGCGACCTTAAGATTGTCAAGAATCATCGTTAGGTGATTCACGCTATTGGAGATGGTGGTCTCTTTCATTGTCCCGAATTCAATTCGACAAAATCAACGGCCTTGTCGTGAAAGAAATATATTTCTCCGGCTGAAATTAATTCAATTTTAATCGATTCATCTCAAGTGGTAGATAGGGCTTCACACTAGACGAGATTAGGCGAGAATATTAAAAATCTCGTCTCGGTCTCGCCAATTCCTAAAAAATTAAGTTTCGTTTAAGTCGCGGTCTCGTCTCGTTATCAGTTGTCTCGTCTCGTCTCGCTTAATTCTGAATAACGAAAATAAATATTATAATATATAAGCGAAATGGTAGATAACAATGAATAATTTTGTAAAGCTATATTTATTACTCTCTTATATAAAATTAGTGGTACATAAACATAATTTCTTTTAATTTTCCGAATGAGTAAACAGTCACGAAAATGTGATTTTGACGCTCGGTCAAATGTCTCAACCGTAATGTTCTACGTTCATTACTTCATCCAACAGTTCAAACGGCGAGAAATGATTTAAAAGAATTGTTATGAAAATATTCAATGGATTCAGAGAGCGAGCAAACAGTGCTGCCTCTGATATGGTTCAAGAAGAATTCCACGTGATCTGAATGTACACAGTTCGCCGAAAAAGCACCTGTGTTACCTGTGTCTTGGCAACAAGATAAAGATCTGATCTGAAGATTGTTGAGCGTACCAGCAAATGACTAGCTAATTTAATTAATATTGATTATATCAGTCGGAAGTTGTGAACGAATAACAAGATGTTGTTCGAAATCATCCCAGCAAGGAAACAGAAATCTTTTTTTGGATTTTGGTGAAATTTTTTTGTGAAGTTCAGTTGTCGATTTTGCAGCATAGAGCAACATAGTATTATCTCCTTTTAGTCACTTTCAATCTGAATTGAAAAATTATACATGATTTACACTTGCTTGTGAGAATGTGTAAATCATATACAATTTTTCATTTGAGTTAATATGGATTTTCATCAAGTAAAAACCACAAGTATTCAATTGTATCCTGCTTTAATTTGTCTGAGAACTGGTTTTAAACACTACACGAGTAAGTAAAGGCTTGACCACGACAATAATGACATATGTCAGACAGTTTCTGGATCTTTTTTAGAATGGGTAGTGAATTTCAAATTTATTTCATAAACCATGGATTATTTCATTTTTAATTTGGTCGTTTTCTCCTTAAATCTTTTCCTTTTTCAGGTTGCGTGTCAGGTACCTTGAACTCTTCGCTTGTTGAAGAAGGAATCAATATTGAAAAAAAATGGGTTCAAGCCCTGTGGACAGGAGCTTTTGGGCGCATGTTCCTTGTGGCCCGTACTGACCAGTAAAGAAAAAAAGCAGTATCATGTTGAATACCTTAATATTATTCTGGAACACAAATTTTCCATTACAATAATCTTCATCTAGCTTCTATTTAGTATCAATTCCTGTAGAACGTGATCATAATAAGTGTTTTCCATATAATAAAATGTGTTTGAACTTGGTATGTAGGAAATCTGACATCAATCATTGGAATTAATTGATTTGACAAACAGCCGTCAAATGAGGTAAATAGATTTTTGTGACGATTTTCTGTGACCATAAAAAAAATTAAGCATTTCATTATTGCATTTCTTGAAATAGGTACCTTTTCAAGTCGATCAACATCGTCCTTCTTTCGACGTCTAAACTATGACTTGATTCTTTATGTTTATATCTTTGAATTTGTTTTCGGTGGAATTCAAAGAGTTCATAGAATAATCGATGAAAATACTGAGAGAGACCCAGGAAATTTGACACATTTTGTCTTATATCTCCAGAAATTGAAATCGTATAGAGCCAAAATTTTGCACAATGTTGCAAAATACTACAATTGACGTTAGTACAAGTTTTTGTTGCAATCTGATGAATAGTTCACGAAAAAAAAATTTTTTTTTCGAAAAAATTAAAAGAAATATTTTTTTTAAAATTACCAACATTTCGATCATAACAGAATTTTGCCAAAAGTTGCGCGTTTATATCCTCGAACTGACTACCAAGTTTCGATTCAACATCTTCTTTAGTTCCTGAAATATCAGGGAAATAACCTCAAAATTTTAAATGTCTATAACTCCTAAACCGTCCGGCCGATTTTGCCCGTTAACGAACTTAACCGTCGCATTTTGATCAGAAACCTACCCTGAAAGTTTGAAGTCGATAGGACCTTCGGTGCTCCTGTTATCGTGCTTACGGCCGGCCGGCCGGCCGGCCGGCCGGCCGGCCGGCCGGCCGGACGGCACCCTAAAATCTGACACCGGATTCGTGATCAGGGAGTCCGAATTAGTCTATTAGCCAATTTTCAGCTCGAAATTCGAAAATTACAGACATTTGGACGAAATGATAGGACGATGTTCCCCTAGAACATACGCCCAAAAAGAGACGCCCTTCAATATTCAATATTTCAGCTTATTCTGTTAACAATTTCAGTTTTTACAGATCGCAATACAAAAATTACCAAAATTACGATAATTCATTAAATAATTTACTCACAGCCTGTACACTCAACTGCGCGCGAAACGAATTGAACCTATAGGTATCCTTGTGCTTTATCACGATTGAGATCAGTTTGCCGTTCATTGTATAATATGCCTGGCTTCAATGGGCCACTCTCAACCGGAAAAATTACTCAAATGTCGTGTGCTATCTATTTTAAGCTCAATTTGAGGTTATCTCAGGAGATTAACACAGAGATTAGGAACAAAGAACGAATTGTCGGTTGATTTTAATAGATACTGAAACGATTATCTGAGGGGGATTTCGTACAGATAAACCCCCATTTGGAGCAGCCAGGGGTTAATGAGATCTGCACAAGATGTTGTCGTTTCTTTTATTTCCCAGGTTACGGAAGAACATTCCTGAATTGTTTGATTGTATGCTCAGTTTATAAAGAATCGATTTTCGAAAAATGGAGTGATGGGAACGTGAAAAATTCAGTTAATATAGACATTTTCAATTGTTGATAATACCAACATTGGCAAAACAAAATCAAGTTATCGTGGCAACGGAAGACCGGCCGGACATTCCATTTTGACATCGAATTCTTCATCAGTGAGACTAACCTAATCGTTTGACCCATTTTCGGCCAGAAAATCTAAAAAACATACATTTGTGCAAAATTCTTGCACGCTGTGCGCTGAGCGCAAAAAATGCACCTTTGAAAACAATCCTTATTGAAGAAAGATATGATCATGCATGGTTCAAGTCCTCATCTTAGAGAAGCGTCTACTCAACTGCTTTCGTAGCAGAAATAAGACTATAATTAATGCGATGGACTCCCCTCTACCAACGATCGGAACAGCCATTGTTTTTCATTTCCCTACGACTGCATTCATTTAACCTACATTTAATTCGTCGAAGTGCGATGAATTATTGAAAAAGCAACAGGTAGTCATAACAGAACATATCTCAAACCTAGTTGTTATCGCATAAAGAATATAAAACCGTCCGAGATTGCTGTTTTAGATGCATTGATTACGCAATTTCGCAGCCGAGTCTTGCAGATTTAATTATATAGATATGCGGAAAAGCCTCACATACACAGATTGGCACGAGTCTTACTGATTCCTCAGCTAAACGAGAATCGATATAATTCAATTATTGCTCATTAATGTGGTTATACGATAGAAAATAGATTGCAGTTTATATCCGGCACTTGAGACGAAATTCGTTTCCCCATTTAAATGTTTCTATCCATCGCATAATTTGTGCATTTCGAAATTAACAAACATCAATGTTTATAGTCTTTCGGTGCATATTGTAATATGCGAACAATTTTAATATTCTCTCTTGCTGAATAATTATTAATATTGAAAACACTTAATTACAGTTTGATTTAACAGGTAACATAATTATTGCATTCTTGTTAGGGCTTCACACGAGAGCGAGATTTTTCTCGTCTCGTCTCGTTCTCATCTCGGGAAAGCGAGACGAGACGAGACGTTTCGAAAAATATTATAGGCGATACCGAGACCACATACAGCGCAACCCGAGAGTCTCGTTTGGTCTCGTTAATTTTTTTTTACGAAGTTTTTATTCAAAAAATTAGAGAAGGTCTACATAGAGATCATTATATTTTACAACTTATCAACTCTCGTGACTATCGGTGAAATATTTTAATGATTTTTTAACATTTTTATTTCAACTTGTTAATTGAAAGATTATTTTCCACAGCAAGTATGATTATGGCAAAAACGCGTAAGTACATTATTGAAAGATGATGTGATGCAAACGTGATTATGTTTGAAGTCGTGGTCATCGAGTAATTCAAAAGATGAAATTAACAGTGTCTAAAATTGAAAAAATTATGTACATATACAAATATTTTTGTGTAAGAGCGTAATGAATATAGCTTTACAAAAGTATTCATTACTATCTACCATTTCGTTTATATATTATAATATTTATTATCGTTATTCAGAATTAGGCGAGACGAGACGAGACAACTGATAACGAAACGAAACCGAGACTTAAACGTGACTTATTTTTTTGGGAATTGGCGAAACCGAGACGAGATTTTATATACTCTCGTCCCGTGTGAAGCCCTATCTTGTTCTAGTTTTTGTTTGATTGTCTCCAAATATTACTCTTTTTTGCTTCCAAATCTATGTAATTTTCAATTTTTTACCGAAAATGGTCTTGAACGATTAGGTTCGACTCAATGATGAAGAATTCGTGGTCAAAATCAATTCTGTCCGGCCGGCCATCCGTTGACAAATGGTTTCATGTCAGTGTTTTTTTTTGTGTTTTGGTCATGAAGAAAAGCCCCTAGACAGTTGCTTTTTATTCTATACATGAATTTTACTCAATGACAACTGGAAAAAGGAGGTTTATTAGTTAGAAATAAGGAACGAATATTAAAATCGGTAACTTTCAAAGCGCCTCGTCCCAAATACTAGTCCACCACACAATAAAAACATGTGTTCAAGAACACTCGTGGAAAAATAGGAATCCAATGAACTGGAATCAACCAACTAATTCCTAATGATTAATTTCCTATACTTGAATACAAATTTTTGGAGGCAAATCCAAGGCTTTTCGGTGATACATGTGCGGGATCATTGAAATTTTAATCGTACAAACGTTTTTTTTTATTGCTCCCATAAAGAACACATGTTGATGTTGAACTTGAGAAATCTAGGAGCTCTGTGGTTGAAAGTAAGTCGAGAGTAATGTAACATATTTTAAATATTGGGAAGATTTCCAGTTGAATATGAATTAATTTCCGCAGATAATTTTTCGAATTTATGGTCTTTAATTCATTTAATTCATTAAATTAATTATTTTGTGATTTGCTTCTGCGTAAGAAACACAAGATATTTGTCAGAAGCAATCAGTCGAACAATGTTACCTAACAAACAACAGCAACGAAGAAAGAACTATATCGTAACGTTTCGGAGTCTATATCTGACTCCTCCGTGAGACATTTAACGAAAATCTTCTGAATTATTTTGTTGATGGTTATTTTGAAATTCGAGAATTGTCACATTGATATTTCCAAATTGATCTGATGGTGTTCTAGACATAGAGTATTTACGAGATTCAAGGCTCGCGAAATTCAAAACCTTGCTTATATGATCCAGCCTGTATACAGGGTGGATCAGGGTACAAGCAATCGAATAATATTAATAGTTGTTGTGATCAGGTTCTTAGTCTAACTACTTATATCGAAATGGGTTTCAATAGTAAAATGAAAACAGGAACAGCATTTGTGGATTTGTCGGCAGCATATGACACGGTATGGAATGATGGTTTGATTACTCGAAAATATGCTGACGGATACAAGATTTCGTGTTTTTGTTGGTAATAATAGTAGTAAATTAAATTAAAAATTGAATAATGGTCTCCCACAAGGTTCAGTTCTAGCACCTCTTCTTTTCAATTTATATATGTGTGATATTCCTGCTACTACGTCTGAGAAATTCATATATGCTGATGACATTGCCCTTGCATTTAGTCATTCTGATTTTCAAATATAGAAAATAATCTATCTGCAGATTTAGAAATCCTGAAGAAGTACCTATTTGAGTGGCGTTTGTGTCCGAATCCTAATAAAACTGAGGTTTCTTGCTTTCATTTGAACAATCATCAAAAATATAGAACATTGAGTGTAACTTTCGGTGACTCTTTCTTGAGACATAATTTTTATCCCAAATATCTAGGAGTGATACTAGATTCCTCTTTGAATTTCAAAGCCCATTTGGATGACTTGCGTCTGAAGTTGAAAACAAGAAATAATATTCTGCAGAAATTAGCTGGTACTTCATGAGGTGCTGATGCAGCTACTCTTCGAACGGCAGCCTTAGCCTTGATTTTTTCTGCCGCTGAATATTGTTGCCCCGTCTGGTTTAATAGTGCTCATACACAAAAATTTGATGCACAGCTGAATTCATATATGAGGATCATCACTGGAACTATTAGATCTACACCTATTCATTGGTTTCCAGTTCTTTCAAACATTGTCCCACCCCACATTCGCAGGCAGACTGCTGTTTCAAATTCTTGGAATACACATTATTTTCCGAATTCATTTCCGATTCTCTCCTACATTCCAAACAATAAGATTCCCAGATTGAAGTCACGAAACCCTTTATGGTCCAACTGTTTTCTTAATTCGAATAAAAGTGATGAGGAAGTTTGTCGGTCTGAATGGATTTCTTGCGATTTATTCAACAAAGATTTAATTTCTGATCCTTCAAATATAGTTCCGGTGTTTGATCTTCCAAGGAAAATATGTTCTATTCTGAATCGTCTAAGAACCAGTCATGGTCGATGCAATAGCATGCTTTTCAGGTGGAATTCAGTTGAGAGCCCTAGTTGTGAATGCAGGGAAGCAGAGGAAACCATAGATCATTTAGATAATAATTGTCGCATATATAGATTCAAAGATGGTTTTAGGGCTATTCATAATGTTTCTGAATCTTTTTTAGAATGGGTAGCGAGTTTCAAATCCATTTGATCAAATATAGAATATTCCATTTTTAATTTGTTCGTTTTTCTCCTTTTGTCTTTTCCTTTTCCAGATTGAGTTTCGGGTACCTTGGAGAAACTTCTTTGCTTGTTGAAGGATGAAGCGATAGTAGAGAAAAAGATGCCCTTCAATTATTAATATTTCAGCATATTTTGTTAACAATTTCCTTTTTCATGAATCACAACACTAACGTTGAGATAGGGTTTTTTTTGCTGAGGTTTTTCCCTAATCTCTAGTATCATATATCAAATTATATGGTACCCCGTTACACTAACCTCTGCTAACACTTTTTTCATACACATGCTTCATTGTTAGATTAAAAATAAATGTAATGCTCAAAGATCAAAAGAATATATATACATATAATAGTTGTATTGCATGAAAATGGCCGTATTCTAATGTGCGATAAAGAACATTAAGAAGAAAAAAATGTCAGTCTAATAACCCATATTCTGATCGCAATCAATCATTCTTGCCGTGTGGTGGTCTGCAACATCTTCAGCAGCTATTGCATGCGATACGATGCCTGAAGCATCCTCGACCTGTAATGAACGATCGGTATCCATTATGACTTAGAATTACGTTTGCACGCAAACCGAAGTGATGCCGATTTGTGAATTAACTGACTGAGAGGTCACTTATTTAGCATCTGGAAACACTTGAGAACTCATTTGGACGTGCTTAAGTGTTTCTACAGACAGACGAATCATTCGTTTTTGGCGATCTATCAATTTTGGCATTTATTAAGATATAAAATAATGCCAAGATACATGAACAGTATTACCTTGGAGTGCAACTTTCTGGATCCTTGTAACAACGTTTTCAATGTTCTGAGATGAAATATATACATATATCTAAAAATTATGAAGGTTATTTGAGCATTTTCTGAATTGTTCAATATTATACTGACTGACATAGAAACTGCAACACCCAGAAGGAGCTGTTTAAATTTCACATTTTTTTTTGGTAAAACATAGATAGTATAGCATGGAGTAAATGATAAAATTTGGAGAAAAAATTGGTGAAGATTCTTTCATGTGAACATTTTTTGTTACTTACATATTGTAGTCGTTTTTTGCATTTTTTTTATCGCCAGCTAAGTGAATTTGAAAGAGGTTGAATTATTGGTCTACAGTAGGCGGGGTTGTCATTTCGAGAAATCGCTAACCGTACGAACAGAAATCCAACTACTGTTATGAGATTTTGTCAAGCGTGGTTTGATAATGCCCAAAATCGAACAAGAGTAGGCACCGGACGTCGAAGGGGCACAAATGAAGTTCAAGATCGACGTCTAAGGCTTATGGCTATAAGAGACCGATTTGCGACAACTCGAGCTTTGGCTGATGAGTGGTTAGGAGAACAAGGCCATCCTATAACTGTCCGAACGGTTTACCGCCGGATAAGGTGTCTTTTGGACTGCAGCATTATTGACCCCATCTTGTGGTACCTCTGACGGTTGAGCATCACTGGCAACGATTACAGTGGTTCAGAAAACGTCAACATTGGAATGTGGAATGGCATCAGGTCGTCTTTTCTTATGAATCTCGATTCTCCTTGGGTGCACATGATGACCTAAGAAGGGTTAGACGACGTCAGGGAGAAAGACGTGAACCTCAGTTTGATATTGAGCGTCATGTACACCGGACAGTAGGTGTTATGGTACGGGGTGCTATTGCACATGTAAGTAGGTCACCTTGAGTATATATTCGAGGTAACATGACAGCGCTGCGTTACCTTCAAGAAATAGTGGAGCCATATGTTCTCCCTTACCTTAACCGGCTCGAGAATCCAATATTTTAGCAAGATAATGCTCGACCTCATGTTGCCAGAGTTAGTTTGAAGTTTTTTGAAGCGACCCATGTGAATCTTTTGCCCAGATCCCCCGATCTTTCCCCCTTAGAGCATTTTTGGGACATCATGGGTAGAAGGCTTGGAAATTTACCCAAGCCCCCACGGACTTTGGCGGCTCTGATACATGTACTACAGGTAGCTTCGGATAGTATCCCTCAAGAATAAATAGACCATCTTATTGCATCATTGTCAAGACGTGTTGGGGAGTGTATAGATAATCGCGGTGGACAAACACATTATTAACAAATTTATTGAAAAAAATTGTAAACCCTTCGTTTTTTTCTTCAAATATTAATCATTTACTCCTTGCTATACTATCTATGTTTTACCAACAAAAAAATTCAAATTTGAACAGCTCCTTCTGGGTGTTGCAGTTTCTTTGTCAGTCAGTATAGTTGGAAGCCTCCATCCAGTGAGTGTGAATTTTATAAATAATATAGTAAACTATCCAGTAGGCTTCATTAACACCCTCGATAAACGACTATCGGGACCAAAACAATGATGATTGGTGAAAAGGTCAATGCCAGAATGATTCAGCGTCGAATATAACAGCCATTATACCCTGCCAAAATCACATTGTACACGCACTAAAAGTATTGAGTTAGGAGCACCGGTGATTTTTTCACGAGAAGAATATATATACTGCGCCCAAAACTGGGTAACGAGAAGGCAATAATCACATGGTCATCGTGGGTGATTTGGTCCAAAAATATCCTCAAATATTTTTATTGTAAGATTCAGTTCGGATATTGGCAAGGAAGACGGTATAAAAAATATGTGGTTGACAATTTCGAATTCATGTCTCCACAGTATTTTTATTCGAAATTTCTGAGCTTTTGTTCCATTTGCCTCATTGCTGTGGCGAACATAATAGGAACATCTAGTTGGACGACCAGGTATGATCACACAACCCGATCCACATTTTTTTTTCCGATTATCAAACTTTCTAATCATTATTTATGGTTTCTTTCTAGGTTTTCTCTCCCAAACTCTGTAAAATATCTGTTAAATAAAAATTTATTATTTTGTGAATTGCTTCTGCGTAATAAACACAAGAAACAATAAATCGAACAATGTTGTCTAACAAACAATAACGACCCAACATCAACGGTGAAACAACTAAATTTCGTAACGTTTCGGAGTCCAAATGAAACTCCTTCGTCAGGCACTTAACGAAAATCTATTTTTTGTTGATGTAGCTATTCTGAAATTCGAGAATTGTCACTTTGACAGTATTTGAAAATCATAGCTAACATAGTTTTTTTTGACTCCTTAAGTTTTCTTCTAACGTAATCAGATTATGTCATCAGAATCTTTATTTTACTCCAATCCATCATGTGATCTCCTTGAATTGTACATACATGTTCTACTATTTTTGATTTTTGTATGTCTCTATTTCTCAAGTTGTTCTTATGTTCCGACTTTCTTACTTCTAGTGGTCTCGATGTTCATTAATGGGTTTTGTCTTTGCAAATAAAGACCTAAGATCATATAAGAACCGAGAAAACGGGTCTCATATTGAACGTAGACCCGATTCTTCTGATATTTCCAGAAAGGCCACGAACATAAGGGATCACATTCAACAGATTGTGTTGTTCTTTTTGTTGATTATTCTGTTGTACTTGATTGATTGATAGTTTATTAGAAGCTCTTCTATCTAGCTTCATGATTGATGTATCTATGAATTGACTCGGATATCCATTATCTTCAAGAAATTTTTTGATGAAATCGATTTCATTTTTTCGGATATCAAGATTAGAACAAACCAGATTAGCTCTATCGTAAAGTGTTTAAATAACACCTCTTTTCACGCTTAGAGAAGAAATTCAAATATCTATTTGTATGTGTCTGCTTCCTGAAGGCACTTGTTTCGAAATGTTTCGGATACTCAATTACGGAAACATCTAGTAAAGAAAGCAGATTATTTTTCTCTATTTCCAAAGTGAATTTTATTATTGGTTCCTTTGAATTTATGAAATCGAAAAAAGTACTCTTGTTTTAGTTCAACAACAACAAGCATACCTCAGTTATCCTTTGGTCGAAGTATTAAAAAATGCACAAACATCTCGATACATTATGTTAGACAGATTGGAAATATTTCGAAATTTTTAGGCACTCCTATCGAGGCATATTGGATCAAGTGTGCGGTACACGAAATGACAGTAATGCAACTTACCGATTTGTTCGAAAATATAGGACGCTTACGCCCTTCTTACGTTACTTTTTTCTTTGCTAATGAGCTCAAACCACCTCAACGTCCGAATGTACTCACATTAAATTCACAACAAACAGTGAAAAACAAGCACATAGGAATTACTTCCGTATTTCGAGTATATATAAATACAAAACTCGTCATAACGACGTATATACTTGTTAACCAGTTATAAATACCATGGGTTCACCTCTTGTTCTATTATTCACTAGGACCCGATCGTCTCCAATGAGTTATTACCGAAAAAACTCTGGGAGACAACTCTGAATATATGACTGTTCCTGGGTAATTGAGACTTTAAACCAACAACCGAAAATATTTCAAAAGAGCCCGCCAGCGGATTGTCACACATCAAGAACTTTTGTCTGGTTTATTGTACAGAATAGATGGATGAGTCGAAAATCCACTGGGAACAACGTATAAATATTTTTATTCTGAATAATGTGGTCGTATGGGAAATCTGATGGTAAGCATCTCCAACACCAAGGGGGCTGTTCTAAGAAATTCCGAAATTATTAGACGCCATCTATATGTGAGAGCAGCTTCAAACAATAACGAAACGATATAGATATTCCATTTTGACAGGATGGATTTTTATTCGTTTTTTGTATTTTTCGGAATTTTGGAGGTTCAAAAAGTAGGCTACACACGAGAGCGAGATTTTTCTCGTCTCGTCTCGGATAAGCGAGAAATTTATTGTTTTTTATTGTGCTTCTTGTAGTGAATGCCCTCAATGATCTACCCACTGGGAAGGTATTCATTGAAAACGATACCAATTTGTCCAATTATAATAAAAAATGTTTCGATATCGATAGCCTCTTTAAAACATCAAAAACCCCTTCGAAATATTGGAGAGCTGAGTTTGAAGAACGTTTGCTGTTAGAAAGACCAAATAGGAATCAAAATTGTATTTTAGAGTGGTGGAAAGTGCATGCAAAAGTTTCTTCACTTTCCTGTTGAAAGATTATTTTACGCAGCAGGTATGGCAAAAACACGTACATCATTGAATGATGATGTGATGCAAGCGTGATTATGTTTGAATTCTTGGTCGAGTAATTTTAAAGATGAAATTAACAGTGTATAAAATTTAAAAAAATATGTACCTGTACAAATATTTTTGTAAAGAGCGTAATAAACAAAACTTTACAAAATTATTCATCGTTATCTACCATTTAGTTTATATATTATATTATTTATTATCGTTATTCAGAATTAAGCGAGACGAGACGAGACAACTGATAAAGAGACGAGACCGATACTTATTTTTTTGGGAATTGGCGAGACCGAATGAGATTTTTTATATGCTCGCCTACTCTCGTCTCGTGTGAAGTAAAAGGAATAAACACCTCCAATAAATCATGGAATTAAAATGTGGGAAGTGAGCAATTAAAAGCTTTAATGAATGAGTTGACTGAATTGAATAAACCACGAATATCATTGAATGGTTTCTTTCTGGGTTTTCTCTCCCAAACTCTGAAAAATATCTATAAAATAAAAAAATAATTATTTTGTGATTTGCTTATGCGTAAGAAACACAAGATATTTGTCAGAAGCAATCAATTGAACAATGTTGCCTAACAAACAACAACGAAACAACATCAACGAAGAAACAACTATATCGTAACGTTTCGGAGTCTATATCAGACTCCTTCGTCAGACGCTTAACGAAAAAATCTTCAGAATTATTTTGTTGATTGTTATCAAATATATATTACATATTATATTATATTATATATATTGTAACAAATATCCTGTGTTTCTTACGCAGAAGCAAATCACAAAATAATTAATTTTTCATTTTATAGATATTTTTCAGAGTTTGGGAGAAAAAACCCAGAAAGAAACCATTCAATGATGAATATACCTCCCACAGTATCCTTTAATGATTACTTACCTCCATAAAGTTAGCAGAGCCACTTGCGAAAATTTCAATGAAACCTATTGCTTTAATTGTCGAATATTTGTCGAGAATTTGTCGTGAAAGAAAAAAATTTGTCGCGCGCTTAGTTTTTTTTATATGGGGTGGCTCTGCTAACTTAATATTAAGTTAGCAGAGCCACTTGCAACAATTTCAATGAAACCTATTGCATTAATTGTCGAGTATTTGTCGTGAATTTGTCGTGAAAGAAAAAAGTCTGTCGCGCGCTTAGTTTTTTTTATATGGGGTGGCTCTGCTAACTTAATATTAAGTTAGCAGAGCCACTTGCAACAATTTCAATGAAACCTATTGCATTAATTGTCGAGTATTTGTCGTGAATTTGTCGTGAAAGAAAAAAGTCTGTCGCACGCTTAGTTTTTTTTATATGGGGTGGCTCTGCTAACTTAATATTAAGTTAGCAGAGCCACTTGCAACAATTTCAATGAAACCTATTGCATTAATTGTCGAGTATTTGTCGTGAATTTGTCGTGAAAGAAAAAAGTCTGTCGCGCGCTTAGTTTTTTTTATATGGGGTGGCTCTGCTAACTTAATATTAAGTTAGCAGAGCCACTTGCAACAATTTCAATGAAACCTATCGCATTAATTGTCGAGTATTTGTCGTGAATTTGTCGTGAAAGAAAAAAGTTTGTCGCGCGCTTCGTTTTTTTTGTATGGGCTAAATTAATATTTGGCTAAAGGGGCCACACACAAATCACGTAAGTTGGTTAATCGTATTTTTTTTCAATCAGAAATGAGCTGAATAATTGTCGAACGACCCAAACATATTCGCCGTGACAGAAAAAATTTTGTCGAGCGCTTAGTTTCTTTTAAATGGGGTGGCTCTGCTAACTTAATATTAAGTTAGCAGAGCCACTTGTAACAATTTCAATGAAACCTATCGCATTAATTGTCGAGTATTTGTCGTGAATTTGTCGTGAAAGAAAAAAGTTTGTCGCGCGCTTCGTTTTTTTTGTATGGGCTAAATTAATATTTGGCTAAAGGGGCCACACACAAATCACGTAAGTTGGTTAATCATATTTTCTTTCAATCAGAAATGAGCTGAATAATTGTAACGACCCAAACATATTCGTCGTGACAGAAAAAATTTTGTCACGCGCTTAGTTTTTTTTAAATGGGGTGGCTCTGCTAACTTAATATTAAGTTAGCAGAGCCACTTGTAACAATTTCAATGAAACCTATTGCATTAATTGTCGAGTATTTGTCGTGAATTTGTCGTGAAAGAAAAAAGTTTGTCGCGCGCTTCGTTTTTTTTGTATGGGCAAAATTAATATTTGGCTAAAGGGGCCACATACAAATCACGTACGTTGGTTAATCGTATTTTTTTTCAATCAGAAATGAGCTGAATAATTGTCGAACGACCCAAACATATTCGTCGTGACAGAAAAAATGTTGTCGCTCGCTTTGTTTTTTTTAAATGGGGTGGCTCTGCTAACTTAATATTAAGTTAGCAGAGCCACTTGTAACAATTTCAATGAAACCTATCGCATTAATTGTCGAGTATTTGTCGTGAATTTGTCGTGAAAGAAAAAAGTTTGTCGCGCGCTTCGTTTTTTTTGTATGGGCAAAATTAATATTTGGCTAAAGGGGCTACACACAAATCACGTACGTTGGTTAATCGTATTTTTTTTCAATCAGAAATGAGCTGAATAATTGTCGAATGACTCAAACATATTCGTCGTGACAGAAAAAATTTTGTCGCTCGCTTAGTTTTTTTTAAATGGGGTGGCTCTGCTAACTTAATATTAAGTTAGCAGAGCCACTTGTAACAATTTCAATGAAACCTATTGCATTAATTGTCGAGTATTTGTCGTGAATTTGTAGTGAAAGAAAAAAGTTTGTCGCGCGCTTCGTTTTTTTTGTATGGGCAAAATTAATATTTGGCTAAAGGGGCCACACACAAATCACGTACGTTGGTTAATCGTATTTTTTTTCAATCAGAAATGAGCATAATTGTCGAACGACCCAAACATATTCGTCGTGACAGAAAAAATGTTGTCGCTCGCTTTGTTTTTTTTATATGGGGTGGCTCTGCTAACTTAATATTAAGTTAGCAGAGCCACTTGCAACAATTTCAATGAAACCTATCGCATTAATTGTCGAGTATTTGTCGTGAATTTGTCGTGAAAGAAAAAAGTTTGTCGCGCGCTTCGTTTTTTTTGTATGGGCTAAATTAATATTTGGCTAAAGGGGCCACACACAAATCACGTAAGTTGGTTAATCGTATTTTTTTTCAATCAGAAATGAGCTGAATAGTTGTCGAACGACCCAAACATATTCGTCGTGACAGAAAAAATTTTGTCGTGCCCTTAGTTTTTTTTAAATGGGGTGGCTCTGCTAACTTAATATTAAGTTAGCAGAGCCACTTGTAACAATTTCAATGAAACCTATCGCATTAATTGTCGAGTATTTGTCGTGAATTTGTCGTGAAAGAAAAAAGTTTGTCGCGCGCTTCGTTTTTTTTGTATGGGCTAAATTAATATTTGGCTAAAGGGGCCACACACAAATCACGTAAGTTGGTTAATCGTATTTTTTTTCAATCAGAAATGAGCTGAATAATTGTCGAACGACCCAAACATATTCGTCGTGACAGAAAAAATTTTGTCGTGCGCTTAGTTTTTTTTAAATGGGGTGGCTCTGCTAACTTAATATTAAGTTAGCATAGCCACTTGCAACAATTTCAATGAAACCTATTGCATTAATTGTCGAGTATTTGTCGTGAATTTGTCGTGAAAGAAAAAAGTTTGTCGCGCGCTTCGTTTTTTTTGTATGGGCAAAATTAAAATTTGGCTAAAGGGGCCACACACAAATCACGTACGTTGGTTAATCGTATTTTTTTCAATCAGAAATGAGCTGAATAATTGTCGAACGACCCAAACATATTCGTCGTGACAGAAAAAATGTTGTCGCTCGCTTTGTTTTTTTTATATGGGGTGGCTCTGCTAACTTAATATTAAGTTAGCAGAGCCACTTGCAACAATTTCAATGAAACCTATCGCATTAATTGTCGAGTATTTGTCGTGAAAGAAAAAAGTTTGTCGCGCGCTTCGTTTTTTTTGTATGGGCAAAATTAATATTTGGCTAAAGGGGCCACACACAAATCACGTACGTTGGTTAATCGTATTTTTTTTCAATCAGAAATGAGCTGAATAATTGTCGAACGACCCAAACATATTCGTCGTGACAGAAAAAATGTTGTCGCTCGCTTTGTTTTTTTTATATGGGGTGGCTCTGCTAACTTAATATTAAGTTAGCAGAGCCACTTGCAACAATTTCAATGAAACCTATCGCATTAATTGTCGAGTATTTGTCGTGAATTTGTCGTGAAAGAAAAAAGTTTGTCGCGCGCTTCGTTTTTTTTGTATGGGCTAAATTAATATTTGGCAAAAGGGGCCACACACAAATCACGTAAGTTGGTTAATCGTATTTTTTTTTCAATCAGAAATGAGCTGAATAATTGTCGAACGACCCAAACATATTCGTCGTGACAGAAAAAATTTTGTCGTGCGCTTAGTTTTTTTTAAATGGGGTGGCTCTGCTAACTTAATATTAAGTTAGCAGAGCCACTTGTAACAATTTCAATGAAACCTATCGCATTAATTGTCGAGTATTTGTCGTGAATTTGTCGTGAAAGAAAAAAGTTTGTCGCGCGCTTCGTTTTTTTTGTATGGGCTAAATTAATATTTGGCTAAAGGGGCCACACACAAATCACGTAAGTTGGTTAATCGTATTTTTTTTCAATCAGAAATGAGCTGAATAATTGTCGAACGACCCAAACATATTCGTCGTGACAGAAAAAATTTTGTCGTGCGCTTAGTTTTTTTTAAATGGGGTGGCTCTGCTAACTTAATATTAAGTTAGCAGAGCCACTTGCAACAATTTCAATGAAACCTAATGCATTAATTGTTGAGTATTTGTCGTGAATTTGTCGTGAAAGAAAAAAGTTTGTCGCGCGCTTCGTTTTTTTTGTATGGGCAAAATTAATATTTGGCTAAAGGGGCCACACACAAATCACGTACGTTGGTTAATCGTATTTTTTTCAATCAGAAATGAGCTGAATAATTGTCGAACGACCCAAACATATTCGTCGTGACAGAAAAAATGTTGTCGCTCGCTTTGTTTTTCTTATATGGGGTGGCTCTGCTAACTTAATATTAAGTTAGCAGAGCCACTTGCAACAATTTCAATGAAACCTATCGCATTAATTGTCGAGTATTTGTCGTGAATTTGTCGTGAAAGAAAAAAGTTTGTCGCGCGCTTCGTTTTTTTTGTATGGGCTAAATTAATATTTGGCTAAAGAGGGGCCACACACAAATCACGTAAGTTGGTTAATCGTATTTTTTTTCAATCAGAAATGAGCTGAATAATTGTCGAACGACCCAAACATATTCGCCGTGACAGAAAAAAATTTGTCGAGCGCTTAGTTTTTTTTTAAATGGGGTGGCTCTGCTAACTTAATATTAAGTTAGCAGAGCCACTTGTAACAATTTCAATGAAACCTATCGCATTAATTGTCGAGTATTTGTCGTGAATTTGTCGTGAAAGAAAAAAGTTTGTCGCGCGCTTCGTTTTTTTTGTATGGGCTAAATTAATATTTGGCTAAAGGGGCCACACACAAATCACGTAAGTTGGTTAATCATATTTTTTTTCAATCAGAAATGAGCTGAATAATTGTCGAACGACCCAAACATATTCGTCGTGACAGAAAAAATTTTGTCGCGCGCTTAGTTTTCTTTAAATGAGGTGGCTATGCTAACTTAATATTAAGTTAGCAGAGCCACTTGTAACAATTTCAATGAAACCTATTGCATTAATTGTCGAATATTTGTCGTGAAAGAAAAAAGTTTGTCGCGCGCTTCGTTTTTTTTGTATGGGCTAAATTAATATTTGGCTAAAGGGGCCACACACAAATCACGTAAGTAGGTTAATCGTATTTTTTTTCAATCAGAAATGAGCTGAATAATTGTCGAACGACCCAAACATATTCGTCGTGACAGAAAAAATTTTGTCGTGCGCTTAGTTTTTTTTAAATGAGGTGGCTCTGCTAACTTAATATTAAGTTAGCAGAGCCACTTGCAACAATTTCAATGAAACCTATTGCCTTAATTGTCGAGTATTTGTCGTGAATTTGTCGTGAAAGAAAAAAGTTTGTCGCGCGCTTCGTTTTTTTTATATGGGCTAAATTAATATTTGGCTAAAGGGGCCACACACAAAGCACGTACGTTGGTTAATCGTATTTTTTTTCAATCAGAAATGAGCTGACTAATTGTCGAACGACCCAAACATATTCGTCGTGACAGAAAAAAGTTTGTTGCGCGCTTAGTTTTTTTATATGGGTGACTCGGCTATTTTATTATTAAGTTAGCAGAGCCAACCCTTATAAAAAAAAACTGAGCGTGCGATAATCTTTTTTCTGTCACGACGATTATGTAGGGTCGTTCGACATATTATTTAGCTCATTTCTGGTTGAAAAAAAAATACAATTAACCAACGTACGTGATTTGTGTGTGGCCCCGTTAACCTAATATTAAGTTAGGCCATACAAAAAAAACGAAGCACGAGACAAACTTTTTTCTTTCACGACAAATTCTCGACAATTATTCGACAATTAATGCAATAGGTTTCATTGAAATTGTTGCAAGTGGCTCTGCTAACTTGATATTAAGTTAGCAGAGCCACCCCATATAAAAAAAACTAAGCGCGCGACAGACTTTTGTATTTCACGACAAATATTCGACAATTAATGCAATAGGTTTCATTGAAATTCTTGCAAGTGGCTCTGCTAACTTAATATTAAGTTAGCAGAGCCACCCCATATAAAAAAACTAAACGAACGACAAAATTTTTTCTGTCACGACGAATATGTTTGGGTCGTTCGACAATTATTCAGCTCATTTCTGATTGAAAAAAAATACGATTAACCAACTTACTTGATTTGTGTGTGGCCGCTTTAGCCAAATATTAATTTAGCCCATACAAAAAAAACGAAGCACGCGACAAACTTTTTTCTTTCACGACAAATTCACGACAAGTATTCGACAATTAATGCGATAGGTTTCATTGAAATTGTTACAAGTGGCTCTGCTAACTTAATATTAAGTTAGCAGAGCCACCCCATTTAAAAAAAACTAAGCGCTCGACAATTTTTTTTCTGTCACGGCGAATATGTTTGGGTCGTTCAACAATTATTCAGCTCATTTCTGATTGAAAAAAAATACGATTAACCAACTTACGTGATTTGTGTGTGGCCCCTTTAGCCAAATATTAATTTAGCCCATACAAAAAAAACGAAGCGCGCGACAAACTTTTTTCTTTCACGACAAATTCACGACAAATACTCGACAATTAATGCGATAGGTTTCATTGAAATTGTTACAAGTGGCTCTGCTAACTTAATATTAAGTTAGCAGAGCCACCCCATTTAAAAAAAACTAAGCGCTCGACAAAATTCTTTCTGTCACGGCGAATATGTTTGGGTCGTTCGACAATTATTCAGCTCATTTCTGATTGAAAAAAAATACGATTAACCAACTTACGTGATTTGTGTGTGGCCCCTTTAGCCAAATATTAATTTAGCCCATACAAAAAAAACGAAGCGCGCGACAAACTTTTTTCTTTCACGACAAATTCACGACAAATACTCGACAATTAATGCGATAGGTTTCATTGAAATTGTTACAAGTGGCTCTGCTAACTTAATATTAAGTTAGCAGAGCCACCCCATTTAAAAAAAACTAAGCGCTCGACAAAATTTTTTCTGTCACGGCGAATATGTTTGGGTCGTTCGACAATTATTCAGCTCATTTCTGATTGAAAAAAAATACGATTAACCAACTTACGTGATGTGTGTGTGGCCCCTTTAGCCAAATATTAATTTAGCCCATACAAAAAAAACGAAGCGCTCGACAAACTTTTTTCTTTCACGACAAATTCACGACAAATACTCGACAATTAATGCGATAGGTTTCATTGAAATTGTTGCAAGTGGCTCTGCTAACTTAATATTAAGTTAGCAGAGCCACCCCATATAAAAAAAACTAAGCGCGCGACAGACTTTTTTCTTTCACGACAAATTCACGACAAATACTCGTCAATTAATGCAATAGGTTTCATTGAAATTGTTGCAAGTGGCTCTGCTAACTTAATATTAAGTTAGCAGAGCCACCCCATATAAAAAAAACTAAGCGCGCGACAAATTTTTTTCTTTCACGACAAATTCTCGACAAATATTCGACAATTAATGCAATAGGTTTCATTGAAATTTTCGCAAGTGGCTCTGCTAACTTTATGGAGGTTGATTACTTAAACCACGAATATCCCCGACACTTTCTCCTATATGATTTAAAATCCTAAAATTTCACTGCGCATACAGATTTACATTTTGGTTAATCAATTCCTTAAAAAATCCTACAATCGGAACGCAAATAAAATTGTAATTGAATCTTTTATAATATTTTACGTTGAATAAATTTCTTCCATTAAATTTATTTGTACCGGTTTTGACGAAAATCATCTCAAAATTCACTGAATAACCTATGAGCTTTTTCTCGACCAACTCCGGATTGATAGTTCCGATAAAGAAAAAATTAAGGGCCCAAAAACGGACTCCGGCGTTCTAATTGCGTTTCCTGGAGTTTTTTACTTCACAAATCGATACCAGAAAAATCTTATCTACTGATTCAATCCAATCTAACTCTAAGCTCTTCGATATCTTAGAAACAGGAGAAATGTCAGCATTCCCATTTTTTCAGTTGTGCCTAATTGATTCCTTGACCCCCACCCTTAGTCATTTGAAATTTAGGTGTTTCGTTATTTTCAATGTCGTAGAACACACTTCACACGTACAGATAAGGGATAGGCGGTAACTTTGTATTAGCAGATAAAACCACTGACTGCCCTACACCATTTCCCTCGTAAAGGGGTGATTTAATTCAATGCTCTTAATTAAGAGCCTATCGCGCTTATCTCTTCAACCCCGTATCTTAGCACTTAACAATTGGAGAGCTCCTTCAAATCAAACCCACACTGTGAATACACATTGAGCCTTTTTTAGCTTAGACGTGCATTACGTGAGGAGAATCATGGTTATATTCTTAAATTATCTTAAACTGCCTCGAACTGAACTGGTTGTGGTGAAAACCTTTGGATTCGGCGTGACAAATATGATAAACATGCGAAGTCTTAAGTATGGAATAACGGATTCATTTCCTCCCCTTTCAAAGTCTAACGGAGTCAGATCTGGAGACCTATCCGGCCATTCAATAAAACGAAGAAAGGAATATGTTCCTTAAAGAAACATGTATTTGTATATACTTTTTCGCTATTCCTGACAGTGTAGAAAATAAATTCATAATTCCATATACTTTTGATGCTCACTGTATGTAGTTGTAGATGCATTAATAGGTTCAGTATTAGAAATTCGGACAAATATATTTTTCAAGAAAATGATCAAATAGAATAATTTATGCTCATATTTGTGTTCGTTAATCGGACTAAAATTCGAAATAAAATATTGTTGGCGCTCTTGTTCCTCGGAACGAAGTTTTGTATTGATCGGATTGCCTTAAAGTGGCAACAAAAAACTACGGCCGGCCGGTCCGCAGGCACGATAACGTATAATTTTCAGGGTAGGTTTGGGAAATAAATATCTCGGTTAAGTTCGTTATTGGGCTAAATCAGACCAATGGTTTCGGAGCAACGAAAAAAAAAATATTTTTTTACGATAAAAATTTTAAATTACATTCTTTCTTAGATGCAGTTCTATCATAAGAATCCATGTCATTTTCAACTCTAACAAGCTAATACTTTCGGAGATACGATTTTTCAAAATATCAATAATACATCGTACTTCTGTTTTCACAGAATACGAATTCTATCTGTCTGTATTCTATATTTGTCCACTGTTCATTAATGTCATCTTATTCGTTTATATAATTCATACTTTGAAAATATTTTGTGTTGGAGAACAAGGTTCCGCATCTTGAATTTGTGAATACAGTAGACCCCCGGTAATCCGGCGCCCCTTGTAATCCGACATGCGTATCACTGCTGAAATATGTATTTTGATCGGCAATTTACCGGATTACGAGGTACTTTTTTTCAAAGAATTCCGGACTATAGGGGATCTTAGGCAGTAGTCTATAATCCGACAAATTCGATAGTCCGACACTGCCTCGCAAAACGTTTGTCGGACTACCGGGGGTCCACTGTATATACAAGACTGTTTCGATAACAAAACTAATATTGACTTGTGCATATTGAATAATTTATATGCAAATATTGGGGATGATGTTTCAGAAGATTTAAAATTGGATCATTTTAATGATGTAGGGAAGAACAACATAATGGAATCATCAAAAGAAACTACTGTTCGTTGACCACCGAGGGTAATATTACCTTTTACTTCCTTAAATAGTGGGACATGTTCTTATATACAGTATTTTCATAATGTACATTTGTGTATCAAATATTCTTTCTTGAGTTTAGTTTCATAATACAGAATGAAGGTGTTAGTGGTAAGAACTATCAAATTATGAAGAGATGATTGTATTTTATAAATATATTTTGAAATATTAAAATAATTTGTTCGTCAGCCTATCCCTATTCAAATATTAGGAATAAATGGACAATCTGCTATGATTGTCTCCAGCCTTGCTCTAGACATTTCGATGATACTTTCCTTAGGTATTTCGAGTTGTCATTACAAATTGCTCATTTAATCTTGATAAATAAACTCTTATTTGAATTTAATTTTCTTATGGTGCAGTTCTATCATAAGAATTCATTGATATCATTCCTAACTTTAAGAAACCAATAGTTTCGGAGATATGGTTTGTCCCTTTTTTGCGCGCGTGTTCCGCAAGGAACAGCGTGCTATCATTTCGTCACAATGTCTGTATTTTTCGAATTTTTTTTCGAAAATGGTCTCAAACGATTAGGTTCGACTTCCTGATGAAGAATTCGAGGTCAAACTCAATTCTGTCCGTCCGGTCCGGCCGGCCGGCCGGCCGGCCGGCCGTTAGCACGATAACTCTCGAACGGAACGACTTAGAGCGTTGAAATTTGCAGGGTAGTTTTGTAGCGTAAATATCTCGGACAAGTTCGTTAACGGGCGAAATCCACCGAGCGGTTTCGGAGTTAAGGCCGTTTTTAGTCAAAACGTTTTTAATGAATATTTCCGGAACCAATCACTCGAGCTTTCTGAAATTTGGCAGCAAATTGTAGAATCATGACCTTTATATGCCTGCGAAGTTTTGTTTTGATCGGACGGCCCTAAAGTAGCAAAAAAAAATTTCAAAAATTTTAAAATTTTGTTTTCAGGATAACTCGAAAAATACTGATCTGATTAAATTGAAACTCAGTAGTTAGATGCAAAAGACCAATGCAAACACTTTTGCAAAATTTCGTGAAGATCACGTGACATGAAAAAAATAAAAAAATTACTACTATTTTGCGAAATACTTTGCTTAAAATGCCGAAACCTATTTTTTTGAGGTTCATGCTGCCCTTTCCGGACATTTTTCGTTGTGCGCATGCGCAGATGAGAAGCCATTTAACTGCTGTAGTTTTCGTCAGAGAGAATCGGGGTTTTGGGGTGGCGGATGCTATTCCTCCATAGAATCCAGATCCCTGATGAGGGTCTGCGCATGCGTAGATTGAAGATGCGATATCTTCCGAACCACTAGTGTTGGAGAATCGGAGTTTTTTGTAAGGTGTGTTATTTTGAAAGGACTTTTAGCCGCGAGTAGATTGCGCATGCGCAGAAGAGAAGTGACTGTTTTTGGGTTGTATGGGTTATGTTGGGAGTGCTGACCCGATATTGTGAGGTTTTAAAAGAATATTCATGGCAATTCAGTGCAAGGACAAGTCAGATTGGGGGATGTAGCGTTGTTTCCGAGTTAAAGTGTCCGTATCGTGGCCCTGGGGCTAATTTTGAAATTGATGTAACCCCTTACGGGCATTTTTCGTTATGCGCATGAGCAGACCATCAGTGATTTAACTGCTGAAGTTTTCGTCAGAGAGGATTGGGGTTTTGGGGTGGCGGATGCTATTCCTCTACAGAATCCCCTGGTGAGGGTCTGCGCATGCGTGGATTCAAGAGGCGATATCTCCTGAACCACTAGTGTTGGAGAATCGGAGTTTTCTGTATGGTGTGTGATTTTGGGAGGACTTTCAGCCGCAAGTAGATTGCGCATGCGCAGAAGAGAAGTGACTGTTTTTGGGTTGTATGGGTTATGTTGGGAGTGCTGACCCGATATTGTGAGGTTCTAAAAGAATATTCATGGCAATTCAGTGCAAGGACAAGTCAGATTGGGGGATGTAGCGTTGTTTCCGAGTTAAAGTGTCCGTATCGTGGCCCTGGGGCTAATTTCGAAATTGATGTTACCCCTTACGGGCATTTTTCGTTATGCGCATGAGCAGACCATCAGTGATTTAACTGCTGGTGCTTTCATCAGAGAGGATTGGGATTTTGGGGTGGCGGATGCTATTCCTCTATAGAATCCCCTGGTGAGGGTCTGCGCATGCGTGGATTCAAGAAGCGATATCTCCTGAACCACTAGTGTTGGAGAATCGGAGTTTTTAGTGAGGTGTGTAATTTTGGGAGGACTTGCAGCCACGAGTATATTGCGCTTGCGCAGATGAGAAGTGAATGGTTTTGGGTTGTTTGGGTTATGTTGGAAGCAATGAGCCGATATTGTGAGGTTTTAAAAGAATATTCATGTCAATTCAGTGCACGGACACAAGTCAGTTTGGGGGAAATAGCGTTGTTTCCGAGTTGAAATGTCTGTATGGTGGCCCTGAGGCGAATTTATAAATAACTATATTCGGTAGATCTATATTAAAATACGTTCGGATTTGGAGAAGAGGCAATTGCGTTCCAAACGGAGGTCTCACAACCGCATTTTTTTTCGATCTACGGTAAAGCTAACTGCCAAACTGTATTGATGGCTATATTTGTTAAAGGAACTTGAAAAAAAAAAAAAAAGTACTGACGTGTAGTCAGTACTCTTTGGCGCGCGTGTTCAAGGTGGCTAATTTGAATTGAATGATGAGTACTTCAAGCTCAGTAGATAGAGCGAGCCGAAGATCTACCCAAAGGATAGTGGACACCATTCACTGTCGGTTCAAAAATTAACAGTGCTGTATCTAAGCTGCCATCAGGATAGATTAACAAAGTTGGAAAAGAACACAAGTGACTCTCCTTAGTCGCACAAGCTCCTAGAAGATTTGGGAGGGTCAGTATAATCCTAATCATGTTAATCGCACGCGCGCAAAAGCAGATTGACTTAACAATGAAAGAAAAAGTGTAAAAAGTCAATCTGCTTTGGCGCGCGTGCGATTAACATGATTAGGATTATACTGACCCTCCCAAATCTTCTAGGAGCTTGTGCGACTAAGGAGAGTCACTTGTGTTCTTTTCCAACTTTGTTAATCTATCCTGATGGCAGCTTAGATACAGCACTGTTAATTTTTGAACCGACAGTGAATGGTGTCCACTATCCTTTGGGTAGATCTTCGGCTCGCTCTATCTACTGAGCTTGAAGTACTCATCATTCAATTCAAATTAGCCACCTTGAACACGCGCGCCAAAGAGTACTGACTACACGTCAGTGCTTTTTTTTTTGAAATTGTGTTTATCCCCAGGAGTTCCACTTCGTGTTTCGACTCCGACTTCCAAATACCATGAATGATACTGAAAGTGCCCATAAAGCGTTTCATTACATTTCTATTCATCAGACCACATAGATCGTTCTGAAACACACACGTGCCATACTTGTTACCCCATTTGTTTGTTTATCAAATACTCCCGACTGTTATTTATAAAAACCAATAGAGATTTGGTCGGGTATTTGAATTCCGTTTATACATAAACCCTTATACTATTGAATTCCTCGAATGCATCGAGGATGTTGTTTCTCTAGCCGACATACAACGAAATAATTAGATTTCGATCTTGATCAAGACGTGAAATATTTGTCTCATTAGGTTTGAGATCTTCTCAAGAACTTTGGGTAGGTATAGGGAAGTAATCATTAAGATACTTTGGGAGGTTATAATTGTTTCTGCATCAGGATTTCTTTTCACATTTTTTACCTTTTTTATTGTGAGATATTCGTATACAGGGTGTCCCAGAACTCGACTTCAAGCCGGAAGCGGGTGATATTACAGGTGATAGTTATCAGAAAAAAAAATTAGATGATATAATTTCAAAATTATAGGCATTTGAAGAAAATCGACAAAATCTATACTTTGTGATGGTTATTCAATTCCCATTTCCACAAAACTTAATATTTCGCCAATTTTATTTTTGTTATGTCATCCTGAATGATGCGACTGTGAATTATTGCCCAAAACTTTATAACTTTTGTCCCTGTTTGGAGCAAAATGATACTTTTTGCCCCACTGAAAATATTCAAAGCTCATTTTTCGTTCAATTTCAACTGTCTGTACTGAAATTAACTGTGATTAACAGTATTGATGGGAAACAAATAATAGAAACGAAAAAAAAAATAACCAAAAAGAAACACATGATGAACGGCTTTCATTATTCTTCGCCATTGCTCAGATACATTTTCGATAGGTCTTGAGCAAACCTAATCAGACCGTAAAACATTCTCCAAGAATCGTGGATCCTTCCGGTGTACCTTTGTGTATCTATGTAAATAATTTGCAGCCTATTGTTGGGGAAATGAATCTTCTAATTGGCCCGACTTCATTTTCAGAACTATTTGTACATACAAATTCTCGGTAATCTGCTGCTCGTTATACAAGAAATCTCAGTTTCATATTGCAGATCGAATTTTGACTGGAGAGAAGATTTCCAAGAAATATTCCAAGATCTTCTTAGTATCGATATTATAAATATACTACACAGAGTACCGCTTATTTATCAAGATTTTTACCCCATACTGGACAGTGGATTTCTATGAAGTATGAAACCTCTGCAAATTTGTCGTAGTTGTGGCATGTAAAGAAGATATCTGCATATTCAGCCGATGTTGAGCTACGTTGAGAATATGAAAAATTATTCTTTAGTTACAACGTCGAACATGCCAGTAGAGTATGTTGCATAAACAGGGTAGCAATGTAGATAATCTTTTCGCATTGACTTCGTAGTACTATTTCATGTCGTAAGTACGTAAGGTATTGTACTCGCTCTGAAAATTATTCTACTTTATGAGATCCGCAGTACGGTACGGGGTGTAGTAGACGAAAAAATTCGCAGTTTTCATCGTAATTCTTCGAGATGTGACGCTTTGTACCATTCTCAAGCGATCTATGGAGAAAACGGACAAGCATGTTCTACCCACCGCACAGTCCTAACTCAGATTTTGAATACACTTCAATTTGCATAAAATCTAGAGTCATTGGTAACATACATTAGTTTTTTTATTGCAGATGCAGTTGTGGCAATGAGAATGGGAAAACGAGCCCTGAAAATACGCAATTCAGTCTTGAATAGGTGATCAATCTGAGTTGCAACTCATTATTAAAACTACAATATAATGGAAATCGTGTACTAAATTTCACTAATCTTTGGTTACGCAACATTGGAAATATCATATTTCAGTAATCACTCTGGTCTTTAAACCTACTAATCTGAATTCAATATCATTAAAACCAAAGTCACTGAGTTGTTAAGAGTGCATGAAATCGATTAACAAATACCGGAACAACGGTTGAATTAAAGTGAACGGTCCTATGTGACATACACCGATTTCAGTTTTTGTTGAAAATGAAAGTCCCCTGGAGCATGCTTCCAACGTATGATCTTGGATAGGGCAAAAAAAAAATCTCATGCAATGATCCTGCTGAGAAATATGTGGAACCTTTGACACCAGTTGAATGGTTCAAGCAGCTGCTGAAATCCCAGTTATATCCACAGTAGTGGAATTCATTCTTGTTCGCTTTCAACAGTTTGGATTCTCCTAAGATACATTCATCTATTTGTGTTGAATTTGCTTCTTCTAAAGATTAAATTCATTCCGAATTATCTGAATAGATATTCAAATCTCTGATTTAATTCGATCAGCTAGGTTAGTTGAATAGAATCGAACGTATATCAAGACCAGTCTTCCTTTTACCAATAGTATGCTTATGTCTGATAGAGATAAGAATCACTGTCTTATAATGCCGACTCATTCACTGTGATTAGAATAGTAGTATTGTAGCTACATTCTATCCAATATTGTCACTTGTTCGACATGCTAATATTACACGATAATTTGTAGGGCTTCACACGAGAGCGAGATTTATCTCGTCTCGTCTCGGAAAAGCGAGACGAGACGTTTTGAAAAATTTTATGGGCGATACCGAGACCACATACAGCGCAACCCGAGAGTCTTCTTTTAGGTCTCGCTAAATTTTGTTTATGAAGATTTTATTCGCAAAAAAAACATCTACATAGAGATCAATATATTTTACAAAATATCAACTCTTGTGACTATCTGTGAAATATTTTATTGTAAATTAAAATAATTTTTTCAAATTTTTATTTCAAATTGTTAACTGTTCTTATTACTTCTTATAGTAACGTATCTCTTATCATAAATATCTATCCTTGCAGATATTTATATTTTACGTTTGAATGTGTTTTTTTCAAGACCGATTTTTTACTCTCGGTTGAGTATATGTGTCTATAAACTACTGAGTAATGAACGTACTATTGAAAGGGTTTGTTTGGCTCGAAAATTTCTACCAGGAAGATCGTCTTATTTACTACAGATACATAAAGTAAACTTTTCTTATATACGACTCGACCTTTTTCAACACCCACAGAAAACAATTGAATATGAAGAGTTTCCACTATAATTACCAATATATTTTGTCTATATTATTCATCGATCGTTCTAAAAATACACGATTTTTTGAAGACCTTGCGATAATTGAGATTATTTTTCAAGAAAAAATAGAAATCACAACCATCAAAACCCATTATGAATTCAATACTTAACGGACAACTTTTATTGCCCCTAAATCCCAATGCTTTCAACATCTGGAGAAATTTATTGATTTTTATTCTGCTTCTTGTTGTGATGATGTGAACAATTATTATGTACATCTTTGGAAGTACGTATAATAAAACAATGAAAAAATAATGTTTCGAAAAGTGTTATGAGGAATACGCCAAGAACACCCTCAAAGATCTACACACTGTGGAGGTATTCATTGAAAACGATACCAATTTGTCCAATTTCATAAAAAAATGTACATCGATAGCCTCTTTATCAACAAACCCTTCGAAACATTGGAAAGCTGAGTTTGAAGAACATTTGCTGTTAGAAAGAGCAAATAGGAATCAAAATTGTGTTTTAGAGTGGTGGAAAGTGCATGGAAAAGTTCTTAAACTTTCCAAGATGGCCGATGTTTTATAAATCGCTACATCCGTACTTGTTGAAAGATTATTTTCCACAGCAGGTATGATCATGGCAAAAACAGTGTGATTATGTTTGAATTCTAGATCATCGAGCAAATGAAAGTAACAATGATTTGAATTTGAAAAATTATGTACCTGTACAAATATTTTTATGTGAGAGCGTAATATACAGAGCTTTACAAAATTATTCATTGTTATCTACCATTTCGTTTATATAGTATAATATTCATTTTCGTTTTTCAGAATTAAGCGAGACGAGACGAGACAACTGATAACGAGACGAGACCGAGATTTAAACTAGCCTTAATTTTTTTTTTATATTCTCGCCTACTCTCGTCTCGTGTGAAGTCCTAATAATTTGAGAAAAGAAAACATGCTGCCCATGATTTTTACCACCAGACAAGTCCAATTCAACTGGATGTGGAGTAAATTTATAAACTCCTCTAACGGCGTTACTTGTATGGAGTCAAGTTAATCGCTGACTTTTTTCCGCTTCATAAATAGTACAATAAAAATTCCCTTATACAAATCTCGTAATCGAATTAAGTCATTCATTTGTGACAGTCTTTGGACATTGACACTGACCAGTCAGCTAGACAGGCGGCTTACAACCGAGCACCTGGTATTGTTTACAATTCTAACAGAAGTTACTATAATAGCTCTCGGAGTGAGCAAGAACTATAAGTGTTTAGCTTCCATTGAATGAAACCTTTTAAGGAGGATAGGAATAAAACACTCAAGTCGAAAGATTCTTGCCATTCTTGTTGGATTCTGTCGCGCGATCTGACTCTCTTCACGTTTATTATTATTCGTCTCGTAACATTAAACGTTTGCCACAGTGATTCTAGTTGACATTGATTTGTGATGATTTTTGTGTAAATCGTACCACCATTCATTAGGGCATTCAGATGGGAATACTTCACTAAATAGCTGTATTATCGTTTCTCCTTTGAGAATTGTGGCATTTTATCAATATTCAGATGAATGAAACTAGTTGGAAAAGCACTGTGGCATCTAAGTAATGACCTCGATCGAAAAAAATAATATTCCCAACATTTCCAAGAATATAAATCCGACTGAAAAAATGAGCGTCCAGAAAAACTAATGTAATTTTTTTTTATTTCCCTGATATCTTCTACAATATAGACGTCTCGTTATCAGTTGTCTCGTCTCGTCTCGTTCAATTCTGAATAACGATAATAAATATTATAATATAATCGAAATGGTAGATAACAAGGAATAATTTTGTGAAGCTATATTTATTACGCTCTTATACTAAAATATTTCGTACATGTACATAATTATTAAAATTTTAAACATTGTTACTTTCATCTTTTAATTTACTCGATGATCAAGAATTCAAACATAATCATGCTGTTTTTGCCATGATCATACCTGCTGTGGAAAATAATCTTTCAACAGGTACAGATGTAGCGATTTATAAAACATCGGCCATCTTGGAAAGTTTAAGAACTTTTCCATGCACTTTCCACCACTCTAAAATACACTTTTGATTCCTATTTGCTCTTTCTAACAGCAAATGTTCTTCAAACTCAGCTTTCCAATGTTTCGAAGGATTTGTTGATGTTTTAAAGAGGCTTTCGATGTCGATATATTTTTTAATAGAGTTGGATAAATTGGTATGGTTTTCTATATTGATACCTTCCCAGTGGGTAGATCATTGAGGTTGTTCTTGGCGTATTTCTCATAACATTTTTCGAAACATTGAATAGCTTCATTATTCGTTTCTTTACCAGTTTCATTATATGTGCTTCCACAGATGCATACAATAATTGTTCACATCACTACAAGAAGCATAATAAGAAACAATAAATTCCTACAAGCGTTCAAATAGAAACTAAATGTTAACAAGCACTGACGTGAAGTCAGGAGCTTTTGCGCGTATGTTCTATTGTCCATTCTCCTGCATTGGACACCCTTAATCGAATTTACCATGGTATGAAATGTATTCATATATTATAAAAGCTGAGAAAACGGTATTATATCCAATATAATCCGATATTATATCCAATTCAATTAAGAGTGTCCAATAGAGGTGCGAGTAGACAATAGAACATTCGCGAAAAAGCTCCTGACTTCACGTCAGTGCTTGAACTAATTTTTCAAAATATAGATCATCGAATAAATTATGTCTCATTTAAATTTATTAATTTGAAAAGGACAATCCTTATTGACGTACATTTCGCTTACCTTATTGTTGCAAAATGAAATAAAAAAATAGCATGATCAGATTTTAAAATCGTCGATATCATCAGATTATATTGAAATTTCACCATCTCGTAGTTCGATTAGGTTTGAAGAAGAATATGCTGGTTCGAGAATTTGAGATGTGTAAAATCATACTTTTTTCAAAACTGATTAGGTGAATGAATTATCTGCAGTTTCTCTTCTATTACTTACAAATCCTCATTAGTAATCAGTAAAAGAGTTTAGTTATTGACTACTGCAAATATCAAATATTTCATCTAATTCACTATTGAAAACTTGTGAAAATGACGAAAGTCAAAGTTTTATTCATCAAGCTAAAAAAATTGATCTAGCAAAATGTTTAATTCTGCATAGGTTACGCTAGAAGAAGGATGATTTCAGTTTCTTTGTTGTGTATTCAGTGGCTTGTTCAGTTTTTTTTTACGCGAATGTTCTATGAAACAGCATTCTATAGTTCTGCCAAAATGTCTATAATTTCCCTTTTTTTTTGCCGAAAATGGCCTCAAACGATTAGGTTCGACTCACTGATGAAGAATTCGAAGCCGTTACCACGATACCTTTCGAACGGCAAGAGAAGCGACTTGAAATTTCCAGGGGAGGTTGCGCATCCAAATGTGATGGACAAGTTCGTTGATGGGCATAATCGGCCAACCGGTTTCCGAGCGCAAATTTTAATTTCAAACAATACAGATCCGCTCGAATTGAAACTTGGTAATTATACTTGTAAAATGCCGACACAAATACTTATGCGAAATTTCCTGAGGATCATAGGTATTACTAGAAAATTAAAAAGAAATCTGTATCTAAGAACGATGCGATCGGATATGTGGGAGATATTGAGGAAATATTGGAAACCGAGCAGTGTTGGGTGAGTTCTGTATCTGGATGGGTGACGGTTACTACGATAATTTGCGAACAGAAGAATTTGTGGTGAAATTTGATTCTGTCCGGCCGGCCAGTTGGCAGTTGCCACGATAACTTGGGAACGGAAAGAGATAGTGACTTGCATTTTTTAGGGTTAGTTGTGCATCTGAATGCGAGATTTGAGTTTGTTGATAGGTATGATCGGCCAATTGGTTTTGGAGGTAAATCCATCTGAAATTTGGTTGTTATTTCATCAATAACTCGAAAACTACGAACCCTATCCAATATTTAATGAATTTCATTTCCTATAGAATACATAACGATCTTACATGATTCTCTCATTACTCAAGTCTGTCATTAAAATGGTACGAAATTTACTCATATCTTAATAAAACTGAGGAAACGGTCTAAATCGATGGTAAATTCGTTAAGAGTGTCCACTAGGAGGGAATAGAACATGCGCACAGAAGCTTGAAACATTATTTTCATTTATTATGCCATCTATTGAAAAATCAGTTCAAAACTTCCAACCGAAATATCAAACAAATTCAGAATTTTGAATATAATCTTACTAGAGAAGCCTATTAAAACAACTTAAAATCTAAATGATATTGAAAAACAAGCTTTTATTTCACTTAAAGAAGATTACAATAATTAAATTTCACCTGCTGACAGAGGGAATGCTACAGATTTTCTGGATCCAAATGTATATCATAAAAATTGGTTCAAGCACTGACGTGAAGTCAGAAGCTTTTGCGCGTATGTTCTATTGTCCATTCTCCTGTATTGGACACTCTTCTTAATCGAATTTACCATGATGAATTCTATTGTCTATTCTCCTGTATTGGACACTCTTCTCAATCGAATTCACCATGATGATTTTTATTGTCTATTCTCCTGTATTGGAGACTCTTCTTAATCGAATTTGCCATGATGAATTCTATTGTCCATTCTGGACAATAGAATTCATCATGGCAAATTCGATTAAGAAGAGTCTCCAATACAGGAGAATGGACAATAGAATTCATCATGGTGAATTCGATTGAGAAGAGTGTCCAATACAGGAGAATAGACAATAGAATTCATCATGGTAAATTCGATTAAGAAGAGTGTCCAATACAGGAGAATGGACAATAGAACATACGCGCAAAAGCTTCTGACTTCACGTCAGTGCTTGAACCAATTTTTTTCAAATCAAATCCAAAAGCTCTCAAAAAATCACCCGTTATTACATAAAGATATATTCTCATTAGTGATAGAAAAACTGGCCTAGAATTCCTTTCTACCCATCACGAGATTTAATATCCACAAATGAGCCTCTCACCTTACAAGATCAGAAGCCTTCTGCAAAATTCAAAGGTCCCCTCTCGCAAATATACTCCTCTGAAGGCACATGGATCTCTTGAAGAAGAATCGCCTCTCTATTCCTCAAAGATATTCACTCTTGTTCATAGAAATCCCTTCAATATTTAGTTGCCCCTCCTAAGGAGGATCTCTTTCAAAACCAGGTCTGACCACTAATGTAGGGCTATCATCTAATCTCCTATAGATTTGTGATGAAATAACACGATTTTACCATGAATATATATGAATAATAATATGTCATCATGACATTCATATTTTATTTTTGGAGGTTCTCGCAAAAATACGACCATAGACAACATATCATACGACGATTCGCATCCACCTACCGAACTCACAAAAGGCTGCTCGGTTCTCCAACAATATAGATCCGATCGTGTTCAAACTTGGAATTCTGCAGTAGAGTTAGGTTCTGCAGGCTCTCCCAAAATTTCAGCCATGCCGGACGAATAGTTTATGATATATAGAATTTTTTTCAATTATTTTTAATTATTTTTTTTTGAATTTTCTAGTTATACCATCCTCACGAAATTCTGCAAAAATTTTCGCGTTGGCATTCTACAACTAATAACCATGTTTGAATCCAATCGGTTTTGTATTCTTCGAGTTAATGAGGAACAAAAAACTACCAAATTTCAGAAAATTTTAGATGGCTATAACTCTAAAGCCGTTTGGACGATTATGCTCATAAACAAACTCAAATGTCGCATTCAGATGCACAACCTAACCTGAAATTTTCAAGCCGCTATCTCCTTCCGTTCTCAGGTTATCGTGACAACAAAAATATTTTTTAATAATTTTTTAATAATTTTCTAGCAATACGATTCTCACAAAATTTCACGAACGTGCTTAGGTCTATATTCTACAACTATTCACCAAGTTTAAATTCGATCGGATTTATTTTGGTTGAAAACAAAATTATTACTCGGAAACCATTGGGCCGATTATACCCATTAACGAACTTGTCCGTCGTATTGGGATGCGCAACCCACCCTGAAAATTTCAAGTCGCTGGCTCTTTTCGTTCTCAAGTTATCGTGGCAACGGCCGGACGGCCGGAAGGCCGGACGGCACCACAGAATTAAATTTCACATTTGGGCAAAACTATAACGCGTATGTTCCCCAGAACATACGCGCAATAAACTTTTGGATATTGTTAATGATAAGCAAAAATACACCATAATCAATAACGACCCCATTTATAGTTTAGAAATAAATGTCAAAAACATGTTATCAAAATATTCGAAAAACCTGATAAATATAACAAAAATATCCTCACACAAACCTGTGATTCCTCTGAGACCAATAGTGGATCTCCATGTCAAAATTTAGCGAAATGTTTACTACAATTTTTAAACCCATTGACAGGAGAGAAAGAAAGTTTTTTGAAGAAGCAAACACTTTCTTGAAAAACTACAAAATCCAAAATGACATTCTGGGAAATTTTGATGTAGTTAGTTTGTTCCCAAATGTTCCTGTCGATAAGTCCCTTCAAATAGTTCAAACAAAATTAGAAAATGATGACTCAGCGATTAAAGATTAAAAATGGGTTCAAGCCCTGTGGACAGGAGCTTTTGGGCGCATGTTCCTTGTGGCCCGTACTGACCAGTAAAGAAAAAAAGCAGTATCATGTTGAATACCTTAATATTATTCTGGAACACAAATTTTCCATTACAATAATCTTCATCTAGCTTCTATTTAGTATCAATTCCTGTAGAACGTGATCATAATAAGTGTTTTCCATATAATAAAATGTGTTTGAACTTGGTATGTAGGAAATCTGACATCAATCATTGGAATTAATTGATTTGACAAACAGCCGTCAAATGAGGTAAATAGATTTTTGTGACGATTTTCTGTGACCATAAAAAAAATTAAGCATTTCATTATTGCATTTCTTGAAATAGGTACCTTTTCAAGTCGATCAACATCGTCCTTCTTTCGACGTCTAAACTATGACTTGATTCTTTATGTTTATGTCTTTGAATTTGTTTTCGGTGGAATTCAAAGAGTTCATAGAATAATCGATGAAAATACTGAGAGAGACCCAGGAAATTTGACACATTTTGTCTTATATCTCCAGAAATTGAAATCTTATAGAGCCAAAATTTTGCACAATGTTGCAAAATACTACAATTGACGTTAGTACAAGTTTTTGTTGCAATCTGATGAATAGTTCACGAAAAAAAAATTTTTTTTTCGAAAAAATTAAAAGAAATATTTTTTTAAAAATTACCAACATTTCGATCATAACAGAATTTTGCCAAAAGTTGCGCGTTTATATCCTCGAACTGACTACAAAGTTTCGATTCAACATCTTCTTTAGTTCCTGAAATATCAGGGAAATAACCTCAAAATTTTAAATGTCTATAACTCCTAAACCGTCCGGCCGATTTTGCCCGTTAACGAACTTAACCGTCGCATTTTGATCAGAAACCTACCCTGAAAGTTTGAAGTCGATAGGACCTTCGGTGCTCCTGTTATCGTGCACACGGCCGGACAACCGGCCGGCTTGCCGGCCGGCCGGACGGCACCCTAAGATCTGACACCGGATTCGTGATCAGGGAGTCCGAATTAGTCTATTAGCCAATTTTCAGCTCGAAATTCGAAAATTACAGACATTTGGACGAAATGATAGGACGATGTTCCCCTAGAACATACGCCCAAAAATATCAAGTCGTATAGAAGAAAAGTTTACTGTATGTATCTGTAGTAAATAAGATGATCTTCCAGGTAGAAATTTTCGAGCCAACGAAAGCCTTTCAATAGTATACACGTTTCTCACTCAGTAGTTTATAGACACATACATATACTCAACCGAGAGTAAAAAATCAATCTTGAAAAATACACATTCAAACCTAAAATATAAGAATCTGCAAGGATAGATATTCATGGTAAAAGATACGATACTATAAGGAGTTATAAGAACTGTTAACAAGTTGAAATAAAAATATGAAAAAATTATTTTAATTAACAATAAAATATTTCACAGATAGTCACAAGAGTTGATATTTTTAAAATATATATATATATATATATATATATCTCTCTATGTAGACCTTTACTAGAAAATCTCGCTCTCGTGTGAAGCCCTAGAAACTGCTTGACGGATTTTATCCATTAACGAACTTAGCCGCCACATTTGGACTCCAAACCAACTCACACATTTTTTCAAATCTGCTTTGGTATTAATACATGAATATACCCCTCACATGAGCTTGCATACTATGCATTACCCAGCATATATCTGTAGTATACCAATATCTCAGAACACACACACAGCCCATGACTGAGCAGGTAGCGATTATGCTACTTACCGAGCCAGTCATACTAAATCATACATCACTAAGTTCACGATTTATTAACTTTCTGTAGGTTGTTACGAATTTTCTGATTTATTAGATCAACACATGTGAACTTTATGTCGGTATCTATTAATTATCATGATTTAATTAGTATCATTACATAAATAACATCAACACGGGTGATAGACAGCCTAACAAGAGACAGGTATCTTTTCATTCATGCAAATCAAATTAAATGACCCTGTTCTCGAATATGTAAGGATAAATTCCACAATTATGATCACAGACATAACATAGCTCCATTATGAAAATCATGCGTTAATCGATAATTCAATGAATTAGAATTTGATTTGTAACAAAAAATTACGTATTGTTTCCAAATTACAGATGGTCACTTGGTCACGTTCTATTTCAAAAATAGCGCATTAAATACGCAACGATAGTTACTTCACATCATCTAGATTATGTTCATATCGTATTTCATTCACAATCAGTATCATAACTGAATTCAGTCTTATATTTCAACATTTTGCAGAACTTTGTTGCGGTTTAAAATTTTCACACCAGACATTGCCATAGTTCTGGATTATGGGGATTTAGCACATTGACTAGACGATTCAATATTCCGCAGTTCTTGATGGTGATGGTTAGGGCTTCACACGAGAGCGAGATTTTTCTCGTCTCGTCTCGCTTTTCCGAGACGAGAAGTTTTGAAAAATATTATAGACGATACCGATACCACATACAGCGCAACCCGAGTGTCTCGTTTTTGATCTCGTAAAATTTTTTATGAAGTTTTTATTCGAAGAATTAGATAAGGTCTACATAGAGTTCAATATATTTTAAAAAATATCAACTCTTGTGACTATCTGTGAAATATTTTAATGTCAATTAAAATCATTTCTCCCCATTCTTATTTCAACTTGTTAACTGTTCTTATAACTTCTTATAGTAACGTATCTCTTATCATAATTTTTGGCGTGCTTTGTCCCCTGAACAATTGCCTAACAATTCACCCAAATGTCTGTAACTTTCGATTTTTTGGCCGAGAATGGTCTCAAACGATTAGGTTCGACTTACTGGCGGAGTATCCGAGGTAAAACTTAATTCTGCCCACCACAATACCTCTCCCCAATGAATTGGAGAATTTAAATGATGCAGGGTATGTTTGGAGTCCAAATGCGCCGGTTGGGTTCGTTAATGGACAAAATCCGCGAAGTGGTTTCGGAGTTATAGCCATCTGAGATTAATTTCCAAATAACTCGAAAAAAACTGATCTGATATGAAAAAAGCGCAGTAGTTACTTTTTCAGTACCCTTATTCGGCAAAAAGAAAGTTGGATATTTTGCGCTAGATCTAGAGATACGTTTGGTAAGTCGAAACGAATCCCGCCGTAAAATACCTCGTTTTAGTGGTGTATATCGGTGTCGATTGCCGCGAGGGTGCAAAAGGGTGTTTCTGGATTAAATATTACTGTCTTCTTCCCACCCAATTATCTGGCATCAACCCCAAATCGCTATAAGTGGCCATAAATGTCCGGCATACAATCTACTCCCACCCTACAAGAAGATTGAATTTTGGCCCTGAAAGCGATACACGATTGACAATGCGAATAGGGGAGAGGGTGCTTGTCCTATCAGATTTTATCATGTTTGTTCCCTTTTAACAATAGTGGAGTTCAGTTGATATTTTCAATAGGAGCAAGTCATTATGTACTCTAATCCTTCCACATCAATCAATTTCAGAGCCGATAATTTAAATGTAATATGAATTTTTCATGTTAAATTATTATGAATCGAGGAAAAAAAAGGGGGAAAGCCTTGTTGATTTGGCGCTCTTGTTAAATTTTTGTCAAACCAAATCTCCGAAAGTATTGGTTTCTCAGGGTTGGGAATGATATCAATGAATTCTTATGATAGAACTGCACCATAATATAAATTAAATTCAAATAATAGTTTATTTATCAAGATTAAATGAGCAATCTGCAATGATTTAACCTGAGGAAAGTATCATCGAAATGGCTAGAGCAAGGCTGGAGACAATCATAGCAGATTGTCCATTTATTCCTGATATTTGAATAGGTATAGCCTGACGAACAAATTATTTTAATAGTTCAAAATTTATTAATAAAATACAATCCTTTTTTCATAATTTAATAGACCATACCAGTAACACATTAATTCTGTATTATTAACCTTAACTCAAGAAATAATACTCGAAACACAAATGTAGATCAATATTTCAGCACTTTTTTGCTAGCAACATTATGAAAATACTGTTTATAGGAAAATGTCTCACTATTAAAGAAAGTGAAAGGTAATATCAACCTCGGTGCTCAACGAACAGTAATTTCTTTTGATGATTCCATTATCTTGTTCTTTCCTATTGCCTTCATTCTAAATATTCTGAAACATCATCCCCAATATTTACACATAAGTTATTCAATATGCAAAAATTTAATATCATTTTTGCGCGTATGTTCTGGGGAACATCGCGTTATAGTTTTGCCCAAATGTCTGTAACTTTCGAATTTTTTGAAAAAAATGGTCTCAAACGATTAAGTTCCACTCCCCAATGAAGAATTCGAGGTCAAATTTGATTCTGTCCGGCCGGCCGTCCGGCCGTCCGGCCGTTGCCACGATAACTTGAGAACGAAAAGAGCTAGCGACTTGAAATTTTCAGGGTAGGTGGCGCATCCCAATACGACGGACAAGTTCGTTAATGGGCATAATCGGTTCAGCGGTTTCCGAGTAATAATTTTGTTTTAAACCAATATAAATCCGATCGAATTGAAACTTGGTGAGTAGTTGTAGAATATGAAACTAAGCACGTTTGTGAAATTTTGTGTGAATCATATGGCTAGAAAATTTTAAAAAAATTATAAAAAAATATTTTTGTGGTCACGATAACTTGAGAACGGAATGAGATCGCGGCTTGAAATTTTCAGGTTAGGATGAGCACCAGAACGCGACATTTCAGTTTGTTTATGAGCATAATCGGCCAAACGGTTTTAGAGTTATAGCCATCTGAAATTTTCTGAAATTTCATGGTTTTTGTTCCTCATTAACTCGAAAAGTACTGAACCGATTGAATTCAAACATGGTTATTAGTTGTAGAATGCCAACGCGGAAATGGTTGCAAAATTTGGTGAGGATAGCATCTGTAGAAAATTTTTAATAAATCATTGAAAAAAAAAAATTCTATATATCAGTAACTATTCGTTAGAAATTGATGAAATTTTGCAAGAGCCTTCATAACCTAACTCTACCGCTAAGTTTCAAGTTTTAATACGATCGGTTAAATATTGTTGGAGATTGGAGCATTCTTGTGTGAATTCAGTAGATGGGAGACCGTTGCCTCGATAACTTTCGAACGAAAGGAGATAGGGACTTGCAATTTTCAGGGTAGGTTGCGTATCCGAAAGGGAGAGTTGAGTTCGTTTTTGGGCATAATCGGTCTAACTGTTTCCGAGTTATACCCACCTGGAATATTATTTTCTTGATAACTGAAAAAATAAATATTCGATCGAATTGAAGCTTGGTAACTAGTAGTAGAAAATCAACATAAAGACGTGTTCAAAATTTTGTAAGAACCGTACCACTAGAAAATTCGAAAAAAATGACGAAAAAAAAAATTTTAATAACCGTACCCCTAGAAAATTTCAACAAAATCACGAAAAAAAAAATTGGTTCAAGCACTGACGTGAAGTCAGAAGCTTTTGCGCGTATGTTCTATTGTCCATTCTTCTGTATTGGACACCCTTAATCGAATTTACCATGGTAAATTATGTTGTCCATTCTCCTGTATTGGACACTTAATTCGAATTTACCATGGTAAATTCGAATTAAGAGTGTCCAATACAGGAGAATGGACAACATAATTTACCATGGTAAATTCGATTAAGGGTGTCCAATACAGAAGAATGGACAATAGAACATACGCGCAAAAGCTTCTGACTTCACGTCAGTGCTTGAACCAATTTTGGTATCAAAATCTACTCTGGAATTATCAACTGTCTAGCTCATTCCGTTCGAGAGTTATCGTGTCTACGGCCGGACAGAATCGATTCTGACCACGGATTCTTGATCAGCGAGTCGAACCAAATCGTTTAAGACCATTTTCATCCAAAAATTCGAAAATTACAGACAAGAGCACCAAAAATGAAATATTTGTATGTAAACCCACATATATATTTCAAGGAATCCGAATAATGTTGTCATACATAACGTATGTATGATTAACGGCTGGTTTCTGAGGACAATTACATGTGGTTCATCTTCAGTTTATCCGTCCAATTCATAGAATTCGGAAGATAAACTACAGTTAATTGTCCTCAGAAACCGGCCCTTAGTGACACAATTTTCGTATACGCCGTGTATCTTCTAATAACGGAAGAGATTCAATGAAGAGAGTTCGGATTGTGCTATTGAGAAAGGAGAAACTGGTCATTGTTTTTGGTCATCATTACACACGGAATTTTTTGTGATACACCCGCCACACAAAGTTTAAATGGACCACACCACAATACGATTGTCGATTCGCCAAAATAACGGTCTGAAATTGCTTAATTTCCTCAGAATTTTTGGTCCTCCGCATTTCGATTTGAGGTTTCCATAATTCAGACCAGAAATTGAAACATTTGGAGAGCTACCCGCTTTGGGGTAACGCTGTATTGTGATAAATATTATTTTTTGCCGGCTATAAACATTGTGCCGAAAACTACTGAATATTGAATTTACGGCAACAGGAATGTGTACAAGGGTACATGGTGTTATTCCGTGTTATTCCGTCCCTATTATCTGCCTGCTTTGAAGTTATCCGGTCAGGCGGTCGAATTTCTCCACAATTTATAACAATTTTTCGGAAATATTCCAACTCCATTGAAATTTTTGCCAATTCCTTCGAAACTTTTTCCAACTCCTTCGAAATTTTTTCTAACTTCTTCGAAATTTTTCCCTCTTGTTTTGAAAATTTGCGTTATTTTGACGGGGAAATAGTTCTATATACCTGAATGAGTTAGATTTTCAATATGTAATGATTAATTATTTCGTTAAAAAGATAACGAACAGACTTACAGAAATAATAAAAAAGGCGAGACGGCGTTACCAATGTTCAGATGCAGGTATGGATTGAACCCTTAACAGCTTGGTACCTATCGGGAAGATACGTCCCATAAATTCCCCTGAATGAATTAAGAGTTGAAGTCTTCATAAGCGTCCCCTTCACCTTCGAGGATGTTTATTTACACGTGTGTAAGAACGGGAGGGCCGACAAAAATAAACCAAACTCGATACTCAAATAAAATTCATAATGTATAGATTAACGAAACCGATATGTGACAAGTAGAACAAGACGTTTAACATTCGGCCTAACAGCATTCGCCGTAGGCATTCTCTTTTCTGGGAAAAGACATGAAATATTTGACAAAACGACTTATCTCCTGACAGCATTGTGAAACTAATGAACCATAAACGGTGTTCGGAGATGGGAACTATTGAAATAATTATGGTTAAGTTACACACGGACGTCATAAAATGGGGAATATTTCATTCTTAGATTCTTTTATGACAGGTAACACAGCCTGGATGAATGACAATCGAGTTCCGCATCCCTCCAAGCCGAAGTCGACAAAGCTCAATGCGTGAATTTTTTCCGAATGGCGTTATGTCGTTGTTGGCACATATACGAGTCGGGTATGGAAGTATTAATACGGAATAATGTTTAAAAGAAACATATTTATGTGGCTACAAAAAATACAACCCATTGAGTTCCCCCAGGCTAATTTTGTCACTTGTCAGCTTAGAGTTGTGATTTAGGTCTTTGTAAACAAGCGTCAAATAAAAAGGGAACCGTTTTGTTCATCTCTTCCGCTGTTAATTGCTACGATGAAAACGCTACCAAAAATGTCTCATCCGTCTCAACATTGTTTTTCGTTTTATGACCAACGGGGAAACTAAACTTTGCTGATTGTCCGTATGTCTTTTTCTACAGTTCAGACGCATCGCGTTGCTTGCCCAAAATTTGAATATTGTGCGATGTGTTGACCCAAATTAAACTTTTAGATGAAATATTGTTCCTTTTTATGTGTTATGTTTTTATCTGCACACTTCTCATGTATACAGGGTGTCCCAGAACTCGACATCAAGCCGGAAGCAAGTCGTAATAGTTATCAGAAAAATATGAACAACAAGCCCTGTGGACAGGAGCTTTTTGGTGCTCTTGTTCAAACAGACAAATTATATCTCCGAAAGTATTGGTTTCTCAGAGTTGGGAATTATATCAATGGATTCCTATGATAGAAATGCATCATGAAAGAAATTATATTTAAAAAAGTGTCGTTTAAAAAAAATGGTTCAAACTTATCTTTAAAAAATGGGTTCAAGCCCTGTGGACAGGAGCTTTCTGGCGCTCTAGTTCAAACAGACAAATTATATCTCCAAAAGTATTGGTTTCTCAGAGTTGAGAATTATATCAATGTATTCTTATGATAGAACTGCATCATAAAGGAAATTCAATTCAAATAATAGTTTATCTATCAAGATTAAATGAGCAATCTGAGAATGAGAACTGCACCATGGAAGAAACCAAATTAAAATAGCTGAAATGAATTTGACTCTCTCTTATAGAACAGGATGAAATGTACGAGTATGAACACAGATCATATAATAAAGCTTAGATAGAATATTTATAGCATTCTGTGAAAACATAGAAGTACGATTCATTATTGAAATTCAGAACTTCATGTTAGCAGAAATTGAATTCAAACATCATAGAAGAATTTAAATTCAACAAGAGTGCCAAAAATTATCAATCCAAAACCAATAGACGAATTCTACCCAACAACGAACTCATCCGAGATATTCATTCCTCAATGACTACCAATTTCGAACATCGGAAAAACAACACCGTCCCATCATTTTCCCCCAATTTCAAGCCAATCTGACCATTTTTATCTGATTTACAGCAGTTTGAATAAATGCACAAAACCTCTAAGGATATCCCATGGCCCAAATTGGTCGAAAATGTTAAAACTTCTTGGAATGACTACCAATTTCGAACATCGGAAAAACAACACCGTCCCATCATTTTCTTTCAATTTCAAGCCAATCTGACCATTTTTATCTGATTTACAGCAGTTTGAATAAATGCACTCGGTGAATAGTTTTCACAACTCGAAATGCGTAAGGAAAGTATCATCGAAATGTGTAGAGCAAGGCTGGAGACAATCAAAGCAGATTGTCCATTTATTCCTGATATTTGGGTAGGTAGTGCATTACGAACAAATTATTTTAATAGTTCAAAATATATTAAATATAGTACAGATATTTTGGCGAAATATGAGCTTTGAATATTTAGTGGGTCAAAAAGTTACATTTTGCTCCAAACAGGGGCTAAAGTCATTGAATTTTACACAATAACATACAGACGCATTATTCAGGATGACATAACAAAAATAAAGTAGGCAAAAAATTAAGATTTGTAGAAATGGGAATTGAATAACCATCTAAAATTATAGATTTCGTCGATTTTCTTTAAATGCCTATAATTTTGAAATTACATCACCTAATTTTTTTTTAATATTTTTCTGATAACTATCATGACTTGTAATATCGCCCGCTCCCGGCTTGACGTCGAGTTCTGGGACACCCTGTATAGAGAGTGAGTAAAAAGTAACGCACAAATTTCATACCATCGGTAATTTATAATTTTCGATAATACTTCAGAAACGTCAATCGCACTGTGTATGTCAATGACCTCAAAATACATAGAAGAAGGAAAATTTCGAATTCTATGAGTTTAACCATTTCATAATTACCTACAAAGAAAAAAATCTTGAAAAGCACTGACGTGAAGTGATTTGCGCGCATTTTCTATTGTCTATTCACGCCCCCACAAACCCTCACGAAATACTGCATGAAGTTGAGTATGAATAAAGACACGTGCAAAAAGGAAAAAAAAAGGAAATCCAGTAATCGATTGCAAAATTGAGGCTTGAAGGTTTGTGCGGATTTTCAGCGGAATCTGACCAATAGATCCTGAAATATAAGTTTCATATCCATCGGATCTGTATTTTTTGAGTTGTTTTCACAGTGGTATCATCGTTTGACACAACATCAGATATGCAGTCATATTAATCATATTCTTTCATGTCTTCATCAGTTGTTATGCGACTAAAAAATAAACGATGTGTATCTGAAACTCGATCTCAATTAAGAACGAGATTATCATCTGAGATCTCTCGTCTTTCGTGCTTTCCGACACTTTCTGAGCTTTAAGGAGTTGAGAAAAACCTTCTGAAAGTCATTTATGACTAGAATCTCAGCCTTCAAAACCATCTTTTACAATCAAGTTCTAGATTTAATCTCAATCGCATATTGGATGGTTGCAAAAATCGCTACACGAATACTAAGGTTGATCATTCGAGAAAATACAAAACTCAATCGTTGTTTTATCTATTTGAGGTAAATCTCCTTTCGTACCTTGAAGAACAACAAAAACAAGCGAAAGGAAAAGAACAGAATTCTTCTCACGACGATTTCGGCAACGAATTTCAACATATTCAACGACTTTTTTCGAAGATAATAACGTTGATCTAAAAAATGTAATTATAACACTCTTGAGGCGCCTCAGCGCTATAATTAACACATCAAGATATCATCTCTGTTCTGCCATTTGCGGTACAAAAGTGTTGCTAACGCAAGGATCAATCAAAACTATGATATCAGTACTATAATTAAATATAGATATAGCACCTATCTCGGGTAAGAGTGTCCACCAATGTTGAACCGTAGTATAATTTAAATTCAGAAATCTAAAATCTAACCTTGTAAGGATTTAAGGAACATTTCATGGCGGATGATTATGATTTTATCAAAGAAGGACGATGAAATTTGAAGATTTCATTGGTCCTGAAAATGCCTAAGGAGACTCATTATGATTTTTTTTTTCAAAACGAACGGAAGCCAATTGTGATCAATACAGAAGGCTATATTTTATCTTATCTAATGTTGAATATCTACATACCAGTGGGAGGATAATTTGCGAGTCGTTGAGAATGAGCTTAAGAAAAATTTGGAAAAGACAAGCCTTTCTTTCCATTTCTAAATGTTGGTTAGTACTTAGGAGTATGACGTACAGAACACAGGATCGTATAGTGTTTGAACTGAAATCTAAATTCATCAATTCCATTTCGTCACTTATAATAATGTCTCTCTCAAATGGCGCGTTATACATTCTCGACTCATTTTGATGTCTTCGAGGAAGTCCTGTCTGCTGGAGTAATGCCCAAAAGATGCGCTAATTTGGGTTTCCAGAGTCGCGTTTACTATTCAAATCCCTAATGATCTCCTTCTGCGCCTCGTATGATCCTCATGGTCATTAGATGCTTCAGTCATCGATATGAAAATAAGATACTAATAATACTTCAGAGACACTCAAGACAGAATCTACCTAGACAACGAAGAAATAGCTGAAAGACTTCTTTTCGGTTTTTAATTTAACAGTACACGTTTGAAATCGTTCAGCGAAAAATTCTTATAACTTTCCTGAAATTTCCACGATTCACGTAGGATGGCAAATTTCGTATTTCCACATGTTAAATTCGAAAAACGTTTCCTCCGATTTCAGGCAATTTCAATGCGTATCTTTAAAGTTGCGCCAAAGGAACTTGCCTAAAAAAATATACTTTACGATAGGGCTTCACACGAGATAAGCGAGAATATAAAAAATCTCGTCTTGGTCTCGCCAATTCCCAAAAAATTAAGTCTCGATTAACTCTCGGTCTCGTCTCGTTATCAGTTGTCTCGGTATCGCCTATAATATTTCTCAAAACGTCTCGTCTCGCTTTTCCGAGACGAGACGAGAAAAATCTCGCTCTCGTGTGAAGCCCTATTTACGAAATTAAACTGTCGTATTAGAAATAATACCTGAAATATCTCGCAGGTAACCTAAATTGCTACCTTCAAATGTGACCTGCTGTAGAACATGAGAAATTTTTGTCTCCGGATTACACACACCTAGGTGAAGAAGAAACGCCTGATAGGCGTAATGTGTGAAGAAGCTCATTAAAATGTACGAGAGCACCCACACGATAGCAATTATTCCCCTATAAATATGGCAATTTGTTTTCGTATCTTCGTACATCGAAGAACGATATCATTATTCAAATCAGCAACTCAGCAAATTATTCTGTAACAGACAGTCTTAATGTACATGATTTGCCTTCCTCTTTTTTGTGATTAATTGAATATACAAGACCTCTAGTCATCCCAGGCGAACATTTGATATATTGACGTTGTAATGAGGCTTGTTATTTCATTGCTGATCCGAAAAGGGGAATATCTCGCGTAATAAATACCCATTATCTTCATATCGGTGAATGCGATCGATTTCATTGGTCTGATGATATGTCTAACCTGAGGTCATCGAAAGATACCCTCATAATCTTGCCTATAATGTGATACATTGAATAGAAAAAGAATTTCTACTACAATTTCACCATTTTTGAGCGGCAACAGTGTACTATATCATTTTGCCCAAATGTCTGTCATTCTCGGAATGTTTGCCGAAGATTGTGTCAAACGTTTAAGTTTAGGACTTCACACGAGACGAGAGTAGGCGAGTACGTCTCGGTCTCGCCAATTCCCAAAAAATTAAGTCTCGGTCTCGTCTCGTTATCAGTTGTCTCGTCTCGTCTCGCTCAATTCTGAATAACGATAATAAATATTATAATATATAAACGAAATGGTAGATAACAATGACGAATTATGTGAACCTATATTCATTACGCTCTTATACAAAAATTTTTGTACATGTGCAATTTTTTTTGCGCGTATGTTCTGGGGAACATCGCGTTATAGTTTTGCCCAAATGTCTGTAACTTTCGAATTTTTTGACGAAAATGGTCTCAAACGATTAAGTTCGACTCCCCAATGAAGAATTCGAGGTCAAATTTGATTCTGTCCGTCCGGCCGTACGGCCGTCCGGCCGTCCGTCCGTCCGGCCGTTGCCACGATAACTTGAGAACGAAAAGAGCTAGCGACTTGAAATTTTCAGGGTAGGTGGCGCATCTCAATACGACGGACAAGTTCGTTAATGGGCATAATCGGCCCAGTGGTTTCCGAGTAATAATTTTGTTTTCAACCATTATAAATCCGATCAATTTAAAACTTGGTGGGTAGTTGTAGAATATGAACCTAAGCACGTTTGTGAAATTTTGTGCGAATCGTACGGCTAGAAAATTTTAAAAAAATTATTAAAAAATATTTTTGTTGTCACGATAACTTGAGAACGGAATGAGATAGCGGCTTGAAATGTTCAGGTTAGGATGTGCACTAGAACGCGACATTTCAGTTTGATTATGAGCATAATCGGCCTAACGGTTTTAGAGTTATAGCCATCTGAAATTTTCTGAAATTTGGTGGTTTTTGTACCTCATTAACTCGAAAAATACTGAACCGATTGAATTCAAACATGGTCATTAGTTGTAGAATGCCAACGCAAAAATGTTTGCAAAATTTGGTGAGGATAGCATTTGTAGAAAATTTTTAATAAATCATTGAAAATAAAAAAAAAAAATTTTATATATCAGTAACTATTCGTTTGAAATTGCTGAAATTTTGCGAGAGCCTTCATAACCTAACTCTACTGCCAATTTTCAAGTTTTAATACGATCGGTTAAATATTGTTGGAGATTCGAGCATTCTTGTGTGAGTTCAGTAGATGGGTAACCGTTGCCTCGATAACTTTCGAACAAAAGGAGATAGAAACTTGCAATTTTCAGGGTAGGTTGCGTATCCGAAAGGGAGAGTTGGGTTCAATTTTGGGCATAATCGGTCTAAGGGTTTCCGAGTTATACCCACCTGGAATATTATTTCCTTGATAACTCAAAAAATAAATATTCGATCGAATTGGTGCTTGGTAACTAGTAGTAGAAAATCAACCTAAAGACGTGTTTAAAATTTTGTAAGAATCGTATCCCTAGAAAATTTGAAAAAAATGACGAAAAAAAAAATTTCAAGAACCGTACCCCTAGAAAATTTTTAAAAAGTCACGAAAAAAAAATTGGTTCAAGCACTGACGTGAAGTCAGAAGCTTTTGCGCGTATGTTCTATTGTCCATTCTCCTGTATTGGACACTCTTCTTAATCGAATTTACCATGATGAATTCTATTGTCTATTCTCCTGTATTGGACACTCTTCTCAATCGAATTCACCATGATGAATTCTATTGTCCATTCTCCTGTATTGGAGACTCTTCTTAATCGAATTTGCCATGATGAATTCTATTGTCCAGAATGGACAATAGAATTCATCATGGCAAATTCGATTAAGAAGAGTCTCCAATACAGGAGAATGGACAATAGAATTCATCATGGTGAATTCGATTAAGAAGAGAGTGTCCAATACAGGAGAATAGACAATAGAATTCATCATGGTAAATTCGATTAAGAAGAGTGTCCAATACAGGAGAATGGACAATAGAACATACGCGCAAAAGCTTCTGACTTCACGTCAGTGCTTGAACCAATTTTTTTTATTTTTAACACTGTTAACTTCATCTTTTAAATCACTCGATGACAAAATACAAATATGTGCGTGTTCTTGCCATGATCATACCTGCTGTGGAAAATAATCTTTCAACAGGTACAGATGTAGCCATTAGTAAATCATCGGCCATCTTGGAAACTGTAGGAACTTTTTCATGCACTTTCCACCACTTTAAAATACAATTTTGATTCCTGTTTGCTCTTCCTAACAGTAATGTTCTTCAAACTCAGCTTTCCAATGTTCCGAAGGTTTTGTTGATGTTTCAAAAAAGCTATCGATGTCGATACATTTTTTAATAGAATTGGACAAATTGTTATCGTTTTCAATGAATACCTTCATCGAGGGTGTTCTCGGCGTATTCTTCAACCAAGAAAAGATAAAAAGGAAACGAGGTTGTCCGCGTGAGAAGAGTCATTTGTATACTGTTGAGACGCTCTTTGTATTTTGAAAATTTACTTCAAAAAGTTGTACCTGTATGTGCTGCGCGTACAAAAAACTGCCGACCTGCACCGGAATTGCATGACTGCAGATGAAAATAGACGGAAAATTCGTGCTTCCTGTCGGTTTATGTCATCTTTTCGAATTAGTTATGACTAGCAGACATCTGTGGATAGGCGCGAAGTGATATATTTCTTCAGATTGGTATGTTATTGTACATCTCATCCGTAAAAATGGGGTCTCTCAATTGGAACGAGAAACATTAATGATTGACTTCAATTAATGGTATATTAAGTTTATAGCGTATAAAAGCATTTCACGTTCCTTTGAGAATGCCACCGCCAGAAGCCCTAGATAATAGGCTTCCTCCGAATGACAAGTCTCGAATTAGTTTGATACACTTTCAAGTTAGCACGCAGACTATTGCTATTAATGGCAGGTGCTAAAATAAGCCTGACCTACGTAAGTATTATGTGGTATTTACTGCTCGGTTTGTTTCATGTTTATTTGGTTATATAAAGGTCGTTGGACATATATCGGGTCTTTATACCCGGCAAATAGGCATATACACACATAGAAAAAATATCTAGTAATCCTATTAGTTATTTTTATGCTGGCAAACTCCGAACGTTTGACTCAGTTGAAATATTTAAAATTATTTTGAACCATTGTGTTTCATAACTTCCTGCGAATTTCTATAGTCGTACGATTTTTTTTATTTTCGAAATTCGAAGTATTCTTGCTGTTCACAATCGCAATTCGAAAATCCATTTCTGAGCTTCATAATTCGCATGTTCAATTTTCACGAAATAATCCCTTAAGTTTGGGGCGGTTTTTTTTTGTTAACTCGTGAAAAAATTACCTCGAATTCAGTGAGTCGAACCTAATCGTTTGAGACCATTTTCGGCAAAAGATAGGGCTTCACACGAGAGCGAGATTTTTCTCGACTCGTCTCGTTCTCGAATCGGAAAAGCGAGACGAGACGAGACGAGACGTGTTGAAGAATATTATAGGCGATACCGAGACCACATACAATGCAAGCCGAGAGTCAACTCTTGTGACTATCTGTGAAATATTTTATTGTAAATAAAAAAAATTTTCACATTTTTATTTCAACATTTTAACTGTTCTTATGACTTCTCATAGTAACGTATTTCTTATCATAAATATCTATCCTTGCAGATTTGTATATTATAGGTTTGAATGTGTTTTTCTCAAGATCCATTTTTTTCTCTCGTTTGAGAATATGTGTCTATAAACTATTGAGTAATAAACGTGTAAACTATTGAAAGGGTTCCTTCTCGCTTTCTTTGGTTGGAAAATGTCTACCCTTAATTGCTACTGATACATACAGTAAACTATTCTTGTATACTACTCTACCTTTTTCAACACCCATAGAAAACAATTGAATATGAAGAGTGTCCACTATAATTACCAGTATATTTTGGCTATATTATACATGGGTCGTTCTAGAAATACACGATTTTATAAAGACCTTGCGATAATTGAGATTATCTTTCAAGACAAAATAGAATTCACAACCATAAAAACTGATCCCATTATGAATTCAATACTTAGCGGATAACTTATATTGCCCCTAAATCCCAATGCAATTTATTGTTTCTTATTGTGCTTCTTATAGTGAAGATGTGAAGAATTATTGTATACATCTGTGGAAGAACATAAAATAAAACTGGTAAAGAAATGAAAAATGGAGCTATTCAATGTTTCGAAAAGTATTATGACCTATAGAACACCCTCAATGGTCTACCCACTGGGAAGGTATTCATTGAGAACAATACCAATTTGTTTAATTCTATTGAAAAATGTATCGACATCGATAGCCACTTTAAAACATTAACAAAACATTGTAAAGCTGAGTTTGAAGAACATTTGCTGTTAGAAAGAGCAAATAAGAATCAAAATTGTATTTTAGAGTAGTGTAAAGTGCATGAAAATGTTCCTACACTTTCCTAGATGGCCGATGATTTATTAATGGCCACATCCGTACCTGTTGAAAGATTATTTTCCACAGCAGGTATGATCATGGCAAAAACACGTACATCATTGAAATATATTGTGATGCAAGCGTTATTATGTTTGAATTCTTGGTCATCGAGTTATTTAAAATATGAAATTAACAGTGTTGAAAATTTAAATAAATTATGTACAAGTACAAATATTTTTGTACAAGAGCGTAATACATATAGCTTCACAAAATTATTCATTGTTATATACCATTTCGTTTATATTTATTATCGTTATTCAGAATTAAGCGAGACGAGACGAGACAACTGATAATGAGACGAGACCGAGACTTAATTTTTTGGGAATTAGCGAGACCGAGACGAGATTTTCTATATTCTCGCCTACTCTCGTCTCGTGTGAAGCTCTAGCAAAAAATTCAAAAGTTACAGACATTTGGGCAAAATGATAGCACGTTGTTCCCGAAAACAAGGCGCAAAATTAAAGATTATATTTTTGATCGTGGACATTTCGGTAAATCTTTTCAGATCATGCATTACATCAGTAGGTACTAACTTCTGTGCCATAATTTTTTGGGAGCTCATCAATGAACACTGTAAAAAATTTAGAGATAGTAGTTCTTCTACGATTCGTAGAATCTGTTTCAAAAAAATTCTTTCGAGTTTCTCCGTCCAAAAACAATAAAAGCAGATCGCTGGACGTCGCGAAAGATATTGTCAAACCTGAATCATAAATATCCTTTAGATCCACCGTACCAACAGTATGTCACTGAAAGCTACCAGGCGATTAACAGTTATTGGGTCCAGTAGGTATAAGTGGAAGCAGAATACATACCATCAATGTTCACCGGTAGCAGTTGAAAGCAGAATGAAACCGCTGTCGTTGCCCAGCACCCAACTCGACATATCCATCTCCCGAGAAGATTAAGTACTGGCAGAATATGAAATAAGTTGAAGTACGAATTAATCAAACACGTTTTTTGTTTTTATTTCTCTATATATGATGTTGAAGAAGCCACTTCGAAAGGGATTGCTTCATTATGTACTTGTCCTCCAAGTTTTTCACACTTATATCTCACAAAATTCTTAGTTTCGCTGTTGGAACCTAAAATGGATCTAAGATATGTTGAGGCGAGATATAATTTTAGGAGAGGGTTGACGATAATTTTTCTCTGTACGATTTCATTAGTTAATTTATTCAGTCGTCGGTGAAATTAGATGAAATTCGAAGTAGACGACAGGAAGTTGTCTGATGCTAGATCCCAATTTCCTAAGCTCTTCATTTCCTCCCTTTTCATGGTGTTACTCAATACAGAGTACCCATCAGTAACACTCCACAAAGCAATCAAAACCTGAATTAACAACATTATCTCTACGATCTGTGTTTTCGCCAATGTTTTGACAGACGATCAGGTAGCACGTTCGACTTATCTGGACATCAAAATGTTAATAAGATTATTGTTTACAGTAAACAAACATGCAAGATATGTTAACAACAACCATTGGAACTGTCTCCATCAGCTTATTGTGCTTGTTCAGCGAACGAGCAAAACGGAGAAGCCGCAAGAAGGAAATAATTGATATATGAGTAGCAAAAAAATTCAAACAAGCACTCGAAGTGTCTGATGTGTTTCATACGACGAGATAATTCTTCATAAGAAAAGGAATCTGACGTAATGAAAAGAGAAAGTAGTACTAGCAGAATGTAACGACAAATAACAATGTTCGGGGATATCTTTTTGCTATTATTTCATCCAAATTTCGATTTTTTTTTGCAGAAAATAGTCTCGAACGATAAGGTTCCACTCACTGACGAAGAATTCGTGGTCAAATTCAATTCTGTCCGGCCGGCCGTCCTTTGCCACGATAACTTCCGAACGGTAAGAAATAGCGACTTGCGATTTTCATGGTAGGTTGCGCATCCCAATGCGATTGTTAAGTTTGTTAATGGGCATAATCAGTCTACCCGTTTCGGAGTTATACCGATCTGATATTTTGTTATATTTCCACAAAAATTCAAAAAATACACATCAGATTGAATTGATACTAGTTTACTAGTTGTAGAATTCCGACGGACAAATTTTCGTGAAAATTCGTGAGGATCGAATCACAAGAAAAAAATAAAAGTTGTATCTCCAAATGACTCAGAATCAAATCACAGTCGAATTCATTTCTGGGGATAATGGGCCTTTGATTTCTTCATGGCCCATATGAATCGGAATTCAACACATTATTTGGCTGTTATAAATTGCCTCAACTGTCTGGAATGAAGAAGACGTAACCTGGAAGGCTCCTATTATTTTTAGCCTTCATGTCAAGCAATGTCCGTGTCGGGAGCACAAAAGTTTCGGAATGAAAGATATGAAGGATGAAATTAAACGAATTCTAGTATGTATTTGTAAGAGCTTCATAAGAAAACGAGACGTTTTGAAAAATATTATAGGCGACACCGAGACCACATACAGCGCAACCCGAGAGTCTGGTCGATTTTTTTTATGAAGTTTTTATTCGAAAAATTAGAAAAGGTCTACATAGAGATCAATATATTTTACAAAATATCAACTCTTGTGACTATCTGTGGAATATTTCATTGTAAATTAAAATTATTTTTCTCTATTTCAGTATCGTAATGAGTCCATTCCAGCACTAAAAACAGTGCTGGAATGAACTCATTCGCGCATTGTTTTTAGTTCTATTTTTCGTTTTGTGGTAGTCAGCACTGACATTCGATCCTATCAAATTTCAACACACGTCAATTGACAATAAAATATAATCTGGATGTAGTGAAATAATTGTTGAGAGGAAAAGTTTTACTTTCATTCAAGAATAAGGTACTAGAGATTTCCTTCTTGCTAATAAAGAATTATCCTTGCTATTAGGAAACTGTTTTGAATCTGATCTCCATGCCCTACGTACGATTCAAATTCCGTAATCTGTCAACTTTCGTAACAGTCACGCCAACTGCCAAGATACAATACAAAAGTCACTAGGATGCATAGTCCGAATTTTTCATTGAATTTCAACAGTATTTCACAAAACTTGGCTGAAATAGAGAAAATATCGTCTAATACTCGTTGCAGAAGGCTATTCCAACACTCATGCCTTCGAAAACTCGCTCCTTCGTCGCTCGTTTTCGAATTTCGCATTCGTCTTTGAATAGGAGCCCATTCTGCAACTTGTTTTAGAATATACTATTCCACATAAATATAGCTTTACAAAATTATTCATTGTTATCTACCATTTCGTTTATATATTATAATATTCATTATCGTTATTCAGAATTAAGCGAGACGAGACGAGACATAATTTTTTGGGAATAGGCGAGACCGAGGCGAGATTTTTTATATTCTCCCCTACTCTCATCTCGTGTGAAGCCCTAGTATTTGTAAATAAATGAATGATGCATTTCAGCCTATTAATTGAAAACGAACATTGAATGTAGTTGTTGCAATTGTTTCGTATGTGAACAAATTTTCTCCAACAATTTGTCACTAAGTTAACCATATAACTTGATGGAGTTTCGAAAACTCGTTTCAGCGGAGTAGCCGGTATGCGGTATTTGAGTCACATAAGCGGTCCACGGGTTCCTTTGATCAATTGAATAATCATGGGATAATCGAAAATAAATATTAATGTCGATTAGGTTAACCATCGTCAGGTTGATCGGCTTCATTCTTGACAACATCAACCGGATTTCCTTTCTATGAGGACAAATTGAAGCATGCTCTTAATTTGAACGTTGGCCACAATATTTTTTCCATTTTAAGAACGCATATCAATATACAATTGAAGCAGAATATCGTAATGAAAATTTTTCAAATTAAGTGTCTCCAATAAACACATTTTTATTACAAAATTGGTTCAAGCCCTGTGGACAGGAGCTTTGGCGCTCTTGTTCAAACTTTGAAAAACCATATCTCCGAAAGTATTGGTTTCTCAGAGTTGGGAAAAATATCAATGTATTCAGTCCATTGATATCATTCCCAACTCTGAGAAACCAATACTTTCGGAGATATGGTTTTTCAAAAATTGAACAAGAGCGCCAAAGCTCCTGCCACAGAGCTTTCCCACTTTTTATTTACCTACTGTTGAAAACTAACAAAACTGTCGCTATTGGCAAGATCAGATCCAAGCTGAATGATGGAGGCACATACACAATTTACTGAGAGAGTGAATGTTTGGGCTGGAACTGTTAGGAACAGGTTTACAGGGCCTTTCTTTATTCAAGGAACGTTAACAGGTCAAAGATATTCGGATTTATTACGTGATGACCGGATTCCGGCGTTGGCGGTTCTTTTCCGAACGATGCAGATCCATTTGTCCCAAATGAACTGCTATGGTTTCAACAAGATGGAGCTCCACAAAATTATTTTCAAGATGTACGTGATTATCTGAACAAGATGTTCCCGAACAGGTGGATCGGTCGGCGAATGATCAGCTCGGTCTCCAGAACTGACTCCGTTAGACTTTTTCTTATGGGGTTATATAACAAGTAAAGTTTATATCAATCGGCCAAACAACATCGAGGAATTGAAGAAGAGGATTCGGGAGGAAATAAGAGCAATATAGCCTGAAACTGTTCAAAAATAGCCCGAGTGGCGTACTGTCAAGAAGAGCTTCCTGAAAAGGGGGAAAATAAATCCATGATTGAATACTTTTAACGCTCATCTGGATTCAATTCAATTTAATCATTTATTTCGACACCCTCCATCATGATGAAGTAGTAGGTAATCCACCCCCGTATTAATCTGACTGCTAGGGCACAAAAAACTGGAAAAAAAGATTATCACCAACAGACCGTGAAACTCGAGTACTGCTTTCGACGAAGTTATGATACTGTCGATCAAAGCTGATATTTCCGGAATCAAAACTTCCTGGACCCAAACAACCAACCCCTTTTACGATTTCCTTTCCCGCTTGATCTCAAGTTCTTCCTGAATGAGCCTATTCGCTTCCTTGTTACATTAGATATTACGTTCTGCCTTTTACGTTGCCGTTGTAACTGAATCCCCCAACCTTTTTGACTCGAATGCATAACACATGACATTGAGACGTAATTTGGCAAGCAAAAAAGATTCAGGTAATTGAACTCTGATGCAGGAGCAGGGACGTACTAGATGGTCATTTCAGAGGGATCAGTATGGAAGTTTTAACGATCTTATTCTGTGTCGGGAAAAATGCCTGGCTATAAATAAAGCATGTGAAGAAGTCTTGTATGGTACATTTGCAGTATAGCTGATGTGCTGTCGTAATATGGACGTTTATGAGCGATGACAATAGGGTGAAATTCACCTGCACTGGCATGTGTGTACCGACAAAATAAAGAAAATTGACGCGACAACCTGCAGTCTCACCTTGACTTCTACAAAAGTAATGTTGCGAGGGGCATCCGATAAATTATGTTCATAATATTCTTCAAAATCATAGTTGAAAATCTTGTGCCCTTAAAAACATTGGACAATTTAACTGGACGAACATAAGGTCAAATATTGGTCCATAAGAGATAAGACAAGCATTTCCTCTTCTTAATAACTTAACTTTTTTTTAAGTTTTTTGTAGGGCTTCACACGAGAGCGAGATTTTCCGAGACGAGACGAGACGTTTTGAAAAATATTATAGGCGATACCGAGACCCGAGAGTCTCGTTTTTGGTCTCGTTAAATTTTTTTTATGAAGTTTTTATTCGAAAAATTAGAAAAGGTCGACATAGAGATCAATATATTTTACAAAATATCAACCCTTGTGACTCTCTGTGAAATATCTTATTGTACATTAAAATAGTTTTTTCACAATTTTATTTCAACTTGTCAACTATTCTTATAACTTCTTATAGTAGTAAAGTATCTCTTATCATAAATATCTATCCTTGCAGATTTTATATTTTAAGTTTGAATGTGTTTTTTTCAAGATCGATTTTTTACTCTCGGTTGAGTATATGTGTCTATAAACTACTGAGTAATAAACGTGTATACTATTGAAAGGCTTTCCCTGGCTTGAGAATTTCTACCTGGAAGATCGTCTTATTTACTACAGAAACATTCAGTAAACTTCTCTTATATACGGCTCGACCTTTTTCAACACCCACAGAAAACTATTGGATATGAAGAGTTTCCTCTATAATTACCAATATATTTTGTCTATATTATACATCGATCGTTCTAGCAATACACGATTTTTTAAAGACCGCGCGATAATTGAGTTTATTTTTCAAGAAAAACTAGATTTCACAACCATAATACCTGATCCCATTATCAATTCAATACATAACGGACAACTTCTGTTGTTCCTAAATCCCAATGCTTTTAAAATTTCGTCTCTATTTGAACCCCTTGGGAATTTTATTCTTTCTTATTGTGCTTCTTGTAGTGAACATTGGAAAGCTGAGTTTGAAGAACATTTGCTGTTAGAAAAAGCAAATAGGAATCAAAATTGTATTTTAGAGTGGTGGAAAGTGCATGAAAAAGTTCCTACACTTTCCAAGATGGCCGATGATTTATTAATGACTACATCCGTACCTGGCAAAAACATGTACATCATTGAAATATGATGTATATGATGTGATGCAAGCGTGAGTATGTTTGAATTCTTTGTCATCGAGTAGTTTGAAAGATGAAATTAACAGTGTTTCAAATTAAAAAAATTATGTACATGTACAAATATTTTCGTATAAGAGTGTAATAAATATAGCTTTTCAAAATTATTCATTGTTATCTTTACCATTTCGTTTATATATTATAATATTTATTATCGTTATTCAGAATTAAGCGAGACGAGACGAGACAACTGATGACGAGACGAGACCGAGACTTAATTTTTTGGGAATTGGCGAGACAAAGACGGAATTTTTTGTATTCTCGTCTACTCTCGTCTCGTGTGAAGCCCTGGTTTTTTGACGTTTGTTTGCTTTCTATTGCAAAGAGCTATCCGATTGAATTGTCAGGAAATTAGTAGGCATTTTTATTTTCGACTATATCAAGACACAAGTGGTATATCCCAATTTCGATGGAGTAATGGAAGTACAAAGTTGAGTCATATGAAAGTTATGCGGTAGCACGAAAGAATTAGTAAATTCGGATTAAGATAAAAGAGAATTGGAGGATTTCGATGCGGAAATAATAATGTAAATCCATCGACCTCCTTCTTATTTGTTCCTACAAAACCTATCTGTCAACATACGCACATCCGAATGAAACTCAGATTCATTAACATTCCACATATTGTTAAGACAATAGTAAGGTGAATAACTCAATTATTCTTTAGGCACATTATGCTCATTTGATAGTTTGTTTGATGATCAATTGTTGAATTTAATGTATTTCACTGAATATCAGATAAGTAAACAGCAAGGATTCAATTGGATTCGAAGAAAAACAAGACTTCACAAAGCTTGTTAATAATAATATGTTCGTACGCAACGCTGAAATGCTCTTAAATACAATTCAGAAGTGATTCTTGACAGTTTATGTATGTTCTTCATATTGGAAAAAACAGATAGAATGATGGCTGCTGTACCATACATAATGCCATGAAATGGAATTGGAATAGATAGCTTAGTAGAGCTCTTATGCAAATTGCCACTTCAGGCATACTTCAGATAGACAATTACTACCTTCAACTATTAACAATTAAATTTGTGGCAAGCGATTAACAACAGTCATCAACGAAAATATTTAGAAGATTATTAAACCTTCGTTTAACTATCTGAGATCGGCCTGCACAACTACTTATACTATACTCCATTCACTTTTATAAAGCCTCCCGGTTGGCCATGATCACGTTTTTGTAACTTAAACTAAGGCAGGTTGGCACTTCTGAAATATCGTCAATATCAAAACAATTCTCTGAGACGTTGCCAATTTCTACTCTCAACAATCGATATAATGTTCCATCTTAGACAAGATATTACCACAGGTCATTAGCTTCGAATAATAAGCTTTGAAATTGAAAATGCCGGAAGCAGTTTTGAAGAAGCAGATACAAAGTATCGGGAAGTGCTATGCAAAACTGAAATCTGCAATAGGAAAACTTCATTCTGTCTTAGGACATGTTGAACTCTCGAATGATATTACTTAGTTTCCTATCCTATCACTATATTTTATCAAGGTTTAACAGTGAATCGGGTTTCGTAGTACTACTACATTTTGTAAATTAATTATTTTCCCAAGAAAATTCACATTGTGTGAAGAATACGTAATTACTACAACTTATATGTAGAGAGGACAACGTTGCGTAGTTATCTGACAGGAAAATTACTATAACCTAACGTTTTCAAAATATACACGGTGAAATGGGTCAAAATTTCATGGCCAACCGGGAGACTTTATAAAAGGGAATGGAGTATAGGTATATGTCTCCCTACAACTCCACATGCTTCCAGAGAAATTCCTAATATAGTTCTTCTTCCAAAACTAAAGAATACATACACTTACACAACTAGAATACATATGTCAGAATTAAGAATTCTGCGATCTTAGACGATTCTCTCATTACTCAAGTCTGTCATTAAAATGGTACGAAATGTATTCATATCTTATAAAAGGTGAGAAAACGGTCTATATCGATGGCAAATCTTCAAAATTTTAATATTTCAGAAACTATGCGTCAGAATCAGCTGAAACAGGCAATGAAATATGCGATCAAAAGCTCCTGACTTCACGTCACTGCTTTTCTCAGATTTTTTGTAGTGAATTTTAATAATTTCGACGCATTTTCGAAGAATATATCGTCCCATTTTTATTAAAGGCATAGTTTTAAGTTGTCATATGTAAAAAAATGACAGCTCTCAATATGACAGCTGCCATAACAGTGGGCTATTCGTAGTGAAACCTCTAATTGGAAATTCCTGTATTCATCAGTCAAAAAACCAATTAATCATTAAGTCAAAGACTTGTTCGCTAATAAATTCAAACTCTTCCGTATGCCGTAGAGCAGTTCTTGCAAGGAAAAAAAATCAATTATAGTTCCATTCACTTGATTTACTTGGATGTGGAAAGAAATGTAGTGCTACAAGATATCGATGTGAAAGCACCTTCAGAACTATCCAAATTACGATAATAAAACTTAAGGATTGATATGTTTCTATATCAACAACATAGTATGGAAATTTATTTCCCAACGTAAGACGATTCCCCAGTGATTGGTTGTAATTTATAACTGATAGGTGCTTAAATTTTTATAATCTCCCTCTGGGTACTGAGAAAAAACGTGTCGGTTATTGCTTCGGCACTTTTTATAGGAAGATTGCCTGGTTATTGATGATACGTTTCGGAATTCTCTCTAATTGCAGTTATGGAACAGGAAGAAATACTGCTGCAACAGAATTATTGTCGTACACTTTTCCCCACCAGTAACGAGGCAATTCGGTGAATAAAATAAACATTAGAAAAAAATCTATTCATTCTGGTTTAGAATGGCTCACTATACCTAATAAAGAATGATAATGATAAAAAACTTCATTTTCCTTTCGCTGGTCGATTCTTTATTCGGAAATTATAAACAAACGAAAAAAACAACTTGGAATGTCAGCTGCTATTTCTTTTCGGCTTCAGTTTCTAAATTTCAAATCCATCGCGCTTATATGAACCATTGAAGTCATTTCGTATAAACAGGACAAGGTCTACAAGAGGGATAGCGCCGAAAAGGTTTGCGGATGGCAAATAAACTACATTTACATTTGGAAAAACTACAAAGCGGTGTTCTTCTACCACGTAACATAAGGCCAACTTGGGACATTTTGGCCTAGTGTTACAAAGTCTCGTTGACAAAAAAATGATTTAGCTCGACTAGAAAACCTTTGATACGTCGGTCAGCATAACAGATAGACGCGGATTGTGTGCAAATATCAATTCTTCTTCGATTCTTTTTATCGGTCCGCCTTTTGTTTGATGGATTTAGATCAGTAAAATATCGACTTTTGATATGTATCTCGACATCGCCAATTTGTTGTGCCTAGACAAATTTCGACGGAAATTAAATTTTTTATCGTTCTGTTACGACCTCTATTGGAAATTCTGAAACCACTGCATCCACCATTGACCACGATTAAATAAGCATTAAAGGATACCATTTCGATACAAGTGTCTTCAGGAAGCGGACACATGCAAATAGATATTTGAATTTCTATTCGAACCATCAACTTAGCGTGGAAAGAGGTGTAATTAAACAGTTTACGATAGAGCTAATCTGATTTGTTCTACTCTTGAAATCCGAAATAATGAAATCGATTTCATCAAAAAATTCCTTGAAGATGATGAGTATCCGAGTCCATTCATAGATACGTCAATCGTGAAGCTAGATAGAAGAGCTTCTAATAAACTATCAACAGAATAATCAACAAAAAGAACAACACAATCTGTTGAATGTGATCAATTATGTTCGTGGCCTTTCTGAAAAAATCAGTAAAATTGGTTCTAAGTTCAATATAAGAACCGTTTTCAAGACACCAAGTGATCTTAGGTCTTAATTAACAGAGACAAAACCCATTAATGAAAAACAAAAATAAAAAAAAATGTGTATATAATATTCCTTGAATTTGTGGTAACTCGTATGCAGGAGAAGCATCGAAACCACTAGAAGTAAGAAAGTCGGAACATAAGAACAACTTGAGAAATAGAGACAAACAAAACTCAAAAATAACAGAACATGTATGTACAATCGAAGAATTGAAAGGTTTTTTTCTGGGTTTTCTCTCTGAAAAATATCTATAAAATAAAAATTATTTATTTTGTGATTTGCTTCTGCGTAAGAAACACAAGATATTTGTCAGAAGCAATCAATTGAACAATGTTGCCTAACAAACAACAACGAAACAACATCATTGTCAATTTACAATTGTTGAATTTCACAAAATAACTATCAACAAAATAATTCTAAAGATTTTCATTAAGCGTCTGACGAAGGAGTCTGATATAGACTCCGAAACGTTACGATATAGTTGTTTCTTCTTTTATGTTGTTTCGTTGTTGTTTGTTAGGCAACATTGTTCAATTGATTGCTTCTGACAAATATCTTGTGTTTCTTACGCAGAAGCAAATCACAACAAAATTAATTTTTATTTTATAGATATTTTTCAGAGTTTGGGAGAGAAAACCCAGAAAAAAACCTTTCAATAATGAGTATACCTCCCACAGTATCCTTTAATGATTACAATCCAAGAAGATCACATGATGGATCGGAGTAAACCAAATATTCTGATGACAGAATTTGATTACGTTAAAAGGAAACTTAAGGAGTCAGCTTGTATTTTGTTGAACAGAAAATGCAACTTTGCAAACAGCTCAGTTGGAATTGACCATATTTGGCTGAATTTATTAAAAAAGGAGCTGGAACTTAATAATTTCTATGCCAAGTTAAACTATGTTTCTATGATTTAGACTCCGAAACGTTACGGAATTTAGTTGTTTCATCGTCGATGTTGTGTCGTTATTGTTTGTTAGGCAACATTGTTCGATTTATGCTTCTGACAAATATCTTGTGTTTCTTACGCAGAAGCAATTCACAAAATAATAAATTTTTATTTAACAGATATTTTTCAGAGTATGGGGGAGAAAACCCAGAAAGAAACCATTCAATAATTATCAGTAGAATTTCAATAAAATTATGAGACAGTACTAAAATAACTTCATCTTTTGTTGTCGGAGATCAAGACTCGTCTAATACAAATACAATACATAATATGCGTCTTGTGGGAGATTTTCCGGATATTATTATTATTTATGCCTCATATCGATGTATCAATTTTCAGCTGAATCTAGTTGATAGTACTCCAACAGCTGCTTTCTCCCCTGACGCTGTAAAAACCGACGAGTCCGATATACATTCTTGGACGAAAGCATTGAATCGTTGGTTTTCCAGACGACAGCTCAGATTTAACTTGTCAGTCTTTGTACACTAGAATAGGTGTGTAATTACAAGCGCCTGGTCAATTAGTTTGTTGGTATTTATAATTGGAAGAAACGTAGTCCTGACGCCAAGACGATCTCATTACTCTCGCGATGAAGATGTTCAGATTCGTAATTGCAAATTATGAGGCAATAAACCGATGGATTTTTTATGTCTTCCGCCCTGATATCCGCAGCACAGCATCTCGAAAAGGTGACAAGAAGGTAGAACTTCCTCCTGGGTTCTTGCAGCAACAAGAAACTGACTCATTTTCAATAGAGAATAGGATCGTTGAGCATAATAATTTGTTATATTCTTTAATCCTAAGAACTTCGAATGGTAAAGCTAGGGCTCGTCTCGGAAAAGCAAGATGAGACGTTTTGAAAAATATTATATGCGATATCGAGACCACATACAGCGCAACCCGAGAGTCTCGTTAAATTTTTTTTATAAAGTTTTTATTCGAAAAATTAGAAAAGGTCTACATAAAGATCAATATATTTTACAATATATCAACTCTCGTGACTATCTGTGAAATATTTTATTGTGAATTAAAAGAATTTCTTCACATTTTTATTTCAACTTGTTAACTGTTCTTATAACTCCTTATAGTACATCTTATCATAAATATCTATCCAGAGTTTTATATTTTAGGTTTGAATGTGTTTTTTCAAGATAGATTTTTTTATCCTCGGTTACTACTGAGTAATGAACATGTATACTATTGAAAGTGTTTCTTACGCTCGGAAATTTCTACCTGGAAGATCGTCTTATTTACTACAGATACATACAGAAAACTTTTCTCATAATATACGACTCGACCTCTTCCAACCCCCACAGAAAACAATTGAATGTGAAGAGTTTCCACTATAATTACCAATATATTTTGTCTATATTATTCATTGATGAAAAGCTTCTCTATCCACAATTTGTGAAATGATCTTATCCGTATGAAGAAATGATATGATATAGGACTCAGATTATAAATGAACATTTCGCACCGTATGATTTGAAGATAATTCAAACATAAAAGCCAAACATTTCTCTATTTAACTATTGATACCGGACTGACAAACGTAACAGTCTCCCTTACAATGTACGCATAGCAACATTCAAGATCTTTATTTCTGTTGTATCTCACACAGATTTCAATAAATAGGTTATCATCCCATTGAGATCCTATGAAATCTTAACAGAATTTAAATTATATACAATTCTGATTCATACATTCGAATCCACTTTAATCTGTCAGGAGGAGTTCAGATACGATGCTCGAAAAACTTTTATCGTCCTTATAAATAATTCATAGCACATAAATCGAGACATAAATATAAACAATCTTTGGCTTGTAATATTATCTGTTATCAAATATAAGTGAATGAGCTAATGGGCTTCGGAGAGTTTGAAGCCTGATGAAGATTTTCGATCCGCTGTGATAAGGCGGAGAGGCTTGAAGATACACCTACGAATATCGGCTTCTTTGAATAATAATCCATCCACTCTTTATAAACAAATATCTGTGAGAATCTCAGCTTCAGAATAGAAATTTCAGTTTTCTGGACAAAGCGAAAGACAAGCTAAAGATATAATGCCACTGGTTCATTATACAGGGTTAGGATAAAGTATGTAACCAAATATATACTCTTTGAAACGAAAAGGATAATATTTATGAAACTTTTCAGGCAAGGGCGATGACGCTTAACGCATCTGATGCCATACATTTAGGTACTACTGTACTTTTGTTACTTCTGACAAATGTCTTGTGTTTCTTATGCACAAGCAAATTACAAAATAATTAATTTTTATTTTATAGACATTTTTCAGAGTTTGGGAGAGAAAACCCAGAAAGAAACCTTTTAAGAGTCAACAAAAATCAAACGAATTCAGTACCTGGGCAAATGTACGCCATTAAAACTACGCAGATATGAATTGATGGTCTAGTGACGTAACACGCCAACCCCAACGCCAACCCCAACCCCTACGTATAACCCCCCGTTTTCAATGCACGCCAAACCATTGTACAGATCGACAATCTCATTTTCAGGCATTAAGTGGTAACCATTCTCGTTATCTCCGAAAAAATTAGCTTGTTGTGGGATAAATTTATTGTCACCAGTTTTGAGTACAGAGTTTAATTACAAAATCAATACACATTATTTCAGGTAATCATAGATATCCGTTATCCGAATTAATCGATAATCACATATTCTTCATTGGAAATTCCAAACAACAACTTTTTAATAATTTTTAATTATCGCAGCATCGTAAAATAATTTCCATTATTCATTCTTCACGATAAATACCATGCATTAATTATAAGCAGTGGAGTATCGTTCCAAAAAATTATTTACGCCACTCCATTCATACGAAATAACGAAAGGGAAATTTGGCTTACCTTTAGATGCATCATCGGAATTCTTCTTACCCTGAGAAAAAACTAAACATCGAAACTTGGACCTCAATATGTGAGTGAAATGGATAACGAAAAAAGTTATTATTTTAAACCTTCGCGATGTTCTCATTTCTATATATTTTGTTCTAGATCAAATACTGTATTTTTCATGCCATTATCTCTTTTCTCATACAATAATAAATTGTATAAAACATAGTATGTAAATTTAATTTTTTTTTAAACTCACTTCGCCACCATAACTCTGCATATAGGTATATTCAACTTCGCCAAACCTTATATATATATATATATCAATCAAACTATATATATATTAATATATATTTATCTTTTGAATAATGAGGTTTTTCATAAAACTTTGTTGAGTTCTCGTTCGATATTAACTGATTTTTCTTCACCTTTTTTATTTTACTTCATTATACATTCAAATATTCAGGTAATTAACCAGGATATCACAATTTTCTGTAATTTAAAATTTCCTAATGCCTCCCCTAGGCAGTAGTAATAATTCAGAAGTTGGACGTAGTTTAATTCCAATTAGCATATAACTGGCTTATGAAAAGCTCAAAAATGCTCGTCCGGTATTCATTTACGATCTTTATAATCCAATTCATCTCCGATATCAATGTGAGGCATCATAAATCAAAAGTGATTGCTCATGCATAAAAATAGTGAAGTGGGTACTAGATAATGAAGAAATCAACCCCATTTATCATACCGACATAGCTCTATTAACACCGACATATCGAACATTCTGACATGATCAGTGGATGGAGCATAAATCCGTTTCTTACAGATCGCTGGAGGATTTTTTTCTTCTTTTAAAACAGTTCGATCACGAAAAAACTTATTCGTGCAATGCTGAACTTGCCTTGACTTATTGGCTTATCTATATGTATATGTAATATATATTATTTTGTACTTCGGTCATTACTATCGATACACATTTAAAATTCTTCACTTGCATGGAATAGGGCTTCACACGAGACGAGAGTAGGCGAGAATATGAAAAATCTCGTCTCGGTCTCGCCAATTCCCAAAAATTGTTGTCTCGGTCTCGTCTCGTTATCAGTTGTCTCGTCTCGTCTAGCTTAATTCAGAATAACGATAATAAATATTATAATATATAAACGAAATGGTAGATAACAATGAATAATTTTGTTATATTTATAACGCTGTTATCCAAAAATATTTGTACATGTACATTATTTTTTAAATTTTAAACACCGTTATTTTCATCTTTTAAATTACTCGATGACCAAGAATTCAAACATAATCACGCTTGCATCACACCATCTTTCAATGATGTACGTGTTTTTGCCATGGTCATACCTGCTGAGGTCATACCTGCTGATTCCTATTTGCTCTTTCTAAAAACAATTGTTCTTCAGCCTCAGCTTTACAATGTTTCGAAGGTTTTGTTGGTGTTTTAAAGAGGCTATCGATGTCGATAAATTTTTTAATGAAATTTGGGGTGTTCTTGACGTATTCCTCGTAACACTTTTTGAAACATTGAATAGCTTCATTTTTCATTTCTTTAGCAGTTTTATTATATGTAGGTACTTCCAGAGATGTATACAATAAATGTTCACATCTTCACTACAAGAAGCACAATAAATAGCACGCTGTTCCTTGCGGAACATGCGCGCAAAAACAATTAATTTCTCCAGATGTTCTAATAGAGACGAAATTTTAAAAGTATAGGGATTTAGGAGCAATAAAAGTTGTCCGTTAAGTATTAAATTCATAATGAGGTCAGTTTTCATGGTTGTGATTATTTTCTTGAAAAATTATCTTAAATATCGCAGGGTCTTTGAAAAATCGTGATTTCTAGAACGATCGTATGATATAGACAAAGTATATTGGTAATTTTACTGGAAACTCTTCATATTCAATTGTTTTCTGTGGGCGTTGAAAAAAGTGGAGTCGTATATAAGAAAAGTTCACAGTATGTAACTGTAGTAAATAAGACGATCTTCTAGGTAGAAATAAGAAGTTATAAGAACAGTTAACATTGTTGAAAAAAAACTGTAAAAAAATTATTTTGATTTACAATAAAATATTTCACAGATAGTCACAAGAGTTGAGATTGTTTTCTATTTTTTCGAATAAAAACTTTATCAAAAAATTTAACGAGACTCTCGGGTTGCGCTGGATGTGGTCTCGGTATCGCCTATAATATTTTTAAAAACGTCTCGTCTCGTCTCGCTTTTCCGAGACGAGACGAGAAAAATCTCGCTCTCGTGTGAAGCCCTAATTTGAAAATATTTCTGATTTTCTGGGCGATATATACGAAAGGACCAAATTATGCCATCAGCATGGGGGTTGAAGCACTAATCTACTGCATATAATACGAACAGCATTCCTGTTGCTAAAGAGTAATCTCGATTCCTCGAAATTAAGCCAATCTGACCCTTAATCCGCCAAAATAATTTGTGAACTTCCAAGCAGTCTTCATAGTAATGTGCAGACAGGACATAGATCACTGGGATGTACAAATGTTCGTGGAATGTAATGAGCAATTAGGTTCTTGTCGACGACTTGGATAATGCTACACTAGAATTTAGATGAATTCCTTTTCATGATTATATTTAGGTTTAGCAGAACCCCAAACATGCGAAGGATTTAAGCCAGTTGAAATACCTCGAAATCACTTTTTTAGGTAAAAGGCTACCTGTCTTGCGACAGACGGCAATAATTCTGTCTGGCACAAAGATATACGAGGTAGCACCGAAAATTATACGTCGGAAAAAAGAACAAGAAGTTTTTCTGAATTGAACGACTGATCCATGAGAAAACTTCTTATATTTTGCACCTTTCTCACAATTAGTTTTTAGAGGGCCTATTTCTTGACCAAAAATATCCCATATTTCATACCTGGTAATTTCTACGAGGAGTTTCCACAAGGACTTAATAAGCACCTCAACTATGACCTCAAAAATTGAAGAAACTGTAAAATATAAGCATTTGACTGAAAAAGTCCATCTTGCATGAAGCTGAGAGAAGGAAAAATCTATCTATGCGCAATTATAACGTGGTTAAACTGACGAATATTCATAAGATTTAAATCTTCTCATCTACATTAAACGTAGTTTCATTCATGCTCTCTTGGTTCAAAAAATCGAGGATATATTGTGATTAGGGCTTCACACGAAAGCGAGATTTTTCTCGTCTCGTCTCGTTCCCGTCTGGGAAAAGCGAGACGAGACGCGACGTTTTGAAGAATATTATAGGCGATACCGAGACCACTACAGCGCAACCCAAGATTCTCGTTTTTGGTCGAGTTACATTTTTTTTTTTAAGTTTTTATTCGAAAAAGTTGAAATGGTCTATATACAGATCAATATATTTTACAAAATATCAACTATTGTGACTATCTGTGAAATATTTTAATGTAAATTAAAATCATTTCTCCCCATTCTTATTTCAACTTGTTAACTGTTCTTATAACTTCTTATAGTAACGTATCTCTTATCATAAATATATATCCTTGCAGATTATTGTATTTTAGGTTCTAATGTGTTTTTTTCAAGATCGATTTTTTACTCTCGTTTGAGTATATGTGTCTATTAAACTACTGAGTAATAAACGTGTATACTATTGAAAGGGTTCCTTTGGTTCGAAAATTTCTACCTGGGTGATCGTCTCATTTACTACAGATACAAACAGTAAAATTTTCATATATACGACTTGACCTTTTTCAACGCCCACAGAAAACTATTGAATATGAATAGTTTCCACTTTAATTACTAATATATTTTGTCTATACTATAGATGGATCGTTCTAGAAATACACGATTTTTCAAAGACCTTGCGATAATTGAGATTATATTTCAAGAAAAAATAGAATTCACAACCATAAAAACTGATATGAATTTAATACTCAACGGACAACTTTTATTGTCGCAAATCCCTATGCTTTTTAAATTTCGTCTCTACTTGAACATCTGGAGAAATTAATTGTTTAGTATAGTGCTTCTTGTAGTGAACATTAATTGTATACATCTGTGGAAGTACATATAATAAAACTGGTGGAGAAATCAAAAATGAAGCTATTCAATGCTTCGAAAAGTGTTATGAGGAATACGCCAAGAACACCCTCAATGATCTACCCACTGGGAAGGTATTCCTTGAAAACGATACCAGTTTGTCCAATTCCATTAAAAAATGTATCGACATCCATAGCCTCTTTAAAACATCAACAAACCCTTCGAAACATTGGAAAGCTGAGTTTGAAGAACATTTGCTGTTAGAAAGAGCAAATAGGAATCGAAACTGTATTTTATAGTGTTGGAAAGTGCATGAAAAAGTTCCTACACTTTCCAAGATGGCCGATGATTTATTAATTGCTACATCCTGTAGCATACCTGTTGAAAGATTATTTTCCACAGCAAGAATGATTATGGCATTTAAAAAAATAATATACCTGTACACATATTATTGTATAAGAGCGCAATAAATATAGCTTTACAAAATTATTCATTGTTATCTACCATTTCGTTTATATATTATAATATTTATTACCGTTATTTAGAATTGAGCGAGACGAGACGAGACAACTGATAACGAGACGAGACCGAGACTTATTTTTTTCGGAATTGGCGAGACCAAGACAAGATTTTTCATATTCTCGCCTACTCTCGTCTCGTGTGAAGCCCTAATTGTGATCTTAAAGAAAGGTATAGTTGTATAGTAGGTTCAATGGAGAATTCCCCTTCAAAGAAAATCTACATTTGCCGATAGACAATGACATTCCGCAAAAACCCATATAGGATATCGTGTTTTGATGCTTCGATCGATCAGGATACCCGAAGCGGAAGCAGCTGTCACTGTCCAGCAGAAAATAAAGAAATAATTCAACATCATCGTGAATTCACATAAATAATAAAAAGGACGTTCCTGTACAGGTTTAGCTCACAGACATCGTCATGTGATGAATGTACCATTGAACAGAATTTTCCTTGCACGCTTCTGAATTCAGACAGTGTACCAACTGGCTCTCGATCGAACAATCAATAATTCTGGAATCTTGGTCTATCTAGCCGTATGGAATTCGAAAGTGAGCCTTGCGTTTATCGCACTGCCTCTTTTTTCCCGAGGAACGGGGAAAAACTGATACTCCAATCTCACCTCCAGTCCACTATCAACTGTCGGAAGTTGCTATGTGCGAGAGCGGCGCTGAACTCGAACAGCTGACTCGTCGTTGGGAGTGGAAAGGTCGTTTGGAGATCCGAATTATCAGCCGATTAACACTGTTCGATGCAGCCAATGTCTTATAGTCCAGGAGGAATAGGCGCATGAGTACCGAAAACTATTCCACCTCAATTTTTTTATGCGATTTTCTTCAAATTACCCTACTAATGATATAAATGCATGCTGCCATGGGGAAACCCCGTGCCATATTGTTTAAACCGAAATTGTTTAAACAATTACATGGAATTGTTATTTTTTAACCGGACAATTTTTTTTGTATTCTCTGTTGAAATACAATAAAAAAGTCTTATGGCTTATTACGATAAAGTAATTATTTTTCAAGATATTAATTTTTAAGGTTGAAGAAATCTTAAATTTGGATACTTTTGACCCATGAAAAATATATCAAAAAAAAATAAAATATAAATTATATTTTTTTTTTATTAATTTTTTATATTCATATCTCGAAAAATAATTACTTTATCGTAATAAGCCATAATACTTTTTTTAATTGTATTTCAACAAAGAATACAAAAAAAATTTGTCCGGTTGAAAAATAACAATTCCTTTTAATTGTTGAAACAATTTCGGTTTAAACAATATGGCACGGGGTTGCCCCATGGCAACATGCATTTATATAATTTGTAGGGTAATTTGAAGAGAATCGCAAAAAAACAAATTGAGGTGGAATAGTTTTCGGTACTCATGCGCCGATTCCTCCTGGACTATTATTCAATCAAGGTGATTTCCGTTTATTCATAAATGCGAGAGAATCGGCGCTGATGGTAGTACAGTTGGATCTGGTGCTGCCAACAACTTGTGGTCATCTCGATGTTGCCAGCGATAGGGCCACGTGCTTTCACGTGTTGGAATACTTCCGAATAGGTCGCGAATACTGTTTCGCTAGACTGAAACCAATATCTTGATATAGTAAAGGTTGGTGTTGAATATCTCCTCTTGATACAATTAACCAAAACGTGATTTGGAACAGAGCGGTTTGAAAATGAGTGGAACAAAATATGAATATAAGTGATATTTATGCTGGAACTGCGTTAGCAATGGAAAAACAATAAAAACAGAAAAAAAAAACGATAACGATCAAACGATACCATTAGGGCTTCACACGAGAGCGACATTTTTCTCGTCTCGGAAAAGCGAGACGAGACGAGACGAGACTGTTTTGTTTTGTTTTGAACAATATTATAGGCGATACCGAAATCACATACCCAGTCTCGTTTTTGGTCTCGTTAAATTTTTTTAGGAAGTTTTTATTCGAAAAATTAGAAAAGGTCTACATAGAGATCAATATATTTTACAAAATATCAACTGTGACTATCTATGAAATATTTAAATGTAAATTAAAATAATTTTTTCACATTTTTATTTCAACATATTTCAACACTGTTCTTATAGTAACGTATCTCTCATCATAAATATCTTTCTTTGCAGATTTTAGGTTTGAATGTGTTTTTTCAAGATCGATTTTTTACTCTTATTTGAGTATGTGTCTATAAACTACCGAGTAATGAACGTGTTTACTATTGAAAGGGTTTCTTTGGCTCGAAAATTTCTACCTGGAAGATGGTCTTATTTACTACAGATACATACAGTAAACTTTTCTTACATACGACTCTAACTTTTTCAACACCCACAGAAAACAATTGAATATGTTTCCACTAAAATTACCAATATGCATCGATCGTTCTAGAAATATGCCATTTTTTAAAGACCTTGCGATAATTGAGTTTATTTTTCAAGAAAAAATAGAATTCACAACCATAAAACCTGATTCCATTATGAATTCAATACTCAAATACACCCTCAATGATCTACCTACTGGGAAGGTATTCACTGAAAGCGACCCCAATTTGTCCAATTCTATTAAAAAATGTATCGACATCGATAGCCTCTTTAAAACATGAACAAAAGTTTCGAAACATTGGAAAGCTGAGTTTGAAGAACATTTGCTGTTAGAAAGAGCAAATAGGAATCAAAATTGCATATCAATAGAGTGGTGGAAAGTGCATGAAAAAGTTCCTACACTTTCCAAGATGGCCGATAATTCATTAATGGCTACATCCGGTATGATCAAGGCAAAAACAGGTACATGATTGAAAGATGATGTGATGCAAGCGTGATTATGTTTGAATTCTTGGTCATCGAGTAATTTGAAAGATGAAATTAACAGTGTTTAAAATTTAAAAAAAATTGCACATGTACAAATATTTTTGTATAAGAGCGTAATTAATATAGCTTCATAAAATTATTCATTGTTAACTACCATTTATTTATATATTATAATATTCATTATCGTTATTCAGAATTAATCGAAACGAGACGAGACAACTGTCAACGAGACGAGACCGAGGGTTAAACGAAACTTAATATTTTGGGAATTGACGAGACCGAGACGAGATTTTTTATATTCTCGCCTACTCTCGTCTCGTGTAGAGCCCTAGATACCATCGCAAATATGCGTAGAAAAAGGTCACCCAGTAATAATTAATTTATCACAAAAAATTTCTACGTATGTCTGTTTAATTTAGTACAAAACGTTGTGAAGAGCTTCTTCAATCTATTCATTATGCCTAGAGTGAGAAAACGAGCATATATTCAACAGTTTAGCAAGATAGGGGGCGAATAATGGGCTTGCGTACAGGGTGTGTCAGAAGAACTGTACCTTAGCAAGATCGCCGTCTTACGCTTTTGGCATTAGGAAACCTCTTCACGTCCACAAGATCAATTGCTGACAAATGGTTTCGAGAGCATGGAAGACCTATAATAAGGTGAAATGTTTATCGCTGGATCAGAACTTTTGGACCATCCTCATATTGTCCTACCTCTCACTAGACTAGGCACCGAAGTGATCGACTGGATGGATGCAGAGTACGGCTGACCTGTACCACGAATGGAATACCATTGTCTTTAGTGATGAATCCAGATTCTGTTTGAACATGCATGATGGCCGAGCAAGGATGACAAGCACCAACACATGTTCTGCCTTATGTACATACGATCACCAACCCACTTTTCCTAAAAGATAATGCGTGACCACATATAAGTAGAATTACGTTGCCACATTTTGAAGACAATCAAGACGATTTGTGCCTTGGTCACCTAGATCTCCCGATCTTCTACCCATTGAACACGTCTGGGACGTTATGGGAAGAAGATTACTCCGTTCACCCCTTCTCCCCAGGCTCCAGCGGCACTTCGACACGAGGTAGAAGTCGAGGTAGAAGTGGCCAGAGATGAGATACCTCAAGAGGAGATCGATAATCTCATTAGGAGTTTGCCCAGACGTCTTTCTGAGTGCATACTTATGAATTTTTTAGATTTCTTCCAACGGTTGGATTTTTCTGAAATTTTTACCAATAAGCACTAAGCTAACCCTAGGAGTATACAAAAAAAAAGTAATGAATTAATTATTATTGAACGTTCGTTTTTCTTTGTCATTTAGTATATAAAGTATTTGTTGTTGTTATTATATAAATAAGTGTGATGAGGTAGACAAGGAGACTACTGAGAAGGAGGATGGGGTGAAATTGGAAGTAGCAATGATTTCGATATTAAAATGAATAACTGAGATTAAGATAAAAGACAGGACGAGCAATGAAGACATATACTTGTTTGGAGGAAAAAATCAGGGAGAAGGTCACATAGGCTATATTTGGAGGAAATTCAAGAGATCATAAACCGCGAAAATCCAGGAGCAGACAAAATTAGTGTAATCGAAAACGAAACATGTTGTCCTCCATAAGGTATGTCCATAAAGTGGTAATGGCTCTAGAGTCTAGAGAAATGTTCCTTCAGAAGAATCTTATCAGCTCTAAGCAAAATTTTGAGGATGTGCAGTTGTGAAAATCCCCAAATCTTTATATTCACTTACACATTTTTGTGCTGAACCTAATTTCTGACTTGAGCATGCGCAGGAGCAGATTGAACTCAAACAGGGTCGAAATTATGTTAATTGTTTGGGATATTATCACTGCAAATCAGTAGCTATTATGAAATATGAAAGTTGGGAGGAAAACTTTTATGCGTACGGCTTTCTACATATAAATGCATAGTGGTACCTCTTTCTAGATAACGAATGGATGAATATGATCATAACTACTTCGTTCACAACACTGCGTCAACGATTTCCAATTCATGAGGTAGCATAATCGTTTGTTTACAATTCTTCCTCCATTTATTCTTCGTTGGATGGCATGCTCATCGATAGTCAGACTCAACGTCTATTGGCTCTTATTAACCAGTACGAGGTGTTATTGCTCTTCTTTATTAGAGCAGAAATTATACAGAGTACTTCCCTACCAGGTATAAGAACGGGTAGAATAGATTATGCAGATCAAAAAAACTCCTTCGGTGAAGATAATAATAATTGGTGATACTTTACATGGTAATTTTCACCTCTCCAATTTCTATGATGATAAATTATCAAATAGTTACGATGTTCGAGTGAATTATTTTATGGTACGAAGCCAACTCTTAGAGCACATTACGCAGGACTTCATCTATAATGCCGGATTCCGTGAGATTACTGTAGTAAAGTTCGGTATAATTGATTAGCGTATGAATACCGTTCTGATGAATTGCCGCCATAGGTTTTGCTCTTAAAACCTACTGCAAATGCGTGGATAAACAATTTGACTCTCACTTATGTGTGAAATGTAGTCGGTAGAAGAAACATTTGTCGAACCGAATCGTTTAAGACCAATTTCGACCGAAAATTTCAAAATTACAGACATTTGTGCAAAATGATAGCACGCTGTTCCTGGTGGAACAAGCAAGCAAAAGCCGCTTTTCGTTCCTGTTGTATATTGTATATTGTTGTAGGGGGTAACATTGCACTGCGACCTTAAGATCTATTTTGCCCCCCCTTCAGAGCTGTCGATGTCATCACCATCTACAGCTCGCCTTCCAGTTCCAGAGTTCTGATGAACTCCAGTATCTGGGATGGCTTCAAGGAGGTTACGTCTTCGCTCCTGCAGATTTCTTGTCCAAAGCATTCCTTGCGTTAGTTTGAGATGGTGAGGCATTCCGTTGTCAGGTGATCAGGAGTTTCATCCTCCTCCCAACAGAGTCTGCACTCGTCAGTTTCTGCTAGCCTTAAACCCATCATATGCTTCCTGAGGCCACAGTGCCCTGAGGGGAAGCCACGTATTTCTTGGAGCTGACAGTATCAAAGTTCCGGAGGAATTTCTTGGAGTGATGCATTCCGAGGAGTGATCTCCAGAAAGTTCCTCTCTCAGTTTCTTCTTTCGTCCGGAATTCACTTTTGTAGGTGTGTCTACCAACTCCACAATAAGGTTCCGGGCCATTAAAGGGGGTTTGTGCTCCTTTCTTGGCAAGTGCGTTGGCTTTCTCATTTCCTATGATTCACGCGTGACCAGGAACCCAGACCAAGGAGACCCTGTTGTTCTTGCCTACTTCATTGAGTTTTCTTCGGCACTCCCATATTAGCTTGGACTTGATAACATGGGAGCTCAGAACTTTAATAGCAGCTTGACTGTCAGAGTGGATTGCTAGATCACATCTCTGATAGTTTATTTCTAGGTTCATTTCCACGCATCTTTCTATTGCGAGTACTTCTGCCTGAAAGATGCTCGGATAGGAGCCTAGCGATAGTGAGCATTTGGTGCCTGGTCCATATACTCCAGCGCCAGCCTCGGCGCCAGCTCCTGTATTGGTTTTTGAACCGTCTGTGTACCATTTAATGGCATTTCTTCTAAGAACTTGGGTGGTGGATTCCCTTCGTTACTGTTGCGCGTGCATCATTTAATATGCTTTAATGGCGACCAACATGGAGACACACAGTCACAGCATATATTATGTGGTGTCATCAGAGATTAAGACTTCGATTTCTTCAGACTCAGTTGATGCTTAATCAGCTGCTTTGCCAAAATATGTTTAGAAACCCCCATTACGTCGACCATGAATTTGAAGGATCGACGTCCAAAGATTTCATGGGTTTATGGAAACTGTTGCATTCTCAACATACATAGTCAGGAAAGCAGTACCTTTCTATTAGTTCGACGATTAAAATTTCTTTTCCAAACATACTGTTACCAACTATATACCAACATATAAACTGTCAATCAATGAGGTGCAATGCTATGAAGATTGACATAGTTCGTAAGCCATCCGCATCTCTCAATTTTTTAAGTTCAATGTACGAATGTACCTATCATCGTCCAATTTATACTAAGATTTCTCCCTGATCATATCAATTGAATCAAAATACAGGGAAAATCTGAGAAACCATCGAAAAATTAATCTGACTTATTTATTCTCGCCTTATTGTACCATAAAATAGGCAATTCAACGACGTAACACCATAATCATCCACTCATCCCAAAATTGATGCAAGGATTGAGAAATTATGTGGCCCTTATCAATTTCGAAAACAAGTAAATTATAACCTTTGTTATAGCCTTCAAGTTATCCATTTTGAATTTCGGGTGTTCAATCTAGGTTGCCGCAGTCTTCTGCATTAAGACCAGTCTTGTTAAGTCCATCATCTTCTCCGGATAAATCTATCGGGATGAGATGTCTGCAACTCGATTGTGCCACCTATCGAAGAATAAATCCGATTATCTGAAAGACTGGAGATGGATCGGCACGATTGGCGCTGCACAAAGGAGTCATTTTCGATGTCGCATGCAGGCGATGGGGGTTCAAATGCATTCTCGGATAAGTTCGATCGGAAAAACGAGTTAGGAAATGACATTATCGACATATCTCCGAGTTGTAGCGATAAAACCATAAATTCGTTACTTTCACCAATTAATATCTTGGAACTAAGTCGTAAGCTATTGCGCTGATAAAATTTTCGGAATCAGGCATCCGGCATATGTACAAACTGGTCATGAATCTGGTTGATTCTAATTCATTTGACGATAGGAACTCAATGTAGCAAATATGTTTAATATACTAACTGACAAAGATACTGCAACACCCAGAAGGAGCTCTTTAAATTTTAATTTTTTTTGTGAAACATAGATAGTATAGCCCGGAGTAAATGATTAAAATTTGGTGAAAAAAATCGTGAAGGTTTTTTCATGTAAACATTTTTTGTTACTTACATATTGTAGTCGTTTTTTGCAATTTCTTTAATTTTTACAACAATGTGTTTAGTTGTTGTTAAAATGCCTAGAGCACATGTACGCGGAATTTGTCACCAGCTAAGTGAATTTAAAAGAGGTCGAATCAATAGTCTACGGGAGGCGGTGTTGTCATTTCGAGAAATCGCTAACAGTACGAACAGAAATCCAACTACTGTTATGAGATGTTGTCAAGCGTGGTTTGATAATGCCCAAAATCGAAGAAGAGTAGGCACCGGACGTCGAAGGGGCACAAATGAAGTTCAAGATCGACGGCTAAGACTTATGGCTATAAGAGACCGATTTGCGACAACTCGATCTTTGGCTGATGAGTGGTTAGGAGGCTAAGGCCATTCTGTAACTGTCCGACGGTTTACCGCCGGATAAGGTCATTTTGACTGCAAGATTATCAACCCCATCTTGTGTTACCTCTGACGGTTGAGCATCGTCGGCAACAATTACAGTGCTGCAGAGAACATCAACATTGCAAAGGGAAAAGGCATCAGGTCGTTTTTTCTGATGAATCTCGATTCTCATTGGGTGCACATGATGGCCGAAGAAGGGTTAGACGACGTCGGGGAGAAAGACGTGAACCTCAGTTTGATATTGAGCGTCATGTAGACCAGAAAGTAGGTATTATGGTATGGGGTGCTATTGCACATGCAAGTAGGTCATCTTTAGTCTTTATTCGAGGTAACTTGACAGCGCTGCGTTACCTTCAAGAAATAGTGGAGCCATATGTTCTCCCTTACCTTAACTGGCTCGAGAATCCAATATTTCAGCAAGATAATGCTCGACCTCATGTTGCCAGAGTTAGTTTAAACTTTTTTGAAGCGACATTTGGGCAAATTGATAAGCACTCAGTTCCGAGGAACAAGAGCGCCAAAGATTAATATCTCGAGAATTATTGACCCACATAGCGTTACATGTGCGTTACTGAATTCAGAATTTTATGATGTCAAGAAAATAAATGGGGGGTAGGTAACACCTATGTGTTACTCCGAATTATACAATATTTAATTTCGATTCTTTAAACCAACGGCAAAGGAAGAAAAAGTCAAGTTTAAATTTTTCTATGTAAACTCTATCATCCAAATTTGAGATAATTCCCGGTAGTCTCAGTGGTATTCCCGTAGTTAACTTTCCGCGAACAGACCTGAAGAATTCCACGAAATCTCCTGGAATTGACGATAACCGGAAACTCTGGTCCAGCCTGCAAGTACCGAAGTCCTGAAGCTAAGAAGTATTTAAGAAGTCTTTAAGAACCGCTCAGTGTTCTTACCCCAGCTACTCTCATTAGCGTTTTAGGTCAGATATTGAGTAATAAACGCAATGCTACAATCTGTTACCATTAAAACAAACGAATCGAAATTTATGATATTCCATATTTTTATGAAAAATTAACTGTTTGGTGTGGATTCTTCAGCTCGCTGTCGAAAAATTCTCGATGAAAACATTTACACACTCAAATGGAAAAAATCTGCACCGGTGAGATTGAAAATTAAGAGAAGTTTTTCCACGTGCATAGGAATTCGGTGGACTAATCTAGATTCGAACGGATAACAAGATATCAAGGAAGAAGATAAATTTCGACTAACGCAATATGTATCTTCACAAAATTTGAACCGGGACCTAACTGTTTATTAGAAGAATCTCGGAATATATTTTAAATGTAGGTACACGAAAGGAAAGTTCAAATTCATAAGTTATATCAACATCACTATTGAATTTGATAAATAATGAAATGCCGACATAGTGGAAGAAGGAAATTTACATCGAAAATTTCGAGACGTATCAATTAAAACTCATTTTTTTTGCGTAGGTTGGGTTAGAAGTGTCAGTTTGAAAGCCTTCAATATTATTTGTATTTATTTCGATATAATTCAATCGGACGTGGGAGTGATTTAAAATGGTTTTCGTGCTGCCAAATTGTGGTAAAATTGATCAAAATCGAAAGGAAAATCGAGAGTTTTCCGAATTTTCCAGAGAACATTTATTTATCGTCTTTCGGATAAGTTGAGATTGCAGCTACCATTTTTGGGCAATATATGTAAAAAAATGTTTTAAATCTGAATTGAACGTTGGATAACAGAATGAATGAATAAAAAATATCTTAGAAATTCGCGAAAAAATTTCGGGTCGGTTTGTCTTAGCTTCAAAATTTCATTCGTGAATTCCTGCGATGAAATAATAGATTGTTTGAAATATATAAAAATGTTTGTTGATATGATCAAAAAAAAGTTCATACATGTAATAATTAAGTAATCATTAAAGGATACTGTGGGAAGTATACTCCTTATTAAAAGGTTTCTTTCTGGGTTTTCTCTCCCAAACTCTGAAAAATATCTATAAAATGAAAAATTTATTATTTTGTGATTTGCTTCTGCGTAAGAAACACAAGACATTTGTCAGAAGCAATCAGTCGAACAATGTTGCCTAACAAACAACAACGAAACAACATCAACGAAGAAACAACTATATCGTAACTTTTTGGAGTCTATATCAGACTCCTTCGTCAGACACTTAACGAAAATCTTCAGAATTATTTTGTTGATAAAGTTATTCTGAACTTCGAGAATTGTCACATTGACAGTATTTGAAAATCGTAGAAAATTGTTTTACTTTGCAAAGAAATTTCCAACTTCCAACTACTTTTTTCTGCACTTTCATATGCAAATGCTGAATTTATTAAAAAGGGAGTTGGAACTATGATCTTCAAATACTGTCAATGTGACAATTTTCGAATTTCAGAACAACTATCAACAAAGTAGTTTTGAAGATTTTCGTTAAGTGTCTGATGAAGGAGTCTGATATAAACTCCGAAACTTTACGATATAGTTGTTTCTTCGTTGATGTTGTTTGTTAGGGAACATTGTTCGACTGATTGCTTCTGACAAATATCTTGTGTTTCTTACGCAGAATCAAATCACAAAATAATATTTTTTTTTATTTTATAGATATTTTTCAGTGTTTGGGAGAGAAAACCCAGAAAGAAACCTTTTAATACTTAATGTAATAATTATTTGTGCATAAAAAATTAGGTCAAAGTGGGGTGATTTTTTTGCACCATTATGGTGAAAATTCGGTTCAATTCGAAGTCTGTAAATGTTCTCTGATTAGTAATAAATTTTCTCATTATTTTTTCGGAAAAATAATTAAACAAATTAATTATTTGGTGATATACACTTATTTTCATCGGAGAAATTGAAGCTGATTGGCGAAGATTTATGTATTTTTGAGTGATATAACATTTTTTAAGGTGCACAGAAAAAAATCATAACATCTCAATGAAGTTTATAGGTGATTCAGGTTGTGATTGGCGAAAGTTGAGTTTTCAACATCTTGATTAAACTGAAATTCACACCTTATTACATAATTTTTTATGTTATTATGAAGTAAGTTTTGTACCTGTTATATACCCAAAAAATGTGTTAATTTCTGCCAAGATTTCCTCATGATTTAGGATGGTGGTGAACCCCTTCTATCTCACGTTACGAGTCGCGAAGTTTAGGAAAAAAATCGTACATAGATGGGCGATGATGTATGGAGGTACAGAATGGCGAAGGAACTTACTGAAAACGCTGGTATCATCGGTGGTACCATTGACAGTGCCATCGGGAAGAATCTGGAGGTGACGGTTCTTAATAAACATCTGGATCCTCCGTGCTGTACCAGCGACGAAGGAGAGATTGGTGCTACGTTCGCTGCGAGCTGCAGGGTCCTCCAAAGGGTTCAAAGGAGCCACCTCTTCTTGGTGGTCAGGCTGTTCCAAGAAGGGCGCAGGAGCCACGCAGGCGAAACTACACATAATCAACACCCTTAGGAACAGAACCTTCACCATGACTAGGACATGTCACCTCACTATTTAGCTTCGCTCCGGTGCCAAGGATGGACCGAATCGCGATCCGTCAAATGGCCGCGACACTCTACACACATCATACCGCCTGCTCTCTCGCACGTGCTAACTGCTCCGCGGCCACGGTTATACTGACAGAACGCTACCCGACTATTTATACTGGCAGCCGCGACGGCAAACCGAGCGCTCGTTGTGCTCCTAACACCCTCAATTTGTTTAAATATTCCAATTTGTTAATTGCCGGTACCGTCTTTGCGCCGCAGACCCATCGCTACTCTAGGATTGCGGATCTTGGACGCTTTGTAGTTGTCTGCCAACGTCACTGTGTCGTTAATAAGAACACTACGTGAGCTATTACACATATCACTTGATAGTTCACGGCATTCGCGGTATGGAGGAATGTGCGAACATTTTTTTCGTACACCCTTCTTAAATTTCGTCACGTGCAATAACGATAGGAGCATAATATCCCGCCACCGACTGACGCAATTCGAATTGCCGGAAACGAACCTGCAAATTCACCGCTTCCAAGTGCCAATCCCATGAAATATTCCTACACCTCTCGGAACTCAAGAACATATACTTCGGAGCTATACAAAATGGTCCACCTTTTTGTAGAATACCCAACGTTTCATGACCAGGCGACAGTACTGACCTAGGGACCAAGAGGATCAATCCCCCCCCCATGAGTCTAAGTAAAGCTAGGGCTTCACACGAGAGCGAGATTTTTCCCGTCTCGGAAAAGCGAGACGAGACGAGACGTTTTGAAAAATATTATAGGCGATACCGAGACTACATACAGCGCAACCCGAGAGTCTCGTTTTTGGTCTCGTTAAATTTTTTATGAAGTATTTATTCGTATAATTAAAAAAGGTCTACATAGAGATCACTATATTTTACAAATTATCAACTCTAGTGGATATCTGTGAAATATTTTATTTTATATTTTTTTTTATTATTTTATTTTATTTTATATTTTTTTTTATTATTTTATTTTATTTTATATATTATAATATTTTTTATCGTTATTTAGAATCAAGACGAGACGAGACAACTGACAACGAGACGAGACCGAGAGTTTTTTGGGAATTGGGGGGACTTATTAGAGATTATATAAAAATCAACATGTATGTACAATTTATGAAGATCACATGATGGATTGGAGTAACACAAGGATTCTGATGACATAAAAAGAAAACTTAAGAAGTCGACTCGTATTTTGTTGCACACAGAATGCAATTTTGCATGTTGCTCAATTGGAAGAAAGAGTCGCAACTTGGAAACTTCTATGTAAAGTGAAACTCTATTGCTATGTTTTTTCAAAGACTGTCAATATGACAAATTTCAGAATAACTGCCAACAAAAAAAATAATTCGGAAGATTTTCGCTTGGTGTCTGAAGAGGGAGACTGCTTTAGTCTCCGAAACGTTACGAACTAGTTTTTTTTTATCGTTGATGTTGTTTCGTTGATGTTTGTTAGGCAACATTTCCTATATATTGCTTCTGACAAATATATTGTGATTCTAACGCAGAAGCAATTTCAAAATGATATTTTTTTTATTTTATTGATAATTTTCAGAGTTTGGGAGAGAACGCCCAGAAAAGAACCTGCCCCCACCACGCAAAATACAAAAAAAATTCTAAAATAATCGAAAAGTGTAACCATACTATGGAAAATGAACTGCGTGGCACTAAAATATTGATTTTTGGGATTTTGCTAAACTTCAACCCCTAATTTTCAACCCTTACAGGAGTTCAATGGATTTGGCTGAACATCTCTAAGGTGCTCCAAAGATTTCACGAAAAATGTGTCCGATACATCATCAAGCATTCGCGGAAAACATATTTTGGAAACTTATCGTGTCAATCAGCACGTGTAGGTGTTGAAGAAGAAGTATCCTGAAATGGTTAACATCGGTGATGAGTGAAGATGTACGCACACTCGCTTGAATCTCAATTGAGTTGTTACGTGATGAACAGAGTTTAATCCAGAATTAGTTTTCCAAGAGCGTATGAGATTTACCACGAAGATGGATCGTTTCTATTACATTATAGTTTACGTGATCAGAACCATGTCTAGAATGAGTCTCTATTTATCATTCTCGGACATTGGTAAAACCATATCAATTTCGTGGTATTTAAGAGTCATTTTACATCCTGAATTTCCCGAAGGTTTTTCATGACTAAAACATTTCCTATGCGCTTCTTAAGGGTAAGAACAATGAAATATGGGTGCTTTTCGAATTTAAACCTGTGGTGGGCAGAATACTCCGACAAAGGAATCCGAGATTCCGAAAAATTCGTAGACCACTCTGCGGACTTGAATCATTTCCAAATTAGGGCTTCACACGAGAGCGAGATTTTTCTCGTCTCGTCTCGCTTTTCCGAGACGAGGCGTTTTGAAAAATATTATAGGCAATACCGAGACCACATACAGCGCAACCCCAGAGTCTCGTTAAATGTTTTTTATGAAGTTTTTATTCGAAAAATTAGAAAAGGCGTACATAGAGTTTAATATATTTTACAAAATATCAACTGTGGTGACTATCTGTGAAATATTTTATTTTAAATTAAAATAATTTTTTAACATTTTTATTTCAACTTGTTAAATGTTCTTATAACTTCTTATATAGTAACGTATCCCTTATCGTAAATATCTATCCCCGCAGATTTTTATATTTATTTATTTATTTTTTTATTTCTTGGAATTATTACTGATAGCCTGTAACTATTGTAACTATATGGTAGTTCAACCATTACAAGGTTAATCCTTCCTTATATACCAGGTGTCCCAGTATACATGTTCCAATGGATTATCTCTCTATTTGAAAATTTTATAATTCTCAATTCGTTCATGAAACCTTCAACTGAGAGAAACAAAAATTGAAAATCACTTTCAGTTTGACCGGAAGTGACCCTGACTTTTTTATCTCAAATAGCACCCTGTATATTTTTTGTAATTTTTTAATTCAACTTAAAATAAACTTTCCAACAATGTACCACCCTTTGTATTTTACATTTGATTTGATGGAGAAAACGTCAATTGATATTTCAAATTGAAAGAATTGCAGTAGGCTACGATATTTTGTGTAATCTTGATTTTGACTTCAATAATCGAGATCAATAAAAAAACCTTCCTCAAGTTGAAATCAGCTATGTATTTTACCGAACTTTAAACAAAGAATTAATAGTAAAAGAAACAAAAAATTACAAAATAGGGGGCAACAAAATACTTTTAATAACTAAAGCATATGTTCGAATTTCGAAATGTTGACCATCTGCTTCTACACATCTTTCAGCTCGGTGGACTAGTTTACGCGAAGTAACACTTCTCAACACCTCAGAATTAAGGGCTCTATATGCATTTCTTATTTTGTTTTTTAGATCTTCCAAATCAATAGGAGGAGGTACACAGGATCTTTCAAATATCCCCTAAGGAAGAAATCTAGCGGTGTTAAATCTGGAGATCTTGCAGGCCATCTTATCAGTCCATTTGAAGATAGATGGATCGGCACACACGGATTATAAGTCAAAATCAAGATTACACAAAATATCGTAGCCTACTGCAATTCTTTCAATTTGAAATTTCAATTGACGTTTTCACCCCCAAATCAAATGTATAATACAAACTGTGATACATCGTTGGAAAGACAATTTTAAGTAGAATTAAAAATTTACCAAAAATATATAGGCTGCTATTTGAGATAAAAAAAGTCAGAGTCACTTCCGGTCAAACCGAAAGTGACTTTCAATTTTTGTTTTTCTCAGTTGAAGTTTGGTTGAACGAATTGAAAATCGTAATTTCAAATTTGTATATTTTGAAATGGCTGAGATAATCCATTGGAACATGTATACTGGGACACCCGGTATATATACAAGGTGATTCACGAAGACCGTTCGTTAGAATATTTCAATGAAAGACTCGAGATAAACACTTATAAATTCAGATTTGTTCGACTTCCGGATATTACACCAACTTTCGTTTTTTAAATGTAATACCTACCCAGTTTTTTTATTGATAATCAGATTAACCATTGAATTCCACATTGTTCTAATGTGTCACTTACATATTATTCTCAGATAATTTGTGTGAAATCTGAAAAAACCCTTTAAATGTTCCCAAATAGGGCTTCATTCCAAAGGTAATAACTTGTAGATTTTTGCATGAAAATTGCAAATTTTCTAGGTTCTATTAGAAGACATACCAATGCTTCTCCTTCGTTAATTAAAAATCAAATTGAACAGGGTGTTTCTATTTCAATATCTGTCAGTCATGACTAAAACCTCAAAACTCATTTTTTTGTCAAATAAGAACCCAGTTTTTTATTGATCAGCTGGAATTTACGTTAAACAATAGTGTACTACTGCTTCAGTAACCGAATATCTCGGTAAATAAGCATTTCGGAGCAATAGTATATGTTACACTTATGCACTATTTTTTAACGAAGATTCCAGCTGACCAATAAAAAAATTGGGTTCCCATTCGAAAAAAAATAGTTTTGAGGTTTTTGACTTTGACATTGAAATAGAAACACCCTGTATATTCAATTGAATTTTTAATTAACGAATGAGAAGCATTGATATATCTCCTGATAGAAGCTAGAAATTTAGGAAAAATCTACAAGTTATCAACATTGGAAAGAAGCCCTATTTGAGAAAATTTAACGGTTTTTTTCAGATTTAACACGAATCTTCTCAGAATAATATGTAAGTGACACATTAAACCAATGTAGAATTCAATGGGTAAACTACAAAATTTCAAACTCCAGTCTTTCTTTGAAATATTCTAACGAAAGGTTTTCGTGAATCACCCTGTATATATGTAGTGAGCGTTAAATAATAGATTTATTTTCTTCCCTTTCAGGAATAGCGCAAAAGGGTTTCATAGGTCATATTAATTTATTTTTTTAAGGAACATTTTCACGCAATTCTTATTTTTCTACCATTTCCCTTTACCAATCCGTGATGTCATCGATTTTTTTAATTGCAAGCCCCTTTTTTTTGACATGGATAGATTATAAAATTCTGAATTCAGCAATGCACATGTAACAGCATTTCTGTCAATAATTCTCGAGATATGAATTTTTTTAAATCTGAAAAACATGTGAAAATTTTTAAATCAGGTCTTCCTCAAATAAACACTCTCTGTTACAAAAACGATTGATACTGAAACTCACAAAACATATTTTAGTCCATCTGGATGTCTTGTGTGTTCTCCTAGTACCCACTCGCCTACAGTGAATATTGCAAATCGTCGAATTTTATTTAGTGACAAAGCAACATTTTATTTCAATGGAAATATCACCCGACAGAGCTGTTACTATTGGTCAGATCAAAATCCAAACTGGACGATGGAGGCACATACAAAATTTCCTGAAAAGTGAATATATGGGCTGGAACTGTTAGGAACAGAGTTATAGGGCCTCTCTGCCTTGAAGGACTCTCAACAGGTCCAAAATATTTGGATTTATTACGGGATGACCTGCTTCCGGCGTTAGCGATTCTTTTTTCGAGCAATGCCGATCCAGATCTCCCAAATGAAATGCTAAGGTTTCAACAGGATGGAGCTCCACCCCATTACTTTCGAGACGTAAGTGATTACCTGAACGAAGTATTCCTGAACAGTTAGATCGGTCGGCGAGGTGTTCTTAAATGGCCGGCTCGGTTCCCAGATCTGACTCCGTTAGACTTTTTTTACGGGGGTGATATCAAAAGCGAAAAACATTGAAGAGTTGAGCAATACAGCCTGAAATTCTCCAAAATGTTTGTTCCGAGTGTCAAGCCCGATTAGCGTACTGAATGGCCATCATTTTGGCATGGTTTTCAAATTTAAATTAAATTAAAAATTAATATCTAGAGAACTATTGACCCAAATGGCGTTACTAATGCATAACTGAATTCAGAATTTTACAATCTAACCATGTAAGAAAAAAAAATAGGGACTCACTATGTATGTATTTAAAATGTGTGCTTCGTTATAATCTAACAATCCGGTTTCTAAAGTTGAAAAGTTTCATTTGCCCACTTCACCTTTTTTACTATGTCCCCGTGTAACCTTAAGTTTCTTGTTAAAAACAGCTTGAAATATTTAACGCTGCGATTTGCATCGCATTAAAATTAAAAATATCTTCAAATGGCGATACAAACATCTTCAGATGATGAGCATGCGATGGTAGATCAAAACGTTTTCTGGAAATAAATCTGAGGGAAACATGCTAAACTTTTGAACAATGTCCGCCTGTAGTTGGATATAGGTTTATTTTTATATTCATAGTATTTCTTCGAATGCAGAGATCTAGTTAATAACCAATTTCGAAAACCTTCCAATGAAATTGGAATTAGAAGAACTGGTCATTCAGATGAAGTTCTAGGAATGACTAGACGAACATCGAGTAAATAAATAATCTTTTTCATTTTGCCGACCATTGCTTCGGGCAATACGCATAAATTTGTAACTGCTCTTAGAACTCAAATAAGGAATTTCACTACAGTTTTTTTTCATAATTCAACTGTTAATCATTTCAACTTTGACTTGTTAGCTTCAAATTTTGGGAAAATATCACTCAATAAGTTTCTGACATTACGAAAAATTACACACGAAAATTTCTTATTCTAAATGGGTGCCTTCTTTGAAGTCAGTGGAAAGGGCTCCACACGAGAGCGAGATATTTTTCGTCTCGGAAAAGCGAGAGGAGACGTTTTGAAAAATATTATGGGCGATACCGAGACCACATACAGCGCAACCCGAGAGTCTCGTTTTAGGTCTCGTTAAATTTTTTATGGAGTTTTTATTCGAAAAATTAAAAAAGGTGTGCATAAAGATCAATATTTTTTACAAAATATCAACTCTTGTGACTATCTGTGAAATATCTTATTGTAAATTTAAATAATTTTTCCATATTTTTGTTTCAACTTGTTAACTGTTCTCAGAACTTCTTATAGTAACGTATCTCTTATCATAAATATCTATCCTTGTAGATTTTTATATTTCAGGTTTGAATGTGTTTTTTTCAAGATCAATTTTCTACTCTCGATTGAGTAATAAACGTGTATACTATTGAAAGGGTTCCTTTGGCTCGAACATTTCTACCTGGAAGATCGTCTTATTCACTACAGACACATACAGTAAACTTTTCTTATATACTACTCGACCATTCTCAACACCTACAGAAAACAATTGAATATGAAGAGTTTCCACTATAATTACCAATATTTTTTGTCTATATTATACATCGATCGTTCTAAAAATACACGATTTATTAAAGACCTTGCGATAATTGAGATTATTTTCCAAAAAAAAAATAGAATTCACAACCATAAAAACTGATCCCATTACGAATGCAATACTTAACGGACAACTTTTATAGCTCCTAATTCCCAATGCTTTTAATATTTCATCGTCTCTATTTGAACATCTGGAGAAATGTATTGTTTTTTATTGTGCTTATTGTAGTGAGGATGATAATAAAACTGGTAAAAAAATGAAGCTATTCAATGCTTCGAAAAGTGTTATGAGGAATACGCCAAGAACACCCCCAATGATCTACCCACTGGGAAGGTATTCATTGAGAACGATACCAATTTGTCCAATTCTATCAAAAAATGTATCGACATCGATATTCTCTGTAAAACATCAACAAAACATTGGAAAGCTGAGTTTGAAGAACATTTACTGTTAGAAAGAGCAAATATAGGGATCAAACTTTTATTTTAGAGTGGTGGAAAGTGCATGAAAAGGTTCCTACACTTTCCAAGATGGCCGATGATTTATTAATGGCTACATCCGTACCTGTTGAAAAATCATTTTCTACAGCAGGTATGATCATGGCAAAAACACGTACATCATTGAAAAATGATGTGATGCAGGCGTGATTATGTTTGAATTCTTGGTCATCGAGTTATTTAAAAGATGAAATTGACAGTGTTCAAAATTAAAAAAATTATGTACATATACAAAAAATTTTGTATAAGAGCGTAATTAATATAACTTTCCGAAATTATTCATTGTTATCTACCATCGTTCAATTAGGTTCGCTCTATCATAAAGTGATAAGAATGCTCCTTTTGCAGCATCAATCTCCTTTCTTTTTCAACCTTGGCATCATGCCAAGCTTCCTGAAGGGCTAGGCAGTCTACACTCAGGTCGATGTTGGACAAAATGCTTTCTAGAATTTTTGTTGTTGGTAATACGACAAATGTGAGAAACTGAATCTGTTCTTCAGGTATTTGATTTTGTTTTTCTCTGTCCATCAAAGGTAACGCTCTAAGACCTCGTAGTTTGTATTTATCACCTTCGTCATAGAATTCTTTGTAAACATTATCAGTCAGACGTCTGGCTATCGAATATGGTTTACATTGCCCAGACAAATCAGAGACTGTCATCATCACGGCCTTCATTAGGTATCGATGATCACCGTTTTTCATATCGAAATTATTGTCCCTGATCAGGGGTATTAAAATCTCGCTGTTCTTGAAATATCGTTGAAGATCCGTAGCTAAAATGGCGTGTTTTATCTCTTTCATGAACATTTTGTAGGATTTAGGGGTTGTACTGAATACTGGAAATTGGTCGAATAGCATGGATGTAATTAGAAAGTGATAATTTTCCCACGTTGATTCCCTATAGAGCTGAAACAGTACATCGTCAGTTTCATGCAAATAGTTATTGGTATATCCGCTATGATCTATGTCGTGTCCAATGGAGGAAATCAAGAGGGCTCTCATCTCCAACAAGCTGAAAGATGCCTTGTTCCTCTTCAGGATGTTGTACATGCAATGCATGAAGTTGAATGCATGATCGAAATTATGATACGGGACTTTTCTATATAATATTACTATTTATAATATAATATAATATTTCTATTTAATATTACTGAATTTGGAGAACTGGAGAAAATAGTGATTAGTACATCAGTTCTACAGGGCGTCAATATACTATTTACAACCATCTCAAAAGGGGATCCTAAATATTTTGTTCAGCTATGCATTGATTCAGAAGATGGCCAAATTGATAATGTTCGTAATGTTTTATATCAATCATAACGCACCATCTTGCAACACTATATGGTGCAATCAATAAAAAAATTGAGCAAAATCGTTCATTTCTGAATACTGAAAGCGTTTGGTGGTCATTTTGGATTTACAATATTTTTTGAGTCTCAGAAACAGTTCGCCACAGAAAGTTCTCGCGAAAACCATCTTGGTAATGATCTACTCCTAAAATATGTATCGATCGATCGAAAATACGTAAATCGTCATATTCAACAAAAATTAATTTAATTTTTCTCTAATATTCAACCAAAAATTGATGGTATTACAAGTTTTCTTTTTTTTATTTCCGTAATCTCATTAATTCATTATGGGTGATTTCTGTTTCGAATTTGACAGTAGGTACATGAATCTATTTAACCGAAGGAGATATTCGATTTTCTCCTATTAATGTATGAATTGTAGTGTGTACCTATTGTATGTATCTATCTGTAGCACCAATTTTTTACCAATTATTATGTATCGAATTGTTGATCAGTCACAAATTGATGCTGCAAAACCTCATGGAAATTTTGATGATGTGGTCAACAGATCTTGTGTTTATTGACCCTTAAACCGAGATTTCTTTTAGTCCATGTAATTCAGATGTGCGTTATAAACGTTTGAACAGATTTATTGCTTCACTGTCTGGAGAGAGTTGTAAATTGAAATGAAAATAGATTCAATTATCCGGTGGTTCAATTTTTTGGATTATTTATAGCCACCTATTGATAGCCGAACTAAGGTAGAAGGAAACGTACAATCTATATGGTCAATTTGATATTTCCATTTCGAGCGCCATCAATTTCATTCATGGGACCATTCCATTTCGTTTAAATTTTTTCTCAACATAAAATAAGTCATTTGTAAGCTGGAGGTGAAGCATGGTCTGTCTGTTTGTATGACTTCGATTAAACTTGATGTATAATCAAGTTTTTACTCACTGAATCCCGATCAATACATAAAAGATGCAAATTTGGGGTTAATATTTTCGAAATTTCCTGAAAATTATACATGCTGCTTTCATGAAAAACACATGAACATTATTTATATTACCGCGCTCATACAATCGTTTGAATGTCAGTGCTTTTGGTTTATTATTTCCTGATAATAAAATTGTGGAAAAAATGTTCGTAGCGCCCCTGAAATTTTTGTTTAAGTTTTGAAATAAGTAGAGCTCAATAATGGAAGCATCATCAATGGAAATATTATTCATAGACCTTTATTATGGGAATGATTAACCAAAACATCAAATTCTAGATTACCGCACTCAGTCGTTGAACTATTTTAAAAACACAACAAAACCATGAAACAGAAAATGTTTACATGAAAGCTAGCGCCAGTCTGAAATAAATTTTTTTAATAGGTACTATGCGTAAAATTTTACTGTATAGGAGGTATCATCAATCTCCCGAAAGTTAACAAATTATTGCTTCTAAGATGAGTATGCACTTCTACCACTTCCATAGACAAACCAAAGTACAAAGCCTGTATTTTCGTATTGTGTAATAGGATGTGGGTTGGATGATACTCCCGTATTTTGAAATTCATAAAGTTATTGCTTCAAGTTAGTGACCTACGATGAAATATTGATAATATTAATTTTTCAAAACATAACTTCAGTTTTTACTATAATTTGTATATGCTACGTTTCAGATCTTGAAATACTTATGGGTTTTAGAAGTTTTGAAGGAACTAGGGCGTAACACGAGAGCGAGCTTTTCCTCGTCTCTTATCGGGAAAGCGAGACGAGAAGAGAGGAGACGTTTTGAAAAATATTATAGGCGATACCGAGACCACATACAGCGCAACCCGAGAGTCTCGTTAAATTTTTTTTATGAAATCTAAGAACATTTTCTGTTGGAAAGAGCAAATTGGAATCAAAATTGTATTTTAGAGTGGTGGAAAGTGCATGGCAAGTTCCTGCACCTTTCTTGATGGGCGATGATTTATTAATGGCTAAATCCGTACCTGTTGAAAGATCATTTTCCACAGCAGGTACGATCATAGCAAAAACACGTAAATCATTGAACAATGATGTGATGCAAGTGTGATTATGTTTGAGTTCATTGGGTAATTTAAAAGATGAAATTAACAATGTCCAAAATTCAAAAAATTATGTACATGTACAAATATTTTTGCATAGGAGCGTAATAAATTTAGCTTTACAAAATTATTCATTGTTATCTCCCATTTAGTTTATATATTATAATATTTATTATCGTTATTCAGAATTAAGCGGTACGAGACGAGACAACTGATAACGAGACGAGACCGAGACTTAAACGAGAATTAAGTTTTTGGGAATGGATGAGACCGAGACGAAATTTTTTATATTCTCGCCTACTTTCGTCTCGTGTAAAGCCCTAGAAGGAACTTCCTTAATGACCCTTAATTTAATCATGCCGAAGGAGTTGGTTTTCATCAAAAATATAGGTATATTCCTTTATGAAATGTTAAATTTTAGTGATTTCTTAGTAAGCAGTATTTCCGAAGCTTTTCTCCAAAAAATTAGTTTTATAAGAGCTACAAATCGCCTACTAGTATTATCAGTCCTTTCTTTTTATAAGAAATCCCTTTTGTTTGACCTCATTTTCAATGATCTATATGGACGCAACTTCAACATTATATTTATGGTGTTGCGTAAGAAATCAATAATCAGTTTGTATGTCCCCCCAATTTCAATCCCCAATCCTATAATTATTTCCATGATAGAATATAGTAATGTACCAACAGCTGCCTGAAGATCTATTTCAATCCACTAACCTCAGAGGCATCCTTCGCGTGATCATATTGATGCTTCAGAACAAATACGTTCATCATACCTGGGCCAATTCATGTATGCCTAGTGGCCTTTTATTATGATTAGATCTAAGTATTTCGGAAGAGGTTTCAACTCGTTGATTTGTGATATTTATTGCTTTACTTCTCGTAGAATGGCCTCTAAAATTCTCTATATCAGATGCATACGACAAGGACGTAATTGTTGCGTTTTTATTCGAAATTTGTGTAAAGCTATTTTTACGCAAAGGTTACCCGAGGATGAGATATATCAACGAAACCATTTGGCCGATTATGCCCATAACCGTCGCATTCAGATGAGCAACCTACCCAGAAAATTTCAAGATGCTATCTCTTTCCGTTCGGCATTTATCGTGGCAACGGACGGCCGGACAAAATCGAATTTTACCTCGAATTCTACATCACTGATTCGAAACTAATCGTTTGATACCATTTTCGGCAAAAAATCGAAAATTACAGACAATTGGGCCGAATAATAAGTACTACTATATTACATAGTACAATGTTCAGTGCGTGGTGCTATACAAGAAATTAGTTCTTGAACAACTTTCTAATGGATAATCGCTTATCACTAAATGTTCTAGTTAGAGAATCAACAGACAATATAAGTGATTTTGTGATTTATTAGTCTAGTGAACAAGTGCTTTTTAGGTCAAAATTTTTGCGTATTCTCCGAAAATTATGATTGAGTTGAGAATGACATCAATAGATTCTTATGATGAAACTGCATCATAAAAAAAATTGAATTTCGAATTTGTAATGTAAAAAAAATGTTTTTCGTTACTCCGAAACCACCTTGCCTATTTTGCCCAATAACGAATTTAACCGAGATATTTATCTCCCAAACCTATTCTGAAAATTTCAACTGTCTAGCTCATTCCGTTCGAGAGTTAACGGACGGCCGGGCAGAATCCATTTTGACCACAAATTGTTGATCAGCGAGTTAAGCAAAAATGTTTGAGACCATTTTCAGACGAAAATTACAGACGTTTGGGCAAATTTAGAATCACTCTGTTCCGAGGAACAAGAGCGCCAAAAAAGGACACCTCGAAGATATTGGATCTACAATTTCAATATTTAAGTCGGCTTTCGAGAGGATCATGTATATGGAAGCAAAAAGAAAAGAATTAAAAAAAGCTCATCATGGATATATGTACAGGGTATTTCAAAAATGCGGCATTTTCGAATAAAACAATAAAAAGTGGGAAAGTCCAGTGGACAGGAGATTTGGCGATCTTGTTCAAACTTCGAAAATTCATCTCCGAAATTATTGGTTTCGCAGAGTTGGAAATGATATCAATTGATTCTTATAATACTGCATCATAAAAGAAAAAATTAAAATTAAATAACGAACTCATACGAGATATTCATTCCTCAAATCTACTCTGAAAATTATATTACCTATATCAATTGAAACTTAGTAATATTCCAGTTTTGTTTTCACTGAAGATATTCTGAACCCAATTTGATAAACTTGCCAAATTATATATTTCCATCATCATATGGATTATCCAAGGGCATATAGGGTTTGTTAGAGTTGAGAATCATATCAACGGATTCGTATGATGAAACTGCATCTTAAAAAAAATTGAATTTGAAATTTGTAATGTAAAAACTTTGAAAAATAATATCTCCGAAAGTATTAGTTTGTTATAGTTGAGAATCATATCAAAGGATTCTTATGATGAAATTGCATCTTAAAAAAAATTGTAATGCAATAAATTTTTTTTTTTTCGTTACTCCGAAACCATCCGGCCGATTCAGCCCAATAACGAACTTAACCCAGATATTTATCTCTCAAACCTACCCTGAAAATTTCAACTGTCTATCTCATTCCGTTCGAGAGTTATCGTGGTTACGGCCGGACAGAATCGATTTCGACCACGGATTCTTGATCAGTGAGTAGCACAATCTGTTCGGAGGAACCAGAGAGCCAAAAATGAAGAAGTGTAGGATTAAACCTAAGATAATATCGAGTTACCTAAATGAAATAAAATATACAAATAAAATAGAACTAGTTGGAAAAGCACCAAGGTCAGGAACTCTGTCAATTTTTGGGCGTATGTTCTAGGGGAACATCGTCCTATCATTTCGTCCAAATGTCTGTAATTTTCGAATTTCGAGCTGAAAATTGGCTAATAGACTAATTCGGACTCCCTGATCACGAATCCGGTGTCAGATTTTAGGGTGCCGTCCGGCCGTCCGGCCGGCCGTAGGCACGATAACAGGAGCACCGAAGGTCCTATCGACTTCAAACTTTCAGGGTAGGTTTCTGATCAAAATGCGACGGTTAAGTTCGTTAACGGGCAAAATCGGCCGGACGGTTTAGGAGTTATAGACATTTCAAATTTTGAGGTTATTTCCCTGATATTTCAGGAACTAAAGAAGATGTTGAATCGAAACTTGGTAGTCAGTTCGAGGATATAAACGCGCAACTTTTGGCAAAATTCTGTTATGATCGAAATGTTGGTAACTTTTAAAAAAATATTTCTTTTAATTTTTTCGAAAAAAAAATTTTTTTTTCGTGAACTATTCATCAGATTGCAACAAAAACTTGTACTAACGTCAATTGTAGTATTTTGCAACATTGTGCAAAATTTTGGCTCTATACGATTTCAATTTCTGGAGATATAAGACAAAATGTGTCAAATTTCCTGGGTCTCTCTCAGTATTTTCATCGATTATTATATAATAATCTCAATAATATTAAGGTATTCAACATGATACTGCTTTTTTTCTTTACTGGTCAGTACGGGCCACAAGGAAGATGAACATGCGCCCAATAGCTCCTGTCCACAGGGCTTGAACCAATTTTTTAACAATATACATTCTCGATATAATAGAGAGGTGCAGAATTAGAATATAATTCAACGAATTTTTGCGTCCCTTTGATGATCGGTTTTCTAACTTATAGCGTTTATTAATAGGCCATCACAACTCGAGTTAATCTTGACTGTAATTAATTCCGCCACAAATAGGGATGATCATAACCTGATTATTTTTTTTGGATTATATATTCTAGCTAAGCGTGAATAGCGGAGGTTTTAATTCCTTCCTATCGCTTAAATCCGTTTTTTATTGCACATGGACAAATTTGGTATATCAAGTACGAATGAAATTTATGTTGCTCATTTTTTAAGGCTAATAGAGAAACCGGTCTAACCTAACGACAGAACTGGGATTAAAACTAAATATGGGATGGACAGATTGATCCCATATCAAACATTTTTGCGGTACACTCCCAGGAGTAGCAAGTGCTTTTTAAGATTTTTTTTTGGAAATATCTAACATCGCTAGCATCTCAGCTAACGAGGTGCTGTTACGTTTCTGATATTTGCATGATCCCATTCACAATATTTCCAAAAATACAAAGCCGATTAAGCTGAATATTGGTACTTTTTGCGACTTGAAGGATCGTGCAGAATTTCAATGGAAACTCGCAGACAGCTCTTGAAATATACGTGAGTTATACGATGGTGGTTTCCTTGAAAATTGGTTATCAGAATTATCAAAGTCATGAAAGGGGAAACACAGGAAAATATCAGAAATTTGTTACTTACCCATATGAGCCTTTTTCCAATATGGTTTCATATACAATGATCACTCACCGGGTTTGTGGATGTTCAGAATTTGATCCTTCGACGAAGGAACAAGAATCGTAGTTTAACTGAGATTTCTTGAAGGTACCTGAATTGAAAAATAAAATCACATAATATTGAAATAGATATGAAACAATCTCATCAGAGTCAGCAGGCTGATTAAAACTCAGAATCCGGGTAAATAACAAAACTGTTCGAACGCATAGAATGCATCATTCGGAAAAAAAGATAATACCAGCTTAGATGCAATTATTAGGTGGATGCGCCATTCGCAAGTACATTATTATGTCTCGACATTAAATTATAATAATTGTTCTCGTTGTTCACCGAAATTATGTAATACATCAAGTAAACATAAAAAACAATACACTAATAAAATTACAAAAATTCTCATCTCGAACCCTTAATATCACAAATTTCTTAATATCATTTTTAAATTATTTCATTCCTTGACACACTCAGGTAACGCATTAAAATCTTGGAAGCCCTTGTAAATAAGTGACTTCATTGTGCTACTATCATTAACTCTCTTCAAATATAAACTGTTAATTATTCTAGTTTACACCAAAGAAAGATCTATCTTGTAATGCATATTTGGTGGATGAGCTTTCGATATTCATTTTACACACTCTAAACTTCGACGCTTGCGAGTGAGTGGAACTCTTCTTAACAAGCGTCTCGATGTTAGATATTGACTTCATGGAGAAGTCTCCTGATTGTGCTTTGACAAACTAAAGTACCTGCGGCATCTCGAAGACATCGACTTACCATTCTGCAAGGCTATCTTCTCTCCGAAAGTGGTCTGGCATCGTCCTCGGATAAAACTTGTCTCGTCATAATAAAAATTCCATGTTTAAAGGCATAGAGCCGTTTGATTTTATTGAAACCGAAATACAGACAGAAGAAAAAATCATTAAAATGTGCATTTCCGACAAATAGACAAAAAATGATTAAACTTGATAAAAAATTGCTTCACCAGAAAATATGCATCTTCGGAACACATCAATGTCCTCAATACCTCAAGGAGGAGTAACATCTCCCTCTTTGGAGCTTAGTAGTGGATGAGCCCCTCCACAGGCTAACAGAGATTGGCTTCAGGTGTATAGGCTATGCCGATGACATAGTCCTAATGGTCAGAGATAAATTCGAGGGCACCTTGTGTGACTTACTACTAGAGGGCCTTACAATTACCAAGCAGTGGGACTGAGCATAAACCATAACAAGACCACAGTGATTCCTTTTACTCGGAGAAGGAAACTTCTAGCTGTGAGATCCCTCTTTTTGAACGGAGATATTATAGAGAGGAAATCTGAAGTTAAATATCTAGTAAACTTCTGTGCATATTGAAATCACTGCTAGCAAAGCAATAAAGGCTTTAATGGCGTGCAGAAATCTAGACGGTAAGACTTTGAGCTACAACCCCAAGATACTGCGATGGGTGTACGGTGTACGTGACACCCATAGGCCAAGTTCCACTAGGCGATCGCAATGTTCGTAGAGTCGTCTGCGCAGTTCTGCGAACGTGCGCGTGATCGTTGTGAGACCTAAGTGGAACGCGCCTATAATCACGTATAGGGCAGTGGTCTGGTATACAGAAATAAGGCAGAATAGTACGAGGAAAACCCTCGACAAAGTACAAAGGCTTGCCAGTATATGTATCACTGGAGCAATGGGAACCTGTCCTACCAGGGCACTTGAGATCATCACAAATCTCACACCCTCATCTAGTGGTAGACAAAATGGCCCATGAAGCCATTCCCAAAATAAATAAGCATCGAAAAAGAACTTCACTAAGGTGCTAGGTAGGAAGAAAGACTGGCACAGGGAGTCCACCACCCGTTCTTAACAAAAAAAATGCCATTAAATAGTACACAGACGGTTCAAAAACCAATATAGGAGCTGGTGCTGGAGTATATGGGCCAGGCACCAAATGCTCACTATCGCTAGGCTCTATCCGAGCGTCTTTCAGGGAGAAATACTTGCAATAGAAAGATGCGTGGAAATTTACCAAGGAAGAAACTATCAGAGGTGTGATATAGCAATACATTCTGACAGTCAAGCTTCTATTAAAACTCTGTGCTACCATGTTATCGAGTCCAAGCTAATATGGGAGTGACAAAAAAAACTTAATGAAGTAAGCGAGAACAACAGGGGTGTCCTTCGTCTGGGCTGGTCGCTCAGGAATTAAAGGAAATGAGGAAGCCAACACACTTGGCAAGAAAGGAGCACGAACCCCTTTTATAGTACCGGAACTTTAATGTGGGGTACGTAGATACACCTACTAACGCGAATTTCGGATAAAAGAAGAAACTGAAAGAGGTGGGCGAAATAGACCTTAAGGTCGCAGTGCAACGTAACCCCCTACAACAATATCCTTAACTTTTGAGGACCAGTTTAATATGCTTCCAGTGTAACTTCCTTTCAAACTGTTTTAAAGCAATCGGAATCTGATTGTTGTTACATTGAATATGGAACTTTTTATTCAAGGGTAATTAAAAAAAATGGTAGTAATAACGTTTTGATGATAGGAACAATTTTATATAATTTATTCATTTCTGCCGTAATCACCTTAGTTGGTTGACCACTGCAAAAATGTTCATCTTGTTGCACAATCAGTTTTACTCGTACAATATCCATAACGATTCGAGCACGAGGGAAAGAATGTTAGTGTAAAGGCTGTTTATCCTGAATATAGATTAATATCAAAAATATTATAAATTGAACAATGTAACCATTTTGTATCTATCTGTATATAAAAATATTACAACATGTTGAATGTGTATGAGGAATTATATTGTCTTAGGTACTAAATATAAATCTATATATTACAAAACTTTCAACTAAGTCAATCTATACAGTTTTTAAAAAAGGTTGTATTTAATATCTAAATACTCTTCACAGCTTGTTGCGCAGCATCATCCAAATCTTGGGCTGCTTGTATGTTCAAACCTGAGTTATTAATTATTCTTCTAGCCTCTTGGGCATTAGTTCCTTCTAACCTTACAATAAGGGGCATGTTGAGTTTCATGGATTGCATGGCATTTACTATGCCATTCGCTATTGTAGCACAGTTTACAATACCACCAAAGACGTTTACAAGAACAGACTTTACATTTTCATCGGCAGATAAAATTTTGAAGGCAGCTGCAACTTGTTCTTCTTTCACACTTCCACCAAGATCTAAGAAGTTCGCTGGATCTCCTCCGTGTAATTTGATGATATCCATTGTGGCCATAGCTAATCCAGCTCCGTTAACTAAACATCTAAAAAAGTATTTAAATTGAAATGGGGATATCGATATACAGGGATGGAATAAAGTATGGAACCAAGTAAATAAGTTTTAAACGAAAAGAACGATATTTATAAAAATTTGCAGGTAAGTGCAATGGAACAAAATGTATCTGATGTACATTTTTTTGTTAATAATATACTTCCGGTTTAACTGGAAATGCTATCAGCTCCTTTAATTCAAATGCGACACCCTATATATTTTTACAGATTTTGAAAGAGCTTGTTATTTTGAATTCATACATACTGAGTTTAGAGTCAAAAAATTTGTAAAAACGAGGAATAACACACTGTTAGTTGTACAATAGGTGTACATTTCATTATTTTAAAATAATGAGAAACAAAATTACTTCAAATGTTCAAAATGCTCGCCGTTTACTTAGTGACAATATGCCAACCTATTAACAAATTCTTGAGTCACTCTTTCCAAGACTTCTCCACATATTAGTTCACATTCATCAATAATTCTTTGTCTCAATTCCTGTAAGTTTGTTGGTCGTCTAACTTAAACACGTGATTTTAGATAACCCCAAAGAAAAAAATCTAACGGACTAAGATCCAGAGTACGAACAGGCCACTCTATAAATCCTCTAGTTCCCGACTGCCAAAATTCTCAGTTTGAACAAGCCCAGTACGATTATTTTTAATTCCCAGATATGTTAATCTCACCCAATATTTCCAGTCATTCCAATATAATTCAGATTATTTTTAGCTGCTTCCACCTCCCTAGGATCACTTTCTGTAATATCTTCCATTGCGAATACTTTCTTCTGTCTGAATTTTGCATTGTCATCAAAGTTCAATTTTGCATCAACTGAGATAACTTCATTTTTGTCAGTCTCTACCAAAGGATTGATTTCTAGTTGAGTACAATCCAACTGTAAAAACATTTTGTACAGACTTTGGATTTCCTTGGCTGCTTTATTTTTCAGACCACCCTTGAATTCCAGAAATTCGGCGATCTCTTCAGATTTTTCATCAGATAATCCTAAAAAAAAATTATCACATCTCCAATCTTTTCCATTGTTTAAAATCTTTAAATGTTGATTTTTATGAAATATTTTTAATTCGAGTTCATTGAGTATATTTTACCTTTAAATATATCGATGGGTGTATTTTTGATGAGTTGTGGTGTCTTTTCAGCCACCGTCTCTATATCGACCCCCCCTGCTGGTGATGCTATAATAACTGGGCCATTAGAACCACGATCCATGGCAATACACAGGTATGTTTCTCTCAAAATGTTCACACTTTCAGCAATCATAACTGTTCGAACAGGAATACCATCTTTAGGTGTCTGTTTAGTTATCAAATTATATCCAAGCATTCTACTAACAAGACCGTCTATTTCATTTTTACTGGAAAATATTATAGATCAAAAAGAGTTACAGAAATACTAGAACACACTTGAAAATCGGTTATTTTCAGAATTAAAAAATTATAAGTAACTCAGGACAATTCAAAAACTTTTCATTACTTACTTCTTTGTTATATGAACTCCTCCTTTAAAACCGTTACTAAAGTGTCCTTTACCTCTACCTCCGGCAAGAATTTGTGCTTTCACAACATATTCCTCGACATCTAAAAGTGAGGTTCTTATGATAATATATTCTAATACACCTGAATTTCTGACTAAAATCCATACTTAAATCTAACAAGAAAATCAGGATAAATCGATGAAAACTTTACTATAGTTCTAACACAGCCAATCGCATTGAAACTAAAACCATTTTGGCAAACCTCTAAGTGACAACCGTCGGTAGATTGCATGGGTTGATTAATCAATATGATTATCCTGAAAATTCTAGGTCTCCTGAGTTTATAGAGATATTATATGGTATAGATGAAAACTCATTAACTCACCGAATTTAGATAGCATTGATTTATCATCTTTATCTAATAGGCAGAAATTTTGTATAGCTACTCCGTTCTCCCTGAGAAGGTTTTTGCTTTGATATTCCAATAAATTCAAATCTCTTACGAATTGCTGTGAACATAATTCATAATATTATAAAGTGAAGACCTAAAAAGGATAAATATGTACTCACTTTACAACACTTTAGTTGAGAAGTTTTTCTGGATATTTTTTGCCAGATGAAAGACATTGTAGTCGAGGATTAATTGAAAATACCAATAAGGTGTTAATTTCAACAATTCAACAAAACCACCATGTAAATTGGCGTTATATTATGATTAAATTATTTCCTGTAAATTGTAATATGAGAATATAAATAAAAAAATTCAGAAATAGGGTCCGGTCCAAGCTTCCAAGGAGTCAAGGACAAGGCACAGACAGAACACAGAACACTGACAGTGACGAGGATTAGAAATTAGAACCATAGACTAGGGTTGGGCAAAAAATATCGATATATCAAAATATCGATCTTTTCCAGGAAGTATCCCATATATACCGTCGAGTCGATATTTTCAGTCACGATATCACAGATTACAGAAACAAGTTGTTTCTGTAATCTGTGCACGATATTTATTTCAGTGAATCAAACTAGACATTTTTGAGAGCTCACAAACACAAACATGTCTACAATCTATTTGTGCACGCGAAATTTTCTTTATGACAACTTTCCTCTAACAGTCTAACACAAAGTTTCAGCACTGCATAAAAATTATATACCTACTGTTGTTATCGCCACATAGTATAGAAGTTAAAGTAGAATATTACCACAGATAATCTGTGATATTACTATCATACAGAAAATGTAGATCTGTTTACTTTATTTACGATTACTGTCAATGGCGGAATGTCGAATAGCTCATAATGCATAGGTTGTTTTTCGGTTTTACTACTTTTATTGTTCGTATCTATTCAAGTGTTCACTTGAAAAATCGAATATCTCAAAACGAAATATTCAATAGATACGTACTTTTGAATAAACAGGGTACTGGACAAAAATATCGATATTTTTACGCGATATATTTCGATACTGTTTAAAACTATCGATACGATATATATCGATATATTTTTTTCGTTGGCTCATCCCTACCATAGAAAAGATATACTAATTAGAACACAGAACATTAATAAATAAGTGAAAACTGAAAACTCATCCTAGGCAACATAGATGGCGTTAAAGATGTAATATTTTTTTAGGTTGCGAAATTATTCGAACGGCGAGAATTTTGAATATATGCACGTCCTGCTGATACCCTACATTACACTTTTTGGTGCATTGTATTTATTCATCTTCAATGTAAATTCATAGCTCCAGTTCGTAGAATCTGATTCATTCAGTATAATCCATGAATAATTGTGAGAAAATTACATTGATAAATAAACTGGATAGTGTATAAATAAATAAAATGAATAGTGGGAAAATAGCGAGAATCATCAAAGAATTCACTACATGTTTCCTATCTGGGTTTTCTCTCCTAAACTTCTGCGTTATTATTCTAGTGAAAAGTTCACACTTAAACGTTAACTACACTCTATTCCTCTTCAATTTTTGTTGTCTCACATGTTTCGGAATATGTTCGATCTTCTGAGATCAACTATCAACTTCAACACAAAGTATCGGTTGACATTATACTGTTAGTCATACAACGATTAGTGAGAAAAATGAGTTGTTAATAGGGGTATTCCTGAGTAAAATATCTTTTCTCTTACATATTTCGATCCCTTCCTTGGAAAATCATTTTTCATCCTTTCTTGAAGTTTACATTCCTTAGCGGAACATTAAATAACCGGTTGACGAGGAAACGTAGGCTGGCTGTTTTATGTGACCCAGGAGCAACTGAATCAGAAATAAAACTGTAAAATAAAACTCAGAATTGCTAGTTTTTTATTAAATTGAGTTATCTGTTCTCGCCAACCGGTTATTTAATATTCTGCTAAGCAATGCAATTTCAAGAAAGAAAGAAAAATGATTTTCTAAATTGCCAAAAGCAAAGGGTAGTCATCAACTAGTTCAGAATATTGGAAGATGACCTAATGTAAGGGTGTTTCACAACTAATTATCGAAGTGTTTTTGCACAAACAGAACTAACTGCAGATGATTCAAAACACCAGTTCAATGATTTGAAAATCTGTAACAGTAAAATACTTCGCTAACTGCCAAAATTAAATGTCATAGTATAAAATATGTAAACTCGAACCACAAAGTAACGCTATTTCGAGATCAGAGATAAAATACTCAATAAAATAAAGAAAACAAGATTGAAATATTAATAATTTTTATTAAATTATCTGACATTTCAACAATAAATTAATGAATACCTACCTACAATAATTACATTTGAATGAAATGCCATCTTTCAAGGATAGCAAATACTTTTTATGAGTTCTATTTGAACCTCTAAATGTTGAAGTGGTGATCCTTCCACATCTGTATTTGAAGCATAAGCTATAGACTGATTGGCCCCTAGTAGCCTTCTCAGTTGCAACAATATCATCATAATATGACATCCAAGCTTCTAGTATTTGTTTATAGGATACTCTTTGTAGAAGAATATCAACCAGAGCAGATGGTTCTACTACGACAGAGAGTAGCCTAAATTGATAGGCACCCTGTTCAGGTGAACAAGCGCGCCAAAAAAAGCAGTATCAGAATTAATAAAAAACAAAACATTGGAATGTATTAACAATTCTACGTTAGGAAGGATATTAAAATGCACAAATTGGAGGAAAGGAAATCTGGCTGAAAATAAGCATAACTCAAGAGGGAAAATAAATCTCTTCAGAAGAATAACGAATTCTTGAAGACAGGAAATAAGTGGAAGGAAGAGATTAAGTCAATTAGAGAATTACAAAAGAATGTTGTCCTTGAAGGAGACCTGAAAACCATATCCACCTGAAAGATGAGCAGCAAGTGGAAAATGAATAATAAAAGTAAATGTTAGTAATAATAGTCATGTTATTCAATAAATGGATCAGTTTGTGAGAGATTTTCGGATTAATTGTGTTCATGCAAATATTATAGAAGAAATAGGATCTCAATTGGAGGGAGTGAAATTCGTTTATGCTGTTGCATTCTAACAGAAGAAGTATGCAAAAAAAATGGATGAAACTTGTAGATTGCATAGTGTGAATATTTTTCAGCTGGAAGGCTATAGAATTTTATAAAAAGTGTCAAAGGCTAACCAGAACGATGGGCAAGTAGTTTTCCTTAGACGGAGGTTACACGGTTCATCTGTTATCAATCTGGCCATCAATCTAGACCATCAGTCTACGCATATACAATCAGTTTCCCGTCAATTTGACAACAATCCATGATCAATGTCAGACTGAACTGATGCCAGATTGCCCGTGTAACCTCCGCCAATTAACTTTCATAATACAGTTATTTCCGCATTGACTGTAACTTATTTGAATAGGAATGTCAGAGTTTACTCTGCATATCGATCTCCTAGTACGTCAATATTGGATTTTATAGCAGATCTCGAGAATTCCCTCGAAACATGTAGCGGTGGTGGTAAATTTGATGCGTCTTCACACAGGTGATATTAATATAGATATCTTAGATGTTAATTATAAAGATATCTCAACACATTGGGTGATATGGCTATAATTCTATGGTAAATACCCATTCAAAAGTAACAAATATTACTAAATCATATGCTGACCACCTATTTTTGAAAACAAGGCTCTGTTTGGAGTCATTTTCATCCTCCGTGTTGAGAACCACTGTTACAGATCCGCCTGCTAATCGTAGAACAATGGATGATAGAGGCGTGGAAATATTTCTCAAATATATTGCAAGGAATGCTAGCAGGTTCCACTAAAACGATAACACTCGAAGCAAAAATGGTAGAGCGCTCCCCTTGGATTACTGGTGGGATAGTAAATTCTGTTGACAAAAAAAATTTACTTTATTAAGACAATGATAAAAAATCCGGGTAACATAATAAGGGCAAGGGAGTTCAGAGATTTCAAATATGAACTAGAATTCTTGATTAAGATAACAAAATCTGATTACTATCGTGAACAGATTGAAGGAATCATTCTAGGGGTCTCTGGAGGATGGTAAAAGGATTGAAGGAAAAATCATAGAGGGAGGGGTGACGGGGAGGAAGAATATGGCGCGGAAATTCAACAAGTACTTTTCTAAATTGAGTGTCTGACAGTCAAGCTGCTATTAAAGCTCTGAGCTCCCATGTTATCGAGCCCAAACTAATATGGGAGTGCTGAAGAAAACTCAGTGAAGTAGGCAAGAACAACAGGGTCTCCTTGGTCTGGGTTCCTGATCACACAGGAATCACACTTGCCAAGAAAGGAGCACAAACCTCCTTTATCAGTCAGATCCAAGAAATATTTGAACCTCAGTAAGAATACGCTGCACCTCCTGACTGCTTTCCTCACAGGGCACTGCGGCCTTAGGAAGCATATGATGAGATTAGGGCTAGCAGAAACTGACCAGTGCAGATTCTGTTGGGAGGAGGATGAAACTCCTGATCACCTGATAATGGAATGCCTCGCCATTTCAAACCAACGTAAGGAATGCTTTGGGCAAGAAATCTGCAGGAGCGAAGACGTAGCCTCCTTGGAGCCATCCCAGAAACTGGAGTTCATCAGAACTCTGGAACTGGAAGGCGAGCTGTAGATGGTGATGACATCGACAGCTCTGACGGTGGGGCACAATAGACCTTAAGGTCGCAGTGCAACGTTATCCCCTACAAAAATATACAAGTGGGTGTCAATCTGAGCACATTTCAGGAAAAGCAAGGAAGCCTGAGATTTTATATAGAAATTTGAACTCAATTTTTTCATATGAAACTGACGTGGAAGAGGTTATTGGTATAATTAGCGGGTTGAAGAATAGCAAGGCAACTGGCATTGAATAGGGAATCCAATCCCGCAAACGAGCGGGATTAAAGACATCAATCCCACGGATCCGCAAGAATGCGGGATTGTTAACAATATACAGGGTCTCCCGGATAAGATGGGAAACATTTCAATGAGAGACAGAAAACACCTAGAGGATCCCGAAAAACCCCCATTTGAAGTATCTAGGAGTTCTAGATTCTAATTTACAGGATGTTTTTCAAATTTTAGTGGAAATTAAAACCACTGTATCTCCTGAACGGAATCACCGATTTATCCGAAATTTGGAATGAAGATAGCTTTCATGAGGTTCCAGAAATATGCCATCAAATTTCATTCGATTTGCAGCACCGTATCACATAAATTTGGACAGTTCTAAAAAGTTAGTGAAATCACCCTGTACAATGAATTTCATGATATCTTCTATATCTGCGTAAACGGTAACATTCATTTATTCAATTCGCCAAATAATATTGTATGGCACCATCCAGGTTGCCGAGGACTGATTTTTTTTCTCGATAGTGACAATAACTTTTTTTCCCGTGTCGATATTTAACATCCTATTCATCTCATAACGAAGGGAATTGTGAATCTTTATGAATTGAATATACATTATTGAATGTTAATTTCAGTTTTCATTTGATGAAATACGTAAGTTTTTTGAAGCGTAAATCAAGGATGGGTCTTTAACAATTATTTATTATTCTGACAATTACATACTAGATCGTTATAGTTTATTTTTTCTAATTAAATGACTGAATAATTGTTAAAGAACCATCCTTGAATTAGGAATAGGATGTTAAATATCGAGACGAGAACAAAAAATATATCCACTATAAAAAAAAATCAGTCCTCCGCAACCATACAATATTATTCGGCGAAATGAACGAATTAATGTTAGAGTTTACGCATATATCGAATAAATCATGAAACTCATCGTAAAGGGCGATTTCACGCACTTTTTAGAACTGTCCAAATTTATGTAATACGGTCCAGCAAATCAAATGATATTTGATTGCAGTTTTCTGGAATCTCATGAGAGCTATCATTCCAAATTTCGGATTAATCGGTGATTCCGTTCAGGAGATACAGTGGTTAATTTCTATTTAAATTTAAAAAACACCCTGTAAATCAGAATCTAGAACTCCTAGATACTACAAATGGTGGTTCGTTGGGATCCTCTACGTGTTTTCTGTCTCCCATTAAAATGTTTCCCATCTTATCCCGTTCACCCTGTCTATACTCATTGTACTCAACTTATTAAACATGCTAATAAGAAGGTACTATGCAATTAAAAACATACTATAGTAGTAGCATAATAGTTATTTATGTACCAAGGACGAAAAACTGTCTATGACCTCTTAAATTATTTCACAATACCAAATGACAGTTATTCTCACAGAGACCAGAGAGTCTCTGGAAAAATTTGTCCAATTATATGCGAGAATAAACCACGAAGAATATTATATTTTTTTTAAATATAATATACATTTGGTTTCATTTCATTTATTTCTGTTAGTTTTTAGATCCGCTTGTTGAACTGATAGAGCAAACTCGCTTCCAAGCAGCTGCTCTACAAGTATCCACTGGTAATCGAAACATGGGAATAATAAGCGTTCTCACATGAGGCGAACTTGCCAGAATAGGGTGTAATCAGAACATGGAGATAGAACTGCAGTTCCTGACATTTTAAATGTAAAATAGAATGAATAGGATGAGAAAAAAAACAATGAGCAATAATGGTTGTACTCAACCAATTCCACGAAACAATAGAAATATGATGCATCTAGTGGACTCTCATGGCACTTTCAAACTGAACTGAAAATTATTTTAATAATTAAAAATAAAAATATCACTTACAGAAGTAATTAAAAAATAGGCAGGCATTACAGAAGAATCAAATGAATGGAATATACCTATATCAACAAACCCACCTTTAGATTTTAAATTTTTTCCTAGAAATCTTCTCATGAATATTCTTTCGGACATATTTGTATTTCCAAACACACGGTGCTCTTAGTATCATAAAATGATAACAAAAAAAGTTTACTTTATAAGAACAAGATGAAAAATCCGGGTGACATAATAAGAGCAAGAGAGTTCAGATTTCAAAATAGATTAGAATCCTTGATTAAGATAGCAAGACCTATGTAATTACAATCATAAACAGATTGAAATGAATAGCGATCATTCCATGGGGCTATGGAGGGTGGTAAAGGGGGTGAAGGGTCACAGATTACACTAAAGTATATAATATAAATGATCTGGTCTCTCTAAACATACGGGGAGAAGTGGTTAGCTTTGCGGATGTTACCATTGTATTTTAAAGCTATATTAAAACTGAAATAGAGTCAAGTTTCATAGATATTATAATTTTTTTTTACACATGAAAAGCTTTCGATAAATATGGAGAAAAAAAAATTGATACCTTTCACAAGTTATTAGATAAACTTATATATTCTTTTGATTGAGAGCTTTATATGTGTTAGCAGAGGTTAGTGTAACGGGATACCATACAATTCGACATATGATACAAGAACTTCTCCCCGTGAGTGTTGTTATTTGTAAAAATTGAATTTGTGTACAAAATTTAGTGAAATTTAAAAATATTTATAGCCATTTCTTTCTTCAATATGGATTCCTTCGTCCAAAAACGGAGAGGTTTCTACAAGGTACCCGAAACTCAACCTGAAAAATTAAATATCAAGAGGAGAAAAAACGGACAAATTAAAAAAAAAAGTCCCTTTCACAAATAATATTCTTCTCTGTAGCCGCATGGATCTCTTGAAGAAGAATCGCCTTCGCTAGTTTTCAAAGATATTCACTCTTGTTCTTAGAAATCCCTTCAATATTTAAATTCAAAATGGAAAATGTTGCTTGTAGGGCCAGGAGGGTCTCATTCAAAAGTCTGGTAATGGTAATGGTATTTATTGCAACATCAAAATTTTACATGTCATGTCAAAACAAAGGAATTGCCCTACAAAAATTTGGACATATTATATATTGTACGTTGTAGAAGAAATTCTTTAAGTTTTTTCTTGAAAGAGCTATTCTGAACCGCCTTAATGTTGGATGGAAGCTTGTTATAGATCTTTGGTCCCCAATAGTCCACCCCCTGCTGCGACCTTTTTAACCTATGATATGGTATTCTCAGTTGTTCATGATTTCTTGTGTTGTATCCATGTGTGTGATCATTCGTTGGAAACCTCTGCACGTTCTTTCAGACATAAGTGGAACATTCAAGTACAGTAGAACCCCTCTAATCCGTAACCTACGGGACTGGGGGTATGGTCGGAACGCAAAAAAGGTCGGATTATCCAAAAATCCAATATTTATTACATTAAACATATACAGACATGTTTTACTGTGAAATAAGTGATCTTTGATCTTAGAAAATGTTTGTCAACATTGTTTTAACTGTACAAATCAAGAAGTATGTAGATACTTAATAAGTAATAAGTAAAAGTAATGAAAGAAGAATAAAGAAACAGAGCTTATAAAACTTAGTAAAAGTCAGAAAGTAAGGTACATGTTAGGACGGCGCCTGGTCGGACTAACCGGAGTGACGGACCAGCCGAGGGCGGATTAGAGGGGTTCTACTGTATGTAGATGGCTGGCACGGTAAGTATCTTCCATGTTTGAAAAGTCTGGTCAATCGAAGCAATGATTATTCAGAACCTCAGATGTTCGAAGACCGCTACAGGACACTAATTTGGGGCTATCATCTCCCATAGATACACGTTTTACTTTCTATTGTATAACTTACCAACTTATAACAATCTCACTTTCATAAATGGGGATGGTGCATTCAGTATAGACAGGACAGAATTAATCAAATATCTCGGGGGCATTATTGATAGTCATTTTGAGTGTGATGAGAAATAAAACAATGAGCAATAATGGTTGTACTCACCCAATTTCACGAAACAGTAGGAATATGCTACATTCTCCTTATCTAGTGGACTCTCATGGCACCATGAAGCTGAACTGAAAATTATTTTACTAATTAAAAATGAAAATATCAATTGAAGAAGTGATTAAAAAATGGCAAAGCATAACAGACGAATGAAATTAATAAAATACACCTATTTCAACAAACCCACCTTTAGATTCCGAATGATTGCAGATTTTTTTCTCGAAAGCATCTCATTTTCATAAATTTTTTATTTGTATTTGCAAAATGGCTGAATATTTATTGTTTAAATCGATAGCATTTGTTTAATCAGATCATAGACAAGATATGAATCAGATTCAATCGATTATCGAAGCAGCCATGGGTTGTTAGGACCACAGAAGAGGATGTATAGACCACAGAACGATGGGGACACGATGTAATGGCGTATTCCATTGGTAGAACTCGTGCGCACTGAGATGGCACTGAGTGCATGAATCGTATTCCATTGGGGCATTTCGTCAAGCATTTTGACACATTTTGACGTCCAGTGCAACATTTTTAGCACTCAGTGCGTACTCAGTGCAGCACTGGTGCTGCCAATGGAATACGCCATTGTGTATCGTGGATGGGGCGAAAAAGGTGGGGATATTCCATTATGGTTCTAGGGGGTGTCCGCTTGTTGAAGTATATGTCACACTAAATTAAAATATACAAGCGGACACCCCCTAGAACCATAATGGAATATCCCCACCTTTTTTTCATTATTGTATTCGAAATTTGAAATGATTCGAAAGGAAAGATGCTTCAAAATGAAACAAAGCTTTATAAACAATAATTTCTTTATCAACATTATTTTTACAATTATATATAATACATCTATTATAGAATCAAACAAGTAAATGATATTTGTCGAATTTTTTGAATGTGATTATAATTTAGTTAGCAGTTTTCTAAAACAAATACGTTCAATTTGCTTCTGGAGCAAGGTTTCTCAAACTTTTGGCTCCACGAATCCCTTTTCAAGTTTCCAAATGACAGCGAACCGCTTAACTAACACATTCAATATTTCCCGAATTGTTCAAATATAGAAATATAAACATACATATTTTTGGGATATTGTTGCTATCTCAGTATTCATGAGAAAATGATGATTTACCAAATGTGGATCGACTGATTTCTGCTGTATATCTAAACCAGTGCTGCGGGACAAAACTTCCGAGAAATATAAAGATCAATTAAAGACGAAGGTTGCATTCAAAGATGTATGTGTTCAATTTTGAATGGCTTTAATGAATCTGGCGTCGCGGAAAATTTGGAATTGTGAGCCCATGTCGGAAGATAACATAAGACCTAATATGAACCGTATATGTGTGAAAGGCCTTCATTCGTTTTCGGTTGAAACCGAAAACGAACCGAACCGAATAGAACCGTATGCATGTGAAACAAGCCTTAGGTAGATCATCGTCAGGTTCCCATTCTTCTAATTCCCGTGATACAACATGTGTAGGTTATAGCTTTTTCCATGATGAGGGGCAAGGGAGGAAAGGGCGGAGGGTGCCGGATTATTGGACGTGTCGGTCTATTGAAGTGCCGGATTAGTGAGATTCTACTGTATTAGGTACAAATGTCTGAAACCAGGTACATCCAGGCAGTCAGTCAGAAAATTAGAAATATTTTTGCTAGGACTTATTTTACAAATATCATTCCAAATTTTCAAGGTGGAAGGATCTTTAGGGAAACGAAAAAACTTCTGTTTCTGCAAACAAGTGATGAATGGCTGATATTCGAATTTTGGCAAGAATACTTAACATCTTTCGCAACAATGAGTAGCAGAACCTGAAGCCATTTTCTTAATACAATATGATATTAAACACAATCAGATTTGCAGAATTGAACCTCGTATAAATATAAACTTATCAGATCTCACCAAGTGGCCAAATTACCAACAAATATCTTCAACATAACCTGAAACGGAAACTTTTTCATTGAATTACGAAAAAAACAAACTTATCTTCACACGGGTAATATAATAACACTGGTTTTATTTTAGTATAACAATTATTATTGCTATTTGCCACAAACTATTAGAAATTATTGGGAACTTCCAAAACTCTGGCGGCGGGATTCGGCAACTAACCAAGCTAGTAATGAGCCACGTGTTCGAGTTTAATTGTTCAGTATTTGTCAATAAACTTCTGTTTAAAAGAAAAATTCGAGTTGAAATAGTGAATATTATCCTGCCTAATATGTCTTCGACCAGAAACGACTATTGTTGTGTGCCTCAATGCAATTCATGGGCGAAAAAAATGCCAAAATGAATAGGTTTGAGTTTTCACTTCTTACCTCCGGAAAACCAAATATAAATATTGGAAATGCTAATAGACAGGCTGTCACTGCTCCGGAGAATTCCTGTCACAACCCACCTCTAAATTCTCTTGTCTATGGTCAATGAAGTCCTGACACTCATGTCATTGTCATTTATCAATTTGAACATATCTACGTTTTGAGAAGAAGAAGAAGAAGAAGTACGTTCTGTGATATCTACGACAAGCGAACAAAAAAGGTGGGGACGTATGTCCATGTTTCCACTTTTTTTACCACTTAGTTTACCACTTTTTTTACTACTTAGTTATCTGTGTTTTTTACTCTCGCTTCACTTCCCTGGGTCTGGGTGAAAGTTCTTAGTTATTTGTGATCTTTGTTGAATTGCATTCAAACAATAGATGGACGAGATTGAGCAATGGGATGATGTGAAAGAAGAAGGAATACATGCTTCCTTCGATTCGTAAGTATCTTCAGTTTTGTAAGGGATGAAATATTGACTTCCATATTTTGGTACAAATATTTAACTAATTTCAAGTTTATATATTGAGCGAAATATGTTTAAAAGGTTCAAATTGATTCACAATTATATAAATAGGTTCAGCTTGACAACAGCTACAATAATATAATATCCAAATAATCTAGTATTGATTGAAATGGAATTCATCATAATTAAGAAAATAGAAGGTGCAATGGTTTGTCTCGTTTCAGCTTGAAGCAGACCTACAACTTGTTTAAACTTTTTTTAGTATAAATGACGTTCCATTGTACCACCTATTTTTAAGTCAGGGTATATACAGGCTGTTTGTAACTAGCTGGAAATTGTATATTTACGGTTATTTCAAAACTGTTGGATAAGATATTTCGTGATTGATGTCGCCATTGTTGGGAACAGCATGGTTTTATAAGATGCAGAACTACTGCAACCAATTCATTAGGTCTTAATGGTCTTATTCATAGTGTTACAACTGTGATGGTGGGAGGTGGTACGTTGACTGTCCTTGTACAAATTTTCCAGAGGCAAATCTCATAATTGGATTGAAATCTTTTTGGGGAATCATTGTTATGCGGTTCACATATACTCCATTCACTTTTATAAAGTCTCCCGGTTGGCCATGAAAATTTGACACATTTCACACTGTATATTTTGAAAATGTTAGGTTATAATCATTTTCCTGTCAGATACCTACGCAACGTTGTCCTGTCTACATAGAAGTCGTATAATTACGTATTTTCGAAATGTGAATTTACTTCGGAAAAATAATGAATTTGTGAAGATATTATGAATTATGTGAATTCAATAATTCCACAGTCCTGGTGACTGTAGAAGAAAAATTTTCCTCTGTTGTTACTGGAAATTTTTCACGTAAAAAAAAACTGGTTGGAAGATTCAATTATGCTATTTTCTTGTATGAAAATCAAGAATAAAGTGTTGGAATTTTATTAAAAAATAATGGATAGAGTAGTCCCTTACTTTATGATAGTTCATTTGAAAAAAGAATAAAAGTACCTGAATAACCCGGCAGGAAAACTTCTAAACGAATAGACGTTCCTATGGAATTCCCCACTTTTCTCAATTCACAAGAAATAAGCATACAGAAGACATTTAAATACCTTGATGCACAAATTGAAATACACCAGTTTCAAAATGTAGTAGTACTACGAAACCCGAATCATTCTTATACCTCAATAAAATATAATGATAGGAAACTAAGTAATTTCATTCGAGAGTTCAACATGTCAGAATGAAGTTTTCCTGTTGCAGATTTCGGTTCTATATAGCACTTCTCTGCTTCTTCAAAACTACTTTCGGCATATTCAATTTCAAAGCGAATAAAAAATTTAATGCTTGTGGCTTTTACTTGATGCAAATCCATATTAACTCAATGAAAAATTATATACGATTTACACTTATTTATTCAATATTGTGACGCGTTTCGTCGTCACAGCGACTTCATCAGACTACATCATACTACAGTATGATGTAGTCTGATGAAGTCGCTGTGTCGACGAAACGCGTCACAATATTGAATAAATAAGTGTAAATCGTATATAATTTTTCATTGAGTCAAAGCGAATAGTTCTTTATTATATTCGGAGATAATATGTAGATAATGGTCTGTGATAATATCTTGTCTAAGATTAAAGAGTATGTTATGATTATGTTGACAGTAGAAATAGGCAACGTCTCAGCAAATTGTTTTGACCTTGACGATATTTCAGCAGTGCCAACCTGCTTCTGCTTTAGTAACAAAAACATGATAGACCTAAATCATGGCCAACCGGGAGACTTTATAAAAGTGAATGGAGTATATAAACTCCATTCACTTTTATAAAGTCTCCCGGTTGGCCATGAAAATTTGACACATTTCACCATGTATATTTTGAAAATGTTAGGTTATAGTCATTTTCCTGTTGGATAACTACGCAACGTTGTCCTCTCTACATAGAAGTCGTAGTAATTACGTATTTTCATAATGTTAATTTACTTCGGAAAATTAATTAATTTGAGAAGATATTATGTGCATTCAATAATTCCACAGTCCTGGCGACTGTAGAAGAAAAATTTTCCTCTGTTGTTACTGGAAATTTTTCACGTAAAAAAAAACTGGTTGGAAGATTCAATTATGCTATTTTCTCGTATGAAAATCAAGAATAAAGTGTTGGAATTTTATTAAAAAATAATGGATAGAGTAGTCCCTTACTTTATGATAGTTCATTTGAAAAAAGAATAAAAGTACCTGAATAACCCGGCAGGAAAACTTCTCAACGAATAGACGTTCCTATGGAATTCCCCACTTTTCAGAATTCTCAAGAAATAAGCCTACAGAGGACATTTATACCTTTTTGCACAACTTGAAATACACCAGTTTCAAAATGTAGTAGTACTACTAGGAAGCCCAAGTCATTCTTATACCTTAATAAAGTATAATGATTGGAACCTTAGTAATTTCATTCGAGAGTTCAACATGTCAGAATGAAGTTTTGCTATTGCAGATTTCGGTTCTTTATTATATTCGAAGATAATGGTCTATGATAATATCTTGTCTAAGATTGAAGATTATGTTGAGAGTAGAAATTGGCAACGTCTCGGCGAATTGTTTTGACCTTGACGATATTTCAGCAGTGCCAACCTGCCTCTGCTTTAGTTACAAAAACGTGATGGACTTAAATCATGGCCAACGGGGAGACTTTATAAAAGTTAATGGAGTATACTTTTTGTATTGTTTGCCAATGATGTACTCAAGTTATTATTGATCGTCAGGATCTTTCATTCGCTGATGATTTGAAGATATTCAGATATGTTTATAACGTTGATGTGGCTGGCATTTTGCAACTTGCTATCTATAAATGTTATGATTGACGACTGAACATAATATGTAATCCTATTGAGTGTGGATACATTTTGTGTCATCGTTCCATCGTGGTGTTGCCTCAGAACAGCCATATCACATCGATGACTGTTTATTGAGAAGGGTGAGCGAAATTAGGGCGCTCAATATTATTCTTGATTATTATTATTATTCTGACATTACAGCTATTACAATAATAGTGGTAGTAATACAAATCTTTATTCAAACTATGTTTCAAAGGGCTAACGACCTAGGTCGTCCTGTCTGTGTACAAATTTATGTTTTACATTATATAGTTATTTATTTAGTCTGTGAGTGATATCAAAGTATATCTATTTAAAATGGATGATCTGTATTTACAGTTTGTTCTGCAAGTATTCAAATATTGGTCGCTCTGGTAAGAGGGGACGATTGTGTTCTGTTGTTGCTGGATAGATTTTTATTTATTCTATGCATTCTGTCGGCTCTATGTGGGTTTTTTCATATAGGTATTGGTTGGAGGGGATGAGAAGTGACCGGGGTGAAGATGGCAGCCACTTGTTTGCGAGCAAGTAGCGATTTTATCAGTGGCATCGATGGAAATACATTATATAGCGTAACTTCCATTTGAAACACAGCTGGTATTTGAAATTTTGAGAATCTTTCGAGAAGTAGCCTGTATGGATGAAAATCTAGAAAAATGTTGTATGCGATCTGCTGAAACAATTCCCTTTAACTTGACAACTCTGGGAGAGGCTATAGGGTTGCAATGAAAAACACCCCTTAGATACTGATAAATCAAACATTTTCCCTCAGAACCTTTTTCAGAAATTACCTCTACAGATGAAACTCACCGTTTATTGTGGACTAATCATCAATTCTTATTAATTTTATCGACTTCGGAGGTGTCTGAGAGGTGGAAATGGGAACCGCACCCGAATTGATATCTACATTCATATCTCATTAAAAATATTGCCACTACAGACACGTCTGTGAGCTTATAAACAATTTCCATAAATCCCATTGATTTTAGCAGCGACTGAATACCATCTGATGAATGGACGAATCTTAAATTTTATTAAATAACTCTTTTTGAAATGGATGACAAGAAAATGTTCTGTGGATAATCATTAATAATATAACAATTAATAAGAATTGTTTATGACTTCCCAATAAACGTTTTCTGTAAGATTCTTCTGTAGTGGATGTTTATTTCAATGTGTTAGGAAGGAATATGAAATGTCAGGAAAGGTTACCATTTCCACCCCTCGTATCCATCTGAAGTAGAAAAAGTAAGTAGTAGCAGTTTTTTATTGACTACAGTCAATGGCCATCGACCGAAGTCCTTCAGCCTGGTGGATTATACAACTTTGTGACAAAAAAAAGAAAAAAAAAATAATATATATTATACATTGCATATGAAATTTATGAATTAAGTATCTTCTATTGTAGTTTCTGAAGTCTGTCCATCACGCTTCGAATTGGGAATTTACGTGGGGGGGTGGTTACTGGCTCATTGTGCATCATAATCGCAACATCCTCTTGGTCTTTGAGTCTTTCTGAGAATTTTCTATTCAGATCCATCAGTCTTTCTTTAATTGGTTGTATATTAGCTTTTTCGTAGAGTAGCTCGTTTGGCGGATTGTGCAGTTTGTTGAGTGGGTGTTTTAATCTTGTTATGATTCTTAGTGCTGATCTTTCTCCTACTTCAATGTTTCGCAATACAGAATCTGCAACATTTATGTACAGGGGGTGCCCATATTCGAGGATGGGTCTACATATACTTTGGTAAATTTTGATCGAGTTTTTTAAACTAATTCCTTGGTCTTTATATGTAAGGCATCTGAAGTGTTTTGCTCTGTTTATTGCTTTTTTTTTGGCGATATTTGAATTCAATTTCATGTTAGCTTTGTTGTCTACATGTATTCCCAAGTATTTTACTGAAGGTGATGGTGAAATGAAGTTGTTTTCAATCTTTAGTGTAGGTGAGTTTGGACGTATTCTATGATTGAATATTATCAAATTGGATATGCCAGGATTTGGTTGAAGCCGCCATTTGTGAAACCAAGTAACCATATTGTCCATGTAATTATTGATGTCTAAGCAAATCGCAGCTGTTTTCTTCCGATTGAGTTGTGCATTTTGGGTGTTGGAAATAAAGATGGTGATTGGGTGGATAGTCGATCTTCTGGGGCGAAATCCGAATTGTTGCTTAGGTATGACATCTTTCAGTTGTTCCTCCAGTCTCCGTTTGATGATCTTCTCAAGTAGTATTCCCAATACTGGCAGTAGTGTTATTGGCCTATAATTTTGTACTTTGTGATGGTCTGTGTTATGTTTGGGGATGGTAATTAGGATGCCCATTTTCCAAATCTTAGGGAATAATCCAAAGTTGAGACAATGGTCATAGATCTTAATAATTTCCGAGTGTATATCTTCATTCAACCTTTTCACAACATTCCATGGGATATTATCCACTCCTGGAGCACTATTCTTGCTTTTGTGAAGAATTTCATAATAGACCTCCTCGATTTTGATGTTATCATTTACTGTTGTAGTTTGGTGGTTGCTAAAATAGTTGTCATACCAGTAGTTAATATGCGCTTCGTGAGTTTTATCAAATTTAGAGTTCTTGTCGTAATTAAAGGAGCATTTGAAGTGGTCAGCAAACTTTTCTACTTTTTCTTTATCCGTGTTGTATTCTTTCAGTGAGTCCTTTAGGGTTGATATACTATTGAATTTTTTGAATTTGGAAAGCTTGTTAACCTGCTGATAGAATGTTCTTCCCGATGTCTTATTAATTTCATTGCAAGCGTTTATCCATGTATGTTGTCTATATTGTTGAATCATTGTTTGAATGCTCTTGTTAATTTCATTAATGTTCCTTTTATAGCTCGTAGAAGTAGAAAAAATTATAAGGAATCGTTCATTGGTCCACAGTTAACGTTCCCTGTAAGTTGATTTTTTGAGGTAATTGTGTTCAACGGGTCATGAAGGTATGTACATAGATATCAATTCGTGACTAGTTTCCATTTCCACCCCTCAGACCCATCCGAAGTCGATAAAATTAGTATGAGTTATTAATTAGTCCACATTAAACGGCTCCTGTGAGTTTCATCAGTAGAGGCCATTTTTATTAACCAGTTTTTCTTCATTGTAATTTTAAAGTGTTCACTTCATTTATTTTGAACTTGAGATATATATTATAATATAACATAATTAATTCTTTAAATTCTATATTTTCATCTTTAATCAATCAGAATATCACATTCTATAGACAAGCAGTGGTGGCGATCCTTTTCATGTGCGCATGCCATAAAATTACAAAAATAACTTGTCATGTGGTTAGGACGTGCCGGACAGTGTTTTGATCACGTGCCATAGGTTCACTTCCATGGACTATTGTAATGGGCATTTGTGATTCAATCGTCTGCTTGTACCCCTATCACACACTCGTCGAGCTGCAACCCTACCCACTTTTTGTTTATCAAATGTAAGCATATGTCATGTGTGGGTTCGTTGGAAAGCTTATGAAAAAATTGGTTCCAGCCCTGTGGACAGGAGCTTTCTGGCGCTCTAGTTCAAACAGACAAATTATATGTCCTAAAGTATTGGTTTCTCAGAGTTTAGAATTATATCAATGTATTATTATGATAAGAACTGCATCATACAGGAAATTCAATTCAAATAATAGTTTATTTATCAAGATTAAATGAGCAATCTGAGAATGAGAACTGCACCATGGAAGAAATCAAATTAAAATAGCTGAAATGCATTTGGCTCTCTCTCATAGAACAGGATGACATGTACGAGTATGAACACAGAGCATATAATAAAGCTTAGATAGAATAATTATAGCATTCTGTGAAAACATAGAAGTACGATTCATCATTCAAATTTCGAAAAATCATATCTCCGAAAGTATTAGCTTGTTGGAGTTAAAAATCACATCAATGAATTTTTATGGTGAAACTGCATCTTAAATGAAAACTGAATTTGAAATTTGTTACTTAAAAGAAAAATTTTTTTTTCGTTACGTCGAAACCATCTGGCCTATTTTGCCCAATAACGAACTTAACCGAGATATTCATCTCCCTAACCTACTCTGAAAATTTCAACTGCCTAGCTCATTCCGTTCGAGAGTTATTGTAGAATTTTTTTTTTTAATTTTCAAAAAAAATTTTTTTGCACTTTGCAGTAACCTGGTCAATACAAAACTCCACACGCGTATAAAGGTCATGATTCTACAATTTGATGCTAAATTTCAGATAGATCGAGTGATCGTTTTCGGAAATATTCATAAAAAATGTTTTTACTAAAATCGGCCATAACTCCGAAACCGCTTGATGGATTTTGGCAATTAACGAACTTGTTAGGCCGAGAAATTTACGCTCCAAACCCACGTTGCAAATTGCAATCCTCTAACTCCTTTCGTTCGAGAGTTATCGTGCCTATGGCCGGACCGGCCGGACAGAATTGATTTCGACCTCGGATTCTTGATTAGTGAGTCGAACCAAATCGTTTGAGACCATTTTCAGCCAAAAATTCGAAAATTACAGACATTTGGGCAAATTGATAAGCACTCTGTTCCGAGGAACTAGAGCGCCAAAAATGGAATCTTACCATACCCCTAGATTTTTATTAGTTACTAGCTGCCAGCACCGGCTTCGCACGGGTAGTGGAACTAATGAAAAAAATTAGACAAAATATATTGTGAAATAAAATAACACCCAAAGCAAATATTTCAATTATACAATACTTATTCCTTTATTGCAATACCCCATAATGTACAACATTTTTGGTTTTCCTTTCTGGACAAAAAACAAATAGAGCAGATGGTTTACCAACTCTCAAGCATGCAACTTACAACTGGCCATGTGAGAAACAGGACAATTGAAGTTTTCCACAAACTTCTAACGATTGACCTTGTGATTTATTTATTGTCATTGCAAACGCAAGTCGCACTGGAAACTGGACACGCTTAAATACAAAAGGGGAGTCAGATGGCATTAATGGAATCCTTGGAATAAGAAGACCCTCTCCTTTGAACTTTCCCATGATTATAGTAGCTTCCATCAAGTTTGTAAAAACTTTTTTAATAGTAAGTCTTGTTCCGTTACATAATTTTGGCTGATTCAGGTTGCGTAGCATAATGATTACTTGCCAACCTTCAACTGCAAATTTTGTAGAGGAAATCCTGGCAAGTCCAACGAATTTAAGAATTCGGTAGGATAATTGAGGACTTCATTTGGATCTATAATGGAATCAATTGACTTAGAAGTATGTATGTGTATTCATCAATTTTACTTTGAATTTATAAATTTAATTGTTTATTTGTGAAGTTTGTTACATAACTGAAAAATTATTCACACTTTATTATTAATAATGCTATCAAATAAACATTAGTTTCTCACAAAGATGACCTAAAGCCAACAACCTTATTTGTTGGTGCTAAAATGGCTCGATCACTCAGCCATGCATGATTATCGTAGTCCATTTGAATATCTGGGAAGACTTTTGCTATTAATTCGTCTTCTGACGATGTGAACTGACAAAAGTTTGGTGGAAACAAAATGAGACCAGTAGAAGTGTTGACAGGAATTTTCCCATTTCCAATGTCCAATAATGGTTTTGAAAACAATTCCCGCCGATATGTCATTTTGTAAACACTATAAAAGTAACTACACTCTTGCCCACTACAGTTTTTTGTCGTCTGACATTTGTTTCAGAAACAAAGTTTCCATGTTCGAAGACGAATCGTTACAGTAACGCCTCGTCTTTGAAGATGGAAACTTTGTTTCCGAAACAAATGTCAGACGACAAAAAACTGTAGTGGACAAGAGTGTAGTTACTTTTATAGTGTTCATAATTAGTCCACAGTGAACTCAAAATAGAATATCATTTTGTAAAGCAACTCTCATATTGAGATAAGTTGAGATTGTTAACATATCTCCATAAATTCGATGTATTCAAGGAAGCATTTATCTCATTAGCAGCAGTTGACCTGGGAATGACTGCCAACGTTTGTCGAAAATCTCCAGTAGAATCTTTGCACCACCGAAGAGGTTCTGATTGTTGCGCAAATCTCTTAGGAAACAACGCCTGTTTGTGGGCCATTGTGCATTCATCCCAAATTATTATTTTAGAATTTTTAAGCACTGTCGCCATTGCTGATGTTTAGCTTATATAACATGTTGATTCATCTACCATCTGCAAATTCAATTGCAATTTGATAGCAGAATGAGCGGTTCCTCCTCCTTCTAGCGCTATTTAATTTTGAGTCTAAATTTTATCTAAAAAAATGGGTTCAAGCCCTGTGGACAGGAGCTTTCTGGCGCTCTAGTTCAAACAGACAAATTATATCTCCGAAAGTATTGGTTTCTCAGAGTTGGGAATTATATCAATGTATTCATATAATAGAACTGCATCCTAAAGGAAATTCAATTCAAATAATAGTTTATTTATCAAGATTAAATGAGCAATCATGAGAATGAGAAAAGCACCATGGAAGAAATCAAATTAAATCTGGCCAATTTTGCCCAATAACGAACTTAACCGAGATATTCATCTCCCTAAACTACTCTGAAAATTTCAACTACCTACCTCATTATCCGTTCGAGAGTTATATCTATGTCTATGGATGAAAAGCAGTCTCACTACTCTCAGATCTCTTACTTCATGTTCAGTTCCGAAATGTAAGAATTTTCTGAGAAAAACTAATATCGGAGCAAACAACTGAGATTTAACTCTCAGATCTCTTACTTCATGTTCAGTTCCGAAATGTAAGAATTTTCTGAGAAAAACTAATATCGGAGCAAACAACTGAGATTTAACTCACTTCGCTCACAATTCTTCGATTGATTAGTCTCAGGAACATGGAACATCATTTGACATTATGACAATTCATATTCATACATAGAATAATATCATTCTGTGACAACGTTGAAATACGATTTATTATTGAAATTTTGAAAAATCATATCTGAGATTTTTCTCACTTCGCTCACAATTCTTCGATTGATTAGCATAGACAAGATATACTATGATTTATTAGTCTCAGGAACATCATTTGACATTATGACAATTCATATTCATACATAGAATAATATTATTCTGTGACAACGTTGAAATACGATTTATTATTGAAATTTTGAAAAATCATATCTCCGAAAGTATTAGCTTGTTAGAGTTAAAAATGATATGATTGGATTCTCATGAAAAAACTTTTTATTAAAAAAAATTTAATTTGGAATTTGTTTCGTAAAAAAAAAATTTTTTTTTTGTTACTCCGAAACCATTTGTCCGATTTTGCCCAATAACGAACTTAGCCGAGATATTCATCCCCCAAACCTACTCTGAAAATTTCAACTCTCTAGCTCATTCCGTTCGAGAGTTATCGTGCCTACGGCCGGCCGGACCGGCCGGACAGAATGAATTTCGACCACGGATTCTTGATCAGTGAGTCGAACCAAATCGTTTAAGACCATTTTCATCGAAATATTCGAAAATTACAGACATTTGGGCAAATTGATAAGCACTCAGTTCCGAGGAACTAGAGCGCCAATTAAAGAAATAAGGAATGTTTTACCAGTTCCCTCGGGTGCATCAAGGAAAAAATACCTCCATTGCCCCCATTCATTGATTTTATGACCGTATCATATGTTTACTTTCGATACTGATTTAAAAGTGGGACCTTACTTTGTACAGATTGACTCGATGCATTTCTACCATATTCCTGTTCTTGTTGAAATTCACGATTACATAAATCGTGCATGGGGCGATTAGGCACTGGCATCCTAATTTATGCAACATCTGGCCAGACATCTTAACGCACAAATCCTCTAAAGATATTAATACCTCATTATGTATCTCAGCACTAATTTCTAGTTCTGGATCAATTTTGACATGCACATCAACGATCAAGTGATGGAACAATCGGCGGCATTTCAAAATATGGTGGTCCTTGTTTAGACGAATCATGAAACGGAATGCATAAAAATTCATCGAGCTGACCTTCTTGTTTGTTTCTTGACCTGCAAGAGAATAATCAACATTAATAAGGAATCAAAACTTGAAATTTTTGAAACATTACTCTGACGCAGTAGTTGATAAAACTACGAAAGCTAAATATAAATCAACTTAATTGAATGTAGGTAATTTTATTAACTGCTTCCTTCAGGTTTTCTGTTTCAGATATGATTTTAAGATATTTTGTCAATCCAAATTAAAAAGGAAGAAGAAATTTTGTTTCATTGGAGAAGATGCCCTTCCCTTATGAATATGTCAGCTTATTCTTTCAACAAATCCAACTATATCTAAGCAAGGAGACAGAGTATTCTTGCTGATGTTTTAATTTCTGTGATGTCGTATCATACGTAGAAATGTATGGTGCCCCATTTGCATTTTCCTTTGCTAATACTATGACACATGCTATATTGTTCTTCAATATTCCAAAGTATGTAGTGCTCTTTCCTAAAAGAAACTATATATCAATACTACCAGTGACTGGGTTTATCATCAAAAATTGGTTCAAGCACTGATGTGAAGTCAGGAGTTCTTGCGCTTATGTTCTATTGTCCATTCTCCAGTATTGGACACTCTTAATCGAATTTACCATGGTGAATTATATTTTCTATTCTCCTGTATTGGACACTCTTAATCGAATTTACCATGGTAATAGGACAATAGAACATACGCGCAAAAGCAGTGCTTAAACCAATTTTTTTTTCGTGAGGTCAGGATAGAATGCAATGATGAAAAAATTAACACATTGTCCACCTTTAATTCTTCTTTAGGAGAAGAATACATAATTATTCTAGAAAAATATTACTGGAATTAATGTCAAATTTAAATAATCAAAGTAAAGAAAATTATAAGTTTAGTTACTAACATATTGAATGAAATTCAATTGAATTCCATAGTAATATTCAATTACTTATTCTTAACCAATAAATGCCCATTGATAGATCTAAAGGTGTTGAGGTGAAACATAAAGATATATTCTCATTAGTGACAGAAAAACAGGCCTAAAATAAATGCCTCTCTACCCATCACGAGATTTAATATCGACAAGTGAGCTTCTCACCTCACAAGGTCAGAAAGAGTGGTTAATTTAAAGTTAAGTTTTGAAGCCTTTCAGCAAAATTTCAGCGATATCATATTAAAAATAATCCATAACCTTTCAAAAGTCCCCTCTCACAAATATAATCATCTGCAGGCGCATGGATCTCTTGAAGAAGAATCGCCTTCTCTATTTCTCAAAGATATTCACTCTTGTTCATAGAAATCCCTTCAATATTTAGTTGCCTCCTCCTAAGGAGGATCTCTTTCATAACCAGGTCTGACCGCTACAGGACCCGAATGTAGGGCTATCATCTCCCATAGATTCGTGATGAAAAAATATGTCACCATGACATTCATAGTTTTGAAGGTTCTTTCAAAAATACAACGATTCGCATCCAGCTACCGAACTCACAAAAGGCTGCTCGGTTCTCCAACAATATGGATCCGATCGTGTTCAAACTTGAAACTCTTTGCAGTAGAGTTAGGTTCTGAAGGCTCTTGCAAAATTTCAGCGATGCCGGACGAATAGTTTATGATATATAGAATTTTTTTTCCGCAAAAAATTTCGCGTTGGCATCCTACAACTAATAACCATGTTTGAATTATATCGGTTTTGTATTTTTCGATTTATTGAGAAAATAACAACCAAATTTCAGATGGATATAACTCCAAAATCATTTGGCCGATTATACCTATAGACAAATTCAAATGTCGTATTCAGATGCACAACCTAACCTGAAAATTTCAAGCCACTATCTCTTTCCGTTCTCAGGTTATCGTGTCAAATAATATTTTTGGCGCTCTAGTTCCTCGGAACTGAGTGCTTATCAATTTGCCCAAATGTCTGTAATTTTCGAATATTTCGATGAAAATGGTCTTAAACGATTTGGTTCGACTCACTGATCCGTGGTCGAAATTCATTCTGTCCGGCCGGCCGTAGGCACGATAACTCTCGAACGGAATGAGCTAGACAGTTCAAATTTTCAGAGTAGGTTTGGGAGATAAATATCTCGTCTAAGTTCGTTACTGGGCAAAATCGGACAGATGGTTTCGGAGTAACAAAAAAAAATTCTTTTTTTTACAAAACAAATTCCAAATTAATTTTTTTTCAATGAGCGGTTTTACCATAAGAATCCAATGATATCATTTTTAACTCTAACCAGCTAATACTTTCGGAGATATGATTTTTCAAAATTTCAATAATAAATCGTATTTCACAGAATGATATAATTATTCTATGTATGAATTGTCATAATGTCAACTTATTTTCCTGAGACATGACATTATCTAATCAATCGCAGAATTATGAGAATGAAGTGTATTCCGAAATGTGAGCGAAGGGAGAAAAATCTCAGTTGTTTGCTCCGAAATTAGTTTTTTCTCAGAAAAGTCTTACATTTTGGAACGGAACATGAAGTAAGAGATCTGAGAGTAGTGAGACTGCTTTTCATCCATAGACATAGAATGCCAATAGAATGTAAATATTGAAAGCATAATTCTGTAGTTCGAGAGAGGAGAAAATTTGATGAACGTAGATCAGGAAATTTTTGATCGATTACAAGGTAATTTTTCATTAATACTCTTCTTTCATACATGTTTTATGAATTATCTACTATTTGTAGGTACTTTAAACCTGTTTTGGGCAATTGTCATACGAAACCTGTTGGCGCTCTAGTTCCTCGGAACTGAGTGCTTATCAATTTGCCCAAATGTCTGTAATTTTCGAATTTTTCGATGAAAATGGTCTTAAACGATTTGGTTCGACTCACTGATCAAGAATCCGAGGTCGAAATCGATTCTGTCCGGCCGGCCGGCCGTAGGCACGATAACTAGCTCGAACGAAAGGAGTAAGCGGATTGAAATTTGCAAGGTGAGTTTGGAGCGTAAATATCTCGGACGAGCTCATAATGGGCGAAATCCATCAAGCGGTTTCGGAGTTATGGCAGATTTTAGTAAACATATTTTGTATGAATATTTCCGAAACCGATCACTCGATCTATCTAAAATTTAGCATCAAATTGTAGAATCATGACCTTTATACGCATGTGAAGTTTTGTATTGACCAGAAAACCGCAAAGTGTCAAAAAAAATTTTGAAAATTTAAAAATAGTTTTTCTACAATAACTCTCGAACGGAATGAGCTAGGTAGTTGAAATTTTCAGAGTAGGTTAGGGAGATTAATATATCTGTGTTAAGTTCGTTATTGGGCAAAATTGGCCAGATTTAATTCGATTTCTTCCATGGTGCAGTTCTCATTCTCAGATTGCTCATTCAATCTTGATGAATCAACTATTATTTGAATTGAATTTCCTTTATGATGCAGTTCTATCCTCAGAATACATTGATATAATTCCCAACTCTGAGAAACCAATACTTTCGGAGATATAATTCGTCTGTTTGAACTAGAGCGCCAGAAAGCTCCTGTCCACAGGGCTAGAACCCATTTTTCTTTAATATATTTTTTTTAATCTTCTAGTGATACGATTCTCACAAAATTTCACAAACTTTCTTAGGTTTATATTCTACATCTATTTACCAAGTTTCAATTCGATCGGATTTATATTGGTTGAAAACAAAATTATTACTCGGAAACCATTAGGCCGATTATGCCCATTAACGAACTTGTCCGTCGTATTGGGATGCTCCACCTACCCTGAAAATTTCAAGTCGCTAGCTCTTTCCGTTCTCAAGTTATCGTGGCAACGGCCGGACGGACAGAATCAAATTTGACCTCGAATTCTTCATCAGGGAGACGAACCCAATCGTTTGATACCATTTTCGGCGAAAAATTCGGAAAATTACAGACATTTGAGCAAAATGATAACGCGATGTTCCCCAGAACATAAGCGCAAAAATGATATCCATCCTCTCCCCGGCAGAATATTAGAGGGTATTGTAAAGCATCATAATCATACATACGATGTGATTTACCAATTCGGCGAAGGTTGCCACCATCACGTCGTTGAATTACAATGTCGGGTGACTCCATATTTTCTCCAACCACCACAATGGCAGCTTCATTCAACGTTGGTCCATTGAAACGTTCTCCTGCTAGCCTTTTATCTGCTCTGATCACTAATTTATGTTCGTCAGATGGCATCATTTCTAAGGCTGTTTTGAACAATTGTACCAATTGATTGTGTTCATGCAAAAGTTGTTGCAATTGCACAATGATTTCTCGTCGTGCTGCATGATTGATGGCACAACGTTGATTCACTTCATCTTCAGAATTTCCAAGGAAATAAATCTGAAGAAATTTGTATTCACCATCAACTGCTGGTAACAATGCTCCTGCATTTTTCCTTGAATCTGTTATGTTAAACATAAAAAAATCTTAGAAAATTTTCGTTTATGAGTCTCAACAAAATTTTCATATTTGTAGGTAATGTTATGACCAATGTGTAAGATTTTCGATATAGAAAAGAAAAATTACCTTAAAAGTTGGATTGAAACCTCGTTCCTCAATTATATGTTTGAACCAAATGATGTCATTTGGAACATACTACTGTAATGCTGAATATCCTGCAAAGATTGTTTCGATAGAGGTTCATGTCCTGAAAGAAACGAATTCAAAGGTTCTGGGGGCGTTGTCAGTTGTGGCAATTTGATTTTTCCGTTCAAACAACATAATCCTGAGGGTTCGTTTTAACAGAACAATATATTGCCAGCATAATCGACTGTGGGATCCTATCTAAATGCCAAACGTTCAAAGTTAGTGTTTTCATTGGATTATATATTATATATTCATTATATTAAGGATTCTTCGGAAGCTGGGGATGACCTTGCTTGAGAACCTCTCATTCTCCAATCGACGATTACGAATTTGTCTTGCGTTACGTGTCTGCCGACCAATATTTGAACGCCTCACTGATGGCATTTTTATCAACACAATCACACAACACAACGATATAATATATATATATATATATATATATATATATATATATATATATATATATATATATATATATATATATATATATATATATATATATATATATATATATCATATGATCTAATATATCAAACACAGTAATAAACTTAAAACCACTTTCAAGAAACACGTTTTGCCCGAAATAACCAAATATACAATTAATTCTGTCATCTACTTTCTGTCAAAGTGTCAAAGTACTCGGGTTCGGACGAAAAAGGAATGCTTTGCTTTCTTTTCCGTACGATTTATTCGGAAATATTTCGTTGCAAAAACCTTGTCCCAACAATAAGGAACACAACAAAAAAAGAATTATCCAATTTGGTGCAGTCATTTAGAAGTTATGCCAGGTCGAATTTTCATTAGACCATAGATCCTCTTTTATTGAAGTGTGTATTCCGAAATGTGAGCGAAGTGAGAAAAATCTCAGTTTCTCAGTCAACAACTGAGATTTTTCTCACTTCGCTCACATTTCGGAATACGCAGTTATATAAATTTAGATTGTAGAAATAATTTAATTGTCTTGGATCATGATTTTGGACTTGTTACTCTGACTAATTAATCGCTGATGGTTTGCGAACAATTTCATATGATTGATATCTAATTATTGAGCAGCTCAGCGAGTGACAATGTTGTTACTTACCCCAAAGGGCTGAAGAAGAAGAGTCTCCACTGGTCTGATAGCAGAAGGAAGGGATGTAGGGTATGGAAACAGGGAATGAACCTCCCTTCTGTCCCGGAGTCGATGATATTGACTGGAAATCACAAAGGCACTCCACCCAAAGTTGCTCAATATTTATTTACGCAGTAAAACAGATTAAACCGCTGATCACCCTATGTTCACAGCAAAGTTTTAGTTAGGTTAAGAAGAATTTATTGTTTGTGTGTTGATTATGTATGTATGTATATATTAATTATAAAAAAATATGTATTAATGGATGTTAATTATGTAACGCGATACTGTTCCTTTTTATATTCTGTGAATACTATTGTGGGTTTTACCTCTATGTATTCCTTTACTCAATAAATATAAATTGAATTTAGATTATACAATTGATTTAGGTTTGAAGAATGACTTTTTATTGAGATCAAATTGAAAATTTTGAACACATCTTTGTCTTTTTCAGTTCTCATAATCCAGAGGAAGAGAATAGTTATGAAACCCAAGATGTTAAAGATGAAGATATCGAAATTACTGAAAATTTCCTAACTGAGCAGAAATACAAAGTGGAAAGTGAATATAGTGTACATATATGTGAACAAATTAACAAAAAGACCGCTAAGAAAATAGATGACAGTCGCCATTCAGAAGTCAGTGACTCTATTCTATTGAACTCTAAGCAACTTGAGTGTAATTTAGGTGAATATTCTTCAAAACAGAAGGAACATAAATGTCACTTGTGTGAATATTCCGCAAATCATAAAGTTGCCCTGAAAAATCATATAGATGCTGTGCATTTAAATTTGAAGAAACATAAATGTCACTTGTGTGAATATTCCACAAATTATAAACCTGACCTGAAAAAGCATATAGATGCTGTGCATTTAAATTTGAAGGAACATAAATGTCACTTGTGTGAATATTCCACAAATCGTAAAGTTGCCCTGAAAAATCATATAGATGCTGTGCATTTAAATTTGAAGGAACATAAATGTCACTTGTGTGAATATTCCTCAAATCATAAAGTTGCCCTGAAAAATCATATAGATGCTGTGCATTTAAATTTGAAGAAACATAAATGTCACTTGTGTGAATATTCCACAAATTATAAAACTGACCTGAAAAAGCATATAGATGCTGTGCATTCAAATTTGAAGGAACATAAATGTCACTTGTGTGAATATTCCTCAAATCAAAAAGTTGCCCTGAAAAATCATATAGATGCTGTGCATTTAAATTTGTTGAAACATAAATGTCACTTGTGTGAATATTCCACAAATTATAAACCTGACCTGAAAAATCATATAGATGCTGTGCATTTAAATTTGTTGAAACATAAATGTCACTTGTGTGAATATTCCACAAATTATAAACCTGACCTGAAAAAGCATATAGATGCAGTGCATTTAAATTTGAAGAAACGTAAATGTCACTTGTGTGAATATTCCGCAAATCAGAAAGTTGCCCTGAAAAATCATATAGATGCTGTGCATTTAAATTTGAAGGAACATAAATGTCACTTGTGTGAATATTCCACAAATCGTAAAGTTGCCCTGAAAAATCATATAGATGCTGTGCATTTAAATTTGAAGGAACATAAATGTCACTTGTGTGAATATTCCTCAAATCATAAAGTTGTCCTGAAAAATCATATAGATGCTGTGCATTTAAATTTGAAGAAACATAAATGTCACTTGTGTGAATATTCCGCAAATCAGAAAGTTCACCTCAAAAATCATATAGATGCTGTGCATTTAAATTTGAAGAAACATAAATGTCACTTGTGTGATTATGCTGCAAACCAAAAAGTTTATCTAAAAAATCATATGAATTCTGTACATTTGATTTCAAGAGATTAAAAGTGTTGCTTATACATACTACTTTCCATTGTAAGCGCGCTGTTCTATGAACAGAGTGCCTATCAATTCGTCCAAATGTCTGTAATTTTCAATTATTTGGCCGAGAATGGTCTTGAACGATTAGTTTTGACGCACGATTACGCTCGAACGCAATGACGTAGAGAGTTGAAATTTTCAGAGTAGCTTTGTAGTCTGAATACGCCGGCTAAGTTCGTTAATGGGCAAAATCCATCGAGTGGTTTCAGAATTATAGCCATTTGAAATTTTGTTTTCTCAATAACTCGAAAAATACTAATCTGATCGAATCAAAGCACGGTCATTAGTTGAAAAATACTGACACGAAGACTATTAGCAACAGGAAACATGAACACTTTCTTGGTTTCTCTGCCAATCTCAGCAAAAACCCATTGACCCTCAATCATCCTTCCTCTATTATACTTACGCTCGCCAAACTTGGCCTCATCTATTTCCAAAACTTTACCAACGCCTCCCAATCGTTCCCTTTGCTCATACATTACCACAAAGCATACCTCTCTAGAAAAACTCACCCAATCAACCACGGTCTGAGTCGCCCATCACATGACATCCTCAAGCTGTTCCTGTTCGAAACCAATCAACCAATATGCGACAAACCGGCATACTTCCTCAACCGATTTCTTACTGTTAGAAAAAAATTAATTATTTTTGATGCTGGTTTCAAAGCAGCATCTAACGCGAACTCTTCTTCTCTTAGAATTTACCTCTACTCTTGTAGTGATACAAACGAATCTATTTTTATCTCTATAAAATTTACATGGTCTGTGGCATTTTGGACAATTGATTTGCTGCGTTAAATCAATTACTTGATGCTCTTTCAAAAACTCATACAATCTACCCTCATCTGATACTAAAGCAAAAAATTCGTGAGTTTTATAACTGCACTCCGCACAAGCCATTATTCCCATTCAATTATACCACCAGTATCTTCAAACTTACCTAATCAAAAATTACCACGACACAGTAAGTACCTACTAAAGCAAATTCTAGGAGGGAAAAGAACGAAATTTCAAGAAATAGGGTTAATGACAAACGACTATGATTAGAGATGCGCCCGGTATATTCTTTGTACCAACACCAACTCATTTGCAGTTTGAGGGCAAACGAATTTGATAGAATCAAAACCGTTCTCGATGTAGGTATTGTGACATTGCGGACGAAGTCGCACCGGCAACATTGCAATTTCCGTTCGAATTTCATCTAATCGTAAAATGACATTAGGATAAGTCAACAATGAGAAATGTGAATTTTGATCAATTTTTTTGCACAAAAATGATTTGGGAATCAATAGGATATCATTCAGGATGAATATTCAGCCATAAAACGGTGTTATTATGGTGAAAAAGTGAGATTAAATCAGAAACTTTCGGAATTTTCTTCGAAAAAACTAGAAGTGGCCGGCTTTTTGCGCGCGTGTTCCGCAAGGAACAGCGTGCTATCATTTCGTCACAATGTCTGTATTTTTCGAATTTTTTTGCGAAAATGGTCTCAAACGTTTGGGTTCGACTCCCTGATGAAGAATTCGAGGTCAAATTCAATTCTCCGGCCCTGCCGGCCGGCCGTTAGCACGATAACTCTCGAACGGAGCGAGTTAGAGCGTTGAAATTTGCAGGGCATGTTTGGAGCGTAAATATCTCGGACAAGGGGCTCTATTCTGAACTTCACTCGTTTTCGACCACTCGTAACGAAAACGAACGGTGGTAATTGCGAACGATAGTTTATATTGCTATTCTCATGTGCCCTTCGCAATGACCGATGACTGAAACGAATTCGTGTCGTCTGAAGACTTGGCAACATAGTAACATTTGAGATTTGAATGTGTTATGTATATGTTATTGGCGCGCTTCTTCATAAATCAAAACGATATTGTATTGTTTGTTGAACTTGAGTGATTTATTTGGTTTTTTCTGTTTGCTTCGATAAGAAAAAAGTAATTATATATATATATATAAAAATGTAAGTCTCAGTTATTAAGCGGGAAATTTACTACAGAATTTTCTTCGGAATGCCTATGAAAGAGGAACTGAGTACAATGTTAAATAGTATATATTCCTGGACCAAAAAAAGAATGGAAAACTTGGAGAAAGTTTTGCAATATAATATTGAAAGATTTTACAACGATTAAGGGTTATTTCACCTCTTCAGACAGGTCTTGGGTCAAGAACAAAATCTAGAGAGATTGTATCGAATACTTTTTTTTTCTGAAAGCTTTATTCCACTGAAATTGTCGAATCATTTTCTGTTTATTGTTCTGATATATTTTTTTAGAATGAAATACATTTTTTTCAAATAGAAATCAATATCTATTTATTTATAGCGTGTCTTTTATAATTATACGTAAAGCTAAACGTATAATTATATTCCTCTGAATTCTTCATGAAATCAGCTCTGGTTTTTGTTGCCTACTATAGCCACTTCCTGATCAATTCCTTCACATTCCAGTGAATGAACTGATTAGTTAAATAATGAAAATATTGGATTTATTTTACCAACTTTTGGGGAAAAAATTACAATGTATGCGTCCTTAGAGTGTACCCAGACGGCACCCAATATTCCTGGAATATGCCTACAATATCCTATTTTCCAATAGATATTGCAATATCCCTGGAATATTCCATGAATATGCCATTATCTTATATCCATAAAGCATATTCCTGGAATATACTCCCACGAATATTCCACAGATATTCTCATTGAATATGACTGGCATATTCAAACGGCATATCAAACTGAAATTTGAGCATTCGAATATCCTATGAATATTCAAAAAGCATTTTCATTGCACATTTCTCTATATATATACGTATATAATAATTTTTGTACTATCAATTTGAAACATTTCGTTAGAAAACCAGCTGGGAAAATTCTTAGTTGAAGCTTCGCAGCCAAAAATGGAGCATTTAGTAACGTTAGACTTTTAATTTGACAATGTATAACAACAAAATGCGCCTTTATATAGGAAAAATTATTTGTTTATACGCTATATGTAGGGAACTGCGGCTATATCTACACAGATCTACCTAATTTCAAAATGCTCTTTCAAATCTTTTTTGTACATTCACACAACCCGTGTTGGGTTGTTGAATCGATGCCTTGAGCGGGATTCGAACAGAGACAACTTTGTTGTCTCTGCCCAGGACCTCCGGTATCCTAGCTAGAACGAAGATAAAATTTAAATTTTATCCGCCGACGACGAGGATGACCGTCGAGCGTAGTCGTTCCATCGCCGCGACCTACCGACCGATATTTTTATTATTTTTATACTGAGACCATATGAAGACTATATCTTGGCTATAGAAGCTTTATCCTATATAGTGTTCTGTGGTTATCATCTGACAAATAAATCGTTTTCCTTTGTTTCCATTAATCCATTGTCAAAACAAAAGAATATCAAGTTTGAAATCTGTTTTGTAGTTGGCTGGTCTTTATTTGATATGGACAAACAGTGAATTGGTGAAATTAAGGAATTGTGTTGTTATTTAACAAGCAGGGGGGTGAAGCGAGAGTAGAAAAAGTGGAAACATGGACATACGTCCCCACCTTTTTTGTTCGCTTGTCGTAGATATCACAGAACGTAGATATGTTCAAATGGATAAATGACAATGACATGAGTGTCAGGACTTCATTGACCATAGACAAGAGAATTTAGAGGTGGGTTGTGACAGGAATTCTCCGGAGCAGTGACAGCCTGTGACTGCTCCGGAGAAATCACTGCTCCAAATCACTGCGCTTTTTCGGAGCAGTGACTTTTCTGCGCGCATGAGCGTCGCTGTCATCCGAACATTCGGTCTCGGAAGTAGACAGAGATAGAGATACTGGAATGGATTGGGGATTGGGATTCAATTCAATGGGGCAAGGAACAGGTACTTTGGCTACAATGCCTTCAGCTGCACCTAATGATAAAAGGATTCGAGGGAGAAGGATTAATGGCAAAGTTAATGAATTTTTATTTTAATTATTTCTGTTTTTGCATCACTACTCACACAAAAATAATGTATATTTTTAATATTTTTGTCAGGTCTCTGAAATGGAAAACGAGGAGTACGAGTAATCATAAAATTAATGTTCCGAATCACAACATTCTAATTCACTTCAGAACAACATAATATACAAATTGACAGTTTTTACTGGAGAAACATGTTCGGTGATATTTCGTAGATTGAAAAAATGATTTTTCTTTTGTTTGATTTCGTCGTCAGGAATTTGAATTTTGGAAATTATAACAACTGCTTTCCTAGAAGATTGTCAAAATATTACTCTGAAAACCACGTAGTTTGCCGGAAATATTTCATTCTCAAAAAAAAATATTTTTTCTCATGGTGTCATGGGTTATTAGGCGTATTCTTTTTACCAACTTTAGCTGAGATAAACTGAGATTCTCAGTTCAGACTCAGTAGTTAGAAGGCAAAATGCAAGATTCTATGCATCTATTGAGACCATTCGCTCGTCGAACGTATACGTTCGTGACGTCATGAGCGTAGATTTCTGGAAAATGCTATTGGGAACTTCCAAAACTCTGGTGGCGGGATTCGGCAACTAACCAAGCTAGTAATGAGCCACGTGTTCGAGTTTAATTGTTCAGTATTCGTCTGTAAGTGAGTACTTAATATATTATATGAATTGTGCCGGGCAGACAAAACCTGTCCCTCCACTGCGACCAATCGGTCTATTGTGGTAACCTATAATATATAATCTATATTTCACCCACAAGCTCAAGTCTCTTGATGAGGGATATGAGTTTGGTGGGTGAGAACTTGTCCAGTTCCCTCAGTTTCAGTTTGTGGACTCCTAGTTCCCCCAATCTGATCCTGTCCCCAGGCATAGTCTGCACTCGGAGTCCTCAGTCAACCCCTGCGTATTGAGGTGTTTCCTGAGGCCACAGTGGCCCGTGTATACAGCTGTAAGGATTCTCAGGTCTACCCTAGAGAATTTTAGCCATTATCTGGCTATTTCAGCTAATGGGCCAGTATTTGCTGAGCGAGCATGTCTGTGTCCAGGCATGCTGCTCCAGATTTCTTGGACCTTTGGTTCCACCCATCTTTTGTTTTCCTCCGCCGCTGCTCTGAGAGAGATACCACCGGCCGGTTCAGGTGCAATGAGCCCCATGGAAGCCCCCCCGTGCCTCCAATGAGTCTGCCATCTCATTACCCTTTATACCCGAGTGGCCCGGGACCCACAAGAGCTGCTGCCTGCAGCGCTCTACAAGTTCAGCAAGTGTGGTCTGGCAATCCTGCACGAGCAGGGATTTGCAGTTGTATGAAGTCAAGGCCTTCAAAGCCGCTTGGCTATCTGAGCCCAACCTTTCTCAAGTATGAGCTTCACACAGTGATCAATGTCGAGAATTTCTGCTTGAAAGCAGTCGCAAAACTACCCAGGCTGATGGATTCACACCTAGCAATTCTGCAACCGCTGACTCCCGCTCCCACCCCTTGAGTGGTAGCGGAGCCATCTGTGAACCAGCAGGGACCCTCAAGCAGTAGGGTCTCAGAGACGGCCCAGTCGTCTCTGCTGGGAAAGACGACTTGGTAGGGCCTCTCTATGTAGGTTCTGGTTTTAGATACGTCCGATCGCATGGCCATTATCTCGTTGGCCGTCAATTCAGTCTGCAGAGAACCAGCCGCGTAGCCGATCGCATCTGGCTCGTATCAATTCCTATAGAATTCATATGTCAGAATTAAGAATTCTTTGATCTTAGACGATTCTTTCATTGCTCTAGTCTATCATTTAAATGGTACGAAATGTATTCATATCTTTTAAAGCTGAGAAAACGGTCTATATCGATGGTGAATTCGATTGGTTTTTTCTGTTGTATATTTGTAAATCGATAAGGGGCACTATGCCAGCACCACCTACCAAATATCTGATGAAGTATTTTATTTAGTTCAGGTTGCTTGTGGTAGGTATCGAAATTGATCCATGGAGACAATTTTTAGAGAATTTATTGAGGTAAATTGAAACTGTTTAGGCTGTTTTGTTATGCGAGTGAATTCAAAAGTAGAATATAATTTAGAAAGTGTTTGCTCTTCATCAAAAAGCTAGCTTAATTTTGCGGCATTTAAATAAGCAATTGAGATCATTGTTTTAGGTTGCAATTGAGTAAAATTGTGGAAATGTAAAAATATATTCCAATACCAATTGAAAACTTCGTGAGATCGTGACTTTAGTTGAACGCCTGTAATGATCATGTCTCCAAATATAACAATAAATTATAAATCGTTTGATGTTTTGTATATCTTTTTCTAACATATGTTTTATATGAATTATTATAGTTTCTTTCTTTCCACAGGTTAGTCGATCATTCGGTTTATATTTTGACGAAGATGGAATCAAATGGAATCTTCAAATACCAAGGCTGTTATGAAAATGGGATTAGAATGAACATCTTCAAAATGAAATATGATTAAACCAGCCTATAGATTGCGAGGGAATGGATAAAATGTTCTTTTATGCACAGGTAACTTAAAGTCGATTTTCCCATTTCATTTAAGTGAACTATATCTTCAAGTAGTTATTAATTGTGTTTTGAAAGACTTTCGTACATGGACTATTTGTTCCAGTTTCCACATTTTGTATTTAATTATTGGTACGTTTAATATCGTACTGAGGCAGATAAATTTGACAATATTGAAATTATTACAATTATGCACTGAGAATATTTACTTAAATATGTGTTTTTGCTATCGTATTTGTTACAATGATTGTCCCTTGGTTTTGAGACCAATATTCGAATGAATCTAATAGTAGTTATCCCTATTCATTCTAAATGTAAACAAAACATTTTCGTTACGTAAATAAGGGAATACATCTTCTAGAGATCCTACATCTGGAAAGTATCTTAGAAAAACTTATTACCTTTATATTGAATAGATATCCAGAAAGTTATTTTTTTTTCATTCACAATGTTTTAATTTTAATTAATATTTGATTTCAAACGAATTTCTTCTGGATTTTTTTTCCTTCGATTCAGGTTTTTATTTGTATTGAAAATAAATTATGTTTCAGAATTAAATGAGATGGAAATAATTTTTTTGGATCAATCCAAAAAACCCCAAAACTGGTTGAATTTCTATATCACTCGGTAAACTACATGGAGGATTAGAAGATAACATATTCACAGGTGGCTCAGAAAATGCAGTCATTTTCTTGTACAGGGTGAGTAATATCTTCGAAATTATTTTATGTATTTAAATATATCACACCTCATCAAGGAAAAATTCTATGAATTATAGGGTTGTGGGATCAAGATAATTCTGAAGATGTCTTCAGAATTCAAGGAATACCTGCTGGGAGATTGATGAACTAAACAAGCGTTATAATTAGGTATCATATATTTGATATAATTTTCTTTTATTTTTAATAATTAGTTGGATTTTCGATGAAAATTGGTAAAACTGATGCATGTGGACAGTTAGTTTCAACCTTTCTATTTGTTAATTCATTATTGTGGATGTTTTAAATCATACTGAAGCAGATTAATTTCAAAATATCAAAATTATGGAAGCTGTCGAAAGCGCATCCACCATTTAAATCGCCAGTTTAAGAAACAGCATATTCGTGATATACATCTTGAAGATCTGCTTAAATGTTGCTGTATTTTATATAATTCTATTGTTCTCACCCTTTCACCAAGTATTTTTGAATAGATTAACTGACACGATCTTGAAAATTTCGATAGTTGTCTTTATTGATAAGTGAGTGGATTTCTTTATTAGGTGAAGGGAGAATATCTCTTTTAGTTTTTAAATCTGAAATATAACGAACAAAATTTAGCATCTAGTTACCGTAGATAATTCTATAAAGATTTTTGCTTATATCCGTAATGTTCCAACAACTATTAGAGTTCAACTGAACTTTCCATTAATGATTTTGAATTAAATTTGAAAAGGTTAGACAAAGAACTTGTTTAAATTCTCGAATTTTCGATTTTAATCTTGGAAAAATATTGAAGAGATTAAGAGAAAGTCTAAAGCATAAAGTTCAATAATAAAAACTGTCAACTTCTGCAATACCAACCTATTTATATTTATAATATTCATTGAAAATTAATATAATAGTCAGATTATTCGTGTAATTTATGATACCTAATATTCTGACTTCATTTTTCTCGAAGATGATGCAACCAATTATTATTATTATTATTATACATAATTATACATTACAAATTGAATAGTATATTATGTATTTTCTTTATAGTAGTGAGTGTAGGTGTTCAAAAAGGGGGAGCGCTGCTAGTTTTGCTTTTTCAGTGGTGTTCCTGTCGTACCGGTGTAATAGAGGTCCCATAATATTTTGGTTACTCTGGTTTTTTATGAATTTCATGTCCAGTCTATGAAGTCTCGTTAGCATTGGCTCCACTTCTGTTAATTCATATCGTAGTGTGTTGGAGGGGTTGTATAAGGGATGTCTCAACTTTGTTACTTTTCAAAGGCAAGTTCTTTCTGCTATTTCCAGGTTTTTGATTGTGGTTTTGGTTGTATTTGACAATATTATGTGGCCGTTATCTAGCAGTAGTCTGCATATCATTTTGTAAATTCCACTGGCTGTTTTGACATAGAATGGTTTTCTTTAGTTTAGTGATTCAGCGTTGCTATATTTTCAGGGGCCTGGGAGGCTACGTCTTTGCTGCTGCAGATTTCTTGCCCAAAGCATTCGTTGCATTGGTTTTAGATGGCCCGGCATTCCGTAATCAGGTGATCAGGAGTTTCATCCTCCTCCCAACAGAATCTGCACTCGTCAGTTTCTGCTAGCCCTAATCTCATCATATGCTTCCTAAGGCTGCAGTGCCCTGTGAGGAAACCAGTGTAGGTGCAGCATATTTTTACTGAGATCCATATACTTGTTGGATCTGACAGTGTCAAAGTTCTGGAGGAACTTTTTGGAGTGATACATCCCTGGGAGAGATCTCCATAGTATACCTCTCATCCAAAATTCACTTTTGTAGGTGTATCTGCCTACCCCACAGTAGGGTTCCGGGCCAATAAAAGGGGTTCGTGCTCCTTTTTTGGCAAGTGAGTTGGCCTCCTCATTTTCCTTAATTCCTGGGTGATGAGGACCAAGGAGACCCTGTTGTTCTTGCCAACTTCATTAATTTTTCTTCGGCACTCCCATATTAGCTTAGACTTGATAACATGGGAGCTCAGCTTTAATAGCAGCTTGACTGTCAGAATGGATTGCTATATCACACCTTTAATAGTTTCTTTCTAGGTTCATTTCCACACATCTTTCTATTGCAAGTATTTTTGCCTGAAAGACGCTCGGATAGGAGCTAGCAAAAGTGAGCATTTGGTACCTGTCCCATATACGCCAGCTCCTATATTGGTTTTTAAACCGTCTGTGTACCATTTAATGGCATTTATTTAAGAACTTGTGCGGTGGATTCCCTGTCCCTGTCTTTCTTCATACCTATCATCGTAGTGAAGTTCTTTTCGATGCTTACTTTATTAATCATTTCATCACATGAAGATTGGCTGATGAAATGTACCTGGTAAGAAGGGACCATGCTTTCTCGTTTTAAATACTCTGATATCTGTTCCTTCCCTAGATATTCTGAGAATGGCTTCATGGGCCATTTTGTCTATCACTAGATGAAGGGGGTGTGAGATTTCTGATAATCTCAAGTGCCCTGGTAGGACAGGTTCCCATAGCTCCAGTGATACACACACAGGCAAGTCTTTGTTCTTTGTCGAAGATTTGCCTCTTACTATTCTGGCTTATTTTTGTATTCCAGACTACTGCCCCATACGTGATTATGGGTCTCACAATCATAACGTACATCCATCGGAGTATCTTAGGGTTGCAGCCCCAAGTCTTACCTGCTATATTTCTGCACGCCATTATGGCCTTTATTGCTTTTCTAGCAGAGATTTCAAGATGCCTATTCCACACAAGTTTACTATCTAGTGTTACCCCTAGATATTTAACTTCAAACTTCCCTTCTATAATATCTACGTTCAGAAAGAGGGATCTCACAGCTGGAAGTTTCCTTTTCCGAGTAAACAGAACCACTGTAATCTTGTTCAGGTTTATGCTCATCCCCACGGACAAGCGCCACTGCTTGATAATTCTGAGGCCCTCCTGTATTAATTCACACAAGGTGTCCTCAAATTTTCCTCTGACTATTAGGACTATGTCATCGGCATAGCCTATACACTCGAAGCCGTGCTCTGTTAGCCTGTTGAGGAGCACATCCACTACCAGGTTCCAAAGAAGGGGAGATGTTACTCCCTCTTGAGGTGTTCCACGAGTGGCTTCAACAGAAGTGGAAGATAAAATGAATGCACTCTAAATAATCTTTAAATGTCCTGAACTAATTGGTACTGAACCATAATGAAGGGAATGAATCTTCCGATGATTAAAATGGTAGAGAATTTTCAAAAATATTGTGTATCCAGGCATGATTTATCACGTAAACAACGCATTAATTATATGGTAGATTATTATTTCTTATATATTTCATTTCTTCTTTACAGACAATTCAAGAAGAGCAAAGCCCATCGTCGTGGATATGAGCAAGGCACTATGGGAAGAATTTATTGAAGAATTGTAACATAAAAAGTTGTGAACATTGAATGAGCGTCAAAGTTTTATCTGAAATGTTTGAAATTGTTGTTTAATTACAAATAAATAATTAATGAAATGAATTGTCTTATTTCCACCATATTTTCAAACCAACAGAGTTTAAATTTAGTTTATAATTATAAATATGAAATGAAGTTGAAAAGCTCCCTAAATCAAAAAACTTCCTCGCCCATAGGGCTGAATGCAGTCCCGTGCTAAGAATCGCTCAAGGTCGAATCCATTCCGAGAGTGGGCGGAGCCTTACGATATATCGGTCAGGCAACACAAAATACTTCACGTTGAATCTTCAGTTGCCTGCACCGTCTAAAGTGAGGGGCAAAAATATTTAAAAGACCATATTATTACCATGGAGTCGGATGGAAAAAATCGATTTCTTTAAACACCCATATCTCCCGAAATAATGAACAGAATCAAATGAAATTTGGAAGAGATAATACGACCAACCTACTCTTTCGATGTGCCAAATTTGAGACCGGTCCGACAACTTTCGAAATTCGAAAAAAGAGCAAAGACTATAGTCTTTGCTATTTTTCGGATTTCGAAAGGTGTTGGATCGAGCTCAAATTTGGCACATCGAAAGGGCAGGTTGGTCGTATTATCTCTTCCAAATTTCATTGAATTCTGTTCAGTATTTCGGGAGATATGGGGGTTTAAAAATTTGATTTTTTCCATCCGACTCCGTGGTAATAGTCATCCTAATTTCAATATTTTTGCTCCTCACTTTAGATGGTGCAGGTAACTAAAGATTCAACAGGAAGTATTTCGTGTTGCCTAATCGATTTATTATAAGGCACCGCCTTTTTTGCACCTTACTTTAGATGGTGCAGGCCACTGGAGATTCAACACCAAGTATTTTGTGTTGCCTGACCGCTTTATTATAAGGCTCAAGTCGATTGCATCCAAGAGTGGGCGGGGCGTTATGGTAAATCAGTCAGGCAACACAGAATACTTCCCGTTGAATCTTTAGTTGCGTACACCGTCTAAAGTGAGGGGCAAAAATATTCGAATATTTGAAATCCGAAAAATAGCAAAGACTATAGTCTTTGCTCTTTTTTCAAATTTCGAAAGTTGTCGGCCCGGTCTCAGATTTGGCACATCGAAAGATCAGGCTGGTCGTATCATTTCTTCCAAATTTCATTGAATTCTGTTCATTATTTCGGGAGATATGGGGGTTTATAGAAATCGATCTTTTCAACAAATTTTTCAATTTCTTTAAACCCCGTTATCTCCCGAAATAATGAACAGAATTCAATGAAATTTGAAATAGATGATACGACTAACCTGCTCTTTCGATGTGCCAAATTTGAGACAGGTCCAACAACTTTCGAAATTCGAAAAAAGAGCAAAGACTATAGTCTTTGCTATTTTTCGGATTTCGAAAGATATCCGATCGAGCTCAAATTTGGCACATCGAAAGAACATGTTGGTCTTATTATGGCTTCCAAATTTCATCGAATTCTGTTCATTATTTCGGGAGATATGGGGGTTTAAAAATTTGATTTTTTCCACCCGACTCCGTGGTAATTATCATCCTAATTTCAATATTTTTGCTCCTCACTTTAGATGGTGCAGGTAACTGAAGATTCTACGGGAAGTATTTTGTGTTGCCTATCTGATTTAATATAAGGCGCCGCCTTTTTAGCTCCTTACTTTAGATGGTGCAGGAAACTAGAGATTCAACGTCAAGTATTTTGTGTTGCCTGACCGATTTATTATACGGCTCAAGTCGAATGCATTCCAAGAGTGGGCGGGGCGTAATGATATATCGGTCATGCAACACAAAATACTTCACGCTGAATCTTTAGTTGCCTGCACCGTCTAAAGTGAGGGGCAAAAATATTCAAAGGACGATGATTATTACCACGGAGTCGGATGATAATGATAATACTACCAACCTGCTCTTTCGATGTGCCAAATTTAAGCCCGATCCGACAGCTTTTGAAATCCGAAAAATAGCAAACTCTATAGTCTTTGCTCTTTTTTCGAAAGTTCTCAGCCCGGTCTCAGATTTGGCACATCGAAAGATCAGACTGGTCGTATCATTTCTTCCAAATTTCATTGAATTCTGTTCATTATTTCGGGAGATATGGGGGTTTAAAGAAATCGATCTTTTCAACAAATTTTTCAATTTCTTTAAACCCCGTTATCTCCCGAAATAATGAACAGAATTCAATGAAATTTGAAATAAATGATACGACTAACCTGCTCTTTCGATGTGCCAAATTTGAGACCGGTCCGACAACTTTCGAAATTCGAAAAAAGAGCAAAGACAGTCTTTGCTATTTTTCGGATTTCGAAAGGTGTCGGATCGAGCTCAAATTTGGCACATCGAAAGAGCAGGTTGGTCTTATTATGTCTTCCAAATTTCATTGAATTCTGTTCAGTATTTCGGGAGATATGGGGGTTTAAAAATTTGATTTTTTCCATCCGACTCCGTGGTAATCGTTGTACGATAAATAAAAGAGCGGGAACTTCCATCAAGAATTTTAATGAACAACAACATTCAACTAAACAAATTAACATCACAGGCAAAAAACACTTGGTTATGGCATTCCCAGTTCAAGTAGAAATATCACTGGTGTAGTGTGTGAGTGTTGGTTTATAATTCGAATTTTGATTCTTCTGGGGCAAAACTGGGGCATGTAGACGTGGGGTTGCCACAAATTTATGTCCTGCAATATCGATTTCATAGTTTGCTTCCTTACTGAGAATATAATCTGTTGTTAAAGGAGTCTTTTGTCCTCCATCTGTACGGCTTATGAATCCTAAGCAAATGAGATGATCAGTAGAAAATGCATACCTGAAAAATCAGGAAATATAGTCATTTTCTGATGATTTTAATTTAATATTCATTTTCAATTACCCTGCTGAAGTTACAGTTCCAACAAATTTGCCATTCCTATAAATGGGTTCTCCACCCCAAGGCCATATATCCACTTCTGGGTCCAAGTTTTCAAGGTGAAACATAACAAGTTGCTTGAACACACCATCACGCTTTTGTTTTTGTAGTGCTTGTTTTCCAATGAAGCTCTCCTAACAAAAAATAACATACTTGCATATTCCTCACTATGAACCTCAAATTGACAATTACCTTATCAAGCCTAACAGTATAAGCATTACCAGCTTCAAATGGCGTTGTGAAACTAGAAAGCTCTTCAGCCCAAAAAGGTATAAATCTCTCTATTCTCATAAATCGTTGAGTTAAGGTTCCTACATCTTTAACTCCATAATCTAAACCAACCTGAAACAAAGAGTATTGAAAGGTTTTTTTTTGGGTTTTCTCTCCCAAACTCTGAAAAATATCTATAAAATAAAAATTAATTATTTTGTGATTTGCTTCTGCGTAAGAAACACAAGATATTTGTCAGAAGCAATCAATTGAACAATGTTGCTAACAAACAACAACGAAACAACATCAACGGAGAAACAACTATATCGTAACGTTTTGGAGTCTTGAATTTCACAAAATAACTATCAACAAAACAATTCTAAAGATTTTCATTAAGCGTCTGACGAAGGAGTCTGATATAGACTCCGAAACGTTACGATATAGTTGTTTCTTCCTTGATGTTGTTTCGTTGTTGTTTGTTAGGCAACATTGTTCAATTGATTGCTTCTGACAAATATCTTGTGTTTCTTACGCAGAAGCAAATCACAAAATAATTAATTTTTATTTTATAGATATTTTTCAGAGTTTGGGAGAGAAAACCCAGAAAAAACCATTCAATAATGAGTATACCTCCCACAGTATCCTTTAATGATTACTTGAAACACAGAGATTAAACAATTTGAAGAACTACAGAACTTTCCTCTGATGCAATGGATTGAAAATCTTCAGACAATTCATGTTTATGCTTTGTTTTTGTTCTGGGGAACAGCGTGCTATCATTTTGCATTCGAATTTTTTGCCGAAAATGTTCTCAAACGTTTAGGTTCGATTTACTCATGAATAATTCGAGGTCAAATTTGTTTCTGTCCGACCGGCCAGCCGTTGCCACGATAACTTTCGAACGGAAAGAGATAGCGACTTGAAATTTTCAGGACAGGTTGCGCATCCAAATGCGACGGATAAGTTCGTTAATGTGCATAATCGGCCTAACGATTTCCGAGTACTAATTTTGTATTCAAAAGATACAGATCTTTGAAATCTTAATTTTCATCCTAAATTTTGTCGTTATTTCCTCATTAACTCAAAAAAAAAACAAATCCAATACAATTAAAACACAGTTTATATCAGATATAATTTTGATATTAAAATATATACAGGGCGATTCCAAATTAGACATGAACCTTGGAGGAGGTGTTAGTATGACTCATTTGCTGTTGTTTCAGCCATATTTATATACATATATAATTTTGGGTAATTTTTTCATCAGAAAATGATATGATATGTATGAAAAAAGCAAAACTATGCTGTATAAGATGTTGAAAAAGAATAAGTATTATTTCAAATAATAATGAATAAATGAAAAATCAATTTCTTATATCAATTTGCCTGCAGCTTTCGAATTCCACAATTTATGTATGCCATAATTATTTTAAAAACAAAAAAAAATTCAAATATCTCGGAAACTGTTGATTCACGGCTATCAATAAATATGGCTCAAACGACAGCAAATGATCCATACTAACACCTCCTCCAAGATTCACGTCTAATTTGGAATCAGTCAGTTTAATTAAATAAATGATTCTAAATTGGCCAATTTTTTTCATAGACGTAGATTTGATTGTCAAGAGAACAATGATTTTAGAAAGTCTTGTATTTAAATTGCTGAAGGCTTATACCTCTAAATTATTTGGTTCTATTTTTCATTTCAGTTCACAAATTGTTCGTGGTTAATGCTCAAATGGAGCACCACACAGTTTTCAATCTGTTTGTGATGCCTGTTCAATAATTTTCGTTCATTACCTTTATTAACTGAAAATACACATGCAGGGCATATTCTGAAGGCACATACAAACAATATCCAGGTTCTCCAGTATGCGTAAATGACATTACCATCACATCAGAGGCATAGCCTACATTTACTTTCTTGTACATGAAGGGTTGTAGGTTTAAATCCGTATTTGATAATTCCATGAGCAAATTTGGTGCTTTGGGGCCCACTACATTAATGACAGTATACATAGATGTTACATCGTTCAAAACAACTGAAGATCTTGGCGGTAAATGTCTGTTCATCCATTCAAAGATTCGTGTTTGTTGGCTTGTTGGTGATACCATGAAGAAGCTGAAAAAATTTAGTGATTGAGTGTAAAGCGTTTTAATAGTATATTGATTTACTCTTACTCATTCAGTATTATTATACTAAAATAGATCAGTGCAAATCAATATACCACGTTTCATTGATAATATTTTGTATGTATATTTCTTTTTAGTTCAGTATTTTTGTTTCTTGTTTCATACAGTTTTCTGCTTATAGTTCTTTATTGATATTGATGTAGTTTACAGAAACATCACTAATCACATCAATAATTTCATGAAGTCTACCACGGTTTGAAGATTTTCAAATTCCGAAAAACTGCTGAGTTAAGTTTTAGGCAGTATTATACCTATTATACAGTTCAGCTCCATTATAAGTATTCTGTGTTGGCCAAAACTATTCATATTCATCTAGCTAGGGACATAAGAATCCATCTCCTGTTTTTGGTAACTGCAAATTCAATTGAAAAATGGACGTTCAGGCCAAAATAATTTCAAACGCCATGAACGGAAAATGTTAGCATATTTGGTATAAAAACAAAACACTCAGGAGCAAACAATATAGAGGTACTACAGAGAAATATCATGAAATGTTGATGCATTTTTGATCATTCTCACTTGTCTCTATAATGAATATTTGTATTTTTTGAAATCACAGATGTCTAGGATTTAGGCCCGAGATTATTGAAAAAAATCTTTCTATCCAAACAAAAAAATATTTAAAGCATAAGAAATGGTTGGGAACTCTCTCTGTTTTGAAAATTGCATAAAAACCAAACATATATGTCAACCACATATTATTATATTGTGAAACTTAGCCAAGTTGTTTTCTATAGTTTTGGCGCTCTAGTTCCTCGGAACTGAGTGCTTATCAATTTGCCCAAATGTCTGTAATTTTCGAATTTTTGGCTGAAAATGGTCTCAAACGATTTGGTTCGACTCACTGATCAAGAATCCGAAGTCAAAATCGATTCTGTCCGGTCGGCCGTAGGCACGATTACTCTCGAACGAAAAAAGTTAGAGGATTGAAATTTGCAAGGTGGGTTTGGAGCGTAAATATCTCGGTTAAGTTCGTTAATGGGCAAAATCCATCGAGCGGTTTCGGAGTTATGGCCGATTTTAGTAAAAACATTTTTTATGAATATTTCCGAAACCGATCACTCGATCTATCTGAAATTTGTAGAATCATGACCTTCATACGTATGTGAAGTTTTGTATTGACCAGGTTACCGCAAAGTGTAAAAAAAAATTTTTGAAAATTTCAAAAATTCTTTTTTACAATAACTCTCGAACGGAATGAGCTAGGCAGTTGAAATTTTCAGAGTAGATTAGGGAGATGAATATCTCGGTTAAGTTTGTTATTGGGCTAAATAGGCCAGATGGTTTCGGAGTAACGAAAAAAACAATTTTTTTTTTAAGTAACAAATTTCAAATTCAATTTTTATTTAAGATGCAGTTTCACCATAAAAATCCATTGATATCATTTTCAACTCCAACAAGCTAATACTTTCGGAGATATTATTTTTCGAAATTTCAATAATGAATCGTACTTCTATATTTTCACAGAATGTTATCATTATCCTATCTAAGCTTTATTATATGATCTGTGTACATACTCGTACATGTCATCCTGTTCTATAAGAGAGAGTCAAATTCATTTCAGCTATTTTAATTTGATTTCTTCCATGGTGCAGTTCTCATTCTCAGACCGCTCATTTAATCTTGATAAATAAACTATTATTTGAATTTCCTTTATGATGCAGTTCTATCATAAGAATACATTGATATAATTCCCAACTCTGAGAAACCAATACTTTCGGAGATATAATTTGTCTGCTTGAACTAGAGCGCCAGAAAGCTCCTGTCCACAGGGCTTGAACCAATTTTTTTTAATATGTTTCACCAAGTATTCTTTAAGAGCTCAATGTCTATGATATTGGGCTTTGACTGCTTTGAGAACTATAATTAAATTTCCTGAATCTAGTAGTCTTACATTCCCAATATGTGAATTGAGAGTGTCCAATTTATTTACAAAATCACCCGTTATTTCAAATTCTAGATCAACTGAAATGTCTGGTGGATTATGATTTCGTGCCATATTCAAATTTTGAGGTCATAATTAAGAACTTAGGATAGCGTTAACTCCGTTATTAATACTGTGATTAGTTCATTAACTCCCTTATCAATGAATATGAAGGGAGTTGAATTACGTTTTCAATGGAATATGATTCCAAATACAAGGAATTCTGGTATTTATTACACTTAATTATGTCCAACACCTTTCTGCAGATTTAAATTATTGTGATTTAGACCTAAAATCAGTGTCAGATATGCTATTTAGAGTTTCAGCAAATCCAAACCAATATCCTTGTGATGTATCACTTGGATTCCCTTTTTGCTAGTTACTAGTGGTTAACTGTGAGGCGGAGTGTTTATGGTTTATCGAATCTTGATTTTAGGACGTTTTCGTATTATTCAGCCATGTTAAACACCTTTGAATCTGCAAATACTACAGCGATCTCAAAGATGTTGAATTTTTATTACCCCTAAGCCTAAACATGTCAAACAAGCCAACATTCCTCCAGTCGTCGGCCTTCGGTTTAAATTTTATTGAAGGTTGGCCAAACTTGCCCTCTCATCCTAGTGTTTGGTAGGGAAATGGTGGAATCATTATCGTTTTCTGTTAAATTTTCTGCTTTGGAACTTTTTATAAACTAAGACAAACTCTTACTCTTTTTCTGACTGCCTCACCATCATGCAATCATTCTCATAGCCCCCTTTATCATTCTGCATTCCAGTTCTGACAATTGTTTCTACAGGGATGTCCATATCGTTCGAGCACATCATTTGGAGATATTTCAAAGCATCCACGCCTGTTCCCTACAAAAATAATTTATTCAGTGAAACAAAATAATTAATCATCACAAAATTACTTTAATCTCTATTTTGGAAAAAGACGACATATCAATTATTCCAACGCCTTCTCTACATGCATTGTATTCATCCTTCATGAAATCGAAAAATTTTGGTTTGTAAAATGTACCTGGGGGCATCTTTGGTTTTGGTTGATTCTCTGAAAGATATTGAATTGCTGATGAATGAAAAATCTGATTTATCATGGTTTAAATGATGTGCAATATTCAGAAGTGCTCACTTTCTTTCGTTGTATCGAAATAGAGAGCTCTCTCGTATGCCATTTTGATTCCAAATACTGCTCCACGATCTTCAAGTACACTATATAGAGGTGAGCACCTCAAATTTCTTCCATATTTGTATTCACATTGATGTGGGTAGAGAACAGCATAATGTCTTAAAAACATTATGTAAAACGGATTGATTGAATTAAATTGAATGTTTCAAAAATACCTTCCAACAACTTCTCGGATTCTTTGCTTCAAATAAGGCCTACTGTTGTGAATATTCAAGAATCTCTGAACATTAAAAGAAAGAAGATCTTGAGTTGGTTGTCCTTCAATTATCCATTCTGCGACTGCTTTACCGATACCACCAGCACCTTGCAAAGAATTACCATTCATACCACATGCAATGAAATAATTAGCAATCTCAGAAGCTTCTCCAAGAATCCACCTTCCATCAGGGGTGAAATTGTCAGGAGAGTTGACATATTCTGGCTGATGGCAATCGTTCAGGATAGGTATTCTGTGTTTGGCACTGTTCCATAATGGTTCTGAAACATATTATTTTTTTTATTATAACATAAAAACACTGTTCGTCAAATGAGGCAACTGTATAATACAATACTATCTCAGAGTGACACATAAATCGTGAAAAAGTACTTCAATTATACATCAAAATTAAAATAAAAAAATTTTGAAAGCACTGACGTGGAGTCAAGAAATCTAGCGCGCTTGGTCATTAGAAGATCGATACACTTTTATGTCATGTATGGTTATGGTCAATGTATGGTTATTCTCATAGATCACACATAATACATATATTTTCCAAGCATATCGATATGTCCTAATAACTCTCAAGTAAAAATTTCTCGTTTAATGGTGTTCCTGCGTGAGAAATCTATAACGCCAACAATATCTGCTTATTGCAACTCGATAATGATATCTGTAGAATATTCCAATATAGGTCTTTGTTACAAACCCCATTCCTGTGAAAGTAAACTTCTCAATTTAATTTTTTTTGCAAATTTTGAGCCATACTTCAACTCTCAAAACATGTCACATTTTTTTGATACCCTTGGTAAAAATATATATATCTAAACCTTTTTACGACTTACTTAATTTTACTGAATCAATTTTCAGGTGTTTTATCCAATCACTAGGAATGGCTTTGTGATTTTCGAAAGCAGGTTGTGCTTCATTTTCAAACCAGCCAACCAAGAAGGATCCGTCATATTCCCTAATGTAGGTGCTCGAATCAAAATCCCTAACAATTGGTAATGTATCTTCAATGAATTCATGAAGCGGGCCAGTCGTACTGTAATAGTGGGCTGCTGGATATGCAGGTATATGCACTTGAGGAGTAGATTGAAGCCCTAAATCTCTAGCCCACATACCAGCACAGTTAACGAAAAATTCACATTTTATATTGCCCTTGTTTGTTTGGATTTCATCCACTGTTCTATGTTTGGTAAGTACATTTTCTATTTTGGTATTTTCGATGTATTTTACTCCTGACTGTTGGGCTAAAAGAGCAAGAACATTACAAACCGATTTAGGATCAGCTACACCATCTTGCGGAATCCAAACGCCTCCTTCCAGATCACTCACTTCTAAATAGGGATGAAGTCTTCTCAAGCCTTCTCCATCTAATAATTCACATTCTAGCCCTGTTGGTATGTTGTAAGCCATACGCCTTCTAAGAGTTAACATTCTGTCTCTGGTCTGTGCCAAATATACACTTCCACATTGTTTCAAACCAATGTCGTACCCTAGTTCTTGTAATTCCTTGTATAATTTGATACTGTACCATATTAAGTTTCTATGGGCAATAGGCTTAAAAAGGCCAAGGGTGCCTGAACCAAATCGTGATGTACCACTTCCTATTTTACTCTGATCTAGGACAACCACATCAGTCCAGCCGTTACGGGTTAAATGGTATGCTACTGAATTAGCCACAACACCGGCCCCAGCAATGACAACTCTAGCCTGTTTTGGAAAATTCGAGCAATAACATTTTGGCTCTTTGGCCAAGTTAAGTACAATATTGGCATTTAATAATCTTAAATTTGGACCTATAATCCCATTCAACTTGGGTGAGTACATATTTGAAGTACTATTTACGTTCAGGACAATTAATTAAAAATTCAAATTGATTTTTAATGTTACTCATCTTCAACCTAAATATTTTTCTATTTATTCTGCATTTTTCTTTCCTGGAATTTTACATTTTACCTATAACCTAACCTAGTTGATTTTATTTTGATATTTCTTCTTCTATTAGAAACTGAACTGATCCATTGTATATTATATAGAACAGTACTCTATATACAATCATACAAGTCCACGTGATGTATATTTTTGCTCGACTAGATGCCGCTTCTAGTATATTGCTAATACAGTGACTATATATTCTCTATGAGAATATAGTCACTGTAATTGCTAATTCCTGTGAATGGAACGACTACAGACCGAGTTTGGAATACAGACCGAATTTGGTATACAACAGAAATTGCCCTTTCTCACGTATGAAGTAGCAACAATGGTATACCCAGGTAACGCAGGGACCTCTCAGAGATATATAGGCGAGTTGTTTCTGGGATATTGTGACGTCTTTTGAAATATCGCTGGGAGGTCACCAAGAGCGCCCTATCACCTCCAAATGTCCACCACAGCACAGGGGATGAGCCCAGTAACATCTCAATGATATCACATTGGGAAGTTCTCAAACTGCTCACCCTGGAAAATATTATAGAGGATCGCTGCGATATCGCAGGAGGTCGCATAGACCTCTCTATCACCCCCAAATGTCTGCCACAGGGGATGAGCCCAGTAACATCTCAGAGATATCACATGGGGAAGTTCTCAAACTGCTCACCATAAGCAATATTTTGAGAGGAACGCTGGGAGGTCACCAAGACCTCTCTATCACTTCCAAATGTCCGCCACCGGGCCCACAGGGGATGAGCCCAGTAATATCTCAGAGATATCACAGTTCTCAAACTGCTCACTGCTCACTGCAATATTTTGAGAGGATGGCTGTGATACCGCAGGTAGGTTGCCCAGATCTCTCTATCAACTCTAAATGTCCGTCACAGGGGATGGGCCCTGTAACATCTCAGAGATATCACATGGCGAAGTTCTCAGACTGACCGGGGCAGCGATCCTCCAAATGCGCAGTACAGGTGTGGCGCCGAAGTCACTTCGATGAGTATTGCGTAGATGGATATTCCCCTCGCGTTATTAACGAGGTGGTTGTTCTTCCGGGTACAGCTTACACGATTGCGCCATCTACCTGTGGAAGCTAGAAGTGAGTAGGGATGGAGTAGATCCCTGCAACACACCACCTTATACCTAATTTCCTATTCTTGTTGAATTTGCGTTGACTTGAGGATATCGCAACAGGAATGCGGTATTCTCGTTACACTTGTGATATCTTGAGGAGCTCGCAATAGGAATGTCTTATTCTAGTTATCTGTGTGATATCTTGAGAAGCTCGCAATAGGAATGTCTTATTCTGGTTATCGGTGCGATATCTTGAGGAGCTCGCAAAATGAATGTCTTATTCTAGTTATCTGCGTGATATCTTTAGGAGCTCGCAATATGAATGTCTTATTCTAGTTATCTGCGTGATATCTTTAGGAGCTCGCAATAGGAATGTATTATTCTAGTTATCTGTGTGATATCTTGAGAAGCTCGCAATAGGAATGTCTTATTCTGGTTATCGGTGCGATATCTTGAGGAGCTCGCAATATGAATGTCTTATTCTAGTTATCTGCGTGATATCTTTAGGAGCTCGCAATAGGAATGTCTTATTCTGGTTACATGTGTGATATTCTGAGGAACTCCTCAGTAGGAATTTCCTATTCTAGATACACTTGCGATATCTCGAAGATCTCACAATAGGAGCTCGCAATACATCCTCATTGTAATCCCCCAAATATCTCTATGCGAGGTCTGTGTTACCTGGGTATTACATTTACATAAATGATTATACGACAATGAAACTATGATTCTCATTTTGTAGTTATTGCCAATACAAATCTACCAAGACTTAGTATAGTCCTCATATTATGACCACAGTTCTTTCCCCTTCCAAGAATAATACACCCCTTCAACTTAAGGGTGTTTCAAAAGTATCTTTTATCTTTTATCCGATAAAAGGTGGCGTAGGACTTATTTTCTGAAGACATCTTCTGACAGAATATTCTACAGGCAATGTAGAAAGCTACTTTGAATTCTGGTTACAGACTTCATTCATATGAGGTGATGTGAGTATGTGTTCATTACTTTGTACGCAGATAGATGTCTCTTCAGTCAGGTTCATCAGTTAAAAGGGGCAAGAGGAAATTATTTCTTGACTTTGATTGGTTATTGAGGAATATTTTTCAATTTTCACCTGAAATTTTACCGGTTGTTTGAGGCCAGCCTAAGGCTGGCCCTTGGCTGGCCTCAAACAGCCGGAATGTCTCTCTGAATTCATATTCTTAATTTAAAATCTGAATTCTGGAATCTTGCAAAATCTGAAAATTAATACTATGAAAAAATTGGTTCAAGCCCTGTGGACAGGAGCTTTTTGGCGCTCTTGTTCAAACAGACAAATTATATCACCGAAAGTATTGGTTTCTCAGAGTTGGGAATTTTATCAATGGATTCCTATGATAGAAATGCATCATGAAAGGAATTGAATTTAAAAAAAGTGTCATTTAAAAAAAATGCTTCAAAAATTATCTTTAAAAAAAGAGCAATCTACAATGCTTCAATGCCTTAATGCTTCAAAAATTGTCATCAAATCAAGATTAAATGAGCAATCTGCAATGATTCAAACTCGTGGAATGGGTTGTTGCAACTTACACTCGGTGCATAGTTTTCACAACTCGAAATACCTAAGGAAAGTATCATCGAAATGTCTAGAGCAAGGCTGGAGACAATCATAGCAGATTGTCCATTTATTCATGATATTTGAGTAGGTAGTGGATTACGAACAAATTATTTTAATGGTTCAAAATATATTAATAAAATACTATCCCCTTATCATAATTTAAAATTTGATTGTTCATACCACTAACACATTATTTTCTGTATTATGAACCTTAACCCAAGAAAAAATGATTGATACACAAATGTAGATTCATATTTCAGTATTTTTTTGCTAGCAACATTATGAAAATACTGTATATAGAAACATGTCTCACTTAAGGAAGTAAAAGACAATATTAACCTCAGTGGTCAACGAACAGTAATTTCTTTTGATGATTTCATTATGTTCTTCTTTCCTATTGCCTCCATAGACTACATCAAAACAGTCTTGTATATATTCACAAATTTAAGAATCGAATACTTGCTTTCCGAGAGAAAATAACAACTACAATTGACAATCTCTAATATGACATTCATGAATAGTGATCACAGACAGATTATGTGTTCACATTCTGTGAATACATAGAACTTACGATGTATTTTTGAAACTTTGTAACATAATATCTCCGAAAGTATTAGCTTGTTAGAGTTGAAAATGATAACAATGGATTCTTATGATGAAACTGCATCTTAAAAAAATGAATTCAAAAGTTGTAATGTAAAAAAAAATATTTTTTTTCGTTACTCCGAAACTATTAGACCGATTTTGCCCACTAACGAACTTAACCGAGATATTTATTCCTCAAACCTACTCTGAAAATTTCAACTGCCTAGCTCATTCCGTTCGAGAGTTATCGTGTTGACGGCCGGCCGGACAGAATCGATTTCGACCATGGATTCTTGATCAGTGAGTCAAATCAAATCGTTCAAGACCATTTTCAGCCAAAAATTCGAAAATTACAGACATTTTGGCAAATTGATAAGCACACTGTTCCGAGGAACAAGAGCGGCAAAAACAGAAAACGCTAGGAGAATAGTTAATTAGTATACAATTCTTTGCTTTCTGAATGAATATGAATATAGAATATGAATTCAGGTAGCCATTCCTGCTGTATAAGGCCTTATGATGGCCTTACACAGCCGGAATGTCTCTCTGAATTCCGACTCTTAATTCATATTATTAATTCAGAAAACAGGGAATAGCATACTGATTTACTATTCTACCCACACATTCTGATTTTTTGCACGCATGTTCTGGGGAAAATCGCGTTGTCATTTTGCCCAAATGTCTCTAATTTTCGATTTTTTTGCCGAAAATGGTCTCAAAAGATTGGGTTCGACTCCCTGATGAAGAATTCGAGGTCAAATTTGGTACTGTCCAGCCGACCTGCCGGCTGTTGCAACGATAACTTGAGTACGGAAAGAGGTAGCGCCTTGAAATTTTCAGGGTATGTGGTGTGTCCCAATACGACGGACAAGTTCATTAATGGGCATAATCGGCCCAACGGTTTCCGAGTAACAATTTTGTTTTCTACCAATACAGATCCGATCGAATTTAAACTTGGCGAGTAGATGTAGAATACAGATTATAGACATAAAGACTTATGTGGAATTTTGTGAGAATCGTTTCACTAGAAAATTTTAAAAAAGTTATTAAAAAATATTATTTATCCCACGATAACCTGATAACGTAAAGAGATAGCGACTTGCAATTTTCAGGGTAGGTTGAGCATCCGAATGCAATATTTGAGTTCGTTACTATGCATAATCGGCCAAACAGTTCTGGAGTTATACCTATCTGAAATTTTGTTCTTATTTCCTCCTTAACTCAAAAAATATGAAATCAATCCATTGCAAGCATGGTTATTAGTTGTGGAATGCTGACGCGCGAATTTCCACGCAATCCCGTGAGAATCGTTTCACTGGAAAATTTGAAAAAAAAAATTGAACATCTTTGAAAAAAATTTTATATCTCATAAACTATCCGTCTGATATCGTTGAAATGTAGCGGAAGGCTTCAAAACCTAATTTTACAGCCAATTTCCAAACTTGAACAGAATCGGATCTGTATTGTTGGAGATGGAGTGACTTCAGCAGCTAGATGGGTGACCGTTTCCACGATAACTTTTGAACAGAAAGAGATAGCGAGTTGCAATTTTCAGGGTAGGTTGCGCATTCGAATGGGACAATTATGTTCATTGTTGGATATAATTGGCCAAACGGTTCCATACGGAATATTGTTTTCTCGATAACTCAAAAAATAGAGATCCGATCGGATTGAAACTTGGTGAGTAGTTATAGAATACCGACGCAAAGAAGTTTGTGAAATTTTGTGAGGATAGTATGACTTGAAAATTAAAAAAAAATTATTCAAAAATATTATTTATCTTACGATTACTTGAGAACGGAAAGACATAGCTACTTGCAATTTGCAGAGTAGGTTGGGCATCCTAATGAGACATTTGAGTTCGATAATAGGCATAATTGGTCAAATGGTTTTGGAGTTATACACATCTGAATTTTTGTTGTTATTTCCTCTACACCTCAAAATATACTAATGCGATCTAATTGAAACTCGTTATAGTTTTAATCATCGTTAGTTTTATGTTTTTATTCATCTCGAAATTAATTATCGTCTCTATTCTATTGTATTTTCGAAATGTCAAAAAATTCAGTAGTATCTCACTCGCATCTCTCTGCTGGTTTTAAGCAGAAAAAGTAGGTACTTCATATTTCCAAGGAATATTGATAGAGCGGCAGCTTGAAAGCAGGCTTGATGTATCTGTCCAAGCACTAATGCAATTAATTATTAGTTATGCAGTATTAATTTCTCAGATTATTATAATCCAAGAGTGCTTACACGTCTTCATCATGAAGCTATCCCTAGATTTTTGCCCTATGTAACTGCCTACGACGATTATTGTTATGCACAAAAATCTTCTTCTAATTTGAATATCAACAGTACCCGTATTTCTCTATACATTATTTTTCTAAGTTTTGATGATGAGTTTTTTTTTTCAAGAACACTCTTCGAGGATAAGACCGCCTAAAGAGAAGATCCTTGCCTGACTGATGAGCACTGCGATGTTATGTGATATTGTTGGAAAGTTTTTATTTAAGCATGTTTCTTTATAATCATCTAAATATTTTTGAACGATTTATTCAAATGTATGAATTTACTGTATTAAGAAATATTTTCATATTTGTCGAGTATTTAACAATAAATAAAATGCTAAATTTCATCATTGTGCTTATTTTCCCTTCTCTAATTTATAAGTTTTCAATGTAAATTATGGCATTCAATCATAAATGCTGTTTGCAGATTTTATAATAGAAGCTGTAATTTTACATTGAAGGTGAATACAATACACGAAAAGTATTTGCAGCTCGAATACTTATGTAAATACAAAATTCCACCCGTTCGATCATTTCTTGCAACCAAATGTGACTGTATAAAGGCATCAGGTGTTGCCTACGATTAGTTAGGAGTTTTCATTTCTTATTATTTGTGTTCTGTGATGGAATAGATCACTACAACACTCCCCTGCTAGTGACGAAATCACGATACTGATAGGTTGTGCCTAAGGGTGGCGCACATACAATTAAGCCATCTACCGGGGGGTGGAAGAGAAGTAGCTAGGGATGAAGTAGATCCCTACAGTTTCAATGTTTGGATGTTTTATATCTAATGATGGTTTTTTATTTGAGCCATCACGTTTTTTTTATTCAGTGAGTTCTGATCGTTTAATGTGTGTTAAAAATTGTATTTTCCCTAATGATAAGAGATGAGAAAGTTTAGATTGAAATGTGAAAAAAAATCAGTTAACATAGATAGTTTCTAGATAGATAAATAGGAGCATTATGATGGCGAAATAATAATGTTTCGGAATTTAAACGGTGAAAATTCCAAAGGGGGTTAGCAAATCTTTTTTTGGATATAATAACTTAATTTAATGAGAATACGAACAAATAAATGTTGGCATTATACTCTATATTGGTTTGAAAGCATGTTAACATGTAAATAATGTTAATGAATTCCCTGCATCATCAGATAATCAAAATTCACTAATTCTCCTAAACATTTGAAGTTTAAAATTAACTGGGGGGGGAATTAATAAAGGAATTAATGATGTTTAACAAGTTGTTTTTGTTTTGACGCATAAAGATTCCTATAGTGCGTTTTTAAGTTCGTTGACACGGAATTGCCCGCATATTATCCATTAGTGATCTCATCTTCATATTTATTTGATATTTTATACATGCGATGACTATTGAAACAAATGCTAGTTTTTGACGGTCAATTAATATTGGAGAAGGCCAATGATCAGCAGTATGATACAAATATGAAAATAGGAATGCATTGAGTTGGTAATTTTAAAATAAAAATGATGATACTTTTGAAATTAATAAAAGGAACGAACATTTTTGCTACCTACTATTCGAAATTATATAATGTCGAAGCGATTTCGTACAGAAGAAGTAAGAAAGTCAGAACACAAGAACAACTTGAGAAATAGAGACATACAGAAATCAAAAATAGCAGAACATGTATGTACAATCCAAGGAGATCACATGATGGATTGGAGTAATACAAAGATTCTGATGACAGAATCTGATTACATTAAAAAGAAATTTAAGGAGTCAACTTGTATTTTGTTGAACAGAGAATGCAATTTCGCAAATTGCTCAATTGGAATTGACCATATTTGGCTGAAGTTATTAAAAAAGGAGTTGGACCTCGGAAATTTCCATGCGAAGTTAAATTAAAAGTTCAATAAAGAATATAATTTTTTTTTAAATATTACATGTTTTTTTGAGTAGAAATAGAAAAAAATATAGAGAGACAATTCATTTGTTTATAACAAATTGTTTATTAAATAAACAATGAAAATTTAAATAATAACCAATATCAAAGACCAAGATAAATAATGATTTAAAAAAAATCCTTAATATTAATCTCAAGTGGTAGAAAAATATTGTTAATTACCAAATCCATTTTCAAGCAATACATTTTTTTTTTAGTAAACAGTTTTTTTTTAAATCACAATTTTCATCGAAGATTATGTTTCCAAAAAAAAAATTAAATTATGTTATAAACAACACGTCTACACATCTGTTTATAACATTTTTTTAAACAATAAGAGTTAAAAATTATTTTTAACTATCTTCTGATCATGAGAAAACGGATCAATAGTAGTATTATAATAAAAATGTTTTATCAATGTTTAATTAAGCTTTATAATTTTTAACCTAATTAAATTGTTAATAACAAAGCGAATTTTTTAATTTTTCCAACTGCAATCTATTCTAAGGCCAGATTAATAATTATCGCACTTGCAATGTTAATGTACGTGCTACAAAAATTGTTAATTAACTAATGGATAACTTATTGAAAAATCGCTATAAAATAAATTATTGTTCACTAATCTATCCTGTAGGCGCCTGAATGTTTTCAGTTCTTAATTTTCATGTTTGATTGGTATAAATAATATTTATTCATTAAAGTTCCGAAGTGGGCGTGCTTTGCGCAAGCCGGAGTACCCGTTTTCGGACGTATTTTTAACCCTCTGGAAAAATGATACATATTGGTCCTACAGTTCCGGAAGTCGGGAAATTTCCTCCCCATTTTGAAACTTTTTTCAAATTTGGAAAACCACAAATAACTTTTGAGATATATGCAAAAAACCAAACCCCATTTTTTTCACATAATTGTTTGCGATTTTTGCGAGCGGCCCTTGATTTTTCTCAAAAAATATATGTGAGAATCGCGTCACTAGAAGAATGAAGAACATTTTAAGAAAAGTTGAACATCTCAGAAATAACTTACCATCTGAGAACCTCGCAGTTAACGAGATTTTATGCAAACATGATTTAATTGGGTTATGCTAGTTATGTTTAAATGGATTTTTTTTTATTAACACGACGCTTCCACATGCAGGTTCTAATCGGTTTTGATAAATAGTTTTGAGAATCCAAACATGAACAAACGCGAAAAAGCGGACTCACAATCTTATGAGTACCTACCCGATATTTTCAGCATTAATTTCCGAAGGGTAGCTGTTGGTAAATTACAGGGGTAGATTAAATAAAATTTCTCATGAAATTTGCTGCAGTTTTTCTCGTATCGTTGATTGAAGATTTCAATATTAGAACGCGAAGAGGTTGAGGTCCCATTAGGGGGTTTTGCATGAGGCCAATTCATTAATTATGAGATGGGCAAGCGCCACTTTCTACTCACCACCGAAGCTGCTTTTAAAGCTTGAATAAATAATGAACTTTTAAGTAGAATTAGATGATAAGCTGTTGGGTGAATCATTACTAGCTCTCACTAAAGCTCAGCTGTGTACGGCGGTATTACAAATTGACGAACTTTGGCTCTGTTATTACAGAAATTCATGCGATATGAGAACGGCGGAAAAGCATCGTTTGTGAATTATTGGTCCTCCACATATCGGATAGATGGGTTATTAATGGATGAGGTGGATTCTGTTTGGGAGTCAGTACGATGCACATAGACAGAGAAAGGTAATTTCGGTTCATTATTGTGAATATGATGTTCACCCCTCGATATTTTTGTTCGTTTTCATGTACATGGAATATTACAATGAAGTAAGAAAATTATTTGGCAACAAAATCCTGAAACAGGTCAATTTTTGTTTCACTTTTACCAAATTTGTATGCATTTTTGAAGGATTTTTGTTGCACCCTGTACCAAATCTCTAAATTTTTTGAATAGGGAAAGTGGGTCATGTGGTACTTTTTTGGCAAGGTCTTTGTATCTTCTTTACAGGCGTGCAGAAATTTTCAAGAAAAATCTTTTCTTTTTTGTAAATATTTTTCAAAAAAGAAAAATTTTTTCTTGAAAATTCATAATTGATAATTTGTAATGTAAAAAAAATTTTTTTGTTACTCCGAAACCACTTGACCGATTTCGCCCAATCACGAACTCAACCAAGATATTTATCTCCTAAACCTACTCTGAAAATTTCAACTGTCTAGCTCATTCCGTTCGAGAGTTATCGTGTTAACGGCCGGACAGAATCAATTTTGACCATGGATTCTTGATCAGTGAGTCGAACCAAATCGTTTAAGACCACTTTCAGCCAAAAATTCGAAAATTACAGACATTTGGGCAAATTGATAAGCACTCTGTTCCGAGGAACAAGAGCGCCAAAAATGTTGGTTAAGAAAAAAATTGAAAATGTGGGAAAGCCCTATGGACAGGAGCTTTGGCGCTCTTGGGAAATAATCACTTTAGAGCAGTTGTATGTATTATGAAAAATACACTAATTTTTAACATAGATTCCAGCTGACCAATAAAACAAATTGGTTCTCATTTGCATAAAATGAGTTTCGAGGTTTTTATCATGACTGACTTTGACATTGAAATAGAAACACCCTGCATGTTCAATTGAATTTTTAATTAACGAAGGAGAAGCATTGGTATGTCTTTTGATAGAAGCTAGAAAATTAGGAATTTTCATGCAAAAATCTACAAGATATTAACATTGGAATGAAGGCCTATATGAGAAAATATAAAGGGTTTTTTTCAGATTTCAAACGAATTTTCTGAGAAAAATATGTAAGTGACACATTAAAACAATGTAGAATTCAATGTGTAATCTGATTTGACAAAACTGGGTATTATGTTTAAAAAACGAAAGTTGGTATAATTTCCGGTGACACCGGAAGTCGAACGAATCTGAAATTTTTTTCAAGAATTCATCTCATAGCTTAACTATAAAATTTCAAGTGTTTAACTTGAGTCTTTCTTTGAAATATTCTTACGAACGGTCTTCGTGAATCATCCTTTATATAGCGACTTTTGTTAGGTGATTCTTGAGCGTCTGCATGCTTGAATTTTGACAGTGGTAACTGTCTGATCTTCAATTGAAATTTTGGCAATTGACTTTATAAGTGCAGGGGGGTGTAAGGGATTTCTTATGCAACTAAAAATAACTCTGAAACATTTCGGGGAGGGGGGACTGCAGCTGTTGTTTGGTTACTCACTAAAAAACCTCTCTCACATCCCTTTTCGACCATTCAAAAGATATGAGCAGCAAGCGGCCTTCATAGTTGATGGGACCTGAAGACTCGAAGTGATCCGAGCAACACTGCTTTCTGATTTCTGTGTGCCAAAACCTCGACCAGGGATATACAGTCCAGAATAATCTTCAATTCCGTCACGTAGATCGCTCTCATTCTCCCAGACTTCCTATGATTAGTACAATCATCCTACCTTATGCCTTGTATACAGGATCCTCAATTTCAACACTAAATACTTGTATTTTTCCTCTTCTGTTCTTCTGTCACCACCACATTATTATCGGCAGGGGAGAAAAATTGGATAACAAACAGTTCCTTGAGCTCTTTTACCAGCAGGACTATATCTGGCGTTATGGCGTGGATCTGCCAAGTTGTTGGAATAGCATAATTCCAGTAGATGCAAGCTCTATCATTTTAAACAACTGCTTCAATATCCAGAGGTACATTTGGTAGCACTGATTCGTTGTCTATACCATGATGAACCTCTCTCAGATGTAAGTAGAAAAGCCGGAGTGCCGCATTGTGCCTTTCCACATATCGTGATGGAGAGAATGGACTCTGCAAGCAGACAGGATGTGCATAACAGTTAATTGCTGGCTGCGGCATGCTCTGCATGTTGTTGGGGTATCCAATACCATCTTTTATTCATCACCCCATTTTGACAAGCTATAAAAAAATCCTTCCGTTTGCGACTTGAGCCCAGCTGACTTCCGAAAAGGCGAAGAATTACTCTTCCGATAGGCCTTGATCTTTCAAATTCCTGAAATATATGGTGTGAAGGGTTTTAATCATGTGATCTTCGAGCAGTG